>JAMPTR010000005.1:0-1217189 GCA_023703485.1 Diaporthe caulivora
CCTAACCCTAACCGCTAACCCTAACCCGCTCGGTCGTACTTCGGTACTTCGGGAACGGATGTTGTCTCCGTTTCCCCGTAAGGTTGCCTGTTGGCACCTACGCGTCGCGTGGTTATTGGTCGACGACGCGCCCGTCGGGGCGCGTCGTACGATCAAAGCGGCACAGGCTCTTGGCTCCCGTTCTGCCCGTTCTTTGGACATGGAAATGAGGGGGCTGGTCCCCCCTCTTTCCCGTCTATAAGAACGAAGCAGTTCGCCGCACTTGACAACTGCCCTGATGAGCCACAACACAGGCGAAACGTGAAGCATTCCACCCCAGGGTCTCACGTCGGCAAATTGTGTTTTCAAACTCATCATCTTCTGCAACTCAACGCTGCCCTCATTGATTAATCCTAACCCAACTCCTCGTTGATATGGCACCTTCGGTTCGCTCAGTGGACGTCTCTGGTCCGAATCAAATCACCAGTGTTACCAAGAATGCTGCATCCATTGCAGAACTCACGTCCACTCTCCCCCAAACATGGCGCCCGGCTCTCAGCGCGATGCTCCTCTCTACGTATCGCGTTGCCAGCAAGCTGTGCACGGTCCAAAACACCATAGCACAGTACGAACGACATGTTGCCGAGGGTTCCTTCCCAGCTTCAATCATCAACTCACTCAAGGAACCCAAACTCCAGTTTTCGAAAGAATTCATGGGCACTGAGATGGGCGCACTGGCAACGGGCACCCTTAACAGTTCTGTCCATTCTGCGCGCAAAGACCTCCTCAAATGCGCCCTCGACCGGAAAAAGGAGGAACTAGCTACCTTGCAAGCCTTAGTTGTCTTTGATGCTAAGGCTTGGCGTAAAGCAATTGCGGAGGTTGCTCAACGCGTAGCTGCAACCTTGGGCGCTACAGTCCAAGGGGATAGCAACTCCAACGACGCCCCGGTCTGGAGCCGGGGTGCCTCTCCCGCTATCATAGAAGACTGCAAGGCCCTATGGGGACACGGACACGTGTATCACTACCGTGCCGTTGCCCTTGCACGCTCTATCGCTGATCGGTCCCTTGTTGAGAAGACTCGTTTGCTCTCCATCAAGAAGGATAACGATATCAAAATGCGCGATGCCGACACAGAGCTCTCTACTAGAGACGTCGTTCGCGATGAGATGCAGGCTCAAATACGCCTCCTCGAATCTAGGCTCGTCAAGACGATGAGTGAGTCACCTGGCAAACGCCGTGATCCACCACTGACTCTTTCCAGACCCCAGAAAAAAGTCCGCACCTCCCAAGAAGGGAAGTCGCGGCTCGAACCCTTCCGGCGTCAGGAAGGCTCCCCAGAAGAAGGGACCAAAGAAAGGCCGCAGGTGATGACTGTGTCGTCTTTTCTAAAGGAATGTTCGAAGGATTTTCGTCCGTGGCTCACGGAAACGTATCCATCTGTGTATCTTAGGTTGTCATCAATGACACACTTGAAGATTGGCTTTGCCTTGTCAAGGCTCTGGGAAATCAGCACCCTACGGTCTGATAAACCAGGCGTTTTTCAGCAAACAGGTATCTCCTTGCCCGAAGATATCGAGTATATGCTAGCAGTCAACCACAAATTCATTTTTCATCAACAGCCTACACGGCATGACGTTGAACAAGCCAAGATCAGGCTGGCCCGAACGGTTCGCAACCAATGGTTCTTCCGTGGGAAAGAACAGACTAATGATTTCATTCCCCGATTTCATGTCCCAAACACCCGATGGAATCCGCCCCGAGCTAGCCGCTCTATTGAACAAGGACTCGAGGAAGCAATGGCGGTGATCGATAGCCAGGTCTCTCGAGCACTGTCGACCATTGCATCCCGACCCGCTGTCCGAAAGTTCTCGAACTGGACTAGAGTTCAAGAGTATATCAGCAGCCGAGAACTGCTGGTTAAACTCACAGATAAGAATCTGGGCCTGGCGGTTATTTCCGGAAGGTGGTATGACACCCAGGTGCTCAAACAACTCGGAGATACTTCCACATATATCCCAGTTTTTGATGTCCCCCTTGATAGTCTGAAGCGACAACTTTGGGACAGGCTCCTTCAATGGAACCTTCCAAACCAGATGGACAAGTACATCCGAGCTAAGACAGACTTTGAACTTCCAGAGTTCCATGGTATTCCTAAGGTCCATAAGGAACCATGGGCTCTAAGGCCAATTGTCCCATCACACTCCTGGGTCACTACAAATACCTCGGAAGTACTTGACTACCTGTGTCGCCCCATCCTCGATTTATTCCCCTGGGTTGTTGATTCTACTAAAGAAGTCATTAGGCAAATCGAGAATGTGGTTGTGACGGATGATAAGCCTGTGTGGATTCTCACCGGTGATGTGACCGCGTGCTATACCAACATCCCGCCCAAGCTCTGTGCAGACGTTATCTCTGGAGCCTGGAAGCTATATCGTCACAACTCTTCCATCAAACCAGTCACTATTAAGAAGATGACTAGGTTTGTTATGGAAAACAACTTCTTTGGATACCGTGGTCAAACGTTCCACCAAACCAGGGGTCTGGCTATGGGTACAGCTTGTGCTCCCTGTTTTGCCAACCTGTTTATGGCTTATTATGAACGAAAGGCCAAGGTTATTTATCAAGAAGGCGTGCTCTTATATGTCCGCTATATTGATGATATCCTCTGTCTCTTTCAGGGTACCAAAGAAGAGGTGAATGCCTTCATGGAACGATATTCACTCGGCCCTCTGAACGTCACCTGGTCGGCATCTGGAATGCGAAATGAGTTCCTGGACATTGAGTTGATTCGGGAACGGTTTATGGGCCTCCGTGCTGTTCACACGCGCCTCTTTCGCAAACCAATGAACCGACACCTATATATTCCCTGGTCATCAGCACACCCACTTCATGTGAAGAAGGGCTTCGTCAAAGCCGAGCTGATTCGACTTGCCATGATTTGCTCCCGTTCCGAGTACTTTGCAGATGCTCGTCAGGAATTCTATGGCAATCTCCGTAGGAGGGGATATCCTGCGGAGACGCTGCGTGAGTGGTTCACCTTGGTGCAGTATGGAAGCCGGCCATTGTTCCTACTCCGTAAGGAAAAGGATACGACCGTGCCTTTAATGCTTCCAGGCCACTATAACCCAGTGTGGGACTATATAGACGTCAAGCAAGTCATTTCGGCAGCACGAAGGTCATGGGTGGCGGAGGAGGAGCTGCCTCCGTCACTAGAAAGGCCGCTGATCCGAAGTCTTGGGAAGACACGAAGTCTTTTCGACCTTATGTCTTCCTGGAACAAGACTACACTGCTCTCCCCTTCCTTCCCGGGCCAGTGAAGTAATTGTATGAATGCTCGCCGCTGCAAAGTGGTGGGGTGCTTGGTCGAGCCCCTTAAAGTGAGCTGCCTATACGTTACCGCTCCTGGTTTCCTTGCTCTTTCCGTGGGATCAGTTATGGTCGTCACTGCTGAAGCTTGAAATATGGCCCCCCTGGGGGGGTACGGCCTGGCGTGCCGGGTAAACATATGCCCACGTTCTATAAGTCTTCATGCGGGTCGCACCCTCTGTCTGTGATTGTTGGAAAAGCTTGGTGTCGCTGGGTTGGTCGTAGGGGTTCTTCATGTGTATCCACTTGACACATCCGGAGTTTCAGAGGTTCAGCGCGTTCGGTTCAAACCCGAACCCTAACCTTAACCCTAACCGCTAACCCTAACCCGCTCGGTCGTACTTCGGTACTTCGGGAACGGATGTTGTCTCCGTTTCCCCGTAAGGTTGCCTGTTGGCACCTACGCGTCGCGTGGTTATTGGTCGACGACGCGCCCGTCGGGGCGCGTCGTACGATCAAAGCGGCACAGGCTCTTGGCTCCCGTTCTGCCCGTTCTTTGGACATGGAAATGAGGGGGCTGGTCCCCCCTCTTTCCCGTCTATAAGAACGAAGCAGTTCGCCGCACTTGACAACTGCCCTGATGAGCCACAACACAGGCGAAACGTGAAGCATTCCACCCCAGGGTCTCACGTCGGCAAATTGTGTTTTCAAACTCATCATCTTCTGCAACTCAACGCTGCCCTCATTGATTAATCCTAACCCTAACCCTAACCCTAACCCTAACCCTAACCCTAACCCTAACCCTAACCCTAACCCTAACCCTAACCCTAACCCTAACCCTAACCCTAACCCTAACCCTATTGTTCAATAGGGTTGCGAGAAGGACACTCCTATAAGAGGATGATCACGTACCAGTACCCAAGTGCCTAGGTACATGTGAAGTAGTTCAGCCACGCCGACTTCACTGTAACGTACTACTATTTTTGAAGGAGTAGAAGTGTTGTATGTTATGAACCAACAGGCGTGGCACCTGGGGGACCCATCCGGGTGACCCCGGCAGGCTGAAAACGGATACTACGATGTCAGGATATTCGCATTAGGGTGCGGAGTCGCAAGGACCGCAGATAACTCAGCTGAATTACGTGATAGATAAGTTGCATATGATTTATCCAAGGATATCCAACATATCCAACTGAACAGTCGGAACATATAAGGACATGGTCCTTACTACAGTCGATAGCTTTAAAAGCACAAACTCTTTAGTCGTCAATCCAAGTACTCAGTCTTATAACTGGATACCTTCACAGCGAGGGATTATTACCGCTCAGGAAGAAGAACAGTGTCTTCCTATTACGGGCAGTCAAGCATCACCTCTACGCCGCTCTGCTGACATAAACCCTACAGGTTACCTACGAACTCTACAAAGCTTTGGTCTGATCATAACGTTGTAGTGATATTATATTTGATGAGATATCTTTTAGTATAAGCGTTGAACCTTAATCACCTATTCTCATTCTGTCCCTCGAACTGAACAAGTATATCGACTGCTAGAAGATCGAAGCCCTGGGAACTAAATAGCGAAGTCTGAGACCATTTACAAATTTCCTTGGTATCTGCCTTTGAATTTGTCTTTGTGAGACTCGAACTGCCAAAAGGCAAGTCATTAGATGGTCTCTCCTCGACAAAGCAGCTAGTATACCAAAATATCCTCATCTTTTCCTCCCTCTTCTCTCCATTTATTAAGCACCTTCTTCATATCCGTCGCGATATTCTGAGCGTAGTCAGGCTCAGCGGCCCCGGCAGGCAAATCCGCTGGGTTCCCCCTCACCCAAGCAACAGATTCTTTAGCAACATCCCCGAATTTCTTCTTCAGCTCTTCAACCTGCTGAGGGTTATAACCGCGACCGAAGATTATCGCGCGAGGAGGCCGGCTGTAATCATGTGTTCCGATCTCATTGGGGCTCCGAGACTGAGGATCGCGACCTGCAAGTAGATGCGGGAGCTCAGCCTCTGCAGCCTCATATGACAGGATAAAGTGGATAACTGAGGAGCATTAGGACCATATTTTATTTATTTAAGGAATGTATATCAAAACCTTCATATTCAGGCGGCATGTGCTGGGTGATTGATTTTCCCATCGCTGGTATTCTGCCGCAGGCAACTACTGGCATCGGCTCAGTGAATAAAGACATGTTGCGAGACCTGGAAGTTGTACGCTGTAAGCTGCGGATGAAGGTATTTCGGAGCATTAGCGAGGGGAATAGTGTAGTAAGCTGAGGTTGATGATTCGATTTATATTCCTCGATGCGGCGCGCTCGGTCTTGATAATGAGTCGATGACGTTCGGATGGAGCGTGAGAGCCCCTTAGTCTCCAACCAGACCCCAGCTAATTTCAAAGTCATAAACTTTGGCCGCAGTTCGGGCCAATCGGGCGACCCCACCGATTTTCGATTATTCAACAGTCCCGACGCCCCCACCCCGATGAGTAAACCAACGCCATCACCCGCGCCTCGCAAGAGAGGCCGACTACGAACAAGGACGGACGATCAGCAAATTGCCGACATGGGTACATCTTGAGCAACTGCAGAGCAACTTGGAACTGACTCAACAAATCAAGAGACGTCGAACGCAGCTTTGCGTCGCGCAGCAAGCATATCGAAAGAGAAAAGAGAACACGATCGTCAATCTGCAATGTCGCGTTCCGGAACTCGAGTCGGGCATCAAAGACCTCAGCGAGTTGCTCCTTTCATTCAGTAATCTTCTATTCGAGGTTGGGGTTCTCCGAAACCAGCCTCGTGCTACAGCTACTCTGCAAAAAATTGCACAGCAATACGTGTCGATTGCCAAAAGTGGCTGCGACGAGGCCGAGCAAGCACCTGCAGCGCCGGCGGACGAATCGCCACCAACGTCTCCCACGGTCAGCGATACACGAGATATAATTTCAAATTATAATCCACTCATAACGCAGCTTGGTTCAGCTAATACTCGGTGACGCTTTCCAATCCACGTCGGACGCCTCTTTGGACCCCAACCATAACGATTTCGATTTTAGGAAGTAGCTCGTCGATTTCAGGCAGCGAGGGAGTGATGGTGGTCGGATCAAAGATAAGCACACCAGCGTATCCTTTAGCGATTTGACAGTTTTCTGAACCACAGAGGAACTCCAGTATTAACAGACCGTAACTGTAATGGGATGAACCCTTGTCAACAGAACTCAGGGCCAGGGCCCTTCGTACGACCCACTGACCCACAGCACGATTCCCCACAGAACCTGCTAGCATCTACAAGAAGGACCAGCGAAGGACGACAACCAAGTATATAGATCAGCAGGAACCTGTACGATAGTCGAAGAGGAAGAGACTTCTCTCCCCAGAGAAGTCTTCTTGTTCATAGAGAAAATAGACGTTAGAGTGTGACACTCAGTCTAGACCCTTACAGTAACCGACTTATTCCTCAAACTTATATAATTATTATATAAAATTATAATGTTTATAACGTGCGGCAACGCTAGGCGCGATAGATACTGAGGGTCTTGGGAAGAGAGTATGATATTAGGGGTACTGTAGGTGTAAGCCTGATTCTTGTCCCTCTTCCAGCCGCTTCGGAGGCGGGCCGGCTGGCTTCGGGACGTTATAGCACTTACTAATACTAGCTACTTACTAATAAGCTATATTATATATTTCAAAATAAATTTAAATTAATAAAAATAATTAATATAAGAATTCTTCTTCTATATTAATATCTTTATTTAATTCTTATATCTTAAATTATTTAAAATTAATTATTTAATTTATTATTATAAATTTATAAATATAAGTAAATATTTAATTTAATATATATAATAATTTAATAAAAAGTAATATTTTTAAATATAAAAAAGAATTAATAAAATTATTATTAATAACTATAAAGATAACTTAAAAAATTCAAACTTTTAATAAATAATTAAGTTATAAAGAAGAATAATATAATTTACCACCCAGCCGCGCATATTACCTACCTGCACACTTTTATTAAATTTGCTAACTTTAGATAGCCCCAGCACTTATTAAGGGTAAAGAAATTAATTAAAATTAGTATTACTAATAATAGTATTATAGTCCTAATTTAAAATGGGTAACTTTTAATATAATCTGAATCTAACTTATTATACTCTTTTATATCTTTCTTATAAGTTCTTATATTATGCCCAATCTCGCTGTAGTTAATATATCGTCGTTTGCTTAGTTCGTCGCGGATCACCTTATCAGCACCACCAGCCATTTTACTAGCTGGCCGCTTCCCCTTCTCCTTTTCTTCAATTATTACCTGGGATTCCTTAATAGTAATGCTCTTCCAAATTGCACTCGGCTTCATTTAGCCCTTTAGCGTTTAATAAGTGCTTTATTAGTCTCTTAAAGTATCCGGATCTGTTCACTTCTAAGTATAATTAAGTATATTATTATTTGTGCTCTCTTTGCTATCCGATCAAGAACCTTTATAATTAGTATAAGAGAGCTGCTTTAATAGTTTGAGATCTTACCCTTAATAAAACTTGATTGCTAGATAATCTGGTGGGCATTTAATGGTATCTGTGATACCCATTTCACGGGTGATATAGGGAGAGATTGCGCCGGTGTTTATAAGCGGATATCTAGCTTTAAAATAACAGAATCTGGGTCCTATAGAGAAATACCAGCCCATCTAAACCCACCTATTTTCTTCCATAAAGACCTTGTTATAAGCTGCCTTGAACGCAATAAAGAACTCAGATTTGGTGATGTGGCTAACTGAGGCCTGAATGAAGAGATTAATCTCACCACCATATACACGCTTTAATAGTAAAAATAATGCAACATCTAATGGCTGGAGTAAATGAGATGAATGCGGTAGCATGCTGATAGGGATAATGTTGTTCTCCTTATAGCACTATTCGAACTCCGCTACTATATAACTCTTATATGCATCCAGAACAAGCATCCGGTACTTATTCTTAGTCCGCTTAATTATGTGCTTATTAAAGTGCTAAATCTATTTAAGACTAGTCTTATTATCTGTTTATCCGTTTAAAATAGGCTTAATTATTCCGCTTAGTAGGAAGCCCACTCTGTTATCTAGTTAGCAAGGTGGTAAGCGCCCTGGACGATAATAAACGGCGGAATACGCTAACCCTTTACATTAATATACTAAATAGCTATTGCTTATTCCCGGTTCTCAGGTTAAACAGATTTAGCTTTTCCATATCGATCAGAATATATAACAACTAATATTAGAGTTATTACGCTTATTATAAAGCTTATTTTGTTAAAGTTGTATAAGTCGTTATCCGTGATCCCATACTTAGCCATCATCTTGCGAAGCAGTTGGAACCAGTTTCTAATAACCTCTGGATCTTCGCAGAGGGCCCTCTGGTAGTTATGAGGCCGATTAAACTTAGTTTTCAGGCTTAGTTATATATCCACAAAGCGTCGAGCCTAATGCTTACTAACAGGCTTATCATTACGCGATGCTAACAAAAGGTTAGCTATATCTTCCACATTAGAAAGTCGTATTAGGAATCCTTATACATCTTGATTAAATATATATCGGATAAGCGTTTGCTCTTTAACTGGGTTAAGTTTATAATTATTAATACGTAATCCTTTATAACGTAGTCGGTTATTTATCTTATTGTATAAGGTAGATTCATGGATGTTAAAAATATATATAACTTAATGTATACTTAAGGGTTTTTTTCTAGTTTTTCTGGATTTCTTAATTCCTTAAAGTAGTATTTTAATCTTATCTTCTTTTAAGTAGATTGGTATTATGGATATTGATTTCTAGCATATTTAATATTTAAGTAGGTAGAGTGATGCGAGATTAATGCGAAAAATGGGGATGCGATTTATATTAAAAATAAAACTGCTCACCTAAACTTTAAACTTTTAAACTAGCATTATAATACTACCACTACTCTAAACTAACCAAATTAATTAAAAATCAGCAATTAGAACTAGTTAGTACTAATTAGTGCTAATTTAAATTGATTTTTTTGCCCTTAATAGGTGCTAGGGTTATCTAAGGAAACTTGGTGAAAGTGCGCGGATAGGTAATATGCGGCGGCTGGGTAGCAAACTACGTTAAATATAAAACTAAAAGTTTTAATAACTCAACAGAAAACAATTTTAAAAGGACTTTAAAAGAAATCAAATGAAATTAATATAAAAATTAAAAATAAATGTTTAATAATTTTTATATTTAAAGGAAGCTAATTTGCGTGGTTCATTGAGTCTACGTGGGGTCCTCTGACGAGAGTCTAAGTCTAGGGGCTGGCTTGTGTAATCAAACAAGCAAGCCCAGTCAGTGGCTGACCAATCCATGGTCCCCCATTCGTCTGCCACATATAGCGGAGAAATCAGCGACTTCGTCCGGGCTTATATCAATTATATTCCTAAATCCGAGTTCTTTATTGTATTCAACGCAGCTTATAATAAAACAATTACAGAGGATAATATCAAAGCTGTGTTTAGGGGAGCTGGAATCCTGCCTTGGGACCCGGATTCTGTTCTTTCTAACCTTAATATCCGCTTACAAACTCCAGTACTATCCGTTCCTGCTTCTCCGCAGCAATGTCTTCAACACCCTCCAATGCTTGATATACTATCAAGCAATCAAATTTTATTAAAAGCGGAATCTCCGGCCATCAGGGAAGCTCCCCTATACTAATTATGGAGGTTGTTGATCGTATGGCGAAGGGAGCACAGGCGATGGCACCCTCAAACACATTTTTGAGCGAGCAGATTCGGTACTTTAAGAGCCTAACAAAGCACTTGCTAAACGCCGGAAGGCTAAAAAGAGCCGAGTACAGCTTAGAGGGGTACTTATTATTGAGGAATTTCAGGTGATAATTAAAGAAAAGGAAAAGGGAAAGCGGCCAGCTGGTGACATCAGTGGTGGTGCTGAAGAGGAGGTCCGCGGTGGACCGAGCAAACGACGCTGTGGCAATTACGGCGAGACTAGGCATAATGGGAGAACGTGTGAAAAAGAGGAATAGGGGTCTAATGGATCAGATTCTGAGTATATTATAGCAAATCCAGCATAGTTGGCATCAATTGGTGCGAGTATATGTGTGTTGGGCGTTCGTAGCGGACCATGATTTTAAGGGTAAAGTTAGCACTATTTGGTGCGAAGTATATTTTTCCCACCAAAAGTTAGCCTGTTCGAACCACCACTGCAACCCCGCCAACCGCTCCAAATTAGCAAAACTAATTAGAATAAAGCAATTGAGTGCAGTTGGCACCAATGCCAAATTTTATTAATTATTTGCCCTGGGGTGGTGCTGTGGTTGGCAGAAGTTGGCGGAAATAGCAAAAGTGTTCCACTTGGTGATATGTTCCACTTGGTGGTAAACCACGTTAACCTACTTGATAATAATACTTTTTATGATAGTATTTGACAAAACCGCAGAGAGACAAGACCGTAATTGACAGCATCCCGAGCCAGAAGGCTCGCCTGGGCCTGAAGGGTCTTGTGTCGGCGGGAGGAGAAGTAGCCGTGGATCTTAGGCTTCCGTTGGGTGAACGTGCTGCGGTTGCTGGTGCCTTTGCGCGTTTGCAGCCTTGTCCAGGTCAATGCGGCTGCTGGTGGCAACGCCCGATGGGTCTACATTTACGATCTTGGTAACCATAATGAGAAGTCAATCATCGGATGCAAACTATGCTGATGAGTCAGAGGGCTGCGGTGTTTAGAGGGAAAATGTTAGGCATTGGAGAAGGGATACTGACTCCCTGACTGCATGCACGTGTTGCAGCGAGAAGGCATCTGAACAGGACATCATAAAGTACTTCGTAGATGCGGCGTTAACTGCCTGGATCAATTTATATGCGGATATGGCCACTAAGTGATATGTAGGTTCCGTTCAAGGGTTGGTAATTTGGGGAAAATGAGCTGGCCAAGATCATGGCCAGCAACTTATTTCGGCCTGGTCAATGGTGATGTTGCACAAGCCCCTGGAGGCCTGCTGTCACACCACGGGGTACTATCTGTGCGCGTATAATAAGCAATGTGCGGCCCATCAGCTGAACAATTAATATTTTACACATTCCTACCGCAACCTCGGGCTTACATTAGTATTACAGTCATGGCACGGATTGGGCATATTTTGGAGGCAGAGCGGCCGGAGCTGCCGCCCTCTTATCATGGCGGAAAAGAATGGACGACCAGAAGGAACGCTCTAAGTAATTCCGCTTTGTGCAAGTAAGATGGTGCATTCGCTTTTTAGCTTCATTCTAAGTTAAGCCAACAAGAAAGTGAAAACGGAACGCATAGCCCACGAAGAACCGGCCATTGGCGATAGCGCAGCAGCATTGTCGCCGGCACGGGTTCCTCGTGTCAGACCTACGCCATCTCAGCGATGGCGTAGAAGCACTGTCGCTGTCAAAAGTGGCTGAGGTAGTAGAAGCAACAGTTTCTTTTAGCCAAGTCACATGTAAGTTATTGGCGTTCCAGTCAGAAACTGTGACCGTAAACGACCCTCCGCACAGACAGCGTTATCCGAACACGGATGGGGTATCATTGTAAAAGAAAAGGATAGGACCAGATGTGCCAGAAGGAAATAGAGGAAAAATGAAGATCAGGGGAAATAGTCACACGGTTGCCGCAAGTATGCCTGGTATGTATGCCTCGTTGGAGGGGTTCTGCCAGCGCCTGTTTTAAGGGTGGCGCAGCCGCGCCATGGAGTCGAGCATGATGTGTCAGGCGTCATTTTGGAGATTTGTGTGGTCGGTGCTCCAGGTCCGGAGGGCACAAATAGCCAGACAACTTGTCGCCAACGGCGACCTCGTACTGAGAATGGAAGTTGCGGAATGCACGGTGCATCGTTCATGTCTGGATGCAGGCCGCCATCTCGAAGGTTGTGGTCCGAGGGCACTTTGCGCTGCCCTGAGACAAAAACGGACCCACTTGTCGAATTTTGCCCACGCCCGAGGCTGATTCTGCCTCATGCGGGCTGACGTCGAAATGGATTGTGCCGCCTCCATGACGTTGTCGTTGGGCAAGCAGGTGGTGCTGGTTGCTCAGGTCTAGCCCGTGCGGCCGGGCCGAATCCTCCCAAAGCCACGCTGCAACTGCTCGCGACGGGCTGCGCCGTCCTGGAAGTCGTCGGTGGAGCCGTCACTGCTGACGATCTTGTGGCTCGGCTTGTTGCCGAACACCTGGATCAGGATCGTCATGACGAAGCTGCTGATGATGCTGAGGCAGAGGATGCCGATCATGGCCAGGTTGCTCCGCCGGTAACGGTAGGGCCCGGGAGCCGCGTCCTCGGACCAACCCGTGTAGAGCGCGTACGTGGTTGTGATGCTGCCCAGGTTGCCGAGCCCGGAGACGAGGGCGGCTGCCGCGGCGACACCGACCTCGCCATGGCGGCGCTGGAAGATCTCGTTGGTCCAGGTCATGCAGATTGGCACTGTAGGCCCGAGGCCGAAGCCAACCATGAGCAGGCCGCCGTAGCGGGCCCAGGAATTTTTCAGGGCGAAGGTGACGGTCAGCAGACCAGCGATCTGGATGAGAACAGCACAGGAGAAGAAAATTGGGCGCAAGCGGTGGAAGCGATCAGAGATGGGCGTAACGATCAGGATGGCGAAGAAGTCCATGATCCAGATCGGTGCAAACAGCAGGCTGACCTGGATGCTTGTGTATGAAGGGTTAATGGAGGCAATAATGACATTCCCATAGAGCTGGGTGCCGATGCCGACCCCCACGACGCCAAAGTACATGAGCACTAAAGGCCAGAGACGCCAGTCTATCAGTACGTAGCCGAGATCCGCCCAGGTCCAGGGCCGGGGGTGATAGACTCTCCTGAGGTCGTGGTAGTGCACCAAGGCATCCTCGCCCTTGAGAGCCTCGGGTGGCGCAGGGAGAAATCTCATCAGCCTGGATTTCTCCCGCTTCTCACCCGGTGGAAGAGGCCTGTCAGGAAGCCACCAGAGCAAGGTGAAGCCCAGGATCACTGCTAGCGCCCCATAGATGAGAAACATCCACTGGAAACCGACGAGCCCTCCCAGACCGTCCATCTTCTGGAAGCCAGCACTCACCAGGCCGACCACGGCGGCAGAGATCTGAGCAGCACTGAAGTACATGCCGATACGCTTTCCTGTGCGGCTCGGAGGGTAGAAGAGGGTCAAGTAGTAGCTCATGCCGGGCCACATGCCGGCGATGACGACCCCGAGTAGGAAGCGCAGCAGCTTAACGGACCAGGCTGCGCGCACTGCGGCGAAGCACATGCCGATGACGCCAACGGCGAAGACGATGCGAGCCATCCAGACGCGGGGGCTGAGCCTGCTCATGACGAGGTTGGACGGGCAGTCAAAGATGACGTACGAGACGTAGAACAAGGCCAGGGCGGTGGAGGTGTCGCGCGCCGTCAGATTGAGGACCGACATGAGGTCATGGCCCTGGGCGGCGTTCATGGTCTGGGCGAGGCCGATGTTGGAGCGAATGGCGGAGCAGAGGAAGTAGAGGATCCAGAAGGCTGAGTGACGGTTTGGTGAGCGTGTGAGTCTGCCAAAGAGGTTCAAGAGGTACCTATAGAGGTGACTTGATGTGACATGTGTTGAAGATTTCATTTGGCGTACCTGGTATGATGCGCATATCCAGCTTCCGGTAGACTGCCTCGACCCTCTCGACTGGATAGTCCTCCAGAGCGGGCGCAGACAGGACATGGGCCTGCGGCTGTTCCACGGCATCCTTGGTATAGTCGCCGTCGCCGACATTGACGCCACCGCCCATGGCTGTGGTCTCTGGCGCCTTGGTAGTGGTGGTGGCCATACTCAAACCGCAAAGCAATGGAGAAGCGTGCTATCGGTTTTTTTTTCTGGCCAGGCCTCCAGGTGGTCACAGATGGAGGATATCCTTGGTTTCAACAAGGAGAGTATAGGTAGCGGATATTAGAGAACTCTCGACAGAGAGCAATGGGTTTAGACTACCCAGGTACACACAACTCAGGCGGGAAAAATTTGATGAATGCCGAGGCGACGATGAGGTTTATTCTCTCATCTCATGTTTAGTTAGACTGATTCGGGGTCCGGTCAGGAGGGCTCTCGGACTAGCAAAGTGGAGACCGCATCCCAGCATTTTCACGTCCGATTCGGTGCTCGCTAGTTTTCTCGGCTCGGTTGAGAGCTGTGCTTCCATGTTCTAGCTGCACATGCGGTTTTGGAGCCAGCGCGGGATTCTCAGTGCAGAATCAAATTGATAGAATGCCCAGGTGGCTCTCGCTCATGAATTTCACTATGGAAAGATGAAAACACCTGAAGACAAGAAATGCTCTCGCTTGTCGTCTCGGGCCTTGGGTCGTTCGAGAGACATTCAATCTCGAGCTGCACAACTTGACTAAGCAGCGTTATCTGATCCGACCTTATCAGATTAGACCTCCTTGGTAAGCTGCAAGGGTTCGGGTCCATGAAAAGTGAGGGTACTCAATTTCCTTCAGACAGTAACCGGTCTGACGGTGTGTACATGTGTACATGCATCACCACGAACCAACCTTCGATGGCATTTTTGGTGGCTTAAAATTCCGAACAATGATATTCTGGAGTGCTTGAGTCTGGTGATGACATTGCACATGTATGAACAAAACGTTCGCGATCGAAAACGTGCTCCGTTGCACTCACAGAACCCGGCAGGTTCAGGCCTCAGGCTACAAGGCTGAAATGTGACAACCTCGCTTTTCAGGACACAACGCAATGATGCCTGGGCCCGTTTTCGGGACATTCTGTCTGCTTGCCCCGCCCAAGTCCTCAAGAGTCTCACCATTGACTCGTTCCATCATTGTTACGAGCAGGATCTCGCCACTGCCTACCTACAACACCGAGGCAGGACAGGCGTCTGCACCACGCTCCCATCTCTTTCTCGTATCTGCTCTCACTGTGTCTCCACGGGTCATGTGGTCTTTTTTGTCGACGATGCTGGACGCCCGAGGCATCTCAGCATGACTGCAAATCGCCGATGACCTTCAACCCTGAGATGTTCACTGCTCGTCTTATACGCAAAGTTGTGCGGTTACGAAGGTTGCCAGTTTCAATGGCCAGTCTTGGCAGCTCACGAGCTCACGCGGCGAGACATATGCCTCTGTTCGGCCCTCTCTCACGTTCCTGACCTCTAGTTGCCGGGAGCAGCGAAGCTGAGTCACCACAGGTACACGCATCACCCTCATGACGCCCTCGAAAGCGGCTGCTGCCTTGATCGGGTTCTCTGCGTTGCACCAAAACGGCTCTTTGACTGCCAAGCGCAAGGCCACAGAAGCAAATTCAAGATGGCCCATGTGCACGCCTGCTTCGGCATCGAGCACCGTCCCGCAGACAAGTCCTACTTGTGATGCAGCTCACCGGACTGGACCCAGGACACGCTGGCTCGACTGGCATGGAACTTGCGTCTTATCGCAGTCGTCTGCCCCCAGAGCTCGTGCCCATCCGTCTCGCCTCTGACGCCTTGAGGACTATGGGCCTTCGGGCGTTCCTGATTGGGACGCACCAGAGCGGCGAGTAGCACACCCGTGCACAGGCGCACAAGGACAGTACAATATGGCACTGCTGCACCTTGGCCAGCGCTGAGCCAGGCTGCCGCGTAGTGCACTTCGTCAACAATTTTGCCCCTTGACGGCGCCGCCTCGTTGTTGCCCAACCAGCTGGCCAAACACTCGAGCAGGCTATGCAACAACTGGCGGGCTTCGCTGTCCACGGCAGGGTCTCTGTTGGCTGCCCCAACCACCACAGCGCGCCCTGGCTGCCTCTTCACTGTCGCGAGGCCTCGGTGGGCCGTGGCTTGCTTGCTTGCTGGCTGGCCGAAGCCCTCCCGGTGTCACGGCCCGAGCATGGGCGTGCCTGGGACAAGCCCTGAGGGAGATCCTTCCGAGGGTCACTGAGTGGGCCACGTCGCGTTGGTCCCTGCAGGACTGCGTATTGTTCAGAGCGCTGGCAAGTGCTGGAAGCCAGGTCGGCGACCGCCGGCCGCCACATGGCATTTGTGTCCCTGCGCGCTTGACGTGGCGGTGCAGCTGACCCATTCTTGCCCCTAATTCTTCCTTCTCAGCATCTCTGTGCGCCGCAAGGCACCAAGGACTCTGCCCTGCAAGAATTCCTGGTGGCTGGCACAGGGTCAACCAAGGGGCATACGGCTGAGAGGGCTCCAGGGACCCAGTTTGTTCATCTCAGGCGGAGAGAAGGGACCAGTCGCGAGAATGAGTGGGTGGGTGATATTGGGTGGTGCCTGCAGAAACGGCATAATTAGCCCATCCCGAGACGGTATTTTGGTGACTCACGCCCTTCACTGCCTGCACACCCGTCCATCCCACCCGGTCGAGTCATCTCTGCCTAGTGCCCGTCCTTTTCCCTCCTCTCTTATGCCCCTCCTGTCTCGTGGTTTCTTATTAAAGAACAAAGGGGTTCCCGGATGGATCAAGCCTCGAGGCGTTTGTGTGTTGCATCGAAACCCCATCCGCGACCATGACGATGACGATGACCGCAGCAGCCTGTCTGGATCGCTGAGAGGCAAAGAGTTGGTTGCCTTATGACCTCTTGGAGTCATTCATCTCCCCTTGCCTTATCGTTATCGCCGCCGCGCTAGGCTGCAAAATACGTACCCCCGGCACCTTGTTACCCTTGTACTCCATGCACTGGTCTGGCCAACTGACTCAGCAGAGGTTCGGCCTCGCACTAGCAGCCGCACGAGCCCACGGGCCCACGCCTATTGGACAAGGCTGTTGGTTCCAGAGCTTGCTCCGAGAGCACAACAACCTTCGGACTGGGACTTTGTTTCCGCCCGACGCAGGCGCAGAGCAATACCGCGATCACCTCACCCTCACACACCTTTGTGTGTACCGCTTCATACGAGCCGCAACGCCCGGCGCATTACTATTATTATACTATATCTAGCCGTCTTCTTCCCATATCCGGTGTTCCACCATCTTTAATTTCGACATTGCTGCACCCTCGAGCCCCACACCAAACCACCAACCGCCATCCCGCTCTGCCGCGGCTATCCGCCCCATGAGTGACGAAAAATATCCCAACGGCCTACCAACCCCTCCCGCGCCACTTCGCGACGCCTCCCCTTGCCCGGACATCACGATGAGTGTCGCGTACGAGCCGCGGTCCTTCCACGAGGACAGCCCGTACGCCCCGGTGGGCGAGACCGACCATGACATGAACAAGTTCATCAACGAGGCAAATGTCGACGACATGGCGAACCTGGCTGCTGCCACCTACGAGCCCGCCAACGAGTCATCCCCGCCCGTCTTCGACACGTCACCCTCGCCTGCCGTCGACTTGCACCCCGTCGGCCCTCCCAACGTCGACCCTGCCAATGTCCCCGTCAGGGACCTGTCGCCCGCTGCCCCGAATGCCTTCCACTCGACCCCGACAACATCTCATCGAATCAAGCCCATAATCAAGCCAAACCGCGAGGTCACCAAGAGCGAGGACGGAAAGTTCATTTGCACATGGCCTGACTGCACTGAGATGGTCAAGAAGTTCCATAGGAAATGCGAGTGGAGGTGAGTTGACTTTCCCAGTCCCCCTCCCAACCTAACGTGACTTTCCATCTCGTTTGCTAACTGGGTCTCTACAGTAAACACATGGACAAGCATGAGCGACCCTACGTGTGCACCGCCAAAGGATGCGAGAAGATTCAAGGCTTCACATATAGTGGTGGGTTGTTGCGACACGAGCGCGAGGTGCACGGAAAGCACGGCGGTCCCAAGAAAAAGCTCCTCTGCCCTCACGTCAACTGCAAGCGGTCGAGCGGCAAAGGCTTCTCTCGACAAGAAAATCTATCGGAGCATCTGCGCCGCGTCCACACCTCCGCCGGCCCAATACAGATGGACAGCCCTGGCAGCGAGAATACCGAGCCCAGCAACACCGATGCCGCCAACGTCGCCTATGCCGCCCTGAAGACCGTCATGAGCCCCGCCAACTTGGACAACCTCCCCGCCGATGCAGACGGAAAGCGCAAACGGAGCGTTGACGACGACGCGGGCCGTGCGGACTGCGCCGATGACGACGACAACCGACCCATTGAGGTCATCCGCGCCGACAACAAGCGCCTTTGCAAGGAGAACGCCGAGCTGCGAGAGGCCCTCGAGGAGAGCAGGCGCTCGGGCACCGAGATGCAGTCGCAGCTCACCGCCATCCAGCAGGCCCTTGGCAACCCCACCATGAACCAGACCCTGGCGTTCCAACAACCACCGGAGCTCTAGGGGGGTTTCCAGGATGTCGGGGTCGCACAGGGCGGCATCGGGCGACAACAGCGAGACGGGGAGGCTCAGGTTTCTAACTCACCAAGCCAGGACGGTCGCTGCCACCTTCGTGGCGGCGAATATCCCATGGAGCCGCTGGAGTTTGGCTCTGGGGTGTACTACTTCGATAACCAGAATGGTTGGCCGCCCTCGGTTTGAGGTGGGTGGCATGTCCATGGCGCAAGTCCCCGGATTCATTTTTTTTCTTTTGGTTGCACTGTCTTGCACTCATCATTTGCACTGGAAGGTGTTCACGGAAGGCATGGGTGCTCTGACTCATTTCTGCGGTCTCTCGGCGCACACAGGGGTTCGTGGGTTGTTGGGCAGCTAAATCCTGCTCTCTGCCATGGCGGATCGGCAACATGGAGTTTGAGTGTTTTATTCTTTGTTGTCGTCTTTTACTACGGGGTGGGAGTCTCTCTGGTGTTTTCGGGTGTCATGGGCTTTTCTATTGCAATGCTTGGCTCAGTGTTGTTTTCTTGGACAAGACAACGATATCCCGTCTTTTTTTCTCGTTTGCGTCCACGTGGAGGCGTTCAGGCTGAGAGAGGCAGTCCACGATTCCATTTGTCAGAGTACTGCAAACCGAGATACCCCCATGTAGATGACGGACACACCGGAATTAGACCTGTCCGTTCATTTTTCTCGCCCAAGACGCTCGTGGCGCATTAGGTTGAGTGGTGATTCTCAACTCATTCGTGGCTTTGTTCTTCATCAATGTGTTGCGCGCTCTTGGCTCTGGACTCAGTAATTGTTAGGCATGGCACATTCCAGTAGAGATTCCCGGATCGGGGTGGGCTTACTTCGCGACTGCGTGAGTTCTTCAGCATATGACTCGGTTATAGTACATAATACGTTATGAAACTCATTGGAAAAGCTTTGAGTGTGCGATACTAGGAGTCCTTTGGCAACGTCTCCTTTCTCGAGTGACACACTCTCGGGGGCTTCGTGCAAACGTGGTCAAGGTACCTTGAGGGAAGACAAAGGATAAATTGAGGATTCTCTAATCGTCGAGATGACCTTCCCTGGCGTATGATTATTCCTGTGCTTCACCCCGGCTACGCTGCAACATTCTCTCTAGGCTTGGTGGTGGACGGGACATTTGTTTCTGATCCGCCTGGGTATTTTTAAAACGAGGGCATGCTTCCTGACTGACTACTCATGGCCAGTAATTATATAGTTCCGGACCCGGAAACGCATTTTTATCAGCTGTCAAGTGGGCACTTCTTACTACTGGATTCGGTCACAGCCGTGGCGTGATGATCAGCTCGTCAAACAATAACCAGGTGTATTGCTATCCAAATCGGCAATCCACTATGCCAAGGGATCCTCACCATACGGAAGGTTGCTGGCCTGGCTGACCCGTCTCCCTTGATGCTCCTTGCGGTCCTCCGCTAGCGCCTGAGCAAACTTGCTCCTCTTGCGGATGACGGGACCCTTCCAGTAGAATACATAGACCGGGATGACGACCATGCATGACAAAATTGCCAGAATTGTACTAGCCCATTCAGTCTGGTACTCGCTGCCGATGCCTTCGTACATTGGGATGGCAAACATGGCGCTTATACCTGCCAAAAAGTCCCGCGCGAATGCGTTGCCGCCGCACGCCGAGGCTGAATATGGGCCATACGCAGCGATCATGTAATCAACGGATGAGAAGTAAATGGCGTAGTTGGCGATGCCGATGAGTAGGCTGAAGATCATGGGCGCGATCCAGTGCACGCGCGGGGGGCCGAGCGACGTCCACGCGAAGCCAATGAGCCCTATGGGCTCGAGGGGCGCGAGGAATAGTAGGATCTTCATGCGGCGCTCAGCCTCGAAATCTTCGCCCTTCTTCTGCCGCGTGCGCGTGTAGCGGTAGATCCACGGCAGGTAGATGAGGTACGTCAAGAAGTAGGCGACGTTGATGGGAATGACGGCCCAGGCCGACTCGAGCACCGAGAAGTCCCACGCCCTGTACACCACCGTGAAACCCTCCAGGAAAATGAAGATGAGGGCGTCCGAGAACCCAGACAGCAGCGACAGGAAGAGCACGATGGGCTCGCGGACGAACATCTCGAAGGGTCGCGCCCAGATCTTACCGGCCTCCTTGAGCGAGATGCGCGGCATCTTGAGCTCGTTGGGGCCGTAGACCTCGAGCCCTGGGTTATCCTTGCGCCGGCGCTTGGCCTCCTTGTCGATGAGGATCGTACTGCGGCACTCGGGCGTGAAGAAGTGCAGGATCTGGACCGCGGCGCCAAAGATGAGCTGGATGTAGAAGAACCAGTGCCAAGAGAGATCTGCGGCAGGGGGGTCCGGTTAGCTGACGTTGAGGCTGAGCCAAGGATAGCTTTTATGCAGGGGCACGATTCTTGGTTTGACCTACATGCTTGGATGGGGCCGCCGATCACGCCTCCTATGCTCGTGCCGATGCACGAAGACAGCACGATGAAGGCCAGTGGCCATTGCTGGTCCTCGGGCTCATACAAGTCGGCGATGAGTCCCAGCGTCACACTGCCGCCTGCGGTGGAAAGTCCGCCCTAGGAGCAAAAGGTCACTGTTCAGATCCGGGACAATTACATGGGCGATTCAATGCAATAACACGGAGTACTTACTAGCGACCGACACACAACAATCGTGCGGAAGTTGGGCGCAAAGGCACACGGGAGCTGCCAGATGTTGATCAAGAACATGCTAAGCTGCAGGATCGGCCACCGCCCGAACTCCTCGCTCCAGGGCGCCCACAGCTCACACCCGAAGCTGTACAGGACCAGATACACGCACTGGCCGACTCGGGCCGCCTGCTCGCTGATGTTGAAGTGCTCTGAGATTGGGACCACGGCGTTCGGGAAGACGGAGGTGTTGAAGTTCATCGACACCTGGATGCAGGCGATGACGCAGAGGAAGCTCCATTTCTTCCACCTCGGCCAGCTGTACGCCAGCTTGTCGTAGCAGTCGTCCTCTGTCAGCTCCTTTTTGCCCTCCGGGAAGTAAGGGCGGTCCTTCTTCGTCAGCCCTGCGAGCGAGCTGTGTCGGTGGTAGGTCTTCCCGTACGGCGACGGGTCCGGGCCCTTCTCTACTGCGGTCTCATCCTCGCGGCCCCGAGGAACCTGCAGGTGGCCCTCTTCTTTATTGTGTTCAGCCTGGGCTCGGCGGTTCGGGGCTTGGGGAATATTGAATGGCGGCTGCTTGTAGGCTTCAGGGTCCATCTCAGGCTGCTGTCCGCCCTTGGCCGGATCTTCTCGTGCGACCATATTGACACCGTTTAAGCGACTACCAGGGCAGAGGTGACAGACAGGAGCATTTCCAAAAACCACAAACCAACGGTATCAGACTGCATTGCTTTATTAGACAGCCTCTGTCAACGCCATGACGTATCCGACCCATGACGAGATGCAGGAGTCGGTGCAGGTGTGGAGGCCCGGGTTTGCAACTGCGGACTGGCAGTGCGGGATAAAATGGTAGAATCAGCAACAAGGCATCGCCTTCGTCGGTGTCAATCGAAGTTGAGTTGCCATTGTGTGACGCAATGCGGCTGCGGGTGGTTTCCACTCTCCGGATGTCTGCATAACTGGGTCCGGGAGAAGCTACGCACTCCTGGCTCTCTGTGAGCTTTTTTGGTGGATCGTGCATGTAGGAGGGTCGACATCAGGCCCGGAGGCGTGCAATATCGTCAGCGCTCACACACACACGGCGACACTGTTGGTGGAGCCGTGGCAATTGACTTGAGTAAAAACAACGTGTTGCCTGCCGAGCCCCGTGTTGGCCGCCTGTGGTCCGACCCATCTTTAATGACATACGAGTGGGTATGAGATCGACCACATGGTTTTTATCTGCCACCCCACCGATGAATTCATGGCTGTTGGTGATTTGATGATGTCGGCTCCAGTGCCCGAGTGTGTCACTAGAGCTCGATCAACTCCGTCTTGCAGTCGCAATTCTCCGTATTTTTCGGTCCTAACACGGCGAAATCGTGCATCTACTAGCATCCACTTTTCTCGGCCGATGGCTCGGCGCGACCGGATCCGCCGCCTTTCACTGCCTGCTTGCAATTCCAGCGTAGAGCAGTCGCATCAACGAGCACAGACTATTTCAGTGGGCAAAAATGTATAATTCTTTGTCTTCTGTCAAACTCCCAATTTTTTTTAATTGTTCGGGAATGTTCAAATGGACCTCTCTTTTGATGCTGTGCCTGCAGGCGCAAAAGAAAAGGTGGTGTCAGGTCAGGTTGCTGGTCCACCCCAGCTTGTCAGGTGCGACGTACAAAAGTTGGTTGGCTGACATGCATTTCTCGGCCGGTATGCAGGCTTAGCATTCTGATGCATATTGGGCCGAACTGACTTACGATCGGAACGGCGGGCTAGCAAGCCCCGCCAGGGATAAGCGCAGACTGGAGTAGCAGACTTAAGGTTGAGGGGCCGCTCCATGGCTGTGGTATCCTCTGTGGGTTTTGGAGAGGGAACGGCTCTGGGGAGGAATGGTCCGCAAAGCGTACAGGCCAGTCTTGTCTGATCCCCAATGTGACGGGACGACTCTATAGATTGCTAGGAATAATTGATATTGATTGGTTATTATGGCTTTTTAGTTAAACAGTGTACATTACTAGCAGTAAGCACACTTAATGATCATTAATTAAACAATTGAGGCTTAAACCCCTTGATTAGAGAATCTCGGAGATTCATTTGAACTGATTATAATGCTATAACGGGTTATTTAATATCAATGTAAGGGTCTAGACTGAGTGTCACACTTGTAATGATCACACCAAACCTTTGTAGGGTTCAGTAGGTAGCCTGTAGGGTTTATGTTAGCAGAGCGGCGCAGAGGTGATACTTGACTGAGTTGCAGTATACAAAGATACTGTTCACGAAGAGGGTATGATCACTAGCTGTGAGGCTATCCAGTAGGTAAGACTGAATACTTAGATTGACGACTGAAGAGAGTGTTCTATGAAAGCTATCTACTGCGGTGATGACCATGTCCTTATCTGTTCTGACTCTTCAGTGGCTCACCTGGCTCACTTAGTGATCCAGATGATCCGTACTGGCGGGTGGGTCCTTGACCCTATCCCTTAGGCTTGGCGTGTCCCGTGACTCCGCACCCTGGTGCTAGATTCCTGGCTTCGTGGCTTCCTGTCCTGGCTGCCAAGGTCACCCGAATGGGTCCCCTTGGTGCCAACTGGTTGGTTCATGACAATTTAAACTTTTTAATTAATGTTTATAAATTAAAAAAAATTGCATTTAATTACGGATATCAGTTATATTTAAATAAAAAAAAGAAATTTATTAATTTTAAATCTGAAATTTAAAAATAAAAAAGCTAAACATGTTTTATTCACTTCATTATAATGATAAAATAATATTAGATTTATAAATATTTAACTCATTCTTCATATAATGAGGAATAATAATAATTAAATTTTGCAATAAATGAATTATATTTATAGAACGTCCCTGGCACAACCAATTATTATTCAATCTACTCTGAAGTACACAAAGGCCCCTAAAGGCGGTAATGGGGCCCCCTTGGTCATGGGTGTAGTGCTTGTCTACACTGGCGCAGCATTTGTATCTGGTGCATGTTGGCATGCTGTCAATGGCACTGTCACTAGCTTATGCGGCCATTTGTTCGCCACAATCTACCAACGAGCGTTGTTGTATGGAAATATGGATGAAGACGGTGGCCATGGAAAGATGATCAGTTTGCGGAGTTCCGATATTGACGCTGTTTTGCAGGGATGTTTATGGGTTCATGAAATTTGGGCTACTGTCATCACAGCAGCCGTTTCAATGTGGATGCTGCATTCAGAGGTGGGACTAGCGCAAGTTTCGACAGCCGCCTTCCGGCGTGGATTTAGAGCCTGATTGGTGTCTTGACAGGTTTTTATCCCCCCTTGTTGGAACCTTTGGTATGCGAGCATCAAATAACAAAGCAGAGTCGAATTCTTGCTAACGAGGAGCTTGGCTTGGAGTTGTCACGACGACTACTTCCTATTTATCCAAGTATCTCAAGACGCTTCAGCAGAAATGCTCCAGAGCACGGCGGAAAGATCGGAATTTACGCTATATACTCTGAGAAACATGTTTGGGATCAAGATGTCGGCAATGTCTGAGGCAGTTCCAAAAGCCATTTTAAATTATCGACACGTGGAGGTGAAAAGCAGCAAGTACGTACACAGTGCTAAGGTCCTAGCTATACAAGAAGCCTGGGGAATTCCTGAAACACTTCTTAAATTAAACTGACATTCTGATTAGACGGTTTCGGAAGATGCTTAGCATACTCTTGGTGCTAGGTATAGTGTTTCTGGCGACTACGCCGCGTCAAATCCACACTGCGACTTACAAGACTATGTCTAGCCAATGTCTCCACCCTTGGCATCACATTAGCCACTATAGCAACCTTTGCGATCATCTCAAAATACACGGGCGAAGAACTGGACGCCACCAAAATGTTTACTGCGTTGGCGATTCTGCAGTTACCCATGAGCTCGCTTCAGACCCTTATCGCATCTGTCCCACTCATTGGCGCAGCTATGGCGTCTGTAAGCAGGATTCAAGAACCTGCTCCAACACGACCTTCAAATCAGAGGATATGCACTGTCACATTCGAGTGATGAATCAAGGCATCCTGCAGTGGAGAGTACATTTGAGAAAAGTAAAGTCCCAAACCCGGCTATGATAGCTATATGTGATGGGACAATCGGGTGGGGGTCTTCAGCACCCCTCCTCCGTAACGTCTCACTCACTGTTCAACAATCCGAAATCTGCTGCATCTCTGGACAGTAACCATCTATAAAGCGCCTCCGATTCTGTTTACATGTCCGAAATGCTCTGTCCGTGGCACCCAGTCTGACTTTGGTGTGAACAGGGCTGGGTCAGGAAAGTCAGCCTTACTAAGCATCATTGCGGGTCAAGATTGGGGGCTGAAATATGCGACTTCGGTCACAAGACAATTTAGTCGTGCAGCTTACTGCCGGCAAGACCCCTGGCTTCCCAACGACACTATTCAGAATGTCATCACCGGCCCCAAAAGATTCGACCCTGCTAGGTTCTTCGAGTATTGTCTCTTTGTTCCCTCACTCAGGATTTCGCGCAGCTCGAACAGGGCAGTAGCACATTGGTTGGACCAGATGAGCGTAGTCTGAGTGGGGGCCAGAGGAAGCATGTAGTACGTGGTCTCTCTCGCACATGTTTTGATGCAGTATGCGTGCTAACCGAACAGGCCTTGGCAAGGGCAATTTACTCGCAGGAAAATGTGCTGTTACTTGACGACCCCCTCGGCAGCCTTGATGCTGGAAGTGAGAATGCGATCGGCGAGGCCCTTCTAGGGCCACGAGGATACTTCAGGTCTATGAATGCCACTGTCATCTTTACTACCGGAATGGGTTTGTGGGCGCTGGACCCTGACTGCCCCGCTGAAATTGTTGCTGATTCGAAGCTGCACTTCAGCCAAGCATCTCCCCTATGCGGATCGGGTTATCCAGATTGAAGCAGAAGCTCTTGTTGAACAGCCCATTTACGATGACTTAGAAGCTGATAGCAGCAGCGCAGTCTTTGACTTGGGTTTGGATGAGCAAGCCGACACGTCTGCGGGTCAGGAATATTGTTGTCATGATATTATTAGTGGCACTTTCCGACAACCAACAGATGGGTGTCTAGATTACGTTCAAAAGTGGTCCAGGGCTCAGGTGAGCCATCTTCCCCTGGAGGGAGATCAAGACTGACAATCTGCTTCAAAGAGCCTCTGTGAAGGACCACAGATTGTACGCAGTTTCGCTGGGGAGGAAGAACTTTACCATCTTCGTACTTCTGTCTGCATCAATTGCTGCCGCATCACTGGCCAGAAGTGCGTTTTACGACCGGTGATGTAACTGTTCCACGCATATTACGGGCGGATTTCTGACTGAATCCGGGTCTTCTCATAATGCAGGTTTCGAGCTGAAGACAATCTCTCAGTATTACGCCCATGATGCGTATTACCACCTTCAAGTATATGCTGGCCTCGTATGTGGGACATTTACTCTTATCTTGTGTTGGAATTGGTAAGTCACTCCCTAATACGGAATATCCATGACCATCAGACGATTGTTCAACGTTCGTGTAGGCATTTCTATGTATATGGTGTAGGGACCTCAAGCACGCATCTCTACAAAATTCAGTGGAATGCGCTGATCGAGTATGTATCATCCGCAACTACGCGTTGCTAGGAATCTATTAATTACCTATCCAGCTCACCGATGTCTTTCTTCACCACAAAGGATCAAGGCGAGATCATGAACAGCTTTACTCGAGATCTGAGATTTGTAGACAAGGAGCTCCCAACCGCACTCTCTTCCTCAACTCAAGGTTAGTGAACATCGCACCCTTAACTCAAGTCACGAACAGCCATCTCACCTAATGCCTCAACAACAGCCATCTTCCTCGTGGCCGTGAACGTTTTAATTGCCATTATGGCAACGAATTCCATCGCAATTGCAGTACCGCTTCTTGCCATAGCCTTTTGGCTTGTATGCCGGACCTACCTTCGCATATCCTATCAGAACACCATCCACTAGTTCGGATGAGTCGACCAATTTTACACCAAGTTTCTTGAGATCCTAGACAATAGCCAGAGGCTATACTATACTATCCAGCAGTTGCTTCAGGTAGTATTGGATCTGTTGGTGGCGATCATTGCGATCATTACCTGCTCCATCGCCGTGACTTTGAATGATTCGGTTGACACGGGGATCTTTGGACTCGCTCTCAGAAGTCTGGTGCGTTCTGTCCCCTCTCACACCAACTTGGTCCGGCACGATCCTTAGGTACTGATGAAATTTACTGATGCTTTGCCCACAGCTAACCCTTGGGGGAAGCCTGAAGTCATTTGTACGCTCTTTCACGGAGCTTGAGACTTCCATCGCCGCCATTGCGCGTATCAACTCATTTGTCGACAAGGCTGACTCAGAGCACAACCATGACGGCTGCCGACATCGAGCCTACGACGATTCTAGGACTTCAAGATTGATCGATAATTGGCCAGAAGATGGATCAATCTCATTTCAGGGCATTACAGCAAGTTGCGAGTATGTATTTACAGCTAAAGCCCAGGTCTTTTATGACCCCAAGCTCACACGTCTTGTACTTGCTGGCTTGACGGCCCTGAAATAGAGCAGCAATAGCAAATCTCGGAAACCCGGCTGACTGATTTCATTCCATTAGGCCAGGAGGAGACGCTGTAATTCGAAACATCAACTTGAATATAACCCACGGCCAGCGCATCGCGATTTGTGGCCGAAGTGGAAGGGTAGCTACACTGGCATCATGGGCATATCAAAATTATCGGCGGAAACCCGGCAAATCTTAGAAAATGTCTAACCACATATTCAGCGGCAAAACTTCTATGGTCTCATCCCTCTTCCACCTTCTTAGCATCTCATCAGGGAGCATCGTCATCGGCAACGTGCCCATCTCCAGCTTGTGTGTGCGAGTCCTTCGCGAGAATATCACCGGGCTCCCCCAGGACACATTTTTCCTACCCAGGAGTGTGCGAGATAATTTCAGAGTGTACTATGATCGTAACAAGCGCGTTAGTTGCAGACGAATCAACCAGTCAGAGCTTGAAAATCGCCTGACCACGGCCATGGAGGATTCCCTACGCGAACTCGGACTTATGACAAAATATTTGACGCAGGAGGACTCGATTGTGTTAGTATCAGTCTTCAGACGCTGCTATCCCATGGCGAGAGACAGCTTTTTAACCTCGCCAGGTTGAGCACCACTTCTTCACCGCTTGTTGTAATGGATGAGGCCACAAGCTCCATCGATGATAAGACGGAGATGGTGGTGCGGAATTTTATAAAGAAAAGGTTCAAGGGTAAGACGATCGTCGGGGTGGTCCACAAATTAAGAAGCCTCACGGAGGACGACTGGTATGGCTACGTTCTAATGGATGGTGGAAAGGTGGTGGAGACGGGGCGGTTGGAGCAAGGTGGAAGGGGTAAGAAACTTGTTCAGCTGATGATGCCAGAAAAGAGTAGGTAATGGGGAATGAAAGAATGGAATTCCCGAGCTGAACGGCACACTTCATTATTACCACGAAAGATTTATGCCTATCGAGTTGGAGCTCGTGAATGCCGGCGGACCTGATTCAAGTGTACCGAGGGTTGTACGTGCCTTTTATAACTCACTCAACCGGGTGCAAGGGTAGGGCGACTGCGGAGCATTATTGACTTTTCACCAGTCAAGACTAAGGCGAGTATTTCGTATGTACTATAATCTGCTGGTTACGGTGCTGGTTGGACTTGCTTAGCTGAACAGACTTGGAGAAGAATCGGTTCGGCTCGAAGCTATCTTGGCTGAGCCCCAAGGGCGTTTGAATAATGATGAAATTCCTATGCAAAAGAATTCGAGTTATCAATGCCGAAACAAAAGATATACTGGAATCGTTAGTATAGAGATTCAATTAGGGACACGACACAGTTCCCCTCAAGTATAAATTAGAAGAAGCTCTAGTTAAAGCTCGCCATGCCGCAAGAGGATTCAGACCATGCAATTTACTTACTTGCAGCCTTGAGATAGACACCTGAACTTCACTGATGATGACATGAACGACTACAAATCAAATGCAATAAGATCACACCTGCCCAGTTCAGTGATGTGGCTGCATGCAGCAAGACAAGCAATAATTAAGCTTGCCCCGCGAGCGAAGCTTGGCCTGCTGCTGTTATAACTCGTGATTGTCCAGGTATGTTGCGGCATCTCTGGCCGTCTACCACTTATTGTCTTGGCTTGCCCGAGCTAATTGTCCTGCTTCGAGCTGTGTGGGAGGACGCTTGGCGCTGTGCTACCCAAGACACCGGCCACCTTCCCTTAAGAGCCAAGCGAGGCGGTATAAGTCGCTAGTCCAGGCCAACTCCTCATGGCAGAAAGAAATTCGGGGGCAGCAGACTTCGGAGCTCTTATCATTCCAACTTGGCGCAGCGCTGGGCAAGGCTTAACCTTCCTCATCCATGATGGCGCCAGCTGCTATTATTTGTCCATTACTCATTCAAGTGAGGAGGTCGACTATATATAACAAGGAGAATATGCCGTCCCTCAAACAATGATACAGCATTCGAGGGCAGCCAACTTGCAACCGCTCGTCTGTCCACCATGACGCCAATGCTGATCTCCTCACTTCTGCTGTCCCTGGTAACCGCCGCCGTGCTCCCGGAGAGGGACGCAAAGGTTGACTACACTGGCTACAAGATTCTGCGCGTCGACGTGGGTTCTGACGATGCCGTCACCGCAGAGGTGTCGCAGCTCGCCGCCCATGTGCTGAACCCTGGAAGCACCGGCGCTGTCGATGTTGTAGTTGCCCCTGACTCGGTGTCTGTCGTCGAGGGACTTGGCGTCAGCAGCACTGTT
This sequence comes from Diaporthe caulivora, assembly GCA_023703485.1. Taxonomy (NCBI): domain Eukaryota; kingdom Fungi; phylum Ascomycota; class Sordariomycetes; order Diaporthales; family Diaporthaceae; genus Diaporthe; species Diaporthe caulivora. The sequence goes on from JAMPTR010000005.1 coordinate 29,905, forward strand.
CTGGACGAGGATGTTGGTGCCAGCATTGCTGCTGAGGGCGAGCTGTCTCAGGCTCTGGCTGGTAGGCTTTCCGTTTAATTACGCTTTGTGGCTCTTGATTTCCTTCTTTTATTCATATTGACCGGTTCTCCACAGTTCCTGATGCGTCATGGTTCACTGCCTACCACCCCTACGCTTCGCATCTCACGTTCCTGCAAGACCTTCAAGCCAGCTTCCCAGCTAATTCGGAGATCTACACCATCGGCTCGTCAGTGGGCGGCCGGGCACTGACTGGAATCCACATCTGGGGCAGCGGAGGCAAGGGCTCCAAGCCCGCTGTTGTGTTCCACGGAAACGTCCACGCTCGCGAGTGGATTACGTCCAAGACCACCGAGTATATTGCGTACACGCTGCTGACGCAGTACGCGTCAAATGCTGCCGTCAAGGCCGTTGTGGACAAGTTCGACTACTATATAACCCCTGTGGTTAATCCAGATGGCTTTGTCTACTCGCAGACCACGGACCGCCTGTGGCGCAAGAACAGACAGACCGTCAGCGGTAACTCCTGTGTGGGTCGAGATATCAACCGTAACTGGCCATACCAATGGTCCGCTACAGGCGGCGCGTCTACAAACCCGTGCTCTGAGACTTACAAGGGTAAGAGGAAATCACCAATTTGCCTTTTTGGATTGGACTGCGCTGACCGGACAATTGCCTTCAGGCCTGGCAGCAAGTGATGCGTCCGAGACTCGGGGTCTTGTGTCCCAGATCCAGCAGCTCAAGGCATCTCGCGGTATCAGCCTTTACATCGACTTCCACTCCTACGGACAATACATTCTCTGGGGTAAGATAAAATCCACATCATTGCCGGCCTTTGTCTGAAACGAGACTACAATGGCTAATCACCTCCTGTCAGCTTATGGCTATGATTGCGCTGCCACCGCCGAGAACAACGCAGCCCTGCAGTCGCTAGCTACTGCTGCTAGGACTGCCATTGCGGGCGTCTCCGGTACATCGTACACCATCGGAAAGTCCTGCAGCACGCTATATGCCACCACTGGTTCCAGTGTTGACTATGTCGATGCCACTGGTAACGCGACATACAGCTATACCTACGAGCTCAGGGACAGAGGCACGTATGGTTTTGTTTTGCCAGCCAATCAGATCACGCCAACAGCGGTGGAGACTTGGGCCGGCGTTCTAGTGATGCTCCAGAGGGCCTAGATCGTGTCGAGTACATCAGACGCCGCGTTTCGCTTGTTAGTAGCCCTCATGAAAGGCATCTGCAGATGTCTTCTCTGGCCGCGGCCAGTGGAGCGGGTCGAAATGCACAGAGTAGAAATATTTGCCAAATTAGCTGATTTCACCGGTCCTTGTTCCGCAACTAGGTGAAAGTAGCCTGGCATTACCATCGATATGCATAAAGTCAGCCAGGGTTTGTTTGAATACGGATGACAGAATTCAAAAACAGTTTCTCCTTCTGTTGCATATAATCTTCTCACAATCCGGTATCAGTGTTTCGCAAGTGGGTGCATGCGTCCGCATAACATTTAGATCATCTTCAAAGGTCCCGAGGTCATCATCATCTTCGTTTGAAACGCATTCACGGGTTCCGAGGTCACGCGTGCATGTGCGGTATCAGCAGCCCCGCCGTCGGAACAAATTGACGGATCCCTGCGTCAGCTGAGCCTCAACTTCAACATACCTTGGTAGATATTCAGGCTTACGAAAGGCCTCGGATCCTTCGCTCAGAGTGTATCACAGAATACAACCTTGGGCTGCATTCATCATCTAATGCTAATCAAAAAATTCTCGTTTCCTCAATTGGCTTTGACACTTGTCGCATCATATTTGCCGTCATGGCCGGTACATCGGTTGGTCGTTCCGGTCAAAGCCTCTACCTCTTCAGCCTGGACGGAGGAGGCGTCAGAGGATTATCATCTCTCTATGTTCTGAAGAAATTGGTAGAGTCCATCAACCCGGACGATCCACCGAAACCATGCAACCTTTTTGACGTGATAGTGGGGACATCAACTGGTGGCTTGATCGCCCTCATGCTCGGCCGCCTTGAAATGACCGTCGAGGAATGCATCAACACCTACGCGGCGATTTCACCACAAATATTCACCAAGCTCCATCATCGTTTGAATCTCAGAGGAAAATTTCAAGGAAGATTTGACCATGCTGCTGCTATTGAGGCCGCTGTCAAGCACATGCTACGCAACAAAGGTCCCCGTGAAGATGCTATGTTGCAAGAACCTAGTGCGTCTTCAGCCAAAACGCGGGTACATCTTTTTTCTTTCCAAGGAAAATTTAAAATAACTTAGCTAAGTATCGTCTCAACAGCTTCGTTTGTGCAACTAGCAAACAAACAGGGCGAACAGCTTTGTTACATAGTTATCACCAGAATGAACGCTCAGACGGCTTGTCCGGAACTACAGCTATCTGGCAAGCTGCGCGAGCCACATCCGCAGCGATCTCATTCTTTGACCCCGTTGAAATTCACAATGAGGAAGTCGTTGATGGGGCGACTCCGGCTAACAATCCAATCATGGAGCTTTGGGCCGAGGCTCGGGAATATTTCAGCCCCAATGCCAATGACTCCTGGGACCTGGACGACAACATATCCTGTTTGGTCTCCATTGGGACAGGAATACTGACACTTAGGCCATTTGGAGATGACCAGTCAGTATCGGTGCGAAGTTAGTCAAGATAGCTACCGACACGGAGAAAACCGCTGAAGGCTTTGCTCGTCATCACCCCAAGTTACATAGCTCACCGCGGTATTTCCGTTTCAATGTCACCAGGGGACTAGAGGGAATCGGGCTGGAAGATCACAGCAAAGTCAAAGAGATCATCAGTGCGACCCGATCGAATGTCGAGTCTTCCGATGCCTCGAAATATTGAGGAACTGCTCTGCGAGACTTGGTCAAACCCATCGTGAGTTGAGGAAGATTCATATTCAAATCACCCACTAGCTAACGGTCATAGAAATATCTGCCAGTTACAAAATCGCGCTGGTTAACTGCCAAGATCAAAATCTTCAGTCTTTCTGGAGAAACACCAACCTTCTCAGCAAGATGTTCAACATTGCAGACACTTCGAAAGTTCTGGCCTGGTTTACGAACACCAAGAACTACCGAAACTGGGTCGAATCAAAAGGCGGTTGCCTTTATTACCCTATCACTCATCGCACCTTACAAGGCTTCGGGAAAACACTGATCGGCGCCCTTCCTGCTTCATGGATCACGTTCCCTACCCCCGCAGCCCACGGTGCAGTCAGCGTGGCATACGCAGACTGTTCCCGCAGCGCACTCCGAGCAATGACCGATGTTGTGCGCAGTCTAGTGTGTCAAGTATTGATTCACTTCTTCGCAGCGAGAGACACCTGGCTTCTCGGCATCGCTCAAGCGAGCTTTCACGAGCGGCGTCTGATGGCAGCGAATCTCAATGAAGCAAGCCTAAGCAACTTATTGAGCATTTTGCGCCTCGTTCTGGATTCGACACCTGCCCGGGTGAAGACAACACTGCTGTCTGTTGTGAATAATATCCACGATCTGATAAGTAACTCGACAGCCGATGACCTCCTTCGGACCAGAACAGAGTTGGAGCGCATGGGGATATATGTCTAAATCGCTGGCCAGCGATATTCAGCAACGGCCGTGGGCGATTGGGGTGGGTCAACGTTGGCAAGCGTCGACGAGGACACAGAATATCTAGGTAAGATGGAACGACTGCGAGCAAGTAGCTCTGCTGATCAAAGTCCGTAGAATGTCTCGAGGCGCTCAAGTTTGATGACTTATTCACACGACGAAACCAAGTCTCTAACGCTTTGCAGGGGACCAATCAATGGCTGCTGGAAAATGCATCATTTACTGCGTGGGCGGATGAAATATTGTATTCAGCATCTTCAAAATTCTTGAAAAGGTTGGGTTGAGCGAGACTGATGAGCAATGATTAGGGCTTCACATAAGTTCCAGGTTATGATATAACTTCCGATTTCACTGTCGATTGCGCTTCAATGTGAAATATATTGTACCAACGCTCTGAAACGAGGTAAATCAGGCGACTCGTTGCAGCTTATTGGTGACACGAATGAGTGGTGATAGCAACTAATTTTGGCGTGTCCATAACTAACACCCGCGAGTTTCCTGGACTCTGAGACTAGAGCATCCTGCCTCAGAACTTCCAGGGGTTGGGCACGGTATCTCCACGTCTAGCGCTCCTGTTGTGGAGTGAAGTGAGACAATCGTCGTCCATGATTGCTCACGAGGGTTGTAGAGGCTCGCACGTGGATATTGTGTGACTCTCACCTGCTACTAATTACCCTCATCCCAAATAAACACTGTCATCTACCAAGCTAGAAAATACTGGCAGCGGTGTGGACAGTGCGGCTCGTGTGATGGTCTACTGCCTAGCTTAGACAAGACCGTTGAGAAGATACCACAGGCTGCCCAGGTGGCTTCCAGATGACTTCATTCCGTGTGTATTTTTGGGTATACAAAGGGAGATCTCTGCGTCCCTGCTGCATGAGTCTGTGTCACATCATCTTGCTTCAGAGGCATGGCAAGATTGTCAGATGAGCACCTGGATTGACACTTGTCGCCTAATTATACATTCATGCGTCGAACATCGCAAATCGGAGTCAATGGCCTCTCATTTCACGATGCCAAATGTGCACAGGCGTACAGCTGGAGACATGTGCACAGGATGTCGTAGGAGGCGGTGATTGCGACACTGGCGGAAATTGACAGGGGCAGAGAGAATAACACAGGATGAGTAAACACCTCCAAGCCTCGTGGAATTGCTTGTCGTAGGCTTGCGGGCCGCGGTCATCGGCATTAATATTTGAAATACTGAGTCTCCGCTCACAGAACTTCGTTCCAGATGGGTTGTGACATGAACGCCCTCACGGTCACCAAAAGCGTACGCCCCCGCGATGGCTGACACCAAAAAAGACGCGCTCAAAATATCGCCAGCCACTGAGAAAGCACAGGGTATTACTCAGGATGATCCAACATCAGATTCGCAGCCCACGATAGCGGGCGCGAGAGCTATGGTGCGCCTACCAAACACTAGAGCTAACGACACCTTCTTGTTTACTCATGATACTCAACATGCAGTGCTATCTAGCTGACGGTTCCACTTTCCGCAGGCAAAATCAGGAGCGAAGCCGAAAGGAGAAGCGGAACCCGGAGAAGGAGAGAAGGAGAAAGAGCCGAAAGAGCCCAGTCTCAAAATCATGGTCGACCTGGACTTGAAGGTAAAGCTCAGGGTCGAACTGGACTTGGAGGTCCACGGGACGGTGCATATCGGGTTGCTGTAGGCATTCCGACTCTATTCCGACGCATATATATGTTGGTCAATTTTGTGACGATTGTGTTTCGTAGTTCCTGACAGTGATATATCATAGTTCTTTGGTGCGCAACATGGCTGTCGGATCTTTCGCACCGAACCAATATCACGATTCATCAGAACTTTGGAAGATTCTTGTGTGTAAAACTCGAGGCAAACGGCTTGAGACAGATCAGGTGTCCACACTGCTTTGTTTCCCCGGCTTGCAAAATCGATGCATAATTACTTGGGTTTTCACAGAGGCATCAATTTCAAAGTCGTCCAAATCAATGGAGCTTCACTAGTCTCTGATTCTAATTCTGATTCTAAACTACTCCCCTCCAGCCCGCCTTCGTGCCCTCTCAGCCTCCTCATCCCTCAACTCCCTGCTCCTCAGCGGCTCTTGCCGACTAAGCAGCACAGCGAAGCTCCGCACCGCCCGAAAACCAAGGCCATCGTTATCGCGGTCAAAGTACAGCGACCACTCGCCCGGTTGTGTCCCTGGCTCGTCCTCCACGGCCAGGAAGCCCTCCCACCCTTCGAAGGTGACGCGCCGCTCGCGCTCGGTGCAGTCCCACGGCCCCAACAGGTGGTCCGCGGACTCGGTCCGTGAGCCGTATTTGACTTCGTACGTGTCGCGGTCCACGTAGATCCAGTTGAGGTCTGGGGGCTCGTCCCTGATCGTTGACACCAGGCCCTCGCCCCTGAGGCCCTGATGGGCCCACTGATCCTGAAAGACCGGGTGCGGGAGGTAGAAGCCGGAAAAGAGATGACCAGCGACACTGAGCTCTTCTTCTTCATCCTCGTTCGAGGGAATGCTTGGATCTTGTGTGGCTGCGTCTTGGGTGCTCGCGGGGAGGCTGGAAACTGTCTCAATGTACAGCTTGTGGTTCTTCAATACGACTCTGGCGCCATCGAAAAGGGCACTGTACGAGTCTTTTCGTGGGAGGGTGGCTACCAGATTGCTTCTGCGTCCGCGGTGCTGTCTTCTCATATTTTGACGCTGGCCATGCTCGATGGCCTGCGTCGTGCCGATAATGGTCGGTACGGCGCCGACGGCTGTTAGGAGGGTGATCATAGAGAGATTGAGGCACGATTAGATTCCCTGTCTTGCATCCGCGAGTGTATACTTCATTCATACATTTGGTTAGATCTCATCGTGATTTTCATAGAAGATGGGGGCTCATGTAGAAGCCGCGCCACTCACCATCTCTCAAGGTTGGGAGGATTTCGGATCCTGGATCCGAGGGCACACTTGCACGCTCAGGGAGGACTTACAGTACTACGACGAATACCCGAGACAGAGATTAACCGCAACTAGCACAGATCTGTTGTCAGACTCATGTGCCACGGTTTCACTCGACATCTAAGCACCACTGGCGTGGCGGAAACTCTGTGTACAGCAAGCTTCTCTGCACATATTTTCGGCAAATTTAAGCGAGACGATGAGCTTGAGGATCTGGGACTGCACCTCCTACCGCGCTACGAGGCAGGCGATTTTGTGAAACTTGGTTCCACCTGTTTCAATTTGATTTTCTTTTTCGAGTCAGATTTCGAGTGTTCACTTTCGCTCAGCACACGTCACTATTTCATTGTTGCTATTGGTACGACGCAGTAAGACCCCTGGAGTTGGGCAAGATGTATGTTTTATTGGTTGCTGAGGGACGTCTGACGCCATACTCAGGTCATTTTTGTAAAATTGCCTTCCTCGCTAAAATAGTTCCTTTCGGACGCAATGCGCTTAAGGCAGCGGGATGGCCTGCTTGTGGTTGACAAAGAGCCCCTCGGGGTCAATAGCAGCTTTGATCTGCTTGAGGCGGTCAAAGTTGTCGCCATAGAGACGGGCGCTCCACTCGGCCTCGGTGAGCTCCGTGTCAGCGTAGTTGACGAAGCCGCGGAGCGGGGCGCCGCCGGCGACGAGGGCCTCCTCGAAGGGCTGGATGAGCCCCTTCATGTAGGTGGTACCATCGGCCGGGTAGCTGGAGGCGTCGACCGAGTTTGCCTCCCAGCGGATGAGCCAGAGGTTCTTGCCGTGGGCGTAGGCGGTGTCGGCGTCGGTGATGTCGCGCGAGACGCCGCCCCACAGATCCAGGAACCCGGACTTCTTGAGGTCGGTGCGGTTGAAGGCGAGGGTGGTGCTCTCGAAGAGGATCTTGGCCTGCTCGACGGTCAGGGGGTGGTCGGTGGTGGTGGTCAGGGCCTGGGTGTAGAACGAGCGACCGCCGAGGCTGCCGCCCTCGGGCTGATTCATGCCCGCGCCGGCGACGGCGACCTCCATGTCCCAGAAGGGGAGCTCGGACTTCTGAACGACGGTGGTGTCGGGGGCGATCTCCTTGAGGGTGGAGGCGAGGGGGGCGATGACGGCGTCGAACTCGGCAGGGTTGCCGTAGAAATATCCTGTGCCGGTGTAAGGGGGAGCACTCAGAGACCAGCGGAGGGCGAGCTCATCGGGGCAGTCCGTGCTGAGGGAGAAGTCCTGGACGGCGATGAGGGCCTTGGCGGCAGCGTCGACGTCGACGCTGCCGATGGAGACGGTGAAGTTGACGGCCGTGTCGAAGAGGGGCTTGTGGGTGTTGGTGGTGACGGAGAGGATGATACCGTAGGAGGCGCCGGCACCCTGGGCAGCCCAGAACAGGTCGGAGCCCTTGGTGGCTGTGACAATGCTGCCATTGTACAGCATGTACTCGATGGACTCGAGGTTGTCCATGGGCGTGCCGAGGTGGCGCGAGCTGGAGCCAAAGCCACCTCCGATGCTGGAGCCGGCGAGACCAACGTGAGCACCGCGGACATGGGGGAAGTGGCGGCCTGCTGTGTCCCAGAGATACTTCAGGACGGGGCCGACGTGAGAGCCACCGCCATAGGTGACGCGCTGGGTGGTCTCGTCGTACGAGACCGAGTTGAAAGCAGCCATGCTGATGACTAGGCTACCCGGGTCACCGAAGCCGTAGGCCTGGAAGGAGTGGTGAGCTCCGAGGGCGGTGGCCTTGGCGGAGGCATTGCGGGCGCAGTCGAGAGAGAGCGCAATCTGGTCATTGTCCTCCGGGAAGGAGATGGCCGCGGGGTCGACCTTGATGCGCTTCTGGAAACCAGTTGTCTCGTCGGCCCAGCTGGGGTCGGTGCTCACGATGTTGCGGACACCGGCGGTGTTGAGGCATTCCTGAAGAGCAGCGCCCTTGCTGGCGGTGTCCTGAGCACCGACCAGAGCAGGGGCGAGGTAAAAGAGCGAGGCGACGACGAAGCGTCCAAAAGAGCGTGGCGAATCCATGGCTGTGATATATACAGTGGTACAGCCTGGGAACAAGAAATGAAAGTTAAGTTGAGTATGTACCCTTGGTTACCATGTCCAGATGAGTCTTGGGACTGTGACTCCATGATAGACGGGGTGGCCCATCTTATATGGGATAAATAGCGTCATATACTGTGCCCCAGTGGCCTTTGCTGTGGAGGACCAGACATGCCTGACCGGCCTGACTGTCTATACGCGTAAGGCAGGCCAACATCTTGCAGGCGTGTCTTTGAGAGGGCTGTTCACCTTGGCGAAGCCCCCTTCGCCGGAGCCCCTGTTCAGAAAACTGACTCGGCATACTATTCTTGACTGAGTTGACCTGCCCGTTTAAAGTGTCGCTAAGCCGGGAGAACCCACTTGTCGCCTGCTCAATTTGGGCAAGGTCTCATTACTCGCCTTGGGGGCAAGAAAAAGCCAAGCCTCATCCAACATATAAATCAATCAGTAATCCTCCGGCTCTTCCCCTGACTAACCTCTTGGCGAAATGTGTTTTCACGGCTGCCATCCACAGTTCCTTCTGTGAGGTCGACTCGACCGGAAAACGTCACAACTATATTGTGTTTCCGTATATGTTCATCGGCAGCAAGCGCACCTTTGCCTGACGGCCTCCTCAGGCCAACCAAGTATGGCTCACTCGTGAGAGCCGCATCAGTCAGTCTACAGCCTCTTCCTCCGTCTCGGAGCGAGGAGCCTTGGCCCGCACCACCCGTGACTCGGCGCCCTTTAATTAGCGGTGTTGCCGGCGAGAACATGACCAATCCAGCTGGAGTCTGATGATACATGTCCGCCCCTCTGTAATAAGGTTCCTTATCTAATTACCTCTTTTTTTCTTTGGGGGTATTGTTCGGGTTGTCTTTTTCCGAGTGGCCTTTTCCGGCTGCGAGATTCGGCTTCTGCGGAGCGAGCGCCGCCCCTGAAACAACGTTGAACACACTCTTGTTTGTTTTGGTCGAGTCGAGCCCCGATTTAGCATTGTCTACCGGCGTTCCCCCTGCAAGCTGCCAAGAGGACCCGGTGACTGGAAGAATCCGCTCAGCGCAGCCGGCATGCTTCAATGAATTATGCAAGTCTCAACCCGACTGTGCAGATCAAGTATGTCTCTCCAATCGATGCTATTGCGCGTTGTCGAACTTGGACTGCCATGTAGAGCCCCTAGACGCCAATAACGATTGCTCTGCGCGATCCGGTATAGGACAAGAGCCCCAAGAGACCCTTTCTCATTGAAGCCGATGAGCAAGCAACGCACCAAGAACCTGTCTCCGGGTCTCGGGGCCTCCAAGCCGTGGTAGAAGTCGTAGTCGACTGAGAAGTGGACCTTTTGGTCAGGGCTACCAGGCAGAGCCATCTCCTGCTCGCCGTCGATGAATTGAGGGTACATCCAGTGCGATCGCACATGCCACTCCAGGTCGACCATTGGGCCAGTCATCTCCACGAAGCCACCAGAGACGCGCCCAAATTTGTTGTTGTCCTTGTACTCCAGGTATACGTTAAGGACATTGCTCAGAGGCTCCACAATGGTCGAGATGTTCCTCGCCTTGCTGCGGAAGGAAACCCATGACCACGACGGTGCGACGTAGGATGCAGTGCCCCAACTCGCGAGTATCAAAGGGGAGTCGCCTCTCCCCAGAGCACTCAGGACCCTCTCCCACAATAGGTCACTAAGAAAAGAATTGCGCCACAGCCCGCAAAGATATTCGTCCGTCGGATTGTGTGACGCCAGACGCTGCGCAACGGCAGCTATGGCTGGAAGCCTGTCGGTAGGAACTGTGAGCTTGAGGTGGCTGTAGTTGAAGACGATCTCCCACCATATCTTGCGCGGAGAATTCATCGCGTCTGCATATGCTGCTTTGAGCGTCTTGTCGCTCAACTGAGGCGGATGTAGTCGGTACAGGCTCTCCTCGAAAACGCATCCAGACGTACACTCCAGGATGAGCTCTTCCTTACCAAAGAGGAGCGCACATCGTGAGGCCAGTCGCTCCTGAAGCGTCCAAGCCCGGTTGAACATTGGATACTCGACGCTCCGTTCCAAGGAACCCCGCCAGATATCTGCCAATAATCTGGGCTCGATCCTCCCACTCTCTTGGGGCACGTGAAAGGCGTGTATAGGAAAGTCCTCGCCGCGATATCTGATGGTCATAATGTGGCTCAGGCAATCTGGATCGCGCCGGCTGAAGATTCTAGAACTGGTGTTAAGTGCAAGGGCTGCACAAAGGGTGACGTGGGCGTGGGCGTATACCGTGGCCATCTGCATTGACTCGACCTGCCAGTCCTCTTCATCGTCCTGGATTATACAAATGCAGTCGATCCATATGTACTCAAGGCCTAGCTTTCGCGTCGCCTCAACCGCATCTTGGAGGGTCCCCGGAAGAGCCGCCCATGATATTCGATGTAATTGGCTGGCCAGGTTCTGACGTGTGGTTCGACAGGCGGGCCAGGCCTGACGCTTGCCCCAGCAGTAACTCAAAGCCGCGTACTTGGTCTTTTCCGGGACGTCGAAACGGCGCCGTAAGTACACCCCATGCTGAGGATCACGGGGGATATGAAGAAGCCTGGACGGGACAAAGTCAGAGGGCTCCCCCTCCGGTACCTGGCACTCAGGATGGTACATGCAACACTGCTCGATCTGGTCCCTCGCCCAAGCAAAGCTTCGGTCCGATCCAGTGTGAGGGGGTGGTGGCTTGTCTGGGGGATAGCTTGGAACCCCTGGGGGAGGAGGCTTTGATGTGCTGGCAAAAATCTTGAACAAATGACCATTGTCTGTCTGGGCGCCCCAGCCTTCGCAGTCGTCGAGACGGACCCACGATTCGGCGTCGTCAGTGAGCTGGATGCGCTCGTGGCCACCGCCATTGGCATGGCACAGGAGACCAACCAGAACAGCACAACAGAGGTTGTTGGCTGACGCGGAAGCATTAAGACTGGCTCGGCTGAGCTTGTCTAGGGCTGACCCCCGCCGTTGAGACCTGAGGAGAAGGGTATCCCATGAGCCATCCCACAAGCATGTTGGACACCAATCCAGCTCACATTGAGGGGAGTCTGCCCGCCAGTCATCTGGTAGTTGGACAATTAATGTCTCGTGAGGGCAGTTGGCCTCCGACCGAGGCCATTGCTGGCTCACTGCCCCGGATTCAGAGTCGGAGGGCATTGGGTCGGGAAAAGCCATTGCTATATCCCGATGGCAATAGGAAGCGGGCAGCCATGCGAGATCCTGCTTGGGGACCCGCCCAGAATGGGGCCTGCTCGTGCTTATATAATTCAGCCGCAGTCTGCTTCTGCCTGCAATGCGAAGTGTTTCTGACGAGACGTGGGGGGCAGCAAGAGACATGGATCACGAGCAAGGGGCAGGACAGCATCGACAGGAAGCCGCAATGACAAGGAAGACGAGAAACTCGATATGTGTAGTCGTCAGGTCTTCAAGAGCATGTGTATAGTAAATATAGACGCGAAATGGAATGGGAGATTGTCGACGTAATCAACGTGAGATGGCAAATGTTCGACGTGGGCTGGTAAACTACGCGTAAAGATGTGGTGGTCCATCTAAATGTACCTTTGAACCCTTGTACCTTTTCTGCCCCTCCGTCATTGGGTCGGCGGCTGCAGGGGTCCCTGCCGCAGAACCCATGGACACTGGAACGAACACCTTACGCTCGAGCTCCAGCAGCTTGCCTGCCTTGTTAGAGCTCCAAGGGCGGCGACTGGAGCTCAACTCACCCGACGACACGACCCCAAGCATCTCGCCGTCTGCATCTATTCGACCCAGCTCGATAACGCTCTCCATCTACTACTACCTCTCCCTCCCATCCAGATTGCAATTACACTCCTGCCATTCTCCAACTCTAAAACATCGCCGTCGCGCGACACAAAGGAGCAGTCAGCATGGCCGACGCGCAGAGCAAAGCAGAGAAGCTCGCGGCCGCGCGCAAGAAGGCTGAGGAGCTCAAGAAGAAGAAGGCAGCCGGCGCCAAGGCCAAAAAGGACAAGGCCCAAGCAGACAAGAAGGAAGATGAGCCCGCAGCCGCAGCCGCAGCCGAGGCGGCAGAAGAGAAACCCAAGGAGGAGGCGCCCGAGGACGACCCGCCCGCCGCAGAGCCGTCCACCCCAGCCGAAGCAGAGCCCACCACAACCGCCAGCCCCTTCGCACCGACAGACACCGAGTCCCCCACGCGAACGGGCGGCATAACGCGAGATTCCACGGCAGAGCTCGAGACCAATCTTCTCGAGCTGGAGAAGGAGCTGGACGCCGTCAAGGGGGCAAGGGATGAGGCCCAGCTGACGGCAGATGCGCTGGAGAAGAAGGTCGTATCGCTGGAGATGTTGCACAAGGAGGACGAGTCACAGATCAGCCGGCTACGGACAGACCTGGCCGAGGCAAAGAACGAGGCGGTGGACCTCAAGAACAAGCTGCAAAAGTCCGAGGCCGAGGTGCTGCGGCTTAGCAAGCAGGAGAACCAGGACAGGGGCGGCACCGACAACGACCACCTGGACGAGCTGGAGGACGAGGAGCGGCAGAGGCTCGAGGCGCGCATACGGCAGCTGGAGGCGGAGAACACGGACCTGCAGCGGGGCATCTGGCAGGAGAGGCGACGCGAGATGCAGCCGCCCATGGACGACGGCGCGGGCGGCCACTTCACCAACGTGCCGCTGTCGCCGTCCATGGCGCGCAAGCAGGGCGGGTTCGGGGACTTCTTCACGACAGGGCTCAACGCCCTCACCGGCGGCGGCGGGGGCCACGAGCACCACGACGACGACGGGTTCCTGGACGACGACGACGACTTTGACGAGGACGCGTTCCGCAAGGCGCAGGAGGAGACTGCCAAGGCGAGGATCGAGAGGATCAAAGAGGTCAAGAGGGGGCTCAAGAACTGGGAGGGGTGGAGGCTGGATCTCGTGGAGGGCAGGAGGGGAGGCGGCGAGGGGCTGGGAGAGATATTCGAGATCTGAGGGGGGGATTGTATGTTGTGTCGGTGGTGGCCATGATGGTAATGGAAGATATAGATACACAAGCATGTACCTTCTTCAGTCGGTAGGTATATCAAAGGAGGCACTGCTTGCTGCCATACCCAACACGCAAACACACACACAACTCTCCAACGGTACCTGGGTAGGTGCCTAGGTACTTTGGTAGATACCTAAGTACATAGGTAAGGAGCACGGAGTAGTCAAAAGTCCACAGCAGCTGGCTTGCTCCTAACCCTGACCACAACCCCCCTAAATTCGTGCACTGCCTGTGAGGGACAAACTCCACCACCCCGCGAATTTTGCAACGCCTGGTCTGGCTTTCCGCTGCGTTTCCCTCGTCTGTTTTTCTCTTTCCACTCGCCCTCCTGGTGCGCCGAATTCTTATCGTTTCCCGTCAAAAACCACCACCTCCTCGCCATTCACATACTGCTACGCGCACTGGTCTCAAGTCACGCCTGGTGGCGATCATCCCTGGAAGAGGAACGAACACCCTCGATCTCTCTCTCTGCACGCCCGTGTCCTTGCTGAGGCCTGCCTGTGCTCACTCCAACTCGTGCTGGTAAGAAACACCATCGACATGTGTGAACCACTCTGTATCAACACCATCACCAACCCTCTCTCCCTCAATCCATTCACTTCACCTTGTCTCAAACACACTGCATCTCACTCACCTCATCGAACTACCATTACAACACCCCACGCCCTCCCAAGACAAGACCAGAGACGCGTCTGGCCCATGACAAACAAGGACTAACATGCAACCACAGGCTGGAATCACCCGGGGTTGAGGCTCCCGTAGCCCAGCTGCATGTGCCCTCAGTGAAAACAGGACGCGCTGCCGTCACATTCTCTACCCGCACATCATCACGGCCATCCTCATTACCTGAGACCCATTAACGAGTTCTGATCTTTCCAAGCACATCCTTGGACTATTACTACCACCGCCTCTTGGCAGGTCTACCAAATGTCATCATTGAACATGGACCCCAACCTCTCTGCTGCCATGCATCCGCAGCAGGTCGCCGTTGCCGCCAATAACCTGCAGCAGGGCACTGCCCACCCCAGCATCCTCCCACACCCGGCCCCTGCACCAACCCACCACGGCCCCGGCCGTCCTCCCAACTCGGAGAGGCAGCTTGTCGTCGATGGCCGCCGCTTCCAGCGCCTCGAAGACAACGTTAACAAGCTGCTTGAGCTCACACAACTCATGATGAACCGTCAGGAGGAGCTCAACGAGATGATGGTCCAGCGCCAGCAGAACCTCCAGAACCAGGTCTCGTTCAACGAGGAGCGTCTGCACCTTGCCATGGACAACAGCGGCAACCCGGACGGAGAGGGTGAGGACGAAGATGAGGATGACGACGACGACGACGAGCGCGATCCGCCGGACATGGCTTACCCTCCCCTCGGCATGCAGTTTCGTCCACACTTTGGCGCCAAGAAGGCTCTCGAAGGCCTGCTCGATAACATCAACACGTGGACTAAGAGCCACGGGTACAAGTGCGCCACCTTACGGAGTACACAGAAGCCGGGCGAGCGTGTTCGCGTTGCCATCCGGTGTGCACTGGGCGGCGAGGCCAGGTACAAGATGACGGACGAGAACGGGGAGACGCTGATCCGCACGAAGAGCGGCCAGCTGCGCAAGCCCTATCGCAAGAGGACCAGCAAGAAGACCGGCTGCCAGTTTGGCTTTATCCTCGGGGAGACGGGCCAGGGGACGAACGTCTTCGAGGTCCGCTACCACCCCAACGGAAGCCCTCCACACAACCACCCCCCAATGGAACTCTAGAAGAGCAACAACAAGGCGTCCGCTCTGGAGGTGGCTTCTCCGACCAATAAACCAAATAACACCCAGTTCGCTCCACTACAGACAGCGAGCGCGCTACTTCCCGATCCCAGCATGGCTGCTGTTGACTCGTCCCTTTCTAGCTTGAGTGCTGTTGGAGAGGCTGCCGCTTTTAGTTTCCCATTATCGCAGCCCGTGCCTGACTTTTGGTAGGACCACCAATTGGGGCTTTCATCACATTTGCCAGTGCCACCGCTGTTGCCTCAGCAAGCTCATTTTTCTTACTTTGGGGACGAATTTTATGCATGAAGAGCCATATGAGCCAAACAGGCTGTTTTATGCTGTGCAGATCACGAACTTGCACCGTTTCTTATGCGCTCAACCCGTGGATGTGTGGTTTCGTGGAAGGTCCTTAGCGGTGGGGGCGGTAGAGAAGATGGATTGGGTAATGGGCACATTGAGGTTGGATATGGTCATCAGCCATCTCATTTGATTTCCGCTGCGTCTGATTATCCGTTGCTTACTCACGCAGAGATAATTTTTTTTAGCAGAGTATCTGTCGATCGAGTGCGCGTGGCACATGCATCAACAGCGTCAGGCGTTCAGGATGCGGGCTGGGACGGAACTGCTAATCACTAGTTAGACCCGGAAATTTAATTGTAAACGCACGTTTTCCATGAGAAGTAAACTGAAGTTATGGCGACTCTAAGTGCGCTGACCGCTTCTGTCGATATATTTCAACTCCAGGTGTCTCCCCCGAAGTGAGCTAACAAAGTCTATACAAGGGCCACTTTGTGCCCCCTGCTCCCGACGATCAAGTAAGTGTTCCCGATTACTATCTAGACATCGCCAGCTACAATTTCTAACTGTCCATTCAACAGCCAGGGGTCGCCCGAGGTGATCATAGTCCGTCTCGGTTTTTACCCGACCAGCCGACGATAGAAGGGTCCGGATCTACACTACGCCAAAGTGGCAACACGTGTTGATCGGTAGTGACGAATGTAATCCTGGCAATGCGCGCAACATAAAAGAACCGCCATGCTGAAGGCTAGCAGAAAATATGAGAGGACATGTCGCCCCATTCAACGTCGTCACGGTGGTGGGTCGCATCATCTCCGCAGCACCCGCGCCAACAGGGCCTAAAGGCGCATAGAGACTCCGTCGCTATGCGCCGAATAGTTCTAGAATCACGGAGGGTGAAGACAGGTCAACCAAGGGAAAAAAAAATTAATACCGCGGACTGTTGCAATGTCTCACCCACATTCTCTCTTTAGACATGAGTTCGTCTAATTGAAGCTGCAAATATCGAATTCACTGCTCAACGTGATGGCAAAACTATTCATGTAAGAACCGCCTTGTCTCACCACGGCGATGTTTCCTGTTGAGTCTCTGACAATATGGTCCCAGCGTTGGTGGGACCGGCCACGCGGGTGGCGCTCTCCTGGACCTTGCGCTGCAAAAGTACCCGCAACTCGACGTCAAGGTCCTGGTTCGTGATGAGAATAAAGCAGCGAGGCTGAAGGCCAAATATCCAACCGTTCAGGCCACCATCGGCGACTTATCCAGCTACCAGATCCTGCAAGAAGAATCCTGCATTGCGGACATCGTCATCAACGCAGCCCCGGACATCACCCACCAGAAGGGCATCTCGGCCATCCTGGCAGGCCTCAAGGACACCGCCAGCCGAGCAGCCCGCAAGGCCTTCTACGTCCACCTCTCGGGCGCGGCAACCTTTTACACCAAGGACCCCAACGGCCTCCTCGAGGGCCGCGTCTGGGACGACCTATGCGACATGGACGAGATCCTCGCCCTGGACCAGTCCTACACGCACGTCCCCACCGACAACCGCGTGCGCGCCGCCGCCGCGGAGGGCGTCCGCGTCGCCATCATCTCGCCCGTCGGCATTGGCGGTATCAGCCCTTCTCCGGAGCACCCGTCCCCGCTGACCACGGGGCCCCTCCTCAGCACGGTGCGGCCTTTTGGCTCGGGCTTCCAGATCGCACAGGGCAAGAACGAGAGCGGCTGGGTGCACGGGCTGGACCTCGCGCGCGCGATGCTTCTTTTGATCGACAATGCCCTGGATGCCCTCGCCGCCGGTGGGCAGGAGCCCGCCGAGCCAGCCGGGTTCCCCCTCTGGGGCGAGCGCGCTTACTACTTCGTCAGCGCGGAAGAAATCTCGTTCCACGACCTCCGGGCGGCGCTGATACCGGTCCTACACCGGCGCGGGGTCGTGGGTACTGACGAGATCAGGAGCGTCTCGCACACGCAAGCGGCGCGGACGTGCCTCTCCGGCAGCAGCGAGTACGACCCGGACGCGCCGCTGCCGCTGCCCGACTCGTGGGTGATTCACCTGGCGACGTGGTTTGGTATCAACATGCGGGTGAGGCCTAGCAGGCTCGAGGCGCTCGGGTGGAGGCCCGTGGAGAAGAGTATACTCTTGGACTGGGAAGTGGCTGTTGATGAGTTCTTGAAGAGGGAGGGAGGCGCGTAGTTTTTGCGCGTATTATTGGGAGTTCGCGGGGAGATCATTTTAAGTCTTAGGTGAAGTCATCACATCTGCAAAGGATATAGTTTCGCGATACGAGTATGAAGCTTTTGGAGTTGACCAATTTCCCAAAGGCGTTGTGAGGAGGGTAACTATTTGGAAGATATCAGCTCGACATCATGGAATGGACCAGAGTGCGGTCAAGAGCTACCAAGATTGCAAGTACAGACCATAGAGTTGGCCGAGTGCCATGCGTTCGGCAATTCTGTTCATGAGAATCAAAATGCAACTTTTTTCCAGGCCTACGTATCGTCTTCACGCAGCATTTCTTCCTGCCAACCGCGTATATTATGCGCCTTTCGGAAGTGAGTCGTTGATAGGCAGGCATCTGTCCATGAGAATCTGTTCTACAATCGTTTTTCAGCCAAGGTCGCACTGCATGTGCTTCATGATAGTATCGGGTCCAGGCCCGATTAGAATATTGACTCGCCCCGAAAATTACTCAACGAGAGAGAGATTTTCCCTTTATCATCGAAATCAGGTAACCGCAAATTAGACTAGAGCACGTGCTTAGCCCATCGAGGTATGAAGCCCGTGGCATTCACAATTAGGAAAGCCCGCCAGTTCAGTCAGACACATCGAGCCAAAGCAGACTTTTAGAGAATATTTTATGCCCTATCTCATGATCAATCTTTCTGTTGCTCCCAAAACTCCATTTCTACCTCAAGAGAAAGTGAAATCTGCCACCATCTATCGCGACAGCATCGTGCCCACCTAGTTAGGCAGTGGTGACCGCGCAGGGGTCCGCACCCATGCCCGGGTTGCCATCGCACAGCCTCGTGCAGCCGATACCGAGTTCCTCGACCTTGTAGCAGCCCTCGTCCCCATCGTTCTCGTCCAGCCGAGTAATGAGGTCGCCCTTGCACTTGTCGCCGTCGCTGTCCTGGTAAGCATACCAGACGTCGGTGAACCTCGTGACCCGGATCCCCTTGGTCCCCTCAGGGACGGCTTTGTCGCCCCTGTCGAAACCGCCGAAGCCTTTCCGCTCGATCTCGGTGTCGCTGAGGATAATTAGCCAAATACATTGTGGTTGACAGGGACGGGAGTTTTATGGAGCAATGTTGCTACTCACCAGGTGTCATCTGAGTAGTAGATTGTGTCTGCGGATGCCATGGCAGTACCGACAAGGCCGGCGATGAAGAGGAAAGCGGTTTTGGCACACATTCTGAATTTTGGGAAGTGTGATGTTGATTGGGTAGATGAGAGGTGGTTGAGAGTGTAATTGTGTTGTCTGAATGATTGCTTTGTTGGTGGTGTTGGTGTGTTGATGTCTTTCGGTTGGGTCTTCTGAGGAGGAAAATTCGAGTCACTTATGCTTGATTGCAGGAGTACTGTTCTCTCTGAAAACATCATTGCCCTCTCGACCCATTTTTCGTTGGCTGGGCCTGGAGACCTGAAGGGGGCACAGCCAGCTCTCGTCGTAGGTCTCCGAGGCCCATGTCCATTCAGCATTTGGCCCCTGAGGCCTTTGACTCCATCGTGAGTGGCCTGACCAACGACAAAATGGATATGATGGCGATGCAAGAAAGCAGGGAACGACTGTTTCACATTGGGGCCAATATGGTCAGGCCGGGCCTGAGGAGGCGGGACGGGTGGTCGGGTAGGCTGGCCTCGACCTGTTCAGCTAGCCCTTCGGCCCTGTGCTCAAAGGCATGTGCCCACTCATTCGGACTCCCTACAGGAACAATCCGGCCATGTTACGGATATTGGGACTCATGCCTGGTCTTTGATTTTCGGAGTGGCGTAATTGAAAATGGTTGAACACGGTCCGGGGTGGTTGAATTGTATGTGGACATCGGCACGTACCCTGGCCGCTATATCGGCGGCCATGCCGAGACAAGCCTTTTTGATAGAGAAAATGGCCTCCGTTCGTCACTGCAGTACAGCGCGTTTCCACGGCAAGCAACAAAATGCCAGCAGTAGTTAGTTATGATTGTTGAAATGTTTCCTGCGTATGGCGGCCATGTCCAAAATGAATTATTTGCAAGCATCAACCAATTCATTGGAAGACCAGATCGTTTATCAAAGCTTTGGAGGAAAGAGGCCAACAGATTAATTCGGCGCTTCATCTCAAGAACTACTGAGAGTTGCAGTATTCAATGATTTACATTGGATGAGTCTCTAACCTAGTGCGTGCAGCCTCCACTCCGGCTTCGCAGCATTCCAAGCAACCTCGTCGATCTCTGCAATGTTCACCCTGTAAGCGATCCCTTCCCGCCGCTGAATATGCAAGGCGATTTTCTTGGCTTCAAATCCACTGGGTGTGTTGGTACGGCCCTGACGGCGAGGGTCAAGGGGTCTTTGCACGTGCAAATGGGTTGAAGCAGACCGTACGTGTTTGGGTACGGGTTCTGATTTCTGCTTATCGAGAAGGAAGAAGCTATCGCTAATCTCGTCACCCTGACGGTTGGTGTAGTGTCGGCCCTCTGGCTGACTAACTCCAAACCGTGTCATTTGATTGGCTATAGCCCGTAGGGGCATGGGCACTTGACAGTCGCTCAGAAATCCACAAGGGCAAAATAATCTTAGCTATCCAGGCTATTCAGAAAGCTTAAAAAAATGATGCAAAACCTTTAACTATACCTCAGGCTGCAAAGATCTTTTACGTCCCTAAACGAACCTTACAAAGAAGGATGAACCACCAATATATACGCGAAGAATCAGATATTAACAGATATAAACTTAATATAATTAAAGAGCAAACGCTTATCCGATACATCAATAATCAAGATGTTCGAGGATTTCCCCTATGATGCACAATAGGTAGAAAGCACGGTGAATTGACGGTGAATTCACCGTGCATCAGTGAATTCACCGTGAATGCACGGTTAATTCTACTCATAGTCATCCCCCGTGAATTCCTAGGAATTCACGGGCCACAGATCTATTTTATTTCCCATCACCCTATGACTTTCTGGTGTGGAAGACATAGCGAACCTCTTGCTGGTGTCGCGAGATGCTAAGCTGGTAGGCAAGCATTGGGCTCGACGCTTTATAAATATGCAACCCAGCCTGAAAACCAGATTTAATCATCCTTATAACTATCAGAGGGCTTTCTGCGAAGATTCAGAGATTATTAAGAACTGGTTTAGGCTCTTCTGTAATATAATAGCTAAATATCGGATTATTAATAATAACCTCTACAACTGCGATGAGATCGGCTTTATTATGAGCATAATTACCGCGTTAATGGTTGTTACACGCTCTGAAAAGCGTGAAAAAGCTAAATCTGTTCAGCCTCACAACCGGGAATAAGTAACAGCTATTGTATGCATTAATACAGAGGGCTGGTGTATCCCGCCGTTCGTTATCGTTTAGGGCGCTTACCACCTTGCAAGCTGAACCACAGAGTTAGGTTTTCCCCCCTCCTGGGTAATTATACTTACTCTGAATGGATGGACAGATAATAAGACTGGTCTTGAATAGATTCAGCACTTTAATAAGTATATAAAACCTAAGAGAGAGGGGGATTACCGGATGTTGATACTTAATAGCTATAAGAGCTATATATTAGCCGAATTCAACGAATATTATGAGAACAAGATTATCTCTATTAATATGCCTCTATACTCTTCTCATCTAATCCAGCTATTAGATGTCGCGTTATTTCGGCCCCTAAAGTATGCATATGTTGGGGAAATTAGCAACTTTGTTCGGGCTTCTATCAACCATATTACTAAAAGCGAGTTCTTTATCGCGTTCAAGGCAGCCCACGATACGACCTTTACAGAGGATAATATCAAGGCTGCATTTAAAGGAGTTGGAATAATGCTTTGGCACCCGGATTCTGTTATTTCTAAGCTTAATATCCGCATCAGAACTCCAGTGCTATCCGTCCCTATTTCTCCCTAACAATAAGAATCTCAAACACCTTCTAATACACAACAAACCATCAAGTAATCAACTTATATCAAAGGCAGGATCTCCGCTCATCATAGTAACTCTCTTATACTAATTATAAAGGCCGTTAACTAGATAGCAAAGGGTGCACGAGTGATAGCAAATGAGCTTATCCTTTTGAAGGATCAGGTCCGCACTCTTAAGCAGGCTAATACCGTACTCGCCAAACGCCGAAGGGCTAAAAGAACCCGAATACAGCTTAGAGGGGCACTTAGTATTAAGGATTCCCAAGTAATTATTGATAAGAAACAAAAGGGGAAGCGGCAAGCTGGTGAAATATCCGGTAGTACTAATGAGGCGGTCCGCCGCGGACCATCTAAACGACGCTGTGGCAACTGCGGCGAGATTAGGCATAATGCGCGAACCTGTGAGAAAGAGGAAGAAGGGTCTGATTAATCAGATTCTAACTATATTATAGCCAAACCAGCCTAGTTGGCAATAATTGGTGCGAATATATGTGTGTTGGTGGTTCGCAGCGGACCGCATTTTTAATGGTGTAGTTGGCACCATTTGGCGCAAAGTGTGTGTTTCCCATTAAAAGTCAGCTAATTCAGACCTATACTGCACCACCACCAACCCCTCTAAATTGACGAAAACAATTAGAAATAAGGAATAAAGTGCAGTTGGCACTAATTGGTGCCAACTTTTACTAATTATTTAGCCCTAAGGGGGTGCTGGGGTTAACGAAAGTTGGGTGAAGTTGAAAACATCGGCCACTAACTGATATCGGCCACTGACTGGTAAACCACGTTATATATATGTATTATATACATAAAAGTACAAAGAGTTTTGTTGGAATTAAATATGTTTATAAATAAGGCTAATTTATTTCTTGTTATATCATCATTTATTAATATTAATTTTATTGTTTATGTCGATAATATATATATACTTAATTAATTTCAATTAATTCTATAATAAGATTATTAGTATTTCTTTAATGATAAATTGTCGTACTTAAACTTATTATTATTAATATTATTGTAAGGGTCTAGACTGAGTATCACACTCTAACGTCTGTTTTTCTCTATGAACAAGAAGACTTCTCTGGGGAGAGAAGTCTCTTCCTCTTTGACTATCGTACAGGTTCCTACTGATCTATATACTTGGTTGTCGTCCTTCGCTGGTCCTTCTTGTAGATGCTAGCAGGTTCTGTGGGGAATCGTGCTGTGGGTCAGTGAGTCGTACGAAGGGCCCTGGCCCTGAGTTCTGTTGACAAGGGTTCATCCCATTACAATTATATTTATATTTATCGTTGGGTTTTTAAACGTTTATAATTATATAAAGAAATAGTTTTTAGATTTGGTTTAAAGCATTATGACCAGATTAAAGATATAACCAACTCTTTATTCTTATTAATAGGGAATATAGTGTATTATGTGCCAGCAGTGTTGCGCCGGATTTGATGGTCGCTGGTCTTGTCACCCTTGATCGATATGGAAATGACGGAAGCCTTATCCGCAATGAAGATCCTTTAGGAGTTGACCCTGTGGTGGGCTGGAGTGTGTAATA
The DNA here is from genome assembly GCA_023703485.1 of Diaporthe caulivora. Classification (NCBI taxonomy): domain Eukaryota; kingdom Fungi; phylum Ascomycota; class Sordariomycetes; order Diaporthales; family Diaporthaceae; genus Diaporthe; species Diaporthe caulivora. The sequence goes on from JAMPTR010000005.1 coordinate 53,203, forward strand.
ATGGGGATTTTATCGTAGGCTCAAACGCGAAACCTGCCCACTGCTTGTTCGACTCCACCTCCCAATTGTCTATGGCTTTTAGTAGGTGACTTACAAACCGCGTGTGGCAGGTACAAGAGCTCACTGCCATATGCGACTCTATTTGCGATCGAAACAGAACTCAGACAAATCTACAACCGTGAAGTCAGGTGCTTGGGGCAGCAATTGTTCAATGAGATGTGACGTCGTTGTTCGCTGGCTCAAGAACTCAACGGAACATCCCGATCGCCTGAACGGCCAGGGCATCCTTGCCAAGGCTAATGCGAACGTTGGTGCTGAGTGCGCCTCCCGGAGCTTCTTGTACCGCATGACCAGGCACCCAGGCGGCCCGGGCTTTGGAAGCCGCAACGGACGAGATCCGAGCCTCCTCGGAAATCATCTTGTCATGTGACTCTTGATAGTCGTTACTTCAACGCCTCCCGCCACTGCGCATCTTCTTACCTCCCCTTTATAGCAAGCTCTATCACACCCCCTTCCTCTGTCTCTGGCGGCCCAAGCCCTGAGCCTGCGGAGACTGATGCGACCCTGCTCACACCTGCTGACCTGACGGGTCCCTCTATCACGCTAATAAAGGAAGTTGCGCAGACCTGCCAAGGTCACTAAAGATATACGTGATCGCTCCACTCGATTTGGTGCAGTATGTCCGGGTTCTACGCAGGCTTGGCGGCTCTCGGGAATGAATGGATTGATCGAATTGCCACCCAGATTCTCTGCCAGCCTTGACTCGAACGCGCACAGGGGTCGGTGGGAGAGGTTGCAATCCGAAGCTCGTGGATGTCGGCGGGCACACCTCGCTTGCGGAGATCATAACATCACATATACGGCCCTGATCAAGCCCCTCTGCGAGTTCCGGGCTGGTACTCCGGGCAGCTTTGCAACATTGCCTTGAGTGCCGGAGGATTCTTGTCCCTGTTGTACTCCTGCGGATACACGTATGCGATATCGTGGATTAAGGGTGTGTTACTAGTGTGCCACCTGCCTAACCCGGCAACTATAACACCCTCTCGGAGGCCTTGCTTATCACCAACGTCTTGGCTAAATACTACTCCGAGCGACATGTGCTGTAGCCAATCCAGCTTTGAGGATTCAGGACTAGCCAATTAAGCTTAAGATGACTTCCGGTAATTGAACCGATCTAAGAACGCTCCGCATGCTGTGCCCCTTACAATCTCGGGTTACAACCCACCCCGCTGGAGAAAGTGCCGGAAGAGCTTAGCCGCTGAGTCAAGTGGCATGCAACCGTTTGTTTAAGCTCGCCAAACTGAACAACAAGTGTGGGAAGAATTATTACCAGCAAGAAACGCGAATTCCCCCCGTAGGGCTAGGACCTCAGATCTCCAGTTGGCCGTAGCTGAATTACACGTTAGAGTCCACACTTGTGTCGCCTGCTGGCGGTCCACATCTCGCGGGCCGGAATGGTCAATCGCCCGGGTTGTCAGCAAGAAATAATGCGGGCCAGCATATTACTGTCGGCTTGCCGAGTCTGAAGGTGTGCTGGCCTTGAGTTACAGCACCTTATCTAGTTATCAAACGCTGCCGTCTAGTCTCTTGGCTCCCTCTCCCTCCTTCCCATTAGGCTATGTAGTACCGTCTTGTGGCGCGGGGAGTATGCGACATGTTCAAGATTCCTGTTCAGGACTGCCATGCCTATGTTGCTGCAACCTCGCAAGGTGGATGTCTTCTACATACTAGCGAGGCCTGGGTAGCATCGCGGTAGGCGGATTGGGGCAAATTGGGAAGGAGGAGTAGATTGGGAAGGAGGAATATGGTGACAGCGACCACAGTAGCATCATGTACGTCTCCGTTCTGGACGGCGACAACAAGAGCGTGAGGCAAGTCATGATGTTGGAGTCTGGAGATCTAAGTATAAAAGTGTCCGCATGTTTTTGTCTTCCTGTCTTGTGGTTTCCAGAAGCAGCATCGACTCATCTCGCCTACTCTCCAGTCTCTACAACATCATCGCCTCTTATACCCACGTGTTGTCTTCAGAACCCTAGACATGGAGCTCGTCAAGTTTCTCGCCTTCCTGGCCGCCGTCCTGCCCGTCGCCTACGGTGCTCCCGCCCAGGCCTCGGAGAACCTCCACCCCGAGATCCTGGCCGCCATGAAGCGCGACCTGGGCCTGGACGCCGAGCAGGCTCATGCTCGTGTCGCCCGGGATATCTGGGCCGCCGACACCATCGAGACGCTGAAGAGCACGGCAGGTGCGTCGTTCGCCGGTGCCTGGACTGCCGAGGACGGCCACACCCTCAACGTCGCCGTTACCGACGAGGCCCTGGCCGCCGATGTGACCGCTGCTGGCGCCACGCCCGTTGTTGTTGCCAACAGCTTCGGCAAGCTTGAGGATGCCAAGAATGCCCTTGACAACCTCGACATCGAGCAGCCAAGCACCCTCACCTCGGAGTCGTCCCAGTCTGGCATCGCCTCCTACTACGTCGACGTCGCCGCCAACAAGCTTGTCCTGGAGGCTCTCTCCGGCAGCACCGCCCACGCTGAGGCGCTTGCTTCCCAGGTCGGACTCACCGAGGCCGAGTTCGAGGTCCGCACAGTGGAGGAGCTGCCCACCACCCTCATCCGCGGTGGCGAGGCCTATTACATCAACCGCGCTGCCCGCTGCTCCATCGGATTCACAGTCACCACCGGCTTCGTCTCGGCTGGCCACTGTGGCACCGCAGGCAGCACTGCCACCACCAGCAGCTCCGGCGGCACCCTGGGAACCTTCTCGGGTTCCGTCTTCCCCGGCAGCGCCGACATGAGCTACATCCGCACCGCCAGCGGCGTCACCCTCACCGGCCAGGTCTACGGATACGGCGGCGCCAACATCGCCGTCACCGGCAGCACCGCCTCCAGCACTGGTGCCAGCATCTGCCGATCTGGCTCCACCACCGGTGTCTACTGTGGTACCGTCCGCGCCCTGGGCGCTACTGTCAACTACGCCGAGGGTCGTGTCACCGGCCTCACCCAGACCAACGTCTGCGCCGAGCCCGGTGACTCTGGCGGTTCTTTCTACACCGGTGGCCAGGCCCAGGGTGTCACCTCCGGTGGCTCTGGCAACTGCGCCTCCGGCGGCACCACCTACTTCCAGCCCGTCAACGAGATTCTGTCCACCTACGGCCTCACCCTGGTCAGGGGTTAAATTTGTTGGGGATACTACTTGTCACGATCATGGGCACCACTTTAGCTGTGGTAGATTATATTTGCACATATGCCCTGCAGAAAGCGCAGCGAGGCCATTTCATAGTTTTACTACCTTCTCCTGTCTTCTAGCTAGGCAACATAGTTGTAAATCAACAATTTCTCTGAATCCGATATGACCAAAATGACATAGCGAACACTTCCGGGCTGTGAAATGATGTATCACCATATCCCACCATCTAATATCTGCCCTCTTGGAGTGGTTATAGCTATGAGAGTTTGGTGACATTACGTGAGGAAGAGCAATCCACGTCATTAAACAGGAAGCGTACGCAGGGATTACTGAAATGTGAAAGGATGCTGCCAGAGCGGAGCCGTCAATGGTATAGACCATTTGTATTTTTTCGAGTTACTCTACTAAGCCGGAACGACAAAAGTTGTCCTAGTGGGAGTCGTCAATAGTACAGCAGATATTATAGTATAGCAGATATTAGTTGGTTTTGTTCTCGATCCGGTCACAGCAACTTAAAAAAAAAAAAAAGAGCCTTGGGGCGGTTACTGTATACATTTGTAAGCGCTTAAAGACCCAGGGCTAAATAATAAACACAACAGATATTATAGTATGCGTCAGCAGGCATTATACTGGGACTGCCATAGCTGGCGTATCTTGCTAGCGGTTGTCTGACGTTCAAAGGCGACTACTATTTTGCTAATCTAATATCTCTAGATCTGAGAAAACACAGAGATCGAATCTCTCGCGTTGCCTGCAAATTCAAACATGATGTTATCCTCGCAGCCGGTCTGCCCAAGACCAGCATTGTTCACCCATGCGATCTCCCAGTACTCGACTCCGACGCCACCCGGGATGGCCTCGACTCTCTTTGCTACTTCGGTGACCCACGTCCTCTGACCCTCGGCGTTGAAGGGAATGGCAGGTCTCATGTCGGGAGGGAAAGCGAAGTTGCCGCCCTGCTCACAGGTAAATGGCCAGGCCATCTCGGAAACCATGAACTCCTTGCCGGGAAGCAGCTCTGTCATGTGTGTCAGAGTGTTTGACAGCCTGGTGAAATTCCATTCAGGGCCACTGAAGGTAGTCAAGGTTAGTTACAAGTCGCTTTGCGGAACGCGAAAGTCAAGTGGGGCTACTCACTAGAACGGGTAGAAAGACGCGCTGAACATGTCGATCTGAGTGGGAAAATTGGGGTCCGCCTTCAATATATTTTCCCAGAAGAAGTCCTGAACTCCAGCGTCGGCGGCACCGTTGAGGTGAACGTTGATCTTCGGTTGCGGGCTGAGATCGCTGTCCCTGATGCCCTTGGAGGCAGACGAGAGGAGCTGCGCCGTGTTGGACCAGTTCTCGCTTCCTCGGCCGACTGGCCAGAGTATTCCGTCGGCTATCTCGTTGCCGATGTCTATTATGGCAGGCTGGATACCCTCGGCCTGAAGTGTGTTGCTCACGTTGAGGGTGTACTCGTATATCTGAGTGGTCAGACCCACGAGATCAGTGGGCCAGCTTGCCGGGATCTTCTGCTGGCCCGGGTCGGCCCAGGAATCACTGAAGTGTAGATTGATGTGGACGTCGAGGCCTGCGGCTTTCGCGCGCTTGGCTAGGGCGACGTTGTAGTCGAGGTCATAATCGCCCTTCGCCACCCACTGCGGAAATGAAGTCACGAATTAGCAAACTTTCGGGTCCGGTCGCACGTTGAGAATACGCACCACTCTCTGCCGGACTATGTTAAGGCCATTCTCAGACAATATTGTCTCGAGAGGTTTGACAGTGCCTTGGAGGTCCTTGTATTCCACTATGCCATCACGCTCCAGAACAACCACGGATGACCAATCAGCCCCTTTGTACTGTAGAGCCGCCTGTGCCGCGTGAGCAGCAAGTGCACAAAGTGCGAAAGTCCGGAATGCCATCGGTAAAGACTGTGGATGAAATCGAATGAGACCTTCTTAATGCACAGTCATCACGTTCGAACACGAATGGTTGAGCTCTCAGGTATGAAGCTCCGTCGTGCAAGGCGTCGTGATTTTAAAGGTTCTCGCCAGCTTTCAGGAGGCGAAGCCAGGACGCAGGCCAAGAAGCTGGAGCGCTTAATCCCAACATGGTCAACCGTCTATGCCGTTTACAGACGAGCTCTGTCATAGTTCGCTTTACCTTATCCTCCGAAATTGGGTGACAATCTAATGATAGCTCACATAGGCACAGATTAACGTTTGCCTGCATGGAGCTTGTTTCAGGTAAAGAAACATGCCAGCCCAACCGAGTAAGTGCCAGGGGCTAACATTACATGGAGCCAAGCCCGGCGCATCCGACCCTTAATCTCAACCTTAAATTGGCGCATTTTTGCCTACTGCGGGGATAGTTTATCGAAATATCACTTCTCGCTTCGTCAACATCAATTGCGCTACAAAGTTATAGACTACAACGGAAAGAGTGACCTGCCTTCGGGCTTTCACAATAGAGTACCATTTCTGGCATAGTCGCCGACCCGACAGACCAGATACAACGCACAATAGTATATTTTTGTGCAAAAGCCACTGAACATTGTCAATGCTTTCGGTGAGCAGAGAATCTCAAGCTTTGCACTTAGTTTTATATTCGGGCCGATTGAAATAACTACAAGGTGTGCCTGAATTGATGCGTGTAACCTAATTAATACCACTGGAACAGTTGCTCAATTCTTAGCTGTTAAACTTTGAAGTCGGTATTATGAATCCAAGACTATGATGAAAATTACTGTCCAATTATAAGTGCCTCGAAACTTATAATTGTCTGTATTAATTATTACTCTGTTCGCAGGTGCCCTTCCACTTGTGCTTGACATAATCACGAATCTGAGATTGCCTTGTCACTGCTTCCACCAAGCCCTCTCCAGGCACACAGAGTGTTTAGCTTCAATCCACCCAGCAGAGAAAGTGTTGAGATGAGTGTCATAGGAAGGTCTGGATACAGCCAGCAGAATCACTATAATCCAAAAATTACAATTTAAGAATTAACATCATTTCTTTGGTAGCTCTTATAACCAGGAGGGGTCCTACACAGTACTAGATGATCCTCAGCCTATGCATTGATGGAGTCCGACCGCTTCTGCGGAATCGACTGTGGCCATGTAAAAGTATACTTAACGAGTTGAAGTCATCCCGTAGACATGCAAAATACTGATCCATTTCGACATAAAAATACGTTTAATACTTGTTAGCCTATTATATAAGGTCAAGGTTCATTAGTATTGCATTAAACTCCAAGATGTTGAAGATTAAACAGCGGATTATATAATGTAAAAAGAACATACAGCCCATTCAGCTTAATACGTTAAATAGAACAGTGCTGCGGAGGCAGCATGTGAGAAAAAGAAACATCGGCTGGCTGCAGCGATCCATCAACTGAGGAATGGAAAGACCAGAGAAAGTGTTTATAATGAAGGGAAGGGCCTATGTATGTGACCGAAATGGTGTTTGTGTGTATTTACTACGGATCCATGGATGTCACTATCCACGTTTGTAAGTCTGTGGGTACCTTTCAAGTCTCACCCCTTGGTGCTAGTTTCCAGTCACCCATCCCATCACCACTGCAAATCAACAACGGTCGGCCGATTTCAGTGACTGCGTTGCTAGCACTGGATACCCACTGCTCCATAAATAATCTTTCTCAAGCAGCCAAAGTGTCCGACCTTGCGCACTCTGCAAATTCTTCAACGTTCTCCCATCCAATCATCAATCAACCCACGACCTACCAGCACATCTCATCAAGCCAAAATGGGTGTCCTCCGCGTTCTTGGCCTGATCTCTGGTATCATCGGCCTCTGGGACTTTGGTGACAACATGTTCCCTGTGAACGGCGACGGCCGTCACTCCAACTACAAGATCTTCGTTGGCATCGACGGTGCTGCGAACCCGGGCGATGCTGACGACTGCTGCCTCGTGGACGCTGGTGGGCAGCTCAGCTATGCCAAGGTGTACAACAGCCAGGAAGACGACATCGGCCATGGCGGCATGTTTCCCAGCATGAAGTCAGGCTCAGAGGAGGTATGTCAACCCGAAGCTGGTGCACTCCAGCAAGATTAGAATGTCATGGATCCCAAACTTTTCAGGCTTCTGACAGTGGGTATCTCAGACCATCACTGTGTCACAGTTCATTTCTCAACAGGCGGTTACTTTCAAGGTCTTCGTCGACACAGACGCTGTTTGTATCGCAGCGATTGCCGCGACGCTCCCCGATGGGACTCACTGGGGCTGGGTCGGCGACTGGGGAAGGATCTGCGGAGTGGACTGGTACTACAGCGGCATCAAGGTGCGTAAATCTTTGATTGCATCATCCTGCCAACAACCACCTCACTTTGGCTAACATTTTGTCCAGCAGCAAACCCAATGGAATGAGCAAGCCTGCCACGCTCCAGTAGATGTTCTAGTAGATCCCGATCTGTGTTAGCTAACCATACGTATCCAACAACAGCAACAGCCCTTTGTGCACCTGGCTCGACAAGGACCACTCCGACAGTCTCAAGGCTGGCGGCATGGCCATCAACTGGGCTGGCTTCACCAACACCCTCCTCCCTGACGACAGCGGCGTATCAAGGTGCGGCGACAACTTTGGGGCGTGGGACGAGGGCGGCAACTCAGTCATCACACCTGCCAGGGACGGACAGCAGGTCGCGAGCGGCAACGGTCATGCCCGCCACCGCCGCGGGTTCAACAACGACCGCCGCCTCGTCGTCAGCTCCCTTCCTGCCCACAGCGCCGACGAGTTGTGTCAACACCCTAACTCCCGCGGCCCGAGCTTCATCTCTCTCATGGAGGGCACACACTGTAACATGGAGACCAGGGAGGTCCTTCCCCTCTGCTCAGAGGGCCTCAAGACGGGTTGTTTCGATCTCGAAGCGGAGACCGCCATGCACCGGTCCTCGTCGGTTGGGGGCGGCGGAGGTGCTGGTTCGTCCAGTGCGAGCCACGTTATCTACTGGTAGATGGGATGAAGGAGAAATGGTAGGCCCATGCATGTGGGTACAGGCGGTCATTGCAGATTACAGCACAGAAGCGTGTGAGCTTTGTTGCCGACCCGTGGAAAGGCTACGAGCATGCGAAGACTTTCAGGGGTCATGATATTTGGAACATACGGCTTGTTTTCCTTGGATTGAAGCATCGGCTGCGAAAATGATATATCAATTTGGAAACTGCCACATGCGTCTCTTCAGGTTGTAAACCACCTGGTGGCAGGCCCTTATTGGTGCAAGTGTAGTGTTGATGTTCACTGCTTGAACGAGCGTTCTCTCATGTACCTATTTCGCTGAATGGTCCGAGATCTTGCACATCTCGACCGATCTGGAGCCGGCCTCTTCTGAGAAGCAGACAGCGGCCTGTACCTCTGCTTGTGGTGAAGTATCGATCTTAGAGCTTAAACGCTGATTTCAAGGGCATCTGCTGTTGAACATACGAGTACTGGTTTGTTTAAATCCGTCTTTCCCGGATACACATTGTGCTTATAAAAAGGGACCGCCTCCAGTCTTTTCTTCTTAACAAAAGAAAAGCAGTACTGTGCTCGGATTACAAACGGAACCAAACAGATACACAGTGATGATGAATCCAATTCCCACTGTCCCGCTTGCCCAACATGTGCAAACGGGCGCGGATGTATTGAGCCCCTGCACACCCTGCACTTCAATGCTGTCCCTCGATCCTCAACGTGCTCACTACCAGCCCAGGTAATCGATCATGCTCAGGACAAAGGTACGCACACGAGGACAGGCCGTCTTTGAGCCTAATTATTGGTCTTTATGCCTCATCTCAATCCATTTGGCGCAACAGTCCCAGGCTCTTGGCGCACTGCCAGTGAAGCCTGCCTTTGGCTGGGACCGCCGTGCTCTTTCTTCCAAGTCGAAGGCGCGTCGAGCGAGAAGGGAACTGGAGGCGCTAGGTAGCAGCGACAAAGAGCCTGTCCATGTTGGCGGCCTACGGCTCTCTCCAGAGCAGGCTGAGGTCGTCGAACTCGCCGCGAGCGGCTACAACATATTCTACACGGGGACAGCGGGATGCGGCAAATCGACTGTCCTGCGCGCCATAGTGGACAGGCTGACCAGAATGGACAAGCGCGTCAGGGTTGTCGCTCCGACCGGCCGGGCTGCCCTCGCCATCAACGGGACGACCATGTGGAGCTTTGCCGGGTGGACCCCTAATTCTCACAAGCTCAACATCAATCAGCTGAGGGCCAGAGCAAAGAAGAATGATGGCTCTGTGCGCAGACGACTGCGACAGACAGACGTGCTCATCATCGACGAGATCAGCATGGTGGAGAACCTACACTTCGAGCGCCTGAACCAGGTCATGAAGGCGGCGCGGGACAAGCCAACGTATCCGACCCAGAAGTACTCATTTGGTAGTTTCCAAGTCATAGTCACGGGTAACTTTATGCAACTCCCGCCAGTGAGGCCGTTCAGGCACTGTATGGAATGTGGGAGCGAAATGCTGCATTACGACGACTATAGCGACGATCGAGATGAGGAATAGGAGACGTACCATTGCGTTCGGTGCAATACCACGCATCGTGACAAGGAGAAGTGGGCCTCCGAGTAACAAGCCCGTGGGTTTAGACGCGGTGCGACGGTGTGACATCTGGCTGTGCGGCGTTGTTGCCGAGTCTCAAGTCGGGCTTCAGGATCACGGCCGGCCAGGCAGTACCACAACGCCGTGAGCGTGCATAGAGGCACAGCCGTCTGAGATGAATTGGTGGCCAGTCACGCATGGAAGCCCCACATTCATAATGGAGCAAAGATCTCGCCCGTTCACTACTCAGCAAGATGAGGTGTCGTGTGCCGCACGGAGTTGCGGCACAAACCGTTCAGACCAGATTTCGTCCCTCGGCCAGACCGCTTCAGCGACCTGGAGTCTGCGATAGCACACATGGCCGCTTTTGCTATATTTAGGTCTCGAGCTAGTATACTCCACTTGCGGTTTTCTTGCACGCTGTGTGATCCAGGGAATAGGCTAGCGATCAACATGATATTTGGCCATTCTGCGGGACGTGAATGATTTGCCCAGGCCAAAAATAGAACAGTCCATGGACTATTCAGACTTAAAGCTGGATGCTCGCACTCGCAAAAACGAATTTTCCATTCACACCAGCGTATCATTCGTGTCATAACGATCATGAGATTAATCTACACACCTAGGAATGATTGCTGTGGGAGTGGATGTTGTGGGAATGGGTGTTGTGGGAATGGGTATTGTGGGAATGGGTATTGTGGGAATGGGTATTGTGGGAATCGGCACTGTTTCGCGTAGGTGTGAGTGCGATACCGCTGTCTCCTCTGTTTCTTTGGGTGCCAATATAAACGATCCAGTCGAATTACGCTTCGGGCGATGATTGAAACAAGTATTTACTAGGGTTCCTTCTCGGAGCACCTGGCCCAGCGATAATGGGTTGTGGCGTACAAATATCAAGTTCTGGGAATGAAATGCCATTACATCACGGTTCAATCTCATGCCCCCACTCTGGGTTCTCGACGGGGTCCTCATCGCATGCTCGGCACTTGGTTCGAGAACAATTAAACCACCAGTAGCCCCTGAAGTAAATTTTGCGTTCCCAGCGGTCCCGGTAGATGTTGTACTTCGGTATAGAGAGCTCCCAATCTCTCCGCACACTGTTCCTGTCCCCTAGAATGGGGAAGGAACATGGTGCCATGCCTGGTTCCGACTCAAGGAAGGCGAGTAGAGACGTAACCTGTTCATCCTTGGGAGCATAGACGTGGTCGGTGACTCCTTGACGTGATGAGTGAAACCAGAGACTCTTTGTCTAAAGGGCCGTTAACTGGACTGTTTTACGAGGGTGAGATGCCCGTAAAAGTTGGAGACGCGCGAGATGGGAAATATCCCTACTTCAGTAGCGCTGTCTCCACGATCGAACAAGACAACGCCTCCAAACATCAGGTCCTCGGCCCAATAAGCCGCGATGTCGCGGCGTTCCTATCAGGATATCGGTTGGGCTCGTCGTACCGCCAGAGTGAGAAGGGCGTGGACTTTTTCCGGCGTGTAAAATTGTCCTCGTACAAGTCATCGCTAGGGTACTTCTCGTTCTTATGGAGTCCGCCATCAACCATCTTGAAAAGGCCAGCCGCAGTGGCGTGCAGTGCGACGGCGACTAGCTCAACGAGGGGCAGCTTGGATGCCCTTGAGCCGACTGGGACGCATTGATGTCGACGCAAAACCTGGAAAAATACATTAGCAAGGAGGAGAGTATAATGATAGATTGCCAAGAATTACATCAGTCCTGATATCGAGTGTGCCCGGGTCAAAGGCTGCCCGAATGGCCCTCGTCCGCTCCAATACACCGGGGCATAGCTGGCGGTGTTTAAATACGGGCTCTCCCTTCCAGAGGCTGTAATGTTCGTTGAGATCGCAGACAACATCCCACAGTGGCAGGCCGTCAACAAATCTGTGCAAATGTTGACTCGGCAAGTTCTGTTGAGAGCACATTTGTAATTGCTCGAAGGAATACCGCCAGGTGGTCCTCATCCAAAGCCAAGTCTGCCCTGGTCGTTTCCAACTTGTCCGGTGCGGCTACATTGGCGCATTTTGGGTCGTCTTGGCCTGGATAATCCCACTAAGGGCTGAGTGACATGATGGCTATTTGGCGATGACTTCAGGAGTGATGTGATGATGTTGCAAGGCTGCCTGGCACGTCGGCACGCAAGGAGAACAAATGAACGAAGATGAGGGTTGGTGTGGAGTTGCTGTTTATTATAGAATTGTTGATGCGGCACAGCAGGCCCGGTGCCTAGCCTGCCAGGTACGTACATAAGTAGACTCGTAGACTGGCTGACAATGAGAGGGCCCGTGGGCAGGCAGAACGCACAGGCCAACTTTGTGGCCAGAACCCCATTGCATGTCGCGAGCACATGTGCAGCCCTTCCTCCTCTCCCCTTTCTTCATCGAGGTTTTTGTAAACCGCCAGCGAGTACTATGTCGGTGTTGTTGTGGCGGCACCGTCTCAGCTCGGGTCCTTGTGCATCTGCTGCTTCACCAAGTGTCCCAACCGTCTCCAGGTCTGTGGTGCAAAACAATGACTGGAAGCAGTCTACGACGAGTCCGGCCCTGGTTCCGAACACTCGAGCATTATATTTTGACTTTTTCTCCTTCCTTGCTTACATATGTAACCTTATTTTATCCTGTGTTTTCTCTTTCAGCGGCTTCAATCAAGCAGAAAAGAGGTGGGCGGTTCCAATAATAACTTGAAGAGGCTGCGGAACAAGATAGATACCAAGTGATATCTAGATACCCAGGTACAAGGTACAAATCTGTTAGCCTGTGGCGGGATGAAGCGGCTAGACTCGGCCCCGCACATCAGCGGCAGAGCTAGGGGGAGCTCGTGATAACTGACGGAATGGAGAGCCCATCGCATCAGCGCCATTCACATTTCCGTCAGTCATAGCCGTCACGTCAACAACCAGATAGCCTACACTGATACGCATAGCTGATACCCACCCAATTGAGTCAATTGGACATCGCATTGCAGCTACGAAATACCCAGCATCCCTCGCTCCTCGACATTATCGTCCAGACCTTCAGCCTCACGTTGACGGCCTGGTCAGGCGGACCCCGCACATCGCCTCCTCTCGTCTCTCCTTCTCAACAACCTCGCCGGCGCTGCGGCTACATACCCTTGTCAAGTCACACAATCCCCCGGTGATCCCTCGAAGAAACATCGGTTCCTGCTTTCTCCCTTTGCCGGTCACGATCGTCAGATCTAAGCCCTAGCAATTCAACTACCGGACCGGGGTTACAATCCAACACACGAACCACTTGATCTGGAAAAGGAACGCTGACAGCCAGCCAGCTAGCCAGCCTAGCACAGCCAACATGGCGAGCCTCCCTTCACAACACCCTACGCTGGCAATACACATGACCGACAGGGCCACCACCCCTCTGATATCATCCGCTGCCTCTACCACCTCTTCCTCGTCGAAGCCACACGCACCATCCCAACAACACCCCTCAAAACAACAACGGAAACACAAACCGACAACCTTCTCGACCTCCCCCGCCTCCTCCACCTCCGCCCGTTCGTCCTCCGCCTCGGACGACGACGAAGACGAACCCGCCGAGCCCCCCTCCCCTTCCTCCCGCCAGTCCGCCGCCCTGAAAAGCCTCTCCGCCACCGCCCTCCTCTCCTACGACGCTGCGAAGCGCCTCGGCCGCGGCGCGCCCCTGCGCACAATGGTCGAGTACCCGGACGCCGGGCCGGTAGTGCTCCACAGCTACATGTGCCCCATGGGCCTGGCCTTGGGGGTCCCTGGTCGGAATGCCAGCTCGGGAAGCCTTAACACCGCGGCGGGGGGCGCGGTTGGGTCGGCGGCGGGGTCAGTCAATGGAGGGGACGACGGTGACGGGGACAACGGCGCCGGCGGTGCTGCGGATGCGGTCTCCAGGGCTGAGAGCGGTGGGAGGCCCGGCAGGAGGACGCCGTCGAGGCCCGTCTCGTTCGCATTGGACCCGGCGGCGGGAGACGACGGCGGAGGGGGCGGAGACCCCGAGGGCATCGACCCGAGCGACCCGCCCATGCTTACCAGCACCGTTGTCGCGCCCCGGGCCGAGGACCTGCGCGAGGCGAGGAGGGCCACGGCGAGGCTGGAGAAGGTCGCGAGGGTGTTCCAGGCCGAGTGGGTCGCCACCGGCCGGCGGTGATGGCTATGAAGGGGGAGGGGGACCCTATGTCATGACGGAACAGGGACAAGCGGTTATCAATCTGTTTGTTGAGGTGGGAGTGGAGGATGCGCACATGTGGTGTGGTTCACAGAATCACGAAGAGGAAAAAAGGGCACGCCCAGTCCAGAAGTGAGGAGCAAATGTGGAGCACGTCCTATCAAGCGGCACACACAAAATCAGGGGAGAATACTGAGCTCGACCAAGGTCGGGTTCACAAGCCCGCGGCTATGCTTGCCGGCATATCTTGAGGAGGGCGCTGGATGAATTCCTTGGAACGATGCACCAAACCAGGGCACCAACCGACACCAGCTGCCTGGACACGATACGGTTCTGTGGTGGTTACATACCGGCCGACCCCCAAAAACCTCGTTGGGAAAGAGGGCAAGCCCTGAATGGATGGCGTCAGGCTGGGTGCGAGAGAGGCTCAACCATGCGAAATGCCCCAAGACCTGACGAGGATGTTGGTCTGCCCGGAATATGACTGGCATTTCCAGCGGGCGGGCGTGGCTTTTTGCCATGCACCACAAAAGTAGGGAACCACAGTACCATAATTTTAAATCTTGCCACTCCTTGGATGCACGATGACAATGGTGGTGACAACCTCGGAAGTCTTCAACGCCAATTGAACAGCCCGTCTAATGAATTGTGGTGCTGCAGTATCCAAATTAGTCGATATAATTCAATCACATCTAAAACGTTCGGAAAGATGTATTTAATGCATCGAAATTCGTTCATTGTGGTGTATATTGTTAATTGTGCGTACAAATGCACAGGAGTAGTCTATTTTAACACCTCCCTTACTACGGGCTCTGTATCATTCCTCGTAAACCTTTTCTAACCATCACGCCCCTCCAGTCCTTTTTAGATGAGTTGCTGGAACGCCCTGTTGAGGGGCGAGCGGATGTTGGGCACATCCTTCCAGAAGTCGATGGTCGCCAGGGCGCGCTTGGCAATACCCTCGGGGGTGAACTCGAACTTCTTGTAGACGTCCAGGTAGGCGCCGGAGGCACCGAAGCGGTTCAGGCCGAACTGCTCGTGGGTATACCTCTCCCAGCCCATGGTGCTCATGACCTCGACGGACAGGGACGGGATGCCGTCGGGCAGGACGGACAGGCGGTAGTCCTTGGACTGGGCGTCAAAGACCTCGAAGCAGGGGATGGAGACGACACGGGCCTTGATGCCCTTCTTCTCAAGCTCCTTGACGGCGTCGACGCAGATGCACACCTCGGAACCGGTGGAGACGAGGGTAATTTGTGCGCCCTCGACCTCGTGCAGGACGTAGCCACCCTTGGCGGCCCTCTCGATGGTGGAGCTCTCGAGCTGGGGCAGGTTCTGCCGGGACAGGGCCAAGATGCTGGGGGTGTGCGAGGAGGTGAGAGCAACGTAGTAGGCGGCACTGGTCTCGTTGCCGTCGGCAGGGCGCCAAACCATGCAGTTGGGCAGGGCACGGAAGTGGGCCAGGGTCTCGATGGGCTGGTGAGTAGGGCCGTCCTCACCAAGACCAATCGAGTCGTGGGTGGCGACCCAGATGACGCGCTGCTGGGACAGGGCCGACAGGCGGACGGCACCGGCGGCGTACGAGACGAAGTTGAGGAAGGTACCACCGTAGGGGATAATGGTGCCGTAGGCGGCGAGACCGTTGAGGATGGCACCCATGCCGTGCTCACGGACACCGTACCGGATGTAACGTCCGGAGTAGTCGCCCAGGCCGGTGGAGGGGGGCTGGAAGTCGACGGCGTCCTTCCAGCGGGTCAGGTTGGAGCCAGTCAGATCGGCAGAGCCACCGACCAGCTCGGGGATGACGGAGTGAATCTTCTGCAGGACGATCTCAGACAGCTTGCGGGAGGCGACGGCAGAGTCGGCGGGGGTGTAGACGGGCAGCGACTTCTCCCAGCCCTCGGGCAGCTTGCCGGACAGGCGGCGGACGAGGTCGTCGTGCTCGGACTTGTACTTGTCGGCGTAGCTGGCGAGGAGCTTGTTCCACTCCGCCTCGGCGGCGGCGCCGGCGGAGGCGACCTTGCCGGTCAGGTCGTAGACCTCCTGGGGCACGGCGAAGCTCTCGTCGGGGTTGAAGCCCCACTTCTCCTTGAGCTGCTTGATGTCGTCGGCCTTGAGGGGCGAGCCGTGGACGCCGTGGGTGCCCTGGTTTTTGGAGCCGAAGCCGATGATGGTCTTGAGCTTGATGATGGTGGGCTTGTCCTTGACGGCCTGGGCCTCCTTGATGGCCTTCTCGATGCTGTCGAGGTCGTTGTCGCCGTCGGCGACCTCGAGGACGTGCCAGCCGTACGACTCGTATCGCTTCTTGACGTCCTCGGTGAAGGCCTGGTTGGTGTCACCGTCGATGGAGATGTGGTTGTCATCGTAGATGGCAATCAGGTTGCCGAGCTGCAGGTGGCCGGCCAGCGAGGAGGCCTCGCCCGAGACACCCTCCATCAAGCAGCCATCGCCGAGGAAGGTGTATGTGTAATTGTTGACCAGGTCGAAGCCAGGCTTGTTGTAGATGGCAGCGGTGTGGGCCTGGGCAATGGCGAGACCGACAGCGTTGCTGATACCCTGACCCAGGGGGCCGGTGGTGACCTCGATACCGGGGGTATCGTGGGACTCGGGGTGGCCGGGAGTGATGCTGTCAACGTGCTACAAGGCCGGGTGTCAGCAGCTTGTTCGCCTGGATTGGCTGCCTGAGGCGGCGGTGGGAAAACTTACACGGAAGGCCTTGAGGTCGTCAATGGACAGGGCGTATCCGTAGAGGTGGAGAAGAGCATACTGAAGCATGCATCCGTGGCCGTTGCTGGAGAGCCGAGGTCAGAGGCACGTCATGTTGACGGTGATGCGGAGGGACTCACGAGAGAACGAAGCGGTCACGGTTGAGCCACTTTGGGTTCTTTGGGTTGAACTTCAGGAACTTGCTGTAGAGAACGTGTGCCACGGGTGCCATGCCCCTGTAATGAGAGCATTGTCAGCACATGTTCACAGATCCATGTATTTCCCTCAACTGCGCGCATAACCCCGTGATCCTCAACATTTGGGTCGAGGACGAGGCTGGGTGAGGCGAGACGAGACAATACGGAGAGGACAGCAACGTACATTGGCGCACCAGGGTGGCCAGAGTTGGCATGGGCGGTCGCATCGGCCTAGAGGAAGAAGTGGTGAGCACAATTGATCAGGTTGAGGCGTGGCGGCTGCAGGTTTTCATGGTGAAACAGCTCTCAAGGCCCATGGAGGGGCAGCTCTCCGTCACCGCGGGTGCAGCGTGAGGCGGAGACAATAGAACTTACGGCCAGGACCCGGATGGTGTTGATGGCGAGCTCGTCAGTCTTTGTGTAACCCATCTTGGCAGACTGTTTTTCGATATCAAAAAATGGTCTGGTTGATGGATGGATTGAGAGGGAGTTGTGAAGTTTAGAGGTTGTGAGGGAAGAGGAGGAACAAGTTCCAAAAGGAGGGGTGACGGGCTAAAGAAGAGAAGGCGAGGGCAGGGCAGGCAAGGCAGGTAAAGCAGGCGGGGCCCAGTAAAACGGGTGAGGGAGCTTGAAGCTTGGGCTTGGACTGGTGCTTGGCCGAGCGCGAGGTCGTGGAAGAGCGGGAAGAGTTGCTTCGTGCTTCAGCATGGACGGCCCCATCCCAGCTCCATCCGACACTCTGCCCTGACAACCACAACCACAACCAGCCAGAAAGAGAGAGCTGATGACTGATGAGCTTCGTCGAAACACCTCACATGTTGCAACTTTCATGACACACGCCTTGGCCTGGGGACCCACCCTCGGGGCCAGCATCACTCACTACTCTACCTGTCTGCGTATATATATATATATGTACACACGGATGTCAGAACAGCATCACCACCGACATCGCCGTCGACGCCTACAATAAAGCCCAATGGCAACTGCAAACTGCCGAAAATCTTCCTACTCAGGCACAAAGCTTGACGACTCGGGTGCTTTTCCAGGTCTGGAGCTACAGCGTACACCATGGCATACCCACGCAATGCATTTCCCCGGCGGGACCTGCTAGCTCGGGCTATCATTAACAGCCACCCCCCCCATGGCCTGTCGCAATTTACCCGCTGCCACGATGGCGTCTTCTGCAAAAAGAATGCCTGCCATATTGCAAGCCTACTCAGTAGGTAGGGTAGGTAGACTATCCAGTCAAGAGTCTGTCTCCTGGTCCTATCGCACCCTCTGTGCATCGACTGCCAGCCCAAATTTTGCCGTCGGTGCTGCCCCACGGATATGTCGGATCGACGTCACCGCCAGCTCGGTTCTCCTTGTCAGCTTGTTGTGAGGCCGGCGTCAGTCTCTTCCAGCCACACGTCACCTTCCCCATATTAATCACCGACTGAGTAATTGGCCCCTCGCTTATCTACCGAGCTTTGGAGCGATGCCATCCATGGATTCACGACTTTCATCGGTCATGCCCTTCTCCTCGGGTGAGATAAGTGACGTGCATGACCAAGCATCCGTCCATCCACCGAGGTGGCTCTAGTTATAGCCTCAACCTGCAAGCCTTCGAGGCAGTGAGGGTTTGGGCTCACTCAGCGCCCTTGACGACCCCGCGGCTGCTGGTGCAACCCATGGTGGGGTCTTTTCGCCGATTTTCCCCCGCGACGACAGCCGCAGCCGCAACGACGCTGCGGATCCCGTCGTCGTATTTTGCCCTGTGGTGTCTGTTGAAGCAATATGGACGCTCGCCATGGGGCAGCACAATTGCCCGGATGTGTGACTGCCTAGTCTCGCTGTGGGTAGGATCCTCGCGAACCGCGAACCCATCCGGCAGGCCGTACATCGGCCGTCTTCACCTTTCGGCATCATCATCAGAGCGGTGGTCCCGTGGAGAAATTTCTTCAACGCCCGGCTTCTTGTCACCCTAATGACCCCCACCTCTTCCTTCCGACCAGATAACTGGGATCTTGTACACTACAGTACGTACAGCGCGGGATCGCATGCGTCTATTCCAATAAGCGTGCATGCATGTTTAGTCTGGACTCGTCTCCGTGTGGGTAGCCATATACTTCCGCCATATTACCACTTCCAGCAGTGATGTGTGTGGTCCCTACCGGCAGCCGTGAATCTCACAGGAAGCGCAGCCTTCGATGTCGAATAGCACCACCCCTAACAGCGCCCACACAGCACAGTAGTTGCATTGTCGGCAGTTAACACTGGCAACGAACGCAACCGTTGTTGGTCCCCATGTTTCACCTCGATCGAGCTCGAGTCTCAACAATCCCTCAGCTTCAGGCCTCGAGTCCCACCCCCACCCATTCACCCCAACTAGAACCAGGGCTGGCCATGCCCGGATAGCCAATCCCAGCATTCCGCCCGCCCCCAAAGTTCCTCTGATGGCCCAGGGTCCAACCAGCGCAGGGATCAAGCTTATTAGCCGCCGCTGCGTTAAGGTTACTTTTCAGCGTTCAACTGAAGCTCAATGCGATTGCAACCAGTAGTCAGGATAATAATCTCAAAGGGGCTCGGCTAGTACCAGCCGTATTGTCCTCGAAACTGGAATTGATGAGGACATGATAGCTGACACCGCAGTCTTGAAGCCTCTACACGACATCTCATGATTTGCTTACCCACCTGACCGTCGGCATAAGGACAATGAATGGGCTTTAACTTGCCCTGCTCTGTCTCTGCTCATCAAACGAATGGACAAAACATGTGGCGCTTATCACGAACATCACTGCATTGCGTAATCGGGGTCCTGCCATGCGCATCAAGTCGCATGTCACCCTTGCCCAGGCATTTACTGCCGCGCATCTCCATACGTATCGTCGTGCCGCCCAAGCACTTTAGCTTGGTGATCACCAAAAGGTAAGCTCACGCTGAATCAGGCAAGCTTTGCTAAGGAACAAGACGTGGGTTACGCAGCAGCCAACATGCTTTTGCCGACGAACCTGTTCCCCGCGTATTTGCGGAAACATCCTTTTGACATGACTCCGCTGCCCAACTCTATACTAATTAGTTGTTACTTCGTCCCGTGCGGCGAGAGTGGTGAACTTCACATCTGTGTGATTAATGCCATATCAATAGGCCTATAGGCCATTGACCATGTCCCTCTGGCCTTTTCGTCACGGTCGCATTCTTCTAATAGGAATATATATAAGAAATATAAAAAACCAAGAAAAATTTAAACTTTTTGAAAAATATCAAAATATTTTATATATTTTATTTCTTTTATACATTTTATATATTTCTTTTATTTCTTTTATTTTTGTTAATTCTTTTCGGTTTTTTTATTTTATGTTTTCTTTTAAATTTTCTTTTTTTCCAAAGAAAAGCTTTCTTTTAACTAGCTATGTTTTAGGGTTTAAGGTGGTTTCAAAGTTTTAGGGCGCTTTAGTTGCGTTTATGCTTAAGTGAGGGTCTCTGTGCGCTATCCGTTTTGCCATCTGGGATAATCGTTTTCTTCTGTGCAAATGTCCCAATTCTTTTCAGGGGAGCGGGCAGAGTTATCTCCTTGTCGTCCTCAACATGCCGAAATCAGCCACACATGCACGAGGGTTCCTTTCCGAAGAGAAGGAAAATTCGTGGGGCAGAGAACGGAGGGTATCCGGGTATGTCAAGCAACCAATATTTACAAATATTTTGCGTACGTGGTGGTTGAGTTGGGATGGGGGTTGTGAGCGAATCATGATGAATCGGAATCGGAATCGGAATAATGTAATCCAGTATTCAAAGCGAACCCCATTTCATCGTAGAAGTCCATGCCGACGAGCTCGACAGGTTGCAAGTTACCGAGAAGGTAGTGAATGACGCGCGAAATTGCCATCTTGACTTTGTACGCTTCTCCTACTTGGGAAAGCTCTGGTATCCTTGGGATGGATAACTCTAGCCGTGGCTCATTAGGGCCGTAAAAATCGGGGGAGGGCCTGGTCATGATTCGAGATAGGATGTGAGGGCCGTCTCGATCACCCAAACGCAGCGCAGGACTACTTAGGCGGTCTTGTCCCCTGGTCTAGATGTTGCCCAGGCTTGTGTTGACGCTTGATGCCGCTGCTGCGGACACAGCACTCAGGACGGCGGCGCGGTGTACCAACCACCAACCGCTGCGGAGGGAGGTTAGAAACAACAGGTTACCAACCGCAACGTCCATTCCCAGATTGCATCCCAGGCCGAAGATGAGCCCCACCACCGTTTTCTCCACCACACCGTGCATTCCTAGGTCTTTGTACTTCATATTATTGAAGAACGCAGACAGCCTCCAATCTTCATCGTCAGAAGAAGCCGCATCGATCAGGTCCTTTACGTGCATGTTGCAGTACACCAGCACGAAAGGGAGCAGATGCTTGTCGTCAAGGTATTGAAGACAGTCTTTTACGGTTGTTTCCCAATCGTCCGAGACATCATTTAAGTATGGCGCGTATGTTACTTTGCCTAGTGGAATGACGAGGCGCAGGTACAGGAGTGAATGGTTGAGGACAAAGAGCCTGGCCTCGTCCAACCGGAATCCGAAGACGTGATGGTGACGTTGCTCGAGGAAGTCTTTGGCCGTCTGGTGAACGAGCTGGACGACGGAGCTTCCTGTAACCTTGCTCGGCCTTTCGTAGAGGAAGGTGCCTGCATCAGAAGGGTTCACAAACTCCACAAATGGCCCGCAGATATCATTGATCGAACGACAGAGCCCAGCCCATGTCGACAATATTGGACGACTACTCCGGATCGGGTCACGGGTCTCGTCATTCCCAACAGCATCCATTTCCCACTCATCGGGGATAGACATAGCATCCATCAGCTCCCTCAGTAGCAGCGATCTTCTCGTGTTGGCTGTCATCACCCAGGCAAGGACTTTTCGGGCCATCAGCATGTGCTCCTGGTCACAATCCTTGACCAGCTCCTGCAAAATTGCTTCGTACATCTGGTCGAGCTCGAGCAGAAGCCTGCGGAGCAGCCTTTGAACGGCCGACCAAGTGCAAGGGCCCCGGCTGGCGAACCGTATGATCTGTTGGAGTGAGAGCGTCACCCACAGTGTCACACCCCGAGCATTCTCTCTCAAGCATTCCCGAACATTCTCGGATTCTTCGTGTTTGCAGTTAGACGAATTGTTGTTCAGGCGAAACGAAGAGCGCTTCAGGTTGTTGTCAACGTCTTCTTTAAGCCTCATTCGGCGTGCGTGGCCGAAGAAAGCCAAAGACTCGTTGGCTAGATCGTAAATTGTCTGAGACAGTGAGTCAACTCCACTGTTGATTATCTTGTCACTGTCTGTGCGATTTTCGGCCTCTAGAAGGATGCCATATGTGCCATAGATCGTTTGTATAGTTTTGTACGGTCGACTCAACACAATTACTTTCAGCCGGGAGTAAGGTCTCTCGGTCAATTCCGCAAGCAAACAAAGTGTGTCTCTTGCCATGGCGTCATCTCTGTCATCACTCTCATCTAAGCCATCAAATAGACATAGTATCCTCGGCATTTCCTCGTCGGACGTGGGAGGTTGGAGAAGGCTGGAGAATGTATCGCGTGTTATTCCAGGTTGCCGGTAGGAGTTGCGGAAGGTATTGAAGAGGATTGAGCATCGAACAAGAAGTTGGTAGGCGACAGAGCGCATCATGGAGTCATGAGACATGCCGGCAGCACCTCCTCTTTTGCTGTAAAACCAGCTAGCCATGATAGTGTGGTCAGGTGACCGGGATTCCAGTTCAAGAACTGACTTGGCAAGCACCGACTTGCGAGAACCTGGTTTCCCTTGAATCCAGGAGTCCGGCAGAGGATTCTAATCCAGGAGAATCTCTGGTCGACTTTTAGTATGTATCGTGCAATTTTCAGGGCAACCACAGCGAGAGTTAACGACGTCCGTGTTTGAAAGATAGTATTTTCAAGGTGGGAGTTACATAACCAAAACAGAATAACAAAACGATGCTAAAAAGAGAAAATAGAGTAGCTTAAAAGAAAAGAAAATAAAATAAAAAAAACCAAAGGAAGAGCGAGCGCAGACAGTCCAATAATCGAACAAAATACGGACAACTATATTCACCTCGCCGACAATGGTGGCTATACTTAATTCCCCTACTGTAAGGGTCTAGACTGAGTGTCACACTCTAACGTCTATTTTCTCTATGAACAAGAAGACTTCTCTGGGGAGAGAAGTCTTTCCTCTTTGACTATCGTACAGGTTCCTACTGATCTATATACTTGGTTGTCGTCCTTCGCTGGTCCTTCTTGTAGATACTAGCAGGTTCTGTGGGGAATCATGCTGTGGGTCAGTGGGTCGTACGAAGGGCCCTGGCCCTGAGTTCTGTTGACAAGGGTTCATCCCATTACACCTACTATTTTAATGTAGGATAAGCCATCACTCAGGGCAGCCATTTAGGACTTTGCCTGTCGCGGTCCCGATGTAGCAGGACGACTGTTCTTCGAAATCTTGTCTGTGCTCGGCGCGGGGGCGGCCGCTCGGCGTGGCAGAAGGCTTACTCTTTGGAGTGCTGACGCTGCTTGGTGCAGGGCTGCGGACGGTCAGAGTGCCAAAGCAGCTTGATGGAGTGCCGGGGCGGCTGTTCGCCGGGCTACTATGACGGCTGCGAGCCACAGGCGTGCTGGACGAGTTCTGGCGAACCTATGTGTCCGCAAGTACTCAGAGTCAGTATATATGAAGCCAATTAAATACGGCCGGCCGAAACTTACGGATTTTGCGGGTGATCCACTTCCTTGGGCCATATTCCTCGGACTGGTAGTGCAAATCAAGAGTATCATAGAATCGATGGAACTCCTACCGCCAATCGTCGTCTGAGGCGAAGGCCTTGGAAACAAACTCGACCCGGCCTATGTGGGATGGTCATGTGAGTCGTTATGTTGAGGCTGTGCCTTTTTGCAAAGGGCTAGTTGGCTTGGGACCAGACTCACAAAATCTTTCTACTTCACCCAGCGTGTCTTCGTCTACTACAGACCGCTGCTCGTAGTTGTTATTTTCCAGTGCAATAGAAATGCCCATCTCATTCGTTAAGGTCTTGGCGCATAGTTCGCGGAAAGTTTTACGAAAGGTCCCTGCGTTCTTCTTTGCATTTCTCGCATCATATGTTGTTCCTTGCGGATCCAGTTTCTCTGAGACGATCTGTGCGTTTTTCACGACTTCGAGTCCAGTTGTTCAGTCTTTGGATCCTCGAGCAATCTACACAAGTCGTTCTTCATCGTAAATCTGGTTGAGCTTATGGAGGAAATCATCCTTGGGCTTCAGAAGCATCTCGACCTCCACGCCGAAAGCTATTTTCGCCTTATATTGAGCGTCAGCCATGGTGATTGATGATGAATAAAATACGTTAAACAGGCCACAGCTATCATTTGATCAGCATCTATTTCAGTATGTCAGATAGCTTTAAAAAATGCGCTGGGTACCTTGAAACACAACACTTGTATATAATGAGATCTAGATTATCCGTGGATGAATTGTTTGAGACTATATGTTCCAGTCGTCATGTTCTAGACGATGGAAGTGGGAAGGGATCAAAACTAGGTGCGCTGTTATGCTGATACTGAGACTGCCAGTTTTCATTCCCAAGTTTTCATTCCCAGGTTCACATTCGGTTTAGAAACTACTCTGATATAGCTAATAATTATAAAGCGAAACAATAGGCGGGACAACCATCAGAAGTCTCAGCCTCAAGGCCCCCAAATCAGTGTAGTCATCAAACTTTGCGCCACACAATGCCGGAGATGGGCCTGCCAAGTGGCGGCCACGACTGATGTCCCGTCGCGAAACACTAAGTGTCGCTATTTTAAAGGCAATGACTATTCATTCTGAAGGAGACTCGACCTCCGGAAAGGCAATCACTACATCTATCAGGGTGAGATTGAATGCTGTGCAGGGGCAAAACGCCGGCCACCTCCAAGCAGGATCACACTGGTCTGTGGCCACATTTCACACCAAAAAACGCCGTTTTGCGCGGTACGTAAGCAGCCATGTTTGACCTTCTGCGGGTCGGTGTCACTCCTTCTGCATCGGTGCTGTACTACAAATAGCGACGAGGCACTGTTACTATCCCCTCTAAACACCTTTCGAGATTGCTGGTCTCGTCTCACCGATTCATAAATCGATTATTCTGGCATGGATCCCAAATGGCTCCCACATATTTACTGATCATTTTCCTCAATTCTGCCCGTCCCTCGCCTAGCTGCGTGATCATCTACCGGTAAGTAGGCAATGAAGCACAACCCCTGCTGAATTCTGCCTCAGGTTTGGGTGCAGTATAAATAGTATTGTGGGCTCTCGGCCTGCTGACACCTAAGAGACCGTCCGAGAGCCTTGTTTGTCTCGTGTTTGCATGCCAATTTCCATTGAGAAGGAGGCGCAGTGTTGCAGCGAGACTGGAAAGCTATCCATTATTTCCGGTGAATCACTCTGTCAGTTCCCCAATCACTTTAGACCACCATTCTATCGCCTCTCACCTCCACCTGTGCACAACCATAGCCAACGATCTCCACAAGAACCTGGGGAAGACTCGAATCCAAAACCACGTGAGAGAAGCAGAAGAGCGTGCCCAGAGTTAACGGCAGATTCAGCCACTGTAACCAGGCTCCTCTTCGATGACAATCCTCTAAACTTCAACGATCTGGTGATCCTCACCCTCTTCGATGATGAAATATGGGGAAAAGTCGTTCCCAAAGCATAAGCGGAGAGCCTTGGCATGATAATACCGTTGGGTGAACCTACAAATCTTGCCTGGTCCTCATCAGCGACTCGCTGCTTTCAACACTCCTATAAATCATTCAGCAGAAAAAGGATCGTATTCCCCTTGATATCAGCGAGTTTAGATCTAAAGCCGTTTGTAGTTTCAGGCTGTACGGACTGATTCTGCATTGTTTGGAGAGTGATTAGAATTAGGTGTTTTACACTAGATAACGAAAATTACAAGTCGTTTTGACGACTCATCGTAAAGCCAGCACGGGAAGTCGCTGAAGTCTTCGTAGTAGTCGAGACAGGCATGACCCTCCGGCATAACGCACGGCCATGGCGGCTCACCGAACATCGTTATCTCGGATATCTCTCTCCTCAAAGAATGATCCCCAGAGGACCGATATTCTTTCTTGGCTTTCTCTATTCTTTCCCCATACTCCCCTGCCGCATAGACACCGACGCGCCGAAACCTTCCCATGTTGACCTTGTCATTCGTTTCCACACGCTCAAGCAAAAGAAGCCACATATTGCAGTTGATTTGCACCAAGGGCATGAGAAGTAACCGAACGGAATCGCTCAAAGCCTTCAAGTCCGATGAACTGATTTCGAAGTCGCGCCTGGTATATCCCTCACTCCAATAGCCACTGTGGATTTCTGAGCGACTGGCAAGTGCCCATGCCCCTACGGGCTATAGCCAATCAAATGACACGGTTTGGAGTTAGTCAGCCAGAGGGCCGACTTACTACACCAACCGTCAGGGCGACGAGATTAGCGATAGCTTCTTCCTTCTCGATAAGCAGAAATCAGAACCCGTACCCAAACACGTACGGTCTGCTTCAACCCATTTGCACGTGCAAAGACCCCTTGACCCTCGCCGTCAGGGCCGTACCAACAGCCACCTACGCATAACCTTAGGTCCAAATCTGGCTCAGTAAGGAGACGGTCTACACTTTTTCGGTGGCTTCGCTTTAAGAACATTGGTCTCAGTATTCCCTTTAATGTGAGCTCGATCGCTGGTGTCGACGGCAAAGCAAACATATGATCCATGACGGGCTTTTCATAGCCTACAGTCAAGTCTGTAGTATGCGGTGACATGCGATATTGTATGAGTTCCATATCGGCCAAAGCATGAGGCTTGACGAATGGACTATCAGGATGATGATGCGGGTCAGCTTCATTCTCGATGTCTCCCACGATAGAAGCCCACGAAAAAGCTCAAATGGCGACGCAGTTCTCGAAGGTCCTTCCAATTCTCTCTGGAGGTTGCCTTGGCGACATGCCACATAAGTTCCGTGGTGAGACGACTTTTCCACAATCTGGCGACGTAAGTATCTCTCTGTATGAGCAAAGACCTTTTTTTTTAAAAAAAAAAATATTGAGCAACCATTGAAATGGCTACAAGTCTGTCATCGAAATCTGTCAGTTGAAGTCCTGTGTATCTACTTAATAGTTCATGCCAGTGCTTATAATCGTCTTCGAGATGGAAGCCATAGCCCACTGGCCCTTGTTCAGCGGTAGGAATCGGTAGAAGAGATTTCAAAGACTTCGGGTCCCTTTCCCACGAAATCTCATAGTCTTCGTCCGATCCTGAGGCTTCACTTGCCCTTATCTCTAGGCATTCAAAGATAACTTCGTCGTTGCCGAAGTGCACATTTGCCAGGGATAAGAGCCGCTCCTGAAAAACCCACCCGCGAGAAAGCAAGGGAGAGCTATTCATAACTTCATTCCATATGTCGATGACAGGCTCCTTGCGAATGAGATAGTGTCCGCTATCGTCAAATTCATAATAGTCATCTTCCTTGAAATCTTCCGGATCGAATAATTTGCGTGGTAACGACTGGAAATTCAAAAGCTGTCGCTGTGAAAAAAGCCCTTCAGATTCTTCCTTTTTGTTGGGTCTGGATGCGCAAATATTGAACGCAGCGTTTCAGTACACCTCGTGCATCTTAGACACTTCTCGATTCCAGTCTTCCTCATCGCCTTGCATGATGCAGAGTGTGTCAATCCAGATATAAGATATGTCGACCTTGTGGGAAACCACGAATGCATCGTGGAATATCTTGCGTAGCGCGTTGACCGGAAGAACAATCTTCCACTGCGGCAATTCTTCCTTCGTCAGCTTCTGAATCTGCTGAATTTCTTGATAGCCTTCCGGCCATCGGTGGCTCAATGTGGCGTATTTGACCTTGTCACTCTGAACAACCACGCCTCAAACTGTGCCTCATCGAGGCCCTTGGGAACCATGTTCCTCGTCGTGTTCCATTTCTTAGACAGTATGCCGTAGCTCATGTGTTCAGATGGCTTTGCTGATAGTGCCTTCATCCTCTTGGTTTCAGGACTGTCTTCGCCCTCACAACAGACTCTGGCCTTGTACGCATTCTCCGCAAAGACACTCGCACGCGCCTGGTCTCCGTGGCTGATGCAGATCCGAAAGGCGTCGTAGTACAGCCTGCAGGCATGGGCTCCTATGTAATCCTGGAACTCTTTCTTCAAAGTTTGAAGCAGTGAGTGACAGTCCCGGAGACTCTCGACCGGCTTGGTCGCCATGCGATACGGGTCACCGATAGCCTCATCAAGGTGTTGGATCCGAGCACGGCGGGCGTCGCTGTCTCGGATCTCAGAATCGGTCAGCGTGCAGTTGCTGCACTTGCAGTCGAAGCCGAAGACATTCTTCAGGAATGCCTGTCGCTCAGCAGATGCTCCTCCATGGTCATAGGTGATTGTGATCTCCTCTCCGGTCTTTATTGGCCGGATCACGTGGATTATTTCATGTTCGGCTGCGTCATTTCAGTTGTTGTGGGAGTTTGGGAGGCAGCTGTGGTTGATGAGGCAGATGGTAGGATAGACGCCGCCAATGGGTGAGTCCGACCCGCAGGGAAGAGCATTGATCTTGAGACTACTGCTCAGCGCAGGCTTTCCGGGGAAGTTGTTGTGAAGAGAAAAGTATTGACGTTGCTCGGCCCTAGTCATGGCATGGAGCTTTTGGGCCAAGACGAGCTCCAATGCCTCGTCCGCATGAATAGAGCTGTGAGGAGCGGCTTCTCGCAGAGGATGCGAGTGCCAGCGGCGATGTCATGACGAGCCACCAGGCCTTTCCCTTTTCAGGGAATTTGCTTGGTCTCGAATAGCATCTCGCCGCCCAGCTCCAAGGCTCTGTTCGGCTCGGTGTCCTCAAGGGAGGGGGTGTTGCTGGTGGCGATCTCGCTGTTGGCTGGCTGCGAATGAGCGGGAGAGAAACCGGAAGTGTTTTGGTGACAGAATTACTCTACACACCTCATCGTAAGACCTGATGGACTCGTGAACCTCAGGCCAGGTGTAGTGACCAAAGTCATTGGAACCATCATTCCAATACCGGATCCGAGAACCAAAGTGAGCTTTTACAACGATCGTAACGTCATTGACGTAGCTCTACACGACGGACTCTGTTGCGATTCGGCCTGTGACCTTTGAGCTGAATCGGAGGAACTTATGGCCTTGGTAAGGCAGACAAGGGTTCTCGCCTGCTTTGAAGAGGATGTAGTTGGCCGTCATCTCGACCTGAGCGTCATCCTTGTAACGCTCCTTGATGATATTGATGAAGCCTTCCCAGTTCTGGGTGTCCTCAGCTCCTCGTGAGAGGCGAGGAACCATGTCGAAGCCAGCATCAATGCCCATGATCTGTGTGCACTTGGAAGAGAATGAGAGCAGAACAGGAATGAATGGAAGATGAAGGAAGTGCATGCGTCGTATCAGAGGTGGGAAATGTATTCCGTAGTCTTATATTGCCCTGTGCGTAACCACGCCTACATCCAATTCGCTGGCAGTGGTCGGCGTCCTGCATTTTGTTGGCGGTAGGCCTCCTGCGTCTTGTTTGTATGCCACCTCAACACACCGAGAAACCTTACGTTAGCCGCGAATGGCTGTGTTTGCACCCATAGGCGGCTGCATCGATCATCAGAAACTGCGAGGTGCTCAAGCAAATTCTGTTGGGCCATGACGTGTAATTTTGCGTCGCGGCTTCGTGCCGACAAATAACTGAGCTCAAAGAATATTCCTCTGGTTTATTGCAATGTAGTACTGGAATCACTTGTATGTGTCCTGCCGCCAAGGCGGCGATCAAGAAGTATGTCCCGGTTGATATGGCATTTACGTGGCCCTCTGGTTGACTGCACAGCTGCTCTTGCTGCTTATGTTACTCATGTTTGCTTCAACTGGCAGCTAAAATGGATGAAAGCAAGGAATTAAACAGCATGGACAACAACCAGGTAATGACTGTACCTGATAATGCTCATGACAGTCACAATAACAAGCATGTTGTTTGTAGCCGCATCTGGGCGCAACTCTGATGCAATGTGTGTAAATCGCGGAGTTTTCAGTAACCACCCGATCTAGACGGACTTTACCGTATATATATAACATAAAACAGCTCATATATAGATCTAGAAGAGCAGCAGCTGACGGTCAGAAACATCTATCGTTTTATGATTGATCAGTGTCAGGATGACAGCCAGCTCTGCAGTCCAGCCTTGAATGAACTCGCCCCCAATGGTCTGATTTGGGAAAAGCTATTTACAAGCCTCGACGAAATTGGCGGCTCGCGGGCACGAAACGTATCATGCTGTGGACTACTCGTGATTCGGTGTAGAACGACTTGGTGAAAATATGCGAGCAGGACAGGGCCCTCTCAAGGGCACATGCACTACCTTCTCGCGTGCGACTTCAGAAGCAAAGCACGCTCCAAAGTGCTTGGATGCACTTGCAACTAATCTGAAAGTTTATTTGTCACTAGTATCTTCCCTTCCTGCTCTTAAAACAAGTCCGTGACCGCCCCGTCCGAGGCGCTCGACACAAGGCGGGCGTACTTGGCAAGCGTCCCCTTCCTGACCGGCCGTCGCGGGGGTTTCCAGTCAGACAGACGAGCGCTGATCTCGCTGTCATCAACGTATGGCATGTCGATGCTGTTGGTCTGCGCATCGATGCGGATCAAATCGCCGTCACGGATCACAGCGATGGGTCCGCCGTCCGCCGCCTCGGGCACCACATGCCCAACAATGAACCCATGGCTGGCGCCCGAGTACCGTCCGTCCGTGACGAGAGCCACGTTCTTGTAGCCCCCACCCACCAGCGTCCCGGACGCCCGGAGCTGCTCGGGCATCCCGGGCCCACCCCGAGGCCCTTCGTACCGGACCACCAGCACCACGTTCCTATCACGGGGCACCTCGCCATGGTCCAGTGCCTCACACAGCTGCCTCTCCTTGTCGAAGACGCGCGCCTCGCCCTCGAACAGGAGGCCCTCTTTCCCGGTGATTTTGGCCACGGCCCCGCCGGGGGCAATATTCCCACGCAGGATCTCTATGTGACCACTGGGCCGTATGGGATTGTCGAGGGGGCGGATGACCTCCTGGCCCTGAGGCAGAGATGGCCACGACTCTACATTCTCTCCTAGCGTCTTCCCCGTCACTGTCATGGCAGAACCATCAATAATCTTTGCAGCCACCAGCAGTTTGATGACTGAGGGAATTCCTCCAACGTGGAAGAGATCTTCCATCGAGTGCTTCCCACTAGGAGCCATATTTGCGATAAACGGGGTCTTATTAGATGCCCGCTGGAAGTCATCGAGAGACAGGTCTACCTCTGCCGTCCTGGACATGGCAAGGACGTGCAGGACCGAGTTGGTCGACCCCCCAATGGCCATGATCATTGTCAGGGCATTCTGAAATGATTTCCGTGTTAGCAAATCGCGCGGCCGGATGTTCTTCTCAAGACAAGTCCTGATGGCCTTTCCTACGCGGCCACACTCCCGGGACTTTTCCGGGGAGGTAGCCGGCGAGCTAGACGACCCCGGCAGCGAGAGGCCCAGCGTCTCGATGACCGTCGCCATGCTGTTCGCCGTGTACATGCCGCCACAGGCCCCCGCGCCCGGGACCGAGTTCCTCTCAATGTCGCAGAGGATTTCCTCGGCAGAGTACTTGCCCCCCTCAGACCACTGATGAAGTACGCCTAAGGTATAGGCGCCGCGCGCCTCGGACGGCGTGTTCATGTCGATGGGCCGCGAGAGCGTCTTGCTGTACCCAGGCCTGCTTGTGCCGCCGTAGACGACAATCGATGGGCGGTTGTGCCTGATGATGCCCATGACGCACCCGGGCATGTTCTTGTCGCAGCCTGGGATGGCGACGCACGCGTCGTGGGCCTGCGCGCACGTCACCGTCTCGATGCTGTCGGCAATGATCTCTCGGGACTGCAGCGAGAAGCGCATCCCTAACATCAAAATTTTAGCTGGCGGTATGGTGGGAAAGGAAAAGGATTATTCTGCCTACCCTCGTTCCCCATTGTGATGCCATCGGAGATACCTATTGTATTATATTGCCACCCCAGGAAGCCTTCGGCCTCGATCGAGGACTTGACAATCTTTCCCAAGTCATTCACTTGTGAATGCCGTCTTTTGTCAGCTCAGGTTTCCGATGAGAGTAGGATCTACGGGATGCAGGATATCGAACCCATAAGAAACCTGCCGAGGCACACAAAGATAACAAGAACTCACAGTGCATACTGAAACTCTATGTTAGTATACAGAGTCTTTTTATTTCACACACTCTCTCTTCCTCCCCCTCCTTACCTGTCACTCATACCCAAAGACGACACTTAACTTACTTGCAAGGATTGCCTTCCCAGGATACAGAGGCGATTCCGATTTGCGGACTCGTCTGCATAGCATTCTCATCAGGAACCCCAGCTGCGTATAGCATGGCCTATCTTCCACATTAGCTAATGAGAATGAGCAGTTGGCCTCCATAGTAGTGTGTATGGAGTGTTTATGGCGCCCCCCATCCGCAACTTGGTGCTCACCTTAGCCGGAGGAAAGTCATGGTCCCGCGTGATAAAGGTCGAGTAGCGGTTCAGCACCTGCACGCCGTCCCTGGTGGCCTGGCTGTCGAGGTGTGGGAAATCCACATAGTTGCCTCGAGTGGCATCAGTATCTTGCTGTTGCTCTTGCGCATGCTCGGCGTGGGCTGACGGTGGCATCGTGGTGCGGAATCAGGTGAGAGGCCTGATGTCGGGGGTGTGGTAGGACTTCCCCGCCTGGACGGCACTGCTGTAGTTGGTAGGGTACTTGGTTGCCTCTCTGCGGGCGGGTGAGAGACGTTCCAGATATGAGATAAAGGATACTAGATTGCGTCCATCACATATCGACCTCTGTCCGTTGCACGAAGGTCCGCCCATGTACTGTATGCCAAGGCTTTGGGGGGAGAGTTCCAAGATCCTACTTGCCTAGATCGGCACTTGAGGCGGCTGCTGCAACCCTGCTTTTAGCTCATATTCTTCCGGTGGCTCGGTTGTTTCCTACTGCTCCATCGCCGAAAACAGTAGCTGAGCTGCGGGATGGGAGGGTGAATCTGTGGCTCCCACAGCCAATCTGTGGATATCACAAGCCGGTTCGGGCCATGAATACCCCGGGGCGCATCCCCATCCTTTAAGACCATCCACAAGATATCAAATCGCTCACCTCCAGTTGGTTACACAGCTTGGACGGGTCCCAAGGCTCTTAGGTAGGTGCCTACCGTGCAGAATTATGGTATGATACC
Organism: Diaporthe caulivora; assembly: GCA_023703485.1. Taxonomy (NCBI): domain Eukaryota; kingdom Fungi; phylum Ascomycota; class Sordariomycetes; order Diaporthales; family Diaporthaceae; genus Diaporthe; species Diaporthe caulivora. The sequence continues at coordinate 86,235 of JAMPTR010000005.1, forward strand.
AAGCTAGGTACAAAGATAGTCTGGTGTCGCTTCCCGGAGCCGTATGGCCTCGGTGCATGTAGGATGCGGAGATGTCTTTACCCCGCCATTCGGACCGGACGTGCATGATTGACCGGATTCTTTTCCCCTAATTTATGGACTCGCCGGATACGTGCCAGTCTTGATCGACTATCTAGTAACCAAGGGACGTCCTGTGTCGGTTCATGACCGGGCGGAGATGAGATACACATGTCTCTTCCTTCTCGTCAACAAGAGTATACCAGGATTGAGACCATATTACAGCACACACGCACTACAAACCTAGTTAGAGTGGACACCGGTTCCGAGGAGACACCAAACCTGCGTCAGCTCGCGTGCATCCCTGGTTGGACACACCTGCTGTGACACTCACTCTTTTCACTGTTCTTCGAGTTTGTCGGGCTGTGCTTTGCGGCAGTTCGGCGGGAATAGACAGGCAGCATTACGCCCAATTAGGAACCAAAGCTCCAGCCTGGGCCGCCACGGCGTTAGGGGCGGGTACGATGGGGAAACGCATCATCGTCACTGGCGGGTCCGGCAAGGCAGGCAGATACGTGATAGAGCGCCTGCTGGACGAAGGCTACGAGGTTTTGAACCTCGACCTGGCGCCCATCCAGGGCGAGCTTGGGTTGCGCGTGCACACGGTCAAGGTCGATCTCGCCGACACGGGCCAGGTCTACAGCGCCCTCATGTCACACTTCCGCCTGACAGAGCCCTTCCGGGAGCCGGTGAACGAGGCACCCTTCGCTGTGATCCACCTGGCCGGCATGGCGAGGAACATGTTGGTCTCGGACAACGAGACCTTCCGGATCAACACCATGGCGACCTATAAAATCATCGAGGCCTCGTGCAGGCTCGGCGTCACCAAGATCATCCTGGCCAGCTCCGTGTGCGTCTACGGGGTGACGTTTGCCGAGGGGGACGTCGACTTTGCCTCCTTCCCCGTGGACGAAAACACGGATACGAGGCCCATGGACGTCTACTCCCTCTCCAAGCTGTGCGCAGAGCAGACGGCGCAGACCTTCGCGTCGAGATTCAAGGTCGACATCTATGCGTTCCGCATAGGGGCCATCATCGCCCCTGACGACTACGCCAAGGCCTTCGACGGCTACGTGAGGCACCCTGAAAGGTGGAAGGTCCATGGCTGGTCATACACCGACGCGCAAGATCTCGGTCGCATGTGTATCTTGGGTATCCGGAGGAACGGCCTCGGCTTCCAGGTGTTCAATGCTACCAACGATGAAATCACAAATACCAGGGAGACTGGGGAGTTCCTCAGGGAACAGTGTCCCGGCTCGCCCTTCACGAGGGACATGGAAGCACGCGAGGCGCCGATGAGCAACCGTAAGATGCGTGAGATGCTAGGATTCAATGAGGCACATAATTGGAGGCACTATTACCAGATATAGGTCGCCGTGGTTTCTCTTGATGGAGACGGTCCAGCAGCTTACGGCAGGTGGCATAGGACGACAGGATACTTACATAATTATTGTTGCATTATCAACCTCCATCGCCTTGGCCTCTGCTCTCGGGCTTGTTAAAGGCATCATCACAGATGGCATGTACTTTTATGGCCAGTCGCCGCCGGTTTACCCATCATGTAAGATACCCCACGAGGCAGGATTGCTCCCAGCCTCTAAACTGCCAACTCTGAAATGGCCCACAGCTGATACTCTTTCGCACAGAGACTGGAAAGAGACTGTTTCCAAAGCTCATGACCTTGTCTCGATCATGACCCTAGAAGAGCAGGTAAAGATCAGTCCCCGCTACCTACCACCAGGACGCCAAGTTTCAGAAGAAGGCCTGTTTATGACGATGACCGGAAAATCAGGGATCCTTGACTGCCAGTGGTCCTGTAGGCAATGGGCGTGCGGATATGGCCCTGCTTATTGAGTGTCTTGGCTTCCCTGCAATATGTCTTTAATGGATTAAACTTTTATTTATGCTTCATAATTTCTCAAGCTGTTTAGCTTACTGTTAATAAATTTTACGACCTTTTAATTTTACTATACAATAAGAAGCGATATTAAATTAAGGATTTTAAATTTTTTTTTTTTTTTGGAAAAAAAGGAATTAGTTCCTATTATAATACAGTATTATTAATCTAGATTCATAGCAGTCATTCTTTTCTTATAGCAGCACGGCGCGAGGCATCCGGGACTGGGTGGACTAGCTGGGGAGGCTCCGCTACACGTAGGTTGTGCGGGTCCCTCCGTGAATTACGAGATACGCATTTTACGTATCCTCGCGTATTTAGCAAGGTCAGGACAGCCCTAGCTCTAACCCCCTCCCCCTCAAGCCCCGCGCTTTCTCTTTCGGACGCCGCGGTGTGTCGATCTTAGGTGCTGGGCTATCACTGATGATCCTTGCAATAGCTCATATTCAAATTTTGTGCATACGGTCTCAGAACCACGTTTATTCTTTATTATCTTGAGAGGCAGGGGGCCGAGGGACCAGCGTGGTGGCGCAATCGAGGCATGGTCTTTTCTAGATCAAGGGAGCCGGCGATGAATGGGGATGAAAAGATAGAAACGACCCATAAAATAGAGGCTTCGCTGCGCCAACCCGTTCAAGACGAATTTCATTTCTCGGGGCTAGTTCCCAAGACACGAATGTCACTCACTATCTGAACAATACCTGTCCTGCGTCATGCCGCTGAGCCGCAGCAGTGGCCACCGCACGAGCGGTCGCAAATCCGGGCCGACCTCGCGGCAGATGTAGGGCATGACATGCTCCGCCCACCCGCTGGCCAGCCAGTCTGTCTCTCGCTCCTTCATGACAATAACAAAGTAGGCAAAGATTACCAGGGCTAAAGACTCTTTGCTTTGCAGCTGCTCGAGAAACTCATCCTCGAGCCGGTAGAGCCAACCATACGTGCTCTGTCGGTGCTCGTCGTCGGGGACGGGGGGAGAGCAGCCACCTGCGCATTCCAGGGGGCCGTCGACCAAGATATAGAATTGCTCTAGGTCGTCCAGGGCGAGGACGTAGGCCCTCCTAAGTCTGGCCTCCGGGATATTCCGAGCCCTGGCGTACAGATGCCTGAGGTGTGCTTTTGTAATGTCCGCGAAAGAGGGTCTCACTGGTTGTTGTTGTTGTTGTTGTTGTTGTTGTTGTTGTTGTTGTTGTTGTTGTTGTTGTTGTTTATGGGCAGCGACTGGAGTAGATGATGATGAGCCGGGGGATGGAGGCCGCGAAGCGTTGCAGCGCCCGTGGCTCCTGATGGACCGGAGCCCTCGGAGCAGGCTCAGGAAGTTGGGGCCAGGCTGGCCACTGAACGCAATATACTCTCCGGGCCTGGGCCCCATGGCGAGATTGATGAGGCCGATGAGGATGGCCGACATATGTAGTACCTCATAGTCTCCATCGTTGATGCTCTCGAGAAGGGCGATGGAGCCCTGGACGCCTACGACGTGGTGCCGCTCGGCCTGGACCGAGAGCTCAGCGCGGCGGTGGCTATGGAGTCCGAGCCGTGCCTTGTGCAGCCCGGCGAGGGCCATCATCAAGTGATACAGATGCGAATGCCGACGTCCGAGACTGGGGAGGCAGGTGCTCCAATGTTTGGGCTGTGACCCATCGCCACCTAAAGAGGGTAAGGTTGACGTATAGAAGTGGTGCATCAGATCCATGTCGGCGTAAGTGAGCGGGGGCGGTGCAGACACCACGCCAGGTCGGTCCAGCCTGACCATGACGCTTTCCACGCAGGCGAGACGCTGGTAAAAGGAGTCGAGCTTCACGGACTGCTCTTCTATGGACCTTGTCAGCCTGGCCAGTGCGGAGTCGCCGTGGTCATGTTCGTTGACGCCTTCCAGGGTCTGGCTCGTCTGTGGCGGGTCTGGCGCAGAAACAGAGGTGGACGACAAGACGCAGCCTCGCATGGAACCGTTGGCTTCTGGACGGCAGCCGGAGCAGTTGCACTCGCATGCTTCGGGGACTCGGTCGTTGGCGACGAGTGGCGGCGGCGGCGGCGGCGGCGACGGCGGCGGTGGCGTGTAGGCGCAACTGATCTCTCTGCGGATACAGTTGAGGCACGCGGGCCTCGACTCGTCGCACTTGATCTTTCTTCTCTTGCACTCGAGACAGCCCAACCTGGACTTTCTGTGGGTATTCCTATGCCGGTGCTTGGTGTCGCCCTCCAAAGAGCGCATCTTGACAACCTGTCAGGGGACCTCCAGCGCAGTAGTAAAGTTAATTGTTCGAGGTCGCGCGGAGTGAGGCGGAATGCGCAATCCGCGTATTGAATGCGAGGCCAGGGGACTACTCCTAAATACCGACTCAGGTTTGCGAGCTCAGGGGTCGGTGGGGCTGTGCATTCAGTTGCAAATCGTACCTATTACAGTATCAGCCCAGCCCATTACTCATTCCGGCCCATCTAGATGCGCATTGAGATCGGAACGAGTGCCGAGCAAGCTCGGATTGAATGCGAACGCCAGGGTACAGGGCCCATCCCAAAGTAAACTGGAGGGTGATCGATAGGTAGGACCTGTTGTGCCTCGTATACTTACACGCACACCACATGCATACCAGCCATTTCGGTCTTTTGAGCAAGTCAAGGTAGTCATGTGGGGAGCCATGATGGCCGTAGGCGTCAGGTTGACGCTGTTGCTTGTGATGGCACATATTGAATCTATGGGCCTACCGGCTTCTCCCATGTGGCCTCATTCCGATGTTCTGCCGACGACAGAGCTGTGGTGGAGAACCGTTTCGGTCTACACCGGCAGCATTGTGTTCTCTGAAATATTATAAAGACTATGCCACAACCACCTGGCAAACCTTCTGCTCTTCACATCAAGCACCCGCTCCCAGTCTCTCATTTTCTTCAACAGCTTGGTATTTGACCATGCCTCATTTCACTCATTATCTCCTGACCACCCTAGCCCTGGCCGGCGTCAGCCTCGAGGCCGAGTGTAAATGCGTGAGTCTTGCAGCCTCGAAGCACTCCAGGGTGGCATGATATCTGCTGTCGACGTACGATCACTGTACTACGGACGTTCTAACCCATATTGCAGACCCCGGAAGACTCTTGCTGGCCGGAGCAAGCCGAGTGGGATTCCTTCAATGATACCATTTCAGGTCAACTGATCAAAACTGTTCCACCCGGTTCCGTCTGCTATCCTTCCCAGCCCAACTACAACCAGGATGCTTGCAATGAGGTCATCTCGAACTGGGCGACATGGGCTTTCCACTCGGCAAATCCAGCAAGCAGCGCATCAGCTAAAGGCTGTGACCCGATGTACCCCAACGGAACAAGCATCTATGGCAATGCTCATGCTGGGGACGGGGGCTGTGATCTTGGGGCCCTGCCAGTCTACGTCGTCAATGCAACAAGCGCGAGCGATATTCAAGGGGCGTTCGCATTTGCCAAGAAGAACAATATCAGGGTCATCGTCAAGAACACTGGCCACAGTGGTGTTCCAAGGTGAGTGCAACAAATTTCCTCTACTTTTACACGCTGAGGTTCATAAGCTGACACAACTACAATGACAGGAGCACAGGGTATGGAAGCTTGTCGTGAGTATCTAAACGCCCACCCGCCCCCCTTCCCCAAGCACATCAACTTGCGTCATTGAGCGATGGCTAACATGAAGGCAACAGCATCTGGACGCACAATCTACAGGAGGCTGTGTTTCACGACAAATTTCAGCCCGCCTCCTGCACCACGAATTTGACATGGAAGGGTAGTCAGATGGCCGTAACAGTTGGAGCCGGCGTTCAAGATGGAAAACTGTTCGACTTTGCCGAGGAGAACAATGCCGTCGCCGTTGGTGGGACAAACATGGTAAGTCTCGCTCGGGTCAAGAAGTACGAAGTTTTCTCTTCAAATCCACTTACACGGCCGCTTCCAGGACGTCGGAGTTGTGGGATGGGCCACTGGAGGCGGACATGGCTACTTGACTGGAGAGTACGGCCAGGGGGTCGACAACATCCTCGAGGCCGCCATCGTCACACCCAACGGTGACTTGATCACTGCCAATGAGTGCCAGAACGAGGATCTCTACTGGGCTATCCGCGGGGGTGGTGGCAACACATTTGGTGTTATCGTCAATATGACCTTGAAGGCCTACCCGATACCCAAGCTGACCTTTTTGGGAAGCGACATCGCCGCCAAAAACGGCACGTCGACCCAGGATTGGTGGAAGTTTATGGCAAAATACCACGCTCTGATCCCAGCGCTTCAGGACCTGGGCGCCACCGGTTACTACTCAATAAACGGCCCCCCGTCGACCGAGACGATCCAAGCCGGCCTCTCCTTTTTCCTCTGGAATGCGTCCAACGCCACGATCTCGAATGTCACGTCCACCCTCCAGCAGTTGATTTCCGAGAACACAGCGACGGTCACCGGAACTGTCAGCTCACTGCCTTTCACATCCTTGTACAAGCTCATTACCACCATCGAAATTCCAGACAGTTCAGGAGGGAACACTATCACTGCCTCTCGGTTGCTCAGCCGCGAAATCGTCACTGAGCAGGAGGATCTTGTGGCAGAGACCCTGGCAAAGGTCGGCACCCAAGCACATGCACCAACGGTAAGAACTGCTACGTTATCATACCAGATTACAAATGGGAAGATGACTACTAATGTTGAAAACCCAAGGATGGAACTCCAAACCCCTCAATGTCTGGTACCCTGACAATTAGTCACGAGCCTGTCGACAATGCGTTGAACCCGGCGTGGCGCAGAGCCGCTGTGCACCTGATAACCTCGACGTCGTGGCCAGCCTCACTTCCGGAGGAAAACGTGACGCAAATCGTCAACGACGTGACATACAACAAGCTTAATGAGCTGCGGATGCTGGACCCTAACTCAGGCGCTTATCTGAACGAGGTTCGTTTGCCCGGCTTGCGCTCCTGTTCTCTGCTTCATTCGCTTTCACCCCGAACCCGCCACTGTCCATGCTCCCTGTTGCTAAGTCTGGATATTCATGCTGAATAAAAATGATTGCAGGCCAATATGTATGAACCGGGATGGCAATGGTCCTTCTTTGGACCTAACTATTCTCGCCTTCACACAATCAAAGAGAAGTATGACCCTGAGCGTGTTATGTGGGGGCCCAACACTGTTGGTAGCGAGGATTGGGCGCTGCTTGCAGATGGAAAATTGTGCAAGTCCATCGATCGTCTCGCTTGAGAGGGTTTATTGTGCTCTTAATCAGAGATGCAATAGATGTGGTGGGGTGTAAGACTTGTTCCGATTGTATCCTGCAAGTGCCTTAACTAATTGTACTTACCTAACTTATTTTCCTTTCACTCATATATAAACAATTTACCTATACAATATTCAGTATCCCTCATCTCATAAAATGCCACGTTTATACACTAAATACTTCATGAATTTATTATAGCCTCTTTTAATTGCTTACTATTAGGGAATCTAATCTGCCAGACTCAATGCTCTTTGACTGGATAGATGTCGTTCATCAAGGGTTTGGTCATGTTTCTAAGCGGTCTTTAGAGGACTAGGGATGGTGTGGGAAGCAATTCACGGACACATAATCTGATTACATTGGATCATCTTTACTATTGCCACAACTAACCAGGATCAAGCCGAAATAGCATTGAAGGTCTAGATACAGTACAGAAGGTTGAGCTGAGATGATGATCACAATTATTGTCGATGGCTACGAGTGATACATAATAACCACTTCTAGTAACGGTTCTCCAATTCGATCTATCTATTTACATTCGACACTCCCAGCTCTCCGCCTTCTCGGGGTACGCGCACACCGGCCTCTGGCTGACCACACCGAGCGCGACCGAATCGTTCACAAACTTGGACGCAACAATCCCCCCGGGCGCCTCGTCATGCTCAACCCAGCGCACCAGCGCCAGCAAGGCATTATGTTCGTGGCCGTCCACATACCCCGGCCCCTCGTTGCGCGTCCCAGTCTCCCCCTGCCCCACGCCGCCGATGGCCCACGGCGCGCCGTTGTACGAGTGGAAGCAGTGCTTCACGCCGGGAATCATGTACAGCCTGAAGAAGTCATCCACGGCCTCGGCGCCCATGGCCCGGAGGATATGGTCTCGGAACCGGAAGCTGGACTGCGGCGGGATGTACTCATCAGCGTAGCCGTGGTACATGATCATCTTGCCGCCCCTGCCCCTGAAGGGGAAGTAGTCACCCTGCAAGGCCTCAGCGCCGCCCGGGTTGACCTCCTCGGCGAGGCGGACCGCGTCTGCGTCCAGCGTCCCCCAGTCCCAGTGCGTGTCGTTGAAGATCATGTTGGCGAGGTATGTTGTGCCGAGCGGGCGCGGCTCTGCGTCGCCACCTGCGAAGACGGTGAACTCCGAGCCGGGCTCGAAAGTTGGGGCGAGCAGCGTCCCGTTGGCGTCGGTCCAGTCGCTGGAAAGGCGGGACAGGGTCCTGAGCTGTGCGTCGGTGAGACAGGAGCCGACGATCTGGTTGTTATCAGCCTCGTTGCACCAGAGGTGCGCCAGGGACGGGTGGCACAGATTGGGGTCCATGATGATGCCGTCGACGACGCCGTCCTTGTCGTCGCACAGCCTGATCTGCTCTGCGGCCACCAAGCTAAGCATCGCCGGCGGGATGCGGCCGGGGTCGTCCGCCGGGAGGTTCCAGATCCCGAGCTGTGTGTACCAGCCGGCGAGCCGCGCAAGGTTCAACGCGGGGGACCCAATGAGTGCGCCGTCAAAGTCCTCCGGGTAGAGATCGACTATCTTTAGGACCTGACGGCCACCCGTGGAGCATCCGGTGTAGTATGAGTATTCGATTTCAGAGCCGTAAAACCCGTCCACGACATCCTTGGAGTATAGGGCGGCCAGGTGGATGCCGCGGTGCGCCCAGTCAATGATTGCCTCAGGGTTGTTCAAGGCCCAGCGGGCGTCCTCGGCCAACGAATTATGGCCTTGTTCGGTCGACATGGAGGCGAATCCGTAGTGGCCGTAAAAGCCCATGTCCGGCCACGAGGTGGCCCCGCTGAAACCGCTGCCGCCGCTGGTTATAAAGCGGCCGTTCCAATTGTTTGGAAGCAGCAGGGCGATTCTCATGATGGAGTTCGCAGATGACGGCGCAGAGTATCCTACAGCACAGCCCGAAGGCAGGTCTGTTGCGGGGAGAGCCCCGTCGCTATCGACAAATGTTACACCCTCTGCCAGCTTGTCGACATAATTGACGGTCCCATTTTCGGGAATGAGGGCCTCAATGGACTCGAGGGTGCAATGCAGAGCAGCCGTGACGCTGACGAGCGACATCAACATAAGACGCGCCAAGTGAGTTACAAAACGCCCCCTCATGGTGACGTTGCCGTCCTTTGTTACAAGGCCAAACGAGGAAGGTAGAGGTGTAGGTGATTTTTTGATGGACTCAGGTCAGATCGTGCAACTATGGCCTAGGAAGCGAGACAGAAGTCATCAATCCTGACCGCTATAAAATGTTCCTCGTTAATATAAGCGAGATGTTCTAAAACCTAGTTGGATAATGTATTGCGGTGTCCGCCACTCCGTCATATGTCTCTCAAAAAACCAAGTACGAGCTGGGTCCGGTTCGGATCTGCCGAGGCTGGTCGCGTTGCTTCTGCAACCTGCTTGCAAGTATACGAAGAGGATGGGCACAGTCGTCTCAATAGCATACATGGGACGGAACGAGCTGGAAGATGAATATATATGCACAGGCATGGTCATTGCTTCCAAGGTTTCGGACAACTTTCTGATAAAACAACCCATTCTCTCTCATTTCAAGGCTTTCAAAGACACATGACATATAGCAAGCTATGAAGTTGAAAAAGGAAAAGGCCAACTAATGGAACACTTTAGTTTGCTTGCTGGACATTTACTCTAATTTACGCTCAAAAGTATTATCAAGTTCTAAGTTCACTTCTCAATTTAGGTGGCGTCAAAGTTAAGAGTTTCAACAAGAAAACTGGGCATCTCGCATCCCCTTACCTCTTATCAATACTCAGGCAAACTGCCAAGTACGGCTGCTACTACATCTTCTAAATTAGTGATTACGGGCAAGTGCACGTTTGCGCGTGTGCACTGTTCAAGATCGTCGGATTGCCCCATCAGATACACTAACACCAAAGTCGATTGGCGAGGGGGCACTTGGGTCAAAATGGGGGGCCGTCATCGAGCACCACCAGAAGCGACCGCGTATCAAAAACCCACAGAAAGAGGGCCAGCCGAGCCAAGCGAGAGGCGACGATCCCCTCACAAAAAACCCCACAACACACATCAGGGATCCACAAGGCAACACATACACACACTATGATGGAGGGGTCAAGAAAACAAGCTTAGATGGTTTGATCAAAGTCGGACTGACTCCGGTCGAGTCCACATGGAATTTATGAATAAGTTTCCCTAAGGTATATATACACTAGAAGTTAAGGTCTATGCAAGCATTGCCCGCCAATTCTCCAGCAATTTTCTCTCTTCCTTTTTTGTCCTTTTCCCCAATCGCCTCAAGGATCCAAAGAAGAAAAAAAGGAATGGCAGGAAAAAGGGCGTGGGGCTCGTATGTGAGTGAGCAAACAGAATCCTGGGATATCTTTTCGAAGGAGTGAAACCAGGAGTTTGCCCATGTGTTGTATCAAGAACTGAAATTGAAATCCAAGACGCGGCCCAAATGTGAAAAAAACATGTGTAGTATCTGGTTGGTGTGATACCCAGATACCGCCTCCCTTCCCATTGACGCCCCCAAGAATATAGATTTGTTGGTTTGTTTTTCCCGAGCCCTAAGATTGGGGGGTGCTGGGGGAAAACCTTGGATATCATGCCAAATGCCTCGTGATGGAGTTTGGTAAAGGAAATTCGTCAAACCTCCCGGATGAGGGAGGCCGGGGTGGGGGTGTCATCATCAGACCGGAGACCAGCAGCAAGCAAGCGGGCCAATCGCCGGTGGAAGGTGGGCGCTTAAGCCCAGTTCCAAGAGACCTCAAGCCGCCCCTCAGCCAGGTCCGCAAGCTCCTCAAACATCTTCTGTGAGACGTCGATGCCGCCCTTGGGGCAGCCCGGGCACTTGTCGCGGATGATGCCCGTTGTGGACTTGCCATTGGCAGGGTTAAACACCTTGATGGACTTGCCGCACATGGGGTTCCCGTTGGACTGCGAGCCCATGTTGACGGACGACATGGCGACGATGTTCTCGGTCATGTCCTTGCCGCTGTCGTCCTCGCCGCACGCGCCGAGGCCCACCGCGTAGTAGGTCAGGTCGCCGGTCGAGAAGTCGGAGCCCAGGATGGACGCGGCGTTGGAGTTGGTGTTGACGGTGGAGCCGGAGCCGGTGTTGGGGGACGCGGCGGGTGCGGCGGCCGCGGGGGTGTTGACAGCCTGGACGGAGGGCGCGGCGGGGGTCTCAACCTTGGGGGCCACGGGTGCGGGTGCAGGGGCCTCCACGGGCGCGACGGTGGGCTGGGGGGCGACGTAGACAGATGACGAGCTGCTGGTGGTGGGTGCGGGAGGGGGCGCCACAACAGCGGCCGGAGGCTCACTGGGGGTCTCGACGGCCGGCGGTGGTGCAACGACCTGGGGTGCGCTGGACGGGGGAGAAGCGGCCGATGCGTCCTCGAAGAACTGGCCGCCGGCTGACGATGTGACGGTTGCCAGGGTGGTGGACGGGGCGCTCTTTGTCGGGGTGATCCACTCTGTGGTGGTGCCGTCGACGAGCTCGGTCACGGTCTCGGTGACCCAGACGGTGTCCCACTCGGTGACGAGGTCACGCTTGTGATTGTGCTGGTGGGCAGCGCGGGCCGGGTGCTGGTGCTGGTGGTGGCCGTGAGGCTGGGCGATGGCCGTCGAGGCCAGGGCGGCGATGATGAGGGATGCTGTCGTTGACTTCATGATGGACAATTTTAAGCTAATGGCGTTGGATACGGTCTAGGCGTCCCTTGCTGGGAAGAGATGAGAATGAAGGTGGGTATATGGGTGAACCGAAGCGTGGGCAGGCAGGCTGTCAGACTGGAATGTTGTCGTCTTGAGTGTGGGCTGGTCTTTGTCTTGAATGCCGTGTGATTCTCGGGTCAAGCCACTGGTTGGAACTATTGTCCGCTTTCTTTTTTTCTTGCCAAGGTGTGGTTGGTAGGACCGTGGATGATGAGAAGAGTGTTTCTCGTCAAAAACTGAACGTGAGCACTGCTCGGTGGAAGGAAGGAATGAATGAAGGACAAGGCCTCTTGAGCAAGTGCAAGTGGGCAGCAAACAGGCGTGTTGCGAGCGTGGAGTGAGGGTGGAAAGCCAGAAAGGGGACAATGCCGGCAGGAGGCAAGGGGGGAATATATTTATGAATGATATGGCTGACTAGTTAGACGACCTAGGCATCTGGGCATGTCCACCTTCGGGGCTGAGGCGAGAACCAACTCCAGCTGCTGGGTCCCAGAAGAAGAAACGGGTGACCAGGGGGGGGACGTCGGCTACGGGAGGGGACAAAAACAAAAAAAGGGCAGACGGCTAGGAGGGGGGACCCACCAACATGACCAAGAACAGGAACAGGAAACATCACGTTGCAAGTGCTAGGATCGCTAGGGAAAAGGAATGCCTTTCCACATGGCAGCATGTCAAGTGGTGGCCCCACAGCAATACAATACCCAAGCAATCAAAGAAGGGCTTAGACCCCGTGCGGGACGAGGGCCTTGGACCGGGATTCCTTTCTCTCGAGTGGCCCAGACTTATCCCGTCGTCCCGCGGCGGACAGCAATTGGACGAGCTGGACGGGTCAGACCTTGAAACAAGGCCAAAGAAGAGAAGAGACGAACGGACGGTTTTTCAGCGCAGCGTTCGTCACTATTCAGGGGGGGGAGAGGGGGGAGAACAGAAAAAAGGTTGACGGACTCCCGACAAGGGGTAGTGCCGGAGCGAGGATTCTGTCAGAAGCAGAACTGACCATTGGCGTCGTGTCGTTGGCTCGCTGGGCGCAGCCGTGATCAGCCCGGCTCATCCTTCCAGCTGCAAGGTCCAGGGTAAGATCCCTGCCGATATTCAGGCACAAGTAACCCAAGCGTCGTATTTCTTACGTTCAACCATCTGACTCTCTCTCTGTGGGTGTGGATGTGGCTGCAGGGGCCGGCCACTTGTGAGACCGGGGAATCGAATCGAATCACAGCAACAAGCTCGGACGGTTGGTCCTTTCTCATCAGCCAGTCCCGCAGTCTGTGTGTTCTGCCAGTGCGCTGTCGTGGCTGTCGTGGCTGTCTGGACCATCTGTTAGTCTTGTCGCTGGGCCAGGGCAATTACCGCCTTGGCCTTTCGTGATGCTTTTTGTGAACTGTTCTTCGGAACCGGGCAACGGACTGGCTGCTCAGGAACAGGCGTGCAAAGCCGGAATACCTGCATTGCAGACAAGGTGCAAGGTACGTATAGCAGATTAGCACGTACGCCAGCCAGCCAGGCAGAGTGCTGTGCCCCCCGAGCGAGGGAGGGATCGTCGCTGGGCCTGGGTCCCTGATCCCGGACCCACGCGCCGGCTGCCCCTCCTTGATCAACAAGGTTGGAATCAGGGTTGGAATATAGGTGTGAGATCTCTTTTTGCGGGAATTTGCTGTGTGCGCCAAGTGAGTGCCCTTGCCCGCTCTGCTGGCTGGATGCGTGGAGACGGGCTGCGGAGGCCTCGGCCTTGATGGACTCCCAAACTCCGGAGCACACCTGCGACTTTGCGTCATGAAGGCGACTCCATGATGTTTTTGTACACTAGGTGGCCATACTGCCTATGGAGTTTTACTGCATGCAAGAAGTCGCGCAGTGGAGAGAGAGAGAGGATTCCAAGGTTTGCTGCAGCCGCTGAAGATCCAGACCGTTGGAGGGGTTGGTTGCCCCCATCTCCTCTGGCACGGCAATGCTCTCGGCCCGCAGGTGGCACCGTCTCATTGTGCATTGCGATTGTCTTTCTGCTGCTTTGGCGAAAACTTTGAGAGTTCTGGACCTCCTTCATACTGCATGGGCCGTCAGAGGGGGGCCATTCCTGTTGGCGCTTGTTGGGATGACGAAGCAGACAAGGACGGCGTCTCGTAGCGTGTGCAGCGTTTCCGTTCCATTGACACAGAAGAAAATTGCCGCAGGCGCCCGCGCGGTGGGATGCCGAGGGAGGATGGAGGGGAGGCGATTCTGGGCCCCAAACTCTGATTTCTATTACCTCTTCCATATGCACGCTCTATAATGGTTGAATGCCACCCGGACGGACAGCCAACGTCCAGGTAGGTAGAAGTTGCATAGTAGAGTTATCGTCCTGCAGCAAGATCGTCGGGGATGCATCCGAAGCTTCCTTCCAGCCAGCGCAGCCATGGCCATCTCGCAGTGGGCAGAGCTGGCCGGCGAGGCGATTCCGATGCCGTTAGCCGCAAGGTCATCCATCCTCTCGCCATCCCGCGTGCCTCTCCCTAGTCTACATCCCGCGGCAGGTGTTCTCTCATGGTGACTGTAGAGTTTCAAAATTTGCGCAGTTGGAAAAAAAATCTGCACGTTCCTTGGGTCGCCTGCGAAGGTTGTGCACGGTCTCACCTGCAACACGGCCAACCGGAATGCAGCAATACCAAGTAGTCAGGCCAGTCTCGTTGCTGTTCTGCACGTGCAGAAGTTGGCAGCCGTAGCTTTGGGCAGTAGCCGCAGTACCCATACTCTGTCTACGTGGGTAGTAAGTAATGATATCACGCTGGCCACAGCGTTTGTGGGTGGATGCGTTGGTCCAAGACCACCACGATATCGCGCGGTCCCAGCTTCAACTCAGGATGTTGCTGCTGCTTGTTTCTTGCTGGTGAAGGCGTAGAGGAAGAGGCCCTGCCTGCTGAAGACGGGCCGGTCGTCATCGGGGACCTCTTTCACGACAAACGACTTCTTGGCGCTCTTCAGAAACTGCATGTCGGCGCGCCGTCTCTTCATGAAACAAAAGTAGACGGTGGCGGAGGGACAAAGCGCCAGGAGATCCTTCAGGGTCTGCAGCAGGAGCGGGAAGGCGGGCTCGTGGTAGACACAGTCGGCAGCCAGGATGACATCGGGCTTGAAGTCTATGGTCTCCGAGGACAGTGGCTCGCCCCTGTTGGAAGAGTCACCCTGATGGTTAGCCACGCTACACTTCAGGAGCCGGAGACGATGACACGATAGGGCAGGAGGAGGCCAAGCACTTGAGGTAACACTGCATGCTGGCCAGCGTAGCCGATAGACAGATGGCCTCGGGTGCCGGAGGGAGTCATTGTGGGTTCTACGATGTGATGTTATGTGTCTACTGCAGGTGTGCACGCACCAGTTCAGCACCATGGGCTTGACACGGCCGAGGGCGTTATTGAGGAGGACGTTGTGGCCCATCAGGGTCAGCATCTCCAACTGGTCGGTAATGTGGAGAGGCTGGCTGAGGGTGCACCCGTTTGCTACCGCCAAGCCGACGAGACCTCCACCGGCTCCGATCTCCAATCTGATGGCACCAGTTCCATGTCAGTTCTTTTTCTTTATCACATCTACCCGACCAGCTAGCTTTTGCCTCTTTTCCCCACCACCATCCACCCGGACTAGCCTGCACGACACGACGAAGTGCGAGAGGGCATGGCACCGCCCGACACACAACAGATGGTCGCGCAGGCCATTGACGGACAGGTGAGGTAGGGCAGGGCTGGGGATGTTGGAGGAGATGGCAAGGCAGGGCAGGGCAGGGGAAGGCAAGGTGCAGCCAGACTCACATGCGAGCATCTCGGAGCTCGTCCCGGTGGTATCGCAGCATATGCCTAGCCAGCACCACTCCTGCAGGCCATGTCTGGCCACCACATCCCGAGGTCAGGTCCTCGTGGACCCTCAATGGAGTCTGCAGCAGGCCGCCAAAGTCCAAGGCAGTGTCGCCTGCGGGCTTGTACTCTGGGAGGGGCGCAAAGTCGATGCCAAAGGCGGATGGGTCCAGCTCTGGGGAGGCGGAACGGGAGAGCTTCATGGTGGGCGTACAAGATTGGAGGGCGTGGCTTGGTGTACTGTGAGGCTGAGATGCCGAGACCAGAGAAGAGTTCTGAGAGTTGAGAAGTGAGTGTGAGTGTGAGTGTGAGTGTGAGTGTGAATGGTGACAGTCGAGACACACACAAAGATGAGAGTTGAGTCGACACGAGTTGTGGGTGAAAGTGAGGTCCAAAGGTGGGGGGGGGGAAGCAGCGAGGACACGACAGGACACGACACGGCAGGATGAGGAAGGACGGCGGCAGGGCGGTGAAGGAGAGGAGGCGATAGTGATGCCAACGCCGATGCCGTTGCCGCTGGCTGACGATAAGCTCAAAATGGGGGCCTGGGCTGGGCTGGGCTGGGCTCGACGACGACTTGGCCCGACTTGTTCCCCACGATGCACAACAATATGCGATACGGCCGCGATTGAATGGTGGAGGACGGCAGAGAGGTGGGTACACTGCCAGATGCCCTTGTCTGTTGGCAAAGTGGTTGGTTGTTTGCCCTTTCCTTTCCCTCAAAGTGCTTCTTTCCCTTCGTTCTTAGGCGAGCAAGCTTGCAGTCAGGCAAGCACGAACGCACGGGACGGAATGTCGGTGCTCCATGACGCCGTGCCGACCTCGCTGGCGCCATCGCGAATCGCCATCCCGAAACCACATACCCGAGGCCCCAATCCCAAACCCTTACAACCAAGAACAAATGAGGCCGTCAACATCGACCGAGTCATCCAAATTCAAATTGCAGCAGCAGCGTCAGACTGCCTTTTCTTGTTATTTCCACTTGTCGAGCTTCACATTTCCACCATGTCCACCGTGAAGTCAATTGAAACTGCGAAGCTGACTGGGTCAAGTCAGCCTGTTTCTCTCCCTTTCTCCCGTCTTTCCTTGTGACGACGAGCATCTCCCCACCCCCCAAAACACCCCAAAGTCATAGTTGGCAGTCACTGAGGACCGCTCCCATACCCTCAGCATGGCAATTTAATTTGTATTATTCTCCAAGACCAAACCTTCGTTATCGGAACTTGCAAAAGACAGCAGTTCTTGATCGAGTCGGTAGTTCCGCAGGGGCAGGGCAGTGGTGATGAATCAATCACCCTCCCTTTCTCCGTGTGCCGTCCTGCCTCCAACGGCCCGGATGAGCCTCCCTCAACCCACTACCTACTTCAGAAGTAGTCAACCGTCGACTGGAATGTTGACTCTCAATTACAGCCTCCTAGTCCCGACCTCCTGGTCTCGCCATCTATGATCTTCTCTCTCTCTGCCCGTCAGGCCAGTACATCCCTCGCTGGATGGACGACAAGATGCCCTGAAGGGGTTGGATCTCATGTGCGCGCGCCGGGGAAGGCCCTCAAGGGATGAGGCTCCGTCTCTTCGAACATGTCTTCGGCCATGTCTCCGATCATGTCTCCTGGTAGGCCATGACTTTGTTCCATCCATCCTTCTCTTCCATGGCTTTTCTCCCCCGTCTTGCTGGCAATCCTCGTGCTGTCTTCGCGTCGCCTTGCTGTCTGTGACCTCATGAACTCGGCTGCCCAAGAACCGTTGTGACACTCCAGACAATGCTCGCACCCGGGAGGAGGACGCTCCTCCATCTTGCCTCACTCGCTGCTCTGGCCTCCGTCGATGCCGCGCCGACGATATCGTTCCCCATCAACTCCCAGGTCCCGCCTGTCGCGAGGATATCGCAGCCATTCTCATACGTCTTCTCGTCCTCGACCTTCACCTCCTCGTCCGGGTCTCCGCTGTTTTACACTCTCAAGGACCCGCCTCCCTGGCTCTCCATCGACAGCGCAAGTCGGAGACTGTACGGGACGCCTCACGATGCCGACATTGCGCCAGGGACGGTGGTAGGTGTGCCCATCACTCTCGTGGCAACAGACTCGACCGGCGGCTCAACGCCTCTTTCCGTCACTCTGGTCGTCTCTCGCAACCCCGGGCCCGCCGTCCAGTTGCCCGTCTCCGCCCAGATACGGAAGTTCGGCGCCTACTCTGAGCCCTCGTCCATTCTGTTCTATCCGGACGGGGACTTCCTCTTCGCCTTTGCGCCAGACACCTTCGAGGACGCGCAGACCCAGAGCCTGAACTACTATGCCGTCACCGCCGACAATAGCCCCCTGCCGGCCTGGGTCACCTTCGACCAGGGCTCTCTGGCCTTTTCCGGGACGACGCCTCCCTTCGCCTCCCTGATAGAGCCACCACAGACCTTCCCGATGAAGCTCATAGCCTCTGATATCAAAGGGTTCTCTGCCGCCTCCGTCGACTTCTCCATCGTGGTTGGGAGTCACGCCCTGACGGTAGCCCAGCCAAGGATCACCCTCAATGCCACCGCCGGGGTGCCCCTTTCTTATACCGGGTTGATTGGAAGCGTCAAGATTGATGACCAGCCCGTGGGGATCGTTAGCAACGTACTGAGGGCCACAACTCAGAACCTACCGTCGTGGCTTGTTTTAGACCCTGCGTCGTGGGCTATCGCGGGTACACCCCCCCACACTGCGCAGTCGTCTTCATTCTCTGTCATTCTGGAAGACGACTTTGCAGACAGGCTCAACATCACGTTCGATGTCGAATTTGAGGCAGATATGGGTGTCATATTCCATGGCGACTTCCCGACTATCGACCTCGAGACTGGTGATCAATTGTACTTTGACCTGAAGCCGTTCCTGTCTGATCCTACGGGTTCAGAAATAACAACCGACGTACAGCCGCCAACGTCATGGATCCAATTCGATGCATCGAAACTGGTCCTGACAGGTGACGTGCCGACCTCAGCACCAAGCTCAGTGATCGAAATTGTCTTCAACGCCAGGGCACAGAACGGTCTTGAAAGGGACGAAATGTTGCAGTCCCAGAGGCTAACTATCCAGGTAATGTCCATCTTGGAGACGACAACAGCTTCCAGTGGGAGGATAGACCCAGCATCCTCGACCGTCTCTGCAGCCGCCACATCGTCCAACACCACGCCCGGAGACCCGTCGGCACACAATACGAACACAAATGTGGTCCTGATTGCGGTGCTCGTCCCCATAATAGTGGGACTTCTTTTCGGCGTATGCTTCTGCTTTTGCTGGTACCGCCGACGCCAGCGACGCCTTTCTCGCACCCCATTGGAGGGGAAAGACAGCGCAGAGCCCAGTGGCTACGTACATACTCAAGGCTACGACTCCGAATCCACGCGGCTGGACCTGAGCGAGCATCAGTTCGCCGGGTTCACAAGTTCGCCGGCCGAGAAGTCCAAGCCGCGGAAGCCCAGCAATCTTCGATCTGAGTACACCGGCTCCCCTGTCCCCGAAGCACCGCCCCCCGCCCTGCCGATTATCGTCCACGACGCCCCCACCCAGGATGCACTCCCGAGCAAGTATCGAGACCTGATGGCCCCCCTCCGCAACTTCCGCATCCCCCGCCTGAAGCGAGGCAATACACGGACGTCGAGCGATTCCTTCGACGAGGACGACGGCCGCGGCTTCAGCATGGACCACCCGCCGTCCATCACCCTGCGCCAGAGCCGCCAGAATTCCTTCCGCAGCGAGGTGGAGGTCAGCATCCCCTCCCTGGAGGCAGAGCATAGCCCTGTCCAGTCGCCGGATGCAGCATATACCGGGTCCACAGCGCGGCCGTCGGGGAACAGCGGCCACTACTACGCCTTCCCCTCCACTCCTCCGGCGGACCGCGGCCCCCCGCCGAGGGACCCGGCCAGAGGGCCGAGCGAACTCGGGCACAGCCGCGACATCACGCCCGTCGACCAGTCAGAGCTCATCATCGAGAAGACCCGGCCGGCCGCGGAGAACGAGCCCAGGATGCGGGAGCACCCGGCCCTCCGGCATGCCAAGTCCCAAAAGTCCTTCCTCAGCTTCTCCTCCGTAGACACGTTCAGAGGGACCCGTAAACTCGCCGGCAAGGCCACGGCCTCGGCCAAGGGCGCGGCGAGTCTGGCCAGTGCCGCCGTGCAGCGCAAGACCCTGAAAGCCTGGGGCAAAGTACGCCTGCACGTTCAAGATTCTCCCCATGCGAGACAGGGGATCTTTGGCAACGTGTCCCACAACCAGACAGACTTTAGAAAGTATAGCCATTTCGGTGGGAGCGGTGGGTACATGAGTCTGCGGGACTCGGGCGTGCCGGCGACGGTGCCGACGCCGAGGGTGGCGACCGCACCGGTGGCGCTCAACAGCGAGAGCCACAGGAGGCGGCAGTCGAGGATAACCGGGAGCTGCAGCAGCGACGACGGCCGCAGCAGCAGCAGGGCGCTGTCCGTCGGGGCCGGCGAGGACAGGACGAGCCGCAGCGACCCGGGGACGGTCATCCGCCGCGGCCGCCGGCGCGGGAGCGGCTCCTACGACAACATGCCGCCCCCGCAGCTCTCTTCGTCCCCGCGGGGCTCGTACATGGGCCTCGGGATCGCGGAATACGAGGGGCTCCTCAAAAGCTCGCCGTTCCACCCTTCGAGGGACAGCAACAGGGGGAGAGCGGCGGTGAGGCCGACCGCGACCACGACCTCGTGGGCCACGACGCAGGCGCGTCTCTCGGGCGCGTCCTCGATGGACAGGCCCTTCACCGCCAAGACGACGCAGACGTTCAGCAGCATCAGGGACTCGAGGAACTGGGTCGTGCACCAGGTGAGCCCCATGGAGAGCCCCATGGAGAACAGGCTGGAGAGCCCGGTCCTCCCGTCGGCGGCGTCGGCGTTGGGGGGGCCACTAGTAGTGGTAAACAATGACACCGCGGGCGAGAGGATGCCTACGAGGCCGCCGCCGGCGGCTGCTGCGCGGGGCCCGGTTTCTTCATCCTCGCGGCGGGGAGACTGCGCGAGCAGTGGGCAGGGCGAAATCAAGCGCAAGAGCGTGCCGCGGTCTGGGAGGTCTGTGGCGAGTGGGGAGTCGGACCGGCAGCCTGCTTTTATATGACGAATGGGTGTTTTTTAGTTAGTTAACTTAATATATGGTTGGTATTCTCTTCAAAGTTGCCGTCAACACTGGCCAGTCTCTCAGTCTCAGTACAGTTTCACCTTGGTAATGTCTGTGTGGCCAGGGCCACAGGGCTCCAACAGACAGATTCCGCACATACACTTATCGCCTGCAAATGCATTTCAACTATTAGATATCTGCCTGGGGATCCTGCTGGGGAACATGAATGCTTCACTCTCCAGATTCGATGCTAGTATATGTTTTGCAAACCAGCCACGTGCTTGTTGTGCAAACGCCTCACGCCTCGGCTCGTGAGAAACCATGCCAATGTGGCTAGGTCGAAGTAGCCCTTCCTACCCCGGGGGGTGGCCTTTGGTGTTACGATGCCATACAAAATGGAGTGAGTTAGCAAAGCGCACAGTTTGAAAACCCACTCGGACTGTATCGGGCGAAAATTGACACAAGATTGATCCTGGCCGCGTGCCTGTTGGTTGACTGCACGAAGCTGGTCCGCCTTCGTCCTGGCAGGATTTAACGCGGTATCCAGTGCTGACCCCTAGTGGTCGTTATCTATCCTTCAATCCTACAAAACTTTGAGCCCACAGCTGCCGCTGGCCGGATCTACAACCCATTGACACTTCTAATCCAGCCCAAATTCAAAGCAACTGTCTCACTGGATACTCATACCACCATGCATTTCCTGTTAGTCGCGACACTGGTCATATGGCTCCTCGTCCTTGGGCTGGTCCTTCACTCGTGCTTTTGCTTGGCTCAGAATCATTTCAAGGCCAAAAGAGTCGGCGTACCCTTTCGCATAATCCCAATCAACCACAACAATTCGCTATGGATGCTCCTCGACCGTCCCGTCCTTGCATTTTTCAGACGCCTTTCATTGGGGCTAGGCGATAATAGCCTCACCAGGTATAACTTCCGGGGATGGGAGCTCCAAAACAGATACCGTTCTCATCATGAGATGGGAGACGCCTGGATGCATGTTACTTCAGTGAGGAACTGGCTGTACATTGGAGACCCTGATGCTGTGACGGAGATCTGGAAAAGAGGACGCGATGTCCCCAGCGAGACTTCAGCGACTGGTGAGAGCTCGCCTGGGCCCAACAATATGAGCGTCGATAGACTAACATTGGCTTGTTATGTCACACCGATGCTCGATGTGTTTGGCGAAAATATAGCCACAGTGAGTCTTAAGGCTAATTATCAGTAGCCTCTGGCCTATATTTATGACATATATACTGACCAATGGCCTTAGTCACAAGGAGAGCAGTGGCGCAGACATCGAAGGCTCGTGAATAACTCCTTCAACGACCAGAACAATCTAATCGTCTGGTCCGAGAGCATCAGCGTAGCATCTGATGTCTTGCAATACTGGACGTCTAAGATGCCAGTGAAGACAGTCGCTGACGATACCCGCACGCTGGATCTTCATATAATGTCACGAGCAGGCTTCGGCAGATCCTTCAAATTCGAAGGCCGGGACAAGGATGAGGTGCATACTTCAGATGGCCCGATAATGAACTACAAGGACTCTCTCAATTGATCCTGGATAACTGTGTTCTGATCTTTATTTATGGACCCAAGTTTCTGGGCAAGACATTGATTTTGCTACGTACTATGCATTGCTTTAATATTTAGACAGTGACCGTTTAATATTCTGCAAAAAGGTGTTGGAAAGTCTTTATTATGAGATGAAAATTGATTCAAAAAAGGCCAGGGTGGAAATCCGAATGCTCCGACGAGCGAGATAGGATCGCTGCAGTTTATTGTTTGGGCTGACGATCTTGAACGGGTTTAATACCTGCTGATCACGTAGATTTGGACATTTGAGTTCTTTTTTTCGTACGAGAGACGCATTGACCTGTAACTGGCGGCACCAGTTTTGACCACGAGATGCCAACTGAATGGCTGGCATGCTTCTACTGTGACTGGCAATTTTTTTTAAGCCCCAGATTTCAGTACTACCAGCAGAATAGGGCAAGACTTGGCTTCCGAAATAGCTTCGGACTCTGCACAAAGGATGTGTTTCTTTCCAACAGCACATGACGGGAGCCTACGAAGAGGAAAAGCAGGCATTGAGTTCTGGACAGTCTCCACCTGCAGACCAGAACTTCTTGACATTGCTTGTTCGCTCATCACAAGACAGCGGCCTACCAACCGGCACCAACGGACACCTTACGGAAAGCGAGATTTATGGCAACATTTCACCTTCAACTTCGCTGGGCATAACACCACGGCACACACATTTACATTCACGCTTTACTTCCTAGCTGCCTTCCCAGAAGTGTAGGATTGGATCCATGAAGAGATTCGTGATGTTGCAGGTACACGGAGTACGCAAGAAATGGATTATGAGCTCGATTTCCCGAGGCTCAAGCGTTGTCTGGCCGTCATGCTGGAGACCTTGCGGCTTGACACGCCTGTTCCAACTTCGAAATTCACGGATACAAGCAGCCAGACCTTGAGAGTCGGTGGAGGAGAGACGACGATTGTTGTTCCACCCATGACGATGGTGATTCCCAGTTACGCCGCACTCCAGACGGATCCGAGGTGTTGGGGGCCCGACTCGCTTCAGTGGCGTCCGTCTCGTTGGATTAAGGCGCAAGGGAACAATGAGGAGAAAGGAGTTCCATGCGACGAGGAGCTCATGACACCTCGGCGAGGCACATACGTTGCATGGTCCGGTGGCGCAAGGGACTGCCCGGGAAGGAAGTTCTCGCAAGTCGAGTTTGTAGCGACTTTAGTCACGCTGTTCAGGGATCATCGGGTTGAACCAGTGCTGATGTATGGGGAGACACCCGAAGCATCAAGAAAGAGGGTGTTGCATCTCATTGAGACGGACTCTGCCCCAGTTCTGCTTCTGCAGATGTTGCATCCCGAGCGAGCACCGCTGAGGTGGATCTGTAGGTGAATATGGTTCATATGTCTCAGTACAACATCAAAGACAACGGAGTATCGATTTTACAATCGAGCTATATGGCAGTATGTCAGCTTCACTTTGTCTTGAGGGTGATTCCGTTGTCATATTGATTAATTGAATATCCTTGCACAGCGCCAACGAAATTTATGAAATGTGTTATATTTCTGGCTATCAGGCTGAAATCACCCCCATGTGCTGAAGTAATGCCATCAAAAGGAAGCCAAATATTCGCGTCTGCAGAATCGCGAAATCCGCTGGTATATGGTTTAAATGGGCCACTCAAATAAATAGAATGACCCGCTTAAGCTTAAGATCTTAACATATATCACCCATGGTCAAGTCATACCTCGAGTTTAATTCTATACTTGGAGCTAATGACGGGTGCTTCTAGCGTGTGAGTGTTGGGTGTTGGGTGTGGGTGTTGTGGGTGTAGGCGTTGGTATGCGCCAGAGTTCGAGTTTCTACTTGATTTTGTCTTTTCAATGTACCTGTGTACCACATTTCACAATCGTTGCAAGTATCCAATGACTTTGAAAGCGCTACAAACATGCCTCAAGAGTCATGTGTCCTTGATGCATTATATCTAAGGTTAAAGCTTATGGTAATGAAATAGGCCTTTACGTCCTTTGTGGGCTTGATGGAGAGCAGAAAACAGGGTTCATTATGTTGAACAGTTGAACAGAACTAATTTGCGGCACAAAAGTGACCAACTTTGACATGTTGACTCACGTCTCTTGTACCCTGCAAAGATCAAAGTTTCACTTCCGAAGATTGTGGCTTACCACATCCTAAGGAAGCACATGGCAAACTCTGTTGGCCTGTGGCGCTGATTCCAACTTAATTTCTATAAAATTATCTGGATACCCTTCCAGTAACTAACGGAATGACCTGCAAGTGTAAACAGCCCTCTTGTATCTATCTGCTGGTTCGCCATCCACTTCGCCATGTCGACACCACAGCACTTCCATCGCTTTCGCGATCTACCCTACGAGCTGCAACTCCGCATTTGGGAGCTCTACGAAGGAATGCAGCCACACCATCGGCACTATTTCCGCAAAATGATGGTCTGGTCTGACCCTTTGTACGCATGCGCTGACGAGTACACCGCCCTGCCCACATCCAACATCGGCAAGGTGCCAGGCGGCCCAAGTAAGACTGAGGTGCCCAACATAGCCGTCGCCCCAGATTCCAAGATTCAGCTTCCAAGTCCTTGCCCAACAGAACAGAACTGGGTCTCCCGAGCCAAACACCTCAACGCAGCAGGTTTTAGCTCCATCCAGGTGCCCACTAGTATGGTCTTCCCTTAGTGTGTTTGGGTCAACTTCGAGAACGACACGTTTTGCTTCGCCCCCGGTTCTACAGATTTCAGCAACGAAGGAGATCAGAATTTCTTGGAGTATCTTCGGGTAAGCTGGGTCCGCCGCCTGCAGGCTGTTCCTCAATCACAAGGGACTGGGTTTACCGGATGCAAAGCTTGTTCTCATCAAGCCTGCTGCAGGATCTCAAGCATTGGGCGAGTTCGATCGTTTTCTCCTCAGCCGTCATGCCAGCCTAAAAAAAAACTAACCATTCTTGCTACATTTGGTGACTTCAACTGCAACCACCTTCAAATCCTGAAGCAAAAATACTTACAATTCAACAATGCCAACCATGTTGAGCGACTTCTTCCTCTGGAAACCTTTCTAGCCATACGACAGGAAGTAGCAGGGTCGTGCTCTTGTGATCTGCCGCGGAAAAGTCTTGACGAACTTCAGCAGCTGAGACGCGATCTCGATGGGCTGTTTCGAAATCGAGCCAGCGATGCGCCTCCGGTCGGCGTTGATATCGAAGTGGAAGTGAGCTAAAATTCACGAGCATTCTTGAGAGCACTTCCCGATACTTCTTTTCGGACACCGACGATCGAGAGATCCACAGTTGCGAAGCCTCAGCTCATTGGTCTCAGCGTATCTAGGTAGGTACATGTCTCCTGGGTCTTGGCCTTGTGAGCGGGAGTCACAGCGACGCCGCCTATGAATCCTGCAGCAGTCGTATCGGTAGCATTCCACAGAACAAGGTCATGGAGCTGGATTGGACAACTTAGTACTTTGTGGGAGTTGACATCAAACACTGCAAATAGCTAGTTGTGATGTGAGGCGTCATGGATCACAGGGCTGAAGTTTGCTGTTCGCGGAAGGGGGCGCGGTTGACCCGAACGGCCGGTTCACTGTGAAATGAATCATCATAGGATTCATGCTCAGCACCAGTGGTAGTGGTTGTGATGCAGTACATAACACTAGATTTCAGAGCGAGCACCAGAACATCGACTCGGGGCGGCATGGGACTGCATGTAATCGAATTTATGAGCAGACGCTACGGGCATTTTGCATGTAGAAGGTACACACACAAAGGCTCTTGATCATGATCAGAGGTCGCACGTGGTTGAGTAAAAGCCAGTCAAGTCAGCAATTTTATTCCATGCAGTGCTCTAGGACATGCCATTCGCAGCACATACCGAGGTAGTCTCTTGTGGGGAGCAACGCTCAAGGCCGTTATTATGCCATGGTGCTTACATGTGACCTGCTACCTAGGTAAGTAGATTACGCACCCAGCTTTCAGTCCACATAGGTTGATATCAGTCGCAACTATCTGTCCAACATCGCCTCAGAACCATGTCGTGTTTTCTGACTCAATTTTGTCTTGTATTCGCACTCTTAGCCATGAGAAATTCACAGTCATCTTGCCACGTCCGTATGTTCTTATGAGCTCATCCCAACTTCGCAATTCGCTCTGTAACAAGGTGTACCTCTGGCGTTTATTCCGTACGGCAAACACAGAATATCTTGCTGATAGCATTTGACTAACGATCTATATAACATGAACAAACACCCTCAGCCTCGCCAGGCCAAAAGGGAGCCATCAAGGCGCGCTGCGCGAACATTAAGTCACGTGAGGGGGAGGGGGAGGGCTCAAAGCGACGAATTACCCGAGTCACTCGGCAGCCGCGCCACGGGGTCCGGCTCCGGCGAGCCCTCAATGACAGCAGTCTGCCTCCTCCTGTGGGCCTGTTCAAGCATCCCCACCCACCTCAGGACAGCGTCGCGGACGGCCCGCGTACCCTCGCCCGCGTTGTTGTCGAGGCGCCGCAGCGCGGGCACCGGAGCCCTGCTCAGGGACGCCGACACGGAGATGCGCTTCCTCACGTCCGGGATGACGGGGAGGGCGTCCGGGCGCCGCGTGAAGTCGAACCGGGGGGCGACTAGCTCGTCGGCCAGCAGGGACCCCGTCTGCTCCAGGATGGCCCTGTTGCGCCGGGCCACGCCGAGGAACTCGTCCAGCATGCCCCGGAGGTCACGCAGCGGCGCGGTGAGGAAGAATCCCTGGCCGTCCCTGTCGATGGCCGTGGCGAAGGTCCCGATCCGGTCCGTGAGCGCGTCTAGCTTGTCGCGTATGGAGACCAGGCGGGCCCTGAGGGGTGTCATGTAGTCGCGGTGGACGTTTCTTCTGTCGTCTTCGGTTCTGATGATGGAGTAAATAGCAATGAGTGCCTGTGTGTATTGTACCGAGTACCTGAAGAGCCGCTCGGTTTCCATCATATCAGTGCTTATAAAGGTGGCAGCCGCTTGGTCGTCTGCAACACGTGGTAAATATATTTGCTTCGTCTCACTCTACAGGTCTTTGGCGTGTGCTTGGGATGAAGCTTCCGCTCTCGAACCTCTAGCCGAGCAGAGAACGAAAAGCCGGGGTAGTGGTGGGACTTACACGAGGAATGTCTGTTGTGTGAATTGCGAGGTGTTTCGAAATTCAGTCTTACAAGTCGTCCTTATCGTCGCCTGGGCATCGGCCGTAAGCCTTCCAGCGCGGCTGTCTCCAAGCCAGCCATCTATCGCGTTACTTAATTCATCAAGATGGAACAGAGCTGTGTCCAGGTGGGTCGTTATCTGTCCATATATTCTATCCCACGTCCTCGCCTCATACCTGAGCCGGTACGCTGTAGCTTTATTGAGGATGATGTCCTCTGATTGCAACATCAACCATTGGACAAGGAGGGGCTGCTGCGCGCGGTATCTATGGCAGGCACATGTCAGTATTCCTATTTCTGTAGGGCCCGTGTCAAAAAACAAAACAAAAAACAAAAAAGAATATGACCTTGACACACCGAGAATCCACAATGGACTTGACTCATTGAAACAGACCGTGCAACTGAGGAGCCTGAGTACACCCGCACCAGGGCCCCAAAGATCGCCACAGCCAGGCTTGACCCCGCGAAGCAAGTAACGTATGAGAAGCGACGAGACGACTCACAACAGAGGTAACGCCCTATAAATGATGAAATTGTAATCGTCTGCGCTTAATTCCTGCCCCAGCTGCTGGCGTGCAAGACGGCTATCGGATGCCCTCATTATCAACAAAGACCTACTACTAAACGGAGTGTTGTACTTCAGCGCCTGGTGGCCAAACATCTGGAACTGGCCCCGCCAAAACGAGTCCCTGAAGAATTGCGCGTAGGCCGCGACCTGCATCGGCCTGCACTGGTAGTACACGGGCGCAGGCGGGTTCAGGAGGTAGCCGCTATATCCCCCGCTTGCCCACTGAGAATAAAACGATCTGTCAACGGCCGAGTGCTGCAGGTCTGGCGCCGGGTGTGGCCAGGGCCATGACCGAGCGATCATGTAGGGGTTCAGCCAGGCCGATTGAGCAGTACACAAAAGCCCTGTTGTCCTTATAAAGGGGCCCATCGACAACCTCGGTTCCCCAGAGCTGTATTTTTTTAGTCCTTGAGCGTTACTGGTATATTAAAGAAAAGGAGGCTGGAAAGACGCATACCTGTGTCTCGAAACACTTGCCCTCCTCACACTGCGGGCATTCTTCAAAGCTGTGGAATTCACGGGCAAGTCAGCGAGCTGGGGAAAAGGTTGCGATACCTATGTGGTTGTAAAAAGCTCCTCGAGGCCTGCCACGTCTCCTTTCCCCCCTTCAGACTGGGCTTTGGCAAAAGGCGCACTTACAAGAACTGGCCCTCGAGCCCTTCGTTACCGCTGCCTGAGCCCCATATCTGGGTACCGAGCGGGCGGAACCGCGCGATCATGTCTTGGGTTATCACGAGGTCAGAGACACCCCGGAGGGTCCGCATGGTATAATCCGTGTCCAGCAGCAGGAACTGGTTCGCACCTTTTGGGGACACATGCTCTTAGTTTCTCACTCCTCCCGGCCGCCGCCCGGATTCCACAGTGGCTGGCTGTTGGTGGGGAGCTCTCACTCACATTTACACGCATGGGCCAGCTCGTGGAGTATTATGACCGCCAGCTGGAACGTGGCCGCGGTCCTGGCCTCGGGAAACTCGGCAGTGAGCAGTGGCCATATTCTGGACGGGTGGACGAAGACTATAATGTTTGGCTCTGCCGCCGGGCTGTTACGCCGGAACCAGGCGTCGTTGTCCCGCCCCCCGGGATCGCGGAAGGCGGCGGCGTAGGGGGGCACGACGTCTTCGCGGAAGCCGATGGCGAAATGGAGGTACTAGTGCAGGATTGCCGCGGCCGTGTCTCTGGACTTGAACCCCATTCGTCGAAGTTCTGCTGCGATTGGGTACATTCCTGGCTTGTTCTCGTCGAGCCACAGAGATTGGAATGGGATCCCCCCGGCCTGCCGCCTGACCTCGTCTGTGCGGCCGTCAAGATCTGGTGGCACCGGGCGGTAGTTATAAATGTTCAACATTGCGTTCCAGAACGGGTGGCCTGAGGAGATGACATTGCCTACCAGTCGAAGCGACGGCAGCATGGCCCGCCATACAGTGGCGTCGTCGGCGGAATAGTAGCCGTTGTAGCCCTCGATCCTCCAGCGAATGTCACGGATGGAATTCGGAAGCCTGCCTATCCAGGTATTCTTCCACCTGCTCCTGCTGAGGAGGGGGTTCAAGTCTTCCCCGAAATCGTCCACCTCGAAGCGGTGGTCCGGGACGTATGCCCCTGATTCTATCAGCTCTCGGGTCGTTGGCCCGTCAAAAACAAATGACTGCCAGGCATCTTCTTCCGTCCACGAGTTCTCAAATGCTGTTCGTTCCGCCGCAGGCTCCCTCGGGGTCATCCTCGGGCTCAGCAGGGACCGGCCGACAGGTCGGGCTTCTTCTGGCTCGCCGCCTGCCCCGAAGTAGACGCCAAACCGGCGCGCAAACTCGGTGGGGTTCTTGGCGGCGTCCATGGGTAGTATCGCAGGACGCAGGTTGTAGCCCGACTCAAATTGGACGGCCCTCCGGTACTTCCCCGTGCACCAGTGCTCTATGTCGGGACACCATTCCGGGTCTATCCATTCCGGAAACCAGGGTTGGTGATTTGGCACGTATTCCCAGGGACCAAAATCATTACCACCCTCGTTAGGAGGTTCTGGCGGTCGGAGGAACGCTGGTACACTTTTCGGCCCTGCCGCCATTCTGGAGAGTATTGGGTTGCTGATGCTGAGAGACCTTAGTTACAGGCGCTGCAGTTCCTGAGTTGCTAGACTTTGCCAGCTCCAAATGACATGTTTTCGGATGTAGGGTGCAGTGGTTCTGGTTTGGTGCCAGATGGGCACAAAGGATATTTGCTGTGCACACAGGCATTGACACATATAAGTTACAGATGTACACTCCATTTCCGTTTCCGTCTCCGTGTGCTTTGCTCAATGAATCTTCAACGAAGAAATTCCAGCCCGCGTGTCTTTGACAAGCCTACTTTGTTGCGACGCCACAGTACTCATGTGTGGGAAAAAGTGACACCACCATTCGCACAGTACAGTGGGGACCGAAATCAGTGTCCGGCGGCCCGTCTCAACAATCTTTTTAATCGATGATTATTGTGGGGCGCCCCTGCGTACACAGTGCACGTTTGTTCATACGGTGTTCTTCTCGAATCGACCAATGAGCCATTGTTCTGGCCTCAGGCAAGAACTAATGTATCCATTGGTTTACTTGCTGATTTCCATTCCTTCTTCCTGCCTCAACTGACACGCAGCGATAAAATGGCAACCCACCTCACAACCTCCCAGCATGCCCAGTTAGAGGTTATGATTCGAAGCAAGCTTCCGACTAACGAAATAGCTTATACAGTAGACTGCAGCGACCGGACTGTGCGTTGATTCTGAACCAGGCTGGCCCTGTTTGACAGCACAAAAGCCCCTCCGAATCGCGTTGGCCGCCGTAGCACGACTACACCGCTTATGCGAGAAACGTTATGCGATCGCCTGACTTAACGACCAGATATGTTTTGATATGACATGGTTGCTTTCCTCTATGAGCAATTTGGCCTTGTTGTGTTAGCTTCCAGCATTACTTGGACCTTGCAAGCAAGAGGATGGTCGAGAAAGACCAACCGTCACGCGGTGAAACAGCGTAACCAGGATCTGCAAGCGCTCTATCTATAAACTGCGCCAGTCCCAGTTGTACCATCTTGTTTTCATTGATGAGTCGGGCTGTAACAAACGGGCCGGCCTTCGATGTTCTGGTTAAGCACCCCTAGGGGTTGCACTTGTGCAGGTTACTGGCCTCTACTGGGAACAGAGGTACCATATCCTTCCAGCATTTACGTAAGGAAAGGGTAATGCTAGCACACGTCTACAATACAGGACCTACAGACAGCGCTGTGTTTGAGGATTTTATTAAGCGGTTGCTCCATTACTGCGGCCGATGGCTAGAACCCAAGTCTGTTCTTGTGATGGACTGCATCAATTCACCACTCCGAACAGGTCGAGTAATTGTGCAGAGAGGCGGGCGTCAAGTTGCTCTATCTGCCGCCTTATTCACCCACTCTGAACCCAATCGAGGAGTTATTCGCGGAGCTCAAAACCTACATCAAAAGTCAGTGGGATGTGCATTATTGTATTGTCCGGTACAATCTTGGGGCCTTCTCATGCTCATGTGTCGATGTTGTAGGTGAACGGCAGGCTAGTGCTCGAGGCCACTTTCGGCAGGCTGGTATCCACATCGATGAGCTTATGGCTTTAGATGTGAAAGGTTGAAAATTTATTCGTTCTACAATCTGTATAGTATGTAGTAGAAGCCGCCTGGTATGGCGAA
This sequence comes from Diaporthe caulivora, assembly GCA_023703485.1. Taxonomy (NCBI): domain Eukaryota; kingdom Fungi; phylum Ascomycota; class Sordariomycetes; order Diaporthales; family Diaporthaceae; genus Diaporthe; species Diaporthe caulivora. The sequence goes on from JAMPTR010000005.1 coordinate 117,957, forward strand.
GGCTGAACGTTTGCGATCTGTACGCGAGGAAGATCGCCGGACGACGAAGCCCTGTGCTTGAGCTTCTTACACTCCGCATCATACTGCTCTACCAGGTAGATCAGTTCACGGATGTCGGGCGGGACGTCGTTATGTGTCTAAAGCGGATGACTCTCCTCGGTATACTTGACTAGCTTCGTCAGGATTTTAGTATCTAGCTTATAGTACTTTCGACCGTCTTTATCACACCAACAATACAACCTAAGGTAACATAGGCGGCCGTCGCACTACATAAGCCGATAGACATCCTGCCAAACACAAGGTCGGCCCGAGGCTTCCTACTCATCCAAGAGAGTGTCCCTCTCCGCCAGCTGTGCAGCCGAAGCACCACGCCCAGCAGCCAGCCGTGTTCGTCCTTTGACATGCTAGCCACGCTCTTCGTAAATGAAGGAGATATCGATCCTCAGCTTCTTGCCCTGGGCAGCTAGGTCGCCTCGGGCTTCCAACTGTTCTTCAACAACTGCCCATCCAATATTTAGTTCGTCGAACCGCTTCGTAAGATCGCGTTCGGATCGCTCCGATACAGAGACAATAATCGTCGTCTCCTCAGACGATATCTATCTCCGGGCAATTTGTTGGCTACAATACTCCCCAATTTGGATCTGAGACTGAGGTTCCAAACTGCGCCGGGCGCGAGTACCAGGTTCTGCTCTGTGTTACCGGTAAGCTTGGCTAACCTACCCGCTAATAATAATTTCCATTCGATAGAGTAATGGATGTATGTGGGCGGGGACTGGTCATAAGGTAGGTCGGGGTCCCAGTTATGCAACTGGAGCAGTGGGAGCAGCGGTTGATTGCCCCGGGGCTGGTTCGGGTCAGCAGGGCCTGGTGCTAGGGGCATTAAAGCGCTGGAGATCCGGGTTCCTGTTATTTAAGTCATCATCATTATACCACAGGGTTGCGTCTAGTGGCGGGAAGTCCATCGTGGCCTTTTCCATTGACCGGTCGTCGGTGGTTGAACTGAGGTAGTCTCTGAACCATCTGTCAGCACGAGCAATTGGTCAACGGATCTATTAACCAACTGAGTCTACCAATCAGGTTCGGCTCGGGGAGTCTCGTATCACGTGAGCAGCTGAGGAGCTGAGGAGCTCCATTTTCCAGGGCTGCATTTCCCCGCAGTTCCTCCTCCCGACAGTCTGACTCTCCATCAGTTCGCGATCAGACGGATCCACTACGATTAAGTTGCAAGCACTACGCGGCCCGCACTGCTACTACTTACGGTAAACCTTAATGGATACCCGTAGTGATCCGGATCGGCTACCCAGGATACTCTCGCTTGGTAGTTGTCCCGGATCCACTGCACCTAGCAGCAACTGACCATTTATAGATGGCGGGGGTATCCGCGGCAAGTCCAGCCTACTTATCCTGGAGAATATCATGGAACGTATTCGCGAGGCTAAGGGTTTAGACCAAGTGCCTCGACCATGCGACTACTTCGATCTGATTGGCGGCACCAGCACTGGGGGGTATGAACTTTCGTCGTCCTATCTACTTTTTGCTAATAAATCTGATAGAATCATTGCCATTATGCTTGGACGATTGCGAATGACGGTAGGTGAATGTATACAGGCATATGATAAAGTCGGCCAGGCCGCTTTTACGCCGAAACAGCGGTTCATCCCCCTACCAGCAAGGCCAAAAGGTGCCTTTTCAGCCACAGCCCTCGAGGGGGCGATCAAGCAGGTTGTGCGGGAACATTGTACCTCCTCAGAATGTACCACGAAGCAGAAGGAAGATCCACAGCGCGATATGACTTGCACACACGACGATTTGCTATTTCGGGACAGGACTTGCACGAAGACGTCAGTCTCAAGGAGAAGCCAATAAAGTGAAGGAGACCTTTGCTAACATCCTATAGTGTCGTTTTAGCTATTACAAAAGCCAATGTGGACGCGCCGCCTACTCTCCTCAAGACATACGACACAGATCCCTCCTACCAAGGCTGCACTATCTGGCAGGTTGCCCGCGCGACGTCGGCTGCAACAACCTTCTTCAAGTCTATTCAAGTCGGCCGTGATAAGATCGAGTTTATCGATGCAGGATTTGGATATAACAACCCAACAGAGATCCTGATTGAAGAAGCATAGAAGCAATTTCCTGGACATGGCCAGTTACACATCCTTAGTATTGGCACGGGGCTCGGAAGAGTCGTTACAATTCGGGACTCGAGACGGTCTATCTTAAGTTCATTGAAAACCATGGCCTCGGAGTCAACAAAAGTTGCAAGAAAACTTGATAATAAGTATAAAAAGGGAGGCCAGTACTACAGGTTCAACGTGGAACGTGGTCTAGACGATGTCACATTATCAGATTACCAGAAGACGAGCACGATAGCCGCTCACACAAGGAACTACTTGGATGAAAACCAGAGGGCGATCCAGGAATTCCTTGACGACTTTTTGAACAGTCCTAAGGCCCAGACCGCGGTTGTGGGAGAACAAAGTGGTAGGCTTGCTTGTTAGTCTTTAAAATATTAATCTTAATAAAATAAGTTTAACATAATTATTAGGGCCTGTCTACCACTCTATACCTTTCCCACCTAATCCAGATTTTGTCGGCAGGGAGAGTATACTGGAGGACCTGCAGCAAAAGCTTTTTATTCAGCGAAAATGCCACAGGCTCGCTATCACCGGGCTAGGTGGAGTCGGCAAGACCCAAGTAGCTCTCAAATTCGCCTTCTGGGTCCGAGAGAACCATCCAGAATATTTGGTCTTCTGGCTGTCGGCGATAAGCAACACTAGCTTCGACCGAGATTACCTGGAGATAGGTAGGAAGGCTGGTTTCCAGATGAATGTCGACGATGGAGAGCCGAAGATGTTGGTAAAACAATATCTTGAATCAGGTAAGGCAGGAGAGTGGTTGCTTATCATCGATAATATCGACGACAACACCGATATGGCAAGAACCAACAACTACTTGCCAAGGAGCAACGATGGCCTTATATTGTTTACAACGCGTTCGATTGACGTCGCCCTGTCTACAGCGCGCAGACATATTCTCAAGCTCAGTGAAATGAATTCTGGCGAGGCGACAAAATTTCTCAGAGAGTCTCTCGTGGAAAAAGAGTTAGCTGAAGAGGAAAGTGTGGTAGCAAGTCTCCTCGAGGAACTCACTTACCTCCCGTTGGCTATCGTGCAAGCTGCTGCCTACCTTAACCGTAATTCGCATTTGACTATTCGAGATTACCTCAAGCTATTACACGGGGCAGAGAAGGACGTTGTGGACTTGATCAGCCGAGAGTTTCCTGATGATACACGTTATCCAGACTCACGCAATGCCGTGGCAACCACATGGATTGTTTCCTTTAGTCAGATTCAACAGGCCGATCCTACCGCCGCCCAGCTGCTATCTTTTCTCTCCTGTATCGAGCCCAAGGCTATACCAAGGTCGTTGCTTCCTATGGAATCCGGGGAAAAGCAAGCGTTTTCCATCGGCACACTCGCCGGCTATGCTTTCTTAGCCAGACGTGGAGATGATGTATACGATATGCACAGTCTGGTGCACCTAGCGACCAGAGTGTGGATCGGGAAAGAGGGGCAAATGGAGAATACTATTCTCGATGCTCTGAAACACATGGACGCTGTTTTTGCCAATGAGCACCATGCAAACCAACAAGTATGGCAAAGCTACTTTCCACATTCAATTCGGCTTCTGGAGCGAAGCAGGACTCACTGCATCGATACACGATTTTCCCTTTCTACTCGTGCTGGATTGCATTTATCCGAAGATAGGCAGTTCAAAGAGGCTGTAAAGTGCCTTAAAGACGTTTGGGAATGGAATCAGAAGACGCTCCGAGAGGAGGATCACTCCCGACTCGCCTCAGAGCACGAGCTCGCAAGGGCCTATCTTAACGACCGGCGGATTAAGGAGGCGATTGAGATCCTTGAGCATGTGGTTGAGGTCCGAAAGAAGACGCTCCGAGAGGAGGATCACTCCCGACTCGCCTCAGAGCACGAGCTCGCAAGGGCCTATCTTAACGACCGGCGGATTAAGGAGGCGATTGAGATCCTTGAGCATGTGGTTGAGGTCCAAAAGAAGACGCTCCGAGAGGAGGATCACTCCCGACTCGCCTCAGAGCACGTGCTTGCAAGTGCCTACCTTAACGACCGGCGGATCAAGGAGGCGATCAGATTACTAGAGCATGTTGTTGAGATTGAAAGGGGACTGTTCGGAGAAGATGGCCCAGACTGCTTGATCTCAGAAGATCTACTAAAGGAGGCATATGGCAGGATGCGGGAATGAATCTACTTCTGGATTTCAATATAGTTATTTTGTATGTGGCATTATTGAGGAAAAGACTCAGCACTATACCGGAAGTAATGTGTCTAAGCTGTTGAAATGCGAGCTTTGCTTTAAGTTCAATTGCTGACTGGCGTTGTTGCCTCAGGCAATAATCGTCGAGTTGAATAGCGCTTACTGAAGAGTATCTTGTTTGACTCTTTGCACGGTGTTGGCCCCACAGCCCCAAATAGCCGCTTTTCAGATTGATACAACAGACAAAAAAGGCGGACACTGATTTCGGTCCCTACTGTACCCTTGGACCAGATCACTTCGCAAAAGCCCTGCCGACCAACCCAACAACAGATTACTATGCATTGGAAATATCATTCACCGCGCAATGGATAATTCAGTCAATTCAATGAATCAATTACTGCTCTTCCCATGTCTATTTCCATGTCCACACCCCGTAGATACCATGCAAAAAAGACACCCTAATGCTTTGAATATGCCGCACCCCCACGCCGAGAAAAAGAAAAGACACTGACTGGGCTCTAACTCATGCCAGCCAATATCTTGCTTGTTTGCAAGTCCCGCCCCGCTAAGTGACCAGAGCCTTCCTTCATCCACACTGCTAGAAACGCGCGGCGCTCGTGCCAGGTATTCCAGTTTTGGCACATGGGACGGGGTTAAAAGAAATCGGGAAGACCACGAAAAGCAGAAGGTTTTGTTTTCAGGATTAATGTACATCTGCAGTGTCAAAAACACAACGCACGTATGTATGGTCGTTGTGGAGGTATTTAACCACAAGACCGGCAGCACTCATTCACTCCTTCCCCGCGCGGCGGCGCACGCCAGGAGAACCGGCCTTGGCGGCCGGAAGAGCAGCAGCAGCAGCAGCAGCCGTCGTCGTCGTCGTCGTCGTCGTCGACTTCTTGGCCGGGCTGCCCTTCGGCGAGGGGGAGCAGCAGCCCAGGCCCGCGAGGTCAGCCATCTGCGCGCTCCTCCTCAGCTTCAGCCTGGGTGGTGGCGTCCTCTTGGCCGGGCTCGCGCGGGGGCTCGGGGAGTTCCCCGTGGCGGCTTTTCCCTCCCTGTGGGTGCTGGCGCGCGCGGTAGGCGGTGATGGCCAGGCAGAGGCTGGTGTGGAGGACACCATCACCGCCGCGGGGCCCAGGCTGTCCCTGAGCTTCAGCCTCGACGGCGTCTGCCTCTTGGGGGTTGGGCCGGCCGACGACTTGGCGGGGGAAGTCCTGCCCGGCTTCGGAGGGGAGGTGGTCGAGTTGGGGCGAGACGGGGACGGCGTGGGCGCTGCACATTTCTCGGGGCTGGTGGGATGCGCCGGCGGCGTGCGACGGGGTGGCGTTGCTTTGGCCGGACTGGCGCTCAACGTCGATTGAGGCAGTTTTTCGCTGATTTGTCCCTTGGGCGGCGAAGACCTTGTCCCCGGGGCTGTCTTGGGCCTTTCCCGCTGCTGTTCTCTCCTCTTCCTTGGGGTGGAATGTGATGACACAACGCGTCGTACGCGGTTGGTATTGGGCGGCCGGCGGCTCGCATCAAGCTGAGCCTTCAACCTCGAGGCAGTCAAACTGAGGCTGGCCGCGGATGGGCTCCTGTTCGTCGCACCACTACTGGTGAACAACGATTGGGCGCTTCGATTCCCTTCGCCGAGCGCCTCTTCATCTTCCGCGTATGACCGTTGGCTATTAGCCGTGTCGCCGGTCGCCTCTCGGCCTACGTATGACCGTTGGCCATCAGACGCGGAGTGTGCCTCATCCCAGCTAGTTTGCAAATCACCTGTCTCAGAGTGGCCGTCCTAAGACCACTTCCCAGACTCGTCGGCCCTAGCCAAGCTGCTGCTGCTGCTGCTACTGCCGTTGACAAACCGCAGCTCCGAGCTGGGCACCCTGCTGGCCCGCCTCTTGATGCCGCCGCTCGGCCTGTCGCGCTCGAGCGCGGGCGACGACGGCGGGTACAAAGACCCGCTTGAGCTCTCGCTTCCGCCGCTCCCGCTCCGGGCGCCGCCGACGACATAGGAGCCCCTCCTCCCTGCGGCTGCGGCAGCAGCAACCCCGCCCGCTGAGTTCTCCTTGTTGCTCAGCGAGCTGTCTGACCTGCCGTGGTGGAGGCTGGGCCCGCCCGACGTGCTCGGGCGCGAGTACGAGACCGAGCCCCTGGGGAGCCTGCTCCTCCCTGCCACGTTGGCGTCGCCGGAAACGCGCCGTGGTGTTGAGATCGCAGGGCTCATGAGCCCTCCCTCTGTCCCCCGGCTCCGGGGCCTTGCGAACATGGCATCCTGCTCGTGGACTAGGCTCGTCTGGGAGCGGCGAGGGGTATGGGCCACCTGCTGGATCACGCTTGCTGAGCCCGTATGTCGTAGTTGTGGTGTCTGAGTCGGTGTCCTCGGTGGCGCGCCAGGGGCTGTCGACGAGTGCACTAGACTAGGAGACGTGGCATAGCTTGTCATTCTCCTGGACCCGCCGGACCTCGAGCGCCCGCTGCCTCCGTTCTGTGAGCCATTGCCTAGGCTCTTGTTTTCGTTGAAGTAGTCCCCGTCGATGTGGCTCTTGGAGATCTCGTGCGCGAGGTTGCGCACCAACAGAGCTGGGTCCTTCTCCAGCATCTGTATGTTCTCAAAGAGCGTCTGCAACTCAGCACCGCCACCCACGGAGTTGATGCCTAGGTCTGGCTCACAGCTGTCCAGAATAGTGCGAACAAGACGGAGGAGGTTAAGTCGTACGACCGGCTTCTTGTGGCCCAGCTTTGTGGCAATGCCCCTGTACATCTCGGGCTTGCCCAACGATGCGGCCAGGGTCGGGCTCAGACGGAAGACCTTGAGCAAGGGCTCCAAAAGAGTGGCATCGAAAGCAGCAAAAGCATTGGCCTTTGAGGTATCAAAGCAGGCCACAATTGCCGGGGGGAAGTTGCCTCCAAGCAAATGGCTTTCCACCTTGGCCGTCTCTTCTTGCAGCCAGACGAGGATGGCATCAAGAGCTGTGGTCTGCCAATATTGGTCCGCGAGCAGAGACACGTAGAAGTCCAAGCCCTTGTTCTGCCATAGATACCGCCGTCCTTTGCTTCCCGAGTGGGCCATGTCGCAGAGTATTGGCAATGCAAACTCCTTGGGCGGTCGATCGATCTTCATAATCTTCAGCAGCAACGGGATGATGCCATGAACCGCCGCATACTCTTGCCTCTCCTTGCTGAGGCGACATAGGTTGAACATGGTGTTCAGGACCTGATTGGAGATCTCCCTGAAATGTCGTGTGTTCTTCTTCAAGCTGTGTCCTAGAAGGTCAATCAGGTAGTCGATTGCGTCTGCAGAGTGAAGCACCTCAACAGTGGTCGGAAGACTGGAGAGGTTCTTGATGAACTTTAGCATGGTGATCTGGTGGGTGGGTGTCATGGTTTCGAGGTCCTTTAGTACGGTCTTGAGGACAGCACGGTCGGCGATCAGCTCCTTGACCTCGTAGTCCGCCTGGGAGAACATGTAGAAGAGGTTGACAACCCGGCCCTCCACAAACTCGGACAGCTCATCTCTTTCGTCTGCGTCCAACACCCTATGCAGAATCTCGGCCAGTGGATCAAGCACCTTGGCCTTTGAGAAGAGCCTGCAGAAGTCGTTCCTTGGCGTGGGTCCTTGAAGCTCAAACACTCTCCAAATGCCATTAACGCCGATGAGGACCAGGTCCCGGGACATGTCGTAGTCCTCATCCAGGAAACCAGCAAGGACGGAGATGCCGCCACAACTGACGAACATCTGCAGCGTGAGCGTCGACGTCTCATACATCTGCTGGACGAAATCAGCAGTCTCGAGGCGTATCTCATTCGAGAACTGTCGCGCGGCAAACTTGGTAATGATCGGAATACCACCAACGAAACACAGGTTCTCCTGCAGCTCCCTGTCACGGAAGATGATCTGTCCATTGTTAGCAGTGTTTGCAAAACTCGAGGCCGAAGTAGCTAGACTGACCTTATTGACGACCTTGAGCAGCCACAGTATCATGTCTTGGCGGCCCTTGGCTGTGCTGATGGAGTCCGACGGCAGGGTGAGGAGTTCCAAGATGGGCAACAAGCCATGAGCACCGATGATCAACCCCTTCACGTCGTCATTCTCGTGTAGCAGGTAGACCAGCTCCTCGGCAACGTCGGAGACCCGCTCCTCGCCTGTGATCTCGGTCCCAACCTTGAGCAGTTGCACGAGCTCCTCCACCCGCTCAGCTAGGCGGGCATGCCGATCCCGGGCGATATTGGCCTCGAGGTCCATCTCGTTGTACTCCGGATCCATCATGGCGAACGGGTCATCCTCGTCCTCGTCGTCGCCGAGCCAGGAGCTGTTGGACAGCTTGGAGAGCAGCATCATGCCGCCCGCCCCATCCTCGGAGCCTCGGTCGCTATCCTCCTTCTCTACCAGGGCACCATTAGGGCCAAGAATGTCAGAGAAGTCCTCGTCATCCTCGCCCTCGGCAAACTTCTGGATCTCGATATGCAACCGCGACGTCCTCACCGGTGCCTGGTCCTCTGGACCGGGTGCTGGAGGTCGCGAGGGAGGTCGCGAGGGAGTGCGGTGGTGGCGGATGACCTCACCGCCAGCGCCCGGGGGCACAATGTGGATATTCGGCTGGGAGTGCTGAGTCTTGAGTTCAGGTGGAGGCATCAACTGGTTATCTTCCTATTTGTAGTGTGAGGCATTAGCAAAAGGCACCAAGGGGATCATATATTTCCCGGGAATTATAGCGCTTGTTGTGCAGGGCTCGCACGAATGCCTACCTTCTTGGGACGATTCGTTTTCTTGCCGAACAGGTTGTCCGCCTCAGGGAAGAAGTCGGAAAAGTCCTCGATAGACTGCTCCCTGTAGATGTTCTCTGGACGCACGGGGAGCTCGAACTTGCTTCCAAGCGCGGGCTTGGTGGCTGGCTTCTGCTGCAGCGGCACGCTCGAGGACGACACCTGCTTGCTTCTAGTCCTCCGGTGCCCATGCCCTCCTTGCTGCTGAGGCGTCCTCGACTCGGCAGACTTGCTCGATCTTCTTGGGGTAGGACGGATGGTCTGTTCCTGGGGATCCTGGTCGAGAAATTGGCGGGAGGAGGCCTTGGCGGACAGCAGGTCGCCCTCGAACTGGTCGTCCCAGTTGTTACTGGCACTAGCCTCATCGATGGATGCGAACTGCTTCAGCTTATCGGCAGAGAGCATGCCGCCGAAGTTGTCCTGAGGCTTGAGGTGTGGGAGATGGAGGGCGCTCGGGGAAATGGCAGTCGCAAAGTCGTCATCCCAGTTGTCGTCATTGGCGACTTCAGGCGAGCGGAATGCGTCGGGGTTGGCTTTGGCTTTCGTGATGCTCAGCGGCCTCTTCCCGGGAGTCGCGAGGTTCGAGCGATGCGGGTCTGCAGCGGCAGCAATAAACCTGGATATGGGCTGTGCGTGGGCAGTCTGGCCACTGTTGTCGGAGCCTGTGGAAGCCCTCAACGCAGTTTCTGAAGACTTCAGGGCCTTGTTCCACTGTTTGACTTCCTCGACCGCCTGGCTGAAGTTTGCGGGCCTCTTGGAGACGGGGGCATCGCTCCTGCGACAGCCGACAATCCAGGGGTGCTTCAGAAGCTTCCTCGCCGACACGCGAAGGTTTGGGTCCTTCTGAAAGCATTGCATCATGAAGTCCCGCGCAGCCGCCGAAACACCCTCTGGCAGAGGGGGATGGTCGTCGTTGACGATTGCGAACAAGGCCGGCATAGCAGCCAGGTTGTGGTAGGGTGGCCTTCCTTGCAAAAGCTCGATGACGGTGCAGCCGACGCTCCAGATGTCCGAGGCAGAAGTGGCCCCAGAAAGCTGTATGATCTCCGGAGCCATCCAGTACGGGGTGCCGACCACCTGAGCCTCCTTGTCGGGACCGGCCAGTGTGCTGGTGGAGACGCCAAAGTCGGCCAGCTTGACAGTGCCATCTTTGGTTGTCAGGATGTTGGCGCCCTTGATATCCCTGTGGATAACACCTTGATCATGGAGATACTGGAGGCCTTGTAGAACCTGCGTCATGTAAACGCCGACGAGGTTCTCAGGGAACTTTCCGTACGCCTTGCATATTGAATGCAATGACCCGTTTTCGCAGTACCTGCCCAGCAGTCAGCTCCAACGCTCTCTCGTATTCCCGTCCCTACTCGGCTCTGCTTCCGCCAGAGCACAGATATTTGCCGTTCCGTCCTTCATGCTGTAGCCCAACTTACTCGAGAATGATGTTCAGACAGTCCTGGGACTTGACAAAGCCGACGTACTTGACAATGTTGTCGTGGTGGAGATTCTTGAGAAGATCGATTTCGGCCTGGATATTCCACACAAGTCAATAATCTTGCAAGCAGAGGCCCCAGTGTATTGGTTGGGCAACAGACCTCTATCATGCGCAGCTCGCTCTTGGGGACATCTGCGATCTTGATCTGCTTGACGGCGACGGCCTCGCCTGTTCCCCAGTTGAAAGCCTTGTAGACGGATCCGAAAGCGCCCTTGCCGATGCAATCGCCCAGCCTCTGTAGTTGTGGACCATGTCAGCCAGATATTCCATAGGCGCGGGGGTTTGGATATGGGTATAGACACGGGGGAGCGAGGGTCGGTCATACGTAGTCCTTCAGGCCAGGGTCCTGCAGAGCCCTCTCGCGCGCATGGCCGCCGCTGGCGTGGATGACGGCATTGGAACTGCCCGGGTCCCTCCTGGGGGTCCTGGCGGAGATGGGGGTCCGGTTGCCGCCTCCTCCTCCTCCTCCTGGTCCCCCTCCGGCGGCGTGGTAGGCGCGCTCGGCGGCGTTGGAGCTGCCTGTCCGCATGGCGCCGTCCTCCCAGAATATCCTGTGTAGCCCCTGGTCGGATCAAGGCACCGTTTCGGTTCCATGCAAGGAGAGGAGGCGGCAGAGGGTGCGATCTGGTCGGTGCGGCCGGTACGGCAGGGCAGCTCCTGTGCCCGCCCAAATGATCGATTGGCTGGTCGACTGATTGACGGACGGACGGACGGTCGGACGGTCGGACAGATTGAGTTGTCGATCAAATGGATCGACGCCAGTCCGCTGCTCTTTCCTGCTCCTTGCTGGGCAGTCAGACCTCCGGACTGGCCGAGTGGCCTCCCGCGCGGGATTGTTGTGTGCAGCAGCAGCGAGCTGGCGGTCGTGGCCTCGGCCTCAGATGTGTGGTGATTTGGCGAAGCACTTCTCCGTTCTGCTGGTGATTTCCCCCCGGGCCGGTGCCTTCGGAACTTGCCTTGTACACCTGTTTTCTCTCTTCTCTTATTCCTTAATTTTTTTCGTCCCCTTCCTTGCTCTTAGGGATCTTTCTCGGGCCCTCTTTCCTATTCCACCTTCCCGAAAAGCCAACGAGATTCGCGGTGGGGCGTCGTAGGGTATGATCTCAGAGCGGGGTGTGATGTGAGGCGCGGGTCGCAGAGGGGCGTGGGGCGTGGGGCGCGGGTCATGGGCTGGCCTGGGCAGCCGTGTTGCTCCGTAGTGGTCTGGTGCGGTACGGTGCCGAGAGTGGGCGGGTGGTGTTCGTCGGGAAGGCGGAGAAGAGAGGACGGCCGGTACAGATGCACGAGAACGGGCGGTCGATGTTGTCGTGGGATGGGCAGGGAGAGCTGCTGCCAACAAGCACAGGTTGTGGGCGGAGACGGCTGTGGCAGTGGGCAGCTTGTAGCAGCAGCAGTGGCTGCGTCGATCACGACAAGGAGACGAACAGACCAGCAACAAGTGATTGACAGGGACAGCCGCCAAGATCAATGGCAGCAATGCGCTGTCTGTGATGTCAGCCAGCTGTGCCGTTGCAGGCCAGGAGCTTGTAGCAGAAGCTTGAGAGCCGGAACTGCAGCTGGAGCTGGAGCTGGACCTGTGCTATTCTTCTGCTTCTTCTTCTGCGTCTGCTTCTGCTTGTGCTGTTGCATTGTAAGCATGCCTGCCTGTGTGTCGGAGTGCGTCTGTGTGTCTAATGAGGATGGGGCTGCGTCCGTGCCTGACGAGTCCGTTCGGGTGCGAGTCTGCGAGTCTGGCGTGGTTGAAAAGTCCCGGATGTTTGTCTGGCCCGGCCCACCCAGAACCATGGGAGCTTTAGGCTTGCCCGGGCCTGGGTTTAGGCTTGCTTGCTTCTCTTGTTCTTGTGAATGTGGCACAGGGGCTTCCCTGTACTTACTCTGTACGTTTCTTGTGGACGCATCACAAACCCACTTTCCACCACTTTCTTTCAGTATTTACATCTCAGTGCCAATCTACAGTATCTCTACGTGTCAGGCTTGTCTGTTGAAGTATGTTGACCCGGGCGGGGAGTAGTCTACCACATTCTACATACACCACGGGGATATATCCAAGACCCGCCAGTATACATATTACACACAGACGTACAGCTCGCAGTCCAGTTGGGCTCCTGTTAATCAATGCCAGACGCGCAGATCCAGCCTTAGTGCTACATTCCCTGGTCGACATACATGGGGCCCAGGCTGTGAGGCCACCCATCCACCGACAGGCCTCCTCCCTGGACCGGCTGCTGGTCACGAACGATGGTACGCTGGATGCTCGATGAAACCCAATTGCATGGGGCCATTCTCAAACCCACCCGACCAAGCCTTACAGGAAGAAGCACTTCAAACTTCCTCAAGCACATGGCTGGGACAGGCAGCCGAGTACTGGTACACTGTATTGTGTAAATATATGAATATATATATAATTCACATATACACATACACACAGCTCACCAGACAGCGAGGTATCATATCTAGGTCACCAAACAAGAAATAAGCGACCTGTCACCGATCATCATCATAACATCCCATTCCTGCACGTCACAACTGGCAACAATCCCTTTTCTCTTCCTGCATGTCCTGCCACCTGCAGTACAGCTCATCGTCCGAGAGGCAGATCCACATGGCGCCACCGGCACCCAAAAAAAAAAAAAGGTTCCTCGAGGATACGCTGCCGTGCCCACTCTGCCACTCTTGTCCGTGTCAATCTTGTCAATCATGCCCACGCCTGGGCACCCACTCGCCCAGGAAAAGTTCTCGACCTTCCGGCATCCCGGATCCCTGGGGCGGGGGGGAAGGTGAGCGCCGTTGCCCCAGGGCTGCCAGGTTCGTTGACGTTCCAAACGTGCAAAAAGACACATGGGGCCGTGAGTCCCACTTGCCGGGACAGGTCCTCGCTGACGCAAAAACATCAGAAGCGCTGCACATACAAGGTTTGAGGGAGGTCAGGCTCTTGATACAAAATCTAGCATCTCGAGAATTGTTTTCCCCTTCTTGAGAAAGTACTTATGCATGCTGGCATCGTGCGCTAATGCCCTCGACGCTTGCACACAGGGAGGGCGTGCGACCTGTCAACCCGACAGGTTGGATTATCAGACTGTTCAGTCCTTGGTTCCCGTGCTATGCCATAATACGCTATGGGCAAGTTGGAAACCGCGCGAGGACCACTCGGCCGTGCCTGACTTCGGCCGACTGCCTCATTAGCTCACATTGCAGGTATTTCTTCTTCCGGACAATCAGAGCAGGACCAGGTTGCAAAGGTCTTCTTCATTCTTATCATTTACACTATATAAGTTTCGTGATATCATAGGACGCACACACGCTTGCACCGTTCCCACCCTGCCCTTTTCTTCGCGTCGAACCGAAGACACGCAGGGGGTTGGTTTCCCTCCCTCCCCACCTCTGCCGGAATCACGAGCCCGACGCGTGCTCCGTCCAGGACACTCCATGTTCAGATCAGCCCTCGCCCGCCTCTCTTGCTTAGGCAAAGCTTGCTTCCCACTCGGCACAGACCGAAAATGTGTGTGTACCCAAGGAACCAAAGTTCATTGCAATTAGTCTTTAAGAACGTGTGGTCAATTTGTTAAAATGGCACCTAAAAAATTAGCTCTCCTGGCCGCCGCCGCGCCATACGTACAATTTGGAGCCGCGACGTGCTGACGCGAACACACCGCGCATCGACCCTTCTTATGAGTCGCGACTCGCCACACACACACACACGCAAACCACCAACCAACTCGGACTAGAACTCGATCCTATTGACTACACGCACAACACAAAAGTCAATTCGTTATGACAGCCCATCTGCGGGCCGACCAACACCGCGTCAGTTATTCGTACAGTACAAGTTGAAAGCCAGCGCACGACGGGTGTCAGCTGTCAGCTACTTCCGAGGGAGCTGCCAATGTGATCTCCCCTGGTGTGGATCAGATATAGCCTCTTTCGCCCATCGCCAAAAGCGCAGACAAGTTCACACATTACACACCGCCTCGGTGGGGCCGCATGTCATCTCTATTTTTTCCCGCCTTCCAATTCCGTAAACCGTAACTTCGTAAATTGACTCTTGTGCACGAACCCATCCATCCGTAGACTCAACAAAGAGCTCGGTCATGGTGGTTGTGCAGGCACCTGAACCTGGTGCTTCGCCCTCGGTTGGAAGTTGGCGATGTTTTGTGACCTCTCCTCAAGAGCCCTCCCTGCCCAGCGTGCGACTGAGCCCCGCCTCGGCCCACCACTCATCGGGTATGTCCTCGCGCCTGGCAAGGTTCCGTACAATCCGTTGCATGGACTCGACGCCTCCAAACACCTCGATATCGTCGTCGCGCTCTGCTATGTCCCCCTGAGACCGCCCAAAGCGCCGTAGGATGTTCTCCCGCGCCTCGTCCTCCTCGTCCCCTTCAGTGTCGGAATTATCACCGCCGGACTCGCATGCCTCGGCAAACCCGATCATCTCGGCCGAGTAGGAACCGTCAGGCCCGTCAGCAAGTGACGTGCGCGACGAGTTGGCGCCATGTGCGCCAGACGCGGTGCTGGGCTGAGAAGTTGCAGCCGACGTGGACGCGAATGAGGTGCCCACGCTGGGCGGCTGGGGGTCTGGGGTTATGGAGCTGAGCAGCGTGTCCCACACGCCGTCGCCCTCGGGACTGAGGCTCCTGTTACGGTCACCCAGTCCGTCGAAGCGGGCCTCCAGCGTGGCATCGCCAGGAGTCGACCGCCTTGCGCGGGCCTCACGCCCTTCGCGCATGGCCGACAGCTCCTGGTTCCTGAGCGTGCGTCTCATGACGATGAGTCGCTCATTCTGGCTGCGCAGGAAGTCTGCCCGAGCTCTGGCATCCCTCTCATTCCTGGGTCTTGTCATGGCCTCACGCGCCAGGCTGGTCGGCCGCTAAAATAGAAGGTTAGAGAGGATGCGCGACTTGGGACATGGCAGGTACGGTCGGTCGGTGCAGAGCATGACATGATAGAGGCCGCGCGCTCTTTGTTCAACGAGGCGCAGTGAGGTTTAGAGCAAGTGTGTGTCGGTGAAAACAAGACCGCTTACTTGATTGAACTCGTCCCCCTCCAGGAGCAGAGGGTCGGGAGAAGCAGAAGCACGTTCCCGGTCGGAGGCAGCAGGGGCGGGGTCATCCCAGTCCTGACCACCTCTGGAGCTCGTGTCGGCGTAGAGCCTGGCCATGTGCTGGCCGAAATACCGCACGACCTCTTGGCTCATGGGGCCATTGCGGGTGATGACCTCGCGCAAGACTGGCTCGCGCCGGCCAGAATGGCCCTGAGTGGTGCTGTCCCGCACCAGGTACAGCGGGTCGGAGGCGCCAGGCCTGCGGGTTGCAGAGCGCGAGGCGGCATGCGGCTCAGTGGCGGCAGGCTCGACGTTGTCCCATGGGGTCCATGGCGACTCGGCCGATGGTGGTGAAATGATACGGGCACGAGGGCCTGGACCGGTACGACGGCTGTAGTAGTGTGCGCTTGTGGAGGCGGATCGTGAGCTGGGGTCGTTGAGGGTTCGACGGTTGCGACGGATGGTGGAGCGAGCGCGAGTAGGGGGGTCCTTGGGAACCTTGGCCTTGAGATCGGACTCGACTGGCGGGCGGTAGAGGCTGTAGCGGTGGAAAGGGTAGAGTCAGCAGAGGCGCAGGGCAGGTAGAGATGAATGCAGATGCGGTAATGATGGCGCCGGCGAATCAGAGTTGGCCCGCGTTCGCGGCATTCGCGATGCAGTTGGTCTGACTTTTGATGCGTGCGTGCGTGCATGCGTGGGCGGGCGCGTTGTCGGCAGCTGCTAGGGCGAGCGCCGGGTGTCGCGCGAAGCGCAACGGGATTCGCGACTCTGGGCGGATGCGGTGCGACTTCCCACAGACGCAAGAGCGGACAGGGTGCAACAAGGTGCGACGGTGGTGCTGCTAAAGAATGAAGTGGGGATGACCAATATACTCACGGCAAACCCATGGTGACGACTGTGGATGACTGTTGTTGTCGATGTTGGCTCGGCTCCGAGAGATCCAAAGGTCAGGCAAGGCTGGCCGAGAGTTCGAGTCCAGGGGTCTGAAAGGGAAAAAAAGAAAGAAGAAGCGTGGTTGAAAAGTCAGGGCGAGCCAGCGTCGAAACGCGCCACGAGGAGGACGACAGGGTGTAGCAGCAGCAGTGAAAAGACCTTCAAAAACAGGGAAAAGGCGCGGTCACTGCCAAATGGAGGACGACGAGGCAGTGCAGGCTGTGGCTGGCTGTTCTGCGCACACTAGATGGATGTATGGATGGAGTGGGGAGGGGGAGGAGGAATGAATGAGCGGCGTGATGGGGGGCCTGTTCTTGCTGGTCGCGAAGGGCGATGCGATGCGAAGAAGGTGAGGGTTGAAAGGATTAACGGATGATGAAAAAACGAGGGTTCGTCGAGGGATCAATGGCGCCCAAGGTGTGCAAGTGCGAGTGCGAGTCCAGGTAAGGGCAGTTGCAAGCGCAAATGCAAGTGCGAAGGGTGCAAGGCAAGACAAGGTGGGCAGGCGGGCACGGCAGGTGGTTGGGTGGGGAGGAGGCGGGAGGGCGGGATGGCGAGGGCATAGTGTAGACTACCAAACGGGGCAACGGACGGTGCGACAAGGGGTCACCCTCACAACCGTTGTCATGCGAAGGGGCATTTCTGCTGTTAGTAGAAATCATATCATTTACCTTTAACATGCTAACAAGCCGCATGATGCGACCCCAGACTCTGTCCCTTCCGTGCATCGGATCCCCCTGGTCCACACTTTGACCTCGATGTACCCGGGTACCTTTTCAGCACCAAGCTCCCAAGCTACCTACTCATGACTGTCAGCATCAAATACTGTAGAGATAGAGAAGAGATATCTACTGCTGCTCCGATTCAGGATTCATGTCGTCTACTCGCGAGATAGTACTATACTGCACCCACCATGCCGTGACACCACCCTCTCTACCTTTCTCTCGCCTGTGAAGCTTAGATTCCCTCCACCCTCTCCTCTTGCACGTCTCTGTCTCTCGCTCCTCGGCAGAGCACATCAGACCCGTCTGTCCCGGTCCATCAGCTCAAATCGCGAGTGAGGCGACAAGTGCACACCTCTGTATCACCAACCCTGACGCCAACAAGAGAAGCCCAACATGATCGAGCTCGGCCTCTCCCGCATAACCCGCCTCCTCCAGCATACCCCGCAGTCATGGAAGGCCATCCACGTCGCCGGCACCAACGGCAAGGGCTCGACGTGCGCCTACGTCTCCGCCATGCTGCACGCCAGCGGCCGCTCCTGCGCGCGCTTCAACTCGCCGCACTTCATCGACCGCTGGGATTGTATCACCATCAACGAGCAGCCCGTCTCCGAGAAGCTCTTCCTCGACGCGGAGCGCCTGGTCAAGGAGAGGGACCGCGATGGGGGCATCGGCGCCAGCGAGTTCGAGCTGCTGACCGCCACCGCCTTCGAGATCATGGAGCGCGAGAGGGTCGAGTTTGGCGTCATCGAGGTCGGCATGGGCGGTTCTTTGGACGCCACCAATGCCATGAGGCACAAGGCCGTCACCGTCGTCGCCAAGATCGGGCTGGACCATCAGTTCCTGCTGGGGGACACCATCGAGGACATCGCCCGTACGAAGGCCGGCATCATGCGCGAGAACGTCCCCTGCATCGTCGACCAGAGCAATGAGCCCTCTGTTCTGCAGGTCATCAAGGACCACGCCAAGGCTGTGGGCGCCGAGGTCATCTTTCCGTCCGAGATGGCGAGCCTGAAGGCCTCACTGTCCCAGGCTGGCTTTGAGCCTCACCAGATCCAGAACATCGCCAACGCCTTGGAGGCTTTTCGACGCGCATGCCCGGACGAGGAGGTGACTCTCGAGCGGTGGATGGAAACGATAAACCAGGCCAAACTGCCGGGGAGGCTCCAGAGGGCTACGATACCGCCTCACGGCAGAGAAATCCTTCTGGATGGCGCACACAACGTCCAGTCTGCCGAGGTCCTGGCTGCTTACGTCAACAAACAGCTACGGCCAGCCGGGCAGCGCATCACATGGGTGCTTGGCGCATCCCAAGGAAAGGACGTGAGCGGGATCCTCGAGGTCATCATCCAGCCCAACGACCTTGCCACAGCCGTGCGCTTCGGGCCTGTGGACGGTATGCCTTGGGTTAGGCCTCAAGACCCCACTACAATCCTGGACGCTGCCACTCGATGCGGCGCTACTCCATTTGACAATGGTGCTGCGAGCCTCGGCGAGACACTGAGGTTGGCACTGGACAAGGGCGGTCCGGTGGTCGTGGCTGGGAGTCTCTATCTGGTCTCTGATGTATTGCGATGGCTGCGTGATCAGAAATGAGTTCCGATACTTTGCCGGGGCGTCGTTGCACCACCACGTTGAACCTCATGGAGCGCCGATGCATCGAAAGGCCCATTCTTGCACCCTGTCACATGGTACATCCTGATTGGTCATCCTTGATTGACTCAAGAAACAAGCGTGGCCCGTTCGTGACCTGTGCATTTCGCCTGACCCGAGCCGTTGGCGACACACCCTTAGAACATGCAGCCGCCAAGCCACCTCATCCTCGTCTGCGGCCATGCCATCTGGGCAGGCGGCCCTTCGAACGGCCTGGATGAGTCAGAATGGATTATTGAAGATTGGAAGAAGGGCGAGACGCCGACGTACACGCAGCATGTCAAGGCAGGCCTGAAGGTCCTGGGTGAGGACGATCGAGCCATGCTGGTGTTCTCGGGGTGAGTTCAAGACTTGTTTGGCTCTCTTCAGAGATCGACTCATCTCTGATTGGGCACAGCCCCGAGACGTCTCCTCCCGGCTCTATACAGATGCTGACCTTCTGCAGTGGTCCAACCGTTGCATCAACTCAACTCTCCGAGGGCCGCAGCTACGCCAACCTCGCCGTCGCAAACGCCTATTGGGGCCTCCTGGACCCGTCGCCCCCTGCTCCGCCGTCGAATCTCGGTGGCCCACACCCCCTGTCACCCATCCCGCTCCACCCCCGCGTCGAATGCGAGGAGCGCGCCATGGACAGCTACCAAAACATCCTCTTCAGCATCGTCCACTTCTGGCGTCGAACCTCCCGGTGGCCCAGCTCCCTCACCATCATCTCGCACGCCTTCAAGCGCCGCCGCCTCGTCGAGGCGCACTGTAACGCCCTGGCCTTCCCGCTTGATAAAGTCCGCTTTGTGGGGATCAACCCTCCCGGCGTGCCTGAGCTGGTCGGGCAGGAGGAGAATGCAGTTGAGGAGTGGGTTGGGGATCCGCAGGGCCAGTCGGACGGCCTCAGGGCGAAGAGGGGGCGGAGGAACTTGTGGGGTGTGTCTCAGGGGGTCTTTGAGGCTGAGGATGAGAGGTTGAGGAGTGGCGTTGCGACGAGGATGCTCGAGGATGGCGGGGAAGTACTGGTTGAGGGCGGGCCGAGACCTTGGGGCCGAGACTGAGGATAATATGGCCTTTTACGACCTCACTTACCTCATATAGACTCTAGAGTAGACGTCCAAATTATGTCAGATAATAGAATACTTTCTCTTTTGGTGGCGAGAATATGCGCCACAAGACACCCAGAAACCGGGTCATGATAGTACATATTGTCTACTGTGATATCAATTGCTCAGGCAATATTGACGAGTCAAATCAATTGGATCAAGCCTGTTTAGCATTTGCAATGCCACAATTCCTTTGATGGGAAAGGCCATCCGTACTGGTGGAATGTTTTGCATGCCTAGTGGGTACGTACTGCTCGATCTCCATCGCTTTCGACATAACACGCATGCTTCAAAATATATATAGCTGTGACTCAAGCCATCCAAGCCACTTGCGAATATTGACTTGAATCTGTCGTCTTACAGAATTCAGAGGAGCAGGAGTAAACCCATAACTCCACGTCTTAATTAGTTTAATTTTTAATCTGGTCACAGGATCTTTTTATTTTTTTTTAAAAAAATCGGTTTGAGGGCAGTTCCTTTATATAATTATAAACACTTTAAAACTTAGCATTAAATATAATTATAATATTAATAGTAATTGTAATGGGATGAACCCTTGTCAACAGAACTCAGGGTCAGGGCCCTGAGTACGACCCACTGACTCACAGCACGATTCCCCACAGAACCTGCTAGCATCTACAAGAAAGACCAGCGAAGGACGACAACCAAGTACATAGATCAGTAGGAACCTGTACGATAGTCAAAGAGGAAAAGACTTCTCTCCCCAGAGAAGTCTTCTTCTTCATAGAGAAAATAGACGTTGGAGTGTGACACTCAGTCTAGACCCTTACAGTACTAAATTTAAATATAATAATAAATCTAAATATAATAATAAATTTAAATTTAATAATAAACTTAAATATAATAATTATTAAAACAAGAATAACGTGGTTTACCACATTGTGGCCGATTTTTGCTATATCTGCCAACTTCTGTCAATCCCAGCACCCACCCAGTGCAGAATATTTAATAAAAGTTGGCACCAATTTGTGCCAAATACTCTCAATTGCTTATTTCTAATTGATTTCATCAATTTAGAGGGGTTGGCGGGGCTACAGTGGCAGTCTAAAATCATCAACTTTTAGTGGCAAAATCAGCTTCCCCACCAAAACGGAGTATTCCAGATATACAGGATCAGCCTCAATCTACACCAGCTAGGTCAACTATTTGGGCGGTCCGCCGCGGAACGCTTAAGAATATACTATTATATACTGAGAATCTGGATAATTAGAGTTCTTCACATCTTTCTTGTAAGTTATTGCATAGTACCCGGGGTTGCCATAGTTGCCACATTGCCGAACAGATGGTCCGCCGCGGACTATCTCCTCAGCCCCACTGCTTATTTCACCAGCTGGCCGCTTCCCATTTTGTTTCTCTTGGATAATAGCTTGGGAATCCTTAATACTAAGTGCTCCTCTAAGCTAGACTCGGGTTCGTTTAGCCCTCCGGCATTTAGTGAGTACTATGTTAGCCTCCTAAAGTATCCGGATCTGTTCGCTCATAAGAGTGATTAAATGCGCTGTAGCTTATACCCCCTTTGCCATCCTGTTAACAGCCTCCACAATTGGTATAGGGGAGCTTCTCTGATAGGCAGAGATCCTGTTTTTAATATAACTTAATTGCTTGATAGTTTATTGAGTATTAGATAGTATTTAAAACTCTTAATGTTGTGGAGAGACTGTGCCGGAGTTTGCAGGCGGATATTAAGCCGGGAAATAACAGATTCCGGGTCCCAAGGTGAGATTCCAGCTCCTTTAAATATAAACTAAATATTGTCCTTTATAAAGATTTTATTATAAGCTGTTATAAATGCAAGAAAGAACTCAGATTTGGTGATATAGTTGATAGAGGCCCGGATAAAGAGGTTAATCTGGTCGCTATATGCGCACTTCAGAGGCGAATATAACGCGACATCTAGTACTTAGAACAAATGAGAAGAATGCGGCGGTATGTTAATAAAGATAATATTATTATCTTTATAATATTGATTAAACTCAGCTGATATATAGCTTTTATAATTATCCAGTATTAATATATAATATATGCTCTTTATCCGCTTCTTAGTATGCTTAAAATGCCGAATCTATTCTAAACTAGTCTTATTATTTATTTATCTATTTAGAGTAAGTTTAATTACCTAATCTTTTAAAAAAAAAAACCCGACTTTATAGCCCAGCTTGCAAGGTGTAATGATCACACCAAACCTTTGTAGGGTCTAGTAGGTAACCTGTAGGGTTTATGTTAGCAGAGCGGCGTAGAGGTGATACTTGACTGTTCGTAATACGAAGACACTGTTCTCTTCTTAAGCGGTAATGATCACTAGCTGTGAGGCTATCCAGTTGTGAGACTGAATACTTAGATTGACGACTGAAGAGTCTGTTCTATAAAAGCTATCCATTGTGGTGATAACCACGTCCTTATATGTTCCGACTCTTCAGTCCCTATGTTGCCTATGTACCTAGTCAACATAGTCATAACCCTAACCCCAGTCTTGGAAGGCTATGCTTACCCCGCTATCAAGTGCCTGCGGGGTTGCGTTGTGGCATCTAGTCTTTGATTTGCTTAGGCCCCCCAAAGGGGTACCTGGCGTGCCAACGTGTTGGCTCATAACACAAGGTGGTAGGCGCCTTGAATGATCACGAACGGTGGAATACACCAGCCCGTTGTATTAATGCAATCGATAACTATAGCCCATTCCCGGTTACTAGGCTGGACTGATTTGGCCTTTCTAGGCCTATTAACTTATATAAGAACTATTAATACAGCGATTATGCTTATTATAAAGCTGGTCTTATCAAAGTTGTATAAGTCGTTATTCGTGATTCCATACTTAGCTATTATGTTGCAAAGGAGCCTAAACCAGTTCCCAATGACTTCTGGATCCTCATAGAGGGCCCTTTGATAGTTATAGGGACGATTGAACTTAGTCTTCAGGCTTAGATGTAGATCCATGAAGCGTCGAGCCCAGTGCTTACCGATAGGTTTAGCATCTCGCGATGCTAGCAATAGGTTGGCTATATCTTCTATACCAGAAAGTCGCAATGGAAGTCCTCGGGCATCTTGCTTAATGATGTATCAGATAAGCGTTTGCTCTTCGATTTGGTCAAGTCTATGCTTATTAACGCGTGATTCCTCGCAACTACGTTCTTAGTTCATCCTTCTGCGTAGGGTTTGTTCTGGGACGTGAAAGATTTGTGCTGCTTAAGGGATATTTAAGGGTTTTATATTTTTTTTTCAACTTATTAATTGTTCAAATAACTAGAAGGATTTTATCTTCTTTTAGTAAAGGATATATGTTATAGTTGTTGATTTCTAGCGTGTTAAATGTTTAAATAGGTAAGTAAGATTAATGCAAAAACCTAGGACGCGATTAGCACCAAAAAAAGCCATCCCATATAAATTTTAATAACTCTTAATTACACTATACACCCGCTAACCCCTCTAAATTAACGAAATCAATTGGAAATAAGCGATTGGAAGCAGTCGGCACGAATTGGTGCCAACCTTTATTAAATATTCTGCACTGCGTGGGTGCTGGGGTTGACAGAAGTTGGCAGATATAGCAAAAATCGGCCACAATGTGATATCGGCCACTATGATGTAAACCACGTTAAGAATTTAATAATAAAATTCATTAAAATTATATATAAATTTTCTGTGGGTATAAGCCGTATCGTCAGTGCGATGCTGTAACGTGCGGCAACGCTAGGCTCAATAGTCACTGAGGGTCTTGGGAAGAGAGTATGATATTAGGGGTACTGTACGTGCAAGACTGATTCTTGTCCCTCTTCCAGCCGGTTCGTAGGCGGGCCGGCTAGCCCCCTTTATAGGCTGTACCGGCCACCCAGTGCCGGTTGGCTTCGGGACATTACAGATGCACGCTGAGGGAGGTGTACGGTAGATAGCCAAACTGCTGACTGTCCGTCCGCCAGCTGCGTACCAGCTGGCAGCGCACAGACCACTGCAGCCAAACCATAGTTGTGATGGGAAGGCCGAAAGCCTTCGGCTACACCTTCCCTCTAAAAACAACAACCAAACCCCAAAGGTACGAATACAACCGTACCCAGCAACACTCGTGTGCATACGTGAAAGACCGACCAACATTATCATTACTAAAATAAATAATAAAATTAATTTATACTAATAAATAATTGTGTATAAAAAATGTTTGTACAGTAAAACATAGATTAATTTTTTATTTAAACTATTAAATTTAATAAAACGTTTTGTATTGAAATTGTTGGTCGGTCTTCATGTGCACACGAGTGTTGCTCGGCACGGTTGTATTCATCTCTGTGTTGGTTCGTTGTTGTTCGAGGGGAAGGGGTGGCCAAAGGCTTCGGCCTTCCCTTCGCAGCTATGGTTTGGCTGCAGTGGTCTGTGCACCGCCAGCTGGTACCAGCTGGCGAACGGACCGTCAGCAGTGTGGCTATCTACTGTACACCTCCAGCGTGCATCGCACACACGATACGGCTTATACCCACAGAAATTAAAAGTTAAATATATGAGTATTAAATTTAAATAAACATTTCAAATAATGAAAGTTAAAGAACTTTATATTGAAAGGTTTGAAAGAAGGCGATGCTAAAATCCGACCAGTCACGATGGTGGTCGACTATACTTGACGCTATACTAGCCAATGGAGAAGCCCTCGAGCCAGGCATCATATTCAAAGGCAAAGACCTCCAAACGCAGTGGTTTGTTGAGGAATTTCGAGAGACTTGCCCAAAGTGGCGATACATTACATCTCCCAATTGGGGGACTAACAATGAAATCGGGGTTGCGTACCTTTAGCAAGTTCTCATACCCCAGATGAACGAATGTCGCAAAGATAGAGCGACGCAGTTCTTTTGATCCTCGACGGTCATTTCAGCAATACTACAGTATGTTCTCTTCCTATTCTGAAGATTTGAAGCTGTGGGAAAAATCCGTTGTGGAGTTCTGACTGAGTGTTTAACATGGTGGACCCCTATTCCGACCGCCCCCTAATTCCGACCACCCCCTAATTCCGACCACCCCCCTCCTCAACGACCACGGCTATTGTCAACGTCAGCTGGCCGCCACAACGATAACCGATCCCTCTTCCGTTGGTGTTGAGGAATCGTCAGAATCGTCGCTATCAGGGGCCACCTCGCCGGCGTCGATTCTCGCCTGACGAATAGCCTGGATATCGGCGAAAACGGCGTTTGGGTCGATTATGACCTTTTTCCTCCGGAACGCTCTGTTGCCTTCAATTTGAGTCTCCAGCTGCTCATTATTTCGTGAGGACATCGTCAAATCGAACTCTTTCTGTTCGTATGCTTTGATAATTTTTCTGAAGAGTTCTCGTTGCGAGGGGCTTGAGTGTTTGTCACGGGTGTAAACGTGCACCAGAGACCTCAACTCTCGCGAGTGCTTAGGGGTCTCAAAAATAACGCTAGGGACCCGGGAAAAAGTCCGCAGTATACCATTTTCGTCAATAAAGCTGCCCCGGCACCAGAATTGTCGATTTTGTTTTCCCTCTTGCGGTTTTCGAGAATATCGTTACTGGCAGTCCCTCGGACCCTATTGACTGGCCAAAGCCCCGTCGCTCTCCAGCCAGAACGAATATTTGACTCTATTAGTGCCTCCTCGCGAGCCTTGTGATAGCAATAGAGGAATCGCCGTTTAGCCATAACTGACGAGGAATCGTGTGCTTTCAGTAGGTGCAATTGTTTCCGGAACGCCCTCTTCAGCGGGCCGAATATAGCCACATCGAGGGGCTGCAGAACGTGCGTTGTGTGAGCCGGCAAAAAGACGATATATATTTTATTCGAGAAGCACTCCCACATAAAATCGAGCGTTGTATGGGTGTGATGCCCGTCGATAATCAATAATCGCCACTCGTTGGGGTCCCTCGGCTTCGTTTGAGGAATAAAGACTCTCCTCACCCACTCAAGGGCGACTTTTTCCTCCATCCACCCCTTCTTTGTTGAAGTGAATTGCCAGCCCTCGAAATCCTCAAGAACTATAGGAAACCACTGCTGCTGAACGCTCTTTCACTTGAATATAATTAGAGGGACGAGTGCCCTCCCCAACGAGTTGATACACTCGAGGAAGGAGGTCCACGCTCGAGAATTGTAATCCAATTGGGAAATAGGGCTACCCTTTGAATATCCGAAGACGAGGGCTTACTCCGAGCGACCCTCCATCAGCCCCCCTCGTCGGCGTTCCAGCGCTTGCAAGGTCGAATAGACTTCACAACGGGCAGCTGGAAGAGGTCAAAAAAAGACCCTATATTCTTCTTCGTAGCCGCTCGAACCCTCAGGGCTTCAACACGCTTATTCTTCCTTCATCGAAGCTCCGGGTGACGAGATAAAGCCCCGAAACCCGTGCTTTCCGAGGGGTGGGGGGTGATCTTCATTCGGGAAAGCCAGCCAGGCCACCAGACCTTGCAAATCAAATCGAGTAAGGCCAAGGCCCAATTAGCTCTGGTTAACCATATATAAAGCCAATGCAGCCTCTTGATGATCAGAAAGAAGCCTCCGAGGGCAGGCAGCCTCACGATGGCTTATGCCGCCGTTGAGCCGGTCGTGGAGGGTGGTCTTCGGAATATGCCACGTTCTGGAGGCTCGTCGTATTGACATTCCATCTTTAATAGCTGTGATTCGGACGTATGTTATCCGAACTCGGTCTATAGGCAATGTCGGCAGCCTGCGCTCTTATAAGGTGATGCGTTCTTACGGATAGGCCTTTGGTATCTCATGTGTATGATTAGACTTTTGTGAAATAACATTTCGTACTTTGTGAAAAATCAGCGTTTGTAGTACCTTTTTTCCCAGCTTTCTTCCACGCCAACATAAATACTCAAGCGACAATTGCGTCCAGCACTTTTCAAATGTCACCAATTTAGCACTATGCATGGAAACTTATACAGTATATTCCTTGATCATAAGAGCTAGAATGACTACCGAGTTACGAGTCTGCTCGTCTCGCCGCCCGGGCTGCCCGCAAAGTGAGCACAGCGCCACAGCAACGAAGGAGCGACGCGGTATATACGTGGAGAAAACCCCCATCGTTTCCATTTCATTCAATCTACCACTATTAGCCAGCCCTTAAGCCGCGGGCTTAGAAGGGGGAGGGGTAGACTAGGTATATATACTAAATCAGAACAAAGTAGCTGTAATGGTCTAGACTGAGTGTCACACTCTAACGTCTATTTTCTCTATGAACAAGAAGACTTCTCTGGGGAGAGAAGTCTTTCCTCTTTGACTATCGTACAGGTTCCTACTGATCTATATACATGCTTGTCGTCCTTCGCTGGTCCTTCTTGTAGATGCTAGCAGGTTCTGTGGGGAATCGTGCTGTGGGTCAGTGGGTCGTACGAAGGGCCCTGACCCTGAGTTCTGTTGTCAAGGGTTCATCCCATTACACCTCTATTTCATCCCAACAGTGGCGAAATTTCCATCTCATTATGTGTTTCAGATTTTAAGACTGAAACATATTTGGTATTCAAATACCCTCTGAACATCTTAACATTTAATCTCAATGATAGCCACATTTTGATCTGAATTATCTGATTCAAGAAGTGTACTGGGACACCTTGGACATTGTGATGCTCCTGGTGTCCAAGTTCAATCCGTTGCAAGTTATATGAACTCTCTAACACTTGAATACTCCACGACCGGGAAAGTACACATAGAGTCGCTATGAGACAATAGCAAAATATCATCAGCGTATTGAGAAACCGTCGGTTGCAGTGGCTCTTGGAGGCTCTGTGACTCATCGAGAGTTGTTAAAATTGTGCACTGATTTCTCCACGTCTGATGAGGTGACACGAAGTGGTCACCGTTGGGGTACGAGGAAAGAGGTAATTCCGATAAGAACTGCCGTAATATGCTGTCTTTCGTAAGTGGGACCGAAGGTGTCTGGCTTCCACATGAGTTCCATGCGTGTGTCCTTGTACCGCAGTTGCCCTTCAACGCGAGCAAGGCTCGTGCAACAATTCCACGCTTCTCGTTCTTGAACATCCTTCGCTCAAGCTATAGGAACTGGCATCATTCTGTTGAATTGCACTTTACTGGCGTTTTTGGCCTCTGAGGGCAACAGCATGGCCTACTCAGCCCTATACATGCATTGTCGGTGAGGGTCAATAGTTGAGTTCAAGACACCCGGCAGAAGAGAAGGCCATACCATCAGTCCTGCTATTCTATAGCTTCCTTTCTTGCAACCCACAACGCGCTTTATTCGTCCACCTGAGAAGCTGTTCCTTCCCTAACTCCGTGGCCGAACTGCGCCGCAAGGTTCCCTGAGAGGCGTGACTAAAAATATCGTCTGGCCACACACCGGAAAACTACCCCCATTACGAAGCGCTTCCTTTTTTAGAGGCATGGCCGCATCGCCGTAACGCCCACGCGGCCATTGTGGGCCTTGAGAGCATCCCATGCCATCAGTTGTGGATACCATGGAAAAGAACGAGGTGCACTATCTTCCGAAGATGGCAAGAAACAAGGGATCAGCCACCAAAATTTGCTGCCAGGCGCTTGGGTTTGTACTGCGCTGCCCGCGTCACGCCATCTCAAATTTGCCTGGGCAAGTCCACATGTCACTTGCACTTGTCAAGTGGGTAGCGACTGTGCCGTATTGTGAGGCGCAATCAGGATCTGGGATGCTGGTTTCCAACCTCTCCTTGGGTTCCGTGGAGTGTCGATCGATGTGCGGCGTAGGCTGCTGTGCCGCACATTCCTTGACTGATAGAGCATGAATTGCTTGGCCCGCCGAGGTTATGGGCTAGGCCGCGGGAGAGCCGAAGGGCGAATCCAAAACGTAGGATTGCGGCTGCAGGCAAAAATAGGACCAACCTACATGCTCAGTACCACCTGGCGTAGTATCAAATCACGAAGCGCTTCGCCGGGCGAGCTCGTTGGCGAAGCACAGAACCAACAGGCAGATCCAAAACGTGGGATTGTGGCCGCCGGCCAGGGCAGGACCAAAGGATCACCAACTGTTGTGGTATTGCGACACGAAGACGCTGATTGGCCATGCCATACATGTAGTGGAGACATCGCGACTTGATGCTCAGGCCTAGAGCCTTTGAAGTCAACTGCACATATCTGCGATTCTTCTATATAGATACCACTAGACGGGCCTGAGTAAAACAATTTTTACTGAATACTCATCAATCAGCTCTATCCTCCTTCATCAGCAACAAAGCATCTTACCCAGCAATTGCTACCATATCTTCACCTATCTTCACCACCATCCAATTCAACGCAATACCACAAAGATGTGCAAAGTCGAGAGGTCCGGATCATGCACCAACTTTCATCACAGGGTAACCTACCGTTGCTCTACCGCGAAGGCGTCTAACTCGTGAGCACAATCTATACCCAGTTCAGTCGCCTCACTTCGCGCCTATCTAACAATAATCAACAGCGGCTGGTGTAGTGGCGCCAAGATCAAGGAGACTGAGGTCTTGCACGTCGGGGCCTGTATCAAAGACTCCAAAAATTATCGCATAGGCTCAGGGCGCGCCCCTGACAACATCTTCTACTTGCGTTGCGACAACACGTACAGGAACTCCCGCATGCAGATCCTGGGGTAAACGCTGGTGCTGGGGATTTGGAACAGGAAAACATTGAGGTCCATCTGTGCAGGCATGGTTGTGTTAAATGTATATCTGGCTGGTCCGGTTCGTGAGGTACCTCGTCTTGATGTGCTTGCTGTCTTTGGGAATCCACACTCGTTCTTGCTTTGCATACATAGAAAATGATGTTTCATTCAAATAACTTGCTCTCTATGTGATGCATGCTTCTTCTAATTGCTTATCGAGCGATTTCCAGCGCTATGACGCGCCGAAGAACCCAGACTCACTAGAGGTGAGTGAGTCTCAGCTTCAACGCTAGGCTGCCAATACAATGATCCTCCTCGAGGATGCAGGAGTCGGTGGGCTTGTCGGCTGCGGACAGGGGCACGAGTGGCCCACGCAGTGAGCTCTCGAAAGTAGACTGCTGTGAAGCGACTAGAGAGTCGAGGTCGATACTTTCGGGGTTGGACGAAATTTCGTATTGCATGCGCACGTCGTCAGTAGGGACCAAGCCGGCTGCCTTCCGCATCCTCTGAACACGATTAATAATGTCTCGCATCAAGCCCTCACTCAAGAGTTCGCTGCTAGGCGCGACATCCAGGAGGACAATGACATCCTCAGAAAAGGAAGCTTCCCACTTCGGTCCGTCTGGGCCAGATGAGCCGGCCGACACTTGTGCTCCTAGTACGCGAACGACATTGAGATCATCCTCTTCTAGATCAATGCCCTCAATGGT
The DNA here is from genome assembly GCA_023703485.1 of Diaporthe caulivora. Classification (NCBI taxonomy): domain Eukaryota; kingdom Fungi; phylum Ascomycota; class Sordariomycetes; order Diaporthales; family Diaporthaceae; genus Diaporthe; species Diaporthe caulivora. The sequence continues at coordinate 148,202 of JAMPTR010000005.1, forward strand.
CATTCGTTTGTCCTGAAGGTATTGTCTGAGCTGGGCCTGAGTTAGGTTGGGCAAAGCCTTGCGAATGACCTGGACGTTTTTCTTCAACTTCTTCCCAAGAGTGGGCCAGTCCACGCGGGCCTCGAGAAGGATGTTGAATCGCTCTTCATCCCGAGATAATACAACCTCGCGAATGTTGAGCTCTTCCTTTACATAAGACTCCAGTTCTCCCACATCTGACAAGGCTTGTGTGTCGGCAATGACGACCAGGGAGAGAAGTGGGGTCTTCAGAGGTGTATTGGCTCGCTCTCGTGCGACCCGACCAAGCTGGATGACCTTTTGCATCGCGGAGACTTTTCGCTCTGTAATCTCATCGAACAGCGATTCCCGCACGGTTGGATATGGGAGGAAGTGCACACTTCTCGAATCAGTGAATGCGGTGAGTTGATCTCCTAGATATGGTTGAAGCAAGCCGTAAATATGCTCAGAAATGAACGGTGTGAAGGGAGCCAAGGCGCGAATCAGAGTGAGGAGGACCTCGCTCAGCGTTTCAAGAGCCTGTTTCGTATCTGCCAGACCTAAACCTGCCGTGCCCTTGAGTCTCTTGCGGTTGAACCGAATGTACCAATTCGTGAGATTATCAATGACACGTAGTAGGCGAGGCACTACTGTGTAAAGGCGGTATTCTTTGACAAAATTGTTATTACGGCGTCCGAATACTTTGAATCCGGAAATAGAAGACTTACCGAGCATCTCCTGGTCGATGAAACGTAGCGTGCTCTGACAATCCGCAAGAATCCAGCGGTCCATGATGTTGTTGATGCTGTTGGCAGCTGGCAAGGGACCAGCGACGAAATCTTGACCTGTGTTCTTTTTCAAGAGGACAGCCTGCTCTTGGAAAAAGCGGTAGCTGTTCCAGAGAGGGAGGAGAATCTTGGTAACGACTTCTTTGACACCCGATTCCTTGAATCTGAGGGGCTCACCCCTTACAACTGGAGAGTTGATGAGGTAAAGTCGAAGCGCATCGGAGCCATGAGTGTTGATGATGGCCATTGGATCGGGGTAGTTCTTCAGGCTTTTTGACATCTTCTTCCCGTCTTCAGCCAACACCAAGCCGTTGACAATGACGTTCTTGTATGGGGCTTGTCCAAACAGATGATGCCCAAGGATGGCAAGAGTGTAGAACCAGCCCCGAGTCTGATCCAGTCCCTCGGCGATGAAGTCGGCCGGGAATTGCCCACGCTGAAAACTGTCGGCATTCTCAAATGGGTAGTGGTTCGACGCATATGGCATGCTCCCAGACTCGAACCTGTATGATTCGTTACTGAACGGTCACCGCACGTCACAAACCAATGTTACGTACCAGCAATCAAACACCTCATCAACTCTTCGAAGATGGCCCTTACCCTGTTTCGACGGAATTGTTATCTTATCAATCTTGTCCTTATGGAGATCTTCTAGGCTGCCCTCGAAGCCACTGAGCTCTCTGAGCTCAGCAACACTCCCAATGCAGACGATCTCCTCAAAGTCCTCGCTGACCCACAGGGGCAACGGTGTGCCCCAGTAGCGATTCCTGGAAACATTCCAGTCATGGGCGCCAGAGATCCAATTGTTGAATCTCTTTGACTTGACGAAATCCGGAACCCATCGGGTCTTGTCAATATCTGCCAGGATTCCCGGGATGGAATCTTGAACACGAATGAACCAAGAGGAAACGGCTTTGCGGATGAGTTGCGTATCGGAACGCCAGCAGAATTTGTCAGAGTGAGTCACCATAGTCTCAACCAAGAGACGCCCAGTCTGGCGAAGATCTCGCAGAATGGCCTTGTCGGCGACCTTGACGTGTTGGCCTGCGTATTCCGGGATTTCCGAGGTAAACTGTCCTTTGTCGTCGACGGGGCAAGGGGGCAGGCGCGCCGGGGAGATGAAGCCAGCCGTGACAGCAGCATCATAATCCTCCTGACCGAACGCAGGAGCCTGGTGCACTAGACCTGTTCCTTCTCCAGCTTCTACTGCATATCAGCCTCGGTTCCAGAACCATGAAGGGCGATTCAAAGAGGGAAAGCCTTCACGGCAACTTATGTGTACTCACCCACGTAATCAGCACCAATAACCTGGAAGCAATCGGAGAATTGTTGGGTGAAGTAGGGGAACAACGGTGTATACTTCCATCCGATCATTGCTTTGCCCGAGATCTTGTTGAGGATCTTATATTTCGCCTTCTTGAGGTCCTTGTAGAGGGATGAAAGCCCACTTTCCAGGATGATATAATGACGGCCGGATTTCTCGTCCAGAATCTTGACGTACTCAAATGCAGGGTTGATGGCGATGAACAAGTTGGATGGCAAAGTCCAAGGAGTAGTAGTGTAAATGACAAGTGACGTATCCTCGTAGCCCACCTGATCGACTACAGGAAAGGAGACCAAGATGGCAGGATCCTGCGTCATCTTCTCGTTCTGCTTGGCCTCCATCTGGCTGAGTGGGGTACAGAGCGCCGTCGAGAAAGGCATGATCTGGTAAGCACGGTAGACGTTGCCTTGGTCCCACAGCTGTTTGAAAACCCACCAGCAGGACTCCATGAAAGACGCATCCATAGTCTAAAAACCGTTGAGCGAGCTGGCTGAGCGCAAACGAATCCGGCCATCATGTGGCACACATACCTTGTAGTCGTTGTCAAAATCGATCCAGCGTCCAAGGCGCTCAATTATGTGTCTCCATTCATCCGAGTATCTCATGACGATGGCTCTGCATTCGGCGTTGTATTTCTCAATACCAATTTGCTGCACGGCATCTCTGCCGGACATTCCAAGCTTCTTGTCGATCTCGTACTCGATAGGGACGCCGTGAGTGTCCCAGCCAAATCTTCGGACGACATGATACTGTTTCATCGACCAATATCTGGGTATGATATCCTTGATAGTGGACGTGAGGAGATGTCCGTAGTGCGGGAGGCCTGTTTGGATGAGTTGTTGTTCGGACGAAAGGGGTTGGAGGTCACCATACCAGTTGCTGCATGAAGAACGGTCAGCATTAGCTCCTAACGTATGCACAGAGGCCGGGGAAAGCCACAAGGGATAGACTCAGGGGAAGAATACCAAACGGTGGCCCATCGTAGAACGTGAAGCGCTCACGGTTCTCCGTAAGCCGTAGCTGGGTCTGGAAAGCCTCGATCTCCTGCCATCGGGCCAGCACGTCCTCCTCTGTGTTCGGGAAATTGATGCTCATCTTCAGGTGACCGCCCTCGCGAATATGGGAGGATGCGAAGGCAACGTGAGCTGTGCCCTGGGTTGTTGTCGAGAGCAAGACCGTGATCTGTCACTTCCACCTTGTTGCGTGTAGAGTCATTCAGTGTTACTCATCCCAACTTTTTCCGAAGGGCAGCATTTTGGTTACCCCGCCATTTGAGCACGGACCAGTATTTGAGGGGAGTGTGGAGCTGCGGGCCGCACCTCTAGCAAGAACGTCAGGCTTCTGTACTCCGCACAGTGCGTTAATGACTAAGCAACCGCTCTTCTTTCCCACAGTTAAAAAGCATCTCTCTCAGAAATCACTCCCTTTCAGAAATGCCTTCCTTTAAGAAGTGTCTATCTCTACTAGGAAGAACATTTAAGAGAAAAGGGTTGTCCCTCTGAGAAAAAGGCGGTCCATCACAGGGAAGGGCGATCCCTCTGGGAGGAAGGGTCCCTCTGAGAGAAGGGATCCTTCTGAGATGAGGGCTATCCTTTTGAGAGGAAGGGTGCTTTTAAAGGAGGGTACCTCTGAGGGTTGATTAATACAAGGCTATTTGGCACCGTAGCGCAGTGGTTCAGCGTCTCAGAGTTCCTCTGCTGTGGTAAACAGAGAGTTGTAGATTTAATTCTTACTAATACCCTTAAATCCACCCAGCTTTAACTACCCCTTATTTACTTTAATTGTTTCCTCTTATATTTTATTTAATACCTCAACACTTAACTCTTGTTATTAAATTGTATTATTTTTAACGTTTCAATCAAATTAATTATAAATCTTCACTACGTTTCCTTATTACTTTTCCCTTTTAATTTATTGTTAGGAGTCTTTGGGGAAGATGCTGGGCAAAAGATTGCTAGTGGGCAGATCAGGACCTGAACATTCTGTACTATGTTTCGATACCTAACTAATCGTTGTGATTGCAGCACGTCTGGTCACGTATTATATAGCCTGCCCATTTCCTCTGAATGACAGTGCTCACAGCTCATCCCTAGCCATAGCTAGGGATGCTTATCCCTTGCCATAGCCAGGGTTGCTCATCCCTTCTTGGGGCGCCTTAGTCTGAGCCTTGACAGGCCCGAAGTGGTGCCTTCCAACATTTATTTTACATTATAACTTATAAACTTAGTAAACTTTTAATTTGTATTTTTTTTTCATTTTAATCTTATTACTTATGTTATTCATCTACTTTGTATATGAATTATTTAATTCTGATTTATACTATTAACATTTTTTATTTTAATAATTCTTCGTTAGTAAATGTAAGGGTCTAGACTGAGTGTCACACTCTAACGTCTATTTTCTCTATGAACAAGAAGACTTCTCTGGGGAGAGAAGTCTCTTCCTCTTCGACTATCGTACAGGTTCCTACTGATCTATATACTTGGTTGTCGTCCTTCGCTGGTCCTTCTTGTAGATGCTAGCAGGTTCTGTGGGGAATCGTGCTGTGGGTCAGTGGGTCGTACGAAGGGCCCTGGCCCTGAGTTCTGTTGACAAGGGTTCATCCCATTACAGTAAATACTCTTTAAATTTTCAAAAAGCTTGTACAATATATTAAATAATTATGTTTTGTTGTTATTTATATAAATTATTTATTATTAAACATTTCAATATAAAATGTAACTTCAAATATAATTTAAATTTATAATCTTTTATTATAAAAGTATACATTCTGTTGGAATATCACTCGGCATGGACCGTACGCTGATTATCACGGCTTGGTCAGATGACTAAGCCAGCCCCTGGGCGGTAGGCATGCTTATCGTGCCCATCGCACCTCAAGGGCTCCCTTTCCTATTAGTTAACAACAACAAGACATCAGCACAGAATCCAACCTATCGTTTACGCGATACCCGTACGTACGTACAGAAAGCCCATTCAACAGACACACTTCTTTGTATTTCTGTACATATTCCTCGCTTCTAGCACTAGTTGACACTCCAGCTCTTTTATATATTTGCAACGGGATAAAGATGTACTAGAAGCTTACCAACTCAGATCGATATATATCTTGTTATATTACAAGGTCGTCCATTACAGCCTAGATCAATGTAAAAGACCCCCAATTTTGTTCCTGCTGCGCTTCATTGCTGAGTTCCGTGAAATCACATATAAACGCAGGACCGACGACCTGATACAGCCCCGGCCGTTCCGTATGTTCGCGTAGAATCATGGGTCCGGGCGCACCGTTCAAAAGAACTATCTTGTCACTGAGAAGCATATGCGGTGGACCAGATCCTATGTGGCCATCGGTTGAGAAGAAGATTACTCGTCTCTGGTAGACATTGTTGCACATTTTAACAGTGAATTCCAACATAGAAGGGTCACCAGCCACTCTGTCGAGAAGGCCGTCCGTAGAAGCTCCTTTGCCTCTGAAGTTCCGAGGGTATATAAATCGCCACCATTAGTTAAATCATGGCCCATCTGCGCAATCGAAGTCGCTCAAACGTCCATGCAGCGCATCCAGAACGGCCTTAGGAAGGGACTGGTAGGTTGGACTCACGGAAAAGTCTCGGATAATTGCACCTAGCCAGTCAGAGAACTGAGAAATAGCCGCAGAGAGATCCTGCCGTGTTTTTCTATGGTTTGTGTCTAGGTTGTCGCCGTCGAGTCGCTTGGATAATACGGTGGTAAAACTCGGCGTGCCAAGCAGTTTCCCTTGAACAGTCAATGTTTCACCACTAACCTCGATTCGAGGAGCATCGGTGTTGCTCGTGACGCAATCATAAACGGTTCCGTGTTTGGTCCAAGAGCGTTCAGGCAGTGTGCTCCAGTCTGGTACCCATGATGGTGCATGGGGGGATCGGTAAACCAACGTCGAGTAGAAGGCATATCAGCCTGGCATTCCAGAGCAGAAGCTCTTGAAATCGATTGTAAAAGACGCGGCCCAGGGGTATGACATATTCAACTTTCGGCTCTCCATATGGCACAACGTTCAATGCCTGCAGGACACCGTATAAAGCGAACGCTTTGTCCTTAGGGACGGAAGAGTTTCGTTCCCGCAACGCCTTCAGCATTCCAACCAGGATAGCATCCTCCATCTCTGAAAGCCGATTGACTGGTTTGAAATAATTGAAAAGTGCCATAGATGAGGGCACTAGTAACAAGGAAAACCCGAAAATAAGCGCACACAGAGCGATGACAGTGGCTGCGAACTCCTGTACGAACCGAGTGACTAGGTTAATTGCCAGCACCCCGGGGCATACTATCAAGCCTAGGCCCAACAGAAGAGATGACACGCTCGCCACGAGAGACCAAGACTGGAACTTTCACAGATATTTAGCGCTGTAGTCTTTGACAGAAATACTGCTTCTTCCTTGTGGGAGGAGTCTCATCGTTTCTCCATGCCATCTTGTGGGCCGTGAAATGCTCGTCCAGATAATAAGGAGGTACCACCCACCACGAATCAATCTTGTCAGAATGCACTGGGCCAGAGTGTGCTGGGTTCAGATCTGGCTTCAGAGGCCCCGAGTTATCATGGTAGAACTCCAAAGCTCGTTGTAGGACTAACCAAGGGATCATCTGCTTCCTACAAACTAGCACTGGATTTGATGCGAGAACGATCTCTTGAAAGGTCCAAGCGCGTATTAGCCATTCATGACCCAACAGTTGGTCCAAATCGTCCACGGCACAGTGGTTTTTCAGCTTCTTTCTCCACCTGACTGTATAAGCTCTCAGAGTATCAGTAGACTGCATCGATAGGACTCAAAGCGGAAAGGACTGGAGGCGTAACTTACAAGTCATGAAGTAGAAACCCAAGTATTTCCAGATGAGGAAATATATGCCCTTAATTAGGCAAATGGCGCGGTCTTTAACAACAGTATGAACCCCGCGACCCTGTATCCAAGGGGAGCCAAACTGTGGAAATCGCAGTGATGAGATCATCTTCGGCGAATTTATCGCCCGGGTACGCTTGTAATCTTCGTGGCCTAGCCAGCCGTATACCACATTTGCTTATGTGTATATCTCCCCCATGATGGGTATCTGCTTGTCCTTTTCTGCATTATCTCCTTGGTTGATACAAATAGCATCCAACCCCGTATATGGACCGTAAGGATAGGAGGGCTTCCTGGCAATCCGGAGTGATCGCGAACGAGGCACCATTGCAGCATATCGAGGCCATGCCACTCGTGCCCCAGACATAAGACAGGGCTGTAAAGCTTGGACAATCCATGAGGCGGACAACCCGGAGGGTTGCGGTTAGGCGAGCATCCGCGTCTGTTGTACAATCAAGATCGATAACTCGGATCATCCCTTTGGCGAGAGGGAGTTGCTGGTAAACATGAGTGGGGGAGATCTGCGGCCCGCTGCATGAGCGCGCAACGTTGGAAGCCCCAGCCACCGAGCCAATCTCGACAGCAATGCAGTCGTCCCCGAAAGATCTGCATCGGGCCGGCTCCATGACTGCGGGATTCTGAACCATTTTTAGAGGCAAGCTGCGAGTACAGAAGTGTTCAAGACAAGTAAAGTATCTTCCCAAGTCGTCTAGGAAATCCGCATAAACAATTTCCCCTTTTTCGTCAAATGCCCCCTAGCTGGTTGCATCAATAGGGGCAAATGTGCATCTTCTGAAACCTGCTGGTCAGCGGTAAAGGACACGCTTGCAGGTGCTGACAGCAATAAGCGCCAATAAGGCCAGCGGTGGCAATGCAAGAACCCCGGCTCCTTCATCTGGTAATATGAATGCCCACTTGCGCTCAAAAAATTAATGAGGCTATATGCAACAGGATTCTGTTCATTTCAAAGCTGTTGCCGTCGCGCGCGGAGGAAGGAGGCCATGTACTGTTAGCGATTTTTCGCAGCCCAATTGCCGGATTCGACATGTAATTCTCGATTAGACTGTCTGAAAGGAAATACTAGTAGTATATAATAGTCATCTTCCAGGCATCGTTTCGAGCCAGAATTATTAATTCCACCTAATAACATGCTCCTGAACCATGGTTAGTTAGCATTTGTTATGAACCAACAGGCGTGGCACCAGGGTGACCCACCCATTCGAGCAGCCCTGGCAGCTTGCAATGGATGCCACGACGCGGACCTTATGGCACTAGGGAACGCATTACAGATATGAAGGTTCAGTCTACCTGTTACCAACGCAACTGTACCACCGAGCCTATCACACTGACACAGAGAAACACACAAACCTCCAATCCACGTAATGACCGACTCATCCAGTCACTAAATCCGCTTGGTTACTTATCCAATACATCCTGTTACGTGATTCACCTAGTCACCCAACTCATGAAATCACGCCGATGGCATAGTCAACTAGTTAGTACAGCCACCCAGCTAATACAGGCACCCCTTTAGTACAGTCACCTGGTATATTTGCTCGCCAGTAATGCTGCATGCTGACTCATGCTAGGAGGCAGATTGATCTCTGTGCAATGCAAGCATCATATTGAATACAGCAGACAATACACCTGCCATATTAGGCTAGCCAGTGCGGACCGAATTTGTGCGTCGTTGACGATGACACGGTGATAAGTGGAGATCCCGGGAGGCCGAGCTAATTAATACACGGCAAAATTAAGCAATGATCGACAAGGACGGCGAGTGCAGGAAAAGTGGCATCACCTTCTACTTCGGGCACCCGACCGATTGCGCTATCAAGGCGCGATATTCTGTCAGGCAAATGAGCACGAGAGTGCTTGCAGCTGGAACAGCGTGATATACGTAGGTATGGTATGTATATCAGTCGGTCCTCGCCAAGATCAGCCAAGCCAGCTCCATCGAGCGGGTACCTTAAGCCAAGTTCGACGACCTGACTAATTCACGATGTCTCTGGCCAAGCTCTGTGTGGGCGCCCTAGTCCTCGGCGCCACTGCTCTGCCGTCTGATCCTCCTTCGACCAACTATGCCATCAAGGAGCGCCACTACGTCCCCAAGTCTTGGAAGAGTCTTGGCCCGGCAGACAAATCGGACATCATCAATCTCCAGATTGGTCTGAAGCAGAGCAACAAGGGTGCCATCGAGCAACACCTGCTTGAGATCTCGGACCCTGACCATGCTCGATACGGTCAGCATCTGTCTGTCGACGAGGTCGCCGACATTGTCCGCCCATCAGACCTGACCATCGACAGTGTTCACCGGTGGCTCGACGGGCACGGCGTAGGAGAGATCGCTTACTCGCCTGCTCAGGACTGGATCTCCATCATCGTGCCCATTTCAAAAGCCGAGGAGTTGCTTCAGACAAACTACTCCAAGTATGAACATGACGGGGGTCACCAGGCGAACCGTGCGACAGAATGGTCGCTGCCGCTGCACCTTCATGAGCATATCGAAGTCGTCCAGCCCACAACTTCGTTCCTGACACCCAAGCCTGAGCACAAGCCCATCAGGTTTGACTTGTCAGAGCAGGAATTGACCTGGTGGGAGCACACGGGCCAGTTCAAGTACAAACAGCAGCCTGCATCTCTGCTAGCAAGCGGGACCGCCAACATCTCAGCAGTCTGCAACGCCAGCTTCGTCACTCTCGACTGCCTACGCACAGTCTACGGCACGATCAACTACACCGCGCAGGCTGCTGACGACAACTCGATTGCCATCAACAACTATCTCAATGAGACAAGTCGCCGGGACGATGCCAAGACCTTCCTGCAGACATTCCGCCCGGACGCCGTCGCTGCTGCCGACGAGTTCGAGTTCATCATCATCGACGACGGGCCAAACTATCAAGGCCCCAACACCTCCGTCTTTGTTGACGCGGGTAGCGACGTCGAGGGTAACCTTGATGCTCAGCTCGTCCTCGGCGTGAGCGCGCCGACGCCCCTGTTTGCGTACAACACTGGCGGGAGCCCACCGTTCATCCCCTCCCTGAGCACCACGACAAATACCAACGAGCCGTACTTGGCTTTCTTGAACTATATCCTTGCACAGGACGACATCCCAAATGTCTTCAGCTCATCTTATGGCGACGACGAGCAGACCGTGCCGCAGTCTTACGCCGAGAGGGTCTGTTCCGGCTTTGCCCAGCTTGGTGCTCGTGGCGTCACGTACCTGGTGTCGTCCGGAGACGCCGGCGTCGGGTCAGACGGTGATTGTTACAGTAATGACGGCACGAACACCTACAAGTTCACGCCCGACTTCCCCACCTCGTGCCCGTGGGTCACGTCCATCGGCGCCACCGCCAACTTCACGCCCGAGACGGCCGTCACCCGCTTCGCCTCGGGCGCCGGGTTCAGCAACTACTTTGCGCAGCCCGAGTACCAGGCGTCTACGGTCGGCGAGTACGTCGCCAGCCTGAACGGCACGTACGACGGGCTGTACAACAAGAGCGGCCGTGCGTACCCCGACATCTCGGCGCAGGGCAACCTCGACGTCATCGTCTATGCCGGCAAGCTCATCCGCGTCGGCGGGACCAGCGCCTCGTCGCCCACTGTCGCTGGCATCCTGGCTCTTGTGAACGACGCCCTCATAGCCGCCGGCAAGCCGACGTTGGGTTTCATCAACCCTTGGCTGTACAAGGATGCTTACAAGACTTTTACGGATATTACCATTGGCTCAAGCTACGGTTGCGATACTAGCGGTTTCCCAGCTCAGGCTGGCTGGGACGCTGTCACTGGCTTTGGCACACCTGTGAGTACCTCATTCATCACTAATTAAGAATCTCGGCACTAACTTGACAATAGAATTTTAACAAGTTGGTCAACGCTGCTCTTGAGAAGAACTAGGTTAGGCGTCATTTCGCGACCACAAATCTTGTACAATGTATATAAATCTCGTTTCTAATATGACTGGAAATATTTGACGTAAAAAGTCTGGTCATAGCACGAAAGTGGACGCACCGCTTTATGTGGCCTACTGGGATATACAGCCAACATGACGAAACTCGGTCGTCACGACAAAACGCGAGTTGCTGCGTAGCCTTCATCAATATAGAGAATTAACTCGGGTCTATCCTACCCTCTGTGTCTTCAAAGTCTGAAGCTTTTGTCTGCATACACCCACAACATCGTACCGCTGTAAGAAATTCACAAGATGTTGAGTCGTTTCTATTTTCCCCGTTAGAAAAGAACTCCTAGCAGCAGAAAGTTCGCAGACCCCACTGCGCCACGTCGTGCAGACTCACCAGGGAGATTGAGTTCTGGCAGTAAGGCTTTGACATCGTCATTTCTCTTTGTGGGTAGCTCGAACATTGGAACTTCCGACCATAGCTGAACGGCTGAACTGTGTGGAACTCGTATCTCGTCGAAGATGCGAAGCCGGTGAGAGATGGTTTCAAGCGATCGATCTGGTAGGTCGTCAAAGAGAGTGCCTAGAGCCGCAGCATCGAGAATGGCAGAGTTGGCCCCTTGGCCTATGTGCTATATAATACACGCATTCAGCCGATGTCTCGCGTCTTGCAGCGAGTAATTAGTGGCATGTCAACCGGCCGGGTCGCCGTCGACTAACAAGTGAGAGTAAACCAAGGGTAACATGACGAACCGGTAACATGGCATGTGCTGCATCACCAATGGCGACAAGACGGCCGCGGCTGTATTGAGGAGCAGGTGGTCGTGTATAAATTCGCCACAGCGGCAAAACATCCATCAAATGGTCGCAAGCCGACCCAAGGTCAGGGTGGAACTCGCTGAGGGCAGCTGCCACATTCTCCACGGTCGTCTCGTCACGCATCGTGTGTGTCGGTAACCACGCTTTTTGCTTAGTCAGCGCCGAGAAGCACTTATTTCTGACGAAGCTTGAAGCCTCGCAAGTAGCCGTTTTCTGCAGATAAGACAATTGACACCATTCTGAGGATACCATCGTTTTCTTGCTTTCCCTCGTACGTACTTACAGAGATGAACCCACAGTGTGGATCACCATCCCCGGCATATCCTCGAGGGCATAGAGGACGAGGTTGAGGTACTCAAAGTCATGGCACCAGTACCCCAGCAGGTACCGCTTGCGATCGGGCGCAACGCTGAACGTACTGCGGCCGGGGACATCTGCCATGATGTTGTTCTGCAGCTTGGCGAGTGGGACCACGGCGCGGACGGCTGTTGTACTGCTCCGCTGGGCTGCGGAGGGCTCGCCGAGGATGGCGCTCATTGCGGACGAGTGTGCGCCGTCTGCGGCGATGATGAGATCTGCCTCGGCGTGCGAACCATCGGCCAGGTGGATGATGCCTTGCTCCGGCTCGATGCTTACTGCCTCTGTATATTCGACAAGGCGACACGGTACGTTCGGGGCATCTCTGCCACCGCCATTGTTCGAGGCAAGCAACTCCGCCACACGCCTCAACTCCTGGCGCAGGTCAGGCCGATATACTGTGCCTCCTGTGGACTCTGCTACCTGCAGGACTTGCAACAACTCCAAGGTCCTCCCGTCGAGGATCTGGGAGTTTTTCACTGGCAGCCAGGTTAGCGTCGGGAATCTCGGTCAGCCGGCGACAAACTTCTGTAGATAAGCGTCTATGGGGTTTTTCTTGAGGTGAAAAATCATCAAGTAGAGATTTCCTACTGCCACTGACCTCTACAAACCTTCGCTTTAGCATTATCAAAGCCAAGGCTTTGCAAGTAGTCCAGCGAGTTCGAACCGAGTCCAACGGCAGCTCCAAACTCACCTGATAACCCGTACTTCTCGAAAACCTGTGTGAGATCGTGTAAGTGATCGTCTATGCAGTGAAATTCTATATCGTAGGAAGATGAAAGGTCTTTCAGAGTGTCTTAACTGTTACTTTGTGCCCAGCCTTCCTCAGTGCAATGGCCGATGTCAGGCCGCGGATGCCACCGCCGACGACGACAACCGATAAGCTGATTGCAGGCATCGTAGCCATTCCGAAGGCTTATTCGTCGACTTCAACTTGTTCATGAGGCTCGCGTGTAGTCGCAATGTCAGCGCCCCGTTCTCCCACCCGATATACGGCGCAATGGTGAGGTGTGCCGGACGACACAGAAAGCTTCCAGATTAGTTAGTAATGTCAAGGTGACTTCACACATGTTCCCCGCATCTGGGCTTGCATGCCTGCATGCGTATTCTAGACTCGCATGTGTCACACAGATGCACACCCAACCTGGGTACAAGAAAGATCCTTGGCGCCATAGAACCTGCACCCTCCTTGAGGATACTAGTAGTTTTGGGAACAGGTGGGGGAATACTGTGATGATCCGAAGAGTTTTCGACGCGATCACTTGGTAGAAAGCTATTTTGGCGAACACAAAGCGCTGAAATATCCTAGGCCATTACACACGGATTCACAGTAAGGCCTGGCTCATGTCTTTTGAGTGACAACGGGAGTTGGAAGCAGTCGTTGTGACTGATGGTCGCGAAATCAAGGCGAACTTTTGTCGTACAAGAAACTCTAGCGTTGACAGATGTAGAGAGTGTCTGCGATCGAACTCACAGGAGGTAGACCAGGTCCCGAGAACCTCAACACTGCCAATAATGCCCGCGTCGACGACTTCCCCTCACATCTGATCCAAGACAATCTTTGTGAAGACCGAACTGTGAATCTCATTCCAGGAGCATCGAGTTGCTGTGCGCAATACCATGGCAGCACACAAGTATAGGTTCTCTTCTGGGAAACACCATAACGTAAACAGGTACGACGATTTGCTGGCTCGGTGACCCATGTGCATGCCGCGGTCTGCGGGGCTCGCAAATATTCCGATACAGCTGAAACCACATATTTCCGTTCTCGCCCGAGCCTGCAGAGATCCCAGCAAGATGGGCTGGGCTGCATAGAGTGGGGGAGCACGATAATGTCTCGTCGAGCGACATTGCATTCCAGATACCCTGTCGAGTGGCCTGCTTTCGCTCCACATTGATGTTCTGGGTAAGTTATGTCAATCATACCTCTCCATACTGACCGAGTGTCATACAGAATGATCGCACGAAAACACGAGGACTGTGGCTTGCGCTACCCACCAGTATACAGGACCGCATTTGTTGAACGGAGAGTCACCGATCCAGATTTCCAAGATCTCTACGCATACAAATGGGTAATCGAACTCCTTTCGAACTCCAAAGTCTACCGTTCTACAGAGAGCCTCACTTCAACAACAACAACACAAACAACATGGAATCTTTGATCGGATCGACCTTACACAAAGCCATAAAGACCCTCCATAGCCAAACTCCGGGCCATTGGCTACCAAGGGACCGCGGAATCGTCGCGCAATGGGTCGCTGACAAGGCCAAAGCAGCTCGCAAGGTTCCTGACGGCAGGCTGTTTAAGGGCGGGGCGCCGCGTGACCCGAGTCTCGCAAATTTCCAGCAGCTTGTCGTCAACAACCCCAACCTCCTCAAGCTTGCGAACGGCATGTTCACCGAGGCCTCGAACAAGTATCCAAAGGACCCAGTCGGGAACTGCGCAATCAAGTCTTTCGATCAGTTCATCACCGTCCTAGGACTTGTCATCCAGTCTGGCCCGGAGTTCTACGACAAGGCTGAGCCCGACACCGCCATGGGCCTCATCGGGTTCCCCATCAATGCCCTCCTCGACTGGCCCATGGGCACCGTCTCTGGGTACGAATTCTTCCTCCAGCCAGAGGTCAACGATGCGCTCAGGCACGTGCTCTGTTCCTGGGGCAAATTCCTCGGCACGCCAGACTCGGCGGCGTGCCTCGACGGCTGGCTGTCGGAGAAGGCGCAGGAGCTCATCGCGGTCAAGGGGAACAACGGCGCGACGGGGTACACGTTCAAGGAGCTCTTCGTGTGCCCGGACCCCTCGGTCACGCACCTCGGCTTCGACTCCTGGGACGCCTTCTTCGTGCGCGAGTTCCGCGAGAGAGTCCGACCCGTGACGGCGCCCGACGGCGTGCAGGATCCGAAATTCCCAGATCCGACGCTCGTCATCATCAACGCGTGCGAGTCGGCGCCGTTGCAGGTGCGAGAGGGCGTAAATCTCCTCGACACGTTCTACCTCAAGGGGCAGCCGTACTCGCTGGGCAACATGCTCAACTGCAATGAGCGCACGGCTCAGTTCGTGGGCGGGACAGTCTACCAGGCCTTCCTGAGCGCCCTCAGCTACCACCGCTGGCACGCTCCTGTTAGCGGCAGAGTTGTCGCCATCGAGTCCGTTCCTGGGACGTACTACAGCGAGAACTGGTTCGAGGGCCTCGCTGGCGCCCAGAATCCGGACAAGCCTGACCCCGCGGCTCCGAATTACTCGCAGCCGTACATCAGCGCCGTGGCGACGAGGAGTACCATCTACATCGAGGCTAAGAATCCAAAGATCGGTCTGATGGCCATCGTCTTCATCGGTATGGCTGAGGTATCCAGCTGCGAATTCACCGTGAAGCCTGGGCAGGATATCACGAAGGGAGAGCA
The DNA here is from genome assembly GCA_023703485.1 of Diaporthe caulivora. NCBI lineage: Eukaryota > Fungi > Ascomycota > Sordariomycetes > Diaporthales > Diaporthaceae > Diaporthe > Diaporthe caulivora. The sequence goes on from JAMPTR010000005.1 coordinate 163,661, forward strand.
GCTGGGCATGTTTCACTTTGGAGGCAGCTCGCATTGCTTGCTGTTTCGGCCCGGGGTCAACATCAAGTTCCTTAACTCCCCGCCTTGGGACATGGACAACGAGGTAAACTTCGCTGTGAGGAGTGCCTTGGCTGTGGTCGTCTAACGGCTATACAAACTGGGATTGCTTTGCCAAGGAGTCAAATACTTGCCAGATTGAAAACAACAATTGCTGGAAATTCATCCATTCGGATGGTGAGCTGGAAACAGCAAAATTGACTAAATCTCAACTGTTCGCCATCTACTGTGAAGGTCTATCACTGCCAGATCCTCATATATCTTAATTTCTGTACACCTTACTTCCGCACCAGAACAAAACATCGGGTCGTCGGACAAGCTTGGCATTATCAAGCAATTACCTCTCAAGTTGAAGTCATGTACTTGACAATGTCTATTCGGAGGGCTGACGAAACAACTTTTGACGCTGCCTTTACTCATCCACCTCCAGCTGTTGCTCGTGGAGCTTTCATTGTCAGCTCTCCGCCCAATAAATCAATGCGACGACAAGACACTGATTATAATCTGTTATGCAGGGTTTCATATGGGCAGGGACTCGTCTATCTTTCATTTTCCTCGTGCTTCGTCTCATTTCACGCTTTCAGGCGGGATCGCGGCAAGTATTCTTGGATGATGGACTTGCCGTTTTCGCATGGATCATCGTCCTTGTCACCGCAGCGCTGTGGAAACGAGAGTCGATGAATTGTACTATATCCTCACCATCAGTGCAGGCTTGGAAGCCCCCGATGCAAACTTCTTTCCGAGGCTTACCGTATTCGCCCCCATACAGTTTGTTGTCCAATTCTTCTTTTACACAAATGCTGTTCCTTGTCAAGCTTTCCTTTCTGTTCTTCTTCAGGAGGCTTGGTCAACAGGTTCAGGGTCAAAAGTACATTTGGTGGTCTGTTTTCTTTCTTATTATGTCAATTATGCTGTCTCCATTGGCGACCTCCAATAAACCTGTTTACTCGGCCCAGCGGAAATTTTGGTCATATACTGTAATACCGACGCTGCAACGAGCTTCACAGTGGCCACTTTGAAAGCGAACTGTGCCCTCGATGTCTTCTCAGATTTTCTAAGTATGTCAAAATCTGCGTTATATAGCTTGTGTGTTGACCAAACTGACTAAAATCATTTTAGTCATGCTGATACCTATCTCTATCCTTTGGAATGTAAGGATTCCGCGGATTAAAAGGCTTTGTTCATAAGGCTTTTCTCTCTTACACTTATCACAATTGTCATTGCAATTGTGCGGGCTGTCAACATCAGCTCAACGAAGCAAGGATCGGGACAAGAAGACACGACTTATGTATGGCTCTGGAGTGCGATACAGGCCTCTCTGGGTATGTACTCTCACAAATGTCTCCCTGATGTGTTTCAGAAATTTCACTGACGTGGAAGATTCTCTTCTCTTCTCCTGACAGCCGTGATTATTCATGCCTTTCTTCCTTTCCCCAGCTATTTAGCCAGGGCAAGACACAGGAGAAACCTGTGTGGGCACCCTCAGATACGTACTATCAACGACTCAGATTACGAATGAAGGCAACCGCCAAGACAAGCACCGCAACTCATGACCTGACTTCTATCAATGCATTGCCAGCTCAAGCCTCACGTCAACTGAACGCCAGTAGAGGACTGTGCCAGAGGCAAACTCAGTATACTGTTTCATTCGACAGTCTTGAGATGCACCCCGAGACACCCGAATAGATCTTACGGTCTCAACGTGTTGAGCAGGTGATCGTGAGGATGCCTCAGCCTTCTGATCAATCCGATAATCCGTCCATTGGAGTGACTCCTGATGACAGCACAAATCTGCCGGAGAAGAATCAGATCATCAAGCACGTCACTTAAAGTGTGACAACATGATGTAATGATAATCAAGCACATGGTTGAGGGAGTTATGATGGAGATGAAAACTTAACAGACTTCACATCTTATCACAGCCTCATGACCAGCTCGTTTCACGACTGAAATGCTCGGATAAGGAGATAGAATGAAGTGTGTAGACGAGTTTGTCTTGAAAAGTCCCAGAAATTAAGAACAAATGAAAATTTATCATAGCAATCATTGGGTAGACTTGATTCCAACTGCGTTCGTGAATGAATCTTTTCTTACCCTTCACCCCGGGCCATTCTTCCACCGGCCATGGATCCACGACCCCAGCACGTCGATGAGCGTGCACCGACAGGACAACGCTCAATACTCGCGCACTTGACTCCGTTGACAGCACATGCGGATTTGCCGCGCAATGCCAATACGATGGTCAAGCACGTGGGGAGGCTCAATCCTTGGAAGCCTTTGCTGGGCAGGCATTTTGATACAACCCCGAACAGATGCAACCTCGCACGGTTGCAGCGCAGCTGGGGAATGGCGGAGTGTGTACCCCTTCGTTCTAGAAGGGGAACCCCACTGCTTCCTAGAGGGAGGAGAACGACGGCGCCATCGCCGCTCATCGGCACTACCTTGGTAGTTTGGGCGGCATTTAGGTCGGACGGGAGACCCCGAGTTAGGGGACCGGCGGGGAGCTTGCACGGGGCAAACGCCGAATGTGACACTGTGAATGCGCGGCGTGACCGATCGGGCTGTCTGGGCAGAACTCTTTTGGGAAGAATGTTCGCCGTTTTGCGTGATCAACGGGGCCAACATGGAGGGGGAGCGAGCAAGGAGGCCGGTAGATTAACAAGGGATGTCGCGCGGCGATATTTCAGAAGTACACATGTTGTCTACTGCCAAGTTCTTGTGTATCTTGGCCATGGTAACCCAATTCGAAAGAAGACCGCATATGACCTACGGCTTTTCTCCTTTGATACGACTCTGCCTGAACCTGGACAGCTCCAACTCCGGCAGGTGAGTGACTGTTGGTTGGCATGGTATTTGGCCCCCCACGGCCCTAAGCACCTTTTCAAGCTCAATCGAGAATGATCCGTGTCCAAGTCGGGTTATGTCGCGATCACGCAAAGATTCCTGTCTATCTTCGGATTACATATCCGTGGGAGGGTAGGAATTCACGCTTCTTCCAAGATTATTCTCATATAAATTCTGTGTGAGGCAATCTCTAGGCCGGGCGGTTATCAATGATGCCACCGAGGACTCCCTCGCGTTGAGTTCAATTGCTCATATAGGCAAGGATCGCAAGGTTGGCACCTCGCACTTGAAGATAACGTTTTCTCCGTATTGGGGGGGAGGGGGCGTCAACTGCAGGTGGAGTCATGTCTCGTGACACGAAACAGGTAGAGTGACTATGTGTGTTCTAGAAGGTTACCTGAGTACGAATAAGCTCGCAGCGGACGGAAAGACTCTTGGAAGCTTCCTATGGGCGCGGATATCCACGGGGAACTTCCTGCCAATTCCTAGCAAAGGGTAAAGCCATTTCGAATGCCCCATGCGGCTCTGGCTCTTATGCGGAGCGCTCGTTGGCGTGGCATCCTCGGCAAGACATTCGATGAAATTCTGGGCTCCTTTCCAGTTCCCGGAAGTTGACCTGTTGTCCACTTGGCATACTCCAGAGTCGGGGTTGAGTAAAATCGTGGGAACAGCTTTTAAAGATCAAGTCACCCCAAGATTTCCGATCCAGCCCATCAATTATTAACGACAAACACAAATATGTGACCAGTTGATTAATACTGCTCAGAAGAGGTAGCACTTCCTGATACATGCAAGAGCCAAGATGACAATCAAGCTATAAATTAAGCTCATGTAGGTGAAATACGGCCTGTAATTACTCAGTCTGGCTTAAGAAGACGGTGAGCGAAGTGCTTGACGTCGGGTAAGGTTGGTTGGCAGCACCGCAATAGTTACATTTCACCGACGCATAATCTTACGGCCATATTTAGTCAGCCTTGACAGCTTATACCTACCACCAAGCAGATGTTAGTGTAATTTTATATAAGTACACAATGTCCCCTCACCCAGGAAAGATGTTTACACCTCTTGGACTGACACGCTCAGCTCGATCTAGACGCAGCATTGGCCGAGAAGGCCAAGGTGGATTTCGTCTTGGCTGAAACGAAAAACCCATCTTATATAGAAGAACCATCTCATTTCGATGAATTTCCCTTTTCTTGGTAGGCAATGGCGACCGCTTCCATCCAATACAATAAATAGCCCAGAGCTAAAATATGATCCAGCGGTCCATGTACCGTAGCCACACAATTACTTGGGCACATCTATGGCAACACACTAACATCTGGGCACACCGCTCTCTGTGTTTCCGTCGAGCATCCAAAGGACAAATTAATGTTGTTTGTCTCTTGTGGAAAATCGATAGACTTCATGCGCCCCGCCGCAGGTGATCACTTGTAGATGGGCTTGGCTACTGGCGAAGTCGTGTGAGTGCAGAGTTCCAGTCAGAGTCGCTCTAATGTCCACGGAAGGGGCCGAAATTCCAACGCGGTCTTCGTAAGAAATACTTTTCATGTACATGAAAGAAGAGAGCCCAACCTTATCTGTCGACACCAGCTGTGTGAGCGTGCCCATGCTTCTGGTATTTCGCTGTTCGGCCCGAAGAAAATTGTAGGCGGATATTTTGTCATCACAGAATGCGACACAAAACCACGAATATTTCAGGCAATATCGCCTGTCAGAATTCAAAGCTCTCGCTTACCCTACGTCTACTACATGGCTACAAGACAATGGTATACGCGTGTTCAGTCCCGTGCTGGCGCATTGGCCCCCTCTACATTTTCCTGCTGTTGCCAAGTAAGTTCTTGCACCTTCTGACTCGGCCAGTACGTGTGCAACGTGCTGCGTGCAAATCCCAGATTGTGGGGGGTGGGTGACAGCCAAGCTCGCGTGCGACGTCGTGATGATGGACTACGACCTTGGGGCCCTCACTCTAACGGAGAGACTGCAACACACATTTAGGATTCCACGGGATGGTGATGTGTCAGCTGATACGTCCCCTACGGAAGTTAATGCGATGATATATGCACGGCTGGTGATCCCAAAGCCCCCATTTTTTCCAATCCGATCAGAGTTGGTGTGGAGAGCTGCGGAATTGTTGGTGGAAAGTCCCCGAAGATGACGGACATGTGTCGGTCTAATAGGGAAGGAGATGCAGGAACATCAGTTGCCGTCGTCTTGTCCAGATATCATATACTGACTAGCCTGCTTATACGTAATGCAGATCAAGAACTGATAGTTCTTCCACCAGAGCGTGATCCCGAGCAATGAACACAAACACCTTGAACAGGAGATCCACTCACACCGGACTTGATGAAAAGCACACACATACACATCTCGTACTACACAGCTATGGCCTGCTGGTCCAGAAGCAGGGCAACATTGGCCACCTTGCAGCTTGGCCTCGTCGGTCTTCCTAGTCACACACCTGGACGCATGGGCGTTCGTATGACTCGTCTGGGGGTGTCGATGCCCTCCCCGATAATGTCGTGTAGGATCGGATGTGAGGCCCTGACAGACCAAACCAAGTTTTCGTCAGTCTTTTTCCATATGTTGACACTCGGAAATGTCGAAGGGAGGGGAGGGAGACCATCGTGATGAGCCCCATCCGAGTAATTCCTGGCTGCTCAGATGATTTCCGCTGCAATCTGTGTCTCAGTGCCAATGTATTGGCCATGTTGGATGTAACTCCCGATGACCCAGGCATCCATGTGGACACAAAATGAAGCGGAGTCCTCTCCCAGAATACATCTGACGACGGCGGGCATACGTGGCGACCTGAGCACCACTCATCTTATATGAATGAGCTGCAACCGCTGCGGGCTCATCACGCTGATCTACGGATCGACTATCTCCACAAGCTTATTCTCATACTTCAGCATATAATCACATTAGTTCAGGAACGCCTAGCTGCATGATGCTTATCCGCCTAGCGGCTGTTTTCTTGAGCCTTGCCTCTCTTCTCGCAGCCATACCGCTACACCTATCCACGCGCAGTGACAATGGGGTCTCCGGCGACGCGGGCACTGCCTCTCTAAGCTGTGGCTCGCAATACATCTCGTGCTGTACCGATGACTCTTCGGTGTGTAACCTGGCCACGGGCTGGAATGGTGACTTGGGTTAGCTACCTCCCGGACCGCCACACTAATTCTCATGTTAACGACTGTGTCATTCTAGTTGGCGGTTCCGTCGACTTTGGAAATAAGACCAACCATGGCGAGGGAGCAAATCTGAACAAGCGCGACTTTGGTTTATGTCAAGGGAACAACAACCTCGTTTTTTGCTGCGGGCCTGCCCCTTCGTACCAGGTTTTTCTAATCCTCACTTTACACCATAAATAAGACATCCACTGACCTTGGCTCCCAGGCGGGAACCATTACCGCACGTGAAAGCATCAACATTAATATCAACCTCTGCGGCATAGTCAAGCCCAAATTGATACGACGAGTCTCATCATAACATCATCCACGTGCAAGAGGTTCATGTTAGTTTCATTGTACATATTATTCCTAAACATCGACCTACGGTCCATAAGATGGGTTGGGACGATTGGGTCTTCCAATGAGATCCGAGCGATCAATCTCTTGGCCCCTGAGGCCATCTCCTGGTAGCCCATGTCTTCATAGACTAACTTGTGAACGCCAGTGGGGATTACTTTAGAGATTTTGTACATAGCAAGCAGTTCACAGATTTCAAATCAACCCATTCCATTCACTTTGAGGGTCTGAAGAGTGGAACTCTATTTCCATACGTATGCTTAAGAATAAACTTGTGGAGATTTTCTATATTGTGGTATACACTAATTTTGTGCGGATCAACTTGAGAAATATCTTGGTGGTATCTCACTCCATCAGAAGGGAGCCTTGAAGAACTGGCGGATTGCTATCGAAGGATTTTATGTAGACGGAGATTTGTACAGATTGAATCAGGATATATACATGGTAATCAGTCAATCATGATCTCGGGTGCAATCAAGCTTCTTTGTATTCAGTTTTTTCCTTAATTCTTACAGCATAGGTTGAGTCCATCCCACCAGAAACCATTGTGTTAAAATAAAAAGAATGTTCGCTTTCGAAGGCCGTCTTGTTCATCTTTCTAGTTTCACTAGATTCATCAGTAGGGAATCCACTTGTTCGTCTTACTGACGCTGCAAGAACAAGAGCATCTTCGTCGTCAAAATACACTTTGAACTCAGTAGTGATAGGATGCTCAAATGTCAGATAGGCCAGGTCAGAGTCAACCAAGCCCTTCCCTATGACACTCAGAGGATACTCCGGGCCATCGCAGCTCTCTCTACCGATCAAGACAGCCCTATCTATCCTCAGGTAGCGACCCATGGCACTGATATCAGAGTCAAGCTGATCTAAAGGGCGGCCCCGAGTGTGCATCAGACACCAATCGCCCGGCTGGGCCACCGGTGGGATGAATATGTCGTCCAGCTGGATGTCTTCGGACATTTCGTCGCTATCCCAAGGGCAGAGGTCGACGTGCCAGCTGCGGATCCTGATCTTTCTGCCTTCTGCCAGCCCTCCGAATGGCAAAGCTCCGCCTTCCAGGACCCACTGCTCCCCTTTCCTGACAAGTCGATACCCCCAAAATGTATCGTATTGCTCATACTCCACTGCAAGTGGCAGCCGTGGACGGGTTTGAGCCTCCATGGAGTCTCTCAGCGGTCTGGTCACAGGAGAGCGGCGTTTCCGAATGTGTTGGTCAAGCTTCTCGGAAGGTTGAGCCCCCAGCAGCAGGTTCAAAGCAACCATGTCTGCCACGTCGTGCCATCGACCGTGCCAAACACCTGGCCTCTTCCTGATGACTTTCATGACCTGGATCGCAAGATCGATAGGATCTCGGTCGTAGTCCACGGAGATTGCCTCGCCGTCAGGCCAATTGACCATAGACAGCGTTCCATATACCTTGTCTCTGACGTCTCCACAGTCCTGGTATCTGATTTCCCACATAAGAGAACCCAGGTCTCCCGGCCGAGGTTCGTATGAGGAGCCCGAACCCAGGAGCCAGAGAAAATATCTCGTCCAGTCGCAGTCGAAATCACGCAGCTGCTGTGCTGTGCTCCGTGGGTGGAACAGTCCCCACAGACGGTCGACCAGTTTGATCCGCCAAGAAGAAGCCAGGAGAGTACTCGCTTGGGCCAGGCCATAGATGGAACTGATGGGGACGTGGTCAACGCCGCAGCACACGATGACGCTCTTCCCCAGGAACACCTCTTGATAGATCCAGGTGCGCTGGAAGTAAGCGGTCCCGACCAGGCTCTCGAGAGCCGTACAGAGCCGCATGATGGTGCACCTCGGCATGCTCAAGAGGAAGCGCACCACCATCCGCCTCCACTCATCGTCGGCCACCATCGCCTTGTCAACGTGGAATTTGCCGGCACGCCCCTGCCAGTGTTCTCCGATCCGCCCCAGCCGCCTCGACCGCGACCGCAGCTTGCGGAACAAGAAGGGGCTGTCGGGCCCCCCCACGGACGGCCCGAGGCATACGAGCACCTGCCTGGCGCGCCGGTAGATCCGCCCCATCGCGGCCACCTGCGCCTCTTTCTCTGCCTGGTTTCCCTGGTCAATACAGACCGCATCGCACCAGAAGTAAATGCTGCTAAACGCCCCGCGGCGTTGTTTGTCGGAGGTGGCAGCACACAGGCTCGCCTGGCAGAGCGCGAGCTCGCAGTTCTCAGTCACATCCAAAGGGAGGCCATTGACGCGCAACAGAGCGGTGTCGGCCGGGTCGCCCCAGCAGTAGGAGATGGCATAGAAAGCCGGGCAGTCGTCAATCGGCCGGGTAGACAACTCGCATTCGAGTGTGTACGCATGATCATCTCCTTCGTATTCTTTTGTGGTCAGAAGCCTGATGTAGCTCGTGGCATCAGGGAGGGGCTCGTGACGAAATACAAAGTCCGAAGTATCGTTCATGTTGTTATCCACGGCTTGCATGTTGGCGGAAGGAATGCCAGGACAGCCATTGGTTTCACCCCGATTCACTCTAGGGAGCAACGCATTGGGTGCTCACGTTTTGCGCGGCGAGTGTGGCTGAGATCGCCTCGCTTAGGCATTGTGGAGTGTCCAGGGCGTGATTGATTGGGTGGGATGAGCCCCATACGCATCTTGCCACCAACATCCTTAAACAGCGTCGTGTCAAGAAGGACCGCCCCCTAATAGTTGTGGCGGTGTATTTGTATATTATCTGTTGAATCCTGACATGTATAATTTTGTTATAAATAAGTAAGTATTAATTTGCATTTATCTTAAATGCTTCTTATTATACGTTACATTCTGATTTTTATATAATATGCAAGTTATACATCTGAGAATAGAAGTCCATATAAGCTTCCTAAATTAGTAATATAATACTTTTCGTATATGTATCAACACGCGGCGAGAACAGCACCCAGTACTATTGTAGAATTTTGCTTCGGGGCACACTTTGAAGATTCAGACCTCTCCGGCGCTTAGTCACAGCAACAATGAGGCTTAGTAGACCACTCATTAAAGACCCAGTAACCAGTAATCTCTATAGATACATTGATATTAAAAGCCTAGTTCTATTTGGAATTGTAAGCCGTCGCCTGAAAGTCGACTCTGCGACAAGACATGTTGTCCTTCAGCCCCGAAGCAACGATGACGCCGTAGATACGGTCGGCCTGCAGAGCACCATCCATACCATATCACAGGGCGCCACTAAGTGGGAGGAAGGACTGAACCAAGATATAAACTAGAACAAGGTTGATTGTGATATCACTACCGTATCCTACGCAAAACATACAATATACCCATTGCACCACCATCCCAACGCCAAACCCCCCCCCCCATCCTCCTCTCCCATCCCGGGGTCCTCACCTGTACTGAACAGGCGGCCTCTTAGGCAACTCAGGCTTCAGCTCCTCCTCATCGTCATCGCTATCATCACTCCCCAGGTCCTTCTCCTCATCCTCGACCGCCTTGCTGGGGTTCTTCATGTACTTCCTAGACCAGCCGTCCCACGACTTGGCAGCCCTGGTAGTCGCCTCCCGCAGGTCTTCCGTGACCTTGCGGATCTGCCACTATTTTTACACACCTATCAGCTTCCCATCCGCTTAACAAAGGGAGAAGGAGGGAGAGGAGGGTGCACATAAAGATAATGGGGTGTCGAAAAAAAAAGAAAAGAAAACTTACAGCAACATCATCCTCCGCGTCGGGGACCTCCCGGTGCTCCGGCGACCACCCCATACTCGCCAGCACCTCGGCCTCGCCGGGGACATAGCCCCCGCCGGCGCCGGGGAACGCGTCCGGGTTGCGCCGGTGGCACGCCTCCTCGACGTAGCGCCGCATGAGGTCCATGGCCGGGCTGGGCTGGAACACCATCTGGATCGTCTTGTCCGCATCCTTTTCCTTGCCGTCCTTGTTCTTGTTAATTTTGATGTTCCTGAACCAGCCCCCCCTTTCGCTGTTGTTGTTGTTGTTGGTGTTGGTGTTGGTGTTGTTGCCATTGTCCTTCCCGCCATCATCACGGGTGCCGTTGGGGGCTTGGCTCGTCCCCGTGCCGCCGCCGTCGACGGCGTTCGACCCGCGTAGCACAACTGCCCCGTCCCGCCCGGATAAGCCTCCTCCCCCATCAGCAGGCCGCAGCTTCCCGACAACCTTGTTCGCCGTCATCCACGCGCTGGCATTCACAGCCATCCACACCATATTTACCTCGCTGAGGCCCCCAAACACGGGGATGAGCAGGTCGATAGTGAATGTGATCGGCAGAAGCGCGGTCCCGATCCAAAAGTCCCGCTTTGTCCGGCTCTTGGTCCTGCTCAGCTCGCCCTTGACGGTGTCAAACATCTGCGCCGGGGACTGCTGCTGCCGCCGCCCCGCTGGGCCGTCCGGGTGCACAAAGACAAGGCTCCTGACGGACGACCCGCGCGGGACCCGCGACAGGAAGGTCACGTCCGCGGGCCTGATGACGCTCAGGACCCAGACGGCCCCGCGGATGGAGACGCTTTGGATACCGCCCAGCGAGACGACCCGCCCGTTGTATGTCTTGGCCTTGCGGACCTCGTGCTGCCACCGCCGCACGACCTTGTCGCGCTTGCGCTCCTTGGTAGCCTTGTCGGTCGGCTTGAGGAGGTCCGGCGCGGGGGGCATGTACAGCATGTACCGCTGGGGGACATCCTGAGGGACCCCATCCTTAAAGGGCTGCGGCAGTGGGATCATGTAGGCCATGACGCGGGTCGTGTCCCGGGAATACCGAAGGTCCGGGTGGAGCGCGCCCGTCATCTGTGGTGGCGGTGGTGCTTCCTGACGGGCCGCGGCGGCAAAAGTCACCTGCTTGGGCTGGGCCCGAACTGCAGTTGTTGCCCGGAGCTCGTCCTCGCCGCGGTGGTCCCACTCGGCCTGGAGCTTCCGGGCCAGTTCCTCGTCTTCAGCCACGGACGGCACAGGCCCGGTGAGCGCTGGCGACCTGTCGTAGAGCTCCGATTGCCTTTGTTCTTCGTGCTCCCACTCGCTCTGCAGCTTCCTCGCGAGCTTTTCATCGTCGGCTGTCGACGGCAGGTGCTCTTCGAACTTGGACATGGTGCCGTGGCTTCAGGTGTTGTGGCTTGTTATGGGAGTCAGCCAAGTCGCAGTGTAAGTGAGTAATAACTTGAGGAAGACCGAGACATAATAAGGAAGATTGCCCTCCATTATGCGCAGCAGAGAAAAATGGCGCAGGGTCATTAGTCCTCAAGTCACTTTTTAAACTTGTCGTGTGTGGTCACTCCGCACCGCCCTCGTCGTCAGCGCATTCGTCAACCTTTCTCGGCGGGTGGCGGTTCACGGCCTCGTGCCAAGTAAACCATGCCGTCAAGCCCTCTGCGCTGTTACGCGCGCCCTGGGCAGTCCCCTGTCAGCTAGTTTCTTGGGGGCGCAGCCATCACTCAACATCAACACCAGCCTAGCTGCCTAGGTGAGCTTGTTGCAAATAGGCGCCGTCTTGTCTCTCACCTGAGCTTCCCACCCCGGTATCATGTAATTCGGTTTCTTACACTACGCACCTCGGGGCTGTGCTCACTTGGCCACTATTTTTGTAACACTCTCAGAACCTGCGGCGCACAAATGTGAGCTATGATAATGGAAGACCAGGCAGTGCGGGGACCAAGAGGGATCAACATCGGCGTAGTTAGTATGTGCTTTGGGTTTTCCATATTGACATGTGTCACGTCTAATGGCTCGCAAATACCGCGACCGCGTCTGCCACGGGAGCCCACCCGAGCAGACAGCACTTCCTTGGTCGCTGCATGCCGATACTCACCAGCATCGACCGGACATACCCCGTCCTTGGCGTGCCGACCTGACTCGGATATCATGCGGATTTGCTTTGGAATCGAGCATAACCGGTTTATTGGCGGCATTCTAACACGGGCCGGTCCTGGGAAGTCGTTCGGGCCGCTATTCCTCTTCTTCACTCCGGATTCCGCGACCGATCCGGGCCGCCGTCATCGTTGTCCTCAGCCTCCGTCTGGCCAGCCGGAGTGGAACCCAGCCTTCCTGTCACCACATGAAAATTCCCGGGCGTCTTCTTTTACTCTTCTTGATTTTCCGCGACCCAAAAACGGCAGGTAGTGGGTAGTAGGTAGGTCTTAAAAAAATAAAAAAAAAGGGGGAGGAGGGGTGTTTGACGACTGGCAAGGGATATATGTGCTTCCGTTGTTTCCGCGCAAATTTCATTATGACAACAATGTCCTTCCCTGCTCCCCAAGCCCCTCTCGATCGTTGTTGCGCACGCACGCAAAGTCAACGTGCCAACCTCGCACCTTCCGCTCTGTGGTTCCCATGCGGGCCTGGCGCAGCAGCCCGAGTAACACTCCCTCCCGGGCCGCCCCAAGCCAGCATGACACATGATACATGACTCCTTTCGCGATACAGACACCTAACCATCAAATGCAGTTGCTCGCCTCTTCCTCGCTGTCTTCCTCTTTCTTCTAATCCTGGGGAACGTGCTCCAAAGTCGTTGAAATTCGCCGTCAGACTCCATCAGTCATTCAAGTGGCATTGCTGAAGTGGTATCATCGAGGTGGGGAGGTCACGCAGCCGTCCCTCATAGCTACAGCGGTCATCTGGCCCTTTTTTCTTTCACGGCTGACCCGAACAGCTCAGAGCTGCTGGCCTCCCAAGACTGTCAAGGTGGCGACCTAGGCCTCCTTGTTGGCAGCAGTCTTGGAGTCCTTGTCCTCCTTCTTGTCGGTCCCCGAGACCGAGGTTCCATCGCTGCTCCCGCTCGCCTTCTTGTTCAGATCGAATTTGGGGTCGAGTTTCTCGGGGGTGACGGGGCTGCCGACGACCTCGTGGACATTGTCATCGGCGGACGTGGATTTCTTGGAGACCTGGCTGGCCAGGTCCTTGTCCTCTTCAGAGTTGTCAAACATCTCGGTATCGTCTGAGTCGGTCAGCACCTCCGTGCCATCGCCGAGGAAGATGATTCGGCCGCGGTAACCGCCAATGCCAAGAGACTTGCCCTTGTTAGAAGACTCGTTGTCGTAGTCATTGCCACTGTCATTGTCATCGAAGCTGTGGTGGACACCAGGGCCTCTAAACTCGGCTGTTACAAGTTGTAAGGGTCAGCATGGTGCTCTCCTCAGCTGGAAGTGTGCCACGCCGCAGTGGATTGCAGGCCGGACTAGGGGGAACGTGTGCCTTCTGTGGCAGTTTGCGTACCGTATTCTGGAGGAGCGCAAGGTCCGTCGCCGTTAGCGACTCGCTTGCTGATCTCCTCATACCACTCCTCCTTGGATCGACCGCGCAGGAAACCGATGATGATCATGGTCATGTTGTCACAGCCGACACCGCCCGTCTCCGAGTTGGAGGCCAGGCAGTTGTCCATCATGTTCTCGCAGATCTTGTCCAGATCTTGCTTGGCAGCAATGCCACGGCGGACAAACTCGATGACTGCTTGGGAGGACTGGCAATCCCAGATACCTAAAGTTTGAGGCCTAGGTCAGCATGCGCGACCAGGGCGGGCCAGGCAGGTAAATAGTGAGGCAGGACGTACCGTCACAGGCGATCACGAGGAACTCGTCGTCGTCCGAGATGTCATGCACAACGACATCGGGGTAGGCGGTCACGATTTGCTGCTCTGGAGCGAGCTCTGCGCTCTTCTTGAACTCGAAATCGCCAATGGCTCTGGAGAGAGCGAGGTTTCCGTTGACGCGACCGAAGTCGACAAACCCACCAGCGGCGGTGATTCTTGCCTTCTCGCCTGCGAAACACAAGTGTCAGCAAAACATGCGCGTCTGTGGCGCAGCGGACTCGGGGTCAAGAGAGTAGCACACACCCTCATTCTGGGGCTTGTGGTCGAAGGACAAGGGCTTTGCGCGACCCTTGACACCCAAAACACTTCTGGAATCTCCGGCATTGGCCTGTTGGACATGTCAGGTCAGCTTGCGGAAGCGCCCGCGGAGGAAAAGGTCACAGGGCAACACGCACAACGTAGATCTTGTCGTCTGTAAGAAGGCTGACACAGGCTGTACAGCCAGAAACCTCCTCCTCGTATTTGGGGTCTGCTCGGGAGAAAAAAAAAAGTATTTGTCAGCCAGGTCGGCACCTCTGACGGGAGGCAGAGCGGGGACTGTTTTGAGACGTACCGTTGAGTATTGCGCGGTCGGTGGCGAGGAAGCCGTCCTTGAGCGCCTGCTCGTAGTTGCCCGCCTTGAACGTATCCTGCTTTGCGATAATGTTGTGGATGTTCTCGCCCGTGAAGAGGGCGACTTTGTCACCGCCGTGACCGTCGAAGACACCGAAGAAAGAGAGCTGTTGGGGGTGGTTCTTGGAAGCACCGGTGTTGGAGGCGAGGAGGTCTAGGACGGTGGTGTGTGCATCCTCCATGCTGATGCGCCAGCCCTGCATGGCGGAGACGCCGTAGATGAGCCTCTTGTCCTGGCCATTCTCGGATGTCTAGAGGAGGACGAGGCGGAGGGTGTCAGCAAGGCGCGCGAGCAAGAGTCAAGCATGTATTAAAAGGAGGAGGTTCGGAGAAGAGAAGCGAAGGTGATGGCATCGGTCGGCATTGCATATTCCGTGGTAGCGATGGCGGGCAGGTGAGGTTGTCCCAAGCCGTCATCCCCGGACGGCAGTATCAAAACCATGACGCCATGTCACGAGGGCCAGGGTGCTCTGGCAGATGTCACGGCGGCGGCCAGACTGGAGCTGCACAACCGCCGACTGCCGACCGTGGGTCCCGGACGGCCGATGATGGCAGGCAGATTAAGCAGGCAGACTGGGCAGGACCGCAGCGAGAGGCCGAGAGGTGTCGGACGGGGTTGGAAGTCGGGGAACAGGAGTTGAGACCGCAGGATTGGGATCGGCTGGCTGGTTTTTGCACAAAGCGTGAACTGACCTTCTCGACAACGGGCTCACTGAGAGTCTGACCCATGGCGCACGAGACCTGATGGGTAGGTGAGTGGATGGACAGGCCGTGGAAGGGGGTCGGAGGTGGAGGGCGGCAGAGATGAGGTCGAGGTCGAGGTCGAGGCGGGTGGTTGTTGTTTTCCAGATGTTGCTGAGGCAGAGGCGTGGCTGAGGCAGAGGAGAGAAGGTGGATGGATGGATTGGAGGTGGAGGTGGTAGTAGTGGAGGCAAGGCGCCAGGTTCAGGCAGGCGAGAGCGGGGCGGCAGAGGCGAGGAAGCGCTGCAGCTCTCAGTACTCAGTTACGGCTAAGGTGTGATTGAGGTTGGCTTGCTTGGGTTTGGATGTGGACTTTGTTCTCCTCGGAGTGTGTCCTGCATGGGTGGTTTTTTTGGCACCAGCAGCAGCACCAGCAGCACCAGCAGCAGAGGCCACCGCGGGGTTGGTCTTACAGGGAAGAAGGAGGTCGGGATTAGGATGTTGGGAAGTGGGAATAACGATTTGGCAATGGGATTGTGAGAGTTGATAGTGACCAAACGCCAAAAGTCAGAGTTTTCCCCTTTCTCTGGTCTGCAGCACTCTGGACTCTACAGTGTCGCCTCTTCCTGTCCCGCTATCCCGTCAGAATGGGCCAGATGGGCCAGATCTTTGGGGGAGGCCAGTGAGTGAGGGGCAAGGACACGGGTACGCTCTGTAGGGCAGATGATACCACTTCAGACATGTACTTGTACTTCTATCAGGTGTGAAGACTGCATGTACCAGCACCTCAGGCCAAGTCAAGAGACTCTTGACAAACATGCAGGCAGACATCAAACAAGCAATCAAACAATCAAACAATCATGACAATGATAATGACAAAATCAATGTCAATGTCAATGTCAATGTCAATGTCAATGTCAATGACGTTGGGCGGTCTAGAATGTCTCGAGTTGCACCTGGCACTGGGCCATTGTCAGTACTGGCAGTGCAAGCCCATGTTGCTGTACAGTAAAGTAAGTATTCTAGCAGGTGGGATTTCGGACGAAGACAGAGAGCGGGGTATCGGGCAGAAGCCACTGTGCTGCTGCAATCAGTTCAAAGGCCGAGGCATCAGGTACAGGTACAAGAATGAGGGAAAAGGGAGCTATGGTCACCACCAACCCCCTGCGCCCAATTCTCTGGCCCGTGCTTGTGCTCTGTGCGTGCTTGTGGGGCTGCCATGCTGGGCTCATTGCCAGGGCTGCTTGGGCGGCTCGGGGCTGGACCCTTGGCCTCTGCTTTCCACCTTTCTTCCTCTGCCAGTTTCTTTGCCCAGGCTGCGGTGCTTGCCGGAGTCAAATGACGTAGGGCTGCCGTGGACCTCTGCTTAACAGCACAGCACTCAACCTCACCGCATCTGGTAGCAAGGCACATGATGCTCATTAACGTCAGCTCTTCTTCTTCTCCTCCAGCTACGAAGTGCAATTGATGCATCTTCCTTTACTACCATTAACATCCACTTGACTGTGTCAACATAATATGCATCCAGTGAGGCCAGCCATTGAAGCCATATCAAGGTAGGCATGCTGCTATGATTCTTCCATAAACATGAAATGGACCATATCATGGCTGAATATAAACAAATAGTCTATAATTGTAGCCCTGTCAGATTCACCGTCCATGTTCAAGGTCATGAAACAAAACACTGGCCCCAGTGCCAATCAATGTGGGGTAATCAGCCGGCCCATCACTCCCGGACCGTCACCGCCATGGGCTGCTGTCCGCCGGCCGGAATACTGACGACAACGACTACCTCGGCACCTGCCATGGGGCGTGACACAGCATTGCACTCCAGAGTGAGCATCCCTTCACACCCACCAGCATCCTGAATCTGTGAATCCCATCCATTGGACTAATCAATCCCTGCAAACTGGAAGCAGCCACTTCTGCCGTCCACTCTCTCCACCCTGACTTGACACAACCCGAGGCAGACCAGTATCAACACCTGCCACCTCCAAGATGGCCGAGAAGGAGACTCCAAACCCCATGGAGCGCCTGCCCGAACCCCCAGCCGTATCCGTCAAGACCCTCGCCGTAACCGGCATCATGGTCGACGTCTACGGGCTCGACGAGCTGCCCCGGAGCCTCACCCACGTATCCGTCCTTTGGCTGCATAACCCTCGCCTCGGCACAAAGGCCAGGATGGCCCCCATGGCCCAGCGTGCCGTGGGCGAGTACAACACCGGTGCCAGGGAGCCCTCGAGCACGCGGGGCCTGATCGCTGTCGCTTTCGGTGAGCAGTATCTCATATAGCCTTGACGTGCGACTTAAAGACTGATAGCATCCCCCAGACCAACGCAACCACGGCACCCGCGAGGTCCACCCCCTCGCAAACCAGTCCTGGAACAAGGGCAACCCCCACCACGCCCAGGACATGGTCGGCATCATCTCCGGCACCGTCGTCGACACCCAGCTCCTCATCGACGCCCTGCCAGCCTACCTCTTCCTCGAGTCCAGCCCGTCCCCCCCTCCCATCTTTGACCAGCACATCTGCCTCGGCGTCTCTCTCGGCGGCCACTCCACCTGGCAGGCCCTCTTCGCCGAGCCCCGCATCACAGCCGGCGTCAGCATCATCGGCTGCCCGGACTTCCAGCTCCTCATGAAGGACCGCGCCCGCCTCTCCAAGCTGCCCACTTACGACAGGGCGACCAAGGGGGCGGGGTTCCTCGGCAGCCGCGATTTCCCACCTGGCCTGGTTGCCCAGTGCGCGCGGTTCGACCCCAAGGGGATCCTCTTCGGCGACGGCAAGGTGATCGAAGCACCCGGGGAGGAGGAGCAGGCCCGCCTGAGGCCCATCCTCGACGCCCATGTGCGGGGCAAGAAGCTCCTCATGTGCACGGGCGGGGACGACAAGCTCGTGCCCTGGCGGTGCTCTGAGCCGTTTACCAAGTTCTTCACAGGTTCCGCCGGGGGCTGGTACAAGGACGCTGGGCTGGTGGTGGACAACAGGATCTACCCCGGGGTCGGCCACGAGTGCAGCCCTGACATGGTCGTGGACGCTGTGCGGTTCGTGTGTGAGGTGGTCAAGGGTGCTGGGGCTCGGGGCACGGCCGCGTCGAGGATATGAGAGGGCTGGTATGCGTATGAGGTGTGTGCTCAGGCGGTCTGGGTGGTCTCGATCCCTCAACGATGTGATATTTGGGGACGTACTGATAGTGATTGTCTCTTATACACAAGGTATAGATAATTCTCTCAAGAAGAGGATCCGGGCATGAGGTTGAGGTCATTTATTTTGAGATTTGCTGCAATTGCACACAATATCATTGCACCCACCGCCAACGGGGAGGCGTAGAGGCGATAGAGGACAGGAGTGTAAAATAAAAAGATATGCACATACATCAATACTGCGTAGTTCAGTCCACCACACTCATTCTCATGCTGCAGTATGATCCCAAAGATACAGCGAATTTTGGAAGATCCTCGATGTGTATATCTCACACTCATGCATGAACTCATTCTCAGTACTCGCGCTTATTGCTAACACGGATGAAGCGTCAACTACTTTAAGCTGGCCACCAGTCCCACCACGTATTCACCTACGTAGGCACTTAAAATCGACGTGAAGATTTGTTGCCAGCTTTCGTACTTGTAAGTGAAACTTTGTACCGCTCGAGAATGCCCTGACAATAACACTCCTATTAGTTACCAGTCATAGTACTGCGCTGGCGGCCTCGGGATTAAACCAAGACGTTTCCCGACTCTACTCTACCGCCACGAAGGCGAGAGATGAGACCTTCCCAGCGGAAAAATCGAGAAATCCGAGGTTTCTTGAACATCAGGTTAAAAGAAATAACCCCAATATTGTGAAACACGGTGGAGGCATGGGGGGCCGCTCTTTATCTGATCCAAGTATTGACCAACCGAGAGGTGGAAGGCTTCGGCTACATTGTGTATTATACTGTTTGATTCATATTTTGATTCTATTATTATATTTATTCACTTACTATTTATCAAAATTTCTAACTACTCTTTTCAACCCTTATATACAAATCTCATAATAACTTTAACGTAGTTCACCAGTGAGTGGCGGATATCAGTAAGTGACGGATTTTCATCACTACTACTAACTTAGCCAACCCTAGCACCCACCAAGGGCCAAAGGATTTAGGAAAATTAGCACCAATTGGTGCCAACTGGTCCTGATTGCTTATTTTTATTTGATTTGGTTAATTTGGAGGTGTGATGGTATTACAGTGCCAGTCTGAAAACTTAAAGTTTTGATGGGTGGGTTTGTGTAATGTCCCGAAGCCAGCCGGCACTGGGTGGCCGGCGCAGCCTGTAAAGGGGGCGTGCCTTCCCGGGGAGGGTACAGTTGTAATGTCCCGAAGCCAGCCGGCACTGGGTGGCCGGTACAGCCTATGAAGGAGGCTGGCCGGCCCGCCCACGAACCGGCTGGAAGAAGGGCAAGAATTAGTCTTGCACCTACAGTACCCTAATATCATACTCTCTTCCCAAGACCCTCAGTGACTATTGCGCCTAGCGTTGCCGCACGTTACAGTTTGGTTTTATGCAGATTGCATCCCCAGTTTTCGCGTTAGTTTCGCATCATTCCACCTATTTAAACATTTAATGTGTTAGAAATCAATAACCATTAATGTATTCTTCATTTGAAGAAGATAAATTAATTTAGATATTCAGGTTATTTACAAATCTTTAAAAAAAATCGCATTGAACTATTACCTATAACTCAAACTGCTAAAATTTGTAACGTTCTCGAAACAATATTATGCCGCAGGATAAACAAATAACGATCTCGCGAGGAATCATGCATCGAAAAATATAAACTTAACTAAATTAAAAAGTTAACACTTATCCAATATGTTATTAAGCAAGATGTACGAGGATTTTTAATACGGTTTTCTAATGTGGAAAATATAACCAATCTTTTATTGGCATCGCATAATAGCAAGCGGGTTAGTAAGAACTGGGCATAACGATTCGTAAATATACAATTAAGCTTGAAAACCAGGTTTAATCGACCTTATAATTACCAGATGGCCCTTTGTGAAGATCCGAAGGTTATTAGGAATTGGTTCCGGCTGCTCCGTAATATGATAACCAAGTATAAGGTCCTGGACGATGACTTCTATAACTTCGACGAGACTGGCTTTATGATAAGCCAGATAACCTCAACTTTGGTTATTATACGTTCTAAATAATACAAAAAGGCTAAATCAGTACAACCTGGAAACCGATAATAAGTAATATTTATTAAATGCATTAATGTAAAGGGCTGGTATATCCCGCCGTTCGTGATTGTCCAAGGCCCTTACCACCTTACCAACTGGAGAACAGAGTCAGGTTTCCTACTAAGTGTTAGAGGTTACTAGATCGAAAGGGGATAACAGATAATAGATAGGTAATGGTAGGTGTAATGGTGTGTATTAATAATTTTCTCCTTGGTTATTAAGCTGAAAACTAGCGTATTCTACGGGAGGAATCCTCCTTATTTATATTCGTCTTTTAGACTACATAGAATATTCGAGAATTAATTAATTACTAATCAGAGACTAGTAATTAGTAATCCATTAGCTAATTATTAGCATATTATTATATAATATCGAATTCCTTCGAAGTGGGTGGAAGAACACTAGTTTGAAAGAAGAAAGGTCGTGGTTCCTGTATAGACGTGAAGGTCTTCCACATGGAAGTTTCTAGAAACCCGCTTACGTAAGTAGATTAGGTAAGCATATGCTATAGGGTCATATAGTACTATAGGGTATCAGCGTATGAAGTATATAGCTTATACCTTTTCAGCCCTTATGGATAATAAGTTATGTTGGAAGGCACCACTTCGGGCCTGTCAGGGCTCAGGCTAAGGCGCCCCAGCAAGGGATGAGCAGCCCTGACTATGGCAAGGGATGATCAGCCCTGGCTATGGCAAGGGATAAGCATCCCTAGCTATGGCTAGGGATGAGCTGTGAGCACTGTCATCCAGAGGAAATGGGCAGGCTATATAATACGTGACCAGACGTGCTGCAATCACAACGATTAGTTAGGTATCGAAACATAGTATAGAATGTTCAGGTCCTGATCTGCCCACTAGCAATCTTTTGCCCAGCATCTTCCCGAAAGACTCCTCACAAGTTATTAATAAAAAAAAATTTTATTTAAATATATATAAAAGACTTTGTATCTATTTTTAACTATTAAGGGAGCTTAATTATATATGCCTATTATATATATTTATAAACCTTATTTGAATTTTTATTGTATAAGCATGTTTGCTTACGTAATATCCTATACTCGCCCGTAATTCTTATATTTATATAAGAACTAGCCTTTATAAGCTGTAAGTTATTATTTTACTTTATTTTATTTTATTTTATTTTATCTTATTCTATCTCATTGTACTTTATTATTATATATGTTTATATTTGTTGAATGAGCTTTCTGCACGTACGTACGTGTTGGAGGTGATCAACTCTTCTGGTCGATTCTGCGTGTGTATTCTCTATGAAACTACGAAAGGGGTGCTCGTGCGGAGAACATATAAGGTCCTGCCTTCGCCAAGCCGAGCAGCTTACCTAAGCCATCAAGCTTGATGAAGGAACCGTATGGCCCCAACGACCATTATTCCCACAATATTATTATTTCTTTTCTGTTATTTCGGCCGAACATCATCATTATTGTATTTTATTAGTATTGTTTATTATTTTATATCGCTACGTCTTTTTACATAAAGTACGTACTCTTTTTATTTAATCTAGATATTTTTAGATATATTAATAAAATGCTAGCAAAATCGCCTTTTTACTTATATAGCGCAGACTTTTATTCTACATATATATATGCGTGTACGTACGACTTATAATATATATATAGTAGGTATAAACGTATACGGACGACTTACAATACGTTATTTTAGGTCCTTTTATTTATTTAGTACCTACTACTTTGTACTATCATTATATATATATCTATATATATAATTCTGAGAATCCTCTAAGTTATTAGATATATTAGCCGCTTTAATTAATCTCTTCTGCTGGGGATTAGGTAGGTTTTTAGTTGAAAGGTCGGCTATTTGTTCCTTAGTAGGTACATATAATAAGTTAACCTTATTATCGTTTATAGCCTGTCTAGTATAATGATACATTAAGTCTATATGTTTAGACCCTTTATGAAACTCAAGGTTATTAGCTAATTTGATAGCAGACTGGTTATCTAAAAATACAATAGGTGTAGGAATTTGTATCCTAATTATAGTGTAATGATCACACCAAATCTTTATAGGGTTAAGTAGGTAACCCGTAGGGTTTATGTTAGCAGAGCGGCGAAAAGGTAATACTTAATTATTCATAATACGAAGACACTGTTCCCTATCGAAGCGGCAGTAATTACTAGCTATAAGGCTATCTATTTGCTAGACTGAATACTTAGATTAACAACTGAAAATTCTGTTCTATAAAGGCTATCTACTATAGTGATGACTATGTTCTTATATGTTCCGATTCTTCATCCGTCCTTCATAATGGACCATATGGACTGCTCGTCGACCTGTGCGGTCCACCCCTGTAGTCGACTGGACCGCTCGTCGGTCCTGTCGGTCCACCTTGGTCAGTGGGTCCTTGGCCCTAACCCTGACCTCTAACATGCTTTGCTATTTTCGCCAACAAGTGCCCGCGGGGTTGCATCGTGGCATCTGATTCTGTTTGCCTGTGCTATCAAAATGGGTCCCTTAGGTGCTAACATGTTGGTTTATAACAAAAAGGTTACATTAATAACTGCTTAATATATATATAATTTATATCTTTATTAACGATTTTGATATAACTTGAGATTTATAATACGCTTTATATATAATATATAAGAATATAATAATATCATATTCTAGAATTTGCTTAATTAATAAGGTGCACGGATAAGAAAATATGGATTTTTTATTTTTTAAATACTTATAAGTTAAATCTATATTTTTAACTTAATATATATAAAGTATTACTTTAAATAATACTAAATTAAATATATAAAGATATGAAACATAAGATATAATATTTAAATATATAGTTCTTTATAGTATATTAAATATACTAATAATAAAATATAAAGAAGAATATGATTAAAAAAGCTGACCCATTTACTATTATGACCCACTTACTGGTAAATGGTGTAGCACGGTACGGTTGGGAATCTTGCAGTTGGTTTGGTAGGTTGGTTGTCTAATAGAGGAAGGTCTGCCTGGCAGGGTGTGTGCAGAAGGTCAGATAAGCTGACCCTTCCTGCTTACGTAAGTTAGTCTATCAGACTGGCACACCCCCAACGGTCTGCACCAGTAAACCACGTTATATTTAAAAAATATCAATAATTAATATATACTACAATTATGTAATAATTTATTTAATAACTTTTATTAAATAGAGAATAATGAAAATAATTAGTATAATAGGTTAAAATTATTCTTAATTATTAAATATTATAGTTATAGTGGGTTCTGAGCAAATCCAGCGTAGTTGGCACCAATTAGTGCTAATATATGTATATTTATGGTTCGTGGTGAACCGCGATTTGGAAGGCGAAGTTGGTATTATTTGGTGCAAAGTACGTATTTCCCACTAAAAGTCGGCCTGTTTGAACTAGCACTGCAACTACGCCAACCACTTAAAATCAACAAGATCAATTAGAAGTAAGTAATTAAGTGCAGTTAGCACCAATTGGTGCCAATTTTTATTAAATATTTGGCCCTAGGGGGGTGCTAGAGTTAACAAAAGTTGGGTGAAGTTGGAAAAACTGCCGGTAACCTGATACTGCCGGCCATCTGATAAACCACGTTACCTTTAATTAGTAAGAATAAAAACAATACTTGTTAAATGGGCTTTGTTTGGTACGTACGTACGTCTGTAGTGTTGATGCATCCAATTGATTGAAGATGCATACATTCTAACTAGCAAAGGGGGAAGAAGCATCGCACGAAACAACTTTAGACGCAATCCCTTGCCAAGCCCTGCTGCTTACCTAATCCCCAAACCTTGCAGGGCATAGTGCGTACGGCTCAACCACTGCTATTCCAACAATACTAATATTTAAATATTATATTTATAATTCTTTTTAATATAATTAGTTTACTTATCAACGAAAACATATAATTATGAAAAATATTTTTTTATAAAATAGAATAAATTTAAAACATAATTATATTTTTTAATTATTCTTTATATACATTTTAAATTTTAAAAATAATTTAATAGTTTATTAAATATTATAATATCTTTTTAAAAATAGGGGTAGGGGTAGGGGTTGTGCTAGGGGATGGGTAGGGTTAGGGTTAGGGTTAGGGTTAGAGCTAGGGCTCTTGCACCTCTTGTAAGGGTCTAGACTCAGTGTCACACTTTAACGTCTATTTTCTCTATGAACAACAAGACTTCTGTCATGGCCAGCATGAGATGCACCATGAGAGCTGGGTCTATTGGCGCTATCAACGAATATTCTAAGCTACAGAGAAAGGAGAAAAGCAGAGAGCGTCGCTCGCGCGATCCTGGACTGCATAAGAATCTCGTCGCGACTGTGGGGCTAAGGGTTAGGGTCCTTGTGACGGTCAGGGAGCTTGCCTGACTGTGGCTGTCGTCACAACTTCTCTGGGGAGAGAAGTCTTTCCTCTTTGACTATCGTACAGTTTCCTGCTGATCTATATACTTGGTTGTCGTCCTTCGCTGGTCCTTCTTATAGATGCTAGCCGGTTCTGTGGGGAATCGTGCTGTGGGTCAGTGGGTCGTACGAAGGGCCCTGGCCCTGAGTTCTGTTGACAAGGGTTCATCCCATTACAGTAGGTATTTAGAAATCTCCGCATGGTGTATGTTAGTTAAGCTAATCTTTTTAGCTGTAGACTCTGAGGTAGCTACATTACTCTACATACTAAATAAAAGGGACTGGCCTATGCTTATATACTATTTTAGTGTAAATTATCTATATAGAACTCAGCAGGCTCTCCCCTGATCTGATTGTGTTAAAAGCTTGGTTGTGGTTATTGGAAAAGTGTTTTAGACTTGTGTCCCTGTATGTGTACTCACCTAGGCTAGTATCTATGCTCTGTAACGGGTTGTCTTTGGCCAGAGATGCCCAGGGAAACATTCTGTAACCCTCGAGGCGGATGTCATCCATTGAGCAGTTATATTTTGTTGCAGGCCACCCTTCTCTCCATCGTTCGTAGCAATCCGCCTGCGCTGAAGAAACTCTGTCTGTATTCATTTGTACTCGTCATCTGAAGCTGACCACTTTGACAGTTTCTGTTGATATGCCAGATATCCTGCCCCACGAATCTCCTCCATGATACGGACCACACTAGTCAAGAAGACATCTGGATAGGCCTGATGCCAAGCCGAGTGTGATCAGAATGTCATCATTCTCAGATGTTACTGGTCAAATTGGTCCACTCCAACGGGCGTATGGGTATTAGGCGAGCCTACAGAGTCACTTGTGGCGCAGGTGGCGGACGAAAATGTGAGAATCGACTAGCAATTTGGATTGAATCTAAGTGGCAGTCATCCTTGACTTGGGCCCTATCACGGGGATTTGCAGCTTTTTGGATGGTCCCCAATCAAAATGGGCTAATTGTTTGGTTCCATCTGTCGAAACAGAACGTGCCTCGAAGCAGAGGCACAAGGAGTTCAAGACGTTGACTCGACGTGGGTGACCTTGTTGTATGGCTTATCTGAGATCTCGTCAAGGTCCTCTGGGTTGTCTCCGCGCCGTGAGTACTGCGAAGCAGTGAGGTCTTATGGTCTCGGGTAGGCAACTTTGAACACGAGGTACCAAGGCCTCTGGAACAGCTTGTCCATCGACTCAAACGAGCGCCCCGAGGTCTCAGGCATGGCCACGAAGATATAAGCCAGGGACATACAACAAATAGAGCCGAAGAATGCGAAGGCACCATAGCGATGGGTGGCAAAGAGCAAGGACGGCATGGCCCGTAAGCAGGCGAAGTAAAATGTCCAGTGTGCAGCCATGAGTATAGATACACATAGGCCGCGAATGCGGACAGGAAACACATCAGTAGACATTAGGTATGGAATGAAGAACCAGCCCATGGACCAAGCTACAGCGTGCAGGTAACTGGTCTGGTTTCGTCTTTAATCCGTGTACGTACGCTTTTTCAAGCAGTATGTGGGCGGTCCCTTCATACAGTGGTTAACGCTTAGACACCTAGCATTTAAAAAAAAACACAATGTCGATAACAATGCGTGCATAATACGATTGTCTGTGGCACGTGGCCCAGAAAAAAAACACCGTCAGCCTTCTAACAGCCGCACGGACAAGGCTATCGCGACCGTCTGCTAACGGCGCCATAGACCGTCGACATAAGTAGCCCAAGACTAATCTGCCAGAGGCAGTCGGGCAATCAGTCACACGGTGAAGACTAGAATAGTCTCGACGCGAACCCTGTATAAAACGTGACAATCCAACAGATGCAGTCCCAGTTGACGCCTCTGATTCTTGCTACCCACATCAACCCACACTTCCCAAACGTTCTCCCAAGAAACCACAAGAACAAGCTCCCAAAACGGACATCACCAAGATTGCCATAATGGCAGCGACACTCGCGGATGATGCCAATGAGCTGCCAGCAATATCTGAGGCGCTTTTCCCGGTCGTGGCGCCCAGGTACGCGCCGACAAATATCAGCGTGATGATTTGTAACGAGATGCCGGTGGCGAGGAAGGTCTCCTCTTCGCCCCCTATTCCCAGGTAGCCAAAGATTGTGGGACTGTATTGCGTGATCGCATTCGCGCCAGACCACTGAGCGAAAAGGTGGGCTATGAATATGAGCACAAAACGACGGCGGTTTTCGATCGTGGAGAAGGTCTCCTTGAGGAGGTCGAGCTGAGAAGCCCCGGCCACAGCCTCAAGCTCGTGCTTCAGTTGCTGCTCTGTTCCATACAACCCAGCCTGGACATAGTGGTGGCTTTCTAGGAGGCCCCTAAGGCAGGCCAGCACTCTTAATGCCTCGCTAGGCTGGTTGCGTGCTAAGAGAAATCGAGGGGACTTGGGGGTAAAAAAGGTCCCTATACCCTAGATGACGGCAGGGAGGAGCTTTAGGCCGGTAGGCAACTGCCACTGTAGCTGAGTGTCTTTGTGGTAGCGTGTGATGCCGTAGTTGAAGAAGAAGCTGAAAACAACGCCGAGTTGCTGGCAGCAAGCGTACTGCATGGTGAGCAGTCCGCGAGTCGGAGCAGGGGAGATCTATCAGAAGAGAATCAAACAAGAATCAGGACTACCCTAATCAAGATCGTTCTGCACCACCACATGCCTACCAGACCTGGAGTAGTGGGCAAGGTATGTGGACAGGCGGGCGCTTACCTCGGATATGTAAATTGAAGGGAACACAGTTGTTCCACCAAAGCCAAATCCAGACACCAGGCGAGAGACGTACAATCCTCCGAGATGGCCGATGGAGAATGTCTGACCGAGGATACCGGCCATAGATATAACGGTAAAAACCTGCATTGTCCGCTTCCAACCGAGCCTCTGCGTCAACCAACTGCAAGCGAGGCACCGGAACACAGCGCCGGCGGTAGACATAGACACGATCCAACCCTTTACATTGGCATATTCGGAAGCGGAGAGTATGTTGAGCCCGAACCTGGTCGTGAATGATTCCATGACCACGATTGATGCAATGTTGCCTGCAAGCAGGTTAGCTACATCTCTGGGTGCATTAGGCTGGATTAGCGGTTAAGACATGCGTGTCTGCCATTGACTTACCTTCATCAAACCCCTTCACAATACCTGAGAAGCTCCATACCTATGTGTTGAAAACCAGCCACCAATTGAATATCTCACGGGGGGTCTCTTTGAGGGCTGCCCGGGTCTTTACGACCAAGGAGCTTTTCGCTATGTCAGCTTCGCGATTAAATCTACCATGTGTTATTTTGAAACTCGAACTTGCATGCGATCGGAGTACGGCTTTTCCAACGGCTAACACACTACCATAGAATCCTTTGGCGACTTGGCGATTTTATCAATGTGTGGAACGTAGAGGTACGTAGCTAGAGCGGTGGATGAAATCGAACATGCCTCATAGAAAGCGGGGCCTTGGATTTGTTCCTTATATTTTTGTCATTTTCTCCAAAAGTGCCAGCTCCAATGGTCGTCGGACGTGGCGGTGAGGCAGAATTCAAGCCGTTAAAGATCCGCAAAACTCTATTTAAGCTCTTTAGGACCCGCAAAACTGTACACCAGCCGTCCTGCCAATTGGGAAATTTTCAGATCTTGGCAGAATCAAGCAATCTTAGTAGTCTGAGCACAGCTAGGGCTCATTACCTAGCCGCAGCCGTCCCTAGCTATAGTATAGCCTTGTAAGTCCTACCCTACCTGGAGCGAAGTGACTATCAGGGCGGCAGGAGTTTGCCGGAGCGAGCGGGCGAGGGCGAACTGCCGCCGCCAATTCTTCAAGCTAATTCTGAGCCGCGATAGCGGTATCTTTACGAGACTTCCATCCGTTTTTTGACACACGAGTATCGAGTTGGCGGATATTGCGAGAACCTCATGAGTCTGCTGGGCAGCTGGGAGAGGGTATTCGATGACATTCTTGGTAGGTAGGGAGTTGATCACGGTAGCACCGACGCGCAACTGGCCCAGTAGCGAGAGTTGCAATTATAACATTAATAAGAGACTCAGCAAATTCATTGAAATTTCCCGTTTGGTTAACCAGACGCGGCCATATGGATCGGCTTGTTCGCACCTGCTCGAAACTGAAGCAGATTCAAGGCATTTCAGAACACACTCAACTGCGGGTGGCCAGACCTGAGACCTAGAAAGGGAAGAACAGCGCGCTCGGCCCCGCCCGCGCTGTGAATATTCCTTGCGCCGGGCCATGTCGATCGCACGCAGATGGAGAATTCAGGCGATGTCCCCATCCATAAACTGCTAGGTTCTCGATCACACCTCAGTTCCTAGCCATGTTGGGACTTCCAAGGCCCCGTCCATCTATACCGTCATGTCTGGGATCCCCATCAGCGATGAGACTAGTGGATTGGCACACCTGGTCATAATTGAGGTAGGTAAAACGGCATATCCACCTGGGGCCGTCAAATTTATTCTGTTCCCACCAAAAGCAATTCATAAGTTGGCTGCCATATGCTAACCCTCTCCGTTCACTGTCTTAAACCCTGAAGCTGATTCTTTAGACGCAATATCTCTCACCTTCGTTGTTGAACATGCTTGTTTCAAATTTCCCGGCAGTCCAGCTTATATTTTATCGCGGATAACTCCCTTATTTTCGTAATCGCTATACTTATTGGTTACATGTTGTCAGTCTATCTTAATTTCGCCCTTCTGGCCGATTATAACATCAATTTTGTTACAGAATAACCCTCCCTTCCGCATCATGAATCATATAATTATTGGGCCCAGGAACCCGGTGGATTTGATAGTACTTCGAGGTCTAAGAGAGGGATAGTAATCGAGGAGTTAGTCACTAGATGATGCACAAGGGATTCAGAGAAGCCCTGGCCCAAGCAAAGGCAGAATCAACTTACATCACAATACCGAAGCTTGAACAACCATCCCTCAGGTCTCTGGTCGCGATTTCTGATATAGTCCCTAATACCAAAGGAGGCCTCCCCGTCAACTGCCCATACCTCTTCATCCCCTTCAGGGATTTTACCTCCCTCCTCATAATAGCGGATTAGTGCTTCAAAATTAGCACGGTGTTCCGGAAGCTGGTTCTCCCGGATCATGCGTCTGTACCCTGCGATCCTGCCTTCTTGAGTATCCCATAGCGGCCGAGAGGGCGGCGATTGTACTGAAGCTGGGTTTCCCGTCTCTTGGGCCGATAGCAAGTCTGAATCCGCAGTGTCTTTGCTTCCGTTTGCGATCGGCGGCGAAGTGATAGATAGAGTGGCAACTCCGTCGACAATATGATTAGCCTCACCTCCCTGGGATGTATTGCTCTGTTTATCAGTCATTTTTAGGTGAATTAGGTGACTGGTATGTGCTCTATAGGGATTATTAAGAAAAGCAAGCGTTGTTGAATGTCAGAAAGAATGTTGTACTTAAAAGAAAAGAGCGTTGAAGTTGCCATTACCTAGGTATTTAAAGCAGAGACAGTAGCGGGGTCGTCTGATAAATTAGCCGTTGGGCGCTGTGCCTGCAACGCCGCTTTGTGGCACAAGTGGCACAGGTGGGTCCCTCTCTGACAGTGGTGTTGCTGTGCCGGCTCGGCAACTGTCCGCCAACCGCTATTTGAGGTACCCACCTGGGCAGGCATTGAACACCACTCGGACACCCTCACTGCAGCTGTTGTACTCTAAACGACTATTAAGGGACATTGCGGGCGTTCGGAATCCAGTATTCAGACCTGAGAGGTCGTATGTGACTATTTCCTTATATCTCTCACCACTTAGAATTCCCCAGGATATGTATGAAAGAAGACGAGGAAGGAAACAGTAGGGGAGAAAGGGCGCCAGTGCTGCGCCGTTCAATTTCTATAATTACTTTATGCTGGAAAACGGGCCATTTTCGGGCCTAAAGGTGGAACGCAAGGTCAGTTAATGTCCCGCTCCTACGACAACACGCCTGTTGGGAAGCCTAGCGACCGTCTTATGGGCCATCCAGCAGTATAGCGAGAGTTTAGTGGGTGAGTTATTGCCATTACTTCTGCTGGCTCTGTATATAAGAAGGCACACTGACCGTCTGAATACAATGTCAATCATCTTAGACACTCTCAAATCCATCCACTTCCTTCCTACATAATTCTCATTATGCAGCAACGTCAGCGCATTCATCTCGTTCTTCCACACTTCTCGTTGATAATAATATCAGTCAACCCATCTTCGGCATCGATCCTACATTGCAGTCATGTCGTCGCAGCAGACGAAGCTAGCTCAAGCACCCGTCGATCCTTTGAAGGAACACGCTAAGAAATGACGGATCAATTGAAGTCTGCTCTTACTGCCCTGCAGAAACAACCTGGACAAGAAAAGAATGTGGCATGCATGCTACAGGCGTTCAAAGGGGGCCACCTTCCCAATGGAGAAAAGCCTGTCCTTTGGGCTATCGATGGCAAAGTTGGGCTTGGCAAATTCAGCAAATATTCTGAAGAGCTTGCTGCGAGTCGGAAGAAGAATCCGAATGTTAAGAGTCTTAAATACGTGCGTGGATAGATGTTTTCCAACTACGACTGGAATGCTGCGAAACCTTACTAATCGTGCCCCTTAATCAGTCCTATAACTCTCAGATGATGGCAAGCGGGAAGCCAACTCCGCCACCTGCTGCGCCCAATCAACAACTGGCCCAGTACGCATGGTGTGATAGGGCCCCGCGAGCGATGTATGGGCACGGTGTAAGATTACCAAGTCCAAAAGTGAAGGCTTCCTCCCATAAGAAGCCGGGCTGGCATAACAAATTGAAGCTTACAGTCGAGATGAGGGCAAGTCCCGATGATGGGGGCAATCCGAACCTGATCAGGAGAAGACAAGTTCTCAACGATACTGGCTCCAACGTGCAGAGTGTATGGGTGGAAGATTGGAATGCTCTTAAAGTGCCCGGCATGGTCTCTCAACCTGGCATGGTTGCTTCCGCCACCGGTAGGGGATATATCCAAAATGTGGAATTGGAAATCCGAATCATGAAGCGCGTACTCGGGCACGACGCACAGGGAAATGTGGTGGAGCAATGCCGACCGCTCACATATTGGTTTAAGGAAAACTGCGTCCTTACCGACCGTCCCAACACATTACTCTCGGGCGAGACCATGCGCCAATTCCTCTATTTTGCCACTCAACCTGGAAATGACCGACTTCTGGTCTCTCAGAAGAAGCAAGCAATCATTGATGGCCTGGAGGCGAGGCTCGCCACCGATAACCCTAACTAATGAGGACTGCTCATTCATTATCACCAACCAATCCCCATAGATAGCTGGCTATGTCGCTTATAACTGTAAGGGTCTAGACTGAGTGTCACACTCTAACGTCTATTTTCTCTATGAACAAGAACACTCCTCTGGGGAGAGAAGTCTCTTCCTCTTCGACTATCGTACAGGTTCCTGCTGATCTATATACTTGGTTGTCGTCCTTCGCTGGTCCTTCTTGTAGATGCTAGCAGGTTCTGTGGGGAATCGTGCTGTGGGTCAGTGGGTCGTACGAAGGGCCCTGACCCTGAGTTCTGTTGACAAGGGTTCATCCCATTACAATAACAAATTAAAGACTTGGCCTGGTGCCATACAAATCCATTTTCCCGCGCTGTAGCTATGGTAGAAGTCCTAGGCGGTAAGGGTCAAGGGTTCTTTGCACGTGCAAATGGGTTGAAGCAGACCGTACGTGTTTGGTACGGGTTCTGATTTCTGCTTATAGAGGAGGAAGAAGCTATCGCTAATCTCGTCGCCCTGACGGTTGGTGCAGTAGTCGGCCCTCTGGCTGCCTAACTCCAAACCGTGTCATTTGATTGGCTATAGCCCGTAGGGGCATGGGCACTTGACAGTCGCTCAGAACCCACTATAACTATAATATTTAATAATTAAGAATAATTTTAACCTATTATACTAATTATTCTCATTATTCTCTATTTAATAAAAGTTATTAAATAAATTATTACATAATTGTAGTATATATTAATTATTGATATTTTTTAAATATAACGTGGTTTACTGGTGCAGACCGTTGGGGGTGTGCCAGTCTGATAGACTAACTTACGTAAGCAGGAAGGGTCAGCTTATCTGACCTTCTGCACACACCCTGCCAGGCAGACCTTCCTCTATTAGACAACCAACCTACCAAACCAACTGCAAGATTCCCAACCGTACCGTGCTACACCATTTACCAGTAAGTGGGTCATAATAGTAAATGGGTCAGCTTTTTTATTTTAATCATATTACTTCTTTATATTTTATTATTAGTATATTTAATATACTATAAAGAACTATATATTTAAATACAATATCTTATATTTAATGTCTTTATATATTTAATTTATCATTATTTAAAGTAATATTTTATATATATTAAGTTAAAAATATAGATTTAACCTGTAAGTATTTAAAAAAATAAAAAATCCATATTTTCTTATCCGTGCACCTTATTAATTAAGCAAATTCTAGAATATGATATTATTATATTCTTATATATTATATATAAAGCGTATTATAAATCTTAAGTTATATTGAAATCGTTAATAAAGATATAAATTATATATATATTAAGTAGTTATTAATGTAACCTTTTTGTTATGAACCAACATGTTAGCACCTAAGGGACTCATTTTGATAGCATAGGCAAACAGAATCAGATGCCACGATGCAACCCCGCGGGCACTTGTTGGCGAAAATAGCAAAGCATGTTAGAGGTCAGGGTTAGGGCCAAGGACCCACTGACCAGGGTGGACCGACAGGACCGACGAGCGGTCCAGTCGACTACAGGGGTGGACCGCACAGGTCGACCAGCAGTCCATACGATCCATCAGGAAGGACGGATAAAGAGTCGGAACATATAAGGACATGGTCAATACTACAGTAGATAGCTTTTATAGAACAGACTCTTCAGTTGTTAATCTAAGTATTCGGTCTCGCAACTGGATAGCCTCACAGCTAGTGATCATTACCGCTTAGGAAGAGAACAGTGTCTTCGTATTACGAACAGTCAAGTATCACCTCTACGCCGCTCTGCTAACATAAACCCTACGTGTTACCTACTAAACCCTACAAATGTTTGGTGTGATCATTACATTTTTGCGGGCAGCATATATAAAAAGGAACGTTAGTCGTTATTAGAGGCTGCATTACTAATCCTTCACAATTTAATATAATATTTAAATTATTTTACAATAATAAAAGAATTAACTAAATGGTTAAAACTTAAGAATCCTGTCAGATTATACGTAATCACCGATGTTATAACGATAATTTGATGGGTCTTGATTGTTGTGTCTTCTCCATGTTCGGCTGACCCCCTCCTTTCGGGTGGTTGGGTCTTTTCTACCGACGCTAGTGTTGATGCCTGAGGCACCCCTTTGTGGGTGCGCCTCTGGGGGCGGTCCGCAATGGACCGATAATCTGACAAATCCTTTTATTTATTGTAATGTCCAGAAGCCAGCCGGCACTGGGTGGCCGGCGCAGCCTGTAAAGGGGGCGTGCCTTCCCGGGGAAGGTACAGTTGTAATGTCCCGAAGCCAGCCGGCACTGGGTGGCCGGTACAGCCTATAAAGGGGGCTGGCTAGCCGGCCCGCCCACGAACCGGCTGGAAGAGGGGCAAAAGTCAGTCTTTCACCTACAGTACCCCTAATATCATACTTTCTTCCCAAGACCCTCAGTGACTATTGCGCCTAGCGTTGCCGCACGTCACACTAAGTTAGTAATAAAAGAAATACACTTATGAATAACTTGTTTAAGTTTGAATAATTTTTTATACATAAACAGTTCTTTAATTAAAACTATTAAAAATCATTACTTTTATTATTTAAATATTATATTTTAATGATTAAAATGTTATTTATAATAAAGATCTGCATTTAATTCTTAATAGTTTCTTTAATAAGAAGAATAACCTTCCTTTTTTACTATTTCTACATAAGTTAAATAATTAAGGGTTTAATTGGTAAATAGTGCCCGGACGCCGGTAGAGGTCACTAGTCAGCAGGATCCATCTTATGATCCGAATGAGCTAGATCGCTCGCGGGAACACCCGTCTTAGAATGGTCAGGAATGATTATGCATAGATGTTGGCGATGGCAATCGGTGAAAGATGTGACTTGTCAGACCTCTGTACTTTGCAAAAAGAGACGTTGATAGTGGGCCACAACTCGGAATTTTGGAGTTATTTAAGGTTTCTAAGCCAGCTTAAGCGATTGTCCGTGGCTCCTAGAATCCTTTTGTCGCTGTCTCATCATAATAAAATTGTCACTTGGGTCCTGACCCTCACTGTCATATGGATAGTGCCCTGCAATACAAAGGCACAGCTGGGTTGATCAAAGAGGAAGCTCGGCATGACTAATAGCACTTTTGCCGCGGAACAATGGGGGTAAGACTCTCAATTTCTATGATACCAAAGGCTGAACAAACTACCCTCAGGGCAACTTGCGGCCGTGGCAATTCAACACACCGTGGAAATCTTGTAAAGGCGAGGCAGGATATTGTAAAATAACGTGCCGCCATGCCGTGAAAGCCCAATGGAAGTGGAATTGCTCTACCCCTGAGACACTGCACGCGCATCAGTGTGTAGCTCGCTGGACCAACGAGTTACACAAATACAAGCACAAGGGGGTCGCCTCACGTGCTTGATCCATAGGACTCGTAGGTGAATGACCAAGACTATCAACAACCCCCAGGCAGCACCAGCAGGTCCATCGGGCCAGGACAAGCTCAGACTGACTGACGTTGCGGCCGAGCTCGAGCCAAGCGCGGCAGTTCTGCGGGGGCGGGCCACAAGATCTAAGAGGGACGGGGGAGGAGAGAGAGGGCGGTCGATGGCCGGTCAAGTATCGGATGCAATGCAACGATACCAAGTGGCTTGCTTGATGAATCTTGCTTTTTCTGTGCCTGCCGTACACGCCACCAATGGGGGTGGGTGTCTGTTGTCCATTGAAAATTCAGTCGCAATGCCTTGAATGATAGACGCAGGCCAGGATCAGGGAGGGGGGGGCGCTCGGTGAGCGACGCTGCTGAGCAGCCGACTCAGCAGTCCAACAAGCCAATTTGAATGAAGTGACCCAAAGTCCATGTTCCCCTCAGGGCGTTCTCCGAGCCATTGGTATAAGAGAGTACAGAGACCACCGCGCGGGAGCAGTACATATCCCATCCAACACCCAACCTTCGCCACGGGGCAGGTGTCGGCCGAGCCGCGCGGGAACGAAACACATCGCGCCCGCAAATTGACGTCTGTCTACCTATCGGAGTCCCAGGAGATGAAATGAAGGGTCTTGCTTGTGCATGATTTCCCATCCAAGACGAAGGGGAAAATTGGTCCGCTTCTCTTTCCCTGCCCGCCGGAAAAGCGAATACCCACCGCTTCAATGTGCTCGAGCGGGGGGTTACGTGTGCTGCTTTGACATGCTGACAAAACCAGAAAGCGCCCGCAGACACTGCTGTTAGTCCTTCGTTTTTTCGCCCTTGTGCGATCGACCCGATGTTGCACGGCGGCTACCTACCCCACCGAACTTGGAGTGGCAGCGCCTTGCGTTGCGTTGCGTTGCAGCGGCATCTCCTCGAGCCCCGTGGAGCTCGCCCGCAGTGGAGCATACCGCGCGGGTCGGCCCAGTCGGGAAGGGGGACGGTGCGGTGCAAAATAGGGCAAGAAACGTCGAAGACACCACTCACTTCTCTCAATGGGATCAGCTACACGATGAACGAATCCATCGCCGCCTGCAGCTGAATCGGGCAGTGCTGATATATCGACAAGTGGGCCAACCAAGCCAGACATAGTACCAGCCGCGGTCAGCACTAATAGCAGCGACTTGCGGTAGGCTGCCCTCGTTTGGGCCAAACAATCGCCTTCTTTCGAGCCTCTCGTAGGCGAACAGAAGTCCACCAGTTCCTGCGAGGAACCCGCTTGTCGCGTTTGTGTTCGGACTATCTGGCTAGGCAGTCGTTGGCATCCGCGCGAAGGAACAAGTTATTAGGGTTCCCTCGAGAGAGTTATTTGTGGAACAAGGACACAAAGCAGCAGTGGGACAAGATACCGCCGCTGGGGGGGTTGAGGAAGAAGAAGATAAAAGCGACAGCCTTGTTGTGATATCTGGGCTCTCTCCATCTGAGCCCTCACACCCCTTTCAGCGACATCCTTTCTGTTTGATGATAGCCGATTGCTCCGATTGCTCCAATTGCTTCGTAGCTGTACTCACCTCCCAAACTCACCTCCCAAACTCCGTCACCATGTCATCCGAGGTCAAGACAGAATTCCTCGTAGTAGTGGCTGGTCCGGCAGGAGCAGCTCTTGCAGGTTTCCTCGGTCAGAATGGTACGTGTGCCTAGCTCCCCGGAAGCGTCCCCGGTTCGACGGTGCCCGCTGACATTGGGCGCAGGCCTGAAGGGACTGATGATCGCCGGCGACTCCGGCACGGCAGACACCCCCAGGGCCCACCTCGTCAACCCGTTCACGCTGGAGTGCCTGCGCGACATCTCGGTGGAGGACGACGCCATGAGGCTGTCCCTGGCGCCCGAGATGGTCGGGGCGTTCCGTTACGCGCGCAGCCTCCTGGGCCCGGAGCTGGGCAAGGTGCAGCACTGGGAGGGCGTGCCCGAGAACGCGACCAACGTGAAGAAGTACACGCCGTCCCGCTGGGTGGACCTCCCGCAGACGTACCTGGACCCGATCCTGGTCAAGCACGCGTCGCACCACGGGTTCCCGGCGCGCTTTTCGACGCAGCTCGTGTCAGCGGAGAAGGACGCGGCCAGCGGGGAGTGGGTGTGCGAGGTGAAGGACCTTGTCCGCGACGACACTTATCGCATACGGACCAAGTTCCTCTTTGGCGCCGACGGGGCGCGCAGCCAGGTGGCGAGGCACACGAATGCCAGGCTGGCATCGCAGCCATCGCAGGGCATCGCCTGCAACATCTTGTTCAAGGCGGACCTGTCCAACCTGATGGAGGAAAAGCACGCGCAACTGCACACGATAATCAACCCGGAGGTCAATTCGCGGTTCGGAAATGGACCGGTCATACGCATGATCCGCCCGTTCCGCGAGTGGATGGTCGTGACCTTCTTCCCCGGCATCACGGCCGACCAAGATCCGTTCAAGGGCATCAGCCCAGAAGACCCGGAGCTCCTCTCGTGGGTGCGCGGGACGATCGGCCTCGACGATAACCCACTGACCAAGGACATTGAGGTCAAGATCCACCGGCTCGACCCGTGGGTTGTGAGGGAGACGGTGGCGGAGGATTTCATGCCTGGAGACAAGGCGTTCCTGCTGGGCGATGCGGCACACCGACACCCACCGGCGTACGGGCTGGGGAGCAACACTTGTGTGCAGGACGGGTACAACCTGGGGTGGAAAGTGGCCTTCGTGGCCAAGGGGTTCGCGGGGCCTGAGCTCCTCGAGACGTACAACACAGAGCGGCAGCCGGTAGGGGCGCAGCTGGTCAGGGAGGCCAACCGGGCGCTGGTCATGCACATAAACGTGTGGGCGGCACTGGGGATGCTGGGCGGGACGCAGGAGGAGCGCAAGCGGGTGCACAACCTCCTGACGGAAGCGACGTCGGAAGGAGAGGCGGCGCGTGGGCGACTACACGACGCGCTGGAGGACAAGATGGGCGAGGGCAAGAGCCTCGGGCTGTGCATGAACCAATGGTACGAGTCGTCGGCGGTGTATCTCGACGACGAGCCGGGGCCCCGGGCGGTGGCGGAGGGCTTCGACCGGATCTCGGATGTGCACGTGTCGACGTACCCGGGGACGCGCCTCCCACATGCCTGGCTAGACAGGCCGGCCAGGAGGCGGGCGATCTCGACACACGACCTGGCTGGTAAGGGGGCTTTCTGCCTGCTGACGGGCCATGGGGGAGAGGGGTGGGTGGAAGCGGCCCGGAGTATCTCTCAGAGAACAGGAATCCCGATCAACATGCACAGGATTGGGTACGGCCTTGAGTGGCACGACGTGCATCGTGAGTGGTACGAGAGGAGGGGCGTGGAGGACTCTGGGTGTGTTCTGGTGCGCCCTGACCGGTTCGTTGCGTGGAGGAGTCCGAAGGTGGTGAGTGACTGCGAGGGTAAACTAGAGGCGGTCCTGGACAAGATCCTGTCGCGCAGCTAGATGTCTTGTCGTCAAATGCCGAATCTCTTGTCGTGCTGGCAGAATGCTGGACATGTGTCGAACCTGTTTTATGTAGTCTACTATGTAGCGACGTGATCTTGTAAGCTGTCAGCGCCATGTAAGCCCGGATGTAGCAGTTCCACTTGCTCAGTCATCAACGACTGGCATTGGTAGTCATGTCGCGTTGCGATGCGTTGCGATGCTATGCCAGGCCATGCCATGCCTTGCGAGGATGGCGTAATCTGTAGCGGTAGTCCGTCATCTCGCCGCGAAGTCGCATCACAGGCTAGTCTACCTAGACTGTATGTATACGCGGGGCACGCGACACGTTCCAAGGCGTGTGCAAAGGGAAGAAAAGAAGGTTGGCTTTGGAGCGTGACGCGAGTGCATGATTGATGGATCACGTTGGGTTGGTGGGCTTGCGATTTAGGCAAAAAGGAGTCAAAATTTGTTTTGCTGCCGGCTTGGGTTCAAGAGTGGAAGGTCAATGGCGTTGATCTGGTCCTTCCCTTGGGACTGGTGAAGGCAGAGGTACATGGGTACTTGGGTACATGGTTACATGGGTAAGGAGTACAATGTAGAGGAGAGATTGCACCACCAACCAAGGTCAGGCTGGGCAATTCTGAAGAGGACAGACTGCATTTCACTAACAAGCTTGTCAACTTGATTAGCCATCTCGGATAGTGTAGGTGCAGTAATCTTGGAACCCGGTTCTCGCTCTGGATTGCTATGGCACTTGGCTGGGACGGAGCCAGTCATTACCAGTCCAACTTCCAAGGCCCACGGCCCAGCTAATGACAGGACCGGGGCGGATATTGGTGGTGACATGGTAACTTGGTGAGATGCAGCTTGGCCATGGTTTTACGCGTTCCAGAACCGAGATAGGTCTGCTAGACTGTGTGCGTGTGTACAACCTGAACATCTTGGTAGGTGGTAGGTGATAGGTGATATGTGTCGTGTGCTCTTCTTGCTCCTTTCCCTTCTGTCAATCCAGCTTGGCCGTATTGTCTGTCCGATTTTGTCCTCCATCCCATCTTTGGCGACCGACCGTCTGCGAACCCTACCCCTCTCCCTCGTGCCGCCTTTGGCCTTGACTCCGTTGCTCGCTTGCTCGCTGGACCCTTGTCACATGCCCACTTCCACCGCCGACCTGACCTGACGTGAAGGGAAACCAGGCAGCCCAGGTCAAACAAACCTTGGAAATCGGGGAGACAGGCAACCCACGCCCACAACTTCAGCACCCCAATCCCACACCAGCACCACCGCCATACGACGCGACGCGACACGACACGACACGACACTGCAGTTTTGTGGGATTGTCGACTTCAAAACCTCTCGTTGCAGAGATTGCCAGCCACCTCTTTGGACGGGCTAACGGGCGGAACTGAGAAATCACGAGCCTCCACATCCGCGACCACGGCACTGTCAACGAGCGCATTCACACACGCACAACCTGCCACAGATGCATTCACAAGGCTGACCTCCCACTCACGCCCTCGGTCCTCTCCCTCTCTCGACTCATCCTCGTGTCTCTATCTCTCCGTCTCGCCCCCTTCCGACCGGCCGACCGACCAGCCTGTTAGCGTCGCTCTGCCTCGAGCTGCCGCCACGCCCGCCATAGCTCCCTGCTCCTCCCTTCGCACCAGCCAATCACCGGAGCACAGCAGTCACGCGGTAGCCTGACCCAGTACTACCTCTCGAACTTTTCCGTGAGCCTCTCGACACACCTCTTCGCCCATCGACCGCAGCTCCCACGACTTATCTCGAAGCCGCCAGCTCGGGCGCGCCTCTTGATTCCCCCGAGCATCGCCTGCCAGCTCCTCGAGCCCCTCCCTCCCCACTCCTCCTCCTCCTCCTCCTCCTCCTCCTCCTCCTCCTCCTCCTCCTCCTCCGCCGCCGCCACTCGTACCACCACCGACCCCGTCTGCCACGCGCGCCCGCTTCGACATGTGGACTATTTTCAAAATATTATCTGGCGCAGTCTACCTGCTGTCCATCATCCTCTCCATACCCATCGCATTCGATGTCGGCGGTCGCGACTCGGGCCTGGCCTACAGCTTGTCCATCTTTCTCTTCTACTTCTTCTACAGCTTCGTCAAGGCCATAACCCCGAGAGAATCGCGCCTCCGCGGGTTCTTGACCAACATCCTCGGAACTCTCCAGTGGATCGTCCTCCCTAGCCTCCTCATCTGGTCGCTCAGCCGTTTCTCTGTCGATGCAGGATCCACCGACTGGGTGTCCAGGACCCTTGGTCACATTCGGCCCGCCGCCAAGTACACAGAGAGCTGGCATGAGTGGTTCTTTGGCCAGGGCGGTATGCTGGAGCATCTGACCCTCGGGGGATGGGACAGCGGCTTGAGCTACTCGAGCCCCGTCTTCCAGCTTCTCGAGGGCTTCTGCAGCCTGCTGGTCATCCAGGCCGCCGGCCAGATCACACGGTGGCTCGTCAACAGGGGTCGGAGTGACACCTGGATAGTAAGTTAACAAAATTGGCGCGACTAGAAATGGCTCCCAGGCTCCATGAACCCCGCTGACCATTGGCGTTTCCGCAACCACAGATCGTGCTTGTCGTCTTTTCCGGCTCCATCATGGCCACCGCAGTCTACTTCCTCTGGCGCGTCGCCAGGTTCCCACAGATCGGCAACCTCGATGCGACCCTGATCGGCGTGACAATTACCTCGGCCGTCTTTCTCTGCGCCTTCGGCATCGGCAGCGGCAGGGGCAATCCCGTCGA
This sequence comes from Diaporthe caulivora, assembly GCA_023703485.1. Taxonomy (NCBI): domain Eukaryota; kingdom Fungi; phylum Ascomycota; class Sordariomycetes; order Diaporthales; family Diaporthaceae; genus Diaporthe; species Diaporthe caulivora. The sequence continues at coordinate 205,373 of JAMPTR010000005.1, forward strand.
ATCGTCTCTCTTGTTTGCCTATATCGTCCTCTGCATCTACCAGATCTTCACCGACTACCTGCCTTCGCCCAATGGAGCAGCCTCGCAGGCTCTGGCCGAGGAACAAGCCGCGGCTGCGCAGCCCGAGTTCCCTCCTCTGCCGCCCATAATCATGGCATCTTACTCGACCCTACTCCACATGCTGGGCCAGCTCCCCGACGCCTTAAGCTCCTCGCTGACCTTCCTGTGGGCTGCCTTCCAGACCATCACCCCCAGCGTCATCATCTCGCTCACCTACCGCATCATCGTTTTTTACTGTGCGACCCGCATCATCCCGGCGGTGCGAGAGTCGGGTGCCCGGGCGCTCATGGACGAACCCTCCAACCTGGACGACTCCTCCGACGCGGCGAACAAGCTCATGAGCTTCTTATCGTGGTTCTCGCCTTCCATTCTCATCGCCGTCTACACCAGCCTCCTGCTGCAGCACTTTTCGGTGGCGGCTACGGATGGCGACAGCATCGGCTGGACTCTCAGGGGAGGCGACGCTGGCGGAAACCTGTGGCGGTGGATGAACGTGGCCGCCACCATGGGTCTCTACGCCATCGAGCTCTACCTGGGGAAGGACGAGGTGGACCACTGGAAGATCGACTGAAGAGTCGACTGAGAGGGGATGCGTTATATGCCGTGAAACTAAACCGGGCAGGCGCTTTTTAGCCGACGAGTCGCGACTAGGTCACATTCGGTTTATCTGCGCCTGACCGTTTGCTCACGCAGGCGATGCCATATATCTGCAAGAGTCTGGCTTCTCATAGTGACCCTGCGGCGAGGGAGTATGTTTGGGTCTTGGGTTGGATGACCAAACCATTTTCCCAAGCCTGGAGAACGAGAACCATGATGCGCGGCTCTTTGTTAATCCCGACACGAGCCGGACAGGGTCGCTTCCAAGGATATCTTGGGGGCTCGCAGTCACGAGAGACGGACGTCCCTGTAGTGTCCGCAGTGAAGCGTGGTCGCCCGTACATACAGAGGACGACTGGGGTGAAGTAAACGGGAATAGGGTTTTGAAGTTTGGGAGGAGGGATAATGGGGGCCTGAGATTATGGAGAGCCTCAAAGCTTGGCGCACAGATATGGGAAATCCAGGCCGGGGTCGTCTTGGGGCTCCCTTGAGCAGGGGGCGGGTTTTTGCAATTCCAGGGTGGCTGAAGCTGCTATATTTTTCCTTTGTTGGTGGGATCTCTACCAATTGAGCCAGAGAGAGATCTTGTTTGGCATGCCCAATTTATTATCATCGTTGGACGACACATAGCAAAAATACCCGACAATCAAGACAAAATCAGCCAAGCCCCGATCGGCCGGGACTTCCCCTCAAAGATTGGGTGGGGGGCAACCGTTACACAAGCAGACGCACACGCTGAAGAGGAACCTGCCTCGCGGACGTTCCTCGAACTCACTTCCTGTCAATGTCCGAATGGTGGAACAAGGCCGCCCAAAGTAAAAATTTTTGCGATACCCTATGTAAAGCTGCATGAAAAGGCTGAGGGATGCATCTCAAGTCTCTTTTTGAGTGAAACGACCCGGTCATGAGCCCCGGCAGCACAAGCTCGCTGTCCCGTGTCTGGTCACTCTTCGTATACGATGTTGACAATAAAGAGAGCAGGACGGCCTCCGAGCGGAATGGGTGGGTGCAGGTAGCGGCGTCCCCAATGTGATATTGGGCACCGGCTCCTGCTATGATCTGTGATGCCCTTTATTAGATATCACACACGTGAAGACCTAGCCGGTAGCAGGTAGATTAGTGTACTCTGACAACGACGATGGTTAGCCTCGAGCCGCTCCCCTGTGATGTTGGATGAATCAGACGACAGAGCCACAACATGTGCACTCTGGAACGGGCCGAGGGAGGCTCTCTGGTGGTGAGCTGGGGCATTACAAATCCCGCAGAGCCTCCCTCTTCCGGTAACCTCGCGTGTAAGACACAAATTGCCAACCTCGTGATGAGAGGTCCCAATTGGGCGTTATCACACCGGCCAGAATGCCTGTTTTGGGGCCGCTCGAGGAGCGGACTGGGCTGATGCGGGAGAATCCCCAATCCCGGCTCGTGTGTTTCACGAGTGGGGAAAACATAACCCCAACGTCAGTCCTTTCTCGTTTGCCCGTTTGCCGCTGGGAGTGTTGGTGCGGTGCTGCATACGTATTTTGTTCGTCTCATGTTTCAGCCTGCGAGGAGGACATCATTGGATGGCATGAACGCCCCTTACTCTATTTTGGACGGATGATCCTCCAAACAATGCCTGCCTGCCAGCCAGCCAGCCAGCCCCGTCACCAAATCCAGCGCCGCACGCATAAACGTCGGCGCAGTCATGTGGGGAACTCGACAGGGAAGCACGCGACTTCATTTCAATCGACTTCAACTTCTGGTAAACCTGGAGCCTCCCTCTTCACTCCTTCCTCCCATGTCGTTTCCCAGGGGGCTCCGCCTCTCAAGCCCGCCCAGAAGCTGTCTATCTGGTTCTCGGTCCCCACACCAGATTGCCCGTCTTGTCCTAAAAGCTTGACCAGATCCCGGCGCCGATCACTGGTCATTGGGGGGGGGGGGTCAAACAAGGAGGTCATATGACTGGCGCAACCAACATTGGATGGGGAGGGGGGGTTTTAACTACACGGTCCCTGGATGCTTCTCCCTCTCACCCTGGCCATTCGTCGCCCGTCGGTTCCCTCAGCATGGAGGCGCAAAGGGCACACTGCCTACGAAAGCTGTCCCCTGATTTGTTGTCGTCCCAAGTTGCAGTACGTCAACAATGACGATCTCTCTGTCCACATTTCTGGCATACACTTGGCCTTGAGGCTGTAGCACGTAGGTTATTGGCCGAGTCTGTCCATGCCCCTGGCTGAGGTGGCATCCCTCCTCCCTCCCTACCCTTTCGGGAGGGTCAGCCCATGACTTGTACTTTTCCGAGAGATCTCTCTATGTCAAGTCACAAAGCCATGGGCTGTGGTACCCGCCGTCGAGGCTACCGTGGGTCCCCAGGGGCATACTCGAAATCGGAATCGGCACGCACATCCCTACCCATAATCTCGTCAGTCTCTCGAGGGTGCGAGCTGTTACCGCCCCCCCCCCCCATCTCATGTCCTGTATATATCTACCTCGGGGCATACGTCTACTCCTTCGACCCGCCTATCTTTTTTGGATCGTCGTGTTTCTTTTACCACTGCTTAACCATCCGCCGTAAGGACAGGATTAGGCATTCTCTGTTTTGATTCTCCTCACTTCACTTACACCTGTTTTCCTCTCCCTCTCTCACACACACAACTACTCAGCTCCTCACCCCGGTGGTGGTTTTTATTCAGCCCTTGACCTCGTCGTCTTTCTCTTCTATCTCTGTACCCTCCTGAATATTTTTCCTCGTCCCTCACGATGCAGACCTTTGGAGCGTACCTGGTCGCTCTGCTGGCCGCCAGCGCCGAGCTCGCCTCGGCCCTGCCCCAGCCCATGGACAGGGTCAGGAGCCGCGGCAGCGGCCAGACCCTCTCGGTCCCCGTGAAGCGCAACACGGTCTACAAGAAGCACCCGGCCGTGGCCATGGCCAAGGTGTACGCCAAGTACGGCAAGGAGATGCCCACGCGGCTCAAGACCATCGTGAGGAACCACCGCGCCGGCGTCGGCATGGCATCATCACCGGGCACGGACGCCGCCAGGCGCTCCACGACGGAGGGCTCCGTCGCCGCGTCCCCGGAGCAGTTCGACGCCGAGTACCTCGCCAACATCCAGATCGGCACGCCGCCGCAGACCCTGCCGATGGACTTCGACACGGGCTCGTCGGACCTGTGGGTGTTCAGCAGCGAGACGTCGACCTCGAGCGTCAAGGGCCAGGCCGTCTACACGCCCGGCAAGAGCTCGACGGCGTCCAAGATGGACGGGTCCAGCTGGAAGATCAGCTACGGCGACGGATCGAGCTCCAGCGGCAACGTCTACAAGGACCTCGTTACCATCGGCAACCTGAGCGTCGCGTCGCAGGCCGTCGAGACGGCCACGCAGGTCTCGTCCGAGTTCACGGCCGACTCGGCCATGTCCGGGCTCGTCGGGCTTGCCTTTAGCTCCATCAACACCGTCTCCCCCCAGGCCCAGAACACCTTCTTCGACAACGCCATGCCCAAGCTGTCGCAGCCAGTGTTCACCGCCGACCTCAAGCACGACGCAGAGGGCAGCTACAACTTTGGCTTCATCGACTCGGCCGCCTACACCGGCGACATCTTCTACGTGGACCTCTTCAACAGCAGCGCCGACTACGCCGGCTTCTGGTCCTTCCAGTCTACCGGCTATGCCGTGGGTGACGGCTCTGCTAGCTCGACCTCTGGCTCCGGCAGCACAGGCACTGGCAGCACTGGTACCGGAAGCACTGGTACCGGAAGCACTGGTACCGGAAGCACTGGTACCTCGTCCGGGTCCGGCTCTGCCCCCACGGGTGGCTTCGGCGGCTTCGGCGGCTTCGACGGCGGCAGCGGGTCCTCTGGCTTCGGATCCGGATCCTCGGACGGCGGCTTCGGCGACCTGAGCGACCTGGGCGACCTCGGCGACCTGCTCGACACCCTGCAGCAGGGGCAGCAGACCGGCGAGGGCGACTCCAGCTCCTCCGTCTGGGTCGGGTGGTTCAACAAGCTGATACGCAGGGAGAACACCACCAACAAGAAGACGCAGGTCCAGCCGGTTGCCCGGTCCGCGCCCCCGACGCGCCAGCACGCCCCCGTGACCGCCGGGAGCAGCACGACCAAGCGCGCCGCCTCGCTCACCTCGGCCTCCATCACCGGCATCGCCGACACGGGCACGACGCTCCTGATGCTCCCCGAGGCTGTCGTCTCGGCATACTACGCGCAGGTCGACGGCGCGCAGGACAGCGAGCAGGAGGGCGGCTACGTCTTCTCGTGCGACGCGGCCCTCCCCGACTTCACCTTTGCCGTGGGCGACGGCCAGATCACCATCCCCGGCAAGTTCATCAACTGGGCGCCTGTCGATACGGCCAACCAGACGTGCTACGGCGGCCTGCAGTCGGACGCGGACATTGGCATCTCCATCTTTGGCGACATCGCGCTCAAGGCGGCGTTTGTGGTCTTCGACGGCGGCAACAAGAGGCTTGGCTGGGCTGCAAAGCCGACGTCATAGAGAGAGCCTACTCCGTTGCTCTCCTTTGCAGTCGTAATCGATACGCTGGGATTGCGCTGCAATGTTGTCTGTGTTACATTAGAAACAGGGTTTGCGATCCCGAGAGCGGTGATGGGCTCTGATGAGAGGCCGGTGTTTCAATTTTTTTTTTGGGGGCTTTGAGTTTTGACATGTCGAGGGGAAACAAGGTTGGGGGCGGCGGGCGTGTGTGTGCGTTGCCGTGCGCTTCCCGCCCTCTCGACAGGCTCGGTTGGCTCGGGTTTGCCTATCCCGGATCGTGCACTTTTTTCTCCCTGCCGTATTTTACTGCAGCGTATGTATATATTTATAAAAACAACCACACAAATACTACTACTACCAATACCCTCCACCCCTGCTCCCATGTACACACGGCATTCCTCGAATACCATAGCGTGAAGTATGCACATCGTCTGGCCCTACCGGTCACGTCCTACTAGTTACTTAGGTAGTCTTCGGCGCGGGCGATGCCAGATGACGCCACTAACTGAATATACGTCAGCCGCCGCTACATATGCATGCTATGCTTACTTAAGTACCAGCATTCTTGGACCTGGTAAACAGTTGGTCCTCGGGGCTGCTCACTTGGCACGCCGGGTATTTTTCGGCCGCACAGTTTTCCTAATACCACTTTGTTCATGTCTGTGGTGGTTAGTGGTGGTGGTGGTGCATAAGGTGGTGATGCACTGATCCGGTCTTTGGAAACAAGTGTCGGTGAATGAACGAGCACACATCGTGCGCGTCGCGTTCAGACCACCACCGAGAGGATCGGAAATAAAGGCTTCCTGTTGGTTATTGCCGTGATCCTGTCCTCTTGTCTGCACGTATTGGTCGATTAGACGAAGCCCTCGCAGCGGATGCAAGTACCCTCGACTCATCTAGGCTCCCCAGGGGTGACATTGCCGACTCGAGCAACCATCTCAGGGCCCAACCCAGCACGATCGAGGCGTTGATGACCTATCAGGAACATTTGGGGCCACGTCCTTCTGGTCCTCTGGTAGGATGACCCCTTCAAGCCCCCATGGTCCTCGCCGGGCCACGACGATCCCTTCCCCCGGCTCTCGTCCAGCCATTCGACACACCCACCACAGGACGGCCTCGGCTGGTGGAGCCGCTACAGGGAAGAAAAATATCCTTTGCGGCAAACGACCCAAAGGAAGGTTTCGACGTCTTCCATGCCGATACCACATTATCAGCACAGCTGTTGCGTTGGGGCCGGGCATCGTCGTCGAGGGGCCGCAGGTTCTGGTGCACGCCGGCAAATGCCCGACAGGCGAGTCATGCCCGTTGTATCCGATGCGCCTAAAGGGTGCCCCGGCGACCCCTTCGTCGGGTCTGATTGACTGTTTTGTGGGCTCAAGAAAGGCCGAACGAACTATGCTGTCAGCCTGCAGCGGTAGAGCATCCCAGAGTCACAAGGCGTGCTGCTCTGCGCATTCTGTGTAAGTAGGTTTCTGCGTGGTAGACCCAAACTCTCTCTGCTTGTCACTTCTTCGGAATCGAATGCTCTTGTTGTTGCCTCGCCCGCCCCTCATCCCAAAAAAAAGAAGAAAAGAAAACAAGACACCTACACGAGGCCTCTGACGCCGCCCGCGCGCAACACAATGACCGCTTGGACTTGATTTCGTCGTTATCGAGAAGAGAGGGCTTCCACTGTCGAAATACTCCGGGGCCCGGCCTCAAGACTACCCGCCCCCCCCCCCAGATCCAGTCCCTCGTTTCCCTCTGGACGGCGCCTAACACCACGCTCGGATGGCCGTCTCCGATCTTGGGATCAGCACCGGCGGGCTTGCCCCGGGCCCCGCGGTCACGATAGTCGAGTGCTTCCTCACCGTGGCCTTCTACAACGTCATCGAGCTCAACGTCATCATCTACAGCTGCTTCCCCCGGCGGACCGGCCTCTACTTCTGGAGCTTCGTGGTGGCGACCTGGGGCATCGCCGTCTACTCGGTCGGCTTCCTCACAAAGGACCTCAGCTTCATCCGGAACGGGTTCGTCTACGGCACCTTCATCGTCGTCGGCTGGACTTGCATGGTGACGGGCCAGTCGATGGTGCTCTTCAGCAGGATGCACCTGCTAGTCCGGGACAAGAGGATACTGAGGGCGACGTTGATCTGCATAATCATCAACGCCATCATCGGGCACGTCCCTACCTCGGTCGTGCTCTACGGGTCAAACTCGCCGCATCCGGCCCAGTGGGTAGAGCCTTATGCCATCATGGAGCGGATTCACGTTACGATATTTTTCCTTCAGGAGCTCGCCATATCATTCATATATATCATCGCCACCACGAAGCTTCTCAGAGACAAGTCACGGTCGTCGTCCAACAACTCGTCGAGAGGCACCGCCTCTGGGAGACGTTTTCTCAGCCATCTTATCAAGATCAACGTCATGGTCGTCGTGCTGGACATCACAATACTGGCCCTCGAATACGCGGGGCTGTACGTCATACAGACGGCGTACAAGGGGCTGGTCTACAGCGTCAAGCTCAAGCTGGAGTTCAGCATACTGAACTCCCTGGTCGAGATGACCAGGGCCCACAGGAACGCGCGCATCGGGGTGCCGACCGGGGGCGTGTTCGAGGGCGGCGGCGGTGGCAACAATGCCCACCACGCCCTGGGGAAGGGGAGCGGAGGGACAGGAGGCACCAGCGGCTACGCGCAGCTGACCCAGACGGTCGACCACGACGGGGTGATCCGGTACACGGGTAATAGTCAGAGCATGCTTGGGGGCGGCAGTGAGTACCTGACGGCGGCAGCGGGGAAGGGGATCGAACTGCCCGGCGCCGTCCACCAGCGGCGCAGCCCCGGCGGCTCCGGGGCCGGGGCTGAGACGAGTGGCGAATATGGCGACAGCATGATGACGAGTCAGTTCGTGATACAGAGGCACCGGCGGGAGGAGTGGGAGGAGAAGAGCGACTTGGAGGAGCTTGTCCTTGGTAATGATATCCTGCGGTAGAGGCTCCTTGAGCATGCCGGCAATCGCATGAACAATTGGTGGAGAAAAAAAACCATTTAGCGCTTTGAATATATGAGACGGTCACAATGTCACCACCGTCCTTGATTGACTCTAAGAGACTGCAAATTGTAATTTTTGACAAGTGTGGAACGGACGGAAAGTGCTGGTGAAAGCAAGTACTTCCTTCGCTACGCTTCCTGCCAACAGACAGCGCAGGGCCGCCAATGCGTTCTGCCTGAGCAGCCAGTGGTCTCATCCATCTGACAATTCCCGTATTCCTCGTATCTGTGCGCAGGGCTGTATATGCCGCATACGGCCGGATCACCGCATTTAGAGCTTGACATCCTCCCCTCGGCTGGAGATCCCGCAGCAGACCACCAGTTGCCAGGCCTCTATCCAGGACATCAACCTGTCACAGCGTCGTCACTCCCCCAGCACAGCCTTGGACAAGCGAAACAGCCTTGTCAGGGTAGGTAGGCCGCCCGGAACTCTGAACCCACGTGCCCCTGCCGGAGTTAAGGCAGGTCATGACTCGTCGCAGTCCAAGTCAACAAGTTTCTTGTGTGTTTGCCCTTCCCGTAAACGAATGATCCATCGTGCCATGGAGGTGTGGATCTGTGTGTGGCAATCCTGAGCCTGCCGCTTCGGCAGATCATTCTGGACAAGCATGTATTTGCTGTCTCATGGTGTATGTAGACTGGGCGCGAATATATGCCAAGCTTTCGGGCCCAAAACCCAATTCGTTTCCTGCTCGCTGCCAAAGCCTGATATTAGAAGATCGCGACAACCGGCGATAGGTTTGCGCGAGACCTTCACACTCCTCCCCAATGATCATCTTTGGGACAGAGTGAGGAGGCCCTTGTAGAATTCACATCGCAATATAGTCATCATCTTTTGTGTTATAGCGTGAAGATAAAGCGACGGTTGCTTGCGGGAACATGTATCTTCGCCGATGGCAGAATAAGCAAAGCGCAGCCACTTCTTTGTCATCTCATGTGTCCCTTTGTGGATTAAACCCTCCTAATAATCCTGGGGCAAGCGACACACACACACACGCCCCATGCCAAGCAAGTGTCATTATATATCCAAGGATCGTGTCAGCAACCCCGCTCGCGCTCAGAGTTCAGATCACGGTCGTGATATCTTCGCGTGCCCAATGGGGCAGCCGTCGTGGCCGGCTGCCCCGGGTTCACCGCATCATCCGTTGAGTCAGGACTCGAGGGTGTGCGGCGTGGTAAAGACTGTCTATTCGCCCGCTGACTAAATGAAGGGAGGCGGCGATATTTCTGTGAAGGGCTGCCCGTGTGGCTGCGCCTCTCTGGAGGAAACACCCCCCTCCCCCCGGGCATACTATTCCTGGGTTGGTGAGGTGAGCACGCACATGCTGTGACCTTTCTTTCCTGCACGTCTGATATTGCAGCTGCCGCTCATCATCACGAGCTGCAGAGTCAATTCCTTGGACGTTTCCAAGGACCAGGTTCTGGGATGCTGTCAGCCAATATTTGTTCGATTGGGCGTGACGTGCTGCTGGAGCTGGCTGTACCGCGGATTATTCCTGCGAGATTACGGAAATCTGGGCGTACGGTACCACTCTTTGGCATCCTTGTACGATATTACGCATTCGTGACTGTTGTTGACATTGCCTGTCACCGAGTTCGTCACTCCAAACATTCATTGCTCTGCCAACGGAGCTGGCAAGACCGAACAAAATACCCAGGACGATCATCAAAAAAGGGAAGTATCGAGATCAGCACCAACCCGTGATAGGTGATACAAGATCAAATCATTAGAAGATAGCTTCCCCGCATGGGAGCCTTCAACCACGTAAGATAAAGTCATTGGCGCTGTAAGACGCATCAATGAGAAGTGAGACAGGTCCGCCAATGTGAATATTTTGTGGTTTTGATATCCCATCGTAACCCTTCCTGGAGGCGTGTGATCACCGGCAAAGGCATAGTTCTAATGCCTCGATATTCCAGTCCATTGAGAGCGACTCTCTTCGACGTATTTCAATTCTGAGTAACATTTTTGTCCTCACAGGCTTGGAGAACACCCTGCAAATGGGCTCATATACCTGACAGCCTTCGAAACGTCACGTTCTGTTTTTACATGAGTGGAGTTGCAAACCATGTCCATTATAGAAATAATATTCTTATATTCAAGTATGCAGGGGCGTGCCATTGGTTTGACATTTATACAGCTGTCCTCACAAAAGACCAAGCCCGAGTCTTGGGTGACTAAATGGCCCTTGACCGGAGGTCGACAAGTAGCAGCCCTCTTTCAGGCCTTTTGGAGGAGTGCCCTGCTCCAACCGGACCGGCTGCTCCTGATGTTCATTCCCGCGTCAAAAGCAGTGCTAATGCCTGAAAGTATATCAACAAAGAAAACATGAATGCGCATGACCGCCGTGCGAACCATTGAAAATGCGCCTCGACTCCACCATAGTCTGATAACCAGGGTATCTGCGGCGACTTGACATCCTTGACCTTAACCAACGCCAAAATGGACTCCTATGTCTTTTTAGGGATTGCCGTCCACCCGTGTTGCGACTCACAAATTATACTTGACCACAAAAAAGGTTCAATATGGGCCCGTACAAGAGAGTCGTCAACGAATGCATGTGACAAAATAGAGCAATGCCGGCATCCATTCAACACGTTTGCAAGCAGGTGTACACTGCCCTGGTAGCACTGATAGGCTGGTGAGTAGCAAAGCCTAATCAATGTTCAGAACAGGCAGGCGAAGTGTCTGGCCGCTCGACTCCGGCAGAAAGACGGGTCGCATGTGACCCTCATCTAACGGCAATCTTGGTAGACAGTGTCTGCTTGATGTCCATCAGTGGGTCTTTGGTAGGCATAAGCCCATCGCGACGGATGAGCATGGATGGGAAGCGGATTTTTGCCTAGACAAACACGTAAGTAAAGGCTGGGTGGGTGCACGTATCGCACAAGACATGATGATATAATAAAGGTTATACTCACGGCAGCCAGACTGCTGGCGTACTTGATGCCCAGCTCGCTCGCAATGAAGTTCAGCCGGCCGACGGCCCACTCCCGCTGGTCATCCATGGTATAGTCACAAGTCCTGACCGTGCTCAGCGGCCACGCCACCATGAGGCCACCCAGCATCTTGCTCTGCTCGTCGGTGCCGCACGCGAAGCCCCCCGGGGCCGGCGCGCTGGGCCCCTGGACGTCCCTCTGGTGCATGCTGAGCATGTACGGCACCGAGGAGATGATGTCTGCGATGTTGGCCCTGCAGGTCCGCACGGCGGTGGCGTACTCGGGGGTGGAGCGGAAGTCGGCCGGGCTGCAGATCCAGGCGGCGACGCGGATGAGCAGCGACATGAGGATGACGCGGGTCGCGCGCGTGGCGTTCCATATGCTGGCCACGATGAGGTCCGAGTAGGCGTCGACGCGGCCCGGGAACACGGGCGCGCGCCGGAGGGTCTCGCCCCCGTTCCCCTCGAGGTGCGCCCTCTCGCCCTCCCAGTACAGGGCCGTCACCTGGTACTCGGCGGGGAGCCCCTGCAGGAAGTTGGCCATCTGGAGGTCGAGGTCCTGCACCTTGCGGAGCATCTCGAGCATGAGCTCCAGCCCTTGGTCGTTGCGGGACAGCGTGGCCATCAGGCGCGTCACCTCTGCCCGCAGGTCCGAGACCTCGAGCGCGAAGCGCTGGTAGCGCGCGGCGGTGGAGTCGGCCGCCACGGACTCGGGGAGCCACCAGTTGACGCCCATGACGGACGACGTGCCGCTCGACAGGGTGCGCGCGATGATCTGCAGGCGGACGGCGTTGAACAATAGGACCGAGTCCTTGTTCTGCACCATCTCCCGTCCCCGCGACCGCACCAGGTGCATGGCGCCCTCGATGTGGGTGCGCCACGCCAGCAGGCCGACCTCCTTGGCGGCGGTGACCTTCTCAAACAGCGAGAGCAGCAGCACCGTCGCGAGGGTGCTGTCGAGCCTGCTCTCGGCCGGGTCCTTGAGCGCCCTCGCGATGGCGACCAGCGCCCGCGAGTGCTGCATGAAGGACAGCTCCACCAGGTCGGTCGAGTCGCCCTTGAAGCGGTTGCCCATGGCGGCGAGGGCGCAGGCGCTGTAGGCGAGCTGGAAGGCGCTGTCGGGCCGGGTCTGGGAGTTAAGCAGGGGCAGCAGGTAGTCCAGATGGCGCGAGGTCTTGCCCCGCTGGCCGGGGACCATGATGAAGTTCCACGCGAAGAAGTGGCTGGCGCGCTGGTCAAGAGGCACGGCGGGTGCGGCGGCCGGGAACGACAGCTCGTGTGTTGGCATCGTTGCTGATGAAGGGCCCGGCGCGGTAGACGTGGGCGAGGGCGTGGGTGACGAGGACTGAGACGCAGACGCTCCGAGGACATTCAACGTGTTCTTGCTGCTGCTGGCGCCGCCATTATCGCCCTTGCTGCCCTTGTTATTCGTGCCTGGAGCCGGGTCGAATGTGATTATTATGCCCCCTTCCTCAGCAGCCCGCTTCGCCGCCTTCTTGGCCGCCGCCTTCTTGGCCCGCGCTGCTGTTGCCTGAGTCTCGTCCCTGTGTAGGATGTCGAAGTCGGAGCGGTATCCGGAGCAGTGTCGCCGTGATTTGATGCACTGGTTGCAGACAGGCCGGGTCTCGTCGCACTGCGGGGCGATGCCATGGTCAACCGGTGCTGTCTTGAGATAATACCGACGACGAGGGCATCGTGGAAGAAGAATGAAACACCCGAGGGAAGCAGGGAGTAACTGCACTGCACCTTTATTCTCCTGGCCCTACACGTCCTACAGCCCATAGAGGGCTTCCCGCAATACACCATATCGAAGTTATTGATGCCGCCGCCTGGGCTGCTTCACGGAGCCGAATCTTGTCGGCCGTTTTGTGCTCGATGGGCCAATGCGGACCGGCGGAATTGGTCCAAGTGGTCGATCGGAAGAGAAGCTATGAATTAGGTTACGTCGTCTCTGTCCGGCAGGATGATGCGAAATGCGAATATCCGGGCAGTGTGCGCTGTGAGATATACAAGATGCAATGTATATATGCGATGATTTGTGGTGTGTCCTTCTCACGATCACGTCTGCGGAAAACAAGCTTGGGAAAGCAAAATGCAAAGAGGCCGGGGCGGTGTTAAACGATCGGTGGTCAAGGCCAGGCAGGTCGGAAGAAGAAACCGGTGGAGATGGATGCTGCAAACCCCTTGGGAACTCTCCTCGTCCGGCTCGCCTGCCCGGGTGGAGCAATCGCCAAAGCAGGCCTAGCCAGGGAGGCAGGGAGCCTGCACGCGAGTTCGACGCGGAGTTGTATCTACTGCGTTGGATGCGACTTGAGGGTGTCAGGAGCACAGCCGCTAAGGTTACGGCCAGAGCACTTTCAGGGAACACTGCAGCACGCACAGATGTTGCTAAGGCGATCCCAGCGTCTTGGACAGGGCGACAAGGCACACTACGATCGGGCTTGGTTACTGGCTTCGTCTTGGATTCTGTCGTGGGCCCGGTTTCTGCCCAATCATATGTTGTCTCTGCCCTTCTCCTACCGGTACCTGTATGGTTTTCTTTTCTCTGGCCTTTTCCTTTTTTTTTTTCTCGTTTTGATTACCCTTTTTGTCCATTCGTTTTCCATCTCCCTATGGCTTTTCGGCCAGTTGCTGATGGTGATATGAAGCCTGTCCTTCGGGAGTAGATAGACGTCGTTGTTGTTGCTGGGGCTAGCGGGATCGACTTGGGTGATTGATCGTCTTGATGGGCCCTCCCACCATATGCAGGCGACACGTCTTCCGTCTCCCCCCAACGGCCCTGCCCTGGTGCTTGCCAAGGCCATCTCACCTGAGCATCCATATCGACAAGAACTTGGTCGGGAGTCGTCCCAACTCTGTGACCCGTTTGAAGTTTTGCATCGCCAACATGGCGAGACTCAGCCGGCCCTCACGGGTTTCAGGCTTGGCTCGAAGCTATACCACGACGACACTTGGCCCCATAGCGGATAGCAGGGTCTAATCGATGCGAAGGCTCGCAGCAGCATTGACGCGGATGGCCCAGACGCACAACTGCTACTAGAATATACAGGTGTCTAACCCTGGGGATCCCCCTCTTTACCCAGCTGTCTCCATCCCCGGAATATTGGACCGAGAAGTAGAACAACCGTTGGGGCCATCCACATCAAAGCCTATATGCGTAATTTCACCCCCGTACCAATTGATCTCGACGAGGGCAGGTTCTGACATAAGAGCATAGGGTGTAGGTAAGGGTAAGACAGTAAGTGACTATGGCAGTCGAGCATGAAATGAACGTGGCCGCTTACACCGGAACGACCGACTGGGGCAGCTACGACTTGGGCCCTCTACGACTCGGTTGCCACAGTGCATGATCATCGTCGAGGTGTCGCATCATGCTCTCTCGTCGTCGTTGGGGCGTGGTGGGGACGAGAAGCCGGGCGGATGTTGCACAGATGCCCATACCCTCCCCCACTCTGTCACACCCCGGAGAACGAAACGATGCGCAGAAGCTCGTCCCTTATCCAGTTGGACGCAATGCCAGGTGCAGTAATCTCGTCCGACTTGATTTGAACTGATGGCCAGGCCGTGCTGTTTCTGCCGATGGCTCATCCTTTCAATGTTGCACAGCACGACCCTAAGTTCTCCCGTCGCGGAACCAGGACGCACCTACGGATCCGTAGCACCTCCTCCTGCCCAGCCTCAGATCTCGGATTATGTTGACCAAGCCACGTCGCCAAGGGACCATTGAAAGCGGTCGGGCTGGAGAAGAAGTATCCGCCCTGGAAAGTACCGCTCAGAAAAACAGTGACATACATCCTCAATAAATCCTCAGGCACTACCTACCCACCCAGCAGTCTGGGTCTTTTGATCGGTCGAGTCCGATGCAAAAGCAACCCCACCCTGCTGAGAATGGTATGCCCAGAGCGAGCAATTCGACTCCGAGGTCCCCGGAATATCAGCCATTGGGCAAAGGGCCCGGATGGTGGGGTTCTCGCAGGGGCGACATGACTACTCCTGGAAAGGGCCAAGCCGCAAGTGAACCTTGGCCGCGGAGCTGGCCCACGCTGCGACCACGCCCTGCGGTGACACATAGACTTGAGGAACAAGCAATAAGCTTGAGGTGAGATCAACAGGAACGGTGAGAACCCGCAGCCAACCGGAAGCGGCCTCTGGGAGCCCGTTCGGATGCATCACCACGGCCGTGTGGGCACATGTCGGTTGATACACAGTACACCGTAAAATTTCACAGCATGTTCGTGTATCCTCAGCACAAGCAAGGCCATATCCGTACAATCCGAGTGTATATACTGTATGAACAAATCCCTTGCAGGCCAAGAGGGGGCTTGCCAAGGCTAAAGAAGCGCGAACGACAAGCTCTGCCTCCGCCCGTAGCGTCGTCACTAACAAGCGGCATTTCTTTCGGGTCTTGGTCTCTCGTTTTCTCTTGGGGTTCATTGAACGGACAGTCCCGAGGTGCTCGAACTGGATGGGGCGGAGGGGTTCGTGCTCTGTGTGTTGGACTGAATGAGAAGCATTCCTGCTGACCAGCTGCTGCATCCAAGACGACTACCAATTGGTCATGGCGTGATGGTCATGGACATCAGAACGTGGCATGGCACATGCTGCACCAGTTGACCGTCCTGCAGCGGCCGACCGCGTGCCCCCATACCCGCCATGTGGCCCTGCTTCCAACTGCGACGGACGACTGCCGAGGTCGCATCTACGCATCTGGGGACCCCATGGGAGGGTGGACCTCTTCCCCACAGCTAGCCACATGATGTGCATGGGCTTTTGAGCCCGGAGGGCTGTCAGCAAGGCCGTTGCCCCGCCCGACAGGCCAGCATGGGCTGTCCACCGCGACGCAAACACCAGTTCATCCCGGCTTTGCAGGACTGTTGACTCGCCAGACCGACTTGGAGGCCCGTCATGACCATGTGGGACCGAGCTCTTGGGAGCAATTAAAGTCGGCCCGGTTGGCCTCGTCCTCGCCCGCGGACGGGCCCTGAATTTTAATCTCGGCGTAGCTATCACCGTGTAGTATAGCGTGCGGAGGTCTCTCGTTGTCGTCGTCATGGCTTCATGCACGTGGTAATATGTATATAACCAGTGCCGGCCTCCTCCTCAACCACCTTGGGGGGGAGGGGGTGGGCTGGAGGGGCGCACGAGTGAGTACTGGGCCAGGTCTTGTCCGTCGATCTGCTATCCGTAGTCTCCTCCCACCCGGTCGTCCATGATGGTCAGACTCCCTAGTCCCTCGTCCGCCTCCGCGGTTGTGGCGCTGGCCCTCCTCGGCGGCGCGCCCTCCCCGGCACAGGCCGTCGACGTGACGGTCAGCCTCGACTACTCGACTTATATAGGCACAGCACAGTATGGCACCGGAGTCACGGAATGGCTCGGGATCCGCTTCGCGGCGCCTCCTCTGGGGGACCTTCGCTTCGCACGACCCCAGGACCCTCCAGTGGTCAGCACGCCACAGCCGGCTAACCAGGTATGCCCATCTGTATCCCGAGGGCTTGTGGAAGCTACTGCTTCTTGGTGGGCAGAGAGACACACGAGGGACTGACATGTATGCACGCAACTTTCAGCATGGCAAGGTTTGTCTGGGCACCGACCAGCCATCAAACGCAACAGACACGTCCGAGGACTGCCTATTCCTCGACGTGTACGCCCCCAGCAACGCAACCGCCAGCTCGAAGCTGCCCGTCTTCTTCTTCATCCAGGGCGGCGGCTTCAACCAGAACTCCAACCAGAACCTCAACGGCACGGGCCTGGTCAACGCGTCCGGCAACAACATCATCGTGGTCACCTTCAACTACCGCGTGGGCCCGTACGGGTTCCTGACCAACGGGGACGCGCTGCCCCTGAACAACGGGCTGTACGACCAGCGCAAGGCGCTCGAGTGGGTGCAGGCTTACATCGCGCAGTTCGGCGGCGACCCGGGCCACGTCGTCCTGGGCGGCGACTCGGCCGGCGCCGCGAGCATCACGCTGCACCTGGCCGCGTTCGGGGGCCGCGACGACGGCCTCTTCCACGCCGCCGCCGCCGAGTCGGTCTCGTTCGCAACGGTCCTGACAGTCGAGGAGAGCCAGTACCAGTACGACAACCTGGCCCTGCGGCTGGGGTGCGTCGGCACCTCCAGCGAGACCGTGGCGTGCCTGCGCTCCAAGTCCGCCGTGGAGCTCCAGGACGCCAACTACAACATCCCGTACCCGGGCGCGGCCTCGCGCCCGCGGTACATGTACAACCCGGTCATCGACGGCGAGTTCATCCAGGAGCTGACGTACACGGCCTTCGAGGAGGGCAACTTCGTCAAGGTGCCGCTCATAGCCGGCGACGACACCAACGGCGGAACGTCGTTTGCGCCGCAGAACACGACGACGCTCGCGCAGAGCAACACGTGGCTCAAGGACCAGTTCCCCTTCATCACCCTGGGCCAGTTCGCCGACATCAACGCGCTGTACCCCAACCGGAACCTGACGTGCCCGGGCGCCGGCTGCTACTGGCGCCAGCTGGCGGACACGTACGGGGAGATGCGGTACATGTGCCCGGGGCTGTACGTCAGCTCCGCCTACGCCAGGTACGGCGTCCCGCGGAGCTGGCACTACCGCTGGAACGTCGAGGACCCGGAGCAGGTCGCCGCTGGCGAGGGCGTCCCGCACACGGTCGAGCTCAACGCCATCTTCGGGCCCCTCAACACCAACAACAACTCCCCGGCGAGCTACTACCCCAACGGGACCAACGCGCACGCCGTGCCGGTGGTGCAGGCATACTGGACCTCTTTTGTCAGGTCTTTTGACCCCAATACGTACCGGCTGGACGGGACGGCGGAGTGGCAGGCTTGGGACGACGACTCCCAGCAGCGGATCCTGTTTGACACCGGCGGCGTGACGAGCATGGAGAGCTTGGCGGGCTCTGAGCTGATGGAGAGGTGCGAGTACTGGTACGGTATTGGTGTGGCCATCCGTCAGAAGAGGTCAATCTAGCCGGTGGCTGGCACACTCCCACGTGGGCGGGTCGATATATGACAGGAACTATAATTATACCACATAACATGTATATGTCTGATCCTCACACCAAGTAGTAACGGTTTTACCTTGCCTGTTATATATTATAAGTTTTGTCAGCGGGACAGGAAAGAGACCAATCATTGGTCCGCTGTCCCACCACCAGTGCTCCAGCTGTAAGCCGTCGACTGCAGGTGCACATGGGCCAGGTGACCTGTGTGTATACCTATTGCAAATCGTCCAAATTCTTGCCAAGGTTTAAATAGTAATCTCTTAACCCAAGACGTGCGCCAACGCCAAGGCATAATGTGAGCGAGCGTCGCCAATACTGCTTGTGGATAGGCTTTGGCGTCAGTTGAATCATAGTAAATTGACACGCCCAGAATAGAAGCACATGTCGGACGAGGCACCGCACCAGCCAAGAACGCGCAGGACCTGTTATGCGGGTAGCCCAGCCCTTTCAGCGACAGTTTTGTTTCCCCGCGAGGAATGTGCCAAGCCCCTTGTTGCCCATGCATACATAGCAGGCAGACCACACGGTACTGTAGGCGCTGCTGGCGAGGAGCCAGGCGGGCGGGCGGCGCGTGGCCCAGTTGCCGTTCAAACGGGCTCGAGTCAGTTGTGGCATGGGTCGAGAGATCCGTGGCACTGGGCCATCCCTCTTTTAGGCCTGACTGCTACACTGTAACAATCGAGTACCATCCAAGGGCTCGAGGGCATGATGGGGATTGATCCTGTCATGGCCCTGTCAAACTCGGGTGCATCGGCCGCAGCTGGGGTGGTCCCAGAGGTGTTCGTCGCCCGTTGCACTGCGCTTAAAGCCCATACCGTGGCATGTTCATGTATCTATTCGAGGGAGAGACTGGTTGTGTGTGTGTGAGAGAGAGAGAGAGAGAGAGCCGAACTGGGCCACCTCTGCGGACATGGCCAGCCCATGTGAGGTGGACAATAATATCCTTTATGCCTCATCCAGTCTTTTCTTTCTCTGCCTGGACTGGGTTTCTGTTGCCAGGTGTCAGGTGTCAAGTGTACAGTACAGTTTACTCCCACTCCCACGTCCACGGCATTTAGGAATGCAGATTAGTTATAGCAGATCGACCACTTATTAGGCATGTAATATGCTTCCGCCGTGCCCAAAGGCAATCGGGCAATTGGGCAATTTCCGACGGGGTAATGTCCCACGAAGCCACGCCCCATGGCCCACGCGAGTCGACTGGATCTAGACCGGCGGTTTGGGACATGGGCCGTATAGTTAATTACAGAGAACAGACCTAACCAACAGTCGATGGCTATCGGCCGACGGAGAAAGGAAAAAAAGAAGGGCACCCAAGCTCTCCATCCCCCCGGCTCGAGCAAGGCTATTCCCCTCCCAGGTGGCCCCCTGAAACCCGAGGACGCTATTGCCTGTGCTCGGCTGCTCTGGCCTGATGTGCGGTACACAGATGCGTTTCGAAAATCCAAGGCATGAAAAACCTTAATTATCCTGATCAACGCCAGGCGGGCACACACGCCAAGCTTGGGGCTCCGGGGGGCCCACAGATCGGCTGCTGGCTGCCCACAGGGCTGCGGCTTGACGACACCTCAATGGCACGACGACATGTGGTCCCAGGGAAGCATGGGCAAGCACCTCTCAGAGAGTTCCATCCTACATACAAGCTCCATCCCACGTGAGAGAAATAGCACCCGCACGCACGTTCAGACCCACGACACACATACATATCGATAGACAAGAGGCCAGGCCAGTGTGGGAGAGAGAGGAAGACACATCCGCACACACACACACAAGAGAGGAAGAGCGCGCGCCTCTCTCCAGCGGACGACCCAGTGGATTCTCGCTACACTCACCCGAGAGCAGACAGAGTTTATCGAGTCGAGTCTCGCTTACTTGACTCTATTGCTGCTACCACCTGTTACTAGTCAGAGCAAAGGCGTCAGACGCAGACGCGGACGCAGACGCAGACGCAGACGCAGACTCAGGCGCCGACACAGACTCAGGCGCCAAACCCAAGACACCCGCCCACATAGCGCGGGCATCCGGAAGGGCCGCAGAGCCGCCTCGGGCTGGGAACATATCACACGCATCACGCATCACACATCACACACATACATCATGTCTTACTCGGCCATGCCCCAGCCTCACCACTCGTCCCAACCGCACGCGCACCCACCGCCCCTCCACCAGCCCCCCTCGTGCTGGACATGCCGGGTCCGCCGCAAGAAGTGCGACCGCACCAAGCCGCGGTGCCATGCGTGCAGCGCCCTCGAGATCACATGCCACTACAGCGAGGCGCGGCCGGAGTGGATGGACGGCGGGGATCTGCAAAACGAGATGGCCAAGCGCATCAAGGCCGAGGTGAGGCAGGGGGCCGAGGCGAGGCGGGAGAGGCAGTACGTGCAGGTCCTGACGCTGCACGAGGACCGCATGCGCAGGCCCGACGACCTGACCGAGGAGAGGCCCGCGCCGCACAGGCCGCAGATGCAGAGCATGCACCAGCGGCCCAGCCTCTCGTCGCTCAACAACGCGGGCAGCGGCGACGAGAGCAACCCGAGCGACGGCGGGGGGTCGGGCGGCGAGGGGGGGGCCATGAGCATGACGCCCGGGACGAGCCCGCCCAGCTCGAGCGAGAGGTCGCCGCCCGTGTGCCCGGACTGCGTGACCGACGGCTACGCGGCTCCCCCCTTACCGCCGGCCCACGAGTACACGGTGTGGAAGCTGCTGGGCATCGACAACGAGCGCGACCGGTCCGTCGCCATCGACGTCGAGACCGACTTCACCATCACGTTCCTCGACTACGTGTTCCCGTTCCTGTTCCCCTTCTACCAGCCCTCGGTGCTCGAGGGCGGGCGCAGCTGGCTCCTGGCCATGCTGCGCAGCAACACGGCCTTCTTCCACTCGGGCATGAGCCTCTCGGCCTACTTCTTCACCCTCATCCTCAAGGGCGGCGAGCGCCACCAGGTGTGCTCGCAGCAGATCTGGAACAAGCTCGTGGCGCACGTCGACACGGCGGTGCGGGCCATGCAGCAGGATATGGAGGACCTCAAGCAGGGCCAGGACGGCAAGACCACCATCTTCCAGAAGGGCAAGACCATGGAGAGCATCATCCAGCTGCTCATCCTCGAGCACTCCATGGCCCGCACCTCGGACTGGAACGTCCACCTCTCGGCCGCCATGGCCATCTTCCACGAGATCTTTGAGGAGTACGGCCTCGGCCTCGACGGCAAGCCCGACATCCCTGCCGTCATCCAGGCCCTCAGCAGGCCCTCGTGGAACCAGGGCATGATGGAGCGCGTCGTCTGGCACTGCGACCAGGGCGCCTTCCGCTTCTTCGCCGCCTTCCTGCTCTACACCGACATCGTTGCCTCCACCTCGCTGGAGAGCCCGCCGCGCCTGCGCAGCTACCACAACCTCATCGTGCTCGACGATGTCCCCAACCCCCCCTGCGAGCTGCTCCGCATGGAGAACTTCTTTGGCTGCCAGGGCTGGGTCCTCATGGTCGTCTCCGACATCGCCGTGCTCGACGCCTGGAAGAAGGAGAACAAGGCCCGCGGCACCTTCTGCCCCACCGAGCTGGCCGAGCACGGCGGCAGGCTGCACCAGCGCCTGCAGGCCGGCCTCGCGCGGCTCGAGCGGGAGAGCTTCAAGAAGAGGCCCTTTGACATCACCTCGGTCCTGCGCTCCTACTACCGGCCCGACGCCGCCCACCAGATGCGCATCGACGAGCAGGTCGCCGCCACCCGCATCTGGGCCCTCGCCTCCATGGCCTACCTGTCCGTCGTCGTGACGGGCTGGGCCGCCGCCGTGCGCACCGCCACCAGCAGCATCGCCGTCGCAATGCAGCTCCTCTACGGCATATCCAGCCCGGCCGTGCTCAAGAGCCTCACCTGGCCCTTCTACATCCTCGGGTGCCTCGCCACGCGCGAGCAGGAGCAGCTCTTCACCCACATGGCCTCGTCCATGGGGCCCCTCCTCGAGTTCGGCACCGTGGGGGAGAGCATGAGGATCATGAAGCGCGTGTGGGAGCTCAGGGACTCGGGGGGGATGGACCTCGAGAACTGGGACATCGCCGCGTGCTCGAGGGTCTACGGCAAGCAGGTTTTGATGACTTGAGCTTTTGTCCGACCAGAGTAGAAGAAAATCACCACGAGACTGCACTTGTGGGAGCGAGCGGGTTTTTGTCCTTTTTCTTTTGGCATGATTCACGACCTACATCTACCAAGTTTTCAACAACTCGAGGCTTTATTAATCCCTCCGAGGGGTTACTCTTTTTTTAACACAATTCTTAAGGTTCTGCACACCGCCTTGATGGAATTTTGGGTCTATCTTTTTGAATATTTAATTTTTGAATGGGGAGAGCTCGTTTGGGATGGACAGGCGTATCGCGCAAGTCGAGGGCATTTACCTGCCCACATGTTCAGACGTCCTGGGTTTCTTTTTCTACACCATGTACGTACGTGATACTGTGGGAGGTTGGCGAAGTGACATAAATAAACTTGGTATAAAAAAAGTTGTCATTGTGTTACATGGTTATGTGACGCCCCCCCCCCCAAACTGTTACGCTCAATGCACTCTTAGAAGAGAGCAGTAAGAAATGAGGCTTGGTGAAAAGAGACCGCGTACCCGATCTTTTGATAGCCTCGTCCCGGTCCACGCGGGATTCCACTACTTGGCACAACCAACATATCCGTCAACAGCTGTAGCCGTGCTGGTTACATCCAGATACGTCAGAATTCATTGCATCATGGGAGAGAGTGTGTATGTGAGAGGGGTGGAAGAGGAGTGTGTAGCACTGACCAGCCGACTATACAACCGGGGCTCCCGTTGCACGCTTCAATGCAGGCGACCTGTTCGGCAGCAGTCTGCGTCTCGCACGTTGCGACCTGTCGTGCGTCGAGGGGCGGCTGCTCGGCGCGAGGCAGGACCGGCGACGCCAGGGCGGCAGTGGCCAGGGTGAGGAGTATCGTGAGGTTCTTCAGCTCCATCTTGTGTCTTTTTTTCCCCCCCTTCTTCTGTCCTACGTGCTGATAATGTGTCCCGCGTGAAATATGCAGCGCTGTTGTTGAAGATTCAAAGTTTGCTATCCGAGCTGGGAGATCGCTTCGGGATATGCTTGAGATGATGGCTGATGTGAGTTGTATAATTTGGGCCGGACAAGTCCAAGTCATCTCGAGGCCGTCGACGAGCCTTATATATATAAACGTTGGCCAGGCGGCGGCGACGTAGTGCCATGGAGGCGATGTTGAGCTTATGCACATAGACTCCGCGGCCTGCCGATGACGAGAGAGAGAGAGAAAGACACTCTCAAGCTCGTCCTAGTCGGTCCCACATGCCTGCTAAACCGAGCGGGGCATGCCATGCTCACAATCACAATTCCCCCGAGCAGCAAGAGCGGACAAACTCCACCTCAATAGGCAAAGGCAAGAGAGAGTGCGTAAAATAGAAGTAAAATAGAGTATGTTCGCTTGGCACACCACAAGTATAAACCCCGAATAGATGCCCCTCTAACCCGGGCTGTTGCCGGTGACGTAAGGCGTGAGCAACGACTTGGGACGAGGCTGCGAATGAGATGCGGTTTGCTTCTCGTGATAGGGGACCAGAGCTAAGCCGCGCAACCCTGCCCTCCGGCAAACTGTTCTTCCTGGGACTTGCCTCGGGACAGGAGCCGGACATGTGAAGAGAAGCCGCCCAAAGGGGGTTCGCGATTGCTCGGTTACAGTGCCGAGTAGCTGCCTTTGATGATGCTGTTCATTAATGCAATCCATTAATGCTTGCCACAAGCAATGGCTGGCCTGGTTTCTTTGCTCAATCCTGATGATTAACTGATGTCATCTCATAGAGGCGTAATGGTAAAAGTGCCTCGTCATCACCTGGGAATTCGAGGACCAGACGATGACGCGCCGTCGGCGAAGCGGCAATGTTTTCCTAAATAATATACTTACATTCACCGGCGCGCATGCGATTACCGGTCAAGTATATACGTAGGTACATTAGATGAACCCACAGTACTCCCGGCCGCTTGAAAATACAGAAAGGGATAATATTCATACGCGGATTACGTGCTTACTGCTCATTATCGAATCGCCAGTCGCAGCAGCGCAAGGCAACATGGGATAGTTTCCTAATCCGATCAACCATTTTGTGCAATCTACATTCAGCGGTTACCGCACAAGACGAGGTTATCACATTCCAATCAACCTCTAGTAGTCTCCTGCTGGTCGACCTCGGAAGTGCAGACAGACCTCGGGCTGCTAACCAAGACACGAGGAAGCCGTCGCTTCATCAGCGCATGGCTTTGAGTCCTTGACAGATGTCAATGATTTGAGCCCGCAAGTGGCAACTTCAAGTTCGACACTTGAGACAGCCTTGAGCAGAAACGAAGCCAGCTTGAGGAATTGATGTAAATCCTGCCGCACGAAATCCGACCACGACTCGCCCGGGCCTGAGCAAACTTGATTCAAAGTAATTATTAGCTCGATCGTCCCACGGACGGGCAAAAAAAAAAAAAAAAAAACCACGGATGCGCAAAGCCGCATCGACTACCTAAAACATCCCGAAATTCAGCTTTTAGTACTAACGTCTCTATTTATATTACAGTGGTATGTCTCAGGCAATACCTTACGGAACTGCTTCTATTCGGTTTCGTTCTTTATCCGGTCACAGTGCCCCTTTTTCTCTTTCTTTTAGAAACAAAAGCTTGGGGCCGTTTCCTTCATACAGTCGTAAGCACTCTGAGACCCAGCGCTAGATATAAATACAATACCGATAACAGAAGGTCAGAACTTCTTCTAGGGGGGGGGGGCTTAAGAATCCCCAAATCTAGCTATAGTTCTTGGCTTAGTCCCGACGCCTAACTTACATGTCTCCCAACGCGGCGTGTCGGTAAATAAATACAGCCTTGGCGGCACCATGCTCGAAAGTTTCAATGGCCATCAACAGACAAAAAGCCTCGCAGGCCAAGTCGTCATCATTGTCGTCGTCGTCGTCGTTTGTGGATTGCCGCGTGAATTGCCACGCAAACAAAAGCAAAATATCCCGAGCCGGGCCAAGCCCCTCTTGGGTTGACCCGAATGGCACGCCTGCATCTGAGGCAGTGGACTACACAAGACTTGGCGAGCGCACGGGTCGGGGTTTGATTCTTTGATGGATGGGATACTGAGCCTTGAAAGATAACTACTGAGCGTTCAAGGAGAGGGTCTACTAAGGCGCCGCTGTCGATGTGGGCAGGCTTCTGGAGAGAGACCTGACAAGTCTCTGGAGTGTGGCCCGAGGACGCAATCCGATGCAAGGAGCCGGTTGCTGTTCTCACCCCGCGTGGGAAGGGCATTGGTTTGATTTGATTTGATTTGATTTGATTTTGGTATCTTGTATATACAAAGGAGTCGTAAAAACGCCGAGGTCAATGCTCTTACGAAAGGGCTCTCTATGCGCATAGTATAGCCCCCCATTGCTCGCTCCCTAGTACGTCCTGGCAGCCTTGGTGGCCCATTGCCCACGGCTGCAGAAAGGCGCGAGGAGGACAGACAGCTCAGCAAACTCTTCGGGTGTGTGTGTGTGTGTGTGGGGGGGGGGGAGAACCAAGGCCTCGTCGAGGGCAGTCCAGTCCAGTCTCCGCCGGACTACTACTTGGTCAAGAACTTCTGGAAGCTCTCCTGCGCAATCGTGACATTCCCAATCGCGTTCAGCTTCTTCCTCCCGTCCTTCTGCTTCTCGAGCAGCTTCTTCCTCCTGCTGATGTCGCTCGCGTGCAACTTGGCCAGGACATCTTTCCGGAACGGCTTGAGCGTCTCCCGCGCCACGATCCTCCTCCCCACGGCCGCCTGTATCACAATCTCAAACATCTGCCTGTCGACGTGCTCCTTGAACCGCGAGGCCCAGTACCTCCCCAGCCGGTCCACCTGCGAGGCATGCACGACGCGACATATCGCGTCCACGGGCCTCTTGTTGACGAGCAGCTGGAGTTTTTGGAGGCGCGACTCGCGCCACCCCGCGTCCTCGTAGTCGAGCGTCGCGTACCCCTTGCTCGCGCCCTTGAGCTTACCGAACAGGTCGTCCACGAGCGCCGACGCGGGTAGGTCGTACCTGAGGATGACCTGCGTGGCGTGGAAGAACTCGATGCCCACCTGCACCCCGCGCGCCGCCTCGCACAGCTCGATCACCCGGCCCAGGTACTCCCCCGGCAGCGTCAGCGTCGCGTGGACAAAGGGCTCGTAGAAGGTGGCTGACCGCGCGCGGTGGTCGTCGTCGGGCGGGAACTCGGCCGGGTTCGTCACCACCTCCTCCCTTCCGTCCGCGTAGACGATCCGGCTCGGGACCGACGGCTCCGTGATGATGACGCTGGCGCCGTGCTCCTGCCGCAGCCGGTCCTGGAACACGGAGCAGTGCAGGCTCCCCAGGAACCCCAGGCGCCAGCCCGCGCCCAGGGCCTCGGAGTGGTCCTTTTGCAGGGTTATGCTGCGATCGTTGAGGACGAGCTGGTTGATGCTCTCGGACATTTTGGTGTAGTCGGACTGGTCGGTCGGGAACGCGCCCACAAACACCATGGGCTTGGGCTCCTCGAACCCCGGGTACATCTCGACCTTGTCCTCGTTGCCCACCGTCGTGAACGTGTCCCCGATCTTGGCGTCCTGGATGCGCTTCATGCCCGGGTTGAAGAGTATGTAGCCGACCTGGCCCGCCCGCAGCGCCGACTGTGGCACCTGGTGCGGGTAGTGGATGCCGACCTCGCCGACCGTGTACTTCTTCCCCGTCGCCAGCGACACGACCTGGTCCCCGGCCCTGATCGTACCGTCAAAGAGCCTCACCAGCAGGGTGACGCCCCTGAAGGTGTCGTACCACGAGTCCACCAGGAGCAGCCGCAGCGGGCGGGTCGAGTCCCCCACCGGGTGCGGGATCCTCTCGACGACCGCCGGCAGGATGGCCTCGACGTTCTTGCCGCTCTTGGCCGACACCAGCACGGGCGCGCCGCCCCCGTGGCCCTCGGCCCCGATCTCGAACGTATCACTCAGCTGCGCGACCGCCCTCTCGACGTCCGCCGTCGGCAGGTCGATCTTGTTGACCACGGGCACCATGACCAGCTCCTGCGCGAACGCCGTGTAGAAGTTTGCCACCGTCTGGGCCTGGATGCCCTGCGAGGCGTCCACCAGCAGCAGCGCCCCGCCGCACGAGGCATACGACCGCGTCACCTCGGCGCGGAAGTCGACGTGGCCCGGCGTGTCGACCAGGTGCAGCAGGTAGTCCTGACCCCTGTGCCTGTAGATCATGGTGCACGTCTGCGCCTTGACCGTGATGCCCCTCTCGCGCTCGACGTCGAGCTTGTCCAGGATCTGCTTGTTCTCGTCGTCCTTGGAGATGGTCCCCGTCAGCTCCAGGAGCCGGTCGCTGAGCGTCGACTTGCCATGGTCGATGTGTGCGATCACGCAGAAGTTGCGGAAGCGCTCGAGCGGGATCGCGGCGATGCGCCTCTCGAGGTCGGTCAGCCCTTTCCTGGAGCCCGAACTCGGCGCGGACGAGGTCGGCGACGACGATGACGATGACGCGGTGGCGTAGGATCTCGTCGCAACTGGGCCTTGGTGTGAATATATTTCGTTCGCGAAAGACGACGGCAAGGCGCACCGGGGCAGGGCTGGAAGTCGAAGTGCTTGTTGTCTGGTGGTGATGGTGCTGGGTTTGTCACGACGCGCGATGCTGCGCACCAGGCGGCTTGATGGGCAAAGCGGCCGCAGACATACTGATCGCATCGAAGAATCTGCCACACAGCCGCGTACTATGCAAACGGCCCGGATGGAGATCACTGAGTGTGGGTGTCGAGGAATGATTCGTGCATGTCGTCCTTCTGATTTCTGGGCCAATGTCCCTCCAAATTTGGGCTGCCAATCCCCTTATCTTATCGCAGCACCGAGCAACCTGTAAGCCCGGTCGGCACCTTGCTTGGACAACACTACATGGCCAAACCAAATACAGCTCATCCAGAGCATTACAAGACTCATTTCAGACAGCGAGGGAGACCACTTTTGCAAAAAGATCAAGCGAATGAATGTCTTGTTGATAGCATTGAAACATGTCAACCCAATGTGGGATATCTTCCTAGGTATCATCCGTTTAAACTCCAGAGATTGGAACAACCACTCAAAGCCCGTCATGGCTGAGCCCGACCGAGCTGCCACTCTTGGGCTAGCTAGGTGGGTGTAAAGCAAACACCGAGACGACCACGCTGCCCTCGCCCCATAGTAGGGAGGCCCGCACGCCATCAGCAATGAGCCTCTCAGCATCTACTCCTTCGTATATCGGCATCATCCCTCAACCCTGAACATTCCATCCTCGAATGCTGCCCATCGCCAGCACACAGCCTGGCCCTAACACATGGCAACTTCACACCATCACCCACTCACTACCCCTCTTGATGAACTTGTCTAGTAACAAGGTCAGGTCCTGCAGGACAAACCGGCAGATGTAGAAGGCAAAGAACTCGGCAGCGTGTCTAGTGCAGAGCTCGAGCCCGACCTGCGTCTTGTCTGCATGTCGCAGGCCTGGGTCCTCTACCTGGCGGGCAATTTGGTCTGGGTCATCAACGTACGTTAGCTATAGCCTTGAATAAACCAGTCGGGGTGAAGTAGAGCGAAGAACCGAGTACAAGTGCAGGGGTCAAGTACGTACCGATGGTTTGTGCGGCGTCAAACAAGCGAGCCAAGGCAGCCATGTAATGAGCGTTCGGCCCACTGAATTGCACACCCGTGGCGTCCCTCTTACCCGGCTTAGAGGTAGGATGGTTCGTCATGGGCAGCGTGGCCAGTGACATGGCCTCCGCCCCGCCTGCCATTGCCGCATCCTTCTTGGGCCCGGTGCGCTCGTACGCGCTCCCCAGCCCCGTCGAGCTCGTCTTGTTTCGCAGGCGCCGCCAGCTGAATGCCCCCTTGGCGCTCACGGAATTGTTCCGCGGGACCGGCTTGCCGTCCGACTCCATGACCCCGTCTGCGTCCCTGAACATGGTGCTCGCGCCCTGGACGCCGACCTCGTTTCCAAGCCGCCGGGTCAGGAACACCTGGGCCTGCTCGAGCACGTTCTCGAAGCTCTGCATCTCTTCCAGCAGCGCGTCGGCGTCCTCCGAGTCCACACGCGCCAGCTTCTGGAGCGCAGCCGTCAGCAGGTCGCACTGGCTGGTCTTCTCCTCCATCCCCTTGATCTTGACACCCTTGACCCGCCAGGCGTCCCTCGGCACGAAGAGCTTGTTGCTGATGTATCCGCCCTTGGGGTGGGCCAGTGTCTGGTACAGGGCACGCATCAGCCAGAATGGCCGCAGCATCACATCCGTCGGGCACGGCTCGAGGGGCAGCGGTGCATCCTCAGAGGGGGCGTTGGGCTCGCCAGGCGATGCTGGGGTGTGGATGTCATTGTCGAACAGGTGGAAGCCCCCGGCTGCTGACCCTGATGTCACGCGTTCCCTGAATGCCGCCGCCACCGGCGTCGGCAGCGACGGCATCGCAGGCAGGCGCGCGGCCGCGGCGTTCCCGAACTGATTGGTCAAGGGCGTCCCGGGAGACGCGTCCGAGTACTCGTCGATGTTGGTGATGGAGAGATTGCGGGTCTTCATGCTCTTCAACGAGTTGGAGGAAAAGTTCTTGCGCAGTGTCGGCGGCCGGGACACGGCGGGTGACTCGGCCCGGGCTTCTGGAGGGCCGTCGAAGCCAGCGGGCACCGGCGGAGTCGGCGGGGTTGCCCCTTGGGCCGCGAGGCCAGGAGGAATCGGCGATGGGCCGCGGAGTTGCGAGGCGGACCGGGTGTGGGCTGGTCCGGACGTGGGGGCGGCACCAAGAGTCTGCCTCTGCTGTGCAGCAAAGCCGGCCGTCTTTGGGTGCACCTGTCCGGCAAGCGAGTCCTTGTTCTGCATCATCGGGCCCGCGGTGGCAGGCTCCTGGACCTTGGGACCCAGCTTCGAGGTCTCAATCTTCAACTGCTTGGCGTTGGTCCCGGACAGCCTGCGGTCGCGCACACTGTCTCGGCCGCCTGACGACGGCGGGCGACCGGTGGGCAGCTTGGGAAGAGACTGTGACGGCGGCGGTGCGATGGGGCCCTGGCTCTTGGACAGCGATGGCACGGTGGCGCTCTCGGTAACGGGCGAGAGCACAGTGTTGGCGGTTGGCGGGTTCGACACGGTAGAGCTGTGCCACGTGCGCGAGGTGAGCTCGCTGGAGTCGGACTCGCGAGGCAGCCGGTTCCTCGATGACTGGTCCCCGAGCGTGAAGTTCTCGATGGCGTAGCCCGTGGTCATCTCCTCGAGCATGCGCTCCTCGTCGTCGGAATCGTCCCCGTCATAGAAGCCCCCGGGGAGTGTCTGCTCTTCCTCCTGTAGCGCCTGCATGCGACGGTCCCTGTCGTTAGCAAGCCGCTGCATCTCGAGTTCTGACTGCCGCACCCGCTCCTTGGCTAGCTGTACCTTCTTGAGGGCCTGCGCGATGACATCGTCCTCGTCGATGACGTGGTCGAGGTTCACGGGACGCTGGGTGGGGTCCGCGGATTCGTAGCCGTCGTCATAGGCCGCTTCAATGGCATCGTCCAGGGCGGCGTCGAATTCCGCCTCTGTATCGCCGCTCGCCGACCGGATGTGCCTCCTCCTGACCCCCATTGAGGACGACCTCGAGTGCACCGACGACGCCGACGAGCCTGCCGACTCGTCTATGGGGTCGAGCCAGGATATTGACTCGTGGCTGTTGCCGCGTTGGTGGCCCCTCTGGGAGGACGGCGTCGGTGCGAGACGGTTCATGTCGCTCGAGAAGTCGGACCGGATCGACACGTCGGGCCCCAGCTTTGCGGGAGGCGATATGGGCCTGCGCGGGGAGAGAGGCGGCGGCTTGTACTCATCTTCCATGGGCCTGGCCAGGAACATCTCTGGATTCGTTGTGCGGTCCCTCTGGGGGGAAGTCTGAGAGAAGGCGGACTGCGAGCGTGTGTAGGGCTCGCTGAAGTTGGTAGGAGTGGGCGTGACATAGCGCATGCCGTCCAAGGACGGCTTCGGGCTGTGTTGGGGCCTCCAGGCAGCTGATGTCGGTCTCGCGTAGTTGGGCACTGATCGCTGGCCTGGCTGGCTCCTCTCCGAGTCGGAGCGTAGCCGTGTTGATTGGTCGTCTGCTGTGGTGGCCACCGAGCCGTTCCTCGCGCGCCCGGTGACCTGGGGTATGGAGTTTGTGCTGTTGCTTCTCGGCCTCTGGGGCAGCGCCTTGGTCTCCTGCTCGTCGTCCGGCAGCATCTGGTCTAGCTCTTCAATGCGGCTGGCATAAGTCTTGCGCTGGGTTTTGGGAGTCGTGGTTAGTAAAACGTCGATGCCAACGGAGTGGGCAGAACCAGTAACATTGAGCACGGTGGACTCACAATTGCCTCGAGCTTCTTCTTGTCCTCGTCGCCCGCGGTCCGCAGCAGGACCTGGTGTAGCAGCTCGCATGCTTCCCGGTATGCCGACCGTGCGCCTTGGAAGTTCTGGGCGTTGTCGAGCTGGACAGCAGTGTTGGCCTTTTGCAATGCCCTGGAGAGCATGGCCTTCTGCGAGGGCAGTTTCGAGCGGCTCGGGTTCCGCTGCGACGAGGTGGAATCAGTGCTGCTCTTGAGCCCCTGGGAGCGGCTCCTCGAGTGACCCTTCTCACGATGCACGCCATCTTCGGGGTGTGGCATGTTTGCTTCCCGGCTCAATGCCGAAGTGGGCAGGGAGGGGTCGGGGGTGGCGCGCGAAGAGGTCGACAGGTACGAGGTGTCGCCGTTCCTCGAAGAATCATCCCAGAAGGTGCCGCCGGACTCGTTCTCAGCACCTGGCCCGGGAAAGTAGGTGGTGCGCTGTGGCTTCGGGTCCCGGCCGGACAGGGCAGCGCCGACGAGGTCGTCCTGTGACAGCGAGGGCAGCTGCACGATGGGAGGCAGGGCGGCCAGCGGGGGTACTGCAGGCTGCTGCTGGCGGTGGTGGTGGCGATGGAGGTCTTCGGGAGAGCCTCCAGAGGTGGAGGGGCGGCTCTTGTGCAGTCGTCTCGGCGACGCAGCGGAGGAGGACTGGGAGAAGAGGGCGGTGGAGTCAATGCTCATGCGGCGGGAGAAGCGCTTCGCGGAGGCGGGGTTGGATGCACGGCTGGAGGAGGTGGAGATGGACCATCTGTTGAGGTTCCGGAAGCCGTCGCTAAGGCCGCCGAGGCTGCTGGAGCGCGAGTGGGTCTTTGAGGGGCGGCGGCGGGTGTTCTTTGGCGAGACGGAGTCGTCGAACTCGCGGTCGTTCACCGGGACGGCGGGGACAGGCACGGGGGCGGCGGCGGAAGCATTTGAGAAGGGATCGTGGAGGTCGGGGTGGTCCCAATTGGAGTTGGACTGGTGGAGGTTCGGCGGGGGCAGAAGCGACGAGGTGCGCGGAAGGGAGGCGGAGGAGAAGGAGGGGGTCAGGTTGACGGCGCTGTCTGCGATGTGCGATGGCCTGGCAGAGGGATTGGAATTGGGATTGGGATTGTACTGGACGGAGCCGTAGATGGGCCTTGAAACATGGACCGAGGAGGGGTCGTGGAAGTGTTGCTGTTGTTGTTGCTGCTGATAAGGCTGGTGGGCTGGAAGGCCCGGATGTGGCTGACCGAACTGCGAGGGTTTCCTGGAACTGAGGGTGAGCTGGGAGGCGGGCGTGGTCGATCGGGAGGTGGGGTTCGAGAAGGAGGCCGAGGAGGAGTTCAGGTGGAAGTTGAAGGCGGATTGGGGGAGGGAGGTGGACGTGGACGTGATGGAGGCGTTTGAGGCAGCAGAGATGGAGCCGGTGTGATGGGCGTGAGCGTTGGCATTGGCGTGGGCATGAGCATGAGCGGCATGAGCATTGGCATTGGCGCGAGGCGATTGCATTTCCGGGGCGGGATCGGGCTGTGGCGTGCTGGACTCTCCTTCCACCGACGCACAAGCAAGGCGGGGAGAGGGCGAGAGCAGCAGCAGCAGCAGCAGCCGCAGCGACGGCGGTGACGACTCTGTCTATGTTCCTATCCTGTCCTTTGTCCGGGTGTGTCCAGTACTCCAGTGTCCAGTGTCCAGTGTCCAGTGTCCAGTGTCCAGTGTCCAGTGTTCAGTGTCCAGTGTTGCAGTCCTGGAGGGATGGAGGGATGGAGGGATGTAGAGATAGGGAGAGAGACTGCAAGAGAGTTGGGCGTTGTGTGCGTGCGCGTGGGATGATGGGGTGGCCCCTCGTCCGCCCTTGTCGTCGATTATGACCGTCCGGTCTGGGATTGGGTGCTGCGACTGGTGCTCAAGGTATTCAAGTAGTGGATAAACGGCCGAGCGAGACAGGATCGGTCAGTTCGTTAATGCTGGTGGCCCAAGGTCCAGCGTATCCGTGGTCAGGCCCCGTCCGTCAACCGTTTATGCGTGCTGGTGCTGCTGGTGCTGCTGGTGCTGCTGGTGCAGCTTATGCTGCTGATCCAGGAGAGGATTGGGAGGCTTGCTTGCTGGCTTGCGTGCTGGCTTGCTTGCTTTGAGTGTGTGACGCCACTGCCGGTGCCCGATGCAGGAAACGAAAAGCAAATGCTGAACACTGAACAACCACAAGCAGTAAGTAGAAGTAAGTAGTGGATAAGATCAATCACCAAATGCAGGCAGATGCCGGCTGGGGCCCTCGTCTCGGATCGAAAAAGAGTTGGTGCCGGTCAATGCTGGCCTCCGATAAGGAAATGAGAGAGAGATGGAAAAGAGTGAGTGATTGACCGATTGACTGAGAGAGGATGGCATTCGGTAGAGCCAAGGACAGACAGCCAACAGGGGGTGGCGTGGGGCGTCTGTATTTGGGGGGGGGGGGGGCAGAAAAGGCGGGCAGGGGCACAGGGGGGTCGGTCGGTCACAAGTGGAAGGGAAGGAGAGAGACCACCACGATTATTTTTGTATACTACGGATGGAATGGAAAGAACTAACAGTTGGTTTGTCTGCCGCGTACCTTGCAGTGCTCCTTCCTGCTCCTCCTCCTCCTTTCCAGCACACTACATAGTCCTATTAACATGGTACGCTTCAAGTATATCCATCAGCATAACAAGACGAGACAGAGGCCCACCCGCCCACAAACGCACGCACTCGACAGCCAGCAGAGCGCATCAACTTCAGGGTCGATGATCTGGTTGATCCGTGGGGCCTGGGGTTTGGTGCTAGGCTCAACAGGGCCACGCCTCTTCTTTTTCTCCGTCGCCCCATCTATTGGACGACCAAATACAGACAAAGGGGACCCCAAGGCGCTAGCAGCACGTGGAATGGGTGTCTCTTGAGCCCATTCAGACACAATTCCGTCCAGAACTGTCGGCGACTGGCAGTGTTTGTAAGCCACAGTCAGACATTGACGTTGAAGTTGACAAACGGCCCTTTGGCCCCCCGGGATCCTGCTCAAGATGACTTGTGTCCAACAAGGCATCTGTGGCCATGCAGGACCAAGCACTAGAACAGAAGGACAAGATGCAAGTCTGCGGGCGCAAGGGGCAACAGCGCACGAGGGGGCGAGGGCAGGGCTGGACTGGCTGGCTGGATGGAAAGGGCGAGCGGCGAGGTGGGGGACTTTTGGGGGGGATTTTGGGGGTGGCTGCTGCTCCACTCAGGGGTTGTTTCCCAAATTGGAATTCGTTGTGATCGTCAACAGGCCAGATCGCGCTTGCCACACAGAACACCACCATGCCAGGCATGCACAACTCGAAGTGTTGTCGTCGTCCCCACGGCAGGTGCGTCTCCATTCTGTAGCTGCCGTTGCGACGGCAGATATCATACATACCCCGATGCACACTGGCACTCTTATCAACATCTGCATTCGAATGAAAGTTCACCCACCGAGGTGCTTAGGTACACATGTACTTACCTACCCCGGGTGGCTGGATAGGTCATATGCTGATAGATACTATCGACCATACTAATATGCATGATATAATATCCTCAGGTAGACATAGTCATCCATATATAGTCACTCCAGTGCAGAGTAAATGCAATACCATAAACATAACAATCAATTGACCACCTCAAGGCCATGGCCTACACCAAATGCATGCTTCATGCCCCCATGATCCTTGTCCTGGCCCTGCGCCGTGCCAACAGGGCCACGTGCTGCTGCTGTTGAAAATAGTGTACCCCCCCCCCACCCCCTTCCCCACTAATTACGCCTAGTGTACACTGTTCCGTATACCACGAAGACTAACTAATATACCAAGGTAGTGCACCACTACCTCGCGTGCGGGTTGCTCGGCAATGCACCGCCGCCCCCAGGCCCAGCCAGGTCTCAGATCTCAGGTCTCGGCAGGGCTGACGTGACGCAGGTACACACACGTACTGTTACTGTTACTGTCATCAGCCTACTACACAGTGGGGTGGTGCTCACTAGGCATAGGTATGGACATACAACCGTCTGGACTGTCAAGTTCATGCAGTGTGCCCTGTTCATCTTCTTCTCTCTGGTGCTCTACCCGGAGACCACGCAGGCAGGCAGCTGTCAACGTCAGGACCCCAACAGGCTGCCAGTGTCTGATGGGGAGGGGGGGGGGACGGGGTTGATGCTGTCAGACTTGTGCTCAGGCCCGCCGCAGGTTACGATAGTCTGAGCCCTACTTTGTGAAAATACGTACGTGCGCATATGCAGTGGCCCAGGGGCCCCGACCAGCTGGGAAATAAGGCGACGGACCCCCCCACAAAACCGCAGCACCGGTTCCCGAAGTTCTCGCCTCAGCCTGGCCGGGATACCGCCCAGACATACCGAGTAGATAGATGCAGGCAGATGGAATGACCCGACCAAGGTCGACCGACATTGCGCCATGAACATCTATCTGCTTGCATGCCAAACATAAAGTCCACACGGTTTTGGGACCTATCCATAGCGTCACTGCCGCACAACCCGTCTGACCCGAACCACCAGGGCGCCTTCTTCCAGCCTTGGTTCCAACTGCAACCATGACGTCTTCCCCCGTCGTCTCGACAATCGAAGCAACCAATTCTACCTATACAGGTACCTTGGTATACGATAGGTAGTTCAACCATATCTGCGTAGCATCTCTTATCTCCCCTCCTCTCTCCCTCAACGTCCTATCTGGCCATCGCGCCAACCTCCAAAACACCGCCTGTTTCAAGCCACATGGGCTCACACCACACACCACCACACACACCTCTGTGCACCGTTCCCCCCCACAAGCAACCCGCCTGCGCTCGAGTCTTCGTCTCAAAATCTCTCTCTCTCGTCTTGCCCGCCAGCCAGTCAACCAGCACAAACCGGCCTTGGTTCCTATCTACAGCCGTCTTCTTTCGTCCACCGGTGGATCCAAGGGCTCGGGTTGCGATTGGACACCGCTGTGCTGGTGTTTTGCGCCCGCATGCATCGTGGTTAGTCATCCGGTTTGGTCGACATGTGCCCCGGGAGCCGGTAGTACTGATGATGGGTGCTTGTCCGAACCCGAAATAATGCAGATACCTACTTTACACAAGCCAGCCTGCTGCTGTTTACTAGGGTATCATTGGATCAATGGCTTCCCGTGAAAAGATGCCAGTACCGTCCCCATAACACTTTGCATGGTCCTGACATCAACGACGTATTACGTCCACCTCCGTTCCGTACTCACCACCGCAGCCCACAGCCAATCCCAAAGGCAGCCGGTTCCAAGGTTTGGCTCCCTTGCGCGGTGTCCCGGTACATGCAGCTTCCGAGTCGTGTCCCATCCGCGGGTGTCCTGTCTGGGGTCCCGCCCTGCCAGTTGCTGTTTCAACCCATAGGGCTACCTTGCCTTACCTACCTTACCTGACTGTGCTTCTTCTCGCGTTGCTTGCTGACGGCGCCGGTTGCGAGGAATCGCATTGGGGAGGAGGGGGGGGGGGGTTGTGGGCCCGGTAAAAATGATGAATCTATCTACGTGCATGTGGTGAATCAAGAAGACCTTCTGGATGGTACCCAGGGTCTTTAGTTAGAATTCAGCTAATACAGGGGACGGGCATCGCCTCCCTTTGAGATTCTTGATCGTCCCCAATCCCTCTCAACGAGTCACTTTTGTTGATTATTTTCTCACAACTGGTTCGCATGTTGAAACCCACCCCAGGCTGTCACCAGTCTTGCCAAATGTCCTCCAATGTTCGACTTCCGTTCCCGCCTGGGACCGCATGCATGCACAAAGCACGGTTGCAACATCGCAACACGAGATGCTGCATGCGCATTCATCGCTTAGGCTGTAAGCTGTTGCCCTTGACCAATGGCACTGGAGAGCCACTCAAATGGCAGAGCAGCGACGGAAGCATGAGGCCCGGCACTATGCCTGTGGCAAATGGATGCTGCGAGATGATGAGCAGAACCGAACAACTGGCTCTGAACAGGCATGGCTGCCTCTGCCATGCCCCTCCATTTCTAAACATGTGGAACATTTGAAGCCCGTCTAAATCTGCCGAACCACGGCGCAGGCCAGAAATCCATGCGTGAAGACTCACAAGCGATTTCGCATGCAGGTTTACAGACTCTTGTCCGCCGAGGCCGAGCCTCGTTCGGCGGCCCTTCTCTCGCGCTGTCGTATGAGCTTGAAGTAACTCGCAGATTTCCTCGTCTGGGCCCATTTCGACGTGTACGCGTTGGTCTAGACTTTCGGGCCTCCTTTTGGGTGAGCATAAAAAAAGGAAACATGAGTTATATCCTGCTTTCAGGTTACAGCTACATCATACGTATTGGCAGATCCAGTGTTGGGAGTGCCCAATCGGACCTTGTATTTGCCTTTGCGTAGAGCTTACTCGTTGATCAACACTGCTATATTAGAGTGGCATAACATGTCATGGTGAAGTGCCTCTCGTATCAAAATTTCCAATGCCAGGCAGCAATCGTACTGCATGGCCGACTGAGTCTGTCAGCAGCAGAGCCGGGGAAGGAAGTTTTCGGTGCTGCCTTGAAGCTGGCTGTGGGATTGCGGTTATACAACATGTAGTCTGGAACTCTCGTCAGTCATAATTGTGACACATCAATGGGAACAGAATACTATGTTTATCGCTCCTATGGGGAAAAATGAGTGATGTGCAAGAGATAGTCCTGGTCCTGGGTACGCCGGGGCCTCGGGACCAGATGCTGACATGCAGCAGCTCACTGCTCTCGCTGCATACGTGGCGTCAAGAAAAGAAAAATACAAACACGGCCGTACAAGCGGATCTGGACACAGTGTTCTCTCAAAATTGCATTTCATATTGGAATTAATAAATCCCCGCTGCGGCCTAGCAAATTGCCTAATGACTTAGTAAATCTCTCTACTTGGGCAATTATCAGAGCGACGGTAATCACTTCAGTAAAGCGACCCAGCATGGCGGAACTCGACTCAATACTTCAGAACTTTTCTGCTTCGGGGGAAGACACAAAGGACAAGGTCCTCGGGGTCTCGTTCATGGTTGTGAACGATGAATGTGAGTAACAACCTCAACGGTCTCTACTATAGTTCAGTGACACAGTCACTGACGCACGCTGGTGTTGCTCCAAGCCATCCTTTACGAGGGCTCAGCCGGCCGGATCGACCACCACCCCGAAGCAGCGCCATATACGCCCGACACCCTCACATATGTGGCCTCCCTGACCAAGCTCGTGACCGCCACCTGCCTCCTGCAGCTGGTCGAGCGCGGCCAGGTCACCACCGACGAGGACCTGAGGCCCAGGCTCCCATTCCTGCGCGACGTGCAGATCCTCCGCGGCTTCGATGAGGACGACCAGCCTATTTTGGAAGATACCCACCGTCCCATCACGCTCTGGCACCTCCTGACACACACCTCTGGCCTGACCTACGACATCCCCTCGAAGCAACTCATGAAGTGGCGCAAAGCCGTCGGGCGGCCCAACACCAACCTGACATGGTCGGAAGAGGGCTTCTCGACGCCGCTCCTGTTCGAGCCGGGGGCACAATGGCTGTACGGCACGGGCATCGACTGGGCCGGGCAGCTGCTTGAGAAGGTCACCGGGACGACGCTGCAGGAGTACATGACCGCCAACATCTTTGACGTCGTGGGGATGCGCGAGACCACCTTCCGCCCGAGGCTGTTGGCGGGCCACCGGGAGCGAGCGTCCAGAACGGCGAGGTTTGCCTTTCGCGCGGGGGATGGAACCCTTGAACCAGGAAAGTCGCCGCTTCCGGATGACCACCCCCTTGAGAGTGGTGGTGCGGGGCTGTTCACGACAGCGAGGGACTACGCGAGGTTTCTCCAGGCCGTGCTGCAGGGCAAGCTGCTCGGGGAAAGGGGGATGGAGACGTTGTTCAAGCCGCAGCTCAGCGGGGAACTTCAAAAGGACCTGATGGACAAGGTCGCGAGCATGCCGGAAGGCTACGCCCCGGAGTATCCCAGCGGCATGCCGGCCAACTTTGCCTTTGGTGGCATGCTGAACCTGGAGGACATAACGGGCAGGAGGAAGGCCGGAAGCATGATGTGGAGCGGTATGGCAAACTCTCACTGGGTAAGTGAAAAGCAAGCTGTTACCATATCTCTCTCTGCCTAGGATACCTAAAGCTGACCTCGAGCCAGTGGATCGACCCATCTTCTGGCATTGCCGGGGTCATGGTAGTCACCCTGCTTCCATACGCGGATCGTGTTGCCAACGACCTCTACTCGAAGCTGGAGACCGTGGCCTATGAGACCTTGATTGCTAGACCACGGGCTGCTGGTGGACCATAGACATAGTTAATCGCAGAGGAGCCTTGATGCACAGCCTTGTAGCAAGACCGCTGTGGTTTTGGCGCAGGGTAGCCAAATTTGATTTCAAAAGCATCACAACCCAATTTTTGAATGTTCGGTCTTCCCAATTTGTATTTTCTGAAATATCTACTAGCAGTATTGTCACTCTTAGTTACCGGTATTGAGATTGGGGGTTGACCGTAAGGCATTGTGGAAATGGACATGGACCACGTACATACATATGTAAGGTACTCGTTCAAGTCTACTTAGATTAGGTAGTTACTCTAGGGTCGTCATTCAGCTAGTGATTTATGATCTCATGTTCCAAATGAATGCGAGTTCCTGAAATCCCCTCCCGTTTGTTTTTTCCAACCATCGGGGCTTTGTCCGATGGATGCATTATACTAGTAGGCTTCACTTGGGTATTCTTGTATTGGTCTTCTGCAAGAAGATTGGCACGTGCGGAGCTGCTCAGACTCAATGTCCTAGTCCCCTCGCGCTCACCGTCTTTTGAGTGAAAGTACAATGTGCTATACTCTTCTAGTCTCAAGCTGTTCAAGTTTGATTCTGTTCAGCGTCCCTATTAGAGGAAGCGTCCCTATCACAGCAAGCATCCCTATTGAAGGAAGCCTGCAATTGGCTTGACAAAGGTGTGGGGATAGAGGGTAAATGCACGTACATGCTGCCCTCTACTTGCTTGCCACATACACACACGAAGGGGTTCTAGTCACCAACTATTTTGTGATTCATTATCGATCCATGACACACCTTGTATCGTGGCGGGTGTAGTAAGACATGCGGCATATCATTTGAGAACGGCGGCCCCAAGGAAACCCAAGTTCTCATTCCCTTCCGATGCCGGCCTGCCCTGCTCGAATCCCAAGGCCAGGAAGAGGCCAATCAGTCTTGCAGCCTCGATGCGCCGCTTCTGTTCGTCAGATACGCCTCCAAGGTAGTAGTAGAACCGGATCCAAAAATGACCTCGGGGCTCCTCGTGGTTGGGGTGGTAACGCCAAAAAGGGGCAGTTGTAGTCAAGGTCCCAAGCATAACCTCAAGCCCCCCAAGCGACATCCCAAACGGACTAACCTCGGCGCCTCTCCAGTCGCAGATGCCCACGATCCTGCCCGTGGCTACATCCACGTGAATGTTGTTCTCGAGGAGATCTACGTGATCAGGCACGAGAGGCTAGCCATCGGCGAAGAGGTCTGGGAGATGGGGGACGATCTCGTTCAACGTTGAGTGGAAGCGCTCAGGAAGACCCTCGTGCAGCTGTTGGAGGTGTGACGAGTACTTGTCAAATAGTTGGGTGGGATCTGGTCGTGCCATCTCAGCGGGCGTGTTATGATATGCTGAGGCGAAGAATCTGTGCCAGCCAGGTAAGTTGATTTATTCTCTGGCCTGTAAAGGAGGGTGTTTGACAAACCTTGCGTAGTCGTCTATGGTAAACCGCAGGAGGCAGACGTTGTTGCTCTGTACCCGTAGCTCATCTCGGGCCAGGTACATGCAGGTCCCCCATATTGTTCA
This sequence comes from Diaporthe caulivora, assembly GCA_023703485.1. NCBI lineage: Eukaryota > Fungi > Ascomycota > Sordariomycetes > Diaporthales > Diaporthaceae > Diaporthe > Diaporthe caulivora. The sequence goes on from JAMPTR010000005.1 coordinate 246,616, forward strand.
TATCGTAGAAGTTGACCTGGCCAAGCTTGCCTGGGTACTCGTGGCGTGGCACGAAGACGCCATATGCCTTTTCGATAATTCGGAGCAATTCCATGTCCAGAGGGAAACCTGGAACACAGAACTGGACGACAGGGCCCCCACCCTCAACGGTGTAACTCATCCCGCCCTGGGATGGTGTTGCGGTGACGGGCTGGCCTGTTATCGGTTGCGCTTCTGCGTTGCATTGTTAGGGCGTAACAGATGTGTTCTCCTCAAAAAACCTCCGTATCTGGAGCCGACTTAGCGCGGTAATATTTGGCGGCATTGTGAGGTAGCTTTGCTGTGAATATCGTATACTATCGAGTATAAAATTCTGGTTGAGGCTAGTAAACAAAAGACGGAAGGGAATGCAGAGGGAGGGGTGAAACATGGCTACATGGCAAGGACCTACAGGAGCCCAGGACGGGGGACATGGGTGTTCTGATCATGTAGCGCCATAGCGTTAACTAAGTAATATAATTATTTCAGCATATAAGTACGTTTCTAGCAATATTACTTAGTATATTTCTATTTTTATAACTGTATAAAATTTTGATTTTAAAATAAATTACTACAATATAATGTAAAGCTTTTTAAAAGTATTTATTTTTAGTAGTATTTGTAATGTCCCGAAGCCAGCCGGCACTGGGTGGCCGGTACAGCCTATAAAGGGGGCTAGCCGGCCCGCCCACGAACCGGCTGGAAGAGGGGCAAGAATCAGTCTTGCACCTACGGTACCTGTTGGTCGGTCTTCATGTGCACACGAGTGTTGCTCGGTACGGTTGTATTCATCTCTTTGTTGGTTCGTTGTTGTTTGAGGGAAGGGGTAGCCGAAGGCTTCGGCCTTCCCATCGCAGCTTTGGTTTGGCTGCAGTGGTCTGTGCACCGCCAGCTGGTACCAGCTGGCGGACGGACCGTTAGTAGTGTGGCTATCTACTGTACATCCCTCAGCGTGCGTCGCACCCACGATATGGCTTATACCCACAGTACCCCTAATATCATACTCTCTTCCCAAGACCCTCAATGACTATTGCGGCTAGCGTTGCCGCACGTTACAGTATTATAGTACTTTAATATGAATAATGTATTATTATTTTGTTGGAAGGCACCAATTCGGGTCAGTCAGGGCTCAGGCTAAGACGCCCCAGCAAGGGATGAGCAGCCCTGGCTATGGCAAGGGAAGCAGCCCTGGCTATGGCAAGGTGTAAGCATCCCTAGCTATGGCTAGGGATGAGCTGTGAGCACTGTCATCCAGAGGAAATGGGCAGGCTATATAATACGTGACCAGACGCGCTGCAATTACAACGATTAGCTAGGTATCGAAACATAGTACAGAATGTTCAGGTCCTGATCTGCCCACTAGTAATCTTTTGCCCAGCATCTTCCCCAAAGACTCCTGACATATTTTCAAATTCATAAAAACACTAAATTATGAAAATACAATTTGGGTATATATTTTAAATAAAATAATAATATATAAGTTTATTATTATTTAAAATGAGCTAATATTTATAATTATTATAATTATTAAGAATTAATTTATAAAGAATATTTAATTTAATTATTTAATATTTAAAATCGATCTTAACTTGTTAATTAGTACATAAAAATTTAAAGTATATTTATATATTACTGTAATAATCAAGGTTTCCTGGGTCCTAAAAACCGAAGAGATCAAGGGGTTTACGTCCAAGATACGTAACAAGGCGGTGGTTGAGCAATATTGGGGTCTGTACAATGATCAAAAGCTAATGAAAGCTATTCAAGAGTGAATACTTAGATTGACTGCTGAAGAGCTGTCCTATCCTAATGCTATCTACTGGTAATAGGCGTGTCTATATAGTCCATCTCTTCAGGCTGGCTCATCGTGGCTCGATGAGGCCCGATGAGGCTCACTGGTGCTCACTGAGGCTCGGTGAGCACTGGTGAGCTTTCCCTGCTCTGACCCTAACCCTGCATGGGTACCACGTGACGGTGGCTTGCTGTTCTTGTGCCGTTCGGCTGGCCGGTGTGCTGGCCCAGTGGGGTTCTGTCCCAAACAGAACCAACCGTTATTCCTATTTCTGTCAGGGTCGTGACAATTACTCTAGTTCAATGGCATAGCAAAAATATGCTTTCCGGGTTAGGGGCTTAACTATCCATGATTCAAGCAAGTGGAAATCGCCACGAGACTGGACGCCTTCATCTTCTTCCTGCCTCCGCTTCACACCCGCGTGGGCTAGAGCTATCGCTGTCTCATAAGGTCTGTCTTACGTACTCCAGTCGTGGCTGGAATCATCGGTAGTGGAAGGCTTGAAGAGCCATACCAAGACTAATCCATTGCTCGTCGGTATGCACCACGTCCAGACGCAGGCTCATTCCGGCGAAGAGGGAAATCGGCATGATGTCTCGACCAAGCTGAATTACTACCCCGTCGACGCCGGGCCCCCAGTACCTGTCATATTGGGCAAGTATGTCGCTTCCTCCACAGCCCTCAGCCCCTGGATACTACTCAGCCAGCCTTTGCACATATCTTCAACACTAACATCGCACGATTTGATAAAGCACCAGTGTCAGCAACAAGCGTCCGTCCGTGTCGGTTGATGTCGTCGTACAAGACATCGCTCACCATGAGGACGAATACACACTCGACAAGAATGGGTTCCAATTCGTCCACCACATTAGCCAAGAGAAAGATTTTGATGATGAAGGACGAATCACTGGCATGTATTACGCTGAGGTGGAGCGCCTGCTCAGAGAGGTGTGAGTGAAGTTATCTGTTCGCCGTTGATGGCCGCTCTATGACGCCAGCTATTGATGAGTTGAGCCTACAGAACAGGTGCGTCACGCGTCGTTGTATTCAATCATAGGGCCCGTCGAGGTCCCTCAAACTGGGACAAGGCAGGGCTGGACAACCGCTTGGACGCAGGGCCACTGTTCAAGGTCCACGTGGACCAGTCATACCATGGCGCAGAGCTCCAGGTGCGAAACGTCCTTCCGTATGAGGCAGATGAACTATTGAGGCGGAGATATCAGGTAATCAACGTAGGTGACGGCATTATCGCTCCATACGCATTTATGAAGACACTCGGCTAAATGCTTGTCTGCTCTCTGCATCAGGTGTGGCGACCCATTGAGACAGTCCTCCGAGACCCTCTGGCGATCGCCGATGCCTCTAGCGTCTCAGACTCCGACCTTCTTCCAGCAGCAATCATCAAGCCAAACTCGAGGTCCGAGACATGGGCCGTGAAACCGAACGAGGCTCACCGGTGGTTCTATAGGTATAGACATGAGCCAGATACCGTGGTGCTGATCAAATGCTTCGACTCGGACACTTCCGTAGCAAGGCGCTCGCCGCATTCCGCCTTTCCACACCGGGAGAGCGAAGATGACCCGAGCAGGAAGAGCATTGAAGTGCGAGCAATGGCCTTCTACGTTTGATCACGCAGATTAGAGGCAGTCACTGTGGCTATTCACGGTGCAAATTTATATTGTTTGTGGCCGCTCTGGGCGTGGCCAATCCGCTATCAACTGCGACAAAGTCTCGAGCTGCTGGAAACTTTTCGGCTTATGTGAATGATGGGTCTTGTTCCTTCGGTACATCCAGTTGGCGGCATTTGTATTTTGACTGACATTTGTATCATTTCCGATTGCCCTGCGTTTTCTCTAGACATGTATGTATATCGATATTCGGACATCTTGGATTCCGAATTAGGGCAGTGATGGCCCCTGTTTCCATCGGCATTTACCAGTTTTGCCATTGATCATGCAGTTCGCGCAAACCTTTGCGTCTTTCCTTGCAAGTGTTGCAGCATTTGGCTTCGTATAACACCCCATCCACAGTCCGGACCCTTTCTCGCATCTTTCGCAGGGACCCAACTCGGCAACACCTGTGAGCCGTATGAGGATGGCGATCAAGCGCTGCGTTTGGCGACTTGCATCGCACTCCAATTTCCATCCTCTCGAGCTTACACGGCGAACCCTCGTATTATCGACCAAGAGATTGACGGCAGGCAGATCAAGCTAACTTTCAGATTAGAAGTCGGACCTCAGCGGAGAAAGGGAGCGAGGAACCTTACCATAGAGCTGACTTGGAAATTTGATGGACGCTGGCCTGGTCTAAGATTTAAGCGCGTAGCAACCTCGTCCGGGTAATTCTCCAGGACAACAGACCAGGCCCTCGGCCTAGCCTCGCCAATACTATCGACGATGGGAGAGATACTTTACGTAAGTGCTACGTCTCCGAAGTATTCTGAAGACCGGAACTGAATCTGGTAGGGAGAGCGCGAATCATTGACCATCTCCTCCACCTCTTCACCCTCGAGGTCGTCGGCGCCATCCCACCTCCGGTCATCGGCTCTCTTCACCCCACGAAGCTGTCGAAGAGATCGACGAGGGACTTTAGGCCGGAACTGTAAGTCCGAAGAGGCGTTTTCAGGGATTTCCGCGACTGTAAGCTCGAGACTAGTTTCAGTCTCAGAGATGAGTGTCGGCCCAAGATCTCCAGATGTCTCTGGATGCCCCCTGGTGTTATTTTGGCTCAGTCCTTCCCGGATGGCGGAAATAGTTGGACTGGGTCTTATTGTGTGCCTTTTTAACAAATCCGCCAAGCCCTGCTGACGGATACTGAGGCCGAGCTCTTCACTCAATGCTTCGATCCTCCGGATCTTGTTGCGGCGCTCCAAGACACGAGCCTCGAGGTTGGATATGATAAGATACAGATCGTCATTGCTCAGTCCGGACCAGTCACTGTCACTTTTGTGTCTTCCTGAGCCGCGATGGGGAACCTGTGCGGACCGAGAGCGGTGCACATTGTTGTCAGGACTCTGGGGCTGGGCTTCGGGAACATTGCTCCTTGTCGTATTGACTCCCCGCTGATTGGAGAACTGCAAACTGCGGGGTCCTCGTCTTCGACGGCAACCTGGCCTGTTTGAAAGCTTCGAGACATGGTATTTCCAGAGGGCTTAGACAGGAGCGTATCATGCAATGACTAGACCATGGGCAGCGAGTAACGCCAAAAGTGCAAATGAAATGGCAAATGTGGAATCTCAGAAGGACGAGAATTCAACTTTATGACGGGGCACACGGACTGCAATTATGGAAGAACAGTAGACAAGGCGTTGTGCATTGAGCCAACGTCTCCAATGCAGCATGCATGCGCACGTGACTTTAGTCTCCCTGCTCGAAATAGCCTTGCACTAAAACCACCACCACCAATCGGTGCCGCTGACGGCGAAGGTTGAAAGCCGCCATCTTGATAAATTTGGCTACGGAAGAAGCGGCCCGGGCAAAAGGATACGTGATGGGCGAAGGGCTGGTTGGCAGTGACCGTCACAACTAAGACTCAGTCTCAACTTACTATAGCACCCCCTTAGTGGATCATCCCCCTTTATGGATCACTAACGACACACAAACTCACCAACTTTAAGTAACAATATCTGCTTTTTAAAAACTGTTAGAATTAATTAAATTTTAAGATATAATATTTAATGTATAATCTTTATATAATAAACTTTATTTAAATATTAAATATTGTTTTAAAGCGTTAAAATGAATAGTTTTAAACATTCTGTTTTTCCTATATAAATTTTAGTTTAAAATGAGAGGCGGGATGTTATGAACCAACACGTTGGCACGCCAGGTACCCCTTTGGGGGGCCTAAGCAAATCAAAGACTAGATGCCACAACGCAACCCCGCAGGCACTTGATAGCGGGGCAAGCATAGCCTGCCAAGACTGGGGTTAGGGTTATGACTATGTAGCCTAGGAACATAGTCAACATATGGAACGCCTATGTTGACTAGGAACATAGGCAACATAGGGACTGAAGAGTCGGAACATATAAGGACGTGGTTATCACCACAATAGATAGCTTTCATAGAACAGACTCTTCAGTCGTCAATCTAAGTATTCAGTCTCACAACTAGATAGCCTCACAGCTAGTGATCATTACCGCTTAAGAAGAGAACAGTGTCTTCGTATTACGAACAGTCAAGTATCACCTCTACGCCGCTCTGCTAACATAAACCCTACAGGTTACCTACTAGACCCTACAAAGGTTTGGTGTGATCATTACACGGAAGCTCCCGGGACTAGTTTTATATAAGAAAAATGAAAGCTCACTTTTAAAGTATTATTATATATTAAGAATAACGTGGTTTACCAGTGAGTGGCGCATATCAGTGAGTGGCGCATATCAGTGAGTGGCGCACTTTTGCTATTTCCGCCAACTTCAGCCAACCCCAACACCCGCCCAGGGCCAAATAATTAATAAAGGTTAGCACTAATTGGTGCCAACTATACTCAATTACTCATTTTTAATTAATTCTATGAATTTAGAGGAGTTGGGGTGGGTGCAGAGGGGCTGGTAATTATTAAGGCTTGAGTGGGACTACCTTTTTTTGGTGCTAGTTGCATCTCTGATTTTCGCATCAGTCTCGCACTAACCTACTTATTTAAATATTTAACGTGTTAGAAGTAACAACAAAAACATCTATCCTACATCTCAATAGGGCAAAATACTCCTAGCGATTTAGGCTATTCAGAAATCTAAAAAATCAAAAAAAAAACCGCGAAACTTATAAGTATACGTAAAGCTGCTCAAATATTTACCATCCCGCAAACAACTCTACGACACAGGATAAATCAACAACGCTCTCGCGAGGAATCACGCGTCGACACCCATAAACTCAACGCAATCGAAGAGCAAACGCTTATCCGGTATATTATTAATCAAGATATCCGAGAATTCACCCTACAACTTTCTGGTATGGGAAGATGTGGCGAACCTCCTGCTGGCATCGCGAGATGGCAAACCTGTGGGTAAGCACTGGGCTTAATGTTTTATAGATATACAACCCACCCTGAAACCAAACGATTATCAGAGGGCCCTGTGCGACAATCCAGAGGTTATTGGGAACTGGTTTAGGCTCCTCCGTAATATAATGGCTAAGTACCAGATTATCAACAATAATCTCTATAAATTTGACGAGGCTGGCTTTATATTAGGTATGATTACTTTGTTAATAGTAGCTATATGTGTTGATAAGCGTGAAAAGGCTAAATCTTTTCAGCCTGATAACCGGGAAGAGGTAACAGTTATTAAATATATCAATATAAACGACTGGTATATCCCGCTATTCATTATTATTTAGGGCGCTTATTACCTTATAAGCTGGATTATAAAGTCGGGTTTTCCCCCCTCCTGGGTAATTATGTGTTATGAACCAACACGAGGGCACCTAGGGAACCCGTTCCGAAGACCCAAGCAATAAGAAACAGAGGCCATGATGCTGCCTCGTACGCACTAGGTAACGGAGTCCGAACACACACAGGGTTAGGGTCAGGGACACACCCACGAACCAATGGATCACTGGATCACCAGGTGAGCCACAGAGCCAACTGAAGAGTCGGAACATATAAGGACATAATCATCGCCACAGTAGATAGCTTTCATAGAACAGACTCTTCAGTCGTCAATCTAAGTATTCAGTCCAACAGCTGGATAGCCTCACAGTTGGTGATCATTACCGCTTCGACAAGGAATAGTGTCTTCGTATTAGGGACAGTCAAGTAGCACCTCTACGCCGCTCTGCTAACATAAACCCTACAGGTTACCTACTGAACCCTAGAAAGGTTTGGTGTGATCATTACATTACGCTTATTCTGAGTTAATGGATAGATAACAAGACTGGCCTTAAATAGATTTAGCACTTTAGTAAGCATATAAAACCTAAGAGAAAGGCGGATTACCGGATATTGATATTTGATAGCCACAAAAACCATATATCATCTGAGTCTAACCAGTACTGTAAAGAGAACAAGATTATCTTTATAGTATACCCCCATACTCTTTTTATTTAGTTTGCCTATTAGATATCGCATTACATTCGCCCCTGAAGAGCGCCTTTAGTGAGGAAATCAGGTCTTTATTCGGGCTTCTATGAACCACATCACCAGTTCTTTATCGTATTTAAGGCAGTTCATAATAAAACCTTCACAAAGAACAATATCAAGACTGCATTTAGAGGAGCTGGAATAGTGCCTTGGGACCCGATTCTGTTATTTCTAAGCTTAATATCCGCATCAGAACTCCAGTGCTATCTGTCCCTATTTTTCCTCAGCAATAAGAGTCTCAAACACCCTCCAATACGTAATGCTTTATCAAGCAATCGAGTTTTATTAAAAGCAATATCTCTGCTTATCAGAGTAGTTACCTTGCGCTAAGTATCTCAATTATTGATCAGCTAGTAAAGGGTTTATAAGTAATAGCGCACAAGATCACGTTTTAGAGGATCGGGTCCGTACTCTTGAGAGGGCCAACACAGCACGCGCCAAACGTCGGAGGGCCAAAAGGACCCGAGTACAGTTGGACGGGCACTTAGAATTAAGAATCCCTAAGCGATAATTAAAGAAAAGGAAAAAGGAAAGCGGCCAGCTGCTGAAATGTCTGGTGGTGATAAGGAGGAGGTCCGCGGCGGACCGAGCAAACGACGCTGTGGAAACTGTGGCGAGACTGGGCATAATGCAAAAAGTATGAAAAAGTGGGACAAGGGTCTGATTAATCAGATTCTGACTATATCACAGCAAACCCAGCGTATTTGGCACCAATTGGTGCGAATATATGTGTGTTGGTGATCTGCGGCGGACTGTGTTTCTGGAGGCGAAGTTGGCACTATTTGGTGCGAAATGCGTATTTCCCACCAAAAGTCAGCCTGTTTAGACCAGCACTGCAGCCACGAAAACCCTTCTGGAATCAATTAAAATAGGCAATTTAGAGCATTTGGTACCAATTGGTGCCAACCTTTATTAATTATTTGGCCCTGGCCGGGTGCTGGGGTTGGCTGAAGTTGGCGGAAATAGCAAAAGTGCGCCACTCACTGATATGCGCCACTCACTGGTAAACCACGTTATTGGATTTTGAAAATATCTCTTTTAAGACGTTATTATGTAAAGGATTAATATTCATATTTTTTTTTAAATAAAAGTAATTAATTTTCTTAGGCGGTCATGAATATATAAATCATATGAATAATAGAGTTTGTCTATAGAAAGTGATCCACTAAGGCGGGTGATCCGTTAAGGGGGGTGCCATAGTACAGGTCTCTCTGTTCTATGGTGCTCAGTAATCGAGTAACTGCAGCAAATTGTGAAATTCCCAGCTTCAGAAGCTTCAGAAGGGGCATCGAGCGTAACGTCAACAGCAGGCAACGGGCCGGGGGTCAAGAGGGATGTGCAACAAGCCCATCTGAGGGGAAACCAACCCATTCCTTTAAGGTAGTTATCGGAATTCGCCCGTGTTGCACTGCACGGAATCGGCTGGCAGTCGCCCAACTACAGAGACAAGCCTATGCAGGTTGAGTCCATTGATATAGAACTGCAGCCCTAATTGGCAGTGCCTTGCTGCGTACTATCTGATGAGGCTGACTGGGAGCTTCCCGTGATCTTGGCTGTGAGGGGAGCCAGGAGCGAGATTTTCCAGTTATCGCTCACGCTCGTCACTCCTCAGTTCTAGCTGATTCACTGACCTTCGCAACCAATTTTGATGGACCCCCTCTCCGTCACACCCGGCATTTTTGGTGTTGTTGGCGCAGCGGCGCAACTGGCCAAAGCGCTGTACGAAATTGTATCCGACATTAACGATGCACCGGAAGAGACAGAGGAGTTACAACAGGGCCTGGGCTGCGTGTCTCTTTTCCTAGACCAAATTCGCCTTGTGGTGAGAGTCAGAAAAGATCTATTTCAGGAATCCCTGGTACTCTGAATCGACGGGCAGGTCACTCCGCAAGAGTACACCTATTGATTCCAGGCCGACTGGAGCCATCAGAACTCTTACCTCGACCAAATGAATACCGGCTTACCACCTGGAACCAAGAGATCTACTGAGCACACCTCGAAGACAGAAGTCAGAGAAAGGCCGCAATGTACCATCCAATCTCAAATGATCACAAGAGAATGGGGCAATACCGACACCTGTCACATGTTCTTACCATAGCAAAATACATTTACTCCCAGGTGCCATCTGCGAATTGATACCAGAAGTTTTCGAGCGCAAGCGAAATATTGACTTCGAGATACGGGAGTTGAAAAGGCGCTTAAGTTATACGAATCCATGCACCATGGGTCTGAAACCCAACGACAGACACTGCGCACGAAGAACCAACCTCTAGAGAAGGAGCTCTGTATGAAAAAGACATCGGGCATCGCTCAGGATCACAGACGCGTAGCTGGCAGTGGCAGCGGCGACGACTCGAGGGGGAAATGCGCCGTAAGCCCTAGTGTCTTTCAGAATCTGGCCGCCACGCATTCCAGATCAGCCCCTGGAGAAACTACAGAAAAAGGAAACCAAGACGCAAATCGTCTAAGAGAAAGTGGAGTACATCTTACTTGGATCCTGCTGGGCTGATACTGCTAATGACTCAGATGCGCTGCCAGAGGAAATACCCAAAGCTTCCAACAGGCGTGAAGGCACCAGCACAAAGCAAAGCTGTTCTGAGTGAAGGTCTACTGGGAGAGGCTTTTTTCCTTGCTCAAGGTTAGGCGAACTGCTGAATTCATCACGGGATAGCGGCTGGTCTAGAACAATTTTGCCTCACGTGTCTTCCACGTTGCTGCCGCATAGGTGGCGAGGAATCCAAAGAATGAAACTAGGAAATGATTTTTTTTTTTGAAATCAAGGGAATCCCAGAAATGAGACTTGAAAGCAATGGAAAAGAGAAAAAAGGAGACGAAGACAAGCCTCCGTATTCATACCGCAGTGGCGTTTTCATCTCGGGCTGGATCATTGCTGATAGCGAAGCTTGCATATTGTTGGTACGGCCCTGACGGCAAGGGTCAAGGGTTCTTTGCACCTGCAAATAGGTTGAAGCAGACCGTACGTATTTGGGTACGGGTTCTGATTTCTGCTTATAGAGGAGGAAGAAGCTATCGCTAATCTCGTCGCCCTGACGGTTGGTGTAGTAGTCGGCCCTCTGGCTGACTAACTCCAAACCGTGTCCTATGATTGACTATAGCCCGTAGGGGCATGGGCACTTGACAGTCGCTCAGAAACCCACACATATCCAGTATGTCAACAACTAGTCAATTTTTGATGCTACTAGTTAATTCTTTTCTCCATATCTCCGACATATATGCTGATCGCCAATATTTGGGAGCATCCGAAATGGCAGTGATTTCATGATTATGTCGGGCTGGAGAAACTGGCAGTGAAAAAGCCGCTCTTTAGCTCGTGAGCGAATCAGCAGTGCTGGAGCTGAGTACATGAGGTCGGTTCGGCGAAGGCCCACAATCGGTTGTTTTCAAATGGCATCTTCAAACTCTACTCATACCCGCCGTAACGCTTCCAATATTGGTTATGACCGGAGCGAAACCGTAGATCTACCCTCTTTGTCTGGTAGCAGACATAGGTCTCCATCCAGTTGGCTCCAAATGTGATGCATCGCGACTTGAGAATGGGGAGCTGAATAATACGGCGGAAAGGTTCAGTTATAAGACCTAGTTAGAAGCACAAATTCATTTGATTAAGTAGTCTATCTCTCGCACTCTGACTATCATCTAGTCCATGTTCCTTCGAAAGGGATGCAGGGAATGTGCCGATTGCTTGCCACTACTCTTCCTCCCCAAATTCCCGTCGCTTATATACCAACCATGGCCCATCCTTCTGGCCGACAATGCAATCTCTCAGCTGAAACTCGCCGACGTGATCCCTTCCATCTTCAGCGCCCTCAACGCCATGGCCGACACGCCCAAGCTCTCCATCCGCGAACCTGAAGTCACAGGCAAAGAGAATGCTCGCTAGCGTCAGACTCAACTCGGTGTAGGCGAGGCCCTTGCCAAGGCAACTCCGTATGCCCTGCGAGAAAGGCGAGAAGCACGCCCGCGCCAGTGAGACACTCGTGCCTCTGCTTCCGGTACGGGCCCACTCCCCCTCAAGCCACCGCTCCGGCATGTACGTCCAAGGTTCTGCGTAGTATTCCTCGTTGTGGTGGATCGCGTACGTCGAGACACCGACGTCGATACCGCCGGGGACGAACTCGCTGTCGATCGTGATGCCGCCCGGTGGGGTCTCACGCCCGTTGCCCGTTCCTACCGGTGGCGACATCCGCAATGCCTCGTCTATGCATGCGCGCAGGTAGTGGCAAGAAGACAGAATTGGCCCTATCGTGATCTCACTCTGGGAGGTGAACTTGGACCGGACTTCCTCCCTTGCCCTCAGATATGCCCGTTCGTTGTCGGCCAGGTAGAAGAGAGTTGCTGCGAACGCACACTGAAGAGACACGGAGTTAGCAATATTCCCCCATATAAAAGTCCGCCTGAAATAATATCGGACTACAAGAAGGCAACCATGAATGGAACGAGTTGGAAATACTCACAGCAGTCGTGTCAGAGCCAGCGAAGATCAGCGTCGCGCTCTCGCTAGCAAGCTCCTCAGGGGTGAAACCTTGCCCGGAAACCGAGTCCTTTGCCACCTCCAGATTGCTGTACACATCCCGGACAATAGGCTGGTTCTCATAGACGCCACACTTGTTGCCCTTATGAAGCTGGCCCCTGTCATGCAGTAGGCGCACGAGGAACTTCAAAAACCGGCGGCTGGCCGCCCTTGACCGTGGAAACAGCCGCTTGTCGATGCGAAAGGTGAGCAGACCTGGAAACTGAATTAGCGCCGAATTGCGGACGTTAGTCAGCTCGATCATGTCCACAATGTAACGGAACTTCTCGTTCCCCAGCAGGTTGTACTTTGCGCCGTAGATGACGTCGGTCATGAGGTCGAAGGTCAGGTAGTCCGCCCAGTGCCCCATGTTGAACGGCTTTCCCCATTGCCCCGTCTTCTCGACAGGAGAGACAGTTTCCAGGAACTGCGCGATGTGACCCAGAATCCGGGGTTGGTATTCACGCTGTGCTTGGTCGCCCACACCCTGGGCGAGGATTCGTCGGCGGCGCAAGTGGTCAGGTCCACCGGGGTGCGTCAACGTAGAGTGTTTGTCCAGCGCCAGTACTCCAAAGTGCTTGCTCTTGGTGTACCTTCCCGAGACAGATGGACCGAAGATATCTTTGAGGGCGGCATGGCTGTTGAACAAGATCTGACTTGGCCCATAGCGAACAATAGGTCCTGCGCGTGAGTACATAATCGTTAGTCGCTGTCAGGCTTTGACTCGCAGGTGCGGTCATGAATGGAGTAATGCTTCATGTTTCATGCCATATGCATACATGATCGAGTACGCACCGTATTTCTCATGGCACCGCAGGTGGTCGATTTGTACATCGCCTTTCCAACCATGATAGCCTGCGTAGATGTAGGAAAACTTGGCTATAAATGGCCCAGGGTACTTCGCACATGGATGCAGAAAGGCAAGGTATATTATTTTGTAGACAATCTGTGTGGTCAAACGGTGTCAGCATTAACATTGTTCCTGGCTAGGCAAGTGAAATGCTTAGGTCCAACTAACGTATGCCGCCTGGAATACCAGCGCGATTGCGCATAACAACGTAATGTTCATTTGGGATTCGGTGTACTTGAAAATCAATTGTTAAATCCGGACTTCTCTCGAGGCGGGCTTGAACAAGCTTCTCTTCCGTAGCTCGATTGTGCGCAGTACGCGATGACTTGTAGTGGGCTTTGGGACTCTCATTGATGCCTTGCTACACACATATATATACAATTCAACGACGAGTGTTTGTTCCACACACTTTCATGTATTCATATCAGTGGGGCCCACAATGCAACCACGCCCTCGGCGACATCCACACTTGTAAACTGAGCCTGGATCCATCCGCGCAGGTTTAATTTTCAGGTCTATAAATATGGGTATAATTACATGAAACATACGGAGGAGCTGTTGTGGTAGGTGCTTTGCCTCGGAGTGTGCATTTTGAGCATAACCTGGTGGGCTTGACGTTGATCATTTTGACAAGGAAATCGCCCTTGAAATTGATAGTCTTCGTTCAGGGGCGGCTTGGCGGCCAGGAAGGGACACTATCCTTCATGCCTTACGAGCAGCATGTATTCTAAGCTGAAACTCATAGATAGCACGTGCAGAGGCTCAGCACTGTATCTCTTGGCGGGTGCTGACCTGATTTCGCTAACATATGGAGTGAACTTGTAATCTGAGCTTCAGGGATGTGGATTCAATAGCCCACACCGCCGTACAGTATAAGGTTTTCGGATGGAAAAATTATGGATACGGAGCGATAGCTTCTTGCACGGCTGAATCGCACCGATGGACACTCACATGCGCTTCCTTCGGCTGCTGACGACCTAACAGACAGCTCGTATGTTTTGGCCGATAGCGACTCCACCCTCGAAACCAATAGATCAGACGCACGTGGGTAATGCCGAAACTCAGTTGAATGTTTCCAAAGAGAGTCTGGCACGTGCGTGCGAGCATGTGAATGAGACCAAATGCCGAATTTAGTACCTACGTGGCCCTTCTCGGGCAGACTTGAGTCGGGCTCAGACAATGATTCAGAACCCGCGCGGTTGCGCGCGGTTCAACTCTATTAGGCAGAAATGGTCTCAGGGCCGTAGATAGGTGCATTCAGTGTCATTTGTGTCAAGTTACAGTCAACTCTGCGGACTACCTAGACCCCAGAGAGCATCCATTTCATGATCGCCCCTTCTTATCTTCTTCAGCAGCTAGGATATGAGTTAATAGCCAGGTCCCATGATAGGGCGTTTCTGATTGTTTACTAAGCGGCCTCTATGTGGTGAATTGAACTATGCGATACATCTGTCATCCTCTGTGAGCCCCTGGAATAACCCCTAGGCCCGCCAGCTTCGAAAGACCGAGTCATTATACAGAGCCTCAAGGATATCCCCGTCGAGAGAGATAACAACCTCCACCACCTCATCCGGACCATCCCGGCGCCTACGGGGTAACACGAGCATGACATTCCGCAGGCGGTTTGCATAGGGCGTCCGAACAAACACGGGCTCGCCCACCTCGGTGCCGAAATTGCATTCATACGCTCCAAAGTTCGCCCAGCTCGAGCACATCAGATGCATCTCTCCACCCGGGAAGAATCCCCCGTACAAACGGGTTACCTGCTCCGCCTGCCTCATGAGCGTGAAGAACTCGTAGAAGTAGCCCGCATCGAGCGCCACGACCGACTGTGAGATCTGGTCCACGACGCGGCGCAGGCTACTGTGGCTGCTTGCCGGGACGCCTCCTTCCGGCACGCATCTGGACGCGTCCAGGAGGGCCGTGACCGGCAGCGCCGCCCGGGCCTGGAGTGACACGTTTCCCATGTACGCCGGCCGGTCATGTGAGCCCGCTGTGCCTAGCCCGAGCCTGCTGCGGCCGTCGACTGCGGTGGTGAACTCCGAAGTCTCGCCTCGCAGGCCGGACTCGACCTTGACGCGAGTGATGATTGACCAGAGGAGTGCATTGACGGTGTTGTTGATGCTCAGCCTGCTGCTGCTGTCGCTGCTCGGCTCATCGTCCCCGACCGGCATTTCCTGCAGGACGCAACGGAGGCGCTCAAGGCGATCTACGGGAAATCTGAAGAGCCTCGTGGCCCAAGTCCCCCGTCTGGTACGAAGCTTCTGCAGCTCGGCCATGGTGGCGGCATCGATCTGGCCGAAGGTGTACTCCCCGTGGCGGGCGGCGAGCTGTGCGAACGGATCAGAAAGGTTCGCGATCCTGTGGAACTCAGCATCTCCAAGCTTCTCCCTGAAGGCGGCAAGGAGCGTTGACTCCCGAGAAGAAGGCTCGTCCGTGGCGGGGATGCACTGCTCGCTAAAGTCATCGAGGCCGTCTCTGCATCCCCCAGCTGTCACCGCCCGAGTGCAGTCTGCCCACAGCCTCACCAACACGTCCAGGCCGTGCCCGTCGACCACATTGTGGTGTGCCCAGATGGACACGACCAGGCCCCCATCGACGGACATGTGAGAGCCCCCGAGGACGGGGCTGGGGGAGCTGGGGTCCGCGTACGACGGGATACCGCCCATGTTGTCCAGACACACAGGCAGGGGCGCGTGGGGCCGCAGAAGCTCCTCCAGAGTGGGCATTCCGGGCGGTGGGGATGCCTCTCGCAGCTGTGGTGTGATGCTGTCTTGGACCGGTGGCGCTGACCAGGAGATGTGGCGCTCTCGGGGGACGGCGCCGTGGGGCCGGAAGACTTGCCCACCGATCCATGGGATCAGGTTGGTGAGACGGAACAAACCATTGTTCAGGGCATTGACGGTGGCAGCTTCATCAGCAGTCTTGAACAAGAGGCAAAGAGAAACGTAATAATCCCTGGGATTTTGGTCCAGAGGCGGTAAAGCGACTGTCGTGGTCTGTTTCTCTGTTGACATGGTGATTCTCGTCGCGCAAAGTACATATTACTTGAAAGCATCTGTCAAATCACGCACCTCGTAATCAAGGCGTTTGCAATACTAATATAATCCATGTGAATGTAATATCGAAACGCTCATTTGTTACATGCATACAAAAACTCCGAGCCCGTCTCCTCGAGCGGGCTTGCCGGCGCATATCGAGCTCCTGGTTTCAGGGATGGACCGACCCGCCAAGGGCAAGCCAGGATCATTTCAATAAGCTTTCAGGGCCCCAAACTTTAAATCTTCCCGTCCCACAGCCCTATGAGGGTCCGACGTACTCGAGCTTGGCATTATTCCTTGGCTAATTATAGGGCTATCAACGAGTCATCCGTTGTCCTCCTCAAAACCCAAGGAGATAGAATAAGAATGTGGAAGTCTGTCTTGTAGAGAGATTAAATCGCTCACAGGTCCAGCATGTCCAAAATGTTGTCCACAAAACTTCCCATTCTGCCAAGTTTGTTGCAATCCGTTGTCTTGGCTGTTTCTGCTGTAAGTCGAAACAGTGCTCGCCATTGGCGTTAGTATCCCGTACCAAGGACGCAGGAAAGCTAACAAGTTTTCCAGGTCATATTATATGCTGTGGGACAATGTATCTACCTACTATACTTCCACCCATTGGCCAAATACCCCGGCCCGAAATGGGCTGCTCTAACTGAGGTTCGTGAGCCCATGTTGTAGGGGTTAATTGCAGCTCGAACACGCCATTAACATGATCTCCGTAGCTCTGGTTCTTGAAGTCCTTCGCCAGCGGACGCCATGCTTTTAGGATGCAGGAAATTCACAAGAAATATGGTAAATGATTTCCCAAGCTCTCAGAAATGTTGCTGGGACAACAGCTAAACCAAACAACCGTCCAGGCGACGTGGTCCGAGTCGGGCCCAACGAGATGTCTTTCTGCACCATTGAAGCACACCGCGATATCTACTGCCACTATACGGTGGGCAAGAATAAGCTGCTCAAAACCCAGGCAATGGACAGCCACGAGTATCCCAGGGTCACCTCAGTCAAGGACCCAGCCATCCACGCGGAGCAACGCAGAGCCCTGTCGCACGCCTTCAGCTCCAAAGCCCTGCGCTTCCAGGAGGACCTGGTGCACCGGTATGTCGACATGTGGCTGGGGCAGTTGGACAGACTAGGCGGTGGTGGACGGGAGCCAGTCAACATCACGGACGCGTTTGACTGGCTTACCTTTGACATAATCGGTCTGTTGATTCCATTCCATCTCAAACAATGTCTTTTGGACTGACAATATTGGACAAAGGCGACCTCTGCTTTGCGGAACCCTTCGGCGCCGTGGCTGAATGCTCCGGTCACTGGATCAGCGTAATGCTGGACGCGGTGCTGGTCAACAACATGGTCGAGCGGATGAACGAGAAGCCCTGGCTGAAGTTGGTTATTCCCCGAGTGTGGGGCGCCAAGTGGGACGCCATGGTGAGAAACCGCGAGCTGCACTGGACGCTGTCCAAGGACAAGGCCAGGCGGCGGATGGAGAAGGGAGATCTGGAGAGGGACGACTTCTTCGGCCACATGATACGCAAGAAGCAGATCACGGAGCGCTCCCTCGAGGGCAACGGCCAGACTCTCATCGTGGCGGGCTCCGAGACGACTACCACGGCGCTGACGGGGACGGTGTGGTACCTACTCGACAACCCCGGGTGCCTCGCAAAGCTGGCCTGCGAGGTGAGGGCTGCGTTCGCTTCGGCGGCGGACATCACGGCGGACTCGACAGCTGGGTTGCAGTATCTGCGGGCAGTGATCGAGGAGGGCCTCCGCATGTTCCCGCCCATTGTGCATCGGCTAGTCAGGGACAATCCGGACCTGCCCAGCACCATCGACGGCCACATGTTCCCGCCGGGGACCATGGTTGCGTCCGAGAACTACACCATGTCGAGGGACCCGCGGTACTGGGTCGACCCTGATAGCTTCCGGCCTGAGAGGTGGCTCGGGGACGGGCTCGAAGGTGACGACAGGCGGGCACATGTGCCCTTCTCGGCGGGCCCCAGGTATTGTCTGGGCGTCAACTTGGCGTACATGGAGCTCAAGATTATCCTCTCGAAGTTGGTGTTCAGCTACGACCTGGAGCTGGCATCGCGCGATATCACGAACTGGAACGACGCCTGCAGGTGTTTTGGGCTGTGGAAGAAGCCCGCATTAATGGTCAAGTTGAAGCCACGTACGGAAGGCTAAGTTCACTTGATTGATAGTAGTTGCGCAGCATGGAAAGCATTGCCAGTATTCAGTACTTCCATTTACAAGAAAATAATCTTACATAGAGGACAGCTGCCGACATTGAAGCCCATGAAAACGGTAGACACAATAATGAGGCGCTTACTATGTTCTTCTGCCAGGGAGGCTTCCATGTTCGTCAGTGACCATTTAGAATATTTGCACTCCAAGGACTCTGGGTTGGTGGAAAATAGGACAACTTTTCAACAACGAACGCAGCTTAGTAGAAACTGGCAGAAGCAGGAGAAATGATAAATATGCCTAGTATTGGATGGGGGAACCTCCATCAAGTCTACCGAACAAAGGCCATTACTTGTAATATACTTTGATGCCCCCTTTTGGGGTGTATTCCAAGGAGATTCTGAGTGTAAGGTACGCGAAGCAGATGACCAGCTACCGAACTACAGAATGCAGCAATGCAGCACCAGGAACTTCACCTTTTCTGGGGGATCTGGCCAAATTAAGCACACATTTGGATGTCAGACGACGTGATAACGTTGGCCAGCACACCTTCGGAATCCGAAATGTGGCCAAGAGGGGCTTGAATTTAATTCTTTCAAATAATTATGTACCGCGTCATGCCTCGGGACGCGGACATGGACCCAGAGCACAGATTGAGTCCCAACAGTACATAGTTAAAATCCGGATAGCCCAAGACTTGATAGATCGAAACTTTCATGCCGGTGATATCGAATTTCACCGCTGCAACTTCCACACTTATCCTAGCACATGCACAACGCGGATTGTTGGTGCCCACATAAATGGAGGGGAAAGCCTGAGCATGTCACTCTCGCCCATCGATGTAGCGAAAGCGATTTGTAGGTCATTTTATGTCTGTCTTCTTTTTCATCTGCCTCGATGTGCAAGTATGAGGCTGAAAGCGTTCAGCTAGCCAGAACTACTCCCTCGACGACCGGGAGAGGGCTTCTCTGGCCTGTCGTGTCAGCATCGCAGTCTTCAAGGTCACCTATGTCGACACTGACGCGGCCATAACGAAATACTTCGCAGCCGTGAACTCAAGTTGGTCTGGGGCCTGCTGGCTACCGGCGGCCTGTGTTGTCCAGCCGGAGTCTGCGCGGGACGTCTCAAGGGCAATGCGCATCGTCTCATTTCTCAACATTCGGTTTGCAGTCCGCAGCGGTGGCCACAACCCAAATCCGGGCTTTGCCAGTGTTGGTCGCGACGGCGTGCTTATTGACACAACCAAGCTGAACGAGGTCACGCTCAGCGACGACAAGACACTCGTCCGGGTCGGGACTGAGAATCGTTTTGGCGATGTGTACCACAACCCGGCGCTGATCGCAAGCGGAAAGACGATCGTCGGCGAGCGGACGGAAGTTATCGGTGTATGAGGCGACTACCTTGGGGGAGGCATGGCGTTCTTCTCGAGCATGAATGGCGTGCCTGCCAGCCAGGTGCGCAATTTCGAGGTGAATAGCATCATACCCAACTCCTGTTTGTGATGTTGATACACATCGTTATGATCAGCTGGACATCGCTGACATGGATTCTTGTGTCTGTTTTGGAAGGTGGTGTTGGCAGATGGGACCATCACGGGCGCTAGTGCCACAGCCAATGCTGATCTGTTCTGGGCTCTAAAAGGAGGTATGGCAAACTTTGCTGTTGTCACCGCATTTGACATCGAGACTGTGTTGAATTCAGACGTGTGGTATGAGGTACTGGTGTTCAAGCAGTCGCAGACCGAGGCACTCCTGGCTGCATCTGTCGACTACGCTGCGGCCGCCGAGGATTACCCCAATGCAGGCTTGATCTTGACCATCTCGCCCTCAGCTACTGTGTTGGGACTTGTTTATGCTAAGCCGGTGGTCCGTCCAGCGGTGTTCGAAGCCTTTCTCAAGAACAGCGATGGAAAACTTATACCTCTTTCTTCCTATATCAACTGGACCATCAGGAGCTTGGTTGATACGCACGAGGCTTTCGCCTCGCTGGGATCAGCTACCACGGCGAGATATATGATTCTGTCGGTCGCCCACGAGTGGGATCTTCTTACGATGAAAAAAGGCTATACGACGTTCCTGGGCTTGTCCTCGCGCGTGGCTGCCCGGCTCCATGCCACAATGACACTAGGTGTGCAGCCGTGGAAGCCGTCAGACGCGGTGCCGAGAATGGCGGAAACCCGTTGGGTCTAAAAGATGTCCCACGAAATTGTAAGTTTGTGCAATAGAGTCCAGGGACGACTTTCTCAGCGCAAGATGACTTGATGATCTTTGCGCGTTCAACGATGTAGCGGCGAACTCTGTTATACAATGGTTTGACAGCGCCGACGATGCCGCAGCTCTGGAGGCCGTCGAAGCTTTGGGCGCCAGCATCAAGGCTGCATCCCAGAAGGCTAACAAGAGCCTCCCACTACATGAACGATGCAAATCATGCACAAAAGTTCTCCTCGGGTACGGCGCCAACAACATCGCTAGGCTTCGCGAGATCAGTCAGAGATATGATCCTCTACAAGTATTTCAAAAGCTGCAGTCTGACGGATTCCAACTATCTGGAAACTGAACACCATTCGGGTGTTTTTGTTGAAGCGTACCATCAGATCTGCACTGATTTAATCTTCACATCTCGGCTTCTTGTGGTTCCACGTGCTTTCATGCTACGTCCTCAGGATTCCGACCTGTCTAGTGCAGGTTCGCTTCACCAAGGTTGGCACTTACAGCCCTAGGAATTCTGTGCTCCCGAGAATCACCCACGCCCCGGTTGTTCTAACTTCTTGGACGAGCCCTAATTTAATTGCTAACCTACGGGCTTCACAGTGCCAGCTAAGGAGCTGAATTGAAATCTTCAAGATTAAGCAGAGCCAGAAAGGATCCGACGCGATGGCGAGGGCTGGTTCATGAAAGCTGAGATCTAGAGGCTATTTTGATACCCAAGACTCGAGTCACTCCCGGCTAGCCTTAAAAAACCCCCTGCTAAAGTATATTCAGCCATTGCGGCCCGGTCGCCGTTTTCGGAAAATCCAATCCATGCTCTAGTGTCACATAGGCAGTTGTGAAATTTTGGTGAGCCAAGTGGAGCACAAATCGCGACACGCCGGGTCCTATGAAGGATTGTACCGTTATCATCTTACAAGTATACTATTATATAGGCGGCCCCCATGCTCCATCCTCTGAGGGCGGAGCGCAATCCATTCTTGGTATTGTCCTAATATCTAGCGCTGGGTCTCGGAGCCTTTACGACTATCGGTATATGAAGGAACCACCGCTCGACTGTTTTCTGTTTTGTTTTTCTTTTTAAAAGAGCTGAACATTGTGACCAAATTAAGAACAAAACCGACTATGAAGAATTGTTGAGTGACCTGCACGCGCTTATTAACGCACCGCATAGGGTTGCTAGAAGTGTCTGAGTCACGATCCAGCCCTAATCCAACTCAGAGCCAAGTCTTACCAACGATGTTTCTTGCAGCCTGTCAAAGTCAAATATGGTTTGACATAAGTGTGGCACAGTAGTGGCTGTCGGTTCTCTAGCCTTGTCTGGTTTAGTTAGTTAGCATATGGTTCTCTCCCTGTGACTCCGACGGGTCTCTAGTGTTTTTTTCTTCTAAATGTAGCAACGATACTTGAATGATTTAGACAGACTCATGTTCATTCGGCGCGTTCGGATTTAGTTATCTGGGTTCTGCCTTACAAGCTTAAAGACAGTGGGGGGTGCTTCTTTTCCACTCCCAGCAACAATGCCTGTCCATCTCTGTAAATCCCGTAGACACTGCAAAGACAAGACACTTGTTTCTCCCTCAGATGTAAGGGTTCAAAGATTGGACGGGGAAAGTATTTTCGCAGCAGCTGTCGTATCTCTTCTTTGTTTAGCACTTGAAGGTCTCGTCGGGAATCGCAGATGTGCGCTTTACAGTTGAGCCCCCACGTGTGCCTGCAAAGCTGTGGGAATCGCCAATCGATGGTCCAGACCCTCGGCTTCAGGAACCGACCCAAGGGGAGAGGCTCAACGTTCAACGCTAATATAGCGTGCTAATGCATGGCACTGGCCTATTCATCGACACTAATGCAACGCTTCCGCCGACCTGGTTCGGATTCGGGTAGGACGTTTTGGCCCACGTGGAACCTGTGTTGCGGAAGCAAACAAGCGCAAAGCGACAGGCATTTATCGCCAAGGCTGAGCTGTATACAGCCACGCACGACGACATACACGAAGGTTATTTACCGCCACTGGCAAAGTTTTTAGTCCCAACTTTCCGAAATCGAAGGTGGGAATCACCTAGGTGGTTGAAGACACAGCCAGGAAAAGATGAGAAGCGAATACTCACTGGGAACAATTGGATGGTGCAGCAGAATCAACCATAAGTACCATATTTATTTCCAAATGCTTCCCTCGTGTTCCCCAACCGTATTATCTCAAATGGGCAAATCCATAAAAGTAGCGTTCGGTGTGTGATATTGTTAAGCTCCTTTTCGTGTTTCAAATGGTTCGGTCGGGCCCGAAGAACAAGCAAAGTGTCGGAATATTCTAGACAATAGTATTATTAATACGGCGTACCGTAATGGTTGCTCCGTATGGGATATCTGTTTTCTCGTATGAGTCGAATATATATTGAGGGGCTTCTCCACCAGTTAGTCTAGGATAGAACGAATATAAAAAACATTCATTGCTATCAGTTTCAACACAAAGGGACTAGCCAAATGGCCATCCCTGAGGACCCGGATGTCCAGTCCGTAAAGAATACTGTACAGGGCCCCTTGCCCTCCTTTACTAGTCCAGCTTTCTTCGAACATATGGTTTAGAAAGGACACAAAATAAGACAGTGAGCTATTTACACTTTGCCAGGATTGCAATCTAGGTACCAAGAACCCAGTTCCAAGAAACCCCGTTGGCGAGGGAGTTTACCAAATCGGATTGTGCCAAACGGCCCACGTACCCACATAATGGCGTTCACGTGCTAGCTGCCTGGGACAAGGTCAGTAATGCTCTGGTTTTACTGCCTTGGTGCGGGCGGGTCTCGCTGTTTGAAGTCAAAGTCTATCCAACCTCGTACATGCAGCTGGTAGCTGATCGGGCAGAGTCCGACAGCCGCGGCACAGCATAGTGTTATTTCCTGATGAGAGGAGCTTTACCTGATGGGTAATAGGCAAGTATCGCAACACATTTTGGACTGCTGTCAGATCCAGTTGTTCATCGGCGTTCAATGGTTGATGGACCTTCGTACTGAACACACAGATAGTGAGCGATGAACCCGGCTGGCCCATTTTTGTAAAGCCCCCTTAGAAAATCTCCGCTGCTGAGCTGTCAAGTGCTGATTTTGTACACTCACGATGTGTAATAGGAAATCATTTCATGGCTGGAACCAGCGATGCTGGGCGAGTATGAGAGATCGAGAAAAATACTATGCCGATTTTCCCAGACTTGTAGGCACCCTCGGGCCCTTCGGCCGTTCATCCCGTCGCTGATGCTATGAGGATTTTATACGGTGGCCTCCCGCATTCAGTACCAGGAAGACGTATGAGCACATAAAATAATCTTAAACGGCTGTCAACCCACTAGAGTCTAGACTGTTACGCCAAAGGGCATACGCTGTGTATGATTTTCATGGCTCTGAGGTAATTTAACTATATCCTGAATTATTTTGCGCTGAAGTCTTAGCTCAGTTATTCGGTGCGCAGCTCGAAGCCAGGGCGGTTTTCCATTCTCGCAGGAATGCAGCCAAGGGGGCCCATCACGATGCCTCGACAGTTTTCCTGATCCTCGGCTCACGCTGTAATGCCTCGAGGGAGGTCGGAGGAAATCCAGGACCCACAGCGGAATTGAGACGACGCCTGGCAGAGGAAGGAAAATATTAAATAAAGGGCATTGGATACCTTCTCGAGAGTTCTTGCACATCATTCGCACTCACTCACCTCCATCAACGGGCCTTTCAGATCATTCTTTACGCAAAACACTACGTCGTCAAACTCCACGATGGTTTCCTTCACGTACCTCGTTGCGACTCTCGGCCTCTTTAGCACCACGCTGCTGGCCTCGACCGCTCCTGTTCCTGAGGGCGACGCCATCGCCACATTCGATTACTCCCCGGTGCCTCAGGGACTTTCCCAAGGGCTCGAGGCTCGGCAGGAGAAGACTTGCCTCGCTTTCATGTATGTTTGGCTCCCTCCCATCACACATTGCCACACAGGGCTAACAAAAACGCCAGCGGACTTGGGTCACCCTCAACTAGGCCCTTCTGCGGCCTGATAGGAGTCAGGCCCAACACGGCCACAACGTTCAGGGCAGCAACCTCCCAGTTCCCCACGTGCACTATCACCGTCGAGGTTAATTACCCGAATTGCGCACAATACCGGGTCGTCAGTATCGAGAATTGTGGAGGGGAGCGGCAAGTTGACATCCGGGAGGCCGACCAGCGGCAAGGATGATAAATTAGCTCTGATGATCGTCAAGAGGGGATTTATTTGAGGCTTTGGAGGTTTTTGTGCCGAAGAAGCCTTCCTCCTTGGAACCCAAAGATCCTGCTTGACCATGGTCGATAGGACCTAGCCTTTTCTTTCGTCTAGCGGTGCGGACCTAGATAATCAGACGCTTTCGCCATTGGTATCAACTGCGTATACGGTATCCAAAAGTACTTGGTGCCACCAAGGCTGAACATTGGGAGTTACCAGCCTGGAGTTCTTCGATGAGTGGCCCACTACACGCAATAACACATTTCCACGGCCTTCACAGTGTAGCCAATTACCTCCGTCTCTATTGCTACATTCTTTTTCGATTTAATTATTTCTTCCTGGCTCTGCGAAGTCAGCCCAGGAAACCACAAGCTGGGCCTTAAATGAATCGATACCGCGTACGCAGACGGGTTTTGCGAGCCCTAGCCAGTCTAATGCTGAACAATTTATGATGCCCCATTCATTCTCCCTTATGCAGAACTAAGCTATCTGACACTAGGCCATCGTGAGATCTGCAGATGCCGATCTCGGGGTCGCAAAAAAAAATTGACTAGGCCTGCCTTTCCCCGTGTCGTCGCTGGTCCTCCCTGGCAATCTGGCGCAGCGAGACGGGATGTAGCATGTGTTCCACCAGCTCCAACTGCATTAACACAGAATACTCTCCATCGATCTCCCCAGAATTCCAGCAACCCTGGTCCCACCGCTGGGGCAGTGGCCTCTCCGCAGTTGCAACGCTGTGCCAAACCCGCTTCGTCTCCGACCTGACACCCAGAGGCCATGTACTGGTGAGCTTGACGCTGGCTTCAGTCTCCCCTCGGCGGAAGCGGAAGATGCACGCTACGCCGCTGCTGCTCCAAAGGTTCCATAGCTCCATGACTTCCAGCTGTGGTATTCTCTTCGCCCGCCGCCATCCGAATCACCGAGTCATTCCAATCAGGCGACAACCGCGATGTAGTGAGCGATAGTTTCTTCAGGTTCTTCCAGACCATCTACCTTTCCTGAGCTGGAAGGGCGTGCGGTTGAAAAGGGTAAAAGAACTCAGGTGCTTCAATGCTTTTCGCCCCATACAACTCCTCCAGGTTATGACTCGTACGCGCAAGAGCGCGGCTGAGCCAGATCCTTGTTTGGCGGTGAAAGGTACCGTTGCGGGGTGCGGCGTCGAACATATCATCGTGGCTCTCGAAAATGGATATTCTCTTCAGGGTCTTCCTCCTGAATTTGAATGACTGACTTGCAAGGAATGAGTACTGCCAGTCTTGATTCTTCTGGTACCACCTCGTCGGACCCCGCCAGGGCTCGTACATGAACTTGCCAAGGCGCGGGAGGCTCTGTATCATGGGATGGAGGGCCTTGCGGGATGCGATCGCTCGAGGGAACTGCCGCCGGATAACAAGGGAGGTGATTGCAGAGACTTTTGGTAGACGCATGCGCAGACGGCCGACAGAGGGAAAGTGTAGCCGAAACGGAGCCCAAAGCCAAAGATTCGATTCTTCGTGTCAACAGGAATCTTCTTGACCTTCTCACCATCCATCCTTCCAGCCGTGAAAGGGATCTTTGTGTGGCGAAACTGGACGGTCGTCCCACCTGTCCCATGCCGTGTCGTGGAGACGAAAGCGAAGGTCCTTGTTGAAGTGGTGCGCGTCACTCGGGGAGTGGGCGCTCAACTCAAGAGTGATGCCATCAACGCGTACGTCGTTCTTTTTCCATTTGGACAAGACCTCAAACAGGCCCAAGACAAGGTTGGTGAAGACTGTCTTCTGGAAATAGGTATCCTCCCGGTTCTCAAGGCGATGACACTGCTGACAATCGTAAATTGGCAGCTCTACCCGCAGCCATATCCACTCCACATGTGCCCATCGTCTGTCCTGAACAATGTCTGAAAATGTTTGTACTTCGCCCTCTGATTTTAAGGTCAACCGCTTGAACAGTTTGCGCTCAAAGAAGTCGTTCCAGTTGCGGGAGACAGAGGCGAGGGAGGCGGACAGCGGCCTGAATTCGTTGTGACTGTGATGTGTGCAATATTCGAGGATCATGTCCTGGATCTCTCACAGTAGACTGTTCCAGCCTTTGCTGTGAGTTGTGGTGCAGTTTGTGGCCATGATTCTTCGCTCTGTCTGAGATTGCGTTGAATGGTGTGTGAATGGATTATGTTGGGAATTCGTACTGGTTGCAGATTTATCCCTGATATGGGCCAATTTTCGAGGACTGCGCCAGCACATGCCGGTCGTGGGCTAGTCGTAAATAGGGCCGTTAGCCCTCCGGCCATCACGCCTGAGGTTTCCCCCGCCCGCCACGGGGAGGCCGGCCCTATGGGGACGATATTAATGATATTCGTTATCGATGTTGTCACGTAGTTGGTTGCTATAGAAGAGGTTATAAGTTGAACATTGCATACAGTCGGGTACAGTCAATCAAGACGTACTGGTTGTTCGAGTTAAAAATAGTTAAAAATAGTCCTAGTGGCCGACTCACAGGCACAAGGAACAGAAGCCTTGCATAGTACCAGACGCTGCTGCTGCTCCTGCAGGCAAGTTCCAAATTACTGCCAGGTAGATTGGAGGTTGAATGGTCTTCGTTTGCTTTGCAGCTCCCAGTACCAATGGCCTAGTCTTCTGCATTGTAGGCCGGCGGTGCACATGGCCAGTGACTCTTTCATGAGCTATGAGATGATCTGAACTGTATCCTAGGGAATTGCCTGTTTGCCCGCACTCAGTCCCACTCCAGCTAGGTGGGAACACTTGAGCTGTACCTGCTTCAGAGTTCCTGGATGCATCGCCCTTTCCCTCTCCCTGGCAACCACACCCATGACACTACACTTTGTTGTGAGTTTTTTTCTCTACCTTATTCTCTCCACCTGCCTAACTCAAGGCTTTGATCCGCTTTGTGGCCTTCATTTGGCTGTCTGCATTTCCATCGCTAAACAGCCTCCGCCCCGTATGCCATCTTTGTGACCTACGTTACTGCCAAGGCACCAACGTTTTTGAGACTTGCTGTCGACCGCATCAACCACGATCCACCGTGGACAAAGACGACGACTCAAAAGACGGTGGCACTAGTCAGGTCGGCCTCAGTCCCCCAACCAATGCAACCGCAAACCAGACCCCAGCCCAGCCAGACGTCCCGACCTGGATGTTGGCCAGGAACAACTCGGTCCATGCGCCTGTCTTTGCACAGCCGCCAGCTCGAAAGAGGTATGTAGATGCGCCGACATCTTTCGCCAGGAATGCGCTGACAGTTCGCCCTCAGCACCGGCCCCAAGCCATCCAGAAAGCCCGTATCCTCGCCCAAAGCCGACACCACCAAGTCTCCCTTTGCGCAGCTACCAGCTCAGGGGAATGCCTTGCAGTCCCAAGAACCCCCTCCACCCTCGAACCCTTCCCCATCAGTGGATCTGGACACTCGCAGTGACGACCAGCCTCTTTCACTGCTGTCCAAGAACGAAAGGGTAGCGGGCCTGTTGCAGAGTTCATTCATCGCTCGTGTCGAGAAGTACCAGCAGAAGCTGCATCAAGCGTACGACCAACGATTGCTTGAGTTCGAGAAGTACACCCGAAGCTGGCGAGACACCATAAAGGAACTCTGGTCAGCCCTCAACGAGGGGAAACTCGAGCCCAACAATAACCGGCGAGAGGCTATTCTCTGCAAAGGCCCACAGGACGCAGTACGAGGCTTCGACCCCCAAGAGTACGTCGAAAAGAAACTCGATTCGGACGGAAAAGTGGCATGCATCAGTGTCAGAGTCCCAACGCCATCTGAACCCACGCCACTCGCGTCCGTCGATACCAACGCCCGGAGATCATCTCAGCCCGAGTCACGTTTTAATCGACATGAATGGATCCGCGGCTATGGCAGCGGTGGTCAGAACTTCGAAGGGCTCGGGCACAGAATTCGGGAAGCAACGAATCTCAACCAAACTCCGCGTATATTGTTCAGAGTCAAGAACAAATTCAAGAGAATCACCTTTCGATCCATAACTGATATGAACTCCATAATACGAAATATCAACAGGAGTGATATCATTATGGAGTTGACCTCCTTAAATGTCGCGCTGATGGGCAAGGCATTCTGCTATCTCAAGGAAACAAATGATTTGCTCCTCATACAGAGTACCGGCTGTGGCATGGAATTTAATATCGAGCAGCTTACCGTCCTGTATGATTGGTTTTCTCGGAACCCCACACAGAGGCGGGTAGATATGCTGAAATTGTATAATGGGAAGAAGATAACCGATTCTAATTTATTTGCTGTCGATATCGAAATCTCAGCGACTCCAAAGAAGCTGTTGATTGCCCGGCCATGCTACGACATTGCCGGGGAGATCATTGGCGCAAAGTTTTCGATGTCGGAAGTGACACTCGGATAAATCGTTGGGGAGATGGTCAGTATACTCCAAGGCCGGTTATCACCCTTTGAAACCTCTCGCTCATCAACTTACTAACCATTCAGCAGGAAATGAAGTCATTCTTTTCGAAGACAAAATGATGTTCAGCAGGCTAGCCTCGTTTCTCTCCTGGTGTATCAATCAGCACACAGTGTCCATTTCTCCAGGGACAAACTCGCCTGTGCAGAACTTCGATAAATTATGCAAAGCTGGATGCATATACACAAGCCTTTGGCACCCACAGGAGCCAAAGCATTCTTCAGAGCAATCAGGCAAAGTATCTGGTGTGGCCAAAACCCCCCTGAAGGCTTGCGCGGCACCTTTAGATGATAAGGGAATCGAGCTGGAGAGACCAGCGGTCCCAAAGTCTGCGGCATCGCCGCAGCCGCCACTTTTCCAGCGAACGCTTGCCCTTAGTGACGGGCTTAAGCGGCTCAGGGACAAAGTGTTGCCCAAGCCGTCGAGCCCTCAGAGCCGGGATCAGTGGCTAGCAATAGGAGGAGAGCCGGAAGACGTTCGCTCACTCTCCCGTTCACCAGAGCATGACGCGCAATGCGACGATCGGCTGCCGCCACGTGGTGTGGGGCCAGAGGTTCTGCCACTCGAATCAAACAGCCAGCACATCGTCGATATTGCCTCAGAGGGTAGCGAAAACAGTAATCTGATCATCCTCGAAAGACAGCCAAAGGGTGTCACATTCAATCGTAGTATAAAGCGCCCCCTGCCTGCGACTCATCAGGAAGGCTAAATGCCAAAGCTGCAGAAGCTTTCTGCTCAGGCGCCTTCCCCCGGCATGGCTCAGAAGCTGCCTCGAAATGGCAAGCATGGTTCCGCGTATCATAGCTCGTCCAGTGTTCTGCTTCAATTCCCCACACGCACGGGGCAGCTTGACCAGAAGCACCCCGACAAACCTACAGCCTCTCCAAGTCAATCTCGACATGTCTCGGAGCAGGGCTTTGCCAGAGATCCAAATCCCCTTCAACCACTTCCGAATGCGGGGGCCGATTGGGAAATCCAGAAGCTTCAGGAGGAGATTCATAGGCTGAGAAACCGCAATGCACAACATTATGGACAAGCAGTATCTTTTTTAGCCTGCTTTGTTTGCTTTTCGGAATTCGGGGAGATAAACTCTATGTGAATTAATATTTCGTGCGTGCGTATAACATATCACAGTGTAAATATCCAAGTGGATGGCGAAGGGGCGTGAACTCCACCAGTGAAGACTCCACGTCAAAAGAGCGGTAGACTCCCGGAGAAGGAGTATTGAGCAACAACAAGACGTAATTGAGGGAGTAGCTGCCGTCCTTCAGTTTCCTCGAAAATTCCCGATATATTGTGCAGGTGCGACACTTAAGGACTGGCAACAAAGCTCTTATGACCCCTACTAGGTAGATAAAAGCACCGAAGAAGAAGAATGGGCGATTCCGATTGTTTGCGTTCGATCCAAAGCAGGCAAAGCTTGTTGCTAGACTGAGCCTAAGTATGATTTTGATCAATCTATAAATCGTGTTCCAGTTCCGTGCACAGTAGAACCAAGTCGTCCCAAGTGGAACAGACATGTCCATGTCATGGCGTGGCGCTTCAAGTTCGGCGCTTCCGATGTTCCGGAAGCATTGAAGTGGTGTTGGCGCTAAGTGTGATCCAGGGCGAGTGAAGCAGCCAAATTGAAGTTCTTATTGACTTTGTTTATTACATATGTAGGGGGGCAAAATTAGCTTTGCACTGCATGCAGGATGACCTTCTTGTAATCTTCGACCGCTGTTTCCAACTCTCCTAGTGTGATTGCCTCGTCAGGACCGTGTGAGACCAAAATGCTTCCAGGCCCGTAAAGGTAGCGCGTATGGTTCCCTCTGAGTGCGGGAATGTCTGTGCCATAATTCACCACAGTTGTTTCGAAGCCTTGGAAAGAGTTAGCCTGGAAAGACTCCATATTATCGAGGGACTTACCAGGGACGTCGCAATTAGCCTCAATGGCACCTGAGCCCCTGGCATCGCATTCAAAATCGATCGCCTCGCTGTCGATGTCTGTGAGGAGTTCACGTATCCTGGCTTTGACAATCTCGGCACCCTCTACTTCCGGCCCAATGCCGATCCGAACAACGATGCTGGCATTGGCCGTGTCGGCAACCACGTTTCTCGCGATCCCGCCCGAGATGAGGCCAACATTGGTCGTGGTGTTGCCATACCTCTCGCTCGTACCCAGGTCCGCGTCTATGGTATGAATCAAGGCCCGCATCAGCAGCTCCGTGGCGCTCTGAAAAAGCCAAGGGTATCCGCTGTGGCCGGAGCGGCCGTGTGCTGTGACCGTACAGGCGATTGCGCCCTTGTGCCCGCAAGCAAGTAGACCTTCGGTGGGCTCGCCAAAGATGACCGCCTCGGGTGGGTTTGGTTGCTGTGACGTTATGTTCGAGAAATAGAGCATGCCATCGCCCGTCCGCTCTTCGCCCACGACGTATACCAGCATCACGTCATCGCTGGTGATCTCACTTGCCGACACCAAATCCAGTAAAGCCGTGACTTGGGCCGCCACGCTTCCTTTCGCGTCCACGGTTCCGCGGCCAGCAATGACTGTCTCGGCGGTCGGAGGCTCAGGTCCTGTCCGTGAGTACGGGATGTATGGTGGTACAGTGTCGATGTGGCTTGTCAACACGACCTTGGACGAGTTTGACTCACGCGAAGCCGGCCAGGCCAGTACATTGAACCGCGCTGCCGAGTTGTTGGACGAAGGGAGAGTCTGCCGCTCCGCTACAAAACCCTGCTCCGTCAGATAGGCGATGAGAAAGTCACCGACATTAGCCTCACTTCCAGTTGTGGAGTCAATATCCACAAGTGACTTGTGCAAGGAAATCAGTGTATTCCGATATGAAGGCGTACTGGGGCTAGATGTTGAAGTTGGATCCAGAGTCTCCTGAGCTGCCGCTGCATGAATTGGGAGCCAGCTGCCAAGGAGCATAAAAAGCACCGAGAGCTCCATGTTCAATTGACGAGAGTCCTCGTCTGGTAAAGTATCTCGAAGCGCTAAGGTTCCGCACCTATAGAGAACTGTGACAAAGACAAAGATTCAGCATTTTTTGTTTTGGTGCAAGAGAATTCTGAAGTACATGCTTATTTTATATTTTAATATTGTAATCCTGAAGAAGCCAAATAACGAGCGGGGCATCAAGGTAGCTCATCTGTTGCATGCCTGCGTATTACGCCAAGAACACGTCATCTTTTAGCTTGAAGACATTGAGTTACCATCACGGTAAACGTACCTGATAACATGAAGCGAAGAAAGTCCTTTCAAGACTCCTTTTTCTGGAGATGCCGATCTAAGTCAAATATGGAAAGCCGGTGGTTGGGGACCAGATGTCACTCTTGCCTCTCGTTAAAAGCTGAGACCGCATGATAGGGCGCTTTCGCAAGGCCAAGCATTTATCGGGTTGGAAAACAAAGATGTTCGATACCAATTTCGGTTGGAGGAGTGAGGGGATGTGTTGGCGGCTTACTTTCATCACGTCAGCTCTTGGTGATTCCCCTGGCAGCGTGATTTTCGGGGGAGAGGCAACGAATGAGGTGTTTCAACTAGACACATGCAGCGTTGGCTACCATACCTTTTCCAGAATACTCGAATGCGGCTTGAAACCTCCCTTGGCGCATTCTGACTGTCAATATCGGGGGCGGAGCTTCAGAAGACGAATGGATGAGAATAAGGGCAGAGGCTTTGCACACAGGCCGCCAGCCCCGTGCATGCACCTACTAGTACTACATAGATACCTAGATAAGTATTCAGGCGCGTACTCGCCCTCAGTGGGTACGGTGGATTGTGCGGAAACCTTGTCTCCGTTCCTTTCCAAGTTCAAGGCTTTTTCTTGGGTGGATAAAATGTCAACCACGAATATCTAGGCAAGAACCAACGTTGCCATGGATTCTAATGACAATGTGTCGGCCATCCCACTGCTATATCCTCCCTTTTCGGCGTTTTTTCCCTCGAGATCCACTATAATCCTCCAGCCCCATGTTACAAGTCCTCATTTCAATGATTCATTTGTAGTTAGAGAGCAGTCTCATAATCGTTACCCACATTGCAATTCCACTTCAAAGCAATGGGGCAAAGAGGTTAAACTGGTTGCAAGTCAAGAAGGTGTACGCCAAGAATACAGAGTGAGTCCGGGTTGTATCGTTGAATCTCTCCCTATAAACCTTCGGGAACACTCAACAAGAATAATCCCGACTACTGTGACGCCCAGTTTTTCAATCCGCGGGTGTAACAAGTCACAGCCATTGTTATGAAAGGCGTGCGCTCCAGGCACCCGCCAATAGTGCTCTTACTGTGGCATAGTATAGGGCAACTGCGCATAGGAAAAACCTTCCGGCACGTCTGTGAAAAGCCCCAATCGGATCAGTTGGGGATCCGAGCCGATCGCAACTCTGATTATGGCAGTTTCATGATTGGGGTTGAAGTGATTTTACCCGCGCCGCGGCATCTGGGCGGGGAATTGGATGGCTGCAATCAACTGGACTTCGTCTGGCAGCTGGCTCGTAAGACCAGTTGCTTACATTCTTCACTCTCCCGCAAATCCGAATCAATCCATGTCATAGACGAAGTTCACTGAGCCATGGCGAAAACTTGCGATGATCCGGAGGAAACTGTCCGTTCCACGCGAGCAAACCTCAGGTACCTATTAGATGGCCCGAAAATCAACAGACGTTTCGTCTCAGCCGGAGTCGAGGTAAACACAGGCCGCTACGGTCCTTACGAAACGACAATCCGCGACGGCCGGGACATCACGCCCCACTTTTCGTTCGACCGCCACGGCTTCCAGCTCCTTGACGCGCCAACAGGTGTGGTTGACTTTCATGACAAGGCGGAAGTGGAGGAAAAATACAGAAACGAGGTGCGCGACCACGTCCAGCGCGCCTTTGGCGCTGATTTCGTCGTCCCGACCAGCTGGATGATCCGCACCTCGGGGGACATTCCCAAGCCGAAAGAGTCTGACGGTCCATATCGGCACTACGGCGGTGTCCAACCTCCAGCGGGGGAGGTGCACGTCGACACGGAGCCCAGTCGCCAGCTCGCTGCCGCGCAGAGCATATATGAGAAGGAGCGGCCCGGCGGCGCTGGCTTCAAGCGCTTCATCATCTCGAGCTTCTGGCGGACGTTCTCGCCGCCGCCGCAGGTGTGCCCGCTGGCCGTGTGTGACGCGCGGAGCGTCGGGGACGATGAGGGGGCACCGAACTTTCTGTGGATTGTAGACAAAATCCCTGAACGCAACGAGATGTTTGCAGACATGAATGATGAGAAGCAATTGGCGGCTGCGATCTTCCGACATAGCCCTGGTCACCGGTGGTGGTATTTCTCAGGGATGACGCGCGACGAGGCACTGCTGCTCAAGTTCCACGACAGTGACCGCAGCGTCGGATGGCGCACGCCGCACACAGCTTTCTGGGATGACAGCTTTCCCGATGCTAATGTGCGGGAGAGTATCGAATGCAGGAGCATTGCTTTTTTCGAGTAGGGAGACGCCAGGATCACGGAGAGATATAATGCACGGTTGAATCGCACTCCATCATGGCTCATGAAAGGTTTTCCGAGAGTCAAGGCGCTTATTTCTGTTAAGTGATGCAAGCTCCAGGAGGGCAACACTTCGCACTTTCAGCACAATTGTGCCTCGGTTTCGACCGTGCTACACATCGAGGAACGAATTTGATTACGTGATTGACCGAATGCTCCGACTGTCCCACGGCGTCTTACCCTAGCTGCATTATTACCGCAACCAGGCAAATCAAGTAAATCGGGCTGCCCCCCCAGAATCGGGCTGGGAACAGCTCGGACGCTGTGAAAGAGTCAGATTGTCAGCAAAGTCCTCATTTCATAACATGGCGCCAGCTGTTCAATTTCTCAAACGTTGGTGGAGAGTTTTCATCAGGAATGTGAAGCTATCTTCCAAGCGACCAAGACCGGAACAAGCAAAGAACACGGAGCTACCTGCAGTCTCTCAATGTCCACCGAACTCCACTGAGAACCAGGAACAACTGGGATATACGACATCCCTAGTAGGTTGTTTCCCAGAAACACAGACACAATCTCCGACAATCGTAGATCAAGTGTCTACCAACACAAATTGTGGGTCGGCAGCGAATGTGGCAGCTGTAAGTACAGTCGACAACGTGAGGGAGGATCAAGCCACCACGACCGAAGAAGATGCCGCAGGGGCCACCCCGGCACTCCATCGCATCACGGAGATATTTTCTTGCGATGATGAGAACCCAATATGGCTTAGCTCGATACAAAGGTTCAAAGCAGAAAAGCCAGAAGAATACAAGTCCATGGTGGGAGACCTCGACGAAATTCGAAACCTGAAAGATGGGGACACGTGTGAAACGTGGTTGAACGGCGAGGGACTGGACAAGACATCCGTGGAGACGAACTACAAGTGGCTCCGCCAATGCAAGGCATATATGCCCTCTCTAGCTACTGCTAGAGTTCTAGCGGCCAGCCTCAGCAATCTTGATCCACACAAGGTCGCTCCGCTGGTTGTTGCGGGAGTCTTTGTCCTTGTCGAGGTAGGTCATACCAAACAGGACACACTATCATGATGACCGTGTTAATTGCTGCCTGCTGACTTTCAGAGGGCGAAAGCTTTGTTTCGGACTGATAGATCCCACCACACGGGAGAAAGCTATATAGTAGGTACATTGTTGAAGACAAATATTATCATCAGCAAGTGGGTTTCTCGCGAGGGAAGCTTGAGGCGAATGAAGACTTCTTAACAAAATGGCAAGCAGAATGTAAACGAGAAGTTGGAGGAAATAGAGAAAGGGCTCAAAAGCTTATACTTCAACTGCCTCGTACTGATGTCCTCGATATATGTTGCCGGATAATCCCGGAGGAGCCGTTCAAGTGAGTGATCTTTCCGATACTCGTTTACATTGCACCATTCCCCGGCTCCTGACTGGATTCATTTAATTCTGGACAATTTCAATGTATCTTAGCTTAGAGTACAACTCAGTGGCGACCATCATCTCCGCTCCTCCGGAATGGGAGCGGGCATATCAACACATCCAAAACCGCGACTCAGCACTCGAGCAATGGAAAAGTGATGTCGAGTCGATACTCAAGAACATTAAAGAGAACAATAAAGTGCTGGATTGTATCGGGAACCGCAAAAAAGATCCCGAACCTTCACATGAGAAAATGAGGGAGAGGACTGGGCTTGATCATCCTAGCTCGACAGGCGGTGACTGGTTTGTCTGATGACCCAAATTCAGCTCATGGATGCATAATGTTTCCCGCGGCAGAACGGAAAAGCGAGTCTTCTGGCTTAAATGGGCGTGTAAGTACTTCCTTTGGTCAACTGAATCAAGAAGAAACCAGGTTCACTGACTGAGACACAGTGGGTACCGGCAAGACCACGCTAGATTTCTCAGCTTCCAGGCTTATACGTCCTGTACTGCGTTATTGCACGCGGTGTTGCAGAAGAAGATGCACAACTTCCCAAAGACTGAGTGGTCGAAAGACCTCGAGCAAGGCAAAATATGTCTCTCGGTTCTCGAGTTCTGCGGCGGGCTGGACCCGGTGGCGAACAGGTTCCACGAGAGGCTCGCCACCATATACGCGAAGCTCGCCAGGCACGAGCCGGAAGCAGGGGCGCCCGCGGCGCGCGGGCAAGTCCAGAGGGACAAGTACCTGTTCTCAGTTCCGGATTACGCCTCGGACGAGCAAAAGGCGATCTCGTGGACGCTCCTGAACCTCCTCTGCAAGCCCTTCACCAAGTCCGCTGACAGGCTCGACGCCGAGGAGGATGTGCGCAGGAACTTCCTGGACTGCCCCTACCGCCGCGAGCACAGTTTCTACACCCAGCTGATGGAGAAGCTCCAGTAGAAGTATGAGAGCACCTCTCCTTTCGACTGAGACGTGCACGGCCTTGTGGGGTGTTTCGCTGACGGCGTCAACGACGAGCAGCGAGGGCAGAGGTTCCTCGGAAGCGCGCAACCTAATTTCTGGACGCGCGAGCCAGTTTAACTGAGGCCAGATTGATGGGTTTCCCTGTACATATCCTGATTAATACTGTTGTACGCATTCAATAGTTTAATTATGATGTGCTCCCTCTATAGGCTCTTGTTGGCTCAACTGGCTTGATGAAGAGAAGAAATAGTTACATTCCTGACAGTCTGAAACCTCTAAAAGCCTCAGAGCAATCCGTATCCAGAATTCTATAAACACGAATACCTTGCGCACTGATTGCCCTCATCCCGGGCAGGATCAGCGCAGCCTTATCCCACCAACCGCACAAGTGCTCAGCCACGCAGGCCATACGCAACACTCACTCTGTTCATGAAAAAACTCACAATGATGATTTTCCCGTTTTGGTCTTACTTCTTACACAAAGACACTTGCAGGTGACCATCAGAAAGCTTCACAGGTCTCCATTGGGCACATGGACTGCCTGTTTGGACAACCCAATCTACAGTAATATTTTTTCAAAATCGAGGTCCAAGAAAGAACGTCTTCTAAAACAATTGAATTCAATAACGAGATAGTACTCCTTTCTAAGTTGTGCCCAAGGGAAAACCCTCAGGGGAATAAAAACCCTCGGGGACTTAGTTCAAGCGAATGTGGATTGGCTGTCATCCCCTTCCAATCTTCCCCACAACTTCGTATGAGCCGCTCATTGGCACACTCCGGAGGGAGCCCCGGCCTGAACAAGACAGAATCCTGAGCAGCAAGGGACGGTGGAGGTCGCCGTCTATAATGCGGAAGTTAGCTAAAGAACCTGATATGATCATGTTCCGTTTGTACTCACGCAGATGTTACCGTTCGGAAGGCATGACTGGGCAGTGGCCTGGGCCGCGAAGACGGCAATGGCAGCGTAGAAGTAGGTGGAGATCTGCATCGTGATTGAGAGGGGTGGTTGGTAGTTGGGTGGTGGTGAAAAATGGATGTTTCGTGGTTTAGGGTGAGAATTGTTCTGTTGTGACTGTTGATGCTATTAGGAGAGAAGATTAACGGAGAGAGTTTCTTTCTACCTTTATAGTTTTTTCGTGGACGTGGAGAGGAGCCGCAGCAGAATTGCTTGCCATATTCATTACCGCACGGCGTACTAGGCTGTGTTGTTACATTAGCTGATTGGTATGTCAAGACAAACATTACGTGATGTATCAAAGTGGTGTTGCAATCTCGCCCTCGTGATTGGCTTGGCAACCTCTTGCGTAAAGCCATGCAGGGTGCTTAGAAGGGCACAGTCAGAAGTATCTTGCAACCCGAATCCGGTTCATCCGCCGACTACCAGCTCCGCCGACTACCGGCTTCCCTCAACATGGCCAGAAGCCTCTTGGAATGGGCAAAATGACCTGGAAATGGTTCATTCAAATTTAGTGTCGTATTGAGGAGCAACTTCAAAGTAAGAGAGCATATGGGGTCTTCTGGTCCAAATTTATCCATGTCAACACCATAAATCAGTACCAAAGCCGCATTTCTTCTTCACTTTGTACTTTTGGCACGGAGATTCCACATTCACTGACTACGGAAAAGATGGCTGCCGGTTTTTGAATCTAAGACCCGAGGCCCGAGATTCAAACGGCTGTGTTCAATTCGGTTTTGTCATGGGTAACGGATCAAACATGAATAAGCCATGAAGCACGGGGGGTGTGGACTCACCTCAGTAAAGGCAAAGATCATCACTTATATACACTCTGCAGTCAGCAAAACAGTTTTCGTCGGTATTTTCAACCTTGTTCATGCGACAGTACGCGGCTCGCGTTCGCTTGTCTGCTGACAGCGAGGCCGCTGACTTGCTTATAGATCAATTAATGTGTAACTGAATGCGAGGTCAACCAACGCGAACGAAGCTGTACCGCACCACGCAGCGAGCCTCCGCAGCTTCCAGGCCACTCATATTTTATGAAAGAAGTAATGGTAGTCAATTGCAACGTGAAAACTGGCCCACTACTGTGCACCACATCTATATGCTGAAGGTAGAAGTTTGCGAAGGCTGGCAACCAGCTTACTCTCAATACTCACCTGAAGCTGCAGATCGGGATCAAGTAACGGAAGGCGCGGCATCTGCAAGTTCAGGACAGCAGCGAGACATCTTGCATGACTTGGCCTTCTTCTTGGGCTTGATGAAAATGTATAATAACAATAAAAAGACTAAAAGGGAAACAATGATGTCAGTGATGACTCGAGGAATCTGACAGAAAATCGTAGTGAGCGTTGAGCGCTTAACATCAATTTGCTGGAGACATAACGAAACGGAATGAAGTTGACAGGAATAGCTGATGTACCAGGATCAACAGATAAGCCAGAAGGGGGCCTCTTGGCCGAAAACCCATGGGTGAAATGGTGTACCAACAGACAAGCTAGCTCTGGAGGAGTTTGCAAGTATTAGTGAAATTATCCGGTCCACGTAAAAGTTGCTCAATTCGACGAGACGGAGTCTAAATAGGAAAAGACTGGTACAGCCATTTGTGGCCAGTATCCACTCGTGACTTTGAGCAAAAAATGGCATGGTCGTCAGGCGGCCGGGTTGGGGGAGGGCTGTTAAGTCTCACGTGAGCCCAGATGCACTTTGACGAGTGATCATGGGAGGCCATTTCGGAGTATTTGTTCCTGATTGATATCGTCCAATGGGTTGCATACGTTTCCGCATGTTGATCTGCCGATCGATTCCCTTGATCGATGACGACGAGCTTTCCTCGGTTTTCCGTTAGGCCACGGGAATCACTTGCAGGTAACGGGCCAGGATAACCGTGGAGCCCCGCCTGCTGTCAGGTTCATTATGAGGAGCCTGAAGTAAAGGTGCAATGTAGTAAGCCATGTCGTTGACCAAGCCTTATGATGACGTTTTGAATCCGTTTTTCTTTTCCTGTGTTCAATGGCAGGCACTGTTTCCATGCGCAATGAAAAAAGTGATGGATATCTGATTCATCCCAGATTTGCCTGTACATTCAATCCGCGCCATTCAGATGCAACGGTCAGAAACCAGGTTAGATGGCCATGGCTTTTCATCTGAAACTTGTCCTTCCCAGTTGATAGGATATACGAACTATCGAGAGATGCCAGGCTTTCATTAGAATGGTCTACAGCCGTCCGGAGTGTCACTCAGATCCCGAAGCCCGGAACGTGGTTTCAGTGGCATGAGTCTCATATTGGGAACTCTGTCCTTCGGGAGCGCAAAGGCCGCCACAACGAACCAGGAGGAATGCCAAAAATCTCCTATAGTCTGAAGAACGTGCTTCAGCACGGAGGGGACACCCTCCTTGGTGGCTTGCGAGCGTCAGGTCTGATGCCCATTACCAGGAACTTTGTGAGAGTGGATCGACTCCGGGGAGACAGAAGGTGAGTGAAATGGTTCCCATATTGAGATGACTGCATGGGCCGCTGAAGTGTCAACGACAATTGACCAGCTCGAGCACGCTCAGGAACGGGTCATGGTAGATACTGAGTCTGGCTGCTACAATAAATTTGATTGACGTTTAGCCTGTGGGTAAAAGCTAGTCTTGATGATATCAGCACCATGCTCAGCAAGTCCATACATGGTTGCCTGGGGGTTTGCATATGGCAGAACGGGAATGATACTAGCATCACACACCCACAGATTTGAAACGCCTTACACAAGCAATGGCGAATTCACCACTAATATCAATCGTTGATTAGCACAGGTGGTAGCAGTCGGGGGGTGCAGAGCACATGAGGAAGATAATGACTCACCTCCACCAAGGTCCTGAGACATCATGGAGCATGTTCCGGCAAAGTGATGAGCGCCAACCGCGTTTTCACCCAGGAATTGCTTCGCCCTGTCCAATTCCTCGAGCTCGTCAATATTTATATCGGAGGACCCCAGCTCCTGCAAGATGTGACTCGCCAGGGGCTCTGCCTTTCTCAGGGTTGAAGCAATGAAATGGACGTGCCGGGCCATAACCTCGATATCAAGGGGGCGAGAAAACTAATTAGGATCAATCGTAGGAGCCACCGACGGAGTTGATGATGAGACGTGGACAAACCCTCGGGACACTGGGTGCGTGAGACTGATCGCAATGCTGTAGAACGAATCCTCACCTAGAGGTGGTGAGGCCATGCGTCCATCCGGACCAAAATGTGCAAAGCAACCGAATGTGAGGTAGTGGCCAGATGGCTCGGCGGACTTCAGAACATTTTGAATGAATAACTCTTGATTTTGGGACAGCTGAGAGGCCCTCTTGGTTACAGCAGATCCACCAGAAAGGGTCCTTGCCAATAACTCTCTGACCGTGGATTTTCCGTCATCGTGACCGCCTGCTGTGCCTGGTAGCGGTAGCAGTGCGATGGAGTTGGTGCCGCTCCTCGAAAATGGTCCGGATTGACTCTCGGTATACTCTTTCATTACAGCACCCATTGACTCCGGGTCCTGACGAACAACCTGATCCAATGTCTGGTGACCTTCATCCCGACTATGGCGGAGTTTGAACGCCAGTGTGCATATGGGATGGTTCTGAAGATGTTCACCCACATTTGGATTTCTAACAGAGAGGGGATGCCGAGCGACTCGACGAGACTCTTGTCACCGATGCCCGAGAGCTCGAGCAACCGGGGTGAATTTATCGCACCAGCAGTCAGAATTATCTACTTGGTTGCCCGAATAGTATGGCTTTCACCATCTTCCGTCGTGTATCGAACACCCGTTGCTCGCAGTCGACCACCGGCGTCACGGCTGTTGTCGAAGAGAATGCGATCCACAAGGATGCCTGTTCGCACTGTGAGGTTCTCGCGGCCTTTAACGAGACGCAGGAAGTAATCGTTGCCAGCATAGCTGCGCTTCTTTGTGGATTTATCAATAGTATCAGCGACCATGAAGGCGCCTGTAGCCTCTCCGTCGGAGGCGTAGGGATTGTTCGTCACCGGAATCCCAAGGCCTTTGAGAGTGTCCTCCCAAGTGTTTGGCCATTGCCACGTTGGTGTTATATCTGGGATGGCAAGTCGAAGCGGTCCGCTGGCATCATGGTTGTATGATTTCGCGTTGCCCGATAGCTTGTATGACCTGGCAGGGACTTGGAAAATTTGTCCCAGTCCTAGTCCCAGTCGGGGTTGCCGAGATCTCGCCAGGCGTTGATGGTCATCTTCGAAGGTGGGACAAATGATAGACCATTCAGGGCACCGGAACCACCGAGCAAC
This sequence comes from Diaporthe caulivora, assembly GCA_023703485.1. Classification (NCBI taxonomy): domain Eukaryota; kingdom Fungi; phylum Ascomycota; class Sordariomycetes; order Diaporthales; family Diaporthaceae; genus Diaporthe; species Diaporthe caulivora. The sequence goes on from JAMPTR010000005.1 coordinate 289,067, forward strand.
CAGCCCTGAGGCGCTGTATTATGACGCCCTGACAAGCCTGCCTACGATGGGCATCGGTACATGGTCTGAAAGTAAAGCTGGGCGGCATGCCTCAGTAGGACTAGCAATTGTGATACGCAACTTGGAAGAGTCTGACGCACCTGCGAGGTCGTCTTGAAGCTCCAGTCTGAATCGGTGTTTTGTAAGGTTGGCCCGAAAGCTGGAACATTGACTCGGGGGTCCAAGGGATGATCCTCTCCAGCCTCAACTACTAGGACTCGCCCCAGATCGGGAGTCTCCACGAGTCGAGATGCCACCACAAGCCCAGCTGTCCCTCCACCCACGACGACGAAATCAAAGGATTCAGTATTAGAGGCCATGGTGCTTCTCTTGCTGTTGTTCAGTGCCTGCTTTGTAGAGACGGCGGTTAGTATGTGGGGACTGAGAGCAGCTACCGCCTCATCCGACCTCGGCGTGTTTTTCTTTGGGCCTGTTCTTGTATACACTGCTATTTCATCCGACTTTCAGACTTGACTGAATCATGTGCCTGCCTCCAGTGGGAAAACCAAACAAGCTCGTTATCCGCAGAGCCTCCAGGCTACCGTTTTGGTCCCTGGAGAAGGCGGAACCGGTCAGTCACCTCATCAAAAGTTAGATCTGGCGGGAGCGGAAAGAGGGGGATAGAACTCAATCAATCACATCACGGCTAGGAAGACAACCGACAGGTCAGAATCTTTTTCTTTTGGGAAGGTGGGGGCGGAGGTGTTTGGCAGGGAGCACTTCGCCCTGCATTTCAAATGTCACGACACAGTGCTCATTAAAAATTTGATTTATATACTCTCCGTTAAAGCCTTTAATTGATACAAATCTTTACATTATTAAGTAACGAATTATTAATACCTTTCAAAGTCTTTTATTGAACTAAGATAAAATGATAAATAGAAATTATAAATATTTAATCTCATAACATATTAATTTATATCATACTTATATATTTATTTTATGTTGGAAGGCAGCACTTCGGGCCCGTCGAAGGCCCGGTGATGACACCGTAGTATCGGCGAAAGGCACCGCAGCACCGCTCGGGCCTATACGGCGCACAACTCAGGGCTGAGCCTCGCTCAGGCTAGCGTGCATCGAGGTCCACAAGGGAATGGGCAGGTTAGGTTATAAGGCAGGTGGCTAGACGCACTGGAATCACAATGTAGTTAGGAATCATCAACAACATAGCACAGAATGTTCAGATCCTGATCTGCCCCAAGCAACCATTTGCCTAGCATCTTCCCCAGAGACTCTGGACATTTTATGTTAAAAAAACCAATATTGAATTACAATTCAATAATTACCAATATTCTTATTTCAGACACTTTATAATAAATCATTATATTATTTTAGAATTCGTTTTTATGTTAATTATAACATAATTTGTATTTATCTTCTTTAAAAATAAAGTTCGTATTAGGTCTGGGAGCATTGTAAAGGCATTTTCCGCCTGCGATAAGCGTACAATATCTCGTTGCCAGCTTGGTGAACCGCCGGAGGAAGACCTGCAGGACTGAGGAGCTGTGCGAAGTTCAGACGCAGCATGCCCGAGAACAAGGTTTCTTCACCGGCCGCAGCCACCATCACGCTCGCTCTTCTCCTGCCCTATACCTAAAAGCTGCAACACAAAGCAAGAGTGCGACGTTACAGTAGGATCGGATACCATGGCCTGGGAGGTCTGTTATGGTTGTTAGTTTGCAGCCCATGTCAAACTGCATACGGGTGTGACAGAAGGCTGCATATTAAAACATGATATTTTCTTACATGATTCTCTTGGCGCATGGAACCAACAGACACTGCAGGTAAAGTCTCCAGCTTGCCAGTTGCCAATCGCTTATGCAGGGAGGCCCGCGCATTTCCGTGTATGCATGTGGGTGTTGATGATGAGTCTTGCCTCATCACCAACACGCATCAATTCGTGTCTTGGCATGTTTGCTGTTCCGAGTACGAGGTATGATTGCTGTTCTTGAGGTCAGGCCACGGGTGAAGTTCGTGCCGCCAATAACTTCTTTTCAAATGCCAAGCACTGCCCTGTGGGCCTGGTCGAGACTTTTTGAAATTCTGGATTGCATATGCCTGTCAACAGAACGCTGAATGCATGTGGTCCACCCGTCCATCCTTTCCTCTTGAACTTGGCACATACCCTGGTAGAGAGTCAGTCGCACCGTCGCTCAACATGATTCAGCGACTGGGCCTGGAATCTTGGCTTTTTTGACATATTCTGATCTCCGAAGTCAATTTCATAACGGTCAGAATAGGCATGTTGCTCAAGTTAGGACCAAAGTGGGTACCTGGTTAAGTCTCAAGTGCCTGGGTGATGGTCCGCCGTGCCTGTTTCCACTTTCCGCCTTCGGCTCATCCGGCCGTTCTTGACTGCTACCTGAGAGGACAGATTGAGTTAGGACGCTGTTGTTCGAAATGATACAAGTCCTCTGAGATGTGAGGTCCTAGCGGTGGGTCCACGGGACCGCGTTGGGAGACGGTCTGGTTGATTCTCTACCAGGGTATTTGCTCTTCGACAGGTCGGTTCATGAAATTGGGTTTAAATAAACCTCACCAAGTGACCATCACTGCCCCATCCGATTCACACCGTGTCCAGGGGATGGCAAGATATCCCGCATGGTGAAGTCCCTAACGAATAGCAATTGCTGTTGGTTCGAACACAATTTTACTGCTAGGATTCCATGTTCGAAGGATTCAATGCAGTCAGAAGACTTCGAAGATTTTGATCTATCCTTGTGAAATCTTGTCGTTGTTGAGGCCCCACGACCAGACGACGACCTGCCAGCCTCGAGACACGGGCTCGCAAGCGGTAGCAATCGCCCACGGTCGCTATTTCTCATCGACACGCGCCTGTCCGTCGAAGTCTCAGTGCCTGTTGCAAGATAAGGTTCCGAACACGGGCTGAACTTTGAGCCAGAAGACAGCATTGGTCAGACTTGCCTGCTCATCCTTGCCACAAGAGGTTGAAAGCACCTGGATCACGACATTTTGCCTTGCAAGTGCCTGAGACAAAGGTTCGGTCAATATTGTCAGACGGATTGCAATCCGCATGCCCAAGCAACGCCTGCTTACGATTCCTAACCACTCCTGAATCTCGACAATTCCCGGCCTGGAAGTCAGCCACGGTGGCCTGGTTGTGTCGATATGTTTCTATGTCTTTTCAGTTATCTTTACCTGCCTCATCCTGTTACGATATCTGGCAGTACGGATGACTATGAGGAAGTTGGCTCCGGACGATTATCTGGTTTTCCTTGCATATGTAAGCTGGAACTTAATGGCACGATTACCTTTGACCGATGATTACCTGGAACTAATTGGACCTCCCTCACTAGGCTTGCACAATGTCGCTGGGCGGCTGTGTCATTTGCGCTAGTTACAACGGCCTGGGGCATCACATGGCAGATCTAGAGGCTCCACAAATTGCTACACAGTTCAAAGTAGGTTTCTTTGCTACTACTGGCACCCTATCTTCCAAGTGCCTATTGCTGGGCTGGCGAGAATTCGAGAACCTGGCTTATCATCGAAAAGCTTCTTATCGCTGCCGACATCACTTGGCTGCTTGGTACTGTCGCTTCAAAGATGTCCATACTGTACCTCTACGTCAGGATCTTCGCGTTATCCAGGGGCACCAGATATGGAGCATACATTCTAATAGCTTTTGTCGCGTCTTTGTGGATCTCATTTCTAGTGATCTTCATGACACAGTGTCAAACCTTCGACCAATTGTGGAATCCACTGCCACACGGGACGTGTCGGAATCTCGTCACACAGGAATTCGCCTCCTGTAGTCTCAATCTTGTTCTCGATCTGGGCGTTGTCATCCTACACATGCCGGTTCTCTGGAAACTGCAAATGACGACAAGGAGAAAATTATTCGTGTCTGTGATGTTTGGTTTAGGATACGTGTAAGTACACCTCTCTTCGATCTCGGATGAGGGACCGGTAGGGGATCGCCAACTCTGGTGAGCACCAGCTGACTTAATGTGCATCCAGTATCATCACAGTAATGTGCTGGAGGTTGGAATACACCGTGCAGTCGAACGAAGAGAATGACTACACGGGCAACCATAGGTTTGATCAGCATGTTTTAGCTCTGGTTGGGGATTATTTGCGTGTGTATGCCAACTCTCGGGCCACCGGCAAAGGCCTATTTGGGGCTTCTTATGAGCAAGTTGACTTCCAGACGATACTTTTTCAAGGGCAGTTATCCATGGTCATGGTTCACCCCGAGTACCAGTAAGCTCCGCAGCAATGGAAGAGCGGAGCCGGTCTATAACGTACCACATGGTGCTTTTCAACGCTTCCGAAATCCTCACAATCCGATAGACACGGAGCTGCTTCAGGATACAGTCGACATGCTTACAATGTATGGATCTGAAACTTCTGTCTCGACTCAACACCAAAAAGGTGCAACACCATTAGGGCAGGCGTAACGCGAAGACGACCTAGACCTGAACCGCTGGAAGAGTTCGGAAATGGGTTCGAACTTGTCGACGGTGACTTGGGTCTATTCTTTCGATTCTTGACGTCAATTTCTTATTCTACTCGCATGGAATTGGCCGCAGCGCATTGTGTGGAGGATAATATTTATGTAAACTAGCGCCATGTCCACAGCTGAGTGATTAATATTCCTGGTATTTGACAAGATGTCCAGCCACAGGAGAATAATAAATTGCACACAACGCAATCTGACTGTCTGAAGAGTTCTCATTGTCTGTGGAAACCTCTGATGAAAACGCATAGCTTTTCATGTGAATGAGAAGGATATTTAGGGTTTCCCGCCGGAGTAGGGCTGCGCGCTCTGTGCAGGGCAGTACGCAATCCTACCTAACAAACAAGGATCGCGGATGCCGGCTTCCAACTCAACAAAGACGATTACCAAGTGGTCAACATAATGTGTAATACAACAATATAGGCATTTACGTTGTAGATACACAGAAGCGCCAAGGAGAGACCGTGCTATGGGCGACAACAACAGAGGACCCAAGCGGCCAACTCCAAGTCCCACCCGTCCGATTTCGATAAGCAGGGAGGAGCTTTTGTGAAGCACACTATATCCTCTGAAGCACTGTGTCGCCAAGGCCTTGGTTCAGTCCAAATCTTTTTTTTTTTTTTTACTGCGCACCGCAACTGTGGCGCTACATAGGGGAGCGGATGCAGATAGGCCTTTCCAGGTTAGTATGACCTCATGTGGTGGCCTCCTGGTAACACACATAGAAGATGATCCAGCCTGTATCTAGGAAAGTATGTGGAGTTGGGTCTGCACAGTATCGCACGAACAACCATCGTAGGATTTGATCAACACCTGGGCACTTGGCGATCCAGGACCTGAATGGGTGGATAGTCATGTGTTGGTATGCATGCACCCCCCCTCCCAACTCTTTTTTTCTACCTATTTTTGGAAAGGAGCATTGTGATAGGATCAATAACGAGACCAAAAGGTGACATATGTATGCGACGAAGAGCCGTCCCTGCCAACCGCATAGACCAAGGTAGGAAGTGTACCTGAGTGAGCCCACACGACTGTGGTGCCTGGTAATTTACCAAATATTCTGCACACAAATGAATGCACCGTGACGCTTCTGCAATCCCAGAAAGGTGACATGCATATATGAACCAAAGTCATGCTTGCCAGCCACATAGACCAATAGTACGCAGAAGCCAATCTGCACCAGGATGGTGGGTGTGGTCTTTTACAGAGATAGGGAGGCGAGCAGTGAATTTTGACGTGTCTTGATGTTCGGGAAACGTAAAAACGACACAACTGAATCCCTCACAACTCGATGACCGACGCACTATTGCAAACTCACGCTGGGCAAGTTCGCATGTCAGGGACATTGTCCAGAGCCACAGTGGAGTACACAGTCCAAGCAGCATCTGGGCACCTGGGCACCTGGATACTTACCCTTTCAAAAATATCGTCTGAAATGGCGGCTTCCGTTACTGTACTTTCTGGCTGTAGAGCCACCATCACATACTCAGCCATACGCTTGGATCATTCTGTGGCTTTGCACTCCACTATGGGGTCTTCATCCGGGGCGAAGGGCATATTCAGGCCGCAGAAATTCTACTTTATCACACCGTGGCCCTGTGCGTTCTCATTCTGGGCAGCCAAATTGCCAATGGCTCGGTCGAGTCATTTTTCAGAGTTTGTTCCTGGGTTTTTGAGCGTTATATTTCCGGACTCGTCTTGAGCATCACTCTATACCGCGTAATCTTCCACCCGCTCACCAGGTGCGGGCTTCCCGGTCCATGGTACGCGCGCATCAGCAAGACATGGCATCTTTGGGCCGCCAGGAAATCGCGAAATCATATGGTACTGGACGAGTTCCATCGAAATTATGGGGATTCTGTGCGAACAGGTGAGCAGAGTGCTGGGTGTCTCGGGATTGCTGGCCTTACCTTGTAACCTCTTGAGGGTGTTCTGGCAGGTGCGATAGGTCCCTCTGAGGTCACAGTGTACATAGCGGATGTGTTCATGGCCATCATGGACCACTTACCGAGTACATCAAGTCCGAGTTCTATGATCTGCTCGAAGGAATCGGCTATTCATCTCTCGTTAATGCTGGTGTCGGTTCAATCCATGCAACCCGCCGCCGAGAATGGCGCGACGGATTTTCGAACGCAGCTCTGCAGAGGCACGAAAGCAAAATCCTGAAGCACATGGATCAGCTAGGTAGATAAGTTGATCGGAACGGACATCATCACCGGTCGATCATCCAACATCCGCGACTACATGTAGTGGTTCACTTTCGATGCCATGGGCCAGTTTGTCTTCAGCAATCCATTTGATATGCTGCAGAATCGAAGCGCAGGGCCCGTCGTCACTCGATTGAAAAGTCCGCTATCTCTACTCGGGCGTCTAGCACCGACGCCGTGGCTTCTACACATTAGTTTGAGGCTGGCGCCTCGGATTATGTGATCAAACATTAGTGGGATACGCTGGAGTGATGCACAAGGCAAATGAAGTACCGGCTCGATGAGGTCCGTTCGGGCCACTCCCTTGAACGCGGGGATCTTGCTCATTACTTGATGGAGGACAAGCGTCACCGTGCCGTTGACGCACAAAGCGGACGCAATTGGAACCTTTCATGGCTGACGTGCGACAGTTTGCTGGCCATTGTCGCCTGAAGGTTATTCTTCCTTCGTGGAAAGCTATGTTGCTCTTGATACTGGAATCTAACAAGACTCCGTGACCCAATGGCCGTGACGTTAATTGGCGTGTTTGCTGAGCTGGCAAAACATCCCGAACATATCGAAAAAATATTTGAGGAGGTCAGTGATGTTGACGTTAGCGATTTCAAGGCCCTGGCGCCTCTTCCGCATCTCAGTGCCGTCATCAAGGAAACCTTGCGTCTCTACCCATCGGTCCTTAGCGGCGGCTCTAGGAAAAGACAGGGGAAAAGGACGATTTTTGGTGGACAATTTATTCCACCATACACAACAATCGTGTCGCCGCGTTATTCAATTAATAGAAGTGAGACCTTCCCCAGTTCCGTGCACTGCTAACTTGACATGACCTAATTTCGTGCTGCTGACACGCGGCTACTGCAGGACCGGACTGTTTTGCAGAGCCACTGGAATTCATTGCCGCGCGGTGGACCACTATGCCTGAATTGATTAAGAACAGGTCTGGATACACCTGTGTGGGACCGGTAACGTGTCCCTGTTGAGCTCTTGTAGATCGCTGCTAACAAGTGAGCATTGGTGACGGGTAGCAGGTCATGCCTTGGACGATTTCTAGCAGAAGACATCATGAGAGGTGTGATAGCAAGGATCGTAAAGCGGTACCGCTTCGAGTTGGCCCCTTGGGAGACTGGTAATTGCGTAATGAACGAAATGAAAGACCAGTTTGTGCCAAATCCCGGCCCACTGAGCTTTGCTTCGAACAGCACCAGGTGGCCAAGCCGCATTGACTTAGAATACTAAAAACCTTGGAGGTTGGATAATTTGGTATCACATCGGAGTACTACTTTCATAGCTTATAAGAAGTGCCTTTTCCCGTATCAGCCGAACTATAGCAAGCAGAGTAACTACATTTCCATCTTCACTCATTATTTTAATTTGAGATGATAATGGTCCACATTCTATTCAAACAAAGTCTCTAATCCCTACCGCTGCCAAGAATTGGAAGTGCATAGAGAAAGATGAGCCAAAGGCACCACAGTTGCCAGGTTAAACGATCTTCAACTTGGCCTCGTTTTGTCACCACACGCCAACAAACAAACAAGTCCTGGAGCTGCCACAAAACACAACGCCTGGATTTTCAACATCCAGAAGAGGGAACACAAAACAGACCAAAATCCCACGAAGAAAGCAATCGACCTTCGAGATACATTCTCTCCCATCCATAGGACCACCGTCTGTCGCCCACGGACTCGGTCCCCTTCTTGGTCTTTCAAATCTTGCACCTGCATTGTGGTGAAGATGACCCTGCTGATAAGCCACGTCCATGCAGAGCCCTGGCGTTAATCTCCCTGGTCTCTGAACAACATTTTGTTGCAACTTTCAAAGATCCACCATTAAATATTGCATAGCCAAATGCTATCAGCACCTCCCGGACTATCGCCTCATCGGATCCTCTCAATTCATTATATAGCCAAGTGATCAGATCAATGATGGCCCCTTCGCTCCAAGTTCCTAGGTAAAAGTTGGCAAGAAGGACAAGCGGCACAGCTAGAAGAAGCATGCGTCGTGTCTGTTCGCTGGTAATCTTTCCATTAGGTATTGGACGCCATGTTTTATTAATTGTATCTTCGGCTATTGACTCCGGTCCTCTCTGACTTGTCAGATCAAAGATGAGCAAGCTCGACCAGTTGAAGATGATGACGGCGGGTACTTGTTGCAAAACCTCTGCAATAGAAGGATTTGCATCCGTGAGAGGAGTCGCGGCGAGTGCTGCAAGGGCACCGAAACCTGTATCAGGGACAACAAAAGTGGCGAAATCACTCTCTGTAAACCCCGAAATGAGACGAAATGCTTCCATAGCATTCCCCTGAATATGAAGGTATCTGATGGTGTAGGAATTGATGATTCATTGATTGTGGCAGCGTTCGTGATGTCAAGGAAAATAAACAGGTATGTATTGATTGAAGCTGAAGGTAAGCTGCAGAGACGCTCTTTAACTGAACCTGCAGCCCGAGGGCCCTTCTACCTCTCTCCTCCATCCATCTTCTTTTAAGGCTAGCCCATTGGAATAATTCTGTTCGGGTTTTGAGCCCTCATCTCAGACCGCCCAAGTGATATCTCATGCTTCACCCTCGGCCATCACGCCTAAACAGGGGAAAGGTCACGGCGGTGCCAGCAAAGGATTCGAATACAGGGCATGGCACTATTGATCCGTACTACCAATTGTTGGCAATGCATGTGACGAGATGCACCCTGTCCCTTCTGTTCGTCTTATCTTTTAACAATCCTTATTACATGGCACTGTGCTGTACAGGTGTACCAGGAATCTGTGTCTGGAGTGCTACTTGGGCACACCCCAGTGTCTTCGAACTCAAAATAACATGGTTCTTTGACCGGGCCCCCCTTTGCCAACCCACAGGAAACTTTCCAGTGAGGTACTCGGTGGGCTTCTGGCACCGAACCTGTCACGCCAGCCAAAACCGCAAACAAAAACAACTTGCCTGAATATGGGGTTTCTGTCCATTGATTGAACAGGCCACCATGGCTGAGAGGTGGCTGCCTCCAATCGCTCCACTGCACTTGATGGAGCTGGCATTGCAGTTCATGCTGGCAGCCAAAAGCTGCTATTCGTGGACTCGGTGACTCGGAAGGACTTTGCAGTTGTCTTGGGGGCGTTTTGCGCTTTTCATATGGTCAAGCGCAATGTCCCCGTTAGAAGTAATTCCAGGTGCCATGTAGGTTGAAATACGTGCACATGCGAGTACAGAGGCCTTTTGGTCTATGTCTCCAACACAGCACAACTTCGACCATTGCTCCTTGTGTGTGGCCAGGTACAAAATTCTACTAAGAATGACTTGACACGTCACCGTCATTGAGCCCACTGAGGCAGAATCTCTAGGTAGGAAGTATGTAGCGGGCACATATAGTTCCAAGCTATACAGTCATGACTCTAACTGCTCTTAGTCAATATGCCAACAAAAGAACCAAACAAAATTTAAAGTTCCCCTTCATAGTCGGTCATGCAGAGGTCAAGGATCCTTCTGGCAAGCTGAGGCCTGCCCAACGGACGGAAATCGCAGTCCCTCCCTCGCATCACGATCCTGTCCTTGATACTCATCCTCGACCCGTCCGACAACTCATACTCGGCCATGATATCGGCCCCATTCGCGATGAGCGTCTCAATAACACGCTCGAGCTCCTCATCGGGGTGCGAGCGCTGACTCTCGTCGTACAACCCAACTCGGCCCGGAAGCGGTTGAGGGCGCGGCGGGGGGTCGTCCTCCTGCGACCGCGGTAAGAAGAGGTAGCGGGCAAAGTCGTCCAACTCCGGCTGCCGCGAGTAAAGGTGCGCGGCGTAGTCGAGCGGGTACATCTGGTTCTCGGGGACGAATGGTGGCGCCGGGATGGTGATGCCAAGCCTTTTATCCGCCGGAGGGGCCGGCGGCGGCTCGTCCGGGCGGATGTCGCGCTGGATGTGCTTCTGGATCTCTCGTTTTATCGTAAATTTCTCAATCGGCGGAGCCGACGTCTCGACATAGATTGGTGTATTCCGGCGGTGCTGTACTTCCGGGACGCCGGTTTCCCTCACGTTCACATCCCCTCCGCGCGAGAGAAGCATGTTCAGTACATCGCAGTTACGGCTCCTCACGGCCGCGAGGATAGCGACCGGCTTGACAATCGCGCCTCGGGAGAGGAGCAAGTCTGTTATGTCGGCGTTTTCGCATGTCCATCCCATATCGACCGACTTGGCGTCCGCCCCGAGCTCCAACAATGTTGTGACGGCGGCGCGGTTGAAGGTGATCCGCCCGAGATGGGAGATGGCAACTGCCAGTGGGGTGCTCTGGAAGCAATCCCTTAATTCCAGGTTCGCACCTTGATCTTGAACATGATACGACAAGGCCTCAGATACCTGCCACCAATGTGTTCCGCTCCGAACAAGCACGTGGATCGGAGTTTCGTGTTTGCATATGCCGTACCTAGTGGGTGAGTCTGGAACATAGATCCTCAGATACCCCTGGGTATCAACGCCACAGCCGATTTCCTCAATGAGGAACTTTACGACCTCCATATTTGGCTCTTCACTACGGCAGGCGCTGAGGAGAAGAGGCTGTGTGGAACCTTGTGCGAAATTCTGATCCATCGTCTCCGGGAAGCGATTAATGAAGGAGCCTTGAGATGACGCCAACTTCTGTGCATCGCACCATGCCACGTTTTCCAACTTTTTCGATAGCTCCTTCAATATTGGAGTGAGACCCTTCAATAATGACAAGAAACCATGTTGAACGATGTCATGGATGAACGTGTTTCCGTTAAAGTTAAGCTCACCCCAGCCATGCTTGAAGATGAGACTTTGCACAAGATCGTGCCGTCTGAGTCTCATAAGTCGCTCGAATTCCGCCCTCAGGTCCTTTGGTGAGAAACTGGCAGCTCCGGTGATGCCGAGAGCATCGATTCTGGTCAGACACGCTGAAGTAAGCTCGTCCACTGTGGCTGTCGTGACTCCTGCCTCCAGTGAATTGCGGGCCTGCGACAAAGACCAAACTGTGTAGTCATGCTGCTTTGCTGCTGCCGCCGATATTGCCTTATCCAGGTAGATGAGTGATGTTCCGGCGGCACCATGGTGCTGGAGAAGAAGTCTCAGCACGTCACCGAGATGCTGACGGGGAAACTTGTTCACCCTCTTTGGCTGCGGCCGCGTCTTGCCCTCTATGAGGACGCTAGAAGCGGTAGACGTTACACGGTACGCAGAAGATGAGCTGGACCAGTTCAATTGTTCTTCCTCAAACCCCGCGCAAGCTTGCCATACAGAGCCGCTGTATTCGTCACTTTGGACGGATGCCCCGGCATGAAGCAGCAAATACACGCTCTCGGCCCTGCCGGAGGCGCAGGCATAGTAGAGTGGCGATCTTCCATAGGCGTCTTTGGAATTGATCACTTTTTGGATCGATTTCGGCGAATCGCCCTCTGGTTCAGATTCGCGTGCCTTCGCTTTTTCAAGCAGTAACCCAATAATATTCGCTTGTCCACATCGTGCCGCGAGGTGGAAAGGTGTCAGCCCTTCATGCGTAGATACTTTGGGGTCGGCCCCAGCCTCAAGTAGCCGTCCACTCTGGTATTCTGAGAATGTGCAAGCGAGGTGTAGAGCAGTAATTCCTTGGCTATCGCGAATATCGACTTGGTAGCCGTTGTTCAAGTAGATATACAACAGGTAGTCGAACACCGTTGTCCCTATATCCGGTATGCATGCAGGGAAAACCGTCATGCGCTCTCCGAGGTAGGCTGCCTCGTGAGAGCTCAGGGCATGGAGAACAGTGCGGCCGGATTTGTTTGCCCTCCGAGGATCGAGACCCATACCCAGTAGAAGATCAAATAATTGCCTTCTGCCTTGTACCGGCCCAGACAAGCTCCCAACAGCGACGTGCCATAGATTATTGCCTTCGTTGTCGACAGCATAAGGATCAACACCGTGCCGGACCAGTGCTTCGACGAGAGAAAGCCGCGCGGCACGGTGACTAGAAAACAAGCAATGTATCAAGCTCTCACCCCGATTATCTTGGACATCAAACTGACCTCCAAGACGTGACACAAGCTGGCATAGACGCTCGTCCTCGTCCCTGTCCCAACTCTGAAGTGAGCTGGTAAGAAACAGAGAGAACACCGCCGAGCGCCCTTGACGATCTCTAATGTTTAAATCCGCTCCAGCGTCACACAGGCTTCCACACAGATTTTCGTCAATTCCACGGTACTCGGAAGCATTCTTGCACAAAGTGTGCAGCGGAGTATCGCCTTTCTTGTTCTGGAGATTGATATCCGCCCCAGCGGCCTGCAAACTGAGAATGAGCCCTTCCATCGTCATCGATGGGTCGTCGACCGGCGACGGAGGCCGTAGCGACTTGTCGAAAACCGAGTCAGGCGAGGCAGGCTCCTGGAACATGTCGCTTTGTACCAGATAGTGGAACGCGCCATTGCCATCCTCGTCTGTTATAGTGGCGTCGGCACCTTGGCGAAGAAGCTTGTATGGCTTCTTCAGATACTCCTTGGACGAATGTCCTGCCGTAACAGCCGTATCAGCCATGGTAACAATGTTGTACAGAGGGGAGACACGGCGCCGGGTCTTTCGGGAGTTGGCTCAAGGATCAGCCGGGTGGTGGTTGGAATCCGGGGCAATGAACAGAGTCAGACCAGATTCGAAAGCGGACCAACTTGAGAATCTTTTGACCATGCAACGTTGATGTAGTAAATTCAAGAGAGTGGTATTTGGTAGATTGGCCGAGGTGCCGAGATTGCCAAAACGACTCCAGGATCTTCCATGGGCACCAAGATATCCATCCGGTCTACCATTTCATCGATTCAGAGGCCAGAAGGGCAACACTTTGCCAAGGCTCGCTTATGAGTTAGTCTGGCCAACGAGAAACGTTTGGATTGCCGATCTAACAGGTCAACCCCGAGGTACTTTCATTTGTCAGTGCTGCACACTATGCCACTTGTACCAGCAACTATCGTTGTTGCAGAGGGCAATGTCACGCACTCGGCACCACCAGCGAGTGCCACTTCGTCGCCTATCGTAGGCTGGTCTGGTGGGGTTTCCGCTAATCTCGCTCAGGGCTCGTCACCTCGTGGGGCCAATGCTTCCGAGTATCTGCTTGCCTTTGCAGGCAAGGCAGGAGCTATTCTTTCCTGTACGATAGGCTCCTCAACACCAGAATCAGCCCCTCCAGGGCGAGAGGACTCGAGTAATGAAGTCGTCGCATTGCGAGCGATAAAAGACGTTGTCAGCGTGCGAAACGAGCCCGAATTGGGCGTGCAAATGGGTGTAATTTGGGCGTGTCAGGCGTTCAAATCGAGTGTTTGACTGCTGCAGGTTAGCACTATCAGAATATGACTGGAGCCAATTAGATCATGGGAAAATATTATGTAATCAGCTGCAGGTCGGCCTTGGCAAAGTGTTGCCCTTCTGGCCTCTGGATTTATGGAGGGTTCAGGTGACTGCTGTGCCGCTCGCGACATTCCAGCTAACGACAAATGAACCCTGGCAAGATCCACCAACACGGCCCAGCCTACCGAAGAGCCACCCTGGCCCGTCACCTCAGCGACACCTGCAAGGTCCACCGAACCCTCGTGTAGGTCTCTGAGAATTTACGACTGTATAAAAGAACCACCGTCGGGTCTTGTTTTTGTTCTCCAGAAAAAGAAATAAAATTGGAACCGGATTGAAAGCTAAAACTATAACGGAAAGAACTCATATAATGTTAAGGAATTTGAATTTTTTGAAAAAAAAAATAATTTTGAAATAGTTAATTAAAAATTGTTTATATTTATAGTGACCAATCCCTAAATATTAAAAGGTAGCAGCAGGCAATGCACTATTATGAACCAACACGTTGGCACCCCAAGGGACCCACTTTGTAATGATCACACCAAACCTTTGTAGGGTTTAGTAGGTAACCTGTAGGGTTTATGTTAGCAGAGCGGCGTAGAGGTGATACTTGACTGTTCGTAATACGAAGACCCTATTCTTCTTCCTTGAACGGTAATGATCACTAGCTGTGAGGCTATCCAGTTGTGAGACTGAGCCTCACAGCTAGTGATCACTGCCGGTTCGACAAGGAACAGTGTCTTCGTATTACGAACAGTCAAGTATCACCTCTACGTCGCTCTGTGTCACGATAGCAGGCAGGTAGTCGGCAGGTGGACGTTGAGCAGGCGGCACGGAAGTCGTTATAGTTCTATTTGCTACGGGCAGGCTCTATCCTTAGTAGGCACAGGCTCTGTTGACAAGACGTAGCTCGAAGAGCTACGAAACAGGATTCAGCATAGGTTCCAGAGTTTTGTCAGAGCTAGCAGCTCACGTGATCAGACCCCAACCCTCTAGGTTGGGCGCCCTAGGGGCTCAGTCCGCCCAGGGCCGTGACACTCTGCTAACATAAACCCTACAGGTTACCTACTAAACCCTACAAAGGTTTGGTGTGATCATTACAGGGGTAACATCGTGGCATCTGTTTCTGATTGCTTGGGTCTCCGGAACGGGTTCCCTAGGTGCCCTCGTGTTGTTTCATAACAGAATGTTAGTTAATTAGATGGAAGGTGAATTAGGGATTCTGTTGATAAAGCTTTTGTTTACAATTTAATAAGAGGTTACCGTTTAATATTTTGAAATATTTAAGTATTAATTAATTAACGGCTTTTGATTCATTTAAATGGGTTTCGGTTAAATTACTATTGAAATAGGGTAACAGATAAGGCATTGCTTTTAATTTAAAAAAGTTAATATTAGTTTTGGTCGGTCTTCATGTGCACACAAGTGTTGTTTGGTACGGTTGTATTTATCTCTTTGTTCGTTCGTTGTTGTTCGAGGGGAAGGGGTAGCCGAAGGCTTCGGCCTTCCCATCGCAGCTATGGTTTGGCTGCAGTGGTCTGTGCGCCGCCAGCTGGTACACAGCTGGTGGACGGACCGTCAGCAGTGTGGCTATCTACCGTACATCCCTCAGCGTGCGTCGCACCCACGATACGGCTTATACCCACAATTAGAGGCAAACATAAATAATTTGTCACGGCCCTGGGCGGACTGAGCCCCTAGGGCGCCCAACCCAGAGGGTTGGGGTCTGATCACGTGAGCTGCTAGCTCTGACAAAACTCCGGAACCTATGCTGAATCCTGTTTCGTAGCTCTTTGAGCTACGTCTTGTCAACAGAGCCTGTGCCTACTAAGGATAGAGCCTGCCCATCGCAAATAGAACAATAACGACTTCCGTGCCGCCTGCTCAACGTCCACCTGCCGACTACCTGCCTGCTGCCGTGACATAATTGGAATAATAAAGAAAGAGGAGAATATTTTTTTATTTTTTTAGAAATAAGATTTGTAATTAATTATTCACGTAAGGAAGTGCTCAGGTAAGAGAGAAAAGCTACTCTGAAACCACCCTTAACCCTTTAAACCCCTTAGCTTCAGAACAATATATAAATTATGTTCATCAATTATTTATGACATTATTTAACAATACTATAAAATAGAAATATTATATATTACATCTATTTATTTAATTCTAAATTTCTTATTTCATGTTAATAATCTTTTTAAAATTATATTCTAAATTTTTCTTTTATTTATTACTAAACTTTATTAAAATCAAGTATATAATAAAACTGTTGAATGGGCTTTCTGCACGTACGGACGTGTTGGGGGTGATCAACTCTTGTGGTTGATTCTGCGTGTGTCTTCTCTATGGAACTACGAAAGGGGTGCTCGTGCGGAGAACATATAAGGTCCTCCCTTCGCCAAGCCGAGCACCTTACCTAAGCCATCAAGCTTGATGAAGGAACCGTATGGCCCCAACGACCATTATTCCCACAAAAACTTTTATTTACTTATTTTCAAAAAATATATATATAAATACATATTTGTAATATAAAATTGTGATACGTTTCAATTCTACCTTAAAGAGTAAATAACGTCAAATTGATGCTAGATCAGGAACATCCTGAACTCAATATGAAACATGTTGAGTGCCTTGCCTGAGATGCTGAGTTCCTAGACCGAAATCGCCCAACCTGACTTTTCTGTGGATTCGTCCTCTGTCCATTTATCCTAGACGACGAGGTCCCTTACCCTTTGCCACCAATCCTGTCCCACCTGCTGCATTGCCTCTGGGTTATAGTCTTGGGCGAAGAATTCCAACGACGGCCGGAAGGTGTTGTCGTCGGTAATATGCAACACCCTCACGAGGACATCAAACTATGGGTCTAATATTAGCGCCACCGAGCCTCTTGATTAAAGCAGCCAGCACAGGCAAGGGTCGGGGATTAGGGTAGGATTCAAAACAGGGTACTCACATGCCAGGGGTCCACACTCCGAGTCAAATCGTCACCCACCCTCACCGTCTTCGCCTCGTTCTCAACCGCCGCCGGCCGCCGCTGGAAGTTGACAGCCGTGTCGAAGAGCCTCGCCGGGCCCACAAGCCTCTCCGCCACCTCCCGCACGTTGGACGCGCCGTGGCGCGCGCCCTCGGCACTCTGCTCCTGCAGCTTGGCCGCCAGCCCCGCGACTCCGGCGACAGCCACGTCCCGCACCCGGTGCGCGAGCACGTTGATGCAGCACCCCACCAGGTCCCAGATGGAACCGCCGATGTCGTGCTGCTGACCGCCCTCGTCGTCGTCGTCGTCGTCGTCGTCGTCGCGCCCGCTGACGACGTACTCGAACGCCACGTCGGTCTTCCCGGTGAACCGGGAGAGGGTCTGTGCCCAGGCGGCTGAGAACATGGACGCCGGGGTGACACCGTTGGCGGCACTGAAGTGTGTGAGGCCTGCGGCGGGTATGGGGGGGAAGGGGAGGATGACTTTGTTCTGCCGCACGTGCTGCTGCTGCAGCTGCTTCTTGGGGGATTTCTCGGGGCCGGAGAGCGCGCCCGAGAGCAAAGACGGGGAGAATCCATCGAGCAAGCGTGCCCAATACACGTCGTCGGCTTGGGCGCGGTCTGTTACACCTTGAGCCGCAACAAAGCCACTGTAAGATGGGGAGCCCGAGCCCTGGTAAGGGATTCCCTCGTAGGCCTCCAGCAACGCCTTCTTGATCAACCCCAAGGACCACCCGTCGATGATCAGGTGGTCCATCTCGACGTGCAGAAACACCCTCTCCGCACGCCGCATGATGTGCGCGCGGTGCGGGAGGAAACACTCGTCCACGCCAGGTACGTCCGAGTCGCCGAACCCCGGCTCCGGCTCCGAAGGCGACTCCAACTCGGACACGACCACGGCCGCCTCAGTGGCGGCGTCAGCGCCGAGTACGACCTGCACGACGGGCAGGCCCAGGCGCTCTGGGGCTTTCTTGAGGAAGATGGATCGCAGCACGGGAAAGCGCGCCACGGCGCTCCGCCAGGCGGCCTCGAGGCGCGGCAGGGACAGGGGCTCACCTGTATGGGACGACAGCTCCATGCGCCAGGACATCAGGAAGACGGCTGGGTTGGCGTTTCGCTGCCGCAGGATCTCGCGCTGGAAGGCGGAGAGATGGTGGGCATCTTCGACTTGGGGTCTGTTGCCGGCTTGCGCCAGGCGGGCCTCAAGGAGAGGACGGTACCGTTCAAGCAGGACTAGTATCGATTCTTGTGGATGAGCTGATACTCGCGGAGAAGTCTTGCGATTCTCCCTTCTTTCCTCCTTAATCTCACCATCCCCTTGCTGCTTCTCCTCCAGCATAGTGGCGAGATTCCCCAGCGTCTTTGCGTTGATGATGGCACGCACCGAAATGGGAAGGCCCGGAACGGCTCGTTTAGCATGCGACGCGATTTGGATTGCAGCAATGGAGTCTCCACCGACGGCGAAGAACGAGGTAGTCAGACCAAGTTGCGAGGCTGGAACCTCAAGTACGTCGCTCCATGCTTGCCGGAGCTTGTCGGCGAGAGAGCCGGTCACGACCTCTTTACCTCCTGCCTGACTTTGGTCATTGGCTCCCACCAGCTCGTTGTAGGTGTCAACGCTCATGTCCTGCACCCACTGTTTGAGTTTCTTGCGGTCCAGCTTGCCCGAGATGAGGAGTGGCATCTTGTCCAGCACGATCCATACCGATGGAACCATGTAGTCAGGTAGTGCGAGCTGTAGGCGTTGTTTTAACCTGCCTACGAGCGCGGCCGACTCGTCGCGGGTTTTACAGGTGATACTTCCCACTAGCACTCTTTTGGCTGGTGATGGTTTAGAGGGTGTGTCCGCCACGCCCTGGTCCAAGTCCGACTTCTCCTCGCCCATGACCGCCACGATGCGCCTCGCAGCGGGGCCACTCGGGGGCAGACAAGCAAGAGCAGCGGTCACCAGCCCCCCCTGCGTCAGCCTGTTCTCGATCTCACCCAGCTCGATCCGCAGGCCCCTCAGCTTGACCTGCGTGTCCCGCCTCCCCACGACGTGGAACGTCCCGTCCGGGTTGTACCGGCCCAGGTCCCCGGAGCGGTACATCATTGTGTCCCCCGTGAGACGGCGCATCCACTCGGGCACCGCCACGAACGCCGCGTCCGTCGTGGCCCTGTCGCCAAAGTACCCGCCGCCGAGGAGCGCCCCGCTGATGGCGATCTCGCCCACGCAGCCCACAGCCGTGAGTTGCGTGTGGTCCTCGGCGTCGACGATCCACATGCTGGCGCCGAGGGCGCGGCCCACGTGGGACTGGTGCGCGTGCCTCCCTACGCGCAGGTTGGCTGAGCACCACACGGCTGTTTCGGACGGGCCGTAGGCGCAGGTCAGGTTGATGTGGTCGGCCCAGCGGAGGATGGTCTCCTTTGGGATCGGCTCCCCACTCAAGATCAGGCTCTCCAGGGTGGGCACCTCGGTTGGTAAGAGAAGGTTGGCAACCGTAGGCACAACAATAAGAGTGTTGGCCCGCAGTGCGGTGATAACCCCAGCCAGGTCGTTCGTACGGTCTTCCTCCGATGGGACGCATACACAGCCGCCAAAAGACAGAGTGGTGAAGAACTCAGCAATGGAAAGGTCGAACGTGTGCGCGCAGAACTGCAACGTCCTCCAGCTTGGGCCTGCTTCGAATGCGGGGCCATGATGCAGGATGGATGTGCAGATCGCCCGATGTGGCATGAGGATCCCCTTGGGCTTGCCTGTGCTTCCTGAGGTGAAGAGTAGATACGCCGTGTCCGACGGCTGGGCCACACGAGATGGCTGTTTCCAAGGCCGATGCGCGGGATGACCGTCAACCTGGATAATGGACAGGTCTCCCGGGTCAAAGATCTCTTCCAGGACTTGGGCACCGGCCGGGGACGCCAATGCCGTCTTCATCCGGACCATACGCACGATCTCCTCGATGCGGCCGCGCGGGTGCGCAGGGTCGATGGGTACGTAGATGCCGCCTGCCTTGAAGACTGCGAGGATGGAGACCACGGTCCAGATGGACTTGTCAAAACACACGCCGACATAGACCCCGGGCCGGACGCCAAACTTGACCAGCCGCATCGCCAGAGAGGACGCGTGCGTGTCTACCTCGGCGTAGGTCAGGGACTCGCCCAGCGAGCACACGGCTAGGGCGTCGGGCTGCCGGCGCACCTGGCGCTCAAACAGGTGATGGAGGCACGTCTCCTCCGCAGGGGGCGTGGACGCGTTCCACTCGCTGATCTCGTGGAGGTCATGGGCGCTCAGCGGGTCTATAGACCCAAGTAGGGTGTTCTCTGTGCTCTGGCTCAGCCGCGTGAGGACGGCCTGCAGGTGATGGGCGAGACGAATGGCCTGGGGCGCGGGGACAACGCGCTCGTCATGCTCGATACGTAGGAGGATACTCGTATCTCCCGGGCTATCCGAGGATGGGGTAAATGTGAGAACAAGTGGGTAAGGGTGCTGCTCCTTCTTGCCGAGCTCATCGACGTATTCCAGCCCGAGGTCCTGCATCGAGGGCTCGATGGCACCGCCGAAGGACGCAGGGTGGACGACGAGCAGGCTCTGCAGGTCAAGAGCTGAGGTCTGCTGGCCTCCGCCGCTCATGGCAAGGAATCTGCGGATGCGTGATGGGCCTGAGTGTTCGAAGGGCATCATCTCGGCAGCTTGATGGCGGATTCGAGAGAGGAAACCGGAGACCGACTGCTCAGGATTTACGTTTAATGCAATGGGGACCAGGTTGATAGTCGGTCCTGTCATCCGGGACACGTCAGGAACAGCTGCCGTGCGCCCGTTATTGATGGCACCGAAGTTTACATCTTCTGTGCCCGTATAATGTGACAGTAAGATTGCCCAGGCGGCTCTCAGCAGGAGGGACTTGGTAATTCCGAACGATGGGAACTGTTCGAGAGTGAGGCGGTGCTCCAGTACGGTGTTTGCGTTGGCCCGAAAATCGAGGCCCTGGGGTACGGTTGGCCACGGCGTCGGATGAATGCCAGATAAAGCCTGGGTCCAGAACTGCTGCTCGAGTCCCGGGTCAGGCAAGACGGCTGAAGACCGGATGAACGAGGCGAACGGTGGCCGTGGCGGCACGGGTTTGCCGTGGAATCGCCTCGCAACATCCGAGAGGATCTCAGGGATCGAGGCACCATCACACAAAGTGTGATGAGCTGTCCAGACGAAGTATCGTGTCCCACTTTCGCCTTCTTCCTCTATTATGGCATATCGGAAGAAAGCGTCGCCAGCCAGCATGGGCTCCCGTGAGTCTTGCTCGAGGAACTGGTCCAAACTAGAGCGGACGACATTCCACCGTGCGGGTTCCGCATCTTCTCTGACGACAGCCTGTACCGTCTTGCGCACCTGAAGCTGGCAGATACGCGTTCGCAGAACAGCATTTGCCTGGATCGTCTCATTCCACGCGCGCTGGAGATCATTTACGGTGAGGCCAGGACGCATGCGGAACACAAACTGCCTCACGTACGAATTGGAGCCACCGACGTCCTCGACCAGAAGAGACTCTTGCATCGGCGTCAGGCCGTATGTCGACTGGATGCTAGATGCAGGCAGGCCGCAGTACTTTGCAACCTCGTCCAGCTCCTCCTTGTCCTGGTCCTCGTGTCGGCCCAGAGGCCCGTCTTCATATGCCAAGGATGCATGTCCCCTCGTTGGCTCGACCAGACGGGCCGTCTCAGCCATGTCCTCGAGCGAGGCGTTCATGAAAATTTGTTCCATAGTCAGGCGGATGCCCTCCTTTGCAGCAGCCTCGACGAGACGCTGCGCCGTGATAGAGTCACCCCCAACTTCGAAGAATACATCTTCGCCAGAAAAATTCGATGGATCATCCTGAAGGACAATGGCCCAGATATCTCGTAGCCTTTCCTGAATTTCGATGCGTGTTGGGATTGGTACACTACCCGGCGACAGGTCATAATCAGGTATCTAGCACGCCGATCAGTCTACAGCCTCACGGCGATGATTTAGTATTCCCTTGCACACTTACTTCTTCATGGCCGACCAGACTCGGCTCTTTCTGGTCCAGTGTTGCTGCACCGTTCGGAGCGTCGCGAAGACTTTCTACTGCCAGCATCTCGGTAAGTGTTGTGGTGTCCAAACCGCCTTGGCTTACAAAGAAGTGGTTGATCCCAGACACAGCTTTTCCCAAGTGGTCAATCCGTGTTATTCAATCTGTTTGACATTTACACAATCACTTTTATTCGGAGGCTTATCGGAACCTCGGACGGCTTAGACATTGTCCGGACCAACCTGGTAAGAAAATCCCGGCAGGATCCCGGAAGGATGCCGGGAGGCTGCAGCAGCCCTCGACGGGGCAAGGAAATAACCGAATCCGGATAATTCGTAAACGCGAACTCTGATCTGAGCACGGCTCCCACGGGAAGACGACGTGACCTGCTGGTGATCAATGACTACCCCGGATTGCGGAATCGACGTGCATGCCCGTTCAAAATGGCATGGTCCTGTTATATGGTGAGGAGGCTGCTCAGATTGCATGCTGACCGTGTGACCATCATCTGTCTCTTCAACACCAGACACGATGTAGGTATTCTGTCAAGCCGCAGGATTCTGCAGAAAATGGCTGTGCTAACTTGATATAGGCTCACCAATCCTGAGACCAAATACAAGCCCTTTCCACCAGTGCGGTTGCCGGACCGTCAATGGCCTGGTAAGGCGTTGACGAGGCCGCCTCGCTGGCTCTCAACGGATCTGAGAGATGGGAACCAAGCTCTCGTGAACGTAAGTAACACTATGTTCCAAGAATCCGGTGCTTTGTTTGTGTACAAGAGCTCGGCTGACAAAAGATCCAGCCTATGGATGGCGATGCCAAGTTCCGCTACTTCGAGATGCTGCTCAGGCTCGGCTACAAAGAGATCGAGGTCTCCTACCCGTCAGCATCGCAGACAGAATTCGACTTCACAAGACGGCTCATCGAGACTGGGGCCATCCCAGACGATGTCACCATCCAGGTGATGGCGCCGTGCCGCGAGGACCTGATCCTGACAACGATCGAGGCCGCTCGTGGAGCCAAGAAGGTCATCGTGCACATCCACATGTCCACGTCTGCCTGCTTCCGCGAGGTCGTATTCAACATGTCCAAGGGCGAGATGCTGGCGCGGGCGGTGCGCTGCGCACAGCTCATCCGCGAGGCCACGCGGATTTCCCAGGACGCAGAAATGCGGCAGACCGAGTGGACGCTCGAGTTCACGCCCGAGAACTTCCAGGACACATCGCTGGAATTCGCTCTCGAGATCTGCGAGGCCGTCAAGGCGGTGTGGCGCCCGACGTGCGAGAACCCAATCATCTTCAACCTGGCCGCGACCGTCGAGGTCGCCATGCCCAATGTGTTCGCTGACCAGATCGAGTACTTTTGCCGGCACATCTCGGAGCGCGACAAGGTTTGCGTCAGCCTGCACAACCACAACGACCGCGGGTGCGCCGTGGCCGCGACCGAGATGGCGCAGCTGGCGGGCGCCGACCGCGTCGAGGGCTGCCTGTTCGGCAACGGCGAGCGGACGGGCAACGTGGACCTCGTCACCCTCGGAATGAACCTGTACACCCAGGGCGTTCGTCCGGGTATCGACTTTGGGCACATCAACGACGTCGTCCAGCTGGTCGAGGAGCTCACGCAGGTGGCGGTGCACGCGCGCGCGCCGTACGCTGGCCAGTTCACCTTTTGCACGTTCACGGGCACCCACCAGGACGCCATCCGCAAGGGCTACAGCGCGCGAGAGGCGGCCCTCCTCAGCCAGCAGCAGGGGAGCGGGGAGGCCCCGGCTCACTGGCGCATGCCCTACCTGCCCATGGACCCGCAGGACCTCGGGCGCGAGCACGAAGCCATCATCCGCATCAACGCGCAGAGCGGCAAGGGCGGCGTCGGGTGGTTCGCAAAGGACGTGCTCGGCGGCGTAGAGCTGCCGCGCGGTCTCGAGGTCGCGTTCACGCGAGTGGTCAAGCGCCACGCTGATGACACAGGCGCCGAGGTCACGCATGCCGTGATTGAGGGGCTGTTCCGGAGGGAGTACATGTCGCTTGGGGTCGCCCCGGTGGATATACTGCGCTGCGACTGCGCGGTGAACGGCGACGGGACCCGGGTGGACGCCACTATTGCCGTCGGTGGCGTGCAGCACGAACTCTGCGGCGAGGGGCCTGAGCTCATCGGCAGCATCGTTCAAGCCGTGCGGCAGTTCTCCCTAGTTGGTTCGGAGCTTTCCCTGCGCCATCATTCGGCCCAGAAGCAGCAGGGGTCGGAGGAGGCAAATGACGCCATTTTCGTGGAGCTGGGCATGGGCGATGCGCCTGGGTTCTGGGGCGTGGGGATCCACGAGAATGCGGCGTGGGCTTCTTTGGCTGCAGTGAGTCTTCAACCGTGAACCGGTCCCAGCGCTCGTCCTCAGGAATCTAACCATGATGCAGGTTTTCGCCGCCGTAGACCAGATACAACGAGATGAAAGTCGTTTAGCAACTCCTCGTTCAACAAGTTCAGGATCTGGGAAAGTCTCGGAGGACCAATGGACGTGTGTTTGTAGTCTTGGATGCGATGGGGCTTGACCTGTTGGGTGGCTATAACGGGGATGGTCTGTGGTCCTCGCTCATGTGTGATACTGCGTTTCATCAAATGCTACGTACATAGGCAAACCAGTAGAATAAGGTTTTGCCACGCTCGCTTTTCTTGAGCCTTTAAGAGAGGACCTGATTCGAATTTCGTTATTACGTATAGAATTTTTTTGGAACACATTTGACGCGTGCTTCCCTGATCATATCGATAAAAGTTGTCGTGGCCCCGGCCGCGCCTCGATTGAAAGACAGTGACTAATCCCACTGCCAACGTCCCCCCAAAACATCCTGCCGTCTCTAGAAGCATCGTAACGCCATGCATAAGGCGGCAGGATCGCATTCGTTGTGTATATCGTCTTACTTACCACTTTTGCGAGTTACCTCGTCAGCATGGGGACCCACCCCGTCGGCCGAAAAGCAACAAGGAAAATAACAACCCCAAAGAAGGAATGTCACGGCCGGATTTTCCGAGTACTCCGGTGCCCAACTACCGACAAGTCGACCAGACTTTACTAATAAGGCGACCCGAGTTCGGACTGCAGAGTGAATAGGATGCCGGTAAATCCTGTCGATTTCGTCCTTTCGTGAGCTTGTTGGCCCCCTGGCAACATTAAGAGCAGAGGGCAGGCTGAATCTTCAGTGTCGGAGAGCTTCATCCTTCACCATTTGTACACCACCCTTCTTGAATATGGTATTGAAGGCTAGGAGTTACATAGAAGGGCCGGCCCTTCAATGCCCATCTCACTCACTATCTTTGACCCTCGGGAGGCTCCTCGACAAGCAAGCCGAAGAACATGACGGACACGTGGCTCTGATTTCTGCGTGGCAGAACGCAAGCCTGACATATCAGCACTTGCGTAGCTCATGCAGGAGGATTGCAGAGCGTCTCTTGCAGCATAGGGTTCGTCCCGGTGACCACATTGTAGTGCTCGCTGGCAACTCGATTGAATACGCACAGCTTTTCTTTGCCGTGGGGGCTATCGGGGCAGTTTTCAGTATCATAAACCCAACATTTGCAGCTGACGAGGTCATTGAGGCGGTCGATTTCCTGGGTACGTCTCCCTTCTCATTCCTCCAGCCAAACGAGGATCTCCAGCTTTGTTTCCTCCTCTGTGGACGTGGACTTATTGAACCCGTGTAGAACCCAAGTGCATTTTCATAGCGGACAGGATCGGGTACCGCAAGAATGCTGGCCTCTTGACTGATCTTGTAAAACGACGAGGCAACTCAACATGCATTGTCCAACTGGCCAGCGCAACAGCAGCCAATGGCGCGCTGTCCTGGGACCAATTCCTCCAAACTCCCAAGGGAGATGGCGATGGCTATGGCTCGGATCTCCTAGCCCAGTTCTGGGCCACAAGTTCCCCAGACGCAACGGTTTGTATCCAGTTCACCAGCGGCACGACCGGCCCACGCAAGGCCGCCATGCTCTCACACGCGAACCTCGTCGGCAACGCCGTCCTCGTGGGCCAGAGGCTCGGCTACACGCCGTCGGACGTCGTGTGCTCGACGACACCGCTGTTCCACTGCTTCGCGCTCGTCTGCGGCCTCATCGCTACCGTGGCGTACGGCGCCACCGTCGTGCTGCCCTCGGACGTGTTCTTGGCCGGCGCGACGCTGCAGGTGCTCTCGGAGCACAGGTGCACCGTCATCCACTCGGTCGCCACCATGCTCCAGGCCATGCTGGACCACCCAGATGCTCGGATCCACGGGCCCAAGTCCTACTTGAGGACCGGGATCGTGGCCGGGTCGACCCTGACGGCGGACCTGGTCGGCAGGCTTGCTGCGGAGCTGGGGCTCGCGGGGCTCACGTATGGGTACGGTATGACGGAGGCCTCGTGTATCGTATTCCTGACGGACCCGAAGCAGGTCCGGCTCGTGGACGACTTCTTCTCTGTGGGAACTTTGCTCCCGTGCTCGGCTGCGCGGGTTGTGAACGAGGACCTCAGTACAGTGCCTGTGGGAAGTGTAGGAGAGTTGCTGGTCTCTGGTCATTCTGTGTTCCAGGGCTACTACAAGAATCCGATCAAGACCGACGAGACCATCATAAGCGATGCGCGAGGACAAAGCTGGCTTCGGACGGGCGATCTGGTGTCGACCGATGAGGCTGGAAGATGCACAATTTCCGGTCGACTAAAGGATATGATCAAGAGGGGTGCGTCGATGTTTACTGCCCTGTCACCATCATTATTCTTGGCGTAATAATTACTAACACATACTAGGTGGCGAGAACATCTTCCCACGCGACGTGGAGGCGGTGCTGGAGCAGCATCCTAATATCAAAGCGGCGGCTGTTGTCGGGATCCCAGATGCTTACTGGGGAGAGGTGGTTGGTGCCTTTATCCAACGCGCCAGCAACTCGAGTTGCAAGCCTGAATTAGAGCCCAAGGGGCATGGTGAGAAATCAGGAAAGAAAGAACTAAAGCGCTGGCTTCGAGGCCGCGTAGCAGCTCATAAGGTGCCTGAGCATTTCTTTTGGATTGGTGAAGGGGGCGGTGTTCCTGACGTGCTGCCAACCAACTACAGTGGCAAGATGATGAAATCGGAGCTTCGGGCTACTGCAACAGCCTTGTTGGCGGCGACAAATTCCCAAAAAGCAGATTAGTGGAAGAACTCCTGGCAAGGTGCATTGTGTTCATGGTCTGGAAGCCAAATATAACACAATAAGACGAAATGATACTAAGAGGATATGTGATTATTACTTCTCAATGTGTCTTAGCTTTCTGGCTACTAACGTTACTTCATATGTTTGCGGTCCACCCTGGCGTCTCCCTTGGCTGCACAAACCTTTAGTAAAATGTCTAATTGTCCCCCACGTCATGAGCACTGTACCTTGAGGAGATCTTCTGGATCATAGAAGTAGACAAAGTCAACCATTCCATCATTTACTAGATTAACAGGATCCAGGTACATGAAAAGAATTGAGGCTCTTCATTGCAGCATTGCGCTGAGTTCCAGTGTAACTCGGAAATCATTGGATTATGCATGTCTCAAGTGTCCCATTTACTCTGTTTATTTAGGAAAGCTATTCGGAGTAAGTAAGATGTAAAAGGTTCCTTTACCACTGACGGCCTATATTCAGGCAGGCTGTATACCACCTTATCAATACGTGCGCTATCTCATGCCTGCCTCTTGGCAGAAAAGTACTGCTGCTTCACCTCTTCTCCACCTTGCCACTTGACGCCATTATCCCACGCTTCCGACTGGTACTGAACGAGCTTTGATGAAACATCCCACTTGCCATCGGGTGCCGTCGCCCACAGCTGGGACATTGTGTCTTCGGAATGGTGGAACAGGGACCACCCGATTGCGTTCTTGGTGGTGACACCGCCCGTCTCCGTCGTGGCCATGTGGCGGCCAAACACCAGCGAGCCGGGCACCGGCCGCAGCAGCCTCACCAGCTGCGCGACTATGACCTGCTGCTGCTCGAAGCTGAAGAGGTGCAGAAACGACCCGACAAAGATGATGTCGACCTTTCCGCGTAGCTCCGCGAGGAACTCCGGGTCGAACACGTCTCCCGTGAGAAAGCGAGCGCGCAGGCTGTCCCGGTCGCCAAAGAGCTCGTAGCCAAGGTCCATGAACCGTGCCTCCATGTCGACCCCCACGAGGTTGTCCGACGGCGCCCCGTCGTGCACCAGCTTCCGGATATCCTGGCCGAAGCAGCAGCCAAGGTCGAGGAAGGTCTCGCCGGCGTGGACGCGCGAGAGGACCTCACCGTAGACCGGGGATAGACAGGCGGGGAAGTCGAGGAAGCGGAAGATTCCGATGCATGGGTAAGGCATGCTGCCCAAATAAGTTAGCAACAGAGTTCATTGCGGCTCTTGTCGGGATCAGGGAGCCGTTGAAACAGCAGTTTTAGGACTTACATCTCCCAGGCTTGGTCCCGCACACGGTAAATGTGCTCCAGCATTTTCTCATCGGAGATGCCCGAATACTCCCTCAGGACCTCTCTTGCGATTTTGGGGACGCGGTTTAAAGTGGCCTGGTACCAGGCCACGTCTCGAGGCGCCTTTTTGACGCCATTCGTCCAGTCCACCGACTTAGGGTCGATAGTTGGGATGGCAGCATTCACGGCGGTAACTGTCTCAACGGCCATTTTCTTTTTCTCTATTGGTCTCGGTTTGAAGAAAAGAATTCAAGAAGTGTGACAACATTTGTGTCTGCCTCTCAGTCTCCCCTCGCCTCCTTGCCTCCCATAAGTTCCATGCTGGTCCTCTTGTGTCGTTGAGGGCGTTCCGATGCCGGGAAACCGCCTTTGGCTGTTAACCAAAAATGGTCAATAATTTGCCGCGTCTTCTACACATCGTGATCGGTCGCCCGGAAGGATTTCGGGCGGCATCTCGGGCGGGCCCACCCGGGAGAATCCTACGGGATTTTGGCATGGTGTTTTGGGATCGCGCGATGCTGTCGCGCTACTGTGCCATGGATCTGCGGGAACCCACTTCTGCAGAGATGGCCAGTTTCCCGATGTCTAGAGCCTCACGACCGAGGTCGCAGTAGCGCTGGGCAAAAAAAGGAGGCGAGATCAATAAGACGACTGACTTCACAAGGTGTTTATACTGGTATCTGGGGCAAATTTATTCGTGGCCAGCAGGACCTGTTGCCTGGGTGGTCCACGCATCTGATGTATCATAGTCAAAGGTTTTCCAGCGCCTTGGCGTCAGCTCCCTGATCGTGTCCTTGCTTTTGGTGTCGGCATCGGCAATTTCACCCCGAGCTTCTAACAACACAACTTCATTGGGTTTCCGTAACGTTGGTATCGGTGGATCAACTACCGAACTCATTGAAGGGGCCCAAGCCCAAATCCGAGACTCAGAGGCTCAGGGGATTCTGCCAAGTATCTGGCTAGGTGCTTGTGCAGTAGAATTTTTGTATGTAGGATGTCTGTAGATCACCGGCACATGGCACTTGAGGAGTCGGAAGAGAGCTGCGAAACAGGTTACACGGGTTTAAATCTTGTGTTACCTGTTCATTGCTTGTTTGGAATCTAATCGACAAGCGAGCCACTGCGGCCACATTCCGCGCCACTGCAACCCGTCTCTTTAGGGATCTACGTGTGATTCACACTTGACCTTGACGCACATCAGCATAGATTCTTCTTGGCAGTTGCTTGAAATTGAGGGGCCCCATGGCGCATTTGGCCAAGCTATTGCCTGGGGCCTACTTCAACAATATATGCCAACTTGAGACTGGGTTTACAGTCTAACAACCACACTAAATACATTCTAGTTAACTTAAAAAAAAAAAAAACTAGGTGGTGTTAAGCTACCTACATCTATATAGCCTTGGTCTAGTCGACATAATATGGCTCCGTCATGTATACTACGTAGAATTAAAGGAAGCCCCTTCTGTTAACATTATTGAGAGAAAGGAGGACCCCGCTTCCTTTTTCGAATCAAGGTAGATGCGGAGACTCTTCGAAAGGAACACCGTCTAGGCTGCGGGCTCCACTGGTGAAGCTGTACGGGACCCGCCTTTCACCTCGCAACACATGTGGATCAACATCGTAGCGGCCCTCCCCCACAAAACGTCGGGTAATTCATTGGCTCAGTAGAGACTTGTAGGCTTTCAATTCTTGACCGGCTCGCTCTCGGGCTGCATTAACGCCGGACTATTGCATGGCATTTCTGACCTTCAGACTCGATGCTGGCTGAAATCTTGGCCAGATCTCAGGCATGCACCCTAAGAGGTCAAGACATATGAGACAGGCCCACTGAGTATTGTCCGACAAGTGGTCCCGAAGCTTTGCCGCACCACTACTCAGCCTGTGAGAGCAATTGAAATGTTGCGCACGTGGACTGCCATGTGAGCCATTGTGGCCAGGGTGATTTTAAATTGTGAGTTATGTCATGTGATTCATATTGATAAGTTACCATCCGCCGTGAAGGACTGAAGAAAACACCAGGATGGCCATTGCGTGCTTCATGCAGGTTCATATCACGCCACGGGATTTGTTGGCTCGCCTGACGACAGGGCCAGGCACAGTCTCACGAGTGCGGTGGGTCCAGAACCAACACCTGCCGCTCTCACGCAAGTGCTCCCGTAAGCTTGATGCCGGACCCACACACCAAACAAGCCACGACGACTAGATACATATAGGTGCTGTGCAACAACGCTGTGGGGACTGGATCAGCGGTTGGCCCCGCATTGTACCGTGCAAGTTTCCATCAACACCAACAACACCACAAGAACAACAAGAACAACAATGTCATCGCCCACATACCGGAAGCCTCGCGTTTCCCGCAGGCAGGAGATACCCGGCAACCTGGTGCTCAACTGGCAGAGCTCGGCGGCCCGGGGCGCAAAACCGCTGATCCGGAGGCCCAAGACGGCCTGCGAACGGTGCCGCACCGCAAAGGTCAAGTGCCACGGGAACGGGCGGCACGACTGCGACCGGTGCGCGAGCCGGGGACTTTCCTGCAAATATCTAGAGACCCCTCCATCAATGAGCCCTGCATCCTCCCGAAGTCCTTCTGTTCTCGACCGGGGCAACCCGGAACTTGAAGAAAACCAGATGGACTTTGATGGCGACCATCCTACAGATCAGTTCGGAGGCGACAGCGCCGCTTTCCAGCACCTGCTTGGATCTTCGGCGTACTGGCCCGACATGGAGCATCAAACAGAGAGCCCGGAGCAGCATCAGCAGCAGCAGCAGCAACAACAACAACAACAACAAATGGACTGGAGCGTGGTGGACCCGGCACTTGACTGGACGATCGGAATGAACACAGTAGAGGGCCTCGACCTTGGTGGGGGGTTCTCGAGCGCTTCAACAACACCGTCAAACTCGCTGGGCGGCTCCACCACCAACACCGCCATCACCACACCCACGGCCGAGCAGCGAGCCTCCCTCTCCAGCCTCGGCTTGTTGCCTCTGATCACCAACGCCAACCCTCCCGGTGCCTCGTGGCACAACCAGCTCTCGTCGCAGGGCTGCCAGTGCCGCGCAGGGCTCGCACAGCTCGTCCCCAACGCGCGGGCGGCGCTGCAGAAGCGCCGGCTCGGCGGCGTCTTCGAGGTGACCAGCGACATAATCCAGCAGTGCCAGGGCATGGTCAGCTGCGAGAACTGCAAGGTCAACTGCACCGACCTAATCTGCATCATGGCCGTCTTCCAGGAGGCCGATGTCTGTTTTGACTACATTGCCAAGGGCGACATCGACTGCCCCATCAGTATAAGCCTGGGGTCGTACGACATGGCTGCCGACGACCAGGACGCCAAGCAATGGAGGCAGATGCTGGTCATCCAGCTGGAGAGGCGGGCCAACAGCCTGCTAGACTCAATCAGCGCCAGGGGCCAGGCCATGCTGAAGGACTTGGATCCCGAGTGCCGGCTGGGAAGGGTCAATATCAATTACTTACAGGCTGTCATTGAAAACTCGAGGGAAAACTTCCGCCGCATAATGAAGGGGTTTCGCGACGAGGCGAAGAGGAAAGAGTAGGAATTACCCGGGACAGGACGCCACACTCATCATACCACGGAAAATAGCTAGATAATACAACTTAGACTTCTCTCTCTATCACTCCCGCTGGGCTCAGTACGTATCAAAATACCTCCTTTGCGACAGGGATCGTGAGAGAATTCTTAAGTAAACAATGTATGTGGGTAGTTTCAAGTTGATAATGTCTCTGAGGCGATGTTTCAAGGACGTCAAGTTGTGATAAAAATGTCCTCAAAACCTATTTGTAAACCTTGCCAGCCGCATTGAAATATTGAATCGACGAAATTTGTCCCTACCTGATGTACATGGTCAGCAGTCGACCTAGCTGTCTCCAGAGCGGAATGGCATATGTCAAGGCTGCGGTTAGGACACGTCCCTTCTAACATGTTCGTTGCCCATCAGTGCTGCCTGTGACACAGTGCTGTTCAGCATTAAAGCACAGCATGGTAAAAAGCGTGGTAGGAATAAATATTAATATTGTACTTACTTCTCTTAATATGCAAAATAAACATATTGTAATGGGATGAACCCTTGTCAACAGAACTCAGGGCCAGGGCCCTTCGTACGACCCACTGACCCACAGCATGATTCCCCACAGAACCTGCTAGCATCTACAAGAAGGACCAGCGAAGGACGACAACCAAGTATATAGATCAGTAGGAACCTGTAGGATAGTCAAAGAGGAAAGACTTCTCTCCCCATAGAAGTCTTCCTGTTCATAGAGAAAATAGACGTTAGAGTGTGACACTCAGTCTAGACCCTTACACATATAATAAAGATTTTTCTTAATGTATTAAGAATAATAAGTAATTTTAGAATTTTCAAATTAATATTTAATGTTACAAGTTTCGTTCAGGTATATTTAACAACCTTTAATTTTAATTTTATATTCTTTGTAGTTCCTCAGATTTACTTAAATAATATTACATTGTCCTTAATTATAAGAATAAAAGAAACTTTATTAGGAGAAATGAACACAATGTTCAATGCAATGAACCCAGTAGTAAACTTCTTAGAGAAGCGCAGCATAAATACGGTGTTAAATACACTAACCAATATACATAGGCGATAAAGAGCCCGTCGCTTACACAACCCAGTTAAATCAAGTTCATGTCCTGTATGAATGCCTTTTGCATCTCAGAAAGGCGACTACCGAGCGGGAGGTATGGGTTGACACTCTGTGCATCAACCAAGCAGACGCGGACGAGCGTTCGACACAGGTACAACTCATGAGAGATCTGTACAAGAAAGCAGAACGGGTCGTTGTATGGCTGGGACTCGAAGTAGAAGGCGTCCGGGAGCTCTTCGGCCAAGCCAACGGGCACACGGATTCAAACGAGGACGAAGAGACATGCCTGACACTTCCCCAGCCAGGCAACTCAGAGGCCATCCAATACCTCCTGGACAGTTCATGGTGGTCACGCGTTTGGACAGTTCAAGAACTAATCCTAGGGTCATCAACCATTGTCCAGTGCGGCAAGCACTCTGTTCCGTGGGAATCATTCTGCCAAGTGATGGACCGGAACGCAGGCCACATGGAGCCGTTGGACCTGGAGAAGACCTTCCATTCGCAATACTTGGCGCTCAAACGGGAGCGGCTGCTCTACCGCAAGAACGAGGGGCGCCGCTACCCCTTGCTCGAGCGGGCTATAAATTCCGCGGAAAGCAAGCCTCGCTCGCCGTGGACAGGATATTTGGCTTCTACGGACTTCTGGAGGGCCCTTCGACAGAGGTCCGACCCGATTACGACCTACACCCTAGCATAATGGAGGAATGCTTCGCCATCGACTTCATAAACCGGTACAAGAGTCTCGCAGTGAGGGCAGTCGCCGAGCTTACGACTCTCGAACGGCACGATGGTGCCACGCTGAGCTGGGAGTGGTATCCCCGCTGGTACGACGACGGCCGCACTAGTGCCAAGACACTCTTTTCGACGGGCCTGGGTGATGAGGTCGGAGGGCAGCTGTGGTCAGAAAACAAATTCGACGCTGCTCATGGGCAGATGGTGAGGGCCGAATGTAAGAAAGTGGGCGCTGCGTATGATTACGCTATTGAGCTTGACGGCTGGCACATTGATGCTGTGACCCTGGCAGGCGTCGTGATGAGGAGTGAAGACTTGGACAGCAGCCGATGGGAACCAGTTCTCAAGCAGCGGCTTGGTATGGTATTTGGGTTGGACGGTGCAACGAACCCTGAGACTCCGCGCAGTGAAAAGTCGCGGTTCTTTTATAAAGCCATCACTGCCGGCGTGTTTGACAACTAACAAGTGCCAGGAAGCCCGCGGCACGCAAAATTCGTAGCGGCCGTGCATCAAGCCTGTCGTTTTCGCTCTCTGTTTTTCACATCCTCTGGTCGCTACGGGCTTGGCCCACAAGATACAGGCACTGGAGACGAGATATGGGTTTTGCTGGGGATGGCTGTGCCCGTGGTGCTGGGCCAAAGAATTGCTTCTAATAGACACGATACGGAAGATTATCGGCGGGAGGAGGTAGAACCTGACGAGGCTTTCAGGTATTTTGGACAGGCGTACGTTGATGAGCTAATGAGACCCGAGGATAACACAGCTCCCGTTGTTGGGCTATCAGAACAAGGCCTGGAAAAGGTACATATCTGGTCAAATGGAATCTAAATGGGCGTAGAGAAGTTTTGACCGGCCGCCTTTTTCACAAATACACTCATTTTTCGACTACAAAGGAGAAATCATAAATATAGTCAATATCTTGATATAAATGTTTAATGGATATTTTAAATGAATGCGAAAATAAAGAATTTATTTTATTAATAGTAAATTACAAATTATTTACTATTACATTAAGGAATACTCGTTGAATGCTTTTCTAAAACGTATACTATAATCCTATTATGTATAGAACTAATTGTATATAAAGTTAATTATATCTAGTCGGACGTATAATATTATGCTACACCTTGCAAGCTAGACAAGTCAGCAGCCACATCTCTGGCCCCAGCCAGCCACCTCCCAATCCCCCTGGCAACCCCCCTCGCGCTGTCCGCCCATACCGTGCCCCCACCCAGCAGCAGCGTATCATGCGGCGCCGCCTCCTCGTACAGCACCTTTACGCAGTTCCCGGCAACGCCACACATCTCCCGTACCCACTCCGTGCCCTCAACCTCCAGGATCTCCGCCTCGCCTAACACTAAAAGGACCGGCACGCGCGTGCTAAACGGGTTCCCCAGCGCCGTGATATACGGGTGCTCGGCTGGGACTCCCGCTGTGTAAACGCGGGCGCCCCAGCGGCAGAGCCCAAAGGGCATCCAGTCGGTGGCCCAGTGGGGGTTCCCCGTGAAGTTGGCCCTCGCCGCTGCCACGGGCCCCAGTGACAGGGTCGGCGCGACCCAGGGGCTGACGAGCACGGCGGCGAGGGGCCGCGGCAGGGAAAACTCCGGGCTGGAGAAAAAGGCCTCGATATACCGGATGAGGGCGATGGCGAGGTTCCCGCCCGCGCTGTCGCCGGCGATGACGATGCGGCTCGCGGGAATCCCCAGAGTCGTCACCAGGTGGTGGTAGGCCGTCACGCTGTCCTGCAAGGCGGCGGGAAAGGGGCTGTTCTGCGCGGCAGCGCCGTAGCTTGCGAGGCGGTACTGCGGCGCGAAGATGATGCCGATGGTCCCGTTTGATTCCGTGAGGAGCGTGTCGACGAGAAAGGCCATCTGCTTCGCGCGGCCCGAGCCCCAGACAAAGGCCCCGCCGTGCAGGTGAAGGACCACGAGCCCCGGCTGAGGCTTGGCGCCGTCCGGAGGAGCGGATGGTGGCTGGCGGTGATACCGGGTCATGCCGATGGGAGCGGGACGGACGACGGGGTGGTCGAGGGGGTCAACGTACAGGCCCGGCGGCCCGGGGTTGATGACCTCGAAGTCATCCTCGCCGGGGTCGAGCGAGAGCTCCTCGGTTATCCCAATGCCGGCGAATGTCTCCCCCTCCTCCTTACCCATCCACGATGCCAAGGTGGTGGACAGGGTCCACTTGGGGTGTGGGCAGGGAAAGATGGCGAGATAGGCGATCCAGAATGGCACGCGGGCAATAAGCCATACCTTGCGGGCGAGACTGTACAGGAAGCGGAGGGGCTGGCGTGAGACGAGTGGGTACCTGAGTGCATCGTGACTGTGGGGTGCTATACCCACCATATTGCTGTCTTAGAAAAAAAAACTCGTGGGTGCTGCAATCAGCAAGGTGCAGGATCGTGAGAAACCTCTGACTACAGGCCAAGTACTAATGCAGCTCCTATACGGTGCCACCCGAGTTTCGGACGCAGGATCGGTTAAAAAATAATTTCATTGTAACAAGTGTTGAATCCTTTCGGTTTATGCGGATTATTATATGCCTATTTAGGTCATCTCAGTCCTACGCAGCCGACTGGCCGATCAATCTGCTAGGAAGGAATTCCATGAGGCCCGAGTAGATGGCAGGGCCGTGTGGACAATGATAAAAGTGCGAGAAAAAGAACTTGGCCTTAGACCAAGGCTCGTCACAAGTGCTGTGCAGTCGAGTGCAGCACATCTAACAGGAACACTGAAAATGACGGCAGAAGAAGTCCTCCTCAGCGAGATCACCACCCCAGGCCCGCCGCCGGAGCCTGGCCTGTCAATATGGCACAAGTTCCTGGCTTCCGCCGACCAAGCGCCCGACAATCTTGCCCTGGTCTCGATGCACCAGCGGCCAGACCTCTACGACCTCCCGAGTCTGCCGCACGAGGACGCGGAGGAATATGGCACACTGGAATACCTCCGCTGGTCCTACACGACCTTCAAAGATGCCATTGCGCGCCTCGTTTCCGGACTTAAGGGTATCGGGGTGGATTATGGAACACCAATTATTAGTCTCCTGCCACTTGGTGCCGAGGGCGCGCTGGCATTATGGGCGTCCGAGGCCCTGGACTGCATCTGGATACCACTCAACACGCGCAGCCTGGGCAACGCGACTGAGATCACACATATGATACGGACGGCGCTGAGTGTATCCGAGCCGGGCAAGAAGCCTATTGTGCTCGTTCAGGATGCGGAAACGGGCAGGAGACTTGACGGGCTTGCGCTGCAAGAGCTGAAGGAGGCAAGGAGGGTGATTGTGGACAAGGCATCGGAACAGGAGTGGATATCTTTTGCGCAGTTGATGGAGAAGAAGAATGAGGAAGAAGACGCGAGCATAGAGGGAACACTGCGGGATGGTGGACACAAGTCAAGCTTCGTCGTCTTCACGTCAGGCACGACGAGCCTCCCCAAGGGCGTGCACGCAACACCCCTTACCCACTTCGAGAGGTACCTCGACGGCCTCGCCCGCTCGGCCCAGTTCGCAGGCCAACCACCCCCACGCGCGCTCTGCACGGGGCCCCCGAACCACGTCCCAGGCCGGTACCAGCAGGTGTGGCCCCTGTGCATGGGCGGCGCGGCCGTCTTCGCATCCCCGGCCTTCGACCTCGAGCAGACGGCAGCGGCGCTGGCCCGCGAGAAGATCACGCATGTGACGTTGGTGCCGACCATGGTGGTCGCGCTGGCGAGCGGCGCCTCCCCCGAGCGGCCGCTCAGTACGCACCTGCGCGAGGTCCGTGTCGGCAGCGCTGGGGTGTCGCCGGCTGTGCTGCGGGCTTGCGTCGAACAGCTCGGGGCGGACCGCGTGCAGGTTGGTTATGGTATGACGGAGGGGCTGTACATATTCACGGGCCTGCGCGCACTCGAGGAGCTCATCGACGACCAGGGGGAGGTTGCCGTCGGGTGGCCTGAGCCCGAGTGTACGGTCAAGATCTGCGACCCAGAGACGGGGGAGACGCTGCGGCGCGGCGAGCCGGGCGTCGTACACTGGGCCGGGCCGACGGCTACGAGAGAGTACATCGGCGGCAATAAGGCTGGCGTGTGCTACCAGGATGATGGTGGGCGGTGCTGGCTCAACACGGGCGACAGGGGCAGGATCGATGACCAAGGCCGGCTGTTCCTCACGGGCAGGCAGAAGGATATGATCATCAGGGGCGGCGAGAACATCTCTCCAGCCGCCATGGAGAGGGCGCTGAGTGTGGATCCTACGATTGCTGCCCTGAGGCCGCAGGTTGTCGGCGCCCCGGATGATATCGCAGGGCAGGTCCCCGTTGTGATCGTGCTCGGGACTGTCGACGATAATATCAAGCGAAATATCCAAGGGCTTGTACTCGAGAAGATGGGCACGAGTTATCTTCCGGACGATATCGTGTCTCTATCGGATCTGGGTCTGAGTGAATACCCGCTTAACCCGTCAGGCAAAATCCAGAAGACGCAACTGGAGTCCCTGGTCGTCGAAAGGCGCCGCAAGGCCCTCAGCACCAAAGACGGGACTCGCGATGTCGCCAGTGTCGTGCGACAGGCGTGGGCAAAGGCGGTCGGCCTGGACGAGTCTGAGCTGCCCGAGGACACGCCCATCAGCAACTTTGCCGACAGCATCACGCTCATGCGCGTGAGGGCTGATATCAAGCGCGCCCTGGGCACAGCGCCCACCATGGTTGAGATCCTGGGCGCGGAGAACATCAGCGCGTTGGTCAGTCTGACTGAGGCTCGGAATCCGGCAGTGAGCCGTGGGGAGGCTGAAACGGGCGCCTTCTCGATCCCGAAAAGAGACGGACCACCACAAGCAGAAGACATGGTGCATCTTGCGCTGGACGCCACCGGAAGCCAGCTGGAGCGCACCAAGTCGGTTGTCTCGGAGGCCATCTCGTCATATGGCTTCAAGTGGGACGAGGATGTTGAAGACATTACGCCGGCCTATGACTATATCAGCATCATGCGGCTCCACGCTGAGTTCGAGGGGTACAAGTTCATGTACGGGTATGTGGTCAGAGGAACCGACAAGAAGAGACTGCGGAAGCTCATCGAGTCCACCTTGGCCCACCACAGGGTCCTCGCGTCGTTCCTGGTGTCAGACCCGGCGCTGCTGAACGGCAAGAACTACCTCCACGTCCTGATGCGCCAGTCCCGCAAGCTCCTGGACCTCATCATCCGGGACGGCGGTGACCTCGAGACGGCCTCCGACCTCGAGAAGCTGGTCTACGAGACACAGTTCGGCGCCCACCCCGGTTTCATGGCCGACTTCGTCCTGTACAACATCGCCTCGACCGGCGAGACAGCCCTCCTCGCGGCAATCGACCACTCCGCCATGGACGGCTTCTCGGTCGACCTCTTCGCCGAGGACCTCGACCAGGCCCTCAGCAACCCATCCGCCACCCCGCGCCGCGTCGACTACAAGGCCTGGGCAGACACCCACTTCTCCCTGCGGTCCTCCTTCCCTGCCCAGGTCTCGGTGGCGTGGAACGCAGCCCGCCTCGAGGGGCTCGCGGCCCACCACGCCGCGGGGGCCGCCTACCCGCCGCACTCGCCGACGCGGGACATCGACCGGCCCCTGAAGCCGCCACAGCCCAGCTTCCACACGGAGTACATCCCGCTCGCACCGTTCGAGGCCCTCCGGCGGCGCCACGGCATCCAGCCCTCGGTGGTGGCCAAGGCCGCGATCGCGCTCTTCATCGCGCGGAGGACGGGCCACTCGCACGCGCTCTTCATCTCCTTCGAGTCCAACCGGAGCCGCTTCTCGGGCCTCCTGCCGGACGCTGTAGTATCCAGTGGTGGGCAGCAGGAGGGCGCCGACGTGGCCGGGCCGACCTTCACCGCCGTCGTCGACCTCGTCCCGGCCCCGCGCGACGAGAAGGCATCGTCGTTCCTCCGCCGCATGGCCGACGACGGCGCCCTCGTCACGCGCCACGCCTCCGCGCCGTGGTATGCCCTGCAGGAGGCGCTGGGCCCGGAGACCGCGCCCCTGCTGGTGGACGTCGTTCAGGCGCTGGCGTACAACTGGCTGGGCCCCATCGGCGCGCGCGCGTTTGCGAACATGGAGGCTGTGGGAGCCATGGTGAGGCCCAAGATCGGGCTGCGCGTCATGGCGGGCGAGGACAGGGCGAGGGGGGAGCTGTTCTTTTGGATGGACGGGGATGCGTTTAGCACGCTTGATGGGTTCAGGGAGGTTACGGTCGAGGCGGCTGATATTTTGAGGTGGCTTGTTGATGAGGAGAACTGGGACAGGCCGGTCGGTGAGGCCACGCGAGCATAGGCGGGTCAAGGCTGCTGTTCTCGCCTGGTGTGATTTTGCCTTGCAAGTCGCCACGCCAGGGATTTATTTGTCCGGTAAATCTTCCAATTCCACCAATCTCAAGCACATTCAGCCATGGATATTGAAAATTCAGTATCCCGTGTACTTAAGCTTGTGGTTGCTGTCTGTATTGGTGGTTGACTGAGTGATGATGGGCTAATATCCAATGCTGCATGTTTTGGTCATTTCAGCCCCTAAACCCATACTCCTTGTCCCCCTTTGCTTGTGGACCAGAATTAGTGCATAGAAATAGTAGTCTTTTTTTTCCTTTCTAAATTTACACAAATTAAAAGTAATAACCAGTGTGAACGCGCCGATCTGCCAGAACCACGATCTATCAAGGGTAAAGAGCTCCTTGAAAAATTCCGTCATCAAGTAAAAGGCCCTCATGTTCAACTGTTCGCCACGAAAAACTTGTTATAGTCCATTATTCATGCATTGCAATCCTTACATTAGCATGATGCACTCTAACTCACATGCGTATATGGTGGCGATGACATGTGTGCCGAGACCTTCGACACACCATCGCACAGTAGAACGGAACCACGGAACCACAGGGGTGCTTTGGGAGCGTCTGAGTATGGGTATTCATTTTATCCTCTTCTATCTGCTTGATAATTACACAGCCTGTTAACCCGTGTTTGAAAAAACCCATGAAAGAAAATCTGTGCCCAAAGAAACAACGAACTGGAAACCAAATTCATGAACAGCCACGTATTCCCAGGCTGCCGTCTCCAACACTCGTCGGCCTTCATTGCGAGAAGAAATGGTTTCGAGTGAGCAAGAAGGACATGGTGGAGCAAAAGCCAAGAATATTGAATTTGGCTCCGAATTACTGTCGTGCTTGAAGAATTAAGTGTGATGTAGCGCAGTGTCCCTACGCAGCCTGCGCGCCGCCGCCTCCAAAAAGTTTCACCCTCTTCATGAACAGGCTGAGCACTGCCGTCAAGCCGCCAGCCACAATGACCAGGACGTACACCTTACTCATGGCGAGGATGATGGCATCCAGAACCTGCTGTTTCACCTCCGGCTCCAGAGTATCCAGGAAGCCGCTCGTCGAGCCCTGAATAGCGGACCCGATGGTCTCAGACGGCACATCCGGCAGGATGACCTGGATCGCCGACCGCGCGTCGTTGAGGAAGAGGGTGTTGGCGATGGCGAGCGAGATGCAGATGCCGAGGAACTGGCCAAGCATCACCAATCCGACGGCGGCGGGGACGTCCGCCGGCGCCACGACCGCCTGGGCGACAGACAGCGAAGCCTGCAGCCACATGCCCACGCCGGACCCGAGGAGCACGGTGTAGCCGTAGATGCGGCTCAGCGAGGTGCTCGCCCGCACCGTGTACATGAGCGCCGCGCCCACGAGGGCCAGCACGCCGCCGACCGTAAACCAGGGCGTGTAGTAGCCCAGTTTGCCCATGAGGCTGCCGTTGAGGATGATGAAGACGACCATTACGATGATGAAAGGGAGCAGCCTGACGCCGGCATCGAGCGCCGAGTCGCCCCTGGTGAACTGGAAGAAGGTCGGGACGAAGTAGATGGGCACAAAGGCAGAGGCGCCGGCCGACGCGCAGCAGGCTACGAGGATGAGCACGGTCGGGTTGTTGAAGATCTGGACCGGAAGGATGCGGCGGGACGTTGTGGTTGCGATAGTGCGGACTTGTTGGACGGCAAGGAGGATGAATAAAGCCCCAGCGGCGCAGAAACACCCAATCACTTGGCCCGAGTTCCAGGGGTAGATGACGCCGCCCCAGTTGATAGCAAGGATGAAGCAGACGAGAAGGCCCATGAGGAGGAGGTTTCCGACGTAGTCGATCTCGGCATAGCGCTCGCGCAGGGAGACGCCCGGCCGGGGGTCGACGTGGTTGGGGAGCAGGAATATGTAGGCCGGCACCGCTGGGACGGCGACGAGGAGGTTGATGTAGAAGGCCCAGCGCC
The DNA here is from genome assembly GCA_023703485.1 of Diaporthe caulivora. Classification (NCBI taxonomy): domain Eukaryota; kingdom Fungi; phylum Ascomycota; class Sordariomycetes; order Diaporthales; family Diaporthaceae; genus Diaporthe; species Diaporthe caulivora. Next base: position 331,137 of record JAMPTR010000005.1, read on the forward strand.
AGCCGACGGAGGAGATGCTGAATGCGCCCCCGATGACGGGGCCGAGCACGATCCCGAGGCCCCAGGTGAGGCCGGTGAGACTGACATAGAAGGGTCGCTCTTGCATGGTCGTGGTGGTAGCAATAAGTGTCATGACACCCATGTAGATGCCAGCACCGCCCACACCAGCAATGGCGCGGCCGACGATGAGGGCGTCCACGTTAGGGGCCGCGCCGCATAGGGCAGAGCCAACCTCGAAGAGGAGAACGCAGGTGAGATAGAGGATCTTGGCATTGAACTGCCCGTAGAGCCGGCCCCACGGCATGACGAAGGCGGTGGCCGGCATGACTAGGCCGTTGCTGAGCCACGAGAGCTTGTCTATCGCGCCCCATTCTGCAATGATGCTGGACTGGATGTCGGCCACAACGGTGCAGTCGAAGGCGTATAGGAAGATGGAGGAGAGAAGCGCGGCGCACGAAAATGCCCACTTGAAGCCGTGGATGTCGCGCGGAGGGGGCTCGGGGGCCCCGTCCGCCTTGCCGTTCTCGACATCCTGGTCCTGCTTCTCAAGAACATTGTGGTCGGAGTTGGCTTGGTCCGACGAGGGATCCGAGGTGGTGCTTCCTTTGTCTGCCATCTTGTTGGTCGAGTCGTGCTCGGTTGGGCAAGTTAGATATGTGCCAAGGGTTGTAAGTTGACTTGGACCACTGCTAAAGAAAAGCCAAGAGTGAGGCTGATGAGAGAAGAACTCGGTCTAGGGGTGCTGGTACCAGAAATGTCTGATACTATGAGTCTCTGCTCTAACCAGGGTCTTATGGCGGCGTTCTTGCCAACTTCGATGTGTGTCTGCCACGTACGTCCTCTTAAACTGAACTTGAGATCCATTTCACACCCACGGCGCGATGTTCAAATTACCAAAGTAGGCAAGTGGAGCCCCGAGCCGTGTGGATCTGTCATTATTAATCTTTTTTTGCGGGCCCCAGGTCGGTAAGGCTTGGTGCTGCGATCATGGCCGGTGGTACGGGCTGGCTGGCTGGTCGTTGGACCGGGAATTTCATTTCCAAACTGGGCAATGCATATTCCGACACACGAACGGCAACGCGACGAATGTGCTTACTAAATCATGAGCACCTCATGTGCATGCGCAAGCCCTACTAGGCCTGAACACGGCTGCAGAGTCCAACATATCTTGGAATGCCTTCTAACTCATAGCATGTGTATAAAACTTTGTATACCGATTCCAGGTCATGCCTCAATACCTCAGTAGTCCCCTTCTGCGCGCATCTTATCCAGTGTTGAACAACGTACTGTTGAACAAGTTTTTACTCTGTCTCGCCAGGATTCTCATTTCGATCCCAACAGTTTCGTGGAATGGTCCAAGAAGCGGTTCTAATGCCGCAGAATTTCGAGTAATCAGCTTAACAAGGGGCTCGTGCGATGATGAATATTTTCATGATACATGTACTCTCCCTCACACGACTTCGGGAGGTGCAACGTCAGATCCGAGTCCGGACGTTCATCCGCTTACACGTGGAATACCGGTAGTGGCGGCACAGGGATTAACAACATCCTGAAAGAGGGTCTGAGACCGCGTGACGGAAGCACAGCATCCACTACCGCTCACAGCTAAAGCGAGCCACAATTGGCAAAGCAAAGTTTCTGAACATCGAGCGCCGCTCTACTAAACCCCCCCCACTATCGTTTTACCCTTTGGGCAAATTACGGTCACACGTCCGCAGAAACGCACGATTGGCAGGCGGCGGGGTTCTATTGGCGCGTGGGGGAAGATAATACATTGCTGTATTATTTTCTTCGCCACCGCCTTGGCGCTCTTTCTCCTTCAACCAACCACGCAGCTCCCCTTCTTGTCGCGGGCAACGATTCCACGAGAGAGCTCATCAAACCAAAAGAAATTCAGATTGCTGGATGAAATCAAAGGATGCAGAGTGATATTTGTGTTGAAATATACGCCGCAGCAACGCCGGAGGAAGAGGGTCAGGCGTCGAGGTGGGAGCGTGGCTGGATGTGATGTCCGCAACCGAATCTGCGGAACCAGTACATCAGCCCGAAGGCTCCAGGGAAGTTGGAAAAATCCACGTTCTGCAGTATTGGATGTAGCTGAACAGGGAGACTCTAGCGATTCAGAGGTGTGCTTCAAGACGGCGCTGCAAATTTGACCCCTTAAAAGCCCGTTCAAATCTCGAGAATACATAGATCCTCACACTCGACCGGCTGATGATCGGCGGTCTGCTTGCAAGGCTCACCACTGTTGTACAACATTAGAATTGCGGCCCAGGCGACGCAGCCGATCAGGACAGTTTTCTCAGCGCTGAATTACTGACCGGTCAGCGACGCAGCCAATCCAGATACACTGTGGGTCCAAGGGTATACCCTCACCGGTGTATGCAGAGCATTATCTAGCTGCCATATAGGTACCTAGCCTGCCATCCAAGCAGCATAGCCCCACCCCCAGGGGTATGTATAGCCTTCCCTTCTCTGATATGGAGGGACCTTCTGGAGCTCTTTTTCTTTCTAAAGAAAGAAAGAATCAAGGCCTTGGCGATGTGGTTAGGAAAAAAGCCGAGGAAGAGTGAAACTAAAGAAATTTCTCATCGAAGAGGAAGCATAAATCATAGCGTCTAGGGCATGATGTCTCTCCCCAGATCCTTCCGTCGCTGCGTCGTAAACATGGTATCAAGTCTGGAGGAGTGAGCACTGGAAGTAGATCCTTGAATCCGGCGGCTGGAGAAGCACTTGATAATCCATGTCTCATCTCATCTCCGAAATAAAATGCACGTCGACCGATCGTGGATCGCCATCTTCCTTAATATCGCCAATCTTCGGCTGTCGGTGAAGAATTTGCAGCAGCCAAATCATGGCATGGGCGACTTCGAAAGGTCCAGCGCAACTGGACCCCACGCCATGTAACGTAAGTAAGAAATTCAGCCCAGTACAAATTGTATCGAGTAAAAAGTGCAGCTTTTTTACTCGCAGGCTGCCTCTGTTTCAATCATTGTGGGCAAAATTAAGTCCAACCCTGCAGCACATAACCTTGTAATCTCATTTGTCATCGGCGAGAAGATTCTCAATGAAGAGTTTTACTCGCCGTTCTCACCCGGAGCACCCACCACAATCCGTCAAACCTTGAGCGAAGATGACAGCAACTTTTATGCTGACTAGCCGCTGTGGATGATTGTCATGGCAATACCTGCACTTGTGCACGTCGTTTCGTGCACATGTATTCCAAATTTAGCTATTCGTGATTCATAACATACTTTAGGGGCTATCCTCTCAACTAATGGTTTTGTGTCACATGGAAAGAAGGGTTCAAGGTGTTTTTTTAACCCATTACTTCGATGAGCGTAGAGATTTCAACCTGGGTCTCTGTGCGGTAGAGTGAAGTTCTGAGGGAATGATAGAGAGACCACCAAATGTAGAAAGAAACGTGTCGAATTACCCTAGTGAGCATGGACTGCGGCGTCACAAAGAGTACATGGGGTGAGGAAAATAAGCTGACGGCGTCCTCACGTCAGCAAGACGCAAACTGGAGCCCGCGAGGTACTTCGTCGAAGCTACGACTCGAAGGCGCTGATTTAGCCCATCTGATCTTGAATATTCCCCTTGTCGGCCGGGGCATTACACTAATGATCCTCGTTCAACAAAGAGATCAGTTGGAATCATGGGGCTGTATTTCTGTTTCTTGGCCTCTGGATACATTTATAAAAAGGCCAATTGGAACTATATACTTGTTGCGTAGAAATAATGAAAATACAGACACCTGGGCATTCAAGTCTGCGGATACATGCGCTAATGAAGTCGGGGAAATGAAGGCAGGGGCCCTTTACACGGAAAGAGAAATATGCCAAAGTTTGTATAGCATCGCGCATGGAAGACCGAATGCCACAGGTACTATACCAAGAAGAGTTCTGGAGGTAGTTGATGATACATCTGGTACACGAAATCGATGCTCCACTCCAACAGAAAGTATTTGGTGAGTGCAATCACACCATCACCATCGAGTTCCACCTTCGGCTCCCTCTCCAACCTGTTTTCCCAAAACCTCGTCTCGTCCATTCCCTCACGAGCTCCATCACAGAATAGCTCGGCAAGAAAGGTGACTACGCGTACCAAGTCTCCCGAATTGCCTCTGCCAGCGAGTACCGCTGAGCGAGCCATTTCACCCATGCAGTCCTCCACGAAACACCTTGCCCACCCTGCACAGACTATCGTCTCCACGTTCTTTTTCAGAGTAGCACAGAGCACCTCTGCGAGGGCGGAACGATGCTTATCCATGATAGGCTTGGAGTAGGCTAACAGTGTATCCCGCAACCCGCGATGGACAGACCATGAGCACAGATCGAGGGTACATCCACAATGCAACTGTCCATTACCAGACGGGCGCACGCTTCGGACATAAGAGACCGCTTGTTTTCCAAGTACGGCATAATTGGGGAGCAGATTGTTTCCCTCTGCCCTCCAAATTATTGCCTGCAAGCGGTTGATGTGTTCCGAATTTTCTTTAACAACTATGTAGGGCTGATGGCGGATTTGTCCATCTTATGTCACGCGGGGATGGACTTTGAGTTGCAAGCCCCTGGCCGAGTTAGCATCCCCATTGGAACTCGGTGCGGCATGTATACCATCTTTTATGCAATGTCAGTGGGAGCAGGTCGGATTGGCCGACCTGGAATGCTTCTTGCAACGGGCCTGCGAATGGTGGCTTCGTGCTAACAGATAATGTGCTGAAATGTCGGGGAATGGTAGTTGACGAGGTTGATGGAGAGTAGTTTGATCCATGGTGCAAAAGGGAATGGGACGATGCGGCAGGCGTCCAGTCTCGATCCAACCACAATACATACGGTGGTGTTGAGGACTCTTTGAGGCTTTATGGCGGACGCTGGTAGCAGATACGAGTCTTGGTCTCTCAGAGGGTCCAGATCTCCCCGAGCCAAAGAGGGCCCCCAAGATATTTTGAATACTTCTAGCAACTCGATACGGTGAGCTCGACCACATGCTCGACCCTCTGATGGAGACAAATCACGGTACAATGCCAATAATCCCGAGGTCTGGAGCCTCAAATATCGAATGACGCTGGCATGGTATGCAGGACTTGGCGTTAGGAGGTATCCATCTTCGGGATATTGTGCACCAGGCCGTCCCAGAAGCGACAAGCACTCATTTTGGACCGTCCTTCCGCCACAGAGATTGGCCAAAAGTGAAACATAGCCACGGACAGATATTATGTCGTCGACGACTATTTACGTCAATTCAGGGAAGGCTGGGTGTAAGTACCCGCGCTTTGAAGCAAGGGGACAAGGTTTGCGTACTTTGGGGATGTCCTGTTCCACTTTTACTAGGCCACACAGCCCACATTATGCACTTGGCGGTGAGGCTTACGTTCATGGGCTCATGGACGGGGGCATCGTACAAATGACCTCAAGTACGGTTAACGAACAGAGTTTTCACATATTATGAGGCTTCAGCCGCATTTCTACGGACAACACCCAAGGAGTGGCCACGGCGTTTTTTCGGGAGTAACCCAGGCCGTGCTGCTGGATCTTGGCAAGGGTTATTATGTTCTGACGGTTAGCAGGCGATAGTAAGAACTTCGCGAGCGGCACAGCAGTAACCTCAACCATTCGTGGAAAGATAGGCCGAAAGAATGCTCATGGGATTTGCCGGAGCCGTTTCGCCAATCTCGGCGACTCGGCCAAATTGTCGACGACAGCACTCTTGAGCTTGGTACTTCAACGACGCATGGTCAAGAGATGTTGGCCCGTTGTTGAATCCGTCTGGCAAAGATGATTGCATTTCAACGGATAGGGTCTACCGCCGGCTTGCTCACGGGCTGCTTGTGCCAAATTATGGGTGCGCAGTGTATTGAGCTGGACGAGTTGTTGCTAAATGTTCAAGAATGCCTTTGAAAGAGAGGATTTTCGATTCCCTGGGTGTCGTAGACCTCTGTTTACTCAATTAGGATCAATACGTGCAACGGCTTATACTGTAGGAGTGAAAATGAATAGAATAAAAATAAACCGGAATTTAATTATTTAATTATATTTTTCAAGATTCCCTTTATTAAATCAGAATAATACTAAATATGAATAATAATTAATTAATTTCAGAATATATTAATAATGTCAAGAGTCTCTTGGGAAGATGCTAGGCAAATGGTTGCTTGGGCCAGATCAGGATCTGAACATTCTGTGCTATGTTGCTGTTAATGATGCCTAACTACATTGTGATTCCAGTGCGTCTAGCCACCTGCCTTATAACCTAACCTGCCCATTCCTATGGATCTCGATGCACGCTAACCTGAGCGAGGCTCAACCCTGAGTTGTGCGACACATGGACCCGAGCGGTGCTGCGGTGCCTTTTAGCCGATATCACGGTGTCATCACCGGGCCTCCGACGGGCCCGAAGTGCTGCCTTCCAACAACATTTAAATTATTAATTTTTAACAGCCTTTAAATGTTTATTATTATTTTTAAAAAATGTAAGATTGAAAATTAACAGTTCTAAACAGTTAAATAAAATAATTAGAAATAAATAAAAGCCGTTTGAAAAAAGTTCAACTTATAAATCAATACAAGAAAGAATATAATGCTACGTTTTTAGTAACCTTCATACTCAGGCGGGGAATCAATTTGATACTTGTAGTTCACATATATGATATTAGGGCCGAACACGGCTGCAAACCCCATACTAACCATCAAGTGCGTTTCCTTGGAGGCATCTGGCTGGTTCAGCTCTTCGGCGACAGCGTCCAGCTGACCTGGGAAGCTGTCGCCAAAGTAGTAGACACTGCCGCCCCAGATATTGACCTGCCTGAAAGCTCGGAAGTCAAAGCGTGTCACGAAACCAAAATTGTTGTGACCTCCACGTAAGGCGATCAACAAGTCAGGGTTCTCTTTGGCGTTCGCGTTGACTATCTCACCGGAAGAGACAAAAACCTCATGATTGAGGACCTCTATAATTATGAATATTCAATTCTGCCAGAGAGGATTTTAGGGAATGACGGGAGGATGAAATCTTTCGCCCGACAAAAATGAACATCCGAGAACGATTTATTGCCCATGGTTCTTGGACCTGACGTATGAAAGGACTCACGCTGTCGCTGATTAAACCTTCGCGCAATGAGACGAAGGACAGGCCACCTAAAATGTGACATGTTAGCATCCAAGTAAACTACTGAAGTTCTGTTTGCGAAGGGATAAATCTTTACTTACCCGCTAAAGCCATCCCTCCGATGCCTAAGCGGTACGACCGCCCTACAGAGAATCCCAGCCCTCATTCTACTAACTATTTGTATTCTTTAAGTTCCTCTACTAAGCCGGAACAACAATACATATCCTAATAGAAGGAGACAGTGGGTATATGTTATAAATATTTGATTTTATAATACATTTACTTAAACATTCACCATGTACTAAATGCAAACTAAGCCCTCGTTCTACAGGCGCGTCGTAGACAGATCCCCAATTCTCGCCGGCAGGTACCTCGACGTCACCATCCTTGACACGGTGCTCTTCAGGTGTCGTAAAGAAAATGTGATTCCGGGACCCTCTATATTCGAGCAGGAGAGCGCCGGCTGCTGGCCGAGGCCTCCAATGGCAAACGGAGTTGTGCCGCTCAACGCAAACGGCTTGATCGTCTTCACGAAGATCGAGACTTCTTCAACGCCTGAGGGCGAAAAAAAGCAGGCGCTTCCGCGCAGGCAGCATCTCGGTATTTGTTGCTATCCGCGCCATACTCCGTGACCCAGGCAGCGCGATGACAGTGCTAGAGAAGACACGCTTGAGTGCCTGGATAGCCTGTTCGGTATCCATTTTTTTTTTTTTGGCAAAGATCTCGGGACCTTCTTTGACAGAGAAATGGCTGTGGTGATAGGATGTATCAGGAGAGCCTATGAACGTGCAGAAGCAAGAGGAGCCAACTCAAGTGGGCTGTCGTCGTGCGTTGGTTCAGTGCGGCGGAGGCATGTGTTGGTTGGTGATTTAGCAGTGACAAGCTGATAGGGTACTGGTATCTTGTTCCCGGATCGACATTCCAAATATGAAAAGATGAGGAGGTATCTCCCTGCACTGTTCGTAAATTCAAAAATCACTTGACCAACGTGCGACCTGAACCTGCGCTCGCAAACCGCTGAGGTGACTCTTGTTCTCTGTGCTTCCCATGGTTTCCCTCTTATCATAGATTGTGAAAACATAGTCCCATGCCTCCTCTGTTTGAACTCCTGTCAAGGCTATGACCTAAGCATGGCCTCCAAGCCCCATTCAGCACCGATGCTTGCTGCCGGGTCCGACCAGGCGTCAGCTACCGACCTACGCTCTGAGCTGGGCGGGCTCGAACTTGTCTGCTTTCCCGGCTCGGCAGAATTTGCTGACAGCGAAACCGACTACTACACGGCTGCTGCGCCCGAGGTTCACTCGGCTGCTGTTGCCTGTCCACGCTCCGCAGCCAATGTCTCACGGCTCCTCCGGGAGCTCCGCCGCCGCCTGCCGGCAGAGACGCCCATCGCCGTCCGAGGCGCCGGGCATGCAACCCACGCTGGGACGGCAAAGGCCGCAGGCGGTGTGACCATTGATATGCGCAAGGTTTCCGGTTTACAAGTTCTTCCGGGTGCGTGGCGGGTCCGAATCGCGGCCGGGGAAGAATGGGGTCGCCTATTCGCCGTGCTTGAGGCTCATGATCCGCCTCTTACTACCTTGGGCGTGCGTATGCCAGGCGTCGGTGTTATCGGTTTCCTTCTCGGCGGAGGACTGTCGAATCTCTGAGGAAATTTCGGCTTTGGAGCCGATGTCGTGGCGGCATGGGATGTGAGTGATTCTTCTTTTATATCCAACGTTTAGTCGACCCTCATGAGCCCCCGATCCTCGTTTGCCCACTTGGCGAATGCTTCTTCAAGACTAGGCTCTCGATATATAGGTAGTGCTAGCATCTGGCGAAAATGTTCGTGCGGCTCGTTATGATGGCGAGACCGCGGACTTATGGGATGCACTACGCGGCAGATCAACCAAATTTGGCATCGTCACGGCCGTCGAGATGGAATGCTTCCCTCACCCAACATCTTTCCGCACTGGCAACGCTTTCTACCTCTCATTCGCTCGACGTAAAACGCTCAAGGCACTTCTCGAGTTTGGGCTCACCCCATGCCCCGATCCCAGCAACAACGTACCCAGTCAGAGTGCCACATGGTGTATCACCCATGCTTTCGGTGCCAAGTTGATCAACGCCCTGCTAACCTCTACGGCCGATCCACAGAAGGATGACTTGCACACGTTTGTCAACATCTGGGGAAGAATACCGTTCAGAAGGCTCCGTTCTTACTCTCATGGCAAGTTCGTGGATGCACAGGGAAAGCTGTCACCCAAGAGTGGATCGAGGTGGTACTGCTTTCCTACCACGCCTGATAATAGCCCTCAGATTGACCAAACCTTACATTTTGCTGATCCTCACATGTGATATTTCCCAGATCATCAAACAAGACCATCAGGGTCAAGCTGAGCCTCGAACTCCTCAATGCCATGGTCGACCTGTGGTACACATCTGTCGACAGGATACGGTCCGTCTCGGGCTTAATGTACTCGCTCGTTTTGCAGCCTTTGCCAGTCGGTCTACTGGAAGCTTCGCGTAGGGTCACACAGATGGGATCGTCTGCCACATCACCGCCTCCAACCACCAACTCAATGGGTCTGAGCCCCGAAGGCGGGCCCATAGTTGTCGTCGAGTTGTGCTCAACATGGCAGGCTATTGAAGACGACAATCTTGTTGTTACGACGGGTGATAAACACATGGACGATGTGAACTCTCTAGCACAAGAAATGGATCTGGCACACTCATACCTCTTCCCTAAATATGCGTAGCCCACGCAGCCCGTCATGGCAGGCTATCGAGAAGAGCGTCTGTCGGCTTTGCGGCAGGTCGCCGCAAAGTGGGATCCCGAAGGCTTCTTTCAGAGGCAGTTTGTCAGTGGTTTCAATATCGGTGCGGATGCTAGTCCCGTGTGATAATGAAAGTCTATGGGAAATCATCGTCTGTGAAAACACCTGCGAATTTAAGCTATAAATAGTACAGAGTAATGACGGCAAAGTAGCACAGCCATCAAGAGAGGACTACCCGCGCAATAGGCCGAAAAGAAGTGAATTGCAGTACCCAAAGGTGTCATACCAGTTGACCAACCACTGGAAACTGACATCGCTTATTGGGATGAATAATTCACCCACCTAAATGGCAAATGGACAAGATGGCTGTACAGTTGTACGGTGTCATTAGGGAGAACAGAGCCCATATATCGGACGGTTAGATGTTCGAAAAATGCACCGGCTACTGGAGACCAAAGCTGATGTTTGAGTGGTTACCACCTACAGGTAGGTGCTAAAAACTTCCTGGCAGCAGTTACTATTCTGCCCAGCCATCAGGACCCTCTCGTTAATCTATTAGCTTTCCAATCCAGAGTTGTGATTCTCTGACATTTCTCGCCATTGCCAATTTCATCTGTAGTTCAAAAACACCCTCCGTTCCGCGAATAAACTTAACGCATGTTAGAAGCCAGTTTTACAAGTAGACAACTCGCGGCGAAAAGTCTGCTCACCTCCTGATCACGATGCTGATTCGCTTGGTTCCCGACAGATTGAGAGTCGCCGAGTTGTTCATCAATTTGCCGTTCAAGGTTTGGACAAACTCCTTGATCGGCACCGCCACTCGCTGTAGATCAGCATAGACACTCCCATTCTCCATTTGCATCGTAGCCGAGAGCTGGAAATCGCGGCGCCAGCTCACCGAATCCCGATCGTCGGTGACCGCCAGTGGAACCGTGTCTTTCAGATAGAACGTGTTCTTCTTCCCATCTGTATACGGGATATCCAGCTCGAGTTGGTTGTATGAGGAAAAGTCGAGCTCGGGCCAGTCTCGTCCATGATTCTCTGCGACACAAACCTAGCACCCCCGAACGACTCGCAGTCTCATTTCCGTGGATACTGACTATCCTATCGTCGAAAGGATTCCGGGCAGACTTTGGTGGGAGGGTGCCGAGCGATGAGTAGCCGGTGCTGTTGCCTTGAACGCTGTCGTCTTGGGACATCGAGTCGCTGGCGGTCCAGGGCGGAAAGACCGCTTTCTCTATCGTAGCGCCGGGAGACCGCTAGTAACCCAAGGCGAACTGGGAAGTACGCATTCTAAGGGATCTCAACGCGCAAATCTTAACCGGCCGAGCTAAAGTAACACCGGCTGTGCAAAGCAGGGAGGGTATAGTTCTAATACCTTCACGGAAATTAGACCTCACCGATGTCCAGAGCTTAATTTGAACAAGAGCCCGTAGACGAGTCAGCCCCTGAGCCCAAAGATCATACTGGACTGGGCCTAACACCACTCACAGATCACAGTGCGTACATGACGAAGTCTCCGCCCACACTGGCGGGAACAGACGCGGACGAGTTCGGACCTGTTCCGGGCCCCGGTGACCCCTTGCTGGCGACCGGAGCCGCCGGCACCTGTGACGATGTCCTCTTGCCCAGGACGCCGCACTTGTTCCGGGACTTATGCCGCTCGAGCAGCGCCTCCCGTTTCCTCCTGCTTGTGTTCCAGGACATCTGTCTGACCGGAAACCCGAACGACGTCCGCTTCTGGAGTTTCCCCGGCTGTTGCGCAGAGAGCCCTTGCCTGCTAGGGCCCGTCATGCTTGGCACAGTCGAGACGGCGGAGTGGACCGATGCATTGTCATCTGCTAAAGCTTCGGGTGCCGAGTTCTCGTTACTGGAGCTGGCGGCTGTTTCGTTGTGGCTTTCTGGGGTTTCCTCGTCGTCTTTAACCTTCTTGTCCACCTGGATGAACGAGGTCTGGTCCATGGGCAGCGAGTCGTCGACAGCCATGGGATGCCATGCGTATCGTTCGTCCCATATCGGTGCCACTGAGTTGTAGACGCCTTTGGGCACCCAAACTGTCATGTCGTCATCGTGCTTCTCTTCCTTCTTCAGTAGTCTCTTGAACATTGTGAAACCTGAGGCTCAGTATAAGTGGTGTGCTGGGTGCGGAAAACAGTGATTTGTCGGACAAGTTCTGAAGTTCTGAGGTTTTCTGGGGACGTTGTCGATGCTGTGTCAAGGTTGTTGAGCCTATAGACAGCGGCGCGCCGGACTTGGACAGAGGTCTCTTATGACAGGCTCCGCACCTCACGTGGTTCGTCATTGTGGATCCGGAGCGGTCGCAACTCTAATGCACCCCTGGACCTCCAGTGGGGCAGCCTCTGACTGTGGAGCAAGCTTGTGCGGGAGGTGGCCATATTGCCAGGTGGTTCTGCGTGTGTATTATCTCGGTAGAATCGCCTTCAAGTTCACCAAATGCCTTGAAAAGCGCCCAACCGTGCGTAGAGAAGAAATTCATGCCAGTGCAAGTTCTATTGCTGGTGTAGCTTGTTCACAGCAGTCCGCTGTTGGGGCTTCGAAACCGTTGATATCATGGAATTTGGCCAGACTCCAAGATCAGATGAGGTGGATCCTTGACCACGTCGTACAGTGCCAGCGTAGAAGCTCAACTTCTCCGCGACACGTGCCAATTGAACATCGTATCCACACGTTTCCCCATCTTGTGCGAGGCATATCGGACGTCCAACTTATCCACGTTCCTTTCAATACACACTTAGCATCTTTAACTTGCCAATTTTGACCTATGTACCCGGTTACTCGTCTATGCTATTCCTGTTTAGCCTCAAACTTGAGTCTATAATGGTTTCCGATGCTCTTATTTCGGTGAGCACTTCCCGCTTTTCTCATCCGCGAGCCTTGCTATCATGACCCCTAGAGTCCGCAATGGGAGACTGATTGCATGAGCGAACCCTAACTCTTGAAACACCTCGGTGACATCGGATTCACTCCACTGCTTCAAGCCGTTGCTAGCTCGGTCAGTGGCACAGTCCAGGATGTCATAGTGACATAAACCTGCGCCGAGGTAATTTGTGTCTTGTCGTTCAAGGCGAAAATCTGTAAGGGCTCCACGATGTCTTGCCAACTTGTATCTGCCTCAATAATGGAAAGCTTTTTGCAGTGCCGAGATTCGATAGGTTTCATGTACTGCCATGGAGTTGATCTGCTGCGGTTGTGTAGTCCCAGGATAGTGCATCCGTATACTGCTGAAATGTGGATTGGGAAGACGGAGGCTAATGAGGGATGACATTTATCAATGGCACTATTCAGATACATTACGTTTCAATTAAGCCAATCAAATCGGCAATCTTCAGTTTCAGCCACCGGAGCCTTGAAGAATTTTACTACCCAACCGTTAAAAGTGATGTTGACTCGTGGACTTCAATATATGATAATTGTCTCTTGATCAACTCTGGGGGCTGGTACCCTGTGTTGAGAAGGCTATTACTGGCAGCTCGTTACCCAGGTGCGTGTCGAACTGAGCCCCCAGTTGACTAAAGAGAAGTCACACCGCATACAGTCAAACAGTCAAGACTTGAAGACTACTTAGGTACCGGTTAGCACTATCCATTATTTGACCAGTATTATAAAGAATCTAACCTTGTTGAGACCAGTCATGCTATTGCCTAAGGCTCCGCTCCACCCTCCTGACCAGTCATAACTCTTCGATCAGGACTGGTCACGCCACTCCCGAGGCCGCAGCTAACGCCTTTTGACCAGTTATAGCCTCTTCACTTGGGACTGGTCACAGCTCCTGACCAGTAATGGCTTTTAGGATGCTGACCAGTATCTATATGTGACTAGTCCCCGCAGCCAGAGCGATGACTGGTTAGTAGCGCGGCCAGGGGGTCTCTTTCAGAGTGTGACTGGTCCTGGCCACCATCGAGCTGACCGGTCACTCTGTTGAGGCCAAGTTTCGAGGTCTCCTCCTTCACGGTGACCAGTTATCGCCCTGCCTGTTGGGACCGGTCAGCCCGTCTTCATCGCAATTGTCGTACACTTAATACCAGTCACCACGCATCCGCACAGGCACTGCATACCAGTCTCGCATCAGCATCGCACATCGCGCATCACACAGCGCACATCAAAGTGCCTCAGGCATAAATTTTATTAAGAAACCAATTAGATGCGTTTCTATTTCCCCTTTGCATCAGCAGGCCTTCCTGGGGCAAGACCAATCATTCCTTTTTCCAGCAGGTGGCTGTGCCATAAGTGTGACGACGATGTGGTAGCGCAAACCCAGTTAGGCGAATGGGCTGGATCAGTCCCTGGCTTGGTCATCTAGCCCAAATTCCGGTTGAATTGTCAGAATCCGGGCTGCCGGCATGTCCCGATTCAGGGTGTCTTTTCTACGCGGGGCAAGTTTGACCGAGCCAAGCTCCACTCAGTCAAGCTCATCTTAGGATCACCCCCCTCACCGTGAGCGCAGTAAGACTTTGTCCTCACGACCATTCCAGACTTGAGCGCAGCTCAACTCGAGGGACGACTATAGTCTTTCTTAGTTTCCTGCCCGCCCTGTCCTATATGGGTTAGTTAGCCGCCCACCTCTAATCTATTCACGCCTTACCTATTACTCCGTGATGCTTGATGATGTTTGGTAGATAAATTACCTTGACCAGCCCTCCGGCCCTAATAGACTTTAAGCCAGCTCGCTTTCCTTTTGAAATCGATTAACTATATGCAATTATTACTATACCACACATATACCCGCCTGCCACCAGCATAATGGCTGCGCGCGGGCGGGGTAGGAGGGCCTGCTTCCTGGCAGCCTCTGACCCGGTTGCTGGCAAGGCCCTGCCGCCCAGCTGCCAGAGTCCCGTACTTGAAGTGGTCGCAGTCGTCGTCGCTCTCCCTGCTCCCTGTCCTCCTAATGGTATCGAGGTAACCAGGTCATGGTGTGGGAAGAAGTGATGAAGCTATCTAATAAATCAAATGAGAGTTTGTGGGTGCGGCACAGAGCACAGCACTAAAAGAGGAACACCAACGGTCGTTGGGGTGATGCCAAGTAATGCTGGTGCCTACTACTTTCATTGAAACATCCTCACTCACATCGTGAGAAATATCTCTTCTCATTGTAATTACAGGCAATTTTGAGCCAATTGCAGTGTGGCACCCCGCTGCACATAGTCTCATGCCTCCTCACTACCTCAGGATGTAGTGGTGGTGGCAGAATATTCCCAGGTGTAAAAGAGTCCTGGAATTGATATATAGTCGCTTGCTATAAAGACACTACTTTTAAATCATGACACCAAAGGTGACAAAAAGAAAATTAAAAATCCCTATCGTAGGTTGTGTTACAAGGCTCCAGGATCTTTCTTGCAAGCCTGGGCCTATCCAACCCGCGTATGCCAATGAAGCTCCACCCTCGCAGCACGATCCTATCCTTGATGCTCATCCTCGACCCGTCTGCCAGCTCGTACGTGGCCATGACGTCGGCCCCGTGCGCGGTCAGCATCTCGATCACGCTCGCGAGCTCGCCCTCGGGGAGCTGGCGCGGGGGATCTCTCACCACCGGCCCGAGCCCGAGGGACTTCTGGACGGTATCCGGGTACCCATCCAGCTCCGGCTGCCGCGAGAACAGGTGCGCGGCGTAGTCGAGCGGGTACATCTCGTGCTCCGGGACGTATGGTGGCGCCCGCACGGAGAAGGGCGTGTCCTTCACGCCGGTACGCGGTTTCGGCGCTGGCTGCCTCAGGCGGGGGTCGCCACGGAGGTGCTTCGGGACCTCGGAGATCGGCGCCCATTTCTCGCGCGGCGGCGGCGTACTCTCGACATATACAAGTGCATTCTGGTGGTGGGGTGTTGCTGGGATGGCTGTTTCCTTGGCGTTCACGTCTCCTCCCCGCGAGAGTAGCATGCTCAGTACGTCGAGGTTCCTGGTCCTCACCGCCGCGAGGATAGCGACCGGCTTGACTACCGCGCCACTGGAGAGGAGCAGGTCCGTCATCTCCACGCTCTCGCAGGTCCGGCTCAGGTCCACGGCCTTGGCGTCCGCCCCGAGCGACAACAGCTTGTCGACGGCGCCGCGGTTGAAGGTGACCCGCCCGATGTGGGAGATAGCGACATCCAGAGGTGTGCTCCCAAAACAGTCCCTCAGCTCTAGGTTTGAACCTCGCTTTTCAGCAAGATACGGGAGGGCCTGTGAGACATGCCACCAAGTCGTCCTGCGCCGGACAAGCCCGTGGGTCGGAGTTTCGTGTTTGCATATGCCGAACCCAGTTGGTAAATCTGGGAAGTGCACCCTGACGTATCCCTGGAAGTCTACATCACAAGAGATTTCCTCGACAAGAAACCTGACCATCTCCATATTTGGCTCTTCAGTCAGACAGACGACAAGGAGGAGAGGCTGTGTGGACCCCTGGGCGCCGTTCTGTTCCATCCTTTCCGGAAAGCGATTAATGAAGGAGCCTTTCGATGACGCCAACTTCTGTGCTTCACACCATTCTACATCTTGCAGCTTTGCTGATAATCCCTTCACCATTAGGGCCAGTCCCCGCAATAATGAGACGAACCCATTCTGTACCAAGTCGTGGATGAATGTATTTCCATCCAAGTCAAGCTCACCCCAGCCGTGCTCGAGGAGCAGACTCTGCACAAGATCGTGCCGTCTGAGTCCCATAAGTCGCTGGAATTCTGCCCTCAAATCCTGCGGTGCCAGGCTGGCCGCTTCAGTAATGTCGAGAGCATTGACTCTGGCCAGACAAGCCGAAGTAGGCTCATCCACTGGGACTATGGCGGTTCCTGGCTCTAGGGAATTGCGGGCCTCCATCAAGCACCAAACTGTGTAGTCATGCTGTTTCGCCGCCGCGGCTTTTATTGCCACGTCCAGGTAGCCGGTCGTTGCTCCAGGGGCATCCTGGTGGTGCAGAAGAAGCCTCAGCACATCACCTAGATGCTCGCGGGGGAACTTGTTCGCCCTCCTTGGCGTCGGCCTCGTCTTACCTTCTATTAGGACACTAGATGCGGTCACCGGTCTACCTGTGGGAGGAGGTGAGCTGCTCCAGTTTAAGCGCTCCTCCTCGAACTCCGCGCAAGCCTGCCATACAGACCCGCTGTACTCGTCACTTTGAACCGATGCCCCGGCATCAAGCAGCAACGCCACACTCTCGGCCCTGCCGCAGATGCATGTATAGTAGAGAGGCGATCTTCCGTAGGCGTCCTCGGTATTGATGACTTCGTAGATGAAGCTCGAAACCTGGATGTCTTGCCCAGATCCGTGCTCCTTTAATTGTCCAAGCAGAAGTCCAATGATGTTAGCTTGTCCGCATCGTGCCGCAATGTGGAAAGGTGTCAGCTCTTCATGTGTAGTTATCTTCGGGCCGGCGCCCGCCTCAAGAAGGCGCGCAGCCTGGTATTCCGAGAAGGTACAGGCCAGGTGTAATGGAGTGATGCCTTGGTTGTCGCGGAAATCAAGGTCGTAGGCGCGTTCCAGATAGAGCTGGAGCAGATTGTCGAAAGCTGTCGTCCTCAGATCCGGTATGCACGCAGGAAAACCCGTCAAACGGCCCCCTAGGCGTGGTGCCTCGCGAGAGCTCAACTCGTGGAGAGGGTTGCGACCCAACTTGTTTGGCTTCTGAGGATCAACACCCAGACGTAGTAGGAGATCCATTATTTGCTTGTTTCCTTGTGGCAGTGACAGTGAATCGAGGCGGTTAATGGCGGCGTGCCACAAAGTATTGCCTTCATCGTCAACAGCAGAAGGATCAACGCCATGCCGAGTCAGTGCCTCCACCAAAGATAACTGCATGTGACCCTCGCCAGAAAACAAGCAATGTATCACGGTTCGGCTGTGGCTGTCTCGAATATCAAATCGACCGCCAAGACGCGACACAAGCTGGCACAGATGCTCACCCTCGTCCCTCTGCCAATTGTCGAGTCGACCGTTGAGAAAAAGGGAGAATACCGGTGAGCGACCTTGATGTCCCTGATGTTCAGGTCAGCTCCAGCTTGGCATAGGAATTCGCAAAGCGTTTCATTAAATTCCTTGCCCGAACAGGCATGCCCGCACAGCACGTGTAGTGGGGTCTTGCCACTCTTGTTCTGCAGGTTGATGTCTGCCCCGGCGGCCTGCAAGCTATGGATGAGCCCTTCCATCGTCATGGACGGGTCGTCAACCGGCGAGGGGGGCCGCACCCGCCGGCCGAAAAGGGAGTCATCGGGCGAGGAGGCAGGACTC
Source organism: Diaporthe caulivora (assembly GCA_023703485.1). Lineage (NCBI taxonomy): Eukaryota > Fungi > Ascomycota > Sordariomycetes > Diaporthales > Diaporthaceae > Diaporthe > Diaporthe caulivora. Next base: position 349,212 of record JAMPTR010000005.1, read on the forward strand.
TTGAACATATCGCTCTGCACTAGATAGTGGAACGCTCCATTGCCGTCCTTATCCGTTACACTGGCGTCAGCGCCTGGGCGAAGAAGCTTGTATGGCTTCTTCAGGTAATCCGTAGACATGTCTGCTGCCGGGACGAACCGACCAGCCATGGCGAGCAGTTGGCGCAGACGGGGGCGGCGGAGCCGTTCTCGCTGGGAGGGGGCTCAAGGATCAGTCGGTTGGTTGCTGGTGTTGAGGCGCAATGAACCGGGCCAGAATCAGTTCGAAAACGGACCAACATCTGTTGACCATGAAATCCTTGATGTAGCGAAGTCAAGCTGTTGGTTCTTGTTAATTCGACCGAGATACCGAGATTGCCACAACGACTCGGCAATCTTCCATGGGCCTGCGGTCGGCCTACCAGTCTTGGCCTGTCAGTCCATGAGGGTTCAGATGACTGCTGTGCCGCTCGCCAAATCCTCACCATCTCCAGCTAATGACTTTAGAACATTCAACCCTGCCAAGATCCACCCGCACGGCCCGGCGCCCGGCCTACCCAGTAACCACCCTTGCTATTCCCTGAGTGACAGCTGAGGGTTTTTTTGTAACTCACTAAGCCTCGCGTGGAAACGGCTCGGAGCCGTAGATAGTTAAAACCACACGTGTTCTAACATTTCAGCCCGAAAGCCAAAGTGGCCTCCACTGTCAAGGTGACATTTCAGGGACTGTGGAGACCAACAGCTATATCCATTGGCCACGCATGATTGAGCACTTTGTACCTTATACTAGTCAAACGTGTGCCGTGGCGCCTTGTGAGTTCTTTTAAATCCTTCGAGCCGTTATACTTAGGTAGTAGCCAGTATTCTAAGCTGAAAACTGACGTTTCTTCAAAAGTCCAGCGCTGACCTCAGCGTCACGCCTCAGAGTCTCAACAACCTCATCCGTAACAGCCTCACCCTCCGCAATGGTAATGCTCGGGTCTGTAGAAGTCGGTGCGGTCTTGAGGTTAGGACAATTGCCACTATCCCTAGCCGCAGGGCCCATACAAATTGGCGAGCTGCAACGAAGTCCAGATTAGCAATAATTCCAAGCCGAGTAATAAATGCCTTCCACACATACCTGTGAGCCCAGACTCTGTTGCAGGTCCGCGAAGAACTATAGACAGCACTCTCTCCAAGCAACTCGATGGTGCGGCCGACCTGATCAGCCATGCAACCCACATTCCAGTTCCAGATGGATCCTATGTTGGCGTTGTAGAAGGCCATCACGCCGACCTGAGCAAAAGCCTCCGTGTAGGCTGAGTAGAATATCATGTTAGCCATCTATATTACATGTTATGTCGATAAATGGCAATGGAAGCAAGGGAACATACTGCTTTTGGCGTAGTTGTCCGCAACGCACGACCCCTTTGCGATCGTGTTCTTCCAGTCTTGTGTCTGGGAATACCACGAGCCGCCGCCTGCAATCCAGTAGTCGAGGTTGTGGGAATTTTCGTGGAGGAAAACCGACTCAGCGTCAGAGCAATCTCCGAAGAAGGTCAGATCTACAGTATTGGCCCAGGCGGAGCAGAAGTTTCCACTGTAGGCATTGACGATCCGGACCCATTGACGAGCAGCAACGGGGACGCGTCTTTATTCTCTTGCTGTTAGTCAATGCGTTTCTGTTGGAATGCTTCAAGATCGGACGCGACGGATGTCGCACTGACCCAAACCTATCTGCGACCTGATTGACGGTCATTCCAGCATTATTGCATCTGCAGATTTGGAAAGAGTAGCTGCACTATAGCCATGTCCGGGTTGTACGGTCAGTCGCGGCCTCTGCCTGATATGCGTGGGAGGGATAATGAAGGCTGTTAGACTTACATCCGAGTACGTCACATCGTAAACCTCGACGTCGTACGGGTTGCAGTAGCCCTGTGTTTGGTCAGCCTGGCTCTACTTGTCTTGAAGATAACCTTGCTGGCCAAATAAACTAGGGGAGGCGAAGATTTTCACATAAACCAGAGCTAGGTGACTCACATTACCGTTGGCTACATCATAGCATGCTTGAGGAATTGTTCCCCAAGTCCACCTATTGAGAGTGTAGCCGGAGGATGGGATGTTGTTTAAACCATTGGGGTTCAGAACAGACAGGCCATTAGGAAACGCTTCGCCATACGAGGCTGGAGGCGCGTCCTGAGCATAGGCTGATCGGAGTACTGCTCCAAGAGCAAAAAGAGCAAGTGAGCCCTTCATGTTGGCCTTGTGAAAGTGAATAGCAGAAATTTTTTCTGCTGTTCAATAATTACTCAGACCCGAGCGAGTTGAGAGCATGCTAAGGCACATGTACTCACCCTGACTTTATACATTTTCACTCAACACAACAGACACGGGCATTGAGACCCCCTCCTGTGAATGGTAATGTGCAATACTGACATATCAAAACGCTGAATTCACGATTGTTTCCATCACGCCCTTGTGTAAGTAGCTAAGCGAGGCAGCCATCCATGGTTTATCTTGGCAAGGCGAATTAGTATTGCTGAGCGAGGCTGTCATCAATAGTTTCTCTTGGCAAGAAAATGATATGGCACATGAGCGAGCGCCCATGCTCATGTAGGGATCTAGTGAAGCCCGTTGGTGCCCATGGTATGCTGAGTGTGACCCCACGAAAGAAATTTCTACCCAAAGTTCAAGGCAGGCGCTAGAATATATTGGCCCAGTTGCTCGTGTGACATCTGGAGGGTCCCCATTTATTTGGAAGTTCTCGAATCCCTCACGGTCTAGATTGGCCATCACGGGCGTCCATGCACACGCAACTTCCCAAAACTGATTGGACTTTCCATGCCATTTAGATTCCTCTGACTCGTCATAAACTTGTTCTCCAAGGGCGGTGTTTATGGCTTCAGTACACTATTGACGATTGTAGAACCAACAACCATGAGCCATCTGACCAACAGGGTAACCACACCAGGCAAAGGCAGCAACATAAGCACCGAACCAACAATTTTGAGCTGAGCATCTATCGAACGTCTGACCTCGAGCTAGCAAGGAATACGTTCCTGCTATCGATTTCTGACTCAGCACCAGTCGACCAACTGACCCAAATGCATTCCATCTGCAACTGCGCCGTATGAAATCGGGGTTCCGGGCACAAGCAAGCGAACTATGTTGTAGCGCTATACAATGTGTACCCTTCATTTTTTAAATGAATGTTGTGGTTTCTCATGTATTATATCTCAAGCACGATTTCCAAAATTCTACTTGAAGTTTAATGCCCCAGGGAGTTTATGTCTATGCTTGCTCCGAGCTATAATGGATTCACGTTCGGGGCTGTTTTCACGTCCAGCATGTATCCACCGTGAGAAGACCCTTGTAACCGTGCGTTTACTCCGTCTTGAAAGGATTCATGTTCAGAATCCTTATCGTCTACTGTGTAAAATTACAGGGATTCGAATCCAAACTCACCCCATAACCCCTGTGCACATGTGCCTCCCCCTTTTTGCTCGCATTTCGAGCCACTGCTCTCCGGACAAGTCCTTTCTCACTCCGCATCGTCACCACGTGCCAGGCGTTTGTCGGCTACATCCGCCTCATCGTGCTCCTTCGGGCCTATAGGCGCGAACTTGGACTTGCTGCAGATGGTTTCGCCTTAACAATTGAATGCGAACTGGGTCATAGCTGGGACTATACATCCACGTGGCCAACATGTGATCGTATCTTTGAGATGTGAACATGCAAGATCGCTTGCTTGAGACTAATGTATAATAAAAAGACTGGCGGTAGGTATAGGGGGTCGAAGGTAACATTTTCGGAGCACTTCGAGGTGCAATCCTGGCATGATCTTCAAAATGAAATGCCTGAAACATTGTTTTGTATATACCAGCTAGTCTATTTAATTGCTTTCTTTCGGGCCAATCCCGTCAAACGTTTGCCCTCATTACTCAGAGTTGAGCACGCAAATGATATCAAGGGGAGCAGTTGTACTAGGGCTCGCTTGCTCATTTGCTCGCCTGAGAAGACTTGTTTATCCTAAACTTCTCGGGTGGTACACTCTCATCGACGTACCCAGATAGAACTCATCCATCGATACAATAAGGCCGTCCTTAATGGTCAAATAGAGCATTGCTGAAAACCGGAAGCTTTTACCCGACGCCTTCTGCGACGGCAAGTCTCCCGTAAATGTCCCATAATTTATAGTCCTGAAGCTGCAGCTGGCATTCCTCCCGTGCTAGTCGAGCTCACCAGCCCACCAGACCGGCGTTGAGGGATCCAGAATGACCTTGAAGTCTGGATTTGCGGCGCGCCAGATCTTGTGGTGGTCGTGAATGTTGGTCGAGACGAGTTGAAAGGCATGATCGGTGTAGACAGCTTCGGGGCGGAAGAGCTCGGCGAATGCTGCGGAGTTGCCTCAGGACCATGCTGCGGCCCAACGTTCAGGTATAGATATAAGGTCAGACATGTTGGAAAATCCGAATGGGCGGGAAGAGAGGGTGCTGCGAAGATGAAAACCAGTTGAAGGAGAAGGTCAGGGGCATTCTAGGTGCTTAAGGCGCTTCGGACCACAGATTTGATCATCGTTTTCCGGAAGGTCCCTATGGCGTGGCACTCCGACGTTGGGGTTGGGGCGTCGGATTTGGAATAATCCTGATGCCAAGATCCGATTGCTTCACAGAGGCTGCTCCCGAATGTTTTTGATTAAGAAACGCTAATCAAGGTTTGGAGGGATAAATTGCAAAGTCTGCTAAAGGCCGCGCGGTCTTGGTCTGCTCCTCAAGCTACTAATAGGCTTAATAGGACTATTAGGCTCGAACTACATGCTTAACGTTTAAAGATTCCATACACCATGACAGACTACCACGGGGAAGTGCTTCACTTACGTGCGTTCGTGTATCCTGCCACTGATGCCGGGGTTCCCGGAGATCAGCCTTGGCACGCCTTTTCGGGCGGCGGCCTTGGAGCAAATTCGATAGGCAACGCTCGTTTTGAGCCTCTGCAATTTGAAACTATTTACAAGCAGATATATTTCCTAAGACTCCCGTCTTCCGTTTGCTTCTATCCGGACCGAGGTCCTAGGAAGCCCGGCGGGAGGGAGGAGAGGAGCCACACGAGGACATGAACCAATACCCAAATTAGTATGAAATATTGTCAGCAGTAAGTTTGGAAAGTCATCAAATTGTGTGTAAGACACTGGTACTGAATTGGGGAGTAGCATATTATACTGGCTGTGACTAACTCCCGCCTACCGTCTGCTAGATCCAGGATATGGGTGAAAGGCCGACAGGGCAGGAATAAGAAGACCCGAACAAGGTGGTACAGGAAAGGGACCCGGTCAGGAATCGGGCCCTGCCGAGGTCTAGACTTACACCCGTGGGATAGGAATCATTAACTTTACAAGCAATTAGAGTGTAAAAAGTCAGATAAAAAAATCAGAAAAATAGCTACAGGGGATCCATCAAGTTGACCTCGCCCTTTACTCATCTTATTTCAAAAGTAGTCATAATGCTTCCACCGTCAAATATGCTCCCAAAATCTTCTGGGGACAGGCCTGTTCTATCCTCGTGCCAGTCCCCGCCAACATCAATTGAAATGCCTACAGTCCCTGCTCGAGTGCAGACGGAGTCGTCCAGACGCTCACGGCGTAAGACGAGGAAGTCCCAGCGCTACCCTGCCCAGGTTTACTCCTCGCCGATTTTGATACTTCCAGAATACTCAGTTCTTGTTCCCGAGGCATTTTCTGGACACCGCGGGGGTCCTGATCCATGCAGAACGGATACCGGGTTCCCTCCGTGCTTCGTCCATTTCTCCCATTTGCGGAAGCATGTTCCTGCATCCACAGTGTGGAAGCAGGTAGAAACACAGCCATCGGTCCATTTGATCAGAGCGGGCAAGATGCAGCCCTTCAACCTGCTGCTCTGAAGAACGACGAACTCCCTGCCCCCCACATATTCGCATTTCGCCTCAACAATTTCTGCCATGGGAACAATGTCGAATTCATTTTCGTAGACGGCACCGCTACTGAAAGATGCCCAAGAGCATGTAGGTAGAGAAAATGGCCTTTCGACCTCTTGTCACGTCCGTGAAACGACTTGGCTTTCCCGTAGCTCCAGAGTAAGTCCTGGTGTGGGGACCCAGACCAGAGGCCGGAAAGATAGGCTTCTCCCGTTAGAACGCGCTTCAACTGCTCGGCTATGGCTCCAACAGCTGGTAGTCTGTCCCGTGGCATGGTCATTACCAGTCTCGAATACTCGGGGACCACTGTCTGCCTCCATGTAATTGCAGCCCGCCGAGCGCTCGAGGCTGTCGGCGATCGCTCCAGGTGGAGAGGGAGAGTCTGGCTACTGCCTAGTATTCCTGTCTGAAATGTAGCTGGAATGGGTGGCAGCTCTCTGGCGCGAGCTGCACCCTTGGCCTCGGTGCCATCTTTGGAATTTGCAGATGAAGGGTGCTCCATCTTCCTGTTCAGTTCAGAGACAGGTCTTAATCTTGAGATCATGCGGCTCATGGAGCTGTATTATCCAGGCGTGCCTTTCGATGGCAAGTCGAAGCTTTGTTGTCCAGAAACAGTTTCCACGTGCGTGTCGGTTCTTGTTTTCACGAATATGTCGGTCTTGCCAAGTTTCGTGTCTTCCCTTCCGTAGTAGTCTTGAGTAATGCCACACTCGCACATAGCTTTGTCTGGGCATGGGAAGATCATCTCGCTCTGTGAAAATATCACGCGAGTTGATACGGTGCGCTCTTGATATGCCCAAGCTCGACTGAGTAGTGGGTAACGGCGACATACATCGTCGAAAGATACTGTTGAAGAAATGTTTTCTGTAAACAACCTGTCGAGATAATGCCCCTGCCGCATATATAAAGGCTAGATGATTTGACCGATCCGTAACTGAGCTAAAAGGACTAAATCTTCCCTGAGGGATTTGTTGCGGAGAGTGTACCTGCTATCGCGCATAGTAAGAGCAGCTATTGTTAGGTATGAGTTTCTGTATACATCATACATTCTCCCAGCTTCTCTGGCCCAGTCTTCCTTATCTCCCTGAATAATGCAGACGCTATCGATCCAGACGTATTGTATACCAAGATTTAGAGCAAAAGCCGCTGTGTCTTGAAATAGGAGGGGAATTTTATCCCAGGGGATCCTTGTTTCGTTCTGGGTTAAAGTTTCCATGGTTGTGATGCAGGCAGGTATATAATAGGCCCAGCAATAGCTAAGCGTGATATAAAGTGACCCCGACTGTATAGCTTGGTGGCTTTCGAGTTGAACAACTAAACCAGTCCACCCTGGCTGAAGGTTGATCAGTCTTGTAGGTAGGAAATCGTTACTTCTTTGTCCCTCGCAGAGCTGATGTGAGTTCTCACATGCGGATACACCCTCCTGAGCCCACATGACCGATTGATGGAGAAAGTGTGTTATGGTGTGACATGAAGCGCTTGGTTATGTTGTAGCGGTCAATGTTTTGGACCGGAGTGTCGGAAGAAATGAAGACACCCGGCAATCTAGAAACTATCCCATCCAACTTGATCGTAAATTGGTGCCGCGTCCAAGTGATCGAGTCTTTGCCTGTGACAGACTTTCCATCGATTCCAGCTCCCTTGAGCAGCATGCGTCGAGAAGTTCGCGCGATGGGCACTGGGCGGGCTCTCGCGTGGCCTCTTGGGCATTCACCTTTCTCATGTAGTCGAATAACTTTTGGGGGTCCCCATTCCACAAACAGCGAGCACAACTAGGGGGTTATGTTCCTGGAAGTAGTTTGCGGTCCCTGTCCCAGCGGAGTGGGAAGTCAATGACGGGAAGTGGGGTGACGGACATTCTCTGTTGTTCGAGGCCCTTGACTGTGTCTCCTCTTTTCGAAGGTGACGGACACGTTGAATTCATTTATCTTTCCCTCTCTTAACATTTCCCTATATAAAAGATATGAGAATTTGTTAAGAGAGGTAAATTCTTTACAGTATAAACTCTTCATATTTATCTAATAATATTCGCATTTTTAAAGATACTATAAAAAATATGGTATATATAATATCCACTTTCCTAAATAGCAAATATGCTGTTTTATTCTCAGAATTTAAATATAATTAATAAATGTGGGTAAGGGTTGGACCCTTGCCAGCCCTTTAAAAGGGGGAAGCGAACGCCCCCGTCTGAAGGACAAGGGTGCCAAGAATCAGTCTTACAACCAACTAGCCCCTAGGTTACCATACCTCCTGTTACGGCCAGCATGAGATACAGCATGAGAGCTGGGTCTATTGGCGCTATCAACGAATATTCTAAGCTACAGGGAAAGGGGAAAAGCGGAGAGCGTCGCTCGCGCGATCCCTGGACTGCATAAGAATTTCGTCGCGACTGTGGGGCTAAGGGTTAGGGTCCTTGTGACGGTCAGGGAGCTTGCCTGACTGTGGCTGTCGTCACACCTCCTACCCTTCTCGTGTGCCCATCGTGCCTAGTGACTACGCTCGTGACACTCCTGTGGCAATTATTAAATATGAATAAGGGTTTTCCAGAATCATTACTATTTAAGAGACGATTTATGAATATATATAACGTGGTTTACCAGTTAGCCGTGTTTATCACATCCTCGTAGTTTTTTACCACTTCCGCTGACTTTTGTTAACCCTAGCACCCACCAGGTACTGATATATTAATAAGAAGTGGCACTAAATAGTGCCAACCAGTCCCAATTGCCTATTTTTAATTGAATTGGTCAGTTTAGAGGTATGGCGGTATTGCAGTGCTAGCCTGAAAGTTTAAGGTTTTAATGGGCGGGTTTGTTTTAGATGCAGATCGCGTCCCCATTTTTCGCATCAGTTTCACATCACTCTACCTACTTAAATATTTAGTACGCTAGCATTTAACAACCATAATGCTAATCTACTTCAAAGAAGACAAAACCGAACTAACACTTCAAGCAATCGAGAAATCCAAAAGAAATTAAAAGAAACCCTTAAATACCACTCAGGCTGCACGAATCTTTAATATCCCTTATTCTACCTTACGCGACAGGATGAACAACCGATTACGTCGTAAAGAATTACGTAGCAAACTGCATAAACTCGATCCAGTTGAAGAGTTTACGCTTATATAATACATACTTAAGCAATATGCACGAGGATTTCCAATACGCCTCTCCGGTGTGGAAGATATGGCCAATCTCCTACTAGCATCGCGTGATGACAAGCCGGTTGGTAAGAACTGGGCACGACGCTTTATAGATACACAACCAAGCTTAAAAACCAGATTTAATCGGTCATATGACTACCAAATGGCCCTCTGCGAGGATCAGGAGGTCATTGGGAACTGGTTTTAAATGCTGCGCAATATAATGGCCAAGTATAGGGTCCTAAATGATAACTTATACAACTTCAACGAGACTAGCTTCATAATGAGCCAGATAACCTCAACTCTGGTTGTCACATGTTGTGATTGATATGGAAAGGCTAAACCTGTACAGCTTAGAAACCGAGAATGGGTAACACTTATTAAATGCATCAATGTAAAGGGCTGGTGTATCCTGCCGTTCGTAATCGTCCAAAGCGCCTACCACCTTACTAACTGGATAACAGAGTCAGTCTTAAATGAATACGAAAGCTATATATCAACAGAATTTAAGCAATACTATAAGAACAATAATATTATCCCTATTAGCATGCCTCGATACTCATCTTATCTGCTTCAGCCATTAAATGTTGCATTATTTTCGCTATTAAAGCATGCATATAGTAATGAGATTAATCTCTTCATCCGGGCGTCTATTAAACACATTACCAAATCCAAATTCTTTCTTATAATTAAAGCAGGTTACAACAAAGTCTTAATAAAAGAAAACATGAAAGCTGGGTTTAGAGAAGTTAATACTTTTCCATAGGACCCAGATTCTGTTATTTCTAAACTAGATATTCGCTTATAAACTCTAGTGCAATCTCTCCTTATATCACCATTAAAACGAAAATTATAAATGCCCTCTAATACTCAACAAACTGTTCAGTAATTAAGTTTTATTAAGAGCAAGATCTCTGCAAATTAGGGCAGCTCTCTTATACCAATTATGGAGGCTGTTCATCGGATAGTGAAGAGAAGACAAGCGATAGCACACTTAATTACTCTTATAAGCGAGCAGATCCGGACACTTTAAGAGACTAATAAAGTACTCGCTAAACGCCGGAGTGCTGAAAGAAGCCGAGTACAGCTGGGAGGAGCATTTAATATTAAAGAATCCTAGGCGACAATTAAAGAAAAAGAGAAGGAGAAGCGGCCAGCTGGTAAAATAGCTAGTAGTACTGAGGAGTTGGTCCGCGGCCGACCGAGCAAACGACACTGTGGCAACTGCGGCGAGACTGGGCACAATGCGAGAACGTGTAAGAAAGAAAAATACGAATCTAATGAATCAGATTCTGACTGTGTTATAGCAAATCCAGCCTAGTTGGCACTAATTGGTGCGAATATATGTGTGTTGATGGTCCGCAGCGGACCGCGATTTTAAGGGCGAAGTTGGCACCATTTGGTGCAAAGTGTTATTTTCCCACCAGAAGTCGTCCACTTCGGATTCGCACTGCAGCCACGCTAATACTTCTCAATTGACGAAACAAATTGAAAATAAGCAATTAGGATTAGTTGGAACCAATTAGTGCCAATTATTATTAATATATCGGCACCTGGTGCGTGCTAGGGTTAACAAAAGTTGGCGGAACTGGTGAAAAAAACACGGGCATGTGATAAACACGGCTAACTGGTGGACCACGTTAAATATACATATGTACATATATATATTTAAAATATATAAGAAAACTATAAACTCAATTATGATAAAGTTTAGTTTATTAGTTTTAAATAGAAAGGGTTCTGTAGCAGCGAAGATAAGTGTGTGAGCGGGTAATAATAATTATATTTAATTCCATGTGGGCATGCATATGGAGATAATTCAGTATGGCTAAGTAGTAATCTGTGGACGAACTTGTGTTTGCAGGTATTCCTGGTGTGTAGTCAGGCTATTGACACCTAGTCCGCCCTTTCAGGCCCAGGGTTGACGATATCTTGCGAATCTGTGGCGACATAGTTCACCGACGCTTCCCAATCAAACCCGACATTTAATCAACTCAATGCCACAAGTGGTTCATCTGAAAAGAGCGGTTCTAGAGCAAGATTTGCTAAGAGTACCGTGGAGCTGTTCCTTACGTTCGCTGTAGGAGCCAACCTTTACTGGTCTATTAGTGTACGGCGTGGATTATATCAGTCTCCTCCCACATGTCTGCCGCGTGGACCACGTGTATCAATCCAAGTAGGGATCAATCTCTGCTGGGCCCCACAAACAACACGATGCTGCGAGATTGCTCTCTGAATGAGAATCCCAAAAAGGTTTCAAACTATGGCCAAGTAAACCCATTCAGGGGTGATTAAGCATGTTGATGAGCATATGATTGAACATGAGCCAATTTCAATCTGGAAGGATGAGCAAAGAACCTTAGAAGGCTGGTGGGCGGGGCTATATTCATGGGGGTTGGCCATATAGTTCAGGCTATGCGGCTGGCCAGCTATCGGTTGAGTGCACCTCGTGAACACTTCTGTGGTGCTTGTAATGATACAGTTTGTTGCAACCGCAGATGCGGTCCAAAGGGTTGCAGAATGGGCTCATGAGTCATGTAAGTTGGAAACACAAAACGATGTCTAGTGTACAGCAAGGACTTTCTTCACAAACCATTGTGGGGGAGGAAGGTTTTATACCAGCACTGTCCCGGCATGTTTTCCATTTCTTGTTTCTGTTATCCGGGATCAAGTGCTGCGAAACCCGTCCATCAGACAGACACATGATAAGTGGCAAAGGTACCAAAATTCACCTAGACGAAATTTAAGCCCGATGTATAGGTAGTCTCGACACGAACAGATCGAACACGGCCAGCCCAAGCATTCATTCTAGACATCATCCACCAGGTCCCCAATTGCCCAAGAGAAGCTTTTAAATCAAAAAGAGTATTCACTAAGAAAAAAATGCAAAAGAGAAGGCGAAGATCGCCGGGAATTGAGCCCGACGTGGGGGTCGAACCCACAACCTTGAGATTCAGAATCGTGAGGTTCTGAAGATCCAGATGGATCCTGTTAAGAGTCTCACGCTCTACCGATTGAGCTAGCCGGGCGTCTGTAAGACGCCAGTCGTTGGAAGCGGACGCGGGGCGGTGTTCATGTTCACAGCACGACCTGTGTTTCGACGCTTCTGTGGCCGGGAGAGGGCCGGGTGTGTTTGCGAGGACTGAGATGCCGCGGCGCAGTCGTTCCGTCGTACAAGCGCCGAATCGTTCGTGGATGGTGTGGGTCGGCGTCGGTGGACCACGTCGCTTTGGGCCGTCGGGACGGGCTCTGGGACGGATGGCGGGCGGGATGGTTGAGGCGCACGTGGCTCGGACGGCGGGTCACGGGGGACCAGGAGACGTGTCACGTCCTCGGTGACGAGCAGATGACTGTATGTCTGTCTTGTCCAGTCTCGCAAGCCGTCGTATATCTAGGTAGAAGAGCCGGTTGTCGAGTGTGCATCAGGTGCACCCAGTCTCCAGACTGCTGCAGCGCGCGGCCCCGTTGGTCGAGGAAGCCAGCCTGGTGAGTCGAGGGAGGGGCACATGAGCATCCACAACCATGATGGTGGGTCATGATGCATATGGTTTCGTAGTCGAGAGGTGGCAGAATGCAACAGGTATAAGAGATGGCAAAAGGGTTGAGGTCGAAGTTGAAGTGGAAGAGGTGTAGTCGGGTGTCGCCTGGTGCACGTGCGAGCCTGGACGTGGGTGTCCGAGTGTCGAGGGAAGGAGCGCCACGACCACCTTCACCGTTTTGAGGCTCGCGTCTCGTACGTGCAGTACCGTAAATAGACCCGAGGCACTCCAATACGAACTTGTTCCTTTCTCTCCCCTTTCCGTTCTTTTTGTGTTGTCACCAAAACATTTAATTGCACATGCGTGTGATGTGACATGTACTGAGTGACCAGTCAACAACTTCAATCGGTCAATCGTATAAATGAACCAGCGACACACGTGAATAACAAAAGCCATTTCCCTGGAGCCTCTTATCTTTTGATCTCGTTAATCGAAACACATGCAGAAGACATTTGAATACACAGTGGGTGTTCGACAGCCTCGCTTGATAACGTTACACTGCTCCGTCTGTAATAAAGTCCTCCTGGTAACCAGAAGACCTTGAAAGCAGATTTAATCCAGCACAGTACACAATGGCTTTCCACTTGATACTCGAGCTATCTCAGGCATTATTTCATCCTTTCAAGAAGCTCTACCATAGTTTCCTTCTCATATTTGTATACTTACTGGCACATTTTGTAGCCCATACCTAGGTACACTTGAACGATGACTGTGCCTCATAACATCCATGGATTTCTACTTATCCCAGAAGCAGACTGCTGCAGTAGCCAAACAGCACTAGAGACTGATTATCTCTTTGACACAATCCAGGGGAGGTGAACAGCATGTTAATATGATTTTCTCAGTCTTCGAAGAAGTGTTCGAAAGTAATCTCTATTGTTTGAAGTGCCTCTCAGAAGCTTGCACAAGTGAACGCCTCGCCAGTGACCCATGATGAACTCTCTTGAAAGCCTTCAACTGCACACAACAGACTAAGAAGTCAATGACTGACCAAGATGCATCCCGTACAGGTCATAAAAAGCTGAAAGAACTCCCAAGTGACTTTTCACTCGAGGCCATTCTAAACTGAGTCGTGTGCATAAGCCTAGATCCCTTCACCCATGAGAAAATCCCGGATCACCCGGCGCTCTATCGACATTATTCTAAATCCTGTGGGGCTAAAGGGGCCGTGTAAATGAGTAGTATACCAGAATAGCCCTAGTCCACTCATTATACATGACTAGTGACCCTTCAAATCCAGCAGTACATAAACCACAAAGATTTGGAGCAATCAAAGAGGACAATTCACTACTGGTTGGTTTACTCCGAGTAACTGTTCAGAATTACTGCAACACCTTCCGAACCAAGATCATAATGCAGTTCAACACTTTCCTCGTCGTCCTTGGGGCAACCGGCGCTCTCGCCGCCCCACGCATCCTCGGCTGCCGCATGCCAAATGGCGCCCTGAATCCCAGCTCAAATATCTGCGCTGCCGCTGGAGGAAGCGTCAAGGGAACTGTATGAATTCCGTCTGCAATCACGTTCAAAAAGATCCAATAAGAATGCTTACGAACATTTACAGGGAAAATGCTGCACAAATGGGCCAGATGGTGAGGCTGTTACGGAGTCCCGCTTCATAGGTGGCTGCAACAACAATGGTGGCTTTGTCGGGCCGGATGAGGTGTTCGGAGGTTGTTGAGCGTTGAATTTGTATGCCGATTCCGTATACCGAGCAAGATATTAACACAAAGTTTTCGGTTTATTGAATTCCAACCCACTGCAGTTGCTGTATTGTTTTTAAGCTGTGCTTGCTACGGCTCCAGTGCCCCCTTTTCGCTGCGGCTGCGAGCAACGAAGTAAGCCAAGCGGGTAACCTTGTGTTTCGAATGGCGCTTGAAAGTATCTACAACACAAGATTGAGCGACTGTATAACCTGTTTGATCTCAGGCTTTGGAATAATCTGGAGGTTTGCCCTGACCAAAGCCTGCGCAATCTCCTCGATCTCCGCCAACCTGGGCTTTGGCATCGGGGGTCGCATCACGGGTGTCTTGATGAGACCCCGGAGCCAGACCGCCGTCTTGTACCGGACGTGAAGACGGCCAATATCCTCAAATATGCTGCATAATGAATTAACTCACGAGTCAATCCAGGTCATTGGAATAACCATTCCAGGAAGATTCAAGCTGGGACTTACCACTGCTGGAGCTCAGCAAGACCCCCACCCTCCCAAAGATCCGTGGCAGCCTTCCAGTCGCCCTTCCGCCACGCCTTGAGGTGCTCCATCATCGGTTCCAGCGCATAGTTCCACGCGCCAGACGAGGTCCCGTCAAACATCCCATCGGCATGGTTCTCGTGCATGTAATGCCCCACCGCAGCAAGAATATTCACAGGCCTCTCGTACCCCTGCAGGAACCTCGCGATCTTGCGGTACCCGTCAAAGTTGTACGTCATCTTCCACCCCACTACATTCGGGCACGCATCCAGGATGGCCTTCGTGGTCTTGATGGGCAGGCCCTGGCCGAAGGGGATCGAGTACCGCCCCACGGGGTGGACGACGACGGGGAGCGGGACCGCGGCCGAGACGTCCTTGATGATGTCGCTGAAGATCTCGGGGTACTTGTCCGAGTCCCAGATGGCGACGATGTCGCCGGCACCGATCGGGGGGAAGATGAAGAGGCCGTCAGCGCCACTGTGGAAGGCCCCGTAGGTCAGCCAAAACAATGTCTCGCTCAACGTCTCGCTTGAGCCCGGCTAATGGGTTTGGACTCACAGCTCCTGCGCGTCTTTTGCGGTCTCGATGTACCCCTTGGTGTGCACGTGGACCACGCCGGCGATGACCGGGCACCTGCCTGCGGCCTCCTCGATGCATATTTGCAGGACTTTCCTACGTTCCTCCCGCTCGAGCGTGAAGAGCTCGCCAGCTTCCGGGTTCGCGATTATGGCGATTCCTTGCTCCAGGTATTCATCCTGCACTGCGTCCAAGTCAGCATTGGTATTGGGCCACGTAATATAGAGATACATACTGAAGCGGCGGATGAAACTCCTGTAGCCATCATAGTCTACTGTGTACGGGTCATCGTGCAGAAAGGGCACCACAGGTGTGAAGAAGAGCCTCTTGAACTTCTCCGGGTCGAAGGAAATGCTGCCCGTGCCGGCTGCGTGGTTCCCGTTCGTGGCCATGGTTGAATTGAGGCTGAAAAAAGGGAGAAGGTTTGCAGGACTTCCAATATCACTTCATACTCCCTTAGCAGTTTTTCCAGAGCCGCAAGATCAGACCTTCACCTTTAAAGTCCTCGAAGAAAATCACCAACTGGTTATTCCGGCCCCGCTGGTGCGGATGATCCGACTAGTACAAGGGATATCCGGATCGGCGTCCTGATGATGCTGACAGCCCCCCTCACGAGGCGATGCTAGAGGTGTGAAAACCATGGGACCGGTCCCCTCCTCAGGAGTCGCCCGTGGCGTGTCGCGCCTTTGTAGCGTTGTGCCATCGGCCCCCACCTCGGAATGTCCACCCGGCCCGGCAGTTTAAGTATCACATGGCCGGGCGTGGTGGGTTCCTCCAACGGATATGCCTCTTAATTCCCAGGGGCAAAGAGGCTCACTGTGATATTTGGTGTTGTGGCTCGGTGTTGGTACTTAGTTAAACCGCTTTCGGTGCTCTTGGTTCTACAGATCTCCTTAAATGCAGATTTGTCTCACCGACCAGACCAGAGTAATCTAGCTTGGGCGTACTGTATTCCGGAATTTTTTTTAACGATATTTCGAAATTTTTTATCTATTCCTTGAAGAACCATGGAGAAGCGAGCGTCTGTCGAGCTCGTTGAGAACGGTTCCGGCCTCGCGAGAGGCGAGCCTGCAGAGGCCATGCAGAACCCAGGTGATCCAATGACGTGGGGATGGTTCCATAAACACAGTATTCTGGCTTGTATTTCTGTGCTGGGTGGCCTTGGTACCTATGCTGGGCTGTTCATTGTTCCTGCGTGAGTCGTTGAATACCCCTACTCCCCAAACCTGTCGAGGAGGTATTGCTAACAGTCCTCCGCGAGACAGATATGGCTTAATGTCTGCCCAGTTCCACAAGTCCGTCACTGAGGTCTCGTACCTGGTCGGCATCTACGTGCTGGTCCTTGGCGCGGGACCACTGATATGGAACCCATTCGCGCAGACTCTCGGCCGGAGGCCTGTGGTCAGCATTTGCCCACCAGAGCCCATGTCTTTGACCTACAAAATTCTCAACTGACAGGGCTCATTAGTATGTCGCATCAACAGCAGTAGCACTTGGAGGTGCCATCTGGGGTGCCTGTGCCCGGTCCTATGGGTCCATGGCGGGTGCACGTGTTCTCCTGGCGTTTGGCTTAAGCGCCGTCCACGCGCTCGGCGGCATCACAGTCGCAGATATCTTTCCAAGAGAGGTGCGAGGTGAGAAGATGGGATGGTGGACCCTACTTGTAAGCTTCATATCATGTTAGCCTGACCATGCACCCCACTGACAACCGTAGACCACCCTGGGACCATTCTTGGGGCCGATTCTCGCTGCTTATATCGTCCAGGGGACGGGTAACTGGTATTGGATATTCGGGCACCTTGCCATCGCATTGGGTGTGATCTTGCTCTACATGTATGGAACCAGGTCACACAAATCTTTTGCCTCCGATCTCTGCGGAACTAATAGGCATTTGTAAAGAATCTTCTTCGTCCCCGAGACATTGTATTTCGAAGGCAACATCCGCGAACAACACCAAGCGAGCAGGCTCTCCATCAGACTCAAGCCCTTCGAATACGCCGAGGTACCCAAGTGGTCCACAGCGTTCTTCAGACCGGTGCGTGCTCCACTCGACAAAAAGAGAGGAAAGGAAATCAGAAAAGGACATTTATTCACCCTGGGCCCTCCCTCACGCTGACCACCACCACCCAGCTCATCATGCTCCGCTACCCAGCCTCCTGGCTCCCGGCCTTCTGGTTCGCCTGGACCTTCTCATGGTCAGTCGGCATCGGCACCATCATCACCATCCTCTTCCGCCGCGAGTACGGCCTCACCGCGCCCAACGTAAACCTCGTCTACGTCGCGCCCCTCGTCGGCGCCGTCATGGGCGAGCTCGCGGGCGGGCCCTTCAGCGATTTTGTCGTGCGGCGGCTGGCCCTGCGCAAGGGCGGCGGGCGGCAGGGGAGGAGGAGGCCCGAGATGCGCCTGCATGCCACGTACCCGGCGCTGGCGTGCATCGTCGTCGGGCTTGTTGTCTTTGGGGTGACGCTGCACCAGCGGAGGCACTATGTTATGTGGGTGCCGGATATTTTCCATTCACTCAAGGGGCTTGGGGTTTCTACTGTCCACGGGTGCTAATCGTGTCTCGTTCAGACCGCTGGTCGGACTCGCCATCTTCGTCTTCGGAATGCAGGCCTCCACGACCGTGGTGTTCACGTACCCAGTGGACTGCTGTAAGTCGTCCCTCACCCACGTCCCCCCCCCCCTTTCCGCCCCCATAGAAATCAACGACCTCCCTAACCACTCCCAAAAACAACAGACCTCCCTCAAGGGGCCGACGCCCTAGCCCTCATAGGCGGCCTCAAGAACGTCGTCTCCTTCGTCATCCCCTTCTACATCAACCCCATGGTCGACTCCATCGGCGTGCAGTCCACCTTTGTCGCTATGGCCATGATCAGCCTGGGCTTCTTCTTCGTCTTCGTATTCCCCCTCGTCTTTGTCGGGGAGAGGCTGCGCGAGTGGTCCGGCCAGCCCGGGTGGAACAGGTCCATGGTCAGGCCCCCGGCGTGTGCGGCCGTTGCGGGGGCATCAGCAGAAGGGGAGCCGTGTTGAGTTAAGGGGCTTTTCGCTTCTTCTTTTTCCTTCTTCTTCTTCTTGATGCTAATAGGTGTTATGTGCTTTGCGTATTGCATGCGTGGCTGCCTCCATTTCGGGAGTGGCGGAAGCGCTGGGTAGAGACATGTGGTACGTACCTCGACACAAGCAATACAAGCAAGCCTTCGACCGGTACGAGAGTCCTGCCTGCAGAGTACACTCTCTCAAGGAATGCCTTTTGAGAGGGACGATATCGTGAAATCATCTGCAACAGATAAACGAGCACCTTCAGACATATAATTACATGCTTTGAAGCAGCGAGGAGTATTTTGTTCACCTGCCCCGGATATACATAGACGCATCATACACTTCGATAAGGCATTCAGGCCAGCTCCAACTCCCATCGATGCTAATCCTCGTGGTCATCATCAACACCCTTATCATCACCATGATAGGCATTTCCCCTCCCGCCGCCCATAATGCTCCTCCACTCGCCCTCTACATCATCCTCCGCGCCCCACACACCATCCCCTGCCCTATCAAAAGCCGCCCAGCCAAGCGACCCATCATCATCATCGCCATCGCCGGGGACAGCCACAACGGCCTTGCCGGGCCCGCGCTCGCCGCCGTCTCCGCCGCCCAGGTAATACCTCTCCTCGAGCCTCGCCAGCGCGGCGAGCACGTCCTCCTCGTTCCTCCGCTGCAGCTCGTGCCTCGGCGGGATCGCCTCGCCGCCCTCCGCGGCCCACACGTCCGGGTCCAAGATCGCCATCAAACCCTCGCGCTGGTGCTCGTCCGTCGAGGCCTCCCCACCCGCCGCGGGGGGTGACGGGTCATCATTCGGCTCCTGCTCCTCCTGAACCAACTCATCGCCAGGAGGGGTGGCGCTCTCGTCAGAAGATTCCGACGGTGGGGGTTCCAGCGTCTCGAGCCTCCTCCTCACGCCGGGGCCCGGCGCCTCCTCGAGCTCCCACCTGTCCCCGGGCCCGATCGGCCCCGTGGGGCCCTCGCCTTCGAGAGGGGCGAGGTCGGCGGCCCAGTAGTCCCACCTCCGGACCCTCTTGAGCAGCGGCATCGCCTTGGGCCTGAACGTATACTCCCGCATACTATCATCATCGCCAGCAGGAGACGCACGGCCCTCCTCCTCATCCTTGTTGTTGTTGTTGTTGTTGTTGCTCTTCTTGTTGCCGTTCTTCCTCGCGGCCGCTCGGCACGCCAGGTCTCTCAGCACCGCCTGCGCGAGGACGTACCCGAACGCCACCCCCGGCCCATACCCACAAAACGCCTCGGGCCAGCACCTGGCAGCCAGGGAGCCCACCTCGGAGAGGTGGCGCCCCCGGGCAAGCCCCCTGACCCTCTCCAGCGCCCGCGGCCCACCAACAAGGTCCCGCGCGAGCGCCTCCCCCCCGAGCGCCTCCCGCGCCGCCGCCGACACACCCTCGATCGCCGCGCCCCGCCCGCCGCAACCCGATCCCTTCTTGACCCCCCCACCAAGAAACCCCGCGACGCGCTCGCGCATGCGGAACGTCGTGAGCCGCGCCAGCGCCGCGAACCTCCAGGTAACCGAAACGGCGTGCCGGAGGCGCGCTCGCCACGCCAGGTCGAAGAGCAGCTCGAACGTGACGCGGTCCGGCTGCGCGGGCGTCGTGGGCGTCTTCATCCTGCGGAGGGCGTTGACGGCAGCGGGGACCTTCCCTTGCGTCCGCGCGTGCGAGATGATGGTGTTGAAGGTGACGGCGTCCGGGAGCGCCGCGACGCGGTCGGCCTTGAATTCCGGCGGGATCGAGTCGACGTGCGCGCGCATGGCGCCCAGCAGCGCGAAGGCGTCGCCGAACCGGCCGTGGCGGCAGAGCACGTCCATGACCTGGTTCGCGGCGTCGCGCGTCAGCCAGTCCGGGCCGTAGCGGTCACTCTGCTCCTGCATGAACGTGGTGAAGTTCTTGCCCTCGCTCATTGCATGTTCGGTGTCAAAGGGCGCCATCTCCTCCGCGACGCGCCGGATGGCCTCGGGCGTGCCCAGGAGGTTCTTGGCGTTCATGGCTTGGAGGACAAGGCTCTTGACCTCGACGGACTCGAACATGCGCAGGAAGAGGATCCACGTGTCGAGATTGGGCGCGAAGCCCTTCCTGGTCATGAGGATGACGGTCTGCCGGAACTTGCGCAGGTTGCGGGTCGTGGTCGGCGCCCTCAGCATCATGTTGAAGACGTCCGCGTCCATCCGCAGGCCGAACCGGTCCATGGTGACGAAGATGCTGCGCACCTCCGGGAGGTACTTGTCCCCCTTGCGGCAGAGGAAGGACAGCGCGAGCTTGAGCGCGGAGCACGAGATCCAGGGCCGCGCCTCGTAGTTGAGAAAGGCACGCTTCAGCCGCCGCGCCACGGCGCGCTCGTGGTCGAGGAGGACGGCGTGCTTCGTGGGGTTGTAGAGCGGGGAGTTGAGGTGCGGGTAGACCACGGAGTCGGTGAGCGAGGCCACGTACTGCGAGAACGAGCGGAACGACATGTGCTTCGGCCACGGCGTCGTGTACGCGTTGTAATCGACCTTGAACCGGTGCCAGGGGCCGCCTTCTTCCCTGGTCAGCGGCGGCACAAAGAAGTCGTTGTCGCTGAAAGACTCGGTCACGGCCTCATCGGGGGCCAGCGGCGCCCGCAGGCGAGTTATCGTGATCCTCCCCGCAATCCTCCTGAACTCGGCCGTCGCGCTCTTCATGGCAGCCCGTGTCCCAGACACCAGCAGCGTCGAGGTGTTGCTCGGGGACTCGGCCCTCAGCACCTTGAAGGAAGCCCCCGTCCTCCTCCTGATGGCGCCAATCTTCTCGTCGCCCCCATTCTCCATGATGGCCGCGTATATGCGCTCGCTCAGCTCGATCTTCATGCCGTCCTCGAACCACTCCGCCGACTCCTCGGGGGTCGCGGACGACAGCAGCGACAGAACGTGGCGCCAGTCGGTGGACTCGGGCTTGACGTAGATGTCCTGCCTCAAGAGGTTCTGGACGTTGCGGTCGAAGTAGACCTGGGTCGAGATGCTCTCCTGGTGGGCCCTCCAGCTCTCGCGCGACTCTCTCTTGTTGGGGTACGTCCGGGCGGGCTTGACGAAGACGGACTTGGCGAGCTTGCTCCGCTCCAGGGACTGCTCGAGCTCGTCCAGGTCGGTCCTGGGCCTCTTGGTCTTCTTTCGTTCCCGCCTGGGCTCTTGGGAGAGCCAGTCCCTCAGCTCCTTGGCCTCTTCGCTTTGGCCGACAACCTCCACAAGCCGCGCCAGGGGAGGGTCGCTGGGGTCGCTCGCGTTGTCCTGCTGCCCTCTGACCTCATCTGCCCCTTGCCCTGCGTGATCCAAATCTTTGGGTGTATCAGCAAGGTTAAGACGCGCGCGAGTCGAAAACAGAGAGCTCGTGGCAGCGGGGCGGATGTGCGGCGGGCGCAGAATGGAGAGAGACTCCCTGGGAATCAGAAGGCCGAGCCGTCGCTGAGGTCGAGCCCTCCATAATGCATTGATCCCCAGGGACATTTGCTATGAAGATATCATTCTGTGTGTGTATGCTTTCGTGCGCCGAGTCCGGGTGGCAGAAGGCGCAGGTTGTTGTTGATTGTTAGTGGTCGGAGTCGGGACTGACGAAAGAGTTGGGGTTGCAGGCCGACTGCGAAAGCGACTGAGATTTTTCGGCGCCGATCGCACACCCCAAAGCTCGCCTTATCGATAACCACCGCGATAAACGGCCGGGGTCCAGGATCCAGATCAACTCGTTAAGAGCTTCTTACTACTTACTCTTTTTCTTGGTGACGAACGTGACGTTGAGTGTGTGATGCAGGTTGTGTAATTAATTATTTGCATCGCTTATGCCAAGTATTTTCATCTGATTCCACGCGGTTCGCAAGGGCCACTCTGGTCTACGCCGCGCCACTCCTCGGTCCATCCTTCACACTTGTCCGTGGCCGTTGTCATTTTGCCCTCCCTGACAAGCTTCTTGACGTCGCTCCAGTACTCTAATCGCCTGCATTCTTCATCCGCGTGCCGTATCGCACCCTTCAAATTGTTACTCCTCCGTTGCAGCTGGCCCGTGTCGTTTTCCTTTAGTGCCTTTTGCGTTTCCTCGAATACCTCGTTGAGTTTGGACAGCAGGACCCGTCTCGAGGCCTGGAATACAAAGATCGCCATGATATCATGCATCCTGTGCTGAAGATGGAGGAGCTCATCCCCTCCGTGCTGTAGAAAATTTTCCGCCGCCTCGATCTTCTCGCGGTCGATCCGTGACCGGGTGAGTATGGCCATCAGGGTATCGATGTCCTCGATGTCGGGCTTCTCCCCAGCCTCGGCCGACACCCACGACACCACGCTGGGGCTGTGGCGGCTGTGACGGCTGCTGGCCCTGTCGGCGCTGCGTTCCGTCTCCACGCTCCGCCGGACGGTGAAGTACTCCGTATTCAACATGTGGGGGTCGTTGGACTCCGGGTCCCTCTTTATCCTCTGGCGCGTCCAGGCCCGCCGGCGCACGCACGAGTTGTACCACCTAGGCGGGTGCCAGGAGAACATCTTGGAAAACATGAAGCTGTACTCCCAGCCGTTCTCGTCAACGCCTTCATCCTTATTGATATGCCACTCTGGCCATGACCACACCCAGCTTGGGTCGGGGACCTGGGCGGTGTGAATGCTAGTCGGGCTCGGCTTGTGGGCGAAATTGGTCCAGTTGGGCGGGTCCAGCTGACCGAGGGCCTTTGGGGAGAAGAGGGGGATCCCACAGAGCATGCCCCCTCTCTCATTCTCGTATAATATGTCGATGGCGGTCTCGGGGGTGGGCTTGCGGCGTTGGGCGCCGTTTGCGTCAGGTTGGGGGTGTCGTGGCCCGTCGAGTGGTGTGGGTTCTGCTGGCTGTTAGAAACGCGAGACCAGAGGCCTTCTCTCACACAACAGTGCAAGTAAATCCGTGTAGATCCTCACCCGTGACTTCGACATGGGGGAGGCCAGTGGCGATGTCAGGCAAGCTGCCCCCCGAAGCTGCGCTCTTGGAGACTCCCTTGGAGCGCCTCGACGTGGCGGAGGCGCTGCTCGTGCTCCGTCGAGGTGAGCGGTTCCGTGTTGGAGATTCCTGCGATGAGGACGGACCCTCGCCAGACTCGAGCTCCAGCCGCTGCTCTCGCTCTGCCGCCGACTCTGGCTGCGGCTGGGAGCCTGCAGAATACGTCGGCGGCTCGCCTACTGGCTGGTCTGGCTGCTGTGCCGGCTCTGGGGACAGGGCTTGGGGAGTCACTGCCTCGGCGGCATGATCGACCAGGTTTATCTCGTGATCATAGTCACTGTCCTTCAGTGGCGGGGCTCGGCGCGAGCGATGCGCAGTCGAGGGCTTCCGCATGGCCAGAAGTCGACCCGAAGCATGACGAACAGGGAGAGGGAGTCCAGCTTGGAGGTCGACCCAGGCACAGCAGGTATGGATCTGATATAGCCTAGATGGGGTGGCTGAGCGGAGACGAGCCAGCCGGCGCTATTGATGGGATGGGACTCCAGGGCCCGCCTAGAAATGCAACCAGGTCTGGACTGTTTTCGAGGTGTCGATTGCTGGATCGACGACTTCAACCAGCCACACCGCTCCGCACCAGTGCCAAGTTGGGGGCTTCTAGAGAAATTGTCACAAGCACATAACTTTGGTCACAGGAAGGCCAAGCGGCTGTGCTTCAACGATGCGAAATAGAAATCAATGTGCTGAGAATCAGTCGTTGCAGTAGAGGTGGCTTTTAGGTGGAGAGATTCGTAGGACGGCTAGCTGTCGAGGTAAGATGGGGCAGATGCAACTGTTCTGTGGATGCTGCCGTGTTTTGCAGAGGCTGAGAGGGTGCTGAAGCTCCCATGATGTAATAATAATAGCTCTCCAGCGACCGCTCTAGAAGGCGCCACCCAGCTCGAACCCAGCTGCAGCCATAGCAGGCCTCCCTCGCACTTCCCGAAGCTAAGCTGCGTGGAGCTTCCTTGTTGCAGGTGCGGGCACAATGTCAGATATCAGATATGAGTTTATCCTACGCCTCAACTTTTTCTTGTCACATATTCAGTCGGAATTAACATTTCCAATCATCGAAAATCTACCCAAGTACCCAATGTCCTAGACCAGTTTCCATCCAGACAATGCGAACTGGGCTTTACTTGTCCCTTCCTAAGATGGGGGCTACTCCGTACTTGCGGCACCTCTGTACCTACTAACGGACTGCAGGCCATACCCCTGTTCAACCATCCTATGCCAGGTTCTTTGTGGGGAGCCAACGCCTACCAATTGACGGCATCCTGGGCCCCAAGACGGCACTTCTTGAACTTGCGCAGGTCACGAACCAATGTTGTTCAAGTTGTGATTTGTACTGTAGAACAATTGCTATTTGCTGGATTCCTCACCTCATACATATCTGTGTTCGGAGACTTCTGGCTCCAATGAATTGACTATAAGGAAGCAAGTACGGATAGACTGTAGCCGTCATCTCAGTATATCTTCAGCTCCTCCTCTTCCAATGAACTGGCTTCCATTGCCTGATCCAACTCTTCCCAGTTCATCAGACCAGACACCACCGCAAAGCCTACCATGTGATACCCATCGTCGAACGGCCGTAGCACGTACATACATGCCATTCCCACAATGAAAACAATAATGTCACCAACCTCGATAGCTTTGGTACCTATTCCTAAGAATCCAGACTCTGATATAAAAACCTTTTTACCAGTGGTTTTTGCCTCGATAGAGGATATAATATGTGGTACTGCAACGTATGGGACTTCCTTTGAATTATCCCGCTATTCAAGACCACAACCCGCGCCTATCTTCAGAGCCCTCCTCCGCAACTCTCGTACCTCTTTCACCATCCGGTCGAGGTGTTCCTCAGTTCTGCTTCCACTTGCATTCGTATCCAAGTATGATTTCGTCAGCAAACTCTAAATGTGAGCTTTATCCCGTAGCACCGAAAAAGGGACCAGGCGGTTCGCGGACGTAATGGTATTGCATGCCCTTTGTGCCATGGCTGTCACACCCTCGAGTGGCGTTTGATCTGAGAAGAAATCGAAGGCCATAGTCTCAGAGATCCTGTCGAAGACAATTGCCTTCATGGTCAGGACATCACCCTCGATCTGAATTTCTGCTTGCCTCTCAGGCCTCCACGGACTTCGATTTGCAAACCTAAGGCCATTGTGAAAAATTGTCCCTGATTGACTCGATAAGTCAGGGGCCCACGTAGGTAACCCTAAACAATCATTTCCAGTGCCAAACGTGAAGCTGGGAACCCATTTGCTCATCAGGTCTCGGGTTCCCGAAGTCCATGCCACAGCCATGGCATCTCTGAACAACTGCCTCGGGGTCTAGCTGTAGTCGACACTCAATATTGTGATCCTACATGCTTCCTGATTTATAACCAAGCCGAGAACTCCGCAGACACAATCCCGCGGCTCTGCCGCATGGAGTGGGATGGATGAAAATTATTGCCACGCAAAGTAGGATTCAACCCCACTCAGAATAAATATCTCGGATGACTCCATGCGTGGCAGACGACGCTATCGGATAGTCAATCTTATGGAATGGAAGCTCGTCCTCGGCTCGCCTCCAGGCGACTTGTAGCCTGAGATCGGTAGTATCTTTCCGAATACAGAGCGCTATCACGGTCGAATAGTACTTCTCATATAGTGGCCAAAGTAAAGATTTTGTACCATATAGCATAATAGGTTCCTGAGTCGCAAGTACAAACTCGTGTAGACACCAAGTCCTCTGCCAATATGGTCTCGTTTCTAGGTTGTTCTTGAAAATGACTGAGAATTTGGTTTCACGAGCGGTAGGTTCCCTCAGTGTTTTCTCCAGCTCCTCAAAAGAAGCTTGGAATTTCGGATCATTCATGAGGTCGAGAGCATTATCAGACCATTCATCCCCTTCGCCCATCCAGCATAGCAGACGAGAAGCCTGACGGAAAATCTCCCCCATAATCGAAACCTGCATGATTTGCTCATAAAGATCTGCTTGGTTAATGCATATAGCATCGATCCATAGCGGCAATGAATGGAGCTCAAGATAGTCATAATGGTGAGAGCGGAGCTGTCTTAATATTGCCTCGAGGCTTTGCCGGATTGGAACCGGATAGCCGTTTATATCGATGTTCTCCGTCTCCTTGCTGGTTCCCCAGACATATGATAGTGCATGGTATGTAGGATTGTCATTCAGTGTGGCGGCTTGTATAGTGCACCGTATCTCTTAGTCTTCAGCGCCTTGGTGGAGTCAATAATCGAATCTGTGGAGTGGTGGCGTCGAGGGGCTGGTAGATTGCTGGCTGGGTTTGGCTAGAATCCATGTTGATGAATAGGCTGGGATAATGATGCTTGGTAGATGATGATATGATGAGGTAGATGGTGAGATGTTCGTCACCCCCGTGGGCCTCAGAAGCAGAAACTGAACCCCTCACCTGGTCAGATGCTCTGTGATGATTAATCACTACATCAATGGCTTCATTTCTGGTTGTTTTTGGCTCGCTAGACCTGACATGTGAGAGAGCCTGAAGGTGTGTAGTGCAATGCTGTTTTGCAACAGGTTCAAGATGGATGGCGTCGGCAGTACTTCTGAGCTCCAGATTCCGGGCGCGCAATACATATGAGGAATTACTTTGCAAACATCTCTGAAATGAGAGTTTACTCTACTGCTTATCCAAGAAAATTTATTTTCCGCTGTGTTTGCCATACAGGTGAGAAGGGGTCATCGAAACGACTGCTGAGTCTCCCACAAGCATCTGCTGTCGAGAGCACGTCATCCCCTTTTTAGAAGCAGCATATGACAACGACAAGAAATCCAGAATTTTCAGTCATAACAACTTGTTGTGTGATCGCAATGGGTCCCCATTATGATGAATCCTTCTCCGAGCCGAAGTCCATAGTCATTTGGGTAGGTGGCGTAGTCATAAAGATGTAGGCATTTCTCAACAGCCTACTGTGAATCTTCGATGGCCTCGCTAAGTATCAATTAGTCTTCTGTTCTTCAAAGTCTCTCATCAAGATGAAGGGAAAGGCCATTCATCAGTTGGACTTATTGAAGGCTGCCATAATCCGCTGAAATGACATAGCTAGCTTTAAGTGCGACCGCGAAATCTTCTGTGTTGGAAGGTATTGATGCCAAAGAAGATTTTTGAGGCCGCGCAGGCGCAGAAGCGATTGGATATCCCCATCTGAAGTAGCTTTGCCACTTTTTAAACTTGTTTAATGCCTTTCTCATAATCGAACGAGATGTAAAGTTTTGACAGCCTGGCTTCAATGAGGGTTGTGAGTTCACTGAAGCAGTCGAGTGCAATTTAGAGCTCCTTCCAAAGTCGCCGAAACCGCCTTTTGAATTGATGGAATCTCATCATCGAATGTCATATAGCAGCAGTGACTTGAGGCAGTAGCACGCGGCGGGGACCGCGAGGCTGCAATTCTAGAAAATATGCCCGGAGCCGAACGAGAGGCGTAGCCGAATTCTGGCGGAATTAATGTCCCTCTTTTCGCGGCGTGTTTGTAGGTGTTAACTGTTGGCCGCTAAGGCCGTAAGGCCTTCCATTGCTCAGCTTGTGCTCCTGTGCGTTGCCTTTCAGCGCAATGGTCCTCAGCTGAATTGTGGTAATCCATTCTACTTCCCTAAAACATGTTACGATAAAAAAGTGTTATGGGGGGACAATTTCTTTTGGACTTGTATGGAATATGCCCAGGTCAGGATAAAGAAAGATAGTCAAAGATTGTCAATGAACCAACGAACGTTGGCCATTCTCCGTGGCCCCAAGCTATATCAACGGTCAAAGGTACTCACAATTTTAGATCCCACCTCGGATTCGTGGAGGCTGGAAAATGAGTACTCAAATTAGGCCATCAAAAGTGGTAAGTTGGGCCCAGGTGCGCTTGATAAATGGGTGAAAATGCTGGAGGTTCAAGCACTCGAGACCGGGCCTCATCAGCGAGATTCGAGGCTGTCGAGGCCGCCGCCTGGCGACTCTTAACATGTCCAATCATCGTCGTGAATTTTTTTAGAACCATGAAACATCAGAGAAGGGGAGATGACCCAGGCCAATAAATTGTGGCTGTAGACTTCTCAACCCTTCCCAATGGCCCAAAGCCGGCCGCAAGGAACTTGTTACGTTCGACTGTGCTCCACTAGTGGCCCCGATGTTGGCATGGTGAATGTTAGAAGGCCTCAAACTGTACAAATATCGAATATCCATTGCCTTTTCCAGCGTGAACTTTGGTTTATAAGTGTGTATCGCTTCCCGCTTTGGTTGAACTTGGGGACACAAATACAGGTATCGAAACGAACTCGGAGCGACGTGTCGCTTCATGAAGGTATACCAAGTTGAATTATCAGAACGGGATGCCCATTTTCCCAACTCGGACGTGCGGAATGGATCCACAAAAAAACTACCAACTGCTGTTGTTGGTTGTGGACTGCAGAACGCCGCAAGGCCAGGCCGCCGTGGGCTTCCTCAGCCAGCGGTCTGCACCCGACCAGACCAGGCGAACAATCCAACAGAACAAATATAGATCACCCCACCGGCCAGGGCAGTCAGTTTGGCCAGTTCCTATGAGATTCAATCAACGGGTGCGACTCAATTCACGATGCTTTGCAACGGGATGTTCAAAATGATCTTGATCATAAATACCTCGTGTCGCCAGTTGATCAGGTTGTTATTTTCGAAGAATCCTCAGAAACAACACTCACAATTCATAGCATCTCTTTACGTTCCAAATCCTGCTTTAAATACACTTACTACACTCGCAATTACAACGCTTGCAATAACACCACCTTCAAATACAACAGAGCCAACTATAACATATTACACTTGATCCAACCATAACGAATTCAAACAACGAATCCGCAAGAAATCTAATCCCGGCGCATCATGGCTCCTAAGACAGCAATTCCACCCACCAAGCCGGTTGCAGCTGGGACTCCCAAGCCAACCGCAGCTGGGACTCCCAAGCCCGCCACAGCTGGTGCCCCAAAGCCAGTCGCGTCTGGTGCTCCAAAGCCAGCTGCAGCCGGTACTCCAAAGCCCGTTGCAGCCGGTACTCTGAAGCCTGCTAAAGCTGGAACTTCTAAGTCCAAATCCATTCCCTTGCATCCCAAGCCTGAGTCCGCCCGTGTTCCTCCTGGCTCAGGACAGGGCCAAAAGAAGCGTACTGGCAGTGGTTCACCAAATGGGAGCGGTAGCCACGCGGGCAGCCCTAAGCGTGGCACTGGCAGCTCACCAAGTCGCAAAACCACTCCCAGCCCGGGCAAGAATAATGGGAAGCCTCCCTGTGACAACAGATCAAGAAAGCAGGAGAAGATCGATCAGCGAGCCTCCAGCAGTGCAGACAGCAATACCTCTATTGTGAAGATCAGTGTGTTCATAAACTGGGGAAGTCCCAAAGACTTTTACTTCAATCGCCACGTCAAGGCCCATTTCACCTCACCGCAGGCCCCGGACATGCATGAGACTGTTCATGCTCAGCAAATCAGTTCCGGTGGCCTTTGGCATGTTGTCCGAGAGACGCAAAGAACGGATTCCGATTTGAGGTCGAGCCGGTGGGTCAAAACTGTAATGGCCCCTATTTGGGTAACGGTCAAGAAGGGCCAGGAGAGGGTGCCGGCGGACATCCTTGCCAGTGTAAATGTGGCCAACCGTGAGGCTGATTGGAACTGCCAAAAGTTTCTATTGGAGGGTTTCGAGAAGCTTGTGGAGAGTGGCTATAAGACACCGGAGTGGTATGACGAGTTCTTCGACGAGTTCTTCGACGAACTGATGGATGATGCTGAAGACGAATGATATTGAGACCAACTCTTGGCTTTGTCCTAGGATAGACTGGCTACGAACTGCATGAGAATGTACTCAAGATCGTGACGCTTTGCGAAAATAGACGGAATCTGCAGTCCAAGTGTTTCCCAGTCGAGTTTGTCCAATCCCTGCATTGCATAAACGTAGTCCCAATATTCTGGATACCAACCGGCAAGCTCCCAGTCCAGAATAGCAACGACGCGGCCGTCCCGTATCATGATATTCCGCGCCGCAATGTCCCCATGCGTGAAGACGATAGGATAATCCGCGCCGAGTTGTGTTGTAATCTGGTGCCAATACACAGACTTCCCGTTCGGTCGCTTCAACGGGTTTGTAAGCCAGTCGTGAAATTCGCCAATAGTCTGGAATGGACCGCCCGAGCGCGTTACAGTGCTTGGGACCACCACACCCTCGCCATCAAGGCGACCGAGATATGTACCACGCAGGGAACGCATCTGTGCGATATAATCGCTAAGTTGGGCCAGAACATCCGATCGTTGGCTGGGCGTAAGTGTCGGCCAGGCCTGTTGTAGTGTCTGGCCTTCGATGTACTCCATAGTTATACGGTCCCAGTCATAGCTAATGACCTCGGGAACTGGTATGGTGGTGTTGGCTTTCACGAAGCGCAGTGCAAGTGCTTCGTTCGGGACGTCGTTGGCGCCAAAGCCGTACACATCTGTTGTGAGCTTGGTAACAGTGTCACCGTGCCGGATAATGTAGCGATTGTAAAGGTGATGAAGAATGTCCCCCTCGGGAAAAGGAGCAGGCTGCCGCAACGGCGGCGGGTTGTCGCCGAACATTGCCCGCGTGCGATGTTGCTGCAATCTCTCCTGCAGACGGTCTCGCTTGCCGGCTTTCGCTTGCCGCTCCGGGGGCCCAGGTTCGACGAGTCTGCTCGCGAGGTCCGGGTGGCGCTCCAGAAAGCCGTCGGCAAAATAAGCCGTGACTTGGTGCTCGGTGGCGTCTCGGTGGTGAACTCGCTCAGCGAACCAATTGATCAATTCCTTCCTCACGACTGTACCAGAAGAGAGTTCTTTGGAGACCCAATCGAGGATTTGTTGCTCTTGCTCTTCTGGAGACTGTAATTGCTGTGGATTTGAAGACTGATCGTTTGACATTGCTTCTGTCGAGCTGCTAAGAGTGAATGAACTGAAAACCTAAAGAAACTGTTCAGCGATTGTTCTGCCTACTTATATATGCAGTTCAGCAATTGCGTGTTGTCAATTCCTGTTGGTGGTCCGTGCTGCGCGCAATCCCTCCCAGCCACCCTTCTGCGGCGCAGTTCGCTTCATAATCACTGCCACTTGTAACTATATTTACTTGGGTACCTAGGTACATAGTCATGCTCTTGGTTGCAAAGACGACTGCTTACATGATCCGTCCCCACAATGAGGGGCCTATAGTGTAGAGACACGATGGGCGTGGCTACACGTAGAAAACACCGCTTTTTGGCGCGTCAAGAGGAGACCTATGAAGAATGAAACTGGCAAGAAGGGACTCAGCGTCCAATCCAATGTGGTATCAGTTTAATATGTTATTACTAATTGTGGTTGTCGACCGTGGATTTATGGCGCACCTACGAGATCCAATGCTGAATGATATGGGTTGTAGACTCGATGAGATCGTCTGCCCAGGGAAGTACTTATGTATTTTAAGACACAAGCCAAGTTGCCTCGCTTCATGGGAGTATGGGGCTGTTGTCGGGTTTGATTCCAGAACGGTGTACAGGAATAACGATTAGAACCGCGTTCATGAAAAGGATTGCTTTATTTTTCGCAGGATAAGAATGAATGTACTCGATTTACTGTACTTACAGGTTTGGGGCCTTGAAGTTTACTTGCAGATTGAGGCAGCTCGTGCTAATTTCACTTCACTGTTTTCAGCCACCTGAGTACACTATTTTTGGCGACGGCACAAGAGGAACAAAAATACAAAACTTTGACCTAAAAGATCACGAACAAAATCGTGACTGCATTTTTCACATCTAAAAAGGAAACTAAGATTCAAGACGATCAAGTGCTGCCAAAAACCTGGGTCCGGAAAGCAGCGGCACTGCCTGGAGCTGTCGCAGCTACGACCGAGTCTCACGATTCAAGATCTTTGGGCCAAACCGAGATGATTAGCCCGCTCGCCTTACGTAAACCTTTAGTCTCCGAATTTGCAATCAGTGGTGCGGGAATTTATAAAGTTAACTAAATAATTCCTTGGGCCTGTACCTTGTCGCCGTCATTACGATTTACGGTTCTCCATTTCAC
Organism: Diaporthe caulivora; assembly: GCA_023703485.1. Taxonomy (NCBI): domain Eukaryota; kingdom Fungi; phylum Ascomycota; class Sordariomycetes; order Diaporthales; family Diaporthaceae; genus Diaporthe; species Diaporthe caulivora. Next base: position 381,617 of record JAMPTR010000005.1, read on the forward strand.
TCGTCGGGGCACGCTTTCACCTCTGAATATCCGAATGTCACCAAAGAATTTGAACAGGACGTCGTAACTTAGCTACAATAGCTACCGCAAACGGTCCGTAGTTTCGAAATTACCTGTCGTCATTGTTAAATTTCCAATTCCAAATCGGAAATACTTTTCTTAAACATCAGTAACCATGTCGCAGGACAAGAATGACAGCAGCAGGTAGACCCTTGGGTGCAACCCAGAAATATTCGCGGTGTCTGACCACAATACAGAGAAGCCTGTCAATTTTGGAATCGCCGTCTTTCCCGCATTCCAGGCCCTCGACGTCTTCGGCCCGCTGGACGCGCTGAATCTGCTCTCGCGCTCGCATGCGATGAACTTGTTCACCATCGCTGAGACACTAGAGCCCGTCTCGACCAAGGTCATCCCCGGCGCTGCCCCGGCCGTCTCCTCAGCAGCGCCGCCGCCGGCCGCCTCCAATTTTGCCCAGACTATCGTACCAACGCATACCTTCAAGACGGCCCCGCAACTGGACGTGCTCATCATCCCCGGGGGTCAGGGAACGCGGTACGCCGGCATCCAATCGGCCATCGACTTCACGAGAGAGCGGTTTCCGGATCTGCAGTACCTGATCACGGTGTGCACCGGCGCAGGTGTAGCGGCGCGCGCGGGTGTGTTGGATGGCAGGAGGGCGACGACCAACAAGTTGTCATGGGACTCGACCATTACGCTGCGCCCTGAGGTTGAATGGGTGCACAAGGCGCGATGGGTGCAGGATGGTAACATTTGGACGTCCTCTGGGATATCTGCCGGTATCGATGTTGCTTTTGCCTGGATTGCGTCGATTTATGGGGGAGACATTGCGCAGAACATTGCGAACAGGATGGAGTACACTCCGGTAACGGACCCGAGCTGGGACCCTTTTGCCGATCTCTGGGGCTCAAATTCTACCTGAGCTGTTGAATCTCCAACACCTCTACGTAAGCTTTTTGAGATCGGTGAGCAGTGGATGTTGGTTTTACGTGATTCGACCTTGAGCTCAAAATTGAAAATTCGGTTCACGAAGGCTATGTAGTAGCCATTTCGCACAGCGAGATTTTGTATAAACCAAAATTTTTGTATGTTTTTCAGATCTTCTTTGGTCTCTTGTAAGCGACCACTATGTAAGTCAAACAGCCGGCAAGCAGTGCCATCCCACCAAACAGCTGAGCGTAGAGGTAGTTCCCACCATGTAGAGCAATCAGGCTGCCCCCAATGGGTGGACCCGTAAAAGAGGAAATGCTGACAACCGCTAGGATCATGCCGACCTTTGTTCCTACTCTCGTCGGGTCTGTGCTGAGGTCTCCGACAGCCGCAGGAAACAAACTTTGTGTAGCATTCGCTGCAATGCCGTAAACGACTGCCCACCCGAAAAGACCTCCAGTGGAGGACACCCCAGCCCAACCAAAAATCAGGATTCCGCTGATGCCGACGGCGGGAATTAGGGTGTTTAATATTCCAAAATACCTATCCGCGAGGAGTGATGGGATTACTCGCCCAAACAGACCTACCCCATTCATGACAATGATGGAAAGCAGGGATTCGGTTTGTGAGAAGTCCAACACGGAACGTCCAAATATGCCAATCTTCAAGTGTCAGCCCCTTGTGTTCCCATGGTCGAGGTTTGGTGGATACATACATAGAAATAGGCGAAATAGATACCCCAAAGGACTAAGAAAGACCCAATGGCGAAAAGTGTGTACGGCAGCTCTGTAAACGCGCGAAAGTCGAAGAGTGACCTGGGTTTCCGCGTGGCAACCCGGGTCTTGGTAAAAGAGAATATCATGATAGCATTGAATGTGATAACGCAGCCCATGATAATCACTGTCCATCTGAAGCCAAGTCTAGGCATCGCGAAGTACGCAATGATCGGAAAGACCATCCCGCCGGTTGAAGCACCACATGTTGCCAGAGAGACAGCAACGGCGCGATTCTTTTTGAAGTAAGTTGGCAAAATCGAAACAATAGGGGCGAACAAGAAACCGTGCCCGAGCCCACTGCATACGCCCTGCGCGAGGAAGAGCTGCCAGTACTTGGTTGAGAACGCAGTCGTGAACACCCCAATGATCTGGAACGCACAACCGAGACTCAGGGACAACCGGAAGTATCCAGAGTCCACGGTCCTGCCAGAGAAGAACCCCACAAAGTTAAGCAAAAACATCTGCATGGACCCTATCCAGGAGATATCTGATGCGGACCGTCCCAGCATCTCAACATAGTATCCCTGGAAGAACCCAAAGCTGCAATACAGGTTAGAAATAACGGGCCTTGGCTGGCAGAAGAATTGGACTCACGACGTGATGTAGCCCCAGCAATTGAAGATAACTAGGTGTCCCATCGCGACTTGGGTCCATGCCAAGAGACCACCGTCAGGAGTTTCGCCATATTGTCGTTGCTGGTTGCGGTCGGAAGCTTCAACAGCCAATGTCTCTTCCGAGGACGCCTCGACACCCATCGTCATGTATTGCCGTAATGACGGTGTCGTGTCTCGTTGCGCGCTTTCCCCCCAAGCACAAAACAAATTTCAACCCACAGGAGCAGGATGGGTCTTGGAGGCAAGGCGCCAAATACTATCTGCCTTGCGACATCATCAGCTGACTGAGTTTTGCGAAGATCGAAAACAATAATCTTGCACATTCCAAAGAGTCAGCAACTTAGTAATGATATTGGTGAATGACACGCTTTGATAGCGATTACCTTGATCCACACTAAGCAAAGGTGGGGGTAAGCAACCCGCCCCCTCCCCGAAGTACAGAATGGGCGGGGACTAAATCCTGGCCATCTCCACTGCAGCGGAAGGTCGTGACAAGAGGTATAACGCATTTTGAAATAAAATTTCGTCTGTTCTGCTTTTACCTCATCAAAATGACTCATACACGATCCAAGTACGATTAATTAAATAGGCTCATTTAATAATGTCAAAATGCTTAACGTTAAAACGAATATAATATATAATTTATAAAATCTATAATAAATTCAACAGGGAAAATTATTTGCTATATAAGCAATGAGTGAGTCCTGCTCAACCCCCCCCCCCTTTCTTCTTTTAGCACAGTGGACATCTTGAGCTGTAAGTGGAAGTAGGCCCTGAACTATTTACTGGGGTAGCGAACGAGTTTCGATATTGGCATCCTTTCGGGGGTCCATGTCCCCACAAAGCGGGAGGCCAAATGCAACATTGCATCAAGGCTGAAAAGGCAAGCACCAGACGGGTCAGTGTTCACAATTGTCCAATTCGCCGAGATAGCGTCGGATGGTATATTCTTCCGTCAGGGATGCTGACTTGTGCCAGGAATCTGAGCCTTTTTGAGATCAACAATTCATTATGGCACACCACGAGGGCCAGATGGCGTCAGCGCAAGCAAGCGAGGCAGGCGCAAGGACCCAGGCTCTGTTCCCAAATATCTTGCAACGTCTACTAGCAGGAACAGTTGGGACGGGTCCCGACGCCTACGAATTTCCATGCCGGCACTCTTCGTCTCAGAACCAACTCGCGCCGGACGTCTAAGCCCTGCACGTCATGGCTCCTAGATATCTTCGTCTAAGCCTCTTGTTTGCCACTAGTCATGCAGCAACCTCCACATTCAGAGTCAGTGGCACAACAGTGGTTTTGGGAGATGTTCCATACTGGATTGCCCCAGAACTGATCGGGAATGTCCATCGGAGTCAGCTTGACACTTTGTTCCAAAACAGCTCAACTGTCTCGAGTGGATATATCCCGTTTACCGTGGTCCACTCGGCATCGGGTGATTTTACCGCGGAGTTTCTGGACAATGAGTTCGTGAGGTATCTAGCCGATGACGACGTCTGGAGTGCGGACTTCTCGCAAGGTGCGTACGGTCAATTCTATTTGATTGAGACTCTTTTCACCTTCGGCTAATTGTAAGCAGTTGTTTACACCCAGAGAACCCCTCAGAATGGGCAGAATGCATCTATCAGCCAATTGGATAATCGGACTGTTGTCTTTGACAAGGCTAGCAATAATGCGCAGCTAATACCTGAGGGCCCATACTTTCTCTCTGTTCAAGGGAACATTCATCGCGCTCTGAGGCTCTATGCTGATCACCAAGAGGCTTTCTCGGAGTCCGTGTACGCCGACTCAGATGGGTTCCACTCGGTTCTCCCGGTCCACCTGCCAGGCGCAAGCCTTGCCATAGCGGTACCATCCCGACTGTACTACACAACTTCACCGCAACAGCCGCTTGCCGGAGTGCGCCTTGGAGTCAAGGATATCTACGACATCGCAGGCGTCAAAACAGGGAACGGCAACCGCGCTTGGTACAATCTTTACGCACCCGCCAAGCAAACAGCCCCCGCCGTCCAGAGACTCGTCAATGCAGGCGCTGTGGTTGTCGGCAAGGTGAAGACGGCGCAGTTCGCTAACGGGGAGTTCGCAAATGCCGACTGGGTCGACTACCACGCCCCATTCAACCCCCGTGCCGACGGCTATCAAGACCCCAACTTCTCGTCCGCAGGGGCGGGAGCCAGCGTCGCGTCCTACGAGTGGCTGGACGTCGCGCTTGGATCGGACACCGGGGGCAGCATCCGCGGACCCGCCCGAGTCCAGGGTCTATATGGTCTCAGGCCCTCGCATGGAGCCGCACCCCTCGAGCACACCTTACCCCTGGCCCCGGAGTTCGACACGGCTGGTCTCATTGCTCGAGACCCCGCCCTCCTTCGGGACGCATCTGCGTCTTTGTATGGACGCGCTTTCGGGAACTTTTCTGGAGAGTACCCCCGAGCCTTGTTTGCTGAGGCATATCCGGCAGGGCTGAGTCAGGAAACGACAGCGGCTTTGGACAACTTCCTCGCCGGATTAAGCGGTTTCCTTCAAGTGGAAACTATCACGCCAGTCAACCTCAGTGACACATGGCAGTTGACCAGGCCAGCTGGAAGCCCTAGTAGCTTGAACGGACTGCTCAACACGACATATGCGACACTAATCAGTCAACGCCAAGTCAAGCTGGTTCGGGAACCATTCTACGCTGACTACAGCCGCCTGCATGACGGACGACTGCCCTTTATCAACCCTGTTCCCCTAGCGCGGTGGGGCTACGGGGACACTCTCCCGGATACAGCAGCGGACGATGCCGTGAGAAACAAGACTGTTTTCAAGGACTGGTTCCAGAATGTTGTTGTTCCGGTCGACAACAGGACGTGTGCGTCTTCGATCGTCGCCTATGTCAGTCCACCTGTGACGACTTACCGGAACGCTTATCGGAGCCCTCCCACAATACCGTTCGGGTTCGCGAGCTCCTACTGGAGTGTCTTTGGCGAAGTCCCGGACATTGTTGTACCCAGTAAGTCCACGCAGTATACGACACATTCGGGAGGAGTCCTTCATTGCAGCAGCTGACCCGAACGTACCCCTTCCTAGTCGGTCAAACGCCATACAACTCCACCATCACAAACCACGTGGAGAGTTTGCCGGTTACGATCAACCTTGTCACCGCAAATGGCTGTGAATCCATGCTTCTCCATCTCGTTGCCGACCTGGCAGATGCCGGGCTGCTGACGTCTTCAGCTGTCGGCGCGAGCTCGGTCGATGGAGGGGAAATCCTTTACAGGATCTGACCCATCGGCCAAGAGTACAAGGATCATAACAACGTCGTGAATCCTCGTTTGAGGGAAACACTACTACGCTGGTCCACTGCTGCGTGAATTTCCACACTGAGCAAGTTTGCAATTCGGCTCTTAATTCTGAACAGACTCTTTGTAAGGGCACAGAGTAGACATGTACCTTCCTAGCTATACAGGGATGTCCAAAATCCAGTATTATAGGGATACTTAGGATAATAAAAGACTCCAAACACATGAAGACTATCTTGTGGGTGTTCATTTCGTAGATCAACACCAAACCCATGCTCTTCAGACGAGTTCCAACCCTTCGAGCAAAATGCCTTCCCTATCCCAATCAGATATTGACGCGCTCCTGGGAGTTTTCAGAAACTTCTCGCAGTACGAAGGGATTTCTGATGGATTCCCACAATACGAGGCCGTTGTGACTACCAAGCTGAAGGAATTCGGCCTTGCAGATGAACCGATCTCTCTGCTCATCCCGGCCTTCCCATGGAAGAACCCTAACACTGACAAGGTGCTGAGCACAAACCCCGACTTCGGTGAGGAGCTTGGACTGGCCAGGCTGGATCGCCTCTGCGAGGAGCTTGGCAAGTTCCACCCGCACGGGGCCCAACTGACTCTGGTTGCAGACGGACCCGTATACAATGGTAAGACCTCGCCGAGACCTTCCAAGTATGACTCGCCAGTATCAAAGGGTATGCTGATATTGGGACTGGACAGATCTTCTGGGTATTCCGGACACGGACTACTTTGAATACGGGGTCAAGCTGCGTCAATTAGCTAAGGAGCAGGGTTTCTCCAACATCCGGTTCACACGATTGGTTGACGTCCTCGATCTTGGGGATGGGGACGACATGACGAGGGAAGAGCACCTGTCTATTGCGGATACTGCTCGACAAGAAATGGAGAGTATGTTCCTTGGCGCGGACTTGAGCGTCCAGGGTGAGGTGAGGGCGCACCCCGACACGGCCTTGACATACCAGAAATACGTCAAGTCTGCAAGGGAAGACCTGCGATGGGGTCCAAATGTGGACCAGTCTATCAAGTTGGATGCGGAGAAGTACTCAGCAGAGACCGAGAGGATCGCCGAGAGGATGACTCAGAGGCTGATTGTAAGTCAAGTCTTATCAGCCTTATTACACTACAATCGCACGCCAACCACCCTTGCTGATCACGTCGAACCTCTGACAGGCATATGAGCGGGCACTAGAGCAAAAGTTCCCCAGGTCAATTAGGCTTTCGATCCATCAATCGACGGGGAAAACCAAGATTTCTATACCCCTGATCCCTCAGCCCGGTGAGTTCGGACTGACACCTTGGCATTCTACTCTCTTGGTCACCGAGCAAGGCGAGTTCCGCACCAAGCTGTCGAAGGACCTGGCAGACCCTGCCAGATATGAGGTCATGCAGAGGAACGGGCAACCTTATTACGCCAGAGAGAAACACCCCGACTTCGACTGGCCAGAATATGTCACGGTCTCTCACGAGTATGGTGGTCAGATCATTGTGGAGAACACATCGCAGGTGGAGAGCGAGAAGATATTGACAGATGAGAGCAAGTTAAAGCTTGCTAATCTCGCCTTGAGGCCCGGTGGCTTAGTGGCGAGGGGATTCAAGACCGAATAGTCCGAGAACGACTCGTGATCAGCAAGACAGGGTTTAGATCATGTTTGTCAGACCAAGACTCATCGCTCCGAATCTCTCCGCGTTTCCCGGGTTCTAAAAAGCATCATCCGCTTCGAGTGGCGCCACCGAAGTCTCGGGACATGTTGCCACAAGGCTTAAAATGCTCAGGAAACTGATTATACTCCACATCTGAAAACACCCTGTAACCTTGAGCCAAGCTGTCATTTGCTTCAAACCTCTCTTATCTCTTAAACTTGGCAATGCAATGCCTTGACACGAGCTATCTTGGCATTGTACGTGTACCATAATATTTGTGCAGAACATTGTTCGCCATCAGCACGCAATTATATGATGCAACCTCAAGCTTAAATCTCAGAATTTCAAAGAGCCGGATGTACCCACTTATGTCCCTGGGTATCCATACACTAGATATCCGACCCGAGCTGAATTTATTAACATCGATGTAATTATAATTTAATTTGCTTTATTATTCATTTTCATATGTAAATCAGGGCATGGGTATGTTTTTATTGAAATTTAGTAGAATTGCGCTGTTTCTACTAGATACGTCTGATCTTGGACTCTCGTAATTTATTCCTATCTCATGACGGTGCCTTATTTATTAGTTGTTTTCCTTTCTTGCGATCCACACAGAGTGGATAGTGGCATCATGGCAAAACCTGCTCAAAGAACAGACTGAGTACGTTACCTGAACCCTTGTAACTAGGTAGTTCTATCCCGATGCCCTGTTATGGGTTGCCAGGAGTATCTAGGTGCTATGGGAGTGTGTGCTATAGGAGTAGGTGTATCTTTGGCGTAGTGGAGCAGTAATCCGCCCGCCCTGCTTGACCATGGCGTGGCCTGCCACAGCAATGCATGTCACTTACCCCAGCCTCGGGCCTCATACTCTAATGGGATGCAATAACTTCATTTGAGAAAGAACTGCGCATCATGCAAGACGAAATGCACTGCGCAATGGAACGTCGGATCTGGGGGCTTCTTCACCTTGACTCGGAACAAGTCCCAAGGCACCAATCTCGATGGGAGCCAAAGGCATTTACCGAGACCCATGGAAGCACCCTTGAACTGACAAGATATCACGTTTCACCAGCTTCCTGCATAGATTGTTGCCGCATGATTCTGGGGATCATCTACGGCCTCATAAAGACGCCCGAAAGGTGCTGAGTCATCTATTCAGCTTCGGTTTCTCTCTCTGAATTGTGCAGAGCGTGGTGATTTATAAGATCTCTTTCCGTGCTCATTGGAGCCACTATTTTGATATGTCGTACTAAACCTTGAGATACATCTGCGATCCCTTACCACTATTCATTCTAACTTCACATTAGCTTGAACTCTGTTAGCATCCATAAAAAGCCACTGTTACATAATAGAGCTGACTTCCGCCATGTCCACCACTCAGGTCTTAACGAATTCGCTCACGCAGTATCAAACATTGTCATCAGGTGACTCTCTACCCTCACTGCACCTAATTCCAACTCCTGTGGCGCATGCCACTAGCGAAGGTAAAGGAGTCTCGGCTCCCGAGGCCACTCGTCACAATGCAGCGTTTAAGGCGGAGGAACCGTCGACAGTCGACCGGACGGTGTCTTTGATCATGGACATCCTGGAAAGCTTCAGTCGACAACAAAAAGGGAACAGTACATTTGTTGGAAGGGAGGTGTTCTCGCCCCATGTTCGGCGCCACGTCGTGGCCAAACTGAAGATCCCCATGGTACTTCCAGCATTCCCAGCAAAGAGCATCAACTGCGTCGACAAGGTCCTGGGCCCAAGCCCCGACCTCGGGGAGGAGCTAGCTCTGGACAGGTTGAACGACCTCTGCTGCCGTGTCCAGAAGATCTACACCCCTGGGGCTATGGTTCTGATCGCTACGGATGGGGCATGCTATAACGGTAATTAAACCAAGATATATGGTCCTCGTTACATGTTTCTAGGCTGACTGATTTGAAGACCTCACCGGTGTCACTGACAACAATTTGTGGGAGTATGGGGTCACGGTGCGAAAGATCGTTGCTGCCAAGGGCTACAAATGCATTGAATTCGTCCGGATCATGAACCTGCTTGGCCTATACGAGGAGCCGACTATCACTAAAGAACGCTTCATCTCCTTACTCGAGCCATCAAGGCAAGAGTTGATGGAGCGGTACGGAGACCCCCACTTCGACGCAAATGCTTGCATCAAGAACGACCCCGACTACAAGTTGACCTTTGACGGCTATGCAAAGTTCCTAAAAAAGGATCTGGCTCATGGTCCAATCAGGGACACGGCGATTAGCGGCAAAAAATACAAGTCAAAGGTCCATGACACAGCTAAGATTATGATAGCTCGCGGCGTGGTAGGCAACATAATTCATTCCAACTCGAGCAACAGCGAGCTAATACCTACAGGCATTCGCTAAACTCATCTTGGAGAAATACCCAGAGTACGTGAGGCTATCGATTCACCCTTCTACCGGGTTGACCAAGATATCGATGCCGCTGATCCCGCAGCCAGACTCATTCTCAATGACGCCTTGGCACTGTGCGGTGGCTGTAGATGTCTACGGGAACTTCAAGACTGGACACATCACGACTTGGAATAGTACGCATGAGGTCGTGTATCGGGACGGACGACCATACTTCTTCCGCGAGAAGTCTCCTCTGTATAAATGGGATGCTGAAGTTGACTTTGAGCATCTCTATGGTGGCGGAATCATCGTCCATAACAAGGGGGGAGCGAGCCAAACGACGAGTTCTTTATCGAACTCAGACAAGACCAAGGCTGCCACGCTAGCGGCTCTGCAGGGGAAGCTCGCTTTCAGGGGCTTCTCGTAGACTGCCTGCGCAGATAATGAAATGCCCAGACCGAGCTATTTGGACAGCGTGTGCTTATAATGAAGATCGATTGTGGTGCGACGTTTCTCGTCAACTATCACACTCATGAAATTGACCATGGATGAATATGCTATCGAGAGGGAGGCAATGCGTGAACGCAACCGGTCATAGTTTTAGCCCCGACGATCACCGCAGCGCAAATCAGGGCTTTTGGGTGGCCTTCTTGCCGCCGCGAAACTTCCTCTGGGCTTCCAAGACCAGAATGAGCTGGTGTACTTGCAGACCAGTTCCATCTCATCGCATATGGTTACATCAACGTCCAACCTTCCACCCTGCAGTGTCCTGGCGGCAGTCCTGGTGAATGTGAAGCGCAGCCCCTCTTTGGGAATCCTTTTCTTGAATTCCACATCCAACACGACGGTCGTTTTAAAGGTCCTGGCTTGCTCTGATAACTCCGTCAAGGGGTTGCCTAGGATAGCTGTGGTCCCAGGGTTTGCCTCTGCCCACCGTCTGGCACCTTGCCAGATGCGGTGCGCGTCGTACAAACCACCATTGCGCATCAGCGTATCCGTCATGGACGGAATCATGTCAGTCATGAGGGTGATGTAGGTGGCGTCCATGCGTTGTTCCGACGAATCCGCTCCATGTGTCGCGTAAACCCTCGGTTCGGAAGCCGGCCCGCGGATCGAAGGACAAGATGCGGGCGGTCAAGGGAATGATCTCGCCCTCAACACTCACGGGGATCCAGTTTTCCTCGGGCTTGTCAGCCACGACGCGATGGAAGTCGGGTTTGGGGTTCGGAGGGGGGAGGATTGTCCAGCAAGTCGGCACAGTAGGACCCAGGGGCTTGTCGAAGTTGGTCGAAGTTGCCAGGGCGATGGCCTTGACCTTGGCGTTCTGCGCCAGCTGCAGCTGGAGGGTGCAGGCGGCTGCGCCGAGCTTGAACAAGGAGATCGTGAGGGTGCTCTCGAGTCGATCGCACGCAGGGAGGAACTCGATGCGCAGGTTGAGTGTGTCCGGCTGATTCTTTGCCATCAACGTCGGGTCTGTTGTCAGGTGAATAGCGGCGGCAACGCAACCGCCATGGAGAGCTGTAACGAAAGTCCGAATCAGTTATGAATTCCATCACTTGGCCGGGACTGGCAGTAGTGAATGGTGGCACAGCATCTGTAAGGCATTCATGACATACTCGACGCGACCGTCCAGTCTTGATGCCAGGCAGCGACGTAGGTGTCCGGCGCCGTTTTCCTAAGGTTGATCTGCTGATGGAGTATTCCCGCCATGCTAGTTCATGAAAGCCAAAGGTCCAACGGGCGCGCATTGATGCGCTGGAGGCTTGGGTCATATATGGAATGCCTCTTTTGGGATTGTCCGTCATGGGTGTACCGTTTTTCTCTCTGGTGCTGACGTTGGACCAACGACAGATTGTATTTGGGCAGGGCTGGAAGCACTTGGGCAGAGCGTTACAGCCGAGTTCCGTTGTTTGCAGGGCCTCTGCATGTCTTTGATGACCGTGTTACTGCCACGCCGGGGCACCTTCAGAGTTGGTTATAACGGATGTCTGTGCGCATTACACTTTTAAAACAAAGTTGGTATAAGGTGAGGGGGTCTGCTCAGTACTATCTGTTGGTACGTACTCCTTAATTAGCGAAGTTTGAGTAAAATATTAAGTTTCGGGGATCTCAACTGCTCAGTTGCTTCAAATAGCGTTGGTGGCTTTGCAATTCAGAACGGGGTAACGCTCAGTATAATGAATCAACACGTAATGAATCTGGGGGAGGGCGCGTCGGGAATGAACATTGTCAGTAGTATCCAAGCACATATCTTGGAAAGTCACTCCGTCATTCAGGAATATTATACAGCGAGGCACGCTTTAAGCAGCCAATGGGGTTCCTTTCTACCGTCAGGCCTGCGCACCACAGAAATACATTTCAAGTCCATCTTGCTCTCAGCTCCATAAGTGATGATACGAAGAAAGTGGTAACAAATCAATAAATACTTACAAATAAAACTGAATTCCCAATCTTGGTTTCCCGAGTTCCTTCCGCATTACCTAAACCTGTCTGACCCTCTTTCTGAACTGCACCTCTGGGCCTTGTCGTATAGAGAGAAACGCATCTTCAACTTGGAACTGATTCCTATCTCTTGCTCCCCATCCAAGCTCGGGCTTTCCCCCTCCGAGTGTTGACCCTGGCGCTCTCCGCACCTCCAGCCGATGCAAAGTCTTCGCGACGGTGAGCAGGAGCTCGGCCATGGCCACATTCTTTCCCGCACAACTGCGCGGACCTATAAGGAACGGGTGAAAGCTGGCCCGGAACCGTGATACATCCTCGGCAGTGACGCCGTGGGCCTCGTCAACGATCCACCGCTCCGGCCGGAAAACGGTCGGATCCCCCCAGACCGCTTCGTTGCGTGAGTTGGCCCACGGCACCATGCTTACGATCGTCCCTGGTGGGTAATAATCTCCGTTAATCCGTACACCCCCGGGGAGGACTTCACGGGGCAGCTCGCACGGCGCGGACGGGGTGAGTCGTATCCCCTCGTCGATGCAAGCCTTGAGGTACGTGCAACCGGAGAGCTTCGGCCCATGGACGATGTCCTCGGCTGAGACGAAGGTAGACAGGAGCTCATCTGCGAGTTTCTGGCACCGTCTCGGGTCTCCAGTAAGGTAAAAGAATACGCTCGAAAGAGCGGTAGCCGTAGTATCGGACCCAGCGATGATCAGCAGGCTTGCCTCCGCCCGGAGCTCATCTTCGGTGTATGCCGGGAGCCCCGTATTTGGGTCCTTCGCCTCACACATAAAATAGAACATATCTTGGCGTCTCTCCTCTTCTGGCTTTTCGGCTTGCTCCTTTTGCAGGGCGAGGCGGCTCGTGACGGTATCGTAGACGAACTCGTTGTACTTCCGGACCGTTGGCGGCGTGATCAGATCAACGACACGGTCGAGTCCGCGGGGCTTTAACCAGAGGATAGTTTTGAGGAAGGGTGAACGGCACAACTGTTCCATTGGTAAGCGTTGTGATGTTTATCAACCGAAGGTATAGGTAAAATCACGCAAACTTACTGGATAGTAAAAGCGCATATAGTCTGCAATCGTGTGCGGGATCACTCGAAAAGGGTTCTCTCCGGGCTCTTTGATGTCAAAGGACTTGCCCAGGCTCATGTCCCCCATGATGTCGAATACAAGTGTATCGATCTTCTTACTCAAGTCAACTGGAGTGGACCATTCCGTCGCACTGCTATTCTCCTCCAACATGATCTCGTTCCACCGATCGACATGTTTGGCAATGAATACCGAGACCGATCGCAGTGACTTCTCGGTGAAGGCAAGGTTGAGTATCTTGCGCCTCCTCGCGTGCTCGGCGACGTCGATAGAATTAAAAGTATTTTGCTCGCTGCGCTTCCGCACCATGGCACTGTAGAAAGGGCTTCGCCGCACGTTTGCTTTCATCCCGTGTATGTCAAAAAATGCACGCGGCTCGCTGAAAAGGACCGTGTTGGGTTCTGGGCGAATGATTGGCCCATACATTTGGAATTGTTGCCACAGCCAAATGTGTCGCTTGCCTGTGGAGGCATGGTACCACGAAGGAATGCCACATGCTCGTGCCAAGAGCGGTCCAGGTATGTTGGCTAAGGGGTGCAGGAATAGGTTATACAACACCTTCGCGACGATCTGGTTGACAAATCATTAGTTGCCTGAAATCCTTCCCGTTCTTGGTGTTCTAAGAGGATTCATCAAGCTGGGGTCATGAGAACGTACCAGAAGACTGCTGAGCAGAAGAGCAATCGAGACACAACCACCCACGTTGCTGGAATAAGTAATAATGCCATGCATCATGAAAGTGAAGTAGCTTTGCGAGGAGTCGCTCCCTGCGCTTATCGTATAATTCATTTCACGTTAAAGGCTGTCCCGGAGCACCTATCAATGGAAGACCGAAGCAGAGTCTTTCGTCCATGTATTGTCGACCTCTGTGGCGCAACAAACGGAACGAGGTGAATTTTCCCTTCCACGAAAAATGAGCGATTTTATCAGGAATTCGCTGGCGACTCTACCTCGGAATTCCCACCGAAGAATGACATGTGCGGAGAGATTACTCAAGGACGTCTCCGCGGCTCGCGTTCGGCGATATGGCTTTCTTTCCCGGCTGCGCCTTATAAAAGCAGGCGCTAATGTCCATGAATGATGGCCTGGGCGATTGGATTGGTCGTGGCAGGTCTGTTGGCCAAGTCAGAGCCGAAAACAGCCAGGCTGGCGGGTCATTTATATGCAGGCATAGAACCAACCGCAGCGCCTAGCAGCGGAGATTGTGCTTCTGCGCCGTATCTCATCACCCTGACATGATCTGACATCTGACCGGTTTTCATTGGCACATGTAAGTTAGTACGTATCTAATAGTGCCAGAATCCTTCTCGGATGGCTACTTCCTCCGCCGGATCTGGGCAACTGCTTACGCAGGATCTACGATGCGCGTCGCCAAGTGCCTGGCCCTCCGGAGGATATACCAAAAAGGTCTCGTGGCCGTTGTTGTCGCTGGCTGAATGCCATACAGGAGTCAAGTCTCGCTGCCGCAATCAATTCGTTTCGAACTTTTACTTTCAAGAAGCTAATCGTCAATGTTCGCGAGCACAGCGAGGCTCTCGGCTAGCTTTTGGGCAGCTTGAACCTGGTGGAGAGTATTAAGTAATTACGCAGGATTGATGCGGAGTCCGAAAGGGTGTCGCCAGTGCAGTCTGAGCATTTACGATAATTGGCAATGCATCTTTCACCTTGAGTATCAAAACTACTATCTATTAATATTGATACTCTGGCGATACTAATTGTACGCGACGATAAAGGAACGAGTTTCTACATTGTGCCAAGACTAATATGTACTACGCATAACGTAATCGGGCTTTGATGGATTCATTAGTAAAGATACGTCTTAGCCAACGAATCCGCCGATACCACCATTCCCGCGCAGCCCCCCTCCCGCGAGGATTTCATCTTAGTTCATGGCGGGGACGGTGATCTTCTCGATGAACCACTGCAGTGACAGTAAATTAGCACTAAATCATTCCTTCATTCGGCGAAATCCATTAAGGTCCCACAAATAGTCGGGTCGCCTGTGGCATGGGACTTACAGTCTTGCCGCCATCTTCAGTAGTCATATCAGTGTAGGTGGCACCGTTGCTGCCGTAGATTCCGTTGGAGTAGGACTTGTCAGCCTCAGCAAGCGTGATGGTCGTGTTGACGTAGTACTGGGGCTCGTTGGTGCCGGTGGGGTCGGCGCCGTTGGCGTCCTGCTTCTCGATGGCCGTGTTCCACAGCCTCATGGGGCCGGACGTCTTCTTGTAGGTGGACAGCACCTCGCCGGTGACGGCATCGGTCATGGTCTGCTCCCACAGGTAGGTCGACTTGTCGGCCAGGGTGTAGTTGATGACGATGCCGTTGTCGTAGTTGACGTCGGCCGTCCTCTTGTCACCGACGAACTGGATCTGGGCGCCAGAGTCGTCCTTGCCGTAGACCTCGGACGAGACGCACCACGTCGTGTCGGCGTCTGCGCCGGAGCACTCGCTCGAACCGGCGGGGTACGAGCCGACGATGCTCTGGACCAGGTCTCCTTCCAGCTCCCCGGATGCTGACGCTCCCTGGATACCGATCCACGCGAACAGGTAGCCCTTCTGGCCCTGGGGCATCTTGCCTGGGTAGATGGTGCTGGTTGTGCTGACGATCTCCGAGTTGGTCGGCTGGAGGCCACAGATGGGCCCCCAACCCAGGTCCTCAACTCCGGCCTGGCGGCTGTCGAGGATGGCCTTAGCCGTTGCCGATGAGGTCGACAACAGGAGGGCTGCGATTTCAGACTTGGAGAAGAACATTGTGGGAAACTTGTATAAACGAATGTGTGTATATAGGAGTTAAATGAACGAATATGAAGGTCCTGCTTCGAAAATGGCTATTTTGAAGTCTATAAATGTGTTGCACAAATACAATACAATTAATCTAGCAAACTGGATGGCCAAGCCTTTATAAGGCTCGACCCCCTGAGTGGCCTGAGTGGTGGATTGCCGTTAAAACAGAAATAAACGCCCTATTTCCCTGATTCAAACAGTCCACAGTTAACCCTAGCAATTTCATCTATCGCGTGGGTACGCGGTGGGGAAGTGGGCCTCGTGGGCCATGCGCTGTCGCCGGGAAGGCCAGATCCACCTGTAGGACAATTTTCCTGAAACGGAACGAGCTTTCCACGCAGACTTCGTCCTCATTTGTTTCCGCATGGTATGTTTCCCCGTGTAGGCATCGGTACTACACTAAGTCGCCTTTGCCCCTCGGTCCACGTCCATCATTGCTTGCTCGGTGCGACATGCTATTCTGATCCGTAGCAGGGAACCCCTGGGCGGCTACGTTGCCTGCGACACACCGGACAGCCAACCTTGTGTTTAGCTTAAATAGACCTTGTGGTCTAGCACTAATCCTATTACGATATCCTATTGTCGTTCCAGCCTAGCAGGAAAACTCAAAGAATATAATCAGTCCTATGGTCTAGCACTAAAAGGAACGACAATAGGCCATGAGGGTACCTGGTTCAGCCTCAGCTGTGAGAATTAACTTATGGCACCACTCGCATCTCATGCCAAATATCGACTTCATTCCTTGGTACAGGGGCCTCACTATCTCCAATTGCTCCAATACTCGTCTGTCAATGCATTCCTCTGAGTGAATTTTGCAGAAACGTATTGATTGAATTTCTATCGGTGCATGTTCTCGTCCTACTCATCCAATTTGATAACCTCAACAGGCGCCTCACGACTGCCACGCAATACATGGAGTACCTCATAAGGTGTACATCGATGTTCAATGGCCTATGAGTGGCCGCGTTACATATCTTCTGTTGAAATATCAGTACCAAGCTTAACGACAAATATGAAGTGAAATTTTGGCTCGCAGGTCCTATTCTTGGGTGTCGAGACCTTTAACCCGGGCAACCGAGCCAAAAATAACGAGTTCGGGATGTCAGACACACAAAGCACCTTCTTGCATCCATTGCCTCCTCAGCGTGCTATTTATAGTAAAATCTATAGATACAGTGCCAATTACATATGTATCTCTTTCTCATGTGTACAAACGCGCGCCGTTATCCCAAAAATTCGCTCCGTCACGATCGCAAACTTCTTTTCTTAGCCCAGCATGTTAATTGAACCCAACAACCAACAGGCAATCAAAACGCCACCAACGGAATCGGGACTTCTGCAGTGTCAGCTCTGACACTGGATGAATCACCTGGGGCCATTTCTCTCTCCTTTGGTAGCCGGCCGCACTCAAATTGTGCACCTTTCCCAAACTAAAGGGTTGACTCCTCATTGCCCTCTGAGAACTCTCTTCCCGTTACGTTCCTCGTCAGTATCACAGGACGAGGGGAAGTTTCATCTATTCCAGAATTCAATCCATGCATCGACTCCTCTTCCGTCCTTACGTTAATATTAGCCTTCTCTTCCAAAAGCCTCCAAACCCCGTACCACTGTCAATCCACCGACATGACATTCCAACCGAAGCAAATCACTGACTACCAATCCGAGCAACTTTCCGAGCTTCAGGGAAATGTGACCGAGCAGGCAATCAAGTTCACTCTCAGTCTGATACCCATATTCTCCGATGGCGACGTTATCCACGACAACGCGTGCGGCTACGGCGCAGTGACGAAAACCATCATGGGTCTTGCTCCGCCGTCGGGCATACACATTGCCGCAACCGACATCAACAAGCAGTTCGTGGATGGAGTGGCCGGACTGGCCGACAAGAACGGTTGGACTGTCAGCACAGCTGTTATCTCGGCGTAGGAGTTAACTTTCCCCAACCACCACTTCACGCACTCCCTGACCAGTTGTGCGTTTTACTGTATCGGTGATTACATCACCGCTCCTAAGGAGGTCCAGCGTTACCTTAAGCCCGGCGGGATAGCTGTTGCTCGATCTGGGTCTCGATGCCGCACGTCGACGCCCTGCAACGCGCCCACTGGCTCACGCGCGGTAGAAGACGGCCCTATGCCAACGCTGTTGCCCTTTGAGGGATTCCAGGAATCCGACCTTCGCTATTCTGTCGAAGCAGGTGGTTTCAAGTCAGAGAATATAACCTGCTCAAATCAAGTCTGCGATTTAGATCTCCTGAATCTCAAGCGCTGGGCACAGCTGGCCTGGAGCTACCTGGGAAAGTTGCTAGGCGGGTGGACCCAGAATGATGAAGACAGATGGGAAGAATCCATTGATTCTATAGTAGAGAGTTTGCATAGCGGGGATGGCATAACTCAAAACGATAAGGGTCAGACTGTTCTCAAAATGGTTGCCTGTTGGCCGTCGCCACAAAGTAGGGGATGCGGCTTAATTTTTAGGCTCTATGCCGGTACTTAAGAAGATTGTCTCCGTTGCATGGTCTTACACGAGCCAACGTTCTTTTCAATTTCTTAGTCTATGTACAGGGAGTTGTCGCTGCAGGTTGAGTCTTTCATAGTCAGACAACCCCATAGAATCAGTTTGGGTGAACGACAGCCTGTTGCGTAAGACTTTGAACGAATTTTTCCTAATCGGACATTGTAACTAAGAGGGCATTCATAAATCCAGAACCCAATGCCACTCAATAGCGCCTATTGATCGGCTCATTGTCTATGAAGCAGCATCATCATGAAATTGAAGGTATGTATTTTATGATATCAAGTCAAGAAATGATATATTTGATCGAGTTCATAAATCAGGGCACATTTTAACTGTTTACAGTTGACCCGTGGCGTCCTTCCTTTGCTTTCAACACCCCAACCTTCTCGCATATCAAATTTCAATTTTATTATGTGTAAGGAGGAGTGTTTGTGTAGGGAAACAAAGATTCACACGCAAAAAAAGGAAGGCATCCTGAGCATCTCCTCAAACCACCCCCAAAACCCGAATTTAGGTGACGAATTTGACAGATGTAGTCAACGACACGATGATCACTTGCGTGACCGGTTCTTTCACAGACACAACGGTGGCGAAAAGTGGATTCTCCAAATTTAATATTCTCATTTTGTACTTTTTTAAGGTGACTGTTACGATACTTACCATGTTGTGTCCATAGATGCGCACCCAACGATAACTAGTCAGTTTAGCAAGGAGGCTTGCGTTCATCATGTTTCTGCAACCTCGCACTCTTCTTGGAGTCAGGCGTACAATCTTGCTTGAAGTGGAGTCATTTTGTTCTCTGTGAAGTCTAAACGCTACAGGACATCTAAGTAGTCGAGCTTTTCTGCACGATGGACATCATAGCAACTCGTCTATGCCTTTGGCGCCACAGAAAATTGTTTGTTGAACACATTTCCTGGATCATACCTGGCCTTAAGCTTCTGCAGACGGGGATAATTCAAGCCAAACAGGTCATCTGATCCCTTTGAATCGTAGTCTGCGGATACACGTTAGTATGTCAACACTGCCGGCTTCCGAAGTAAATGTGACGACAATGGACTTCAAACAGTACTTACGGTCGTAATTGCCATAGGCCAACACAGTACCATAGTCTCCAGCTCTTTGCGCTCCGCCCGCCTTCTCGAACCATTTGTCAAAGATTCCTGAGATGTGTCGCGCCCACTGCCTGCCCAGAGCATCGTTCTCTGGCTTCGACCAGTAAGGACAGATGTTTGCGTTCATATGCCAGCCCCTGTTGGCGAAGCTCATATCCTCGTTGCTAGCTCGGGTGTTCATGACGTAGGGGTCGAACAACTCGTAGATAATCTGCGAGCCTTGCATGTCCGGGTTCTCGTCGGTGAATTTGGTGTACTCGGCGAGGACCTCTTTGACGGAATCCGCCTGCAGTGGAAGTGGAAACACAGCGCCCTTCATGCTGACGCGGAAGCCGTGGGGCCCATGCAGGGTCTGGTTGGCAATATGGTAAGGGACTTCCTTCATGGTGTCCTGAACAGGGCCAATATCGTACAGTGCCTGGAAAGCCTTCTTTCCCTCCTCCGCGGTTCCGTCGAATATGGTGGCCACACCAATGACGGTCCGGCCTCCCGCCTCCGGTGGACGCGTGAGGACCATGCCGCCCATTCCGCGGCCCGCCAACTTTGTCTTCCCCTTTCCGTCTTTCGGTCCGACGAATAGGTCATTGACAACAGCCACTACCTTCTCGAGGATAGGAGGGGCTGGTGGGAATGCCAGAATACCGGCCCACATAACGCCTTGCTCGAAGGCCTGGAACACGAACTCCGTCACCACGCCGAAGTTGTGCCCTGCACCGCGTACAGCCCAGAAGAGGTCAGGATTCTCCTCCTTTGACGCCTTGGTGATCTCGCCGTTCGCCAGAACAATCGTAACACCCAGGAGATTGTCGATCGTGAGGCCGTGCTTGCCGGTCAGCCAGCCATATCCGCCCCCGAGCGTCAGGCCGCCAACACCCGTGTCCGAGATGGTTCCACCAACAGTCGCGAGGCCGTACGGCGCCAAACCGGCGTCGACCTCGCCCCAGTTGGCACCACCGCCAACCTTGACCGTCTTGGCGGCAGGGTCGACAACGATGTGCCGGATTCCTCGCAGGTCGATGAGGACACCGCCATTGGTGCTGCTCGAGCCAGCCGTGGAGTGCCCGCCGCCGCGGACGGCCAGGTCAAGTTTCTCCGAAGCGACGAATTTGACGACTGTTGAGACTTGGGAGGCGTCCGTTGGGACAATGGCCACCCCGGCTGGCTTCTCAGCTGCTCTGGACCAGCGCTCAATGGCTTTGTCATAGCCGCTGTCCGTGGGAGCGATGATTTTCGCATCCGTCCCGCTCAGAAGGGAACGGAGCTTGTCGATGTCTCCGGATGTTACAGCTCGAGCCATATTTCCTTCGGCAAGTTATCTCAAGGGTGTCTTCGCGTGGTCTTCTTGTCGCAAACGTGGTGATTGCTCGTCAAAATATTGGTATAAGAGTAGGAAGATGGAATGTCCGTTTTCAGTATCTACGCACCAGAATATATTATACCTGCGGTCAACCGAACGAGGACGTGCTTGACAAATTGTTAATAATAGAGGCGAGTGAAAGCCTCCATGCGGGGTTAAAAGAGTCGTCGATTTGAATCGTATCTAATGTTTATCAAATACACTCAAAGAGAAGTGCGAGCAGCTTTACATATGTGCACTTTCTAATATAATGCCCACTATACTTCGGCCACCCGTGGAAGTGCCCACTCTCTTGTTTAATCACGGCCCACCCAGACCATTCCGTAGAGCTGGCCACCCTGATCCCCCCACTTGAGCTTTTTCTAAGTCGAGCGCCAAGGATGTCCTGATGTCCGTACATACAGGCATCCACGGACCTCGGACATCGACTTTCGCCGTGCGTTGGGCCGCGGAAACGTCCGAGGTCCGCTCCGATCACATCACAGAAATGGGTGGCTGGACCACCCTTGCCATTGTACAGTTGGCACACTTCATTTTCCTTGAACTTTGAGCTTGATTAAATTTCGGTTCATGATGGGTAAGGATTTGAAGACACGTCAAGAAATGCAAGCCAAATTGTCCAATGATAACAGAGGTAGGTAGCTTAGTTAACTAGTCTCCGTGGCTAAAATGTGAAGAC
The DNA here is from genome assembly GCA_023703485.1 of Diaporthe caulivora. Taxonomy (NCBI): domain Eukaryota; kingdom Fungi; phylum Ascomycota; class Sordariomycetes; order Diaporthales; family Diaporthaceae; genus Diaporthe; species Diaporthe caulivora. Next base: position 403,233 of record JAMPTR010000005.1, read on the forward strand.
CGATATTACACCATGGAAGTGCACAAAGCCCCGTGTCTCCCTTCGCTTTCCATGGAATGTGTGGCCACAACATCCTCTACCACATTATATACCTGCATCAAAGAAAATCTGGCAACAGAACGTCATTCTTGGGCTCGCTTTCCAGACAAAACCTCCTTCTCCTGATGTACCGCAACATGATTGTTCAGCAAATGGGTTGGATCTTCAACGAACCATGCAGCCGCCAGTGCAATCACACCAAATGGAACAGTACAAATGAACACTATACGAAAAGCATGCGCATAAGCATCCTTCAATGCCTGTGAAGCCGCTGCCGCCACCTCCGGCGTGATATCCGGAACCGCTAGAAGTATACCCGGCACGCCCACTGCGTTTTGTATGACAGCCGGGATCAAAGTGCCGAGACCTGTCGCGGGGAACCCATTGGCCAGTGCGGCCTCCGCGATTTTCGATCCCAGCTGCTTGTTGATGATAGAGTTCAAAATGACTGTGAAGATGGCGTTGCCGACGCTGCTGCCCACGCTTCGGAATGTTCCGATCAGGCCGGCAGATATTCCAAGGTCCTCCTGCGGGACGTGTAGGCTCGATGAGACGTATGCGAGTGATATGATCCAAATGAAACCGAACTGCCCAAAGAGCTGTATCGCCATCCAACCCGCTTTGTTTTGCGGCAGAACAGCAGCGTAGCAAGCGGTGAAAACGACCTCCGTTGTCAGTGCGAACAGGATTTGGTAGCGAATGTGCTTTATCTTATGAATAAAGAAGGTGATAGTCCCAGCTACCACGCCAGACATATTAGAAGGTATCTGGTAGACTCCGATCTGGAGAGGCTCGTTGGTATATATGAAGAGGGTGGCTTGAGGTGCAAGAGTTGTCGATGCTTGCCAGATCATGCCGGCCACAAAGATGATCAGCAGATGGACCGTGAACTTCCGGAACATTTTGAATAGACGGAAAGGAAATATAGGGTTCTGGGGGATCGTAAAGTCGTAGGCGAAGCAGCCAATTAACACCACCGCCCCAACAGTAATTGTTGAGGCCACCAGTGGAGTCGAGTAAGAGTTCGCTCCCAGCTCAGTAATGCCGATCAGAAAAACAGTTATGCCGATGGCGAAAAGACCGATGCCGATGAAATCCAGCTCTTTAAATTCTTGCCAACGTGTCTTGTCGTAGTCGTTTCGGGGTCGCGACGGAGGAAAGTAGAAGGTGGTGGTTCCGGCAATGGCAACACCAGAATAGATAATGGCGAGATAGTAACACCATCGCCAGGTGGCATGGAGGACGAAGAGATTGCCCATCAGCACACTCAGAAATCCCCACGGTGCAGCAGGCGCGACTTCAGTCCATCCAATTCCCATTCCACTATCCACTTGGTCAGCGTGTCCATGCTTGTAGGGATCATGGCATTCACTTGCTTACCGATATTTATTAGGGAGTAATTCGGAGATGCCTGCGTAGGCTACGAACGTCATGCCACCGCCAAAGCCAATAATCGCAGATCCAGCCACCACGGTGGTCAGCTTTTCGGCTGTGGCCGCAATGATCTGTCATGATCAGCACCTGGCCATTCCTTAGTGGCCCACGAGTGACTTACAGCGCCAACCAAGGTGAGAATTTGGCCCGAGATCAGCACGTATCGCCGTCCAAAAATGTCGCTCAGTCCACCTGCGACAGAGAAAGAGACGGCCGAAGTTATTAGCCACGACCCGGGGATCCACACAATGTCCTCCGAATTGCCGAGGGCCTCTCCGATCTGGGAAAGGATTCCTGACGGCAGCAAGAGGCCACCGGCGACTGAGGGTACGAAGGACAAGCCCATAAACTGTGGGAATGCAGTATTAGCTGTGGTGATCCGTCAGCTCGGCCCAGTTAGACACTTACAAACACAGCCAATATGGTAGACCACGAGACCTTCTCAGCCGGTTCATCGCCTCGGCCAGAGGTACCAGGCGCGGTCGGGCCAATCTCAGCCGCATCATGTACTGGAGAGACGGTCTCGGCTCTCTCTACCTGCACCTTCTCAGTGGAATCTTCGAAATGTGCCATTGTGCCTCGAGAAATTGAAGAGTCTATTCAGAAAAATGGTTTTCCAGCATGTAGTTCACTTTGTCATGCCTTGCATGGGCCTCCAGCCGTCCAGCTTAGGATGCCACGGTTCATAAGTATCGACGGCACTTGCATGTGAGTTGCAATTGGCCCAGAGTGGGGCATCAAGCTTGGGTTAACTACCACGCTACGGTGGACTGCCTATAGCCGTGGCATTTTCTACATGCGCTGAAGTCTGCTATCCTCTGCTACGTGTACAACCAGGGACCATGTCAAATTCAATGCATGCGCCCCAAGTGGCACTTGACAGGCCAGTTATGGGCTGGGCGCTCTCAGCAGACAATGGTCCACCTGCGCTTTCTAAGAGCTAAGTCAACTTGTCTTAGCCACGTTTGCTTGGTCTGAAGAATATCATTGAGAGACCCGTCGCAAGGGGCGCGCTATTGTAAGATGGGTTCAGCCACACTTGCGGGCAGCTATATAAACTCCAATACTTCGGGTGGGGCTCGTTCCATATACGAGTGGCTACCCGGCGGGTGGGCACTTTTCAGGTGGGCAACGGGTGGGTCACCATCAGTGGTAGCTAAACTCAGAGGGAGCGGCGAAAGCCAGCCAAGCAGGCATACCCCATGTAGTTCGGTGAGGTTTCGAATCCGGCATCATATATTTCATGTCGAACATCCCGCCATTTCTTAAACCATTAGCAAGGAAAATTACGGCCATGTTAGCCAGCCTTTGACGTCCCATCGTGGACAATACTGTGGCATCATCCATGGGATACTTAGGCGAGCCAGTGGGCTGGAGACAATGTCAATTATCTCAGCCTGGGATGTTCTCACACTCAGTTATGACACGGATCTTCAAGCACCGTGTGCCAAAGCCCCCGATCGGCGCCGTGTCGTGCCTGGTGGTCAACCAAGGCCCCTCGCCTGCTCATGAGACCGGGGCAAACGCCCTACCTAGGTAGTGAAAGGCCGTCACCCGCGCATGACAGCTCCACATTGACATGCTTGACTTGGAGCTTGCGCCAAGTCTGGTTGCCTCAGTAATGATATCGCCACATCCAGCGAGACAAGTTGGGCCGGGGAATGGTGGACACCTTAGTCACCCTACATCCCGGATTCCGTAGAAATTCCTCTCCGTAGTCCTGTTTCGCCTACGTGACGCCTTTAAGATGCTGAGCAAGACATCTTAGCTTTTCTGACACGGCAGGAGGCCCTTGGACAAATTAGCATTCCAATCCGCGCCGGTGGACAGGCTGGCCTTGGAGGATATTTGCTTACATGCCCAGACCGAGCCGTCGCGCAGGACCTCAGCGTTGGCCTCGAGGGGGAAGATTGCGAGGTCTCCTACCGCTTTTGACTGCACTGCCTCCACTTCCGCAGCCGCTTCCCTGATAAGCATGTCGAGGGTTGTCTGTGGGTCCGGAGCTGGAATCGCGGATCGTCTAGTTCGAAGATACCAACACAGCAGAAGGCCTGCCGTAAGCTATTAGCAAGACTACTGCGGAGGCAGGAAAAGTGATATACATACCTCCCTCGAAGACAGACGTGGTCGCTAGAGGCGCGAACCGATATGGACCAACCTTTTGCAGGTATTGTAATCCCTGACGGCAGTCGTCTCTGAGTACTTCCGCGGCACGGGTCAGTGCCTTTCCCAGTGTGACCGAGTCCGGGGGCTCTTTGAAGACCCGCTGAGACACCACTACCGACTGTTGGCCGCCAAACGTCTCCGGTGCACACAACAAGCTCTTCATGGCAGTCAGCTGGAGATGCCCGTATAGATGATAATATGCCGAGTCCAGGAGTGACTTTGCAGATCGTATCAGCGGCGAACACATTGGCCGGTGCCTAGCTTCGCTCGCCGCCCGGACGCGCCACATTTTGTCCAGAACCTCGACCGACTTGACCATCTCGTTGACAAAGCTCTTGTAGAGCTGTGGGTGCTGGGAGCTGGTCAGCGTCTCGAACGAGCAGATGTGGTCGAGCACGGCGGAGACGAGGCCGAGGAATCCAAAGTCCCCGGTCTCCTGGGCTGGTGTCTGGCCCGCGATGAGCAGCCTGAGGGTGTCATGAAAGTCGGTTGGGTTCGTGTGCTCCTGCCAACCGGACTCGTCTTCTTGTCTCTGCCATATCGCCATGATTGCCGGCAGCGAGAACTTGCAGTCGGAGCTGGGTAGAGTGAAATGTCGCTTCCCGGACGTCGAATTTAGGGCGGCACCGAGGACAATCGAACCGACCATGCACCTATACAGCCTTTTAGAGTGACTTCTTCCAAAATGCAGGAACAGAGAAAGGGTGCGGTACCTGTTTACGCTCTCTCTGCACACCCAATCTTGATAACTTGTTACTGCCATTGATTTCGTGGCATCTACTGATTCTTGTGCCATCTGAAAGCGCACGCGTCAGCCAAGTCAACTCGATTCACAATTAAATGTTGGAGTTCATTTCAGATAGACTGTCCATCATACCTTGGCATTGGTAGAGATTATGCTGGCTACTCTAGGTGGTGTTATCCACTCTGCGGCATATATTTCAAAGAAGCCCATCAAGATATTCGTCTGTAAGGGCCAAAGCTGGAATGGCCCGCCTTTTTGCCAGTGCTAGCACTTGGGTCAGTCCAAGCAAACTCATGTTAAGTGTGGCCTATGTTCGAATGTCATGTCGCCATTGCGGCTGTGGAGTTGCCCCTGAAGTGCTTTGCACCTGACCTTTGGAATGGAGATCTCACCTGTGATACCAGCTTCAATGTGATTGCGTGCAACCTTGCAGCGGGCTGGTGTTCGCTCAGGTACATTGCGCCGCATGCCATCATCTCCAGCAACAGGGGTGCTATATTCAGTCTCGTGTCAGCCCCTACTCCGTCATCTGTGAGGGTACACCTACATGTAACAGTGGCAGCATCGAATGTAGGCTCATGTACTATAGGCAGCTGCGGGTCCATGTACTCGTAGTATGCTTTCACATAACGTATTACTGTGTGTCGCGAGGGGAATCGAAAGTTCATCAGCTTCTGGTCCGGGTCGTACGAAGCCAGGTTCGTCTGTGCCTGTTCATATCCAGCATTGTCGAACCCAAATATGGTCCTGGTCTGCTCCCATGTGCGTTCTGGGGAGAGAGGGGGCCCGACGGGCAGGGCTTGAAGATTCCTCGGCGTGTGGTTGGACGCGCCCGACGTGATGTCCGGGACTGATGCCAATAGCATGTCCCACAGGTCGGAATTTAGTAAGTCATTCGGAGGGAATATGTCAACGACCATGTCCTCCCGCACGCCTTGTTCCGGAAGGGGAGTGTTTCCGCTCCTGAAGAGTCCAAGGTCGGGAAATTGGAGGCCTGGATCAGAGAAGACGGTACAAAGGTCGTTGCCGCCATCTGGCGCGTGGACCTGCGTCAGTCCGGTTTGTGTGCTGCCGCCATCTTGTGATACTGGTGTCGAGGACGGGCTGCTTAGGGTATTGGCGGTCTCGCCGTCCGCATTGCCTGGAGTTGGGGGTCCGTCTCCGGTCCTGCTTGGTACCTTGCCCGGGTGGAAGTTCCGCGTGTGACGGACAATGACGTCTTTTCTTGACGATGATAGTGAGCAGTAAGCACACGAGTAAGGTTTCTCGCCTTGGTCTAGCACCGAAGAGGTCAGCTCTGGGCTTTCGGAGCATGAGTGTATTGTGAAGTCGTTCAGAACATACGCGCTCGCTGGTGACGCCTCAGGTGCGCAGCACGGTTGAAAGCCGCGTTGCACTCGGTGCAGGAGAAAGCGGCCTTGTGAGCTTTCTTCGGTATTGCGTGGACTGTGATAGATGCCTGCGGTTGGGATTCAGGGGGTGAAGCCGTTGCCATATCTGTCTGTGGGCTCCGTCAAAGAGCAAATCGCTTCCGGCTGCATCGCAAGCTGTAAGGTGTCTGGGGGCCGTCGTGTTGTTCTTCGAGAGACAGGCCGCACGCGGCGATCGTGTTCGTCCCACAACACGGAGCAAGTGTCTAGAGTGGTTGACTGACTGACGTTGTCGTGGTCGAAATCGGCCGAAATCCTACTTCCGGAGTTCCCTGGGGCTTCAAGCTTGGGCCGGAGAAATGCGGGGAAGACAGGGTAGAGCATAGCATCAATATCGATAATTATGGGGAACAGGGGCAACGAATACGTGTGTTGTGGTTTAGCGCCGCGTCACAACAGCCATCGGGCTCCTCCTCGGAAACTCTAAATACTAGCTATAGCCTTGGCTAACCGCAAGGGCTTCACCGGCTTGTCCAAATTGTTAGGGATCTCAACTCTGTGTCAGCTCAGTTCCGAATCACCAAAAACTACGTAGGCCACCAAATATTTGGACAGGAAATATGCATCTCGCGCTCTCTTGGCTTGTCAATAGTTCATGACGTATTCCCTGTGAGAAGCAAGATCATTCATTTCCTTCATCGAAACGGTACATGGTCATTAGATGGCCCCGGGTCAAACTGAAACATGGGGCAACGTGCTAAAGGTAAGTTGACCTCATATAGGGCATCATCCCATGAAGTTTCCAGTGGCGGGCTGTCCAATTAATAGAAATTCGGGATGACAACTTCGCATTCAGATGTCCAACACGTTGCCTATGTAAATTTGCATCAGCAGCATGATTGGAAGCAACGTCGGCTATACTCATCGAGCCCTCGAGGTGCTTGGGTGACAGCTCATGGTTATGCGGATGGTCCTCCCGATATCAGAGCTCGGGTTCTCCAAGGGGGCCGGTATTTCCGGTCCCCGCATGTGCATATGCAGGGCTTTGGCTAGGTCCACAGCCGAGCGGTAACCCAATTTCTCCCCACCTACACCTCATTGGCCCGTTCCAATGTGGCTTTTCTAGGTTGACCTCGATGGCTTGGAACCCACCCTCGCGGACCTGCTGTGGGTGGGCACCCGGCGGTGATACAGTTGCGGGTCGAGGATTGATAGGAAACATGGGCATTTCTAGCATACAGAAAGGTAAATCGGGGGCCCATTGTGTGAGTTTATCCCCCTTAGTCATAATACACTTATACCGAGATCGGCTCCAGAGCTTTGTTCATTAAGATCTATAAGCCCACGCTGCCGGTACCATTGCAGCCAATTTTTGAAGCCACCATAGACACGAAGCCTGAGCAGACTTCATATTTCATTATGGCCCAAGCAGACGAGAGCAACAAGGTCTTGATAATAGGCGCCGGCCCTGGCGGGCTGGTTCTAGCCCAGATCTTGCGGCGACACAACATCCCTTTCGAGATTTTTGAGCGCGATGTTGAGCGCAACACGCGAAGCCAAGGTTGGGCAGTTGCACTCGTCGAGTAAGTGAATGCATCCTAGTAGTCGCTGCGTGATGTTCAAACAGTCACTGATGCCAGCTATTCCAGATGTATACCCGGTCTCGTCAAGCTCCTCCCGGAAGACATTGGCGACCTCCAGTCCGTCAGCGTCAACTATGGCATAGAGGACTGCGATACCATGGCAATGATCGATGCCTCGACGGGCGAGCTGGTTGCTACGATGGGCGGCGTCCCGCGCGGACAGCCCGGCTACGTCCTCCGAGCGAGCCGCGTTCACTTCCGCGAGTTCCTGTGGAAGAACCTAAATGTCACGACCGGCAAGAACTTCTCGCACTACACCGAGGACAAGACCGGGGTAACGGCATATTTCAAAGACGGGACAACTGCTCGGGGGGGACTCCTGGTCGGCGCCGACGGGGTGAACTCCAAAGTGCGCACATGCATGTTCGAGGGCAAACAAACGGCAGTCCAGAGCCAGTACGTCGCCGTCACGGGGCAGGGCGAGCTACCGAGACAGGTGTACGAGCCGATCCGCAAACTCGGGACCGCGGCCGTCCTCGGCAACACCCAGGAAGCGCGGTGCCTGTTCGGCCTCCGCTCGATGGCGCCCGACAGGTCAAGTGCCCTTTTCTACTGGGTGCTCGGCATCCGCTCCGAGAACCCGACAGCAGAGGCGGAGTGGTTGGCGCAGGCGACCAAGGAGGACCTGTACGACAGGGCGACCGAGCTCACCAAGAAGTGGCCGCAGATGCTGAAGGATATCATCGAGCACACGGGCCCTGAAGGCATGTTCACGCCGCCCATCAGGTTCTACGAGTTCGTGCCGCCGGACACGTTGCCTGGTAAGCGGGTCACGCTGCTCGGCGACGCCGCCCACGCGATGATCCCGTTCCGCGGGGGTGGCGCCAATACGGCTATCAGGGATGCGTGCGAGCTCGCTGAGCTGATCATCCAGGCCAACCAGAAGGATCTCCCGCTGGACTGGGTTCTGGGACCATACGAAGAAGTGATGCTACCGAGGGGAAGGGATATAGTTCTGGCGAGTAGGGCTGCTGGAGAGTCAGTAGAGAAGATGCATGCGGCTGTCAGGGCTGCGGGACACTTCGGTGGGAAGCCTCCTCCCAAGACCAAGCAGTATGAAGAGTAAACAATCAAGCCTTTTATTTCATTAGTATCTCTTGCCCTATTAATAATCTTCTAAGTCACCGAAAATTTGTGCTCTAGATGTTTTCGGTCCCTTTTTATCCTTGAGTTTAGGTCAAGGAAATCGTGATGCTAACAGACATCAAGATTAAGTACTGCTGGGCAGAGGCCACCTTTCACCTAGCTCGTTTGCTCTACACGATGGACGCACCAGACAAATTCGAAGCCGCCCAAAAGGTATTCATGATGAGACAATAAGACTTCAGTTTCAAAACAAATCACTGACGTTGGTGAGTCTCCCGAGATGCACAAGTGATGCCTTTCTGATTTGGACGTCTTCGTATCTAAAGCATTTTATGGACTAAATACCTAGGTATTGAGATCTTCACTCTCTGCTTTCAACATTTGCGAGCTAAACTGTACTCCTCCACATCTAATACCATCAAGAATCTCCCAGCAGATAATGGTCAAACCAAGCAATAGCCTGGTAGAAAGCCTGCTCCTTGGCAAACTTCGAGACTTTGTCGTTCAGGTCGCAGCGCACAGCGAAGCCATGCTTCACGCCGGAGTAGAAAAAGATCTGCCAGGGCTGCTTGGTCGTCTTAAGGATCTGTTCGGTCTTGTACCGCCTCTCGTCAGGGAAGATGTGGTCGACCTCGGCTGCTGCGATGGCCAGCGGCCCGCCCAGCCTGGCGAGCTCGTCCTCGCCCATGAAGCTCGGGTGCGCGACGTAGCCGACCTGGATCCCGTCCGTGTAATGACGTACGAGATACTATAAAACTGTCAGACTCATTCTTTCCCCCTGCCGCCAGAATCTTTTACGCATGCACAACAGGATGATTGTTTCTCACCTTAGCTCCAAAGCAGTACCCTACAGCACCAAGCTTTCTAACCCCGTATTCGCGCTTGAGGACATTGATAGAGTCGACGATGATAGGATCGACAGCCTCTTCTATGTGCGGGTTCTTTCCATTGCTCCCATGCGCGAGCCATCCCTGGATATCATAGGTTGGATCCTCCGTCTTGTGGACGGGGACGGGGTCGCCATAGAAAAGGTCAACCAGCAGGGTCAAGTATCCGGCTTCTGCAAACTCGTCGGCCAGGAGTTTACTGTTCTGCCAGACGCCCATGATATCAGATAAAAATAGGACTGCCGCGTCCTTGTGGGCTTTCTCCGGCGCAGGTTCTGCGAGGTAGGCATCGTACTTGCCAGCTACCCTGATTGTTTTCCCCTTTGGTGTTCCTCTGGTTCGATGATCAGTAAATGGCGAGTATTCCACTATTTCCGAAGGTACGTTGTATCCATCATCGAAGGTCTATGACAACACGCCAGTGCTAGTGGAGCTCGAGAAAAGATGTGCCGTGGTACTTACTCGTGTCTGAAACCGACAGTGCAGCAAAGAGAAGGAGGATGAGAAGCCATGGTTATGTATGAAGCTATGCCCTGAGTTCTTAGTGCCAAGCTCAAATATGATCAGTTGAAAAGAAAGAATGAACGGGTCCTTTTAAATCCAAATATTGGAAATATGCAAGTTTTGACTGCAAAATTAACAAGCATGCATACAGTAGGCAGAAGAAATTACAGAGCTAAAACATTTTATCTTGATTACGTGACCTTCCAATTCACGAAAACAATTCTTTTTACGCATCGGAGTTTGGGCTTTTGTCCGACGACGGGGTATTCTACTTGGCGTTGACGATCAAGTGGGCTCCGGTGAGGGTGCCACCCGCGAGCCACTTGCTCTGGTGTTGTTAACTTAGCGTCCACAAAACGTGGGTGGGCAACTACCCAACCTACAGCCAGAACATCATCACCCGGATGGTGTTCTTTCTCGGAAGAATTATTTGGGCATTGGGAGATAACCCTCTCTTGCTTTTCCATAACTACATGCAGTACCCTTGCGTCTCACTTCAGTGGCCTCATTTTCTAGCCTGCGACCCAAGCAAGAAAAGTCCATGGCTGAGACGAGTCTGGGCACCTCAAAATGTTGCCCTGTAGCATATGATTCTTTGGCTGCAGTAGCATGATGCCGGATCAAACACTCACAACGACTGAGGCTGGCAAGTATCCCGCGTAGAGAAAACGCAGACTTCCTCTGTATATACTTAATAGGGCTGTAAGGTCTGCGCGCCACACGTCGCGAAGACCTGTGGCCTCCCTGTATCGTCAGGTGGCCATCTCCACGTCTCTCTGTCCTCGTCTCTGCGTCCCCTACCTACACATCAGCTGCCGAGGCTCCGCCATCCATGCAGTGAGTGGGCCCAGCGGTCACCGCTCTCCCTTCCCGCCCTTCCCGCCCCAGCTAGGAAACTGGAGTCCGAGCGACCACATCAGCGGTGCTGGAACCATCATGGTCGTTGTTTCGTCCCCACGCAGCTTTTGACCTACAGATAGGTCCTCATGTGTGACTATAGCCCTCACGTACGGGTCGGTGGGGCCCGTTTCAAGGAGCAGTCGTGATCATGTTCACGCCCGCGACACAAAATTTACCAGCCAAGAGACCCGTTCAACTTGCTGTTGCCTCGATGTACCATCCCACACCATATCCTGCTCTCGATCAACCGCATATAGTTATCTGGACATAATCAAACCCAAGCAAACCCAACTTCAACCACCCGTCAAGGGCCGCGCCTGACACTTGTCACAGCTCGTCTCAGCACCCACGTGCGTGTGCGGGGACGGGACGAGCTGGTACTGGGGCGAGACCACCGGCTCCCGGTCGACGTCCACCCAGCTCCTCAGGCTGTTGGTGTTGACGATCTCGCTGCGGTCGAGGCGGGACAGGGCCCGCGTGAAGTCGCCCATATACTGGGCCGCGCGGAGGGCGGGGCGGGTGTGGGCCTCGAAGGGGCAGTTAAGCAACGTCACCGCCACGTCTCGGACCTTGTATGCCTGATTGGGGAGTTAGACGGTCGCACGGTCAGGGATTTCAGAGCCATTTGGATGTGCCACGGTTAAAATGGACGGAGTAGGTGCAAGTGGGCTTACCAAGTACAGTCCGTTGGGCTCGAGATAGACGTAGGGAATGCTATGAAGGAGATGCAGCATCTGGCGACAGATGTCCTCGCGCTCAGCCCAGTTCGCCTTCAGGGACGCCGAAGCCTCCTCAGCCCCAGCCGCCGCGCCGGTGTCCCCGACCGCATTCTCCTGCTGCACGACCACATCGATCTGCTCAAGCAGCAGGCTCTGCAGCCAGAGGTGTGTGACATGGATGTTCGCCCTCATGATCTCGTGCTGCCCCTGGACCACCTTCGGATACGAGCCATCCTCCGCGGCAGCGGCAGCCCGGCCGCGCTCTACCGCGGCGGGGCTACCGCGGAAGCTGGACGCCACCACGCTATGGTCGTCGTCATACCGCGGCGTGGTGGGTGGTGGAGGAAGTGCCTCGCCGTGCCGCTCCGGCGAAGCCCACTGGCGCACCGGGCCGGGGGCGTCGTCGAGCATGTACCGCATCTCCTGGAGGAGGTCGCGCAAGCGCGCGAGGCGCGCGGCGGGGCTCCGGCGGAGCTCGCACTCGCACCCGACGGCGGCCATGCTCTCGCGGAGGCCCCTGAGGAACACGCGCGAGTGCAGTTTGAAGCCGCTGGTGAGGGTGAACTGGGGCGCCGCCGCCGCCGGGGGTAGTGCATCCGGCTGCTGTCCCGTGGGCGGCCTTCCTTGCGGGGCGGTCGGGGCGGTGGGGCCCAGGATCCTGTCTTTGAGGATTTGTTCGTCGTCGACCTCGACAGGGAGGAGGGCGTCGAAGTTGACTTCGCGTAGTTCGCCTGGGCCAAAGTATGTTAGTCGCTCCCAGCGCCCGCTTTGGACTCTTGTGTGGCTACTGCTCGTTAGTCATACGGGCAAGACGATGGTCGGTCCTTATATACATGGTAGATAGTCAATAAAATAGGGCCTCTCACGCATAACCATAAAACATTAACCAAAATGCTTTCTTCCGCAGCTGAGTCTCTATACAGTTCAGACCCTCGTATTCAGATATGCGATGCAATCCCAGGAGGCGCGAGAGCTGCAGGTACTCGACATCAAACATGCGGCTGCGGTTGACCTGCCCCGTCTGGAAACACGCGACGGAGAAGACGTAGCTGACGGCCCACTTGCGGTGGTTGACGTGGTCCCAGTGGCTTGCGGCCCTCTGGCGGGTGCAGATCTCGGCGCAGCAGTTGATGAGGGCCGTCCTCGTCTCGAAGTGCAGGCCGGCCTCCGGGTCGACGGCGCGGTAGTCCCGGAACCGCGACGGCAGCAGGCCGACCGTCAGCGCGCAGAGGCTGACGAGGAGGGCGAAGAAGTCCGGGTCGGCGACGTCCCGGTTGCCGGCGAGGTCGTGGCGGAAGCTCGGCCGGTGGACGACGGGCACGAGGGGGTAGACCAGGTCGAGGTAGTCGGCCATCAGGATGTTGATCAGCGTTCTCGAGCACAGCTCGTCGGTCGGGAACCCTGGGCCGGTCGTGGACGGCGTTTCAGCTGGGGCAGTCATGATTGGGTGTGGAGAAAGGAGACTGGCTATTGGATGTGGTGTCTCGAAGGGAGATGCGGCCTGCAAGGCCCTGGGAAGTGGAAGCACATCGCCGGGCAAGACGAAGCCAGGCGAATTGTTCAGAGCAGCTGGCTGCGATTGCTCGCTCTCTGGGCGTTGATTGGTGCGCTCTTGATGGACTTCACTGTCGCCCACACCCGGCAAATCTTCTCGAAGACCTTTCCTGCAGAGCCAAGCACGTGGTGAGCCAAACCTTGTTACCTTGCACGGACACAAGAGCCTCCTACAACACCGGATTGGCTGACATACCTGCGCTTTGGGCCTCGAGGCCTCGAAGGCAACAGGAAACTGCATACTATACCTAGCCTCCGGCAATTATAGCACTGGGGCTGGGGCTGGGACGCGCCAGGTCCTGCAATGTTGGATGAAGAGGCGTCGTCGAAATGGCACTTCCTCCTCCGACCACGGCAAGCATCACATGCCCTGCTGGAAATGCTGGACCTCGCGGAACCAGGCTGAGCAGTCCCACTATTTCCTGGGGTCACTGGCGACGGAGAATCTCGTGGGCTGTAGTGACGCATGGCGGTGGAATTCTCAAACTATACCCAGATGGTTGGCGTATATCGAAGGAGGGAGGCTTTGGATGATGCGGAGAAACACGTCCTGCGGAGAAACAGACCAGAAATGGGGAGCGACAAAGTACCTAAACTGCCGAGGCAGATCAGTGTCCACCCACGCGTGCGAAATCCCCACGGCCCAGAACATCCGGGGTTCCCTAGTCCTTCCTCTACGGTCCAATTGCAGCTAGACATGGGGGTGCTGGCTGGGGATGACTCGGGAGACTTCCGGATTTTACGGAATAGGGCCATTAACTATCCCAAAGCGGATGTTGTCTGTCCGAAATCGAAACATGTCCTCAACAGTCAACTTGTTATCATTGATTGTCTATCATTGCAACTTGAAACTAATCTATGGATTAATCAGTTTATTGATCACCTTGGTGGAGAAGTCTGCGGCCCAACTAATATTTGTTCACAACTATATTGACCAAACTAAGCCCGCAGCCCCTTCCATCTCCTCGTCCTCTCGACAACATACGTCTTCTCAAGGAACTCCCCGCGGCTGCTCGTCCCGACAAGGATGCCGTACGAGCCAGCATCGCTACGCCAGCAGTCCTCCATCTCGCTCCAGTAACTAGTGGCACGCAGCACGTCCAGCGCGACCTCCGCGGTGGCGCTGGCCCCGGCATCTAGGCAGACCTTGGCGAAGCCCTTCAGCTCCTTGGTAGGCCGCGTGATGGCGTCTCGGTTCGAGCTCGTCAGCGGCGTCCGCGCCGCCGGGGTCACGTAGACCTGGACCACCTCTGCGCCGGACCGAGAGCCCGTGTTGGTGACCTTGACGCGGACGCTCAGGCTGTCTTGCTGTTGGGCGTTGCTGCCGCTGACGTGATCACTGCTCTGACTCGCCGAATCTTGCACCTCGAGGTTGGACACCTCGAACGTGGTGTATGATAGGCCGTGCCCGAAGGGGAACAAGGGGCTGATGTCGAGAGTGTCGTACCACCGGTATCCGACATATATGTCCTCGCTGTACAGAGAACGTCCATTGTCTGAGCGGAAACTCAAGGCTGATGGGTTGTCTTGGAGTCGACGAGGGATAGTGAGCGGGAGTTTAGCAGCCTGGAGACCAGCAGTCAGCATTCACTGTTGAAAGCACATCTTGGACTCAGGCAGCAAGGATTTTGGACTTACCGGGTTCACATCACCAAAAAGTACATCGGCAATACCATTCCCGCATTCATTACCACCGAACCATGCGTGGACAACAGCACCAGCCTGGTCTATCCACGGCATGGCCACCGGAGTGCCGCTCTGAACGACAACAGCAGTATTCGGGTTGACCGCCAGCACAGCCGCAACGAGCTCGTCCGTCCCGGGGGGCAGCGCCATGGTCGTCCTGTCGAAGCCCTCGGACTCCCACTCGCCACTAAGGCCGGTGCAGACGACGACCTGGTCGGCGCTCCTCGCAGCGTCCACGGCCTCCCGGATCGCGGTGTCGGGTTCGATCCTGGGGCACCCGCTGAAGCGCACGCCGCCCTGGCCAAAGTCGACCGTGCCGGACGCCTTCACCTTGCTGGTGGCCGAGCACCCGAAGCGCACCAGCACGCGGTATCCCCGCCCGGCCTCGAGCCCCATGCTCCCCGTCTCCTCGACGGTGCCGCAGCCCAGGAAGCTGCTCCCCAGGCGCTGGTCCTCGACGTTGGACACGACGAGCCTGTCGTCTATGAAGAGCTCTCCTGTCCCGTGGACCGACAGCCCGAAGTCCCACTCCCCCGATCTCTCCGGGACTAGGATGCCCTCCGTCTCGGCCCACCATATGGGCGCCAGGTTGGGGTTCTCATAGTCAACAAACCAGATGTTGGCATCGTCGAGAACCCGCTCCTCAAGGGGCGTGCGGGAGTCAGCCTCGCGCCTGGTGTCCTTTGGTGGGGCGTCGTTGTATATCCGCAGCACAAAGCCTTTCTCCTTGCCGTCCGGCGTCTTGAGGGACTTGCCCAAGAGCGGCAGGGACTGGTGGCCATAGGCGCCTTGTGATAACACGACACCGCTGGCGACTGACTTGATGCCATCCAGTGGCGTGACAGTCCGATACGCCCGCAGTCCCGCGCTGCCTCCGCCGCAGTATGTTGCGATATTCGCATTAGGCCCGATGACGGCAACCTTCTTGTTCTTGTCAAAGGGAAGGATATTGCCTTCATTCTTGAGGAGCACCACCGACTTGGCAGCCGTCTCGCGGAGGAGAGCAACGTGCTCAGATGTATTTGCCTCGGCCTCGGGGGCATTCGGCGCGATGGAGGTGTTCTCGAGGCCGTGCTTCACCAGCTTCAGAACATTCCGCACAGCAGAATCCAGCGCAGACATCTTGACCTTGTTGGACATGACAGCATGGGCTAGGGCCCCACCGCGCCAGCGCGTCGGCCCAGGCATCTCGAGATCGAGGCCCGCGTTGAGGGCCTCGGACGTGCTGTACGTGCCGAACCAGTCACTCATGACGAGGCCGTCCCACCCCCACTCGCCGCGGAGGATATCCTGCAGAAGGGGCTTGTTCTCCGCGGCGTGGCAGCCGTTGACCTGGTTGTACGACGTCATGACGGCGCGGGGCCTGCCCAGCTCGACGGCGATCATGAAGGGGAGCAGGTAGATCTCGCGCAGGGCGCGGTCCGTGACCAGGGCGTTAATGGCCATGCGCTCGCTCTCGAGGTCGTTGCACACAAAGTGCTTGAGCGTGGCCGACACGCCCGACTCCTGCAGCCCGCGCACGTAGTGACCGGCCAGGACGCCCGACAGCAGCGGGTCCTCGGAGTAGGACTCGAAGCCGCGGCCGCCCAGCGGCCCGCGCTGGATGTTGATTGTAGGGCCGAGGAGGACATGGGCGCCCTTTGCGTGGGCCTCGTCCGAGAGCAGACGGCCCAGGCGCGTGACGAGGTCGATGTCGAAGGTTGCGCCGATGGCGGTACCGCAGGGGAGGCAGGCGGAAGGTGTGCTATCGAAGAAGTGTGTGCCGCGGACTCCGTTGGGGCCGTCAGACAGTCGGATAGGCTTGATGTCGAGGCGGTCGATAGTCGCCGTGTGCCACCATCCGGAACCTGAGTTCAGGTTAGAAGACTGCTACGGGTTATGCCGCCTGTCTCTAAGAACATACCCGATGTGAGTGCCACCTTCTCCTCCACCGTGAGCTGCCCCAGCAGCGATTCGACATCCATAGTGAAATAGGTCTGTCAACTGACAAGTACTCCAAGGGAACAAGTTCAAGCCAAGAAGCAGATGGACGTTTCAGAGCAGCAAAGGGACTCCTGATAGAGAAGAGGGCACCAATATCTTCAGCGCAGCCATATGGAAGATGTCTCTGCGACTGTGCATACCAAGGTGGTTACATAGACGCTCAACCCGCTCAACATTTCTCCACTCATCAGTCACATGGTGGGCAACGAATGCAATCCGCCGACAATGACGTAAATTACGAGGGCTGAATCAGGCATTTTTCTGGGTCTGGAGATTGCGCCTTCGTTTCATTTTCTGCATCTCGAGGGAAATAGTCGGCGAGCCGGTGCGTCGGTAGCGATCTGGGGAGGAAGCAAAAGTCTGGAGGCGGAGAAATACCGAGGTACAATACCTAGCGCAAACGTAAGGCAAGGCATGGAACATCTTTCTGTCATGCATACAGCCAAGTAATTAACGGGTCTATTTCTCCACCCGTATTGTCCTTTCAAAGGAGCCAGCAAGCATCATATACGTCTAAAATGCAGCCACGCAATACTTGATAGTTACTGACTCAATTCTCCGCCCCTTGGGCACTGGTGAGCCTTGGTCTCTTTATCAAACCCGACCAATCCGGCCAGCATCTGGGGCCCCACGAGTGTTCCCGCGTCCTTCTCCATGGGGCTCGTGCTCCCCGACGTTCGAGAGCTTGGCCTCTGCCCCAAATGGACCCCTTTCGCGATCACCGGGGCCATCACGGTCCAGTCCAAAACTCCACCCGCCCTAGGTCGTTTTCTTCCTCTGAGGCTACTAGCCTGGATCCGAACTTGCACCGCCAAAGGGGGCTTCTGGAGGCTGAACACTATATATACAAGCCTCTCTCCTCGCCCCTGAGCTTGGTGTGGTACGACGCTGCTCCAGGATCCTCGCAGGCTCCCCAGGTTGATAAGTCGGAACGTGGTTGTTGATGCAAAAGGGAATCAAGTTCTCCTTTCTCAGTCTTCATTGATCATCACGCCATACCACAATTCAGCCTCGCGGACCGCCTCGTCACTCACAGCACCAAGTGCACCATGGGGAAGGCTGTTGAAGAGCTGGCCGCACTGCCGGGCGACGACACGCCATGGTACAAGCAAGCCCACCTTCTGAAGCTCAACTTCATCACCCTATCTATGGTTCTATTCTGTATGTCTTCAGTCCAAGCTCACTGGCCCATCCCAAATTCCAACCTCCCTTGTCGTGAAGACACAAAACGCTAACTCAAATCACGCAAAACAGCCTCGGCCAACGGGTAAGCAGCTCTCAGGCACATTCAGTGTCCTCCAATTCCTTATCAAGAAACTTGCCCCATGTTCACTTTTAGGCCTCATAAGCATCTTGCGGCCCAAATATTCGAGACCAGCTACGCCCACATGCTCCCCTCACATCCCCAACATCTTGCCAAAATGACTCTCGAAACTCTCACAGCTAACCCTGAATTCTACAGATACGACGGCTCCATCATGGGCGGCCTCCTGGCCCTCCCGCACTGGAACACCTTCATGCACCACCCGACCGGCGCCTACCTTGGCTGGATCACCGGCATCTACTGGCTCGGCAACGGCATCGCCTTCCCCGTGGCGGCGTGGGTGTCCAATAACTACGGCCGCAAGCTAGGCATCTACATCGGCTACCTATTCCTGGTCCTCGGCGTCGTGATGCAGGCGGCCGCGCAGAACGAGCCCACCTTCACCTACTCGCGCCTCTTCGTCGGCATCGCCGCCTCGTGGCTGGGCAACTCGGCCCCCTTGCTCATCAACGAGGTCGCGCACCCGAAGCAGCGCTCCGTAGCCAACGCGCTCTTCATGGTCGGGTGGTACTTTGGCGGCACGCTCTGCGGCTGGGTCACGTTCGCGTGCCGCGACATCCCCTCGGACTGGTGCTGGCGCATCCCCGTGCTGCTGCAGATCGTGCTGCCGTTTGTGGCGCTCCCGGGCTTCTTGTTGGCGCCCGAGAGTCCCCGCTGGCTCATCAGCGTCGACCGCGTCGAGGAGGCGACCGAGATCCTCGCGCGGCACCACGCGGGGGGCAACAGGGACGACCCCCTCGTCACGTACCAGGTGGTTGAGATCCAGGCGACAATCACGGCGGAAAGGGAGGCCTCGAGCAGCGCCTCGTACGCGGACATGATCAAGACCAAGGGCAACAGGCACAGGCTCTTCATCTCCGTCAGCCTGGGCATCTTTGCGCAGTGGGCCGGCAACGGCGTCGTGTCGTACTACCTCCCGCTCGTGCTGGGCTCGGTCGGCGTCACGTCCGTCACGGACCAGACGCTCATCTCGGCGTGCCTCAACGTCTGGAACCTCCTGTGGGCCGTCGCCGCCGCGACAAACGTCGACAGGCTCGGGCGCCGGTTCCTGTTCCTGATGTCCGCGAGCACCATGCTCGTCAGCTTCGTCATCATCACCGGCCTCAGCGGGGCGTTCGCCGAGTCCGGGTCCGCACAGCTCGGGCTGTCCGTCATCCCGTTCCTGTTCATCTTCTTTGCCGGCTACGACATCGCCATGTAAGTTCTCTTCTCTCCCTCTGTATCCATCACATATGGACCTTATGACTGACACACCAAACCCAAAATTCAGGACCCCCTTCTTAACAGCCTACCCCTGTGAGATCTGGCAGTTCTCCCTCCGCTCCCGCGGCCTGACGGTGTCGTGGTGTTCCACCGTCGTCGCCATTTTCATCAACACCTTCGTGAACCCCATCGCCCTCGAGGCCATCCAGTGGCGCTACTACATCGTCTTCATCGTCATGCTCGTCCTCCTGCTCGTCACCGTCTACTTCGCCTACCCGGAGACCCGCGGCCACACCCTCGAGCAGATGGCCGTCATCTTCGACGGGCCCGACGCGGCCGCCCCGCCGCCCGCCGCCGTCAGCGAGAAGACCGAGGTCATCATGGTCTCTCATGCCGATGGCGTGGCGCGTGATGGGCTTGCGTATCGGGGCGATGCAGAGGGAAAGGTATGATTGGCGCTCAGTAGCACGGGCACGTTTGTTGAAGATGAAATGATTGAGTTTATAACACCAACGTAAAGATAATGTCAGGTTAGATGACGGCGTAAGATAAATTAACACCGTGAAGGTTCCCAAATGAGAACGACTCATACTATATGCTACTTATAAATGTGCTTATCAAAATTGCATATCCTACACCTTGTGTAATGTTGCTGTTGGTACAGCTGGAATAAGAGGCATCGTGTCTGCATACATGATCCAGAAAAGCTACCTTCCAGTAGGCATTCCAACGTTTAAATATACCAAACAGAACAGCTTCATCAAAATAAACAACCTAAATGATAGGGTTCTTCTGGGTATGGAGTGTTCTCTCCAAAGAGACCATATCAGGATAGTGAAGCCCTTTCCGGTCCTTTTTCTAAACCTTCCCTATAAGATTTGGCCCCTCTCAAGGCTATACCGTGTGATTCTTATCCTCTGACCTTTGCATCTGGATTTCGGACTGTGGAGAATATCGTTTTGGCTAGGCCGGTTGGGGAAAAGGAGAACGGGAAGATGCTCCGTCGGACTGCCTGCAACCCCTTTTCTGATTTGGCTGCTTAGTTCTCCCTTTTAATAATTATTTAATTAAATACATTCAAAGGCGAAATGGGTTTCGCTCAAATCTTTGGATAGCATTTTTAGTAGTGGTGGTGTGAGTCCTAGTCTTGAGTGGCTTGGCAGATCCTGCTTGTAGTGAGGAGGTACACTCTGAGAAATTGCTAACAGCGCCAGAACTGGCTCACTCGTAATCGGTCAGTAACTCAATCCTTCTAAAAATTGCCTAGCTCCCGTCTCTGCCTCCTCTGCTATCTGTCCATTCATTCTTACTCTTTAATTTTTCGTAATAAAGTTAACAATAAAGTGATAAAGCGTAATTATAACACCGCAACTGAATGCTGCGCATCATGCCCCGATCAAAACTCTATACATGCATGAGTTCGAACCTCAGCTGATAGCCTTAATAGCCTCATGCTCTCTGCGTACCATGGAGAACATTTGTCTTAAGAGACCAGATTCTATACTGCCTACCCAGTGATCAGCCCAGGTTAGCCGTCGTCGCCGCATAACAACACGTATACAGAAAGCCCTGTGTACTATGCTAGTTAAACAGCTATATATATATGAATACGAGATGGTAGACTTCCTCTTTCGCCACTTCGGGGCAAGGATCTCGGAGCGATCTATCAGTCTGACCCTGCGATCGATCGGATGGTTGAGAAAGACAATTTGTCGCATCGCACAACAACGAGACGACGACCTCCGAGACCACTACCTGCATCGAATATCGCAGTATCAGTACTATCAGCTCGTCTTTGTTGATGAGTCTGGCTGTGACAGGAGGGCGGGATACAGGCGCTGGAGGTGGGCTGCAAAAGGGTCTTCCCCGGTCCCTGTGGAAATAGCCAAGTTCGGCCGTGGCAAAAGATGGCACATCCTTCCAGCGTACGCACAGGATGGGATTTTATTAAGGCGAGTATACCAGGGATCAACAAACAGTAACCTTTTCGAGGGTTTCATTGCTCAGCTGCTACATTATTGTGGAAGGAATCCAGAGCCGAAATCTTTTACTGTTATGGACAACGCTTCCTGGCACCATTCGGAGAAGGTTGTGCAGATGTGCCGAGACGCGGGAGTCGTCCTGGAATTCCTGTCGCCGTACTCGCCCGACTTCAACCCTATTTAAGAGCACTTTGGAGTCCTCAAGAACTTTACCAAGGAAGAAGTAGCACGAGAACGAGGACTTCGTCACTAGGGAGCTCAAGATGTTCCTAGAGTGGTGCGTCGACGTGGTTGGGGACGATGCCAATGTTGCGGAGAGTTACTTTCGCCATACAGGGATATCTATTTCTCAGCCGCCTGCATAAATATAGACTGAAGCCATAGCCGAGGCAGGGGGACTTCTCGGGATTTAAGAATTGTGGGTCTCCTGCTGAAACTTTCTAATGTTGCTCACAAACTGTAGTGCAATGCCCGGTTTCACGCCGCCCTCTAACATCAAATCAGCAGCCACCCTTGGGTGCTGCAGGATGGAGTTCAGTTCGAGGAACTGATCCAACGCCAGTTGATTGGCAGCCTGCAAGGCCTCTCTCCATTCCTCGTTCTTAACTTATTACAACTTCCAGGCGCAGTAATCCTTAAATCTTTCCATTCTATCCCCTTCAACGTCCCCAAGAACCTCACCATGGGCCGCCTCGGCTGTATCGCGATCCTTTCCTTTGGCTGAGGCACGGGCTTTATGGCTGCGATAGTCAATCGCGTCCTCTGCGTTCCGCTTACGGCTCTCATCCAGCACATCTCTAAGGATATTTAGCGGGAGCTCAGCATCAATCTGAACGTCCTCCTCTCTCTCTTCCTCTTTCATATTTCCTTTGATGTGATAGAAGATCTCTTCAAGGTGCCTTAACAGCAGCCCGTAGTGGTCTCCTTGTTCGTCAGGCCAGCAGTGTGGTCACTGCTTGCAGTACTTGCCTCTGCAGCGATGATGCTTGTAGACGCGAGTCCAGAGACCAGCATCGGCGACTCTGAAGCTTTTACGCATCAGTAACGCTCTGCCCCTTCATCTTACCCCTAGCCGACAAAATGTCACCAGAGGCTTCCTTATAAACGAACTCAATACCAAAACTTATCTTCCTCTTCTTGCTGAAGGTCTTCTATATGGCTATCTAGTATATGCCAGTTGATCTCCAAGCCCTTAAAACGCTTCTTCAGACCGCGCTAACGGCTTCGCTTAATGGATATATCGACAATTATTTCTTCGCAAGTAAACTTATCTCCCGGCTATTTATCCTTATCTTTTAATAAGGCTGTAAGGTGTGGCTCGAAGGTGATCTTCCAAAAATCGCCCGGAGCCAGGACTAGGTTGGGGTCGGTGCCTGAACAAAGTTGCCTCGCTCGGATCTTCTCACGTTGGGAGACCTTCCATCGAAAATCATAGTGGATGCACTCGGGGTTATCCTTATCTGTAATGGGATGAACCCTCGTCAACAGAACTCAGGGCCAGGGCCCTTCGTACGACCCACTGACCCACAGCACGATTCCCCACAGAACCTGCTAGCATCTACAAGAAGGACCAGCGAAGGACGACAACCAAGTATATAGATCAGTAGAAACCTGTACGATAGTCGAAGAGGAAGAGACTTCTCTCCCCAGAGAAGTCTTCTTGTTCATAGAGAGAATAGACGTTAGAGTGTGACACTCAGTCTAGACCCTTACATTATCCTACACTTTGGTGCTGTCCCAATCACTCAGCCGGAGCAGGGTAATGCAGAATCATCACTTGGCTGATCAGCATTTTTGACAGCTGAGCTGGCTAATCTGGCGCTTAGATCGGATCGTTCAGCAGCTGGGCTGGCTCTGGGACTGGCGGACGTCAGAAGCCCTTGGGTACTGTGGTTCACGGCTACATCAGCGTCTAGCCAGTCGAAGTTGAGGTTTTCCGTGGTGATACAGTACTGTGCTGCGCGCTGTCCGAGATAATAGGGCAAGACAGCATTCCCACAATGCCTTGTGTTTCGTCGCTGCCTAGACCTGGTCCCAAAGGCCTTCTATGGGTTCTTTTTGAGTTTCTATTGGCCTTGTGGCTAAAAACAGTTCGCAATGTTGCAGTTTACAAAGAAGGACTTTCTACTTGTTAAATCCAAGTGGGGGCCGTGTAACCAGTTTGATGGAGTTCTGCAGTTCTCTATTCGCTGATTTGGAGCCTGGCCAACATAACACTATCCTCTCAGCAGCCAATCATCAACACGGGCGCTACACATATGATGCCATATACTTACATGATGCGATTTCTGGTTTAGTTGACACAGTGGTTGCGGTTGCAAGACAAACCTTGACTCCATTTGAGAACTTAATCAGATACAGTAGACCGGGTGCTCGCTCCACGAAATCAACGGCTGAACCCTGTCCTGCGCAATTCGTCGAAAAAGCATACTTTCAGCCAGAGCGTTGACGGGATAGGACTGCTAAGTAAGTACAACCTCTACGTACTGCATAGTTGACCTCGCCTTAAAACCGTCTGGCCCCGCCCTTCGAAATGGTCAATGCTATCCGACCTTCAACATCTCTGGATACAAACCTTCCGTCTGTCTTCCAACACGACAACCAACTCCACGAACCAAGAAGAGATGTTATTGCTTTTCTGCACGCCGATTTGCGAACGCCGAAGCTAAACAGAGTGCACCAATACCTCTGGCTCGCCGAATTGCCACAACCAGCGCGTCCACTGCACCGACAAAGACTACTTAAACGCACTATATACCTTACCGAAAGCCCTGACGAGCATCTAGTCTGGTACGAAACGTATATTCTCCTTAAGCCATCACCTGAATATCTCCTCGGCTACGACTTCTGGGAGGATAGGCTTTGCCGCGATGAGGCGCTGTACCAAAGTGCTTGTGGGCTTCCGCTGTCCTATATCTGGCTCATAAGCACCAGAAGCGACCTCCGCATTGCGCATGAGGTGGGCGTGCTTGCTCCTGATGTACGATGGGAGTCATGGACAGCGCTTGTGCAAGACTTTCTGAGACATATCCACACGTTGCACCAAATTGACCGCCGATACACATACGGTGAGCTGCGTCTATCTCGCCTAAACTCGCTCTACCGCCTCGGCGGAGCCGGTTTCTCACTATACAAGCTGGTATACGGCTACATGTCGGGCTCAACACGGTATACATCGTTTTTTGCACGCAACTTTGGATAGCTCCTGGTTATATTCATCTTCATCACTGTTGTTCTATCTGCAATGCAAGTAGCCTTGGCAACAGATAAGCTTGGTCAGGACGCCCGCTTCCAGGGGTTCTCCTACAGAGTCGCTCTGACGTCGATGGCGTTTGTTCTCGTGGTAGTGGCTATCGTGGTAGCTGTATGGCTAGTGCTCTTCTGGTTTCATCTTTTATCAACAATCCAGTATTGCAAGAAGACAGATTTGGAGAGGCAGCCAGCATCTATCTAATCAGGCAACAGTCCCTGCTTATTCACTCTCAATCATTTGGTCTCCCAGCATTCACCTCTATTGGTATCAATCACAATACATCAAATGCTTCACTACAGAGGCAACCCCGCTCCGGACTATAACCGGCCGCGTCTTAACCTGACAAGTCAACAAGGCAATTGGCTTGAGGCGAAGCTAGTGCCTGCTGTGTCACCTCACGTCAGCCACCCTATCTTAAGCAGCCTGCTGCCTGGGTTGAATCACACCACTCTGTCATGCCTGGGGACTCACTTCCCCGACTCTTCATCTTGTCAAGTTAGGTTTTCAGTCCTCCTATAGTGAGTAATCATCTGCCGCGAATTCTTACATTGATAACGAACATCTAATAAACCAGATAGCCTTCGTATTCGTATGCCTACAAGCTATTCATGGCTTGGATGGACCTCATTCACTTCGGCCTCTTGGCCGTCATCTCATTCTTGAGTGTTCTCTTGTATCGCCGATTCCCGATCATCTCACAGCCAGAATCAAGCATAACACCGCTAAAAGATGCTGAAGTAAGCGATGCCAGGACCTATCGCATCCAGGGTATACCTATCGCATGGCATAAAGACCAGTTATGGGCCTTCCTGGCAGATCACAATGGTTGTTACAATTATTAAGTCGCTTGCCCTTGAAGCTCATGGTCGCTCTCAGACGGGAACAGTCACCTTCCGGAGTAGGACTCAGCCCCCGGAGACGCTCGAAGGGAGTCTTCAGAATAGCTTGGACATCACAAAGGTCACTCTTAACAGGAACTTTCTTGGCCTTAGCACCCTTTTTGCCCCTCCACAGGAGGACCACCAGGTGGAGTAGGTATTCTAGGGTAAAGAAATCTGCTCAACACTAACTAGAGCAGCATCGTGGCGATATCCGGTCTAGGCGGCCATGCTTTTGTTTCATTCAAAGAGAGAAATGGCCAGCACATGTGGCTGCGAGATTCTCTGCCGTACCATCTCCTTTGGGAGCACACTGACCGCCCGATGGCTCGAGTAATGATATATGGCTACGAGTCTACAATTGCAAACAAAAGCAATATGCAAAACTTGGAGGACCTCGCTACATCGTTCCACGAAAGCCTCAACATATTTGCGTCTTCTCGGAGAGCCAGGCCATTAATCTTGGTTGCTCACAGCCTGGGTGGATTAATTGTTAAGCAGGTTAGTATTAAATGCTGGATTCATCACTATTATTCCGCTGACTTACAAGTAAGGCCCTAATCGCACTTGCAAGGTCTAAAAAAGAAGATCATAAGAAGCTTATTCAAGCCGTCTATGGAATCGTCTTTTTCGGAGTTCCTCATGATGGTATGGATATTAGCTCGCTTATCCCGATGGTAGGGGATGGGCTAAACCGCGAGCTTGTTGGGTCAATCTCCCGGGTCAACTCGCAAATCCTCAGCATACAACAACGAGACTTCCATAAGGCGTTAGGGCCTGAGGGTCACACAGAAGTATTCTGTTTCTACGAGACCACTGAATCGCCGACAGCACAGAAGGTATTTAAATAGCGAATGCTTATGCCTACCACTGCTAATATATAACAGGATGAGAATGGCATGTTGCGCATGACTGGGCCAAAGGCACTACTTGTTACAAAGTCCTCGGCCACTCACTGTCGGCCCTGGGAGGACGGGCCACAGCATATATGTGCCATCAACCGGTCGCATTCGGACATGGTTAAGTTTGGGCGGGAGGACGATGAATACGAACGAGTACTTCAGAGACTCCAAGGCCTTGCAAACCGCGCTCTTGGTGTGCAAAATCGGCTCCGAGACGAAAATACGAAGTGTATGTAACAAATTACAGGCTAGAGGTTTTTAACTCGGTACTGAATAACTTAGTTCTCATACCATACAACCGAAACCCAGACTATGTTGGCCGATCTTCGATACTAGAGATAATCAGAGAAAGATTTGGCTATAGCAAGAGCGAGGCTGCGCGGCAGCCCAGAGTGTCGCT
Organism: Diaporthe caulivora; assembly: GCA_023703485.1. Taxonomy (NCBI): domain Eukaryota; kingdom Fungi; phylum Ascomycota; class Sordariomycetes; order Diaporthales; family Diaporthaceae; genus Diaporthe; species Diaporthe caulivora. The sequence continues at coordinate 429,891 of JAMPTR010000005.1, forward strand.
TTTTGGCCTTGGTGGAGTTGGGTATGTATAGCTCACATCTTATATCCTATTGTGTTCTGATAATCAGTATAAGAAAACTCAGATCGCGCTTGCCTTAGCTTATTGGATCCACGATAACCTCTCAGACACCTCTGTCTTTTGGGTCCATGCCAGCAATACAGACCGCTTTCGTCAAGCATTTACCTTTATTGCAGAAGAATTTCAGGTTCCCGGACGTAATAACCCTCAATCTGACATACCAATGCTTGTTCGCAAGTGGCTAGAGAGGAAAGAGCGTGGCCCATGGGTCATGATTATTAATAATGCTGATGATCAAGAGCTCTTCTTCCCATCAGCCAAACCCAGCCGACACGCTTGCTAGAACTAGTACCAGGCCATCATATCGCCTTAGTAACTATCTATCAGACTGCACCCACGGATCCGTCTTAATTACAACCAGAGATAAGAAGACAGGCGTAAAGTTCTTACAGGGCAAATCATCCATGATTGAAGTTGAGAAGATGAGCGAAAGCGAGGCAGGGCAGCTCCTTCACAAGATTCTAGGTAACGGGGTCTCCGCAGAGGAGACCGCGTGTCTCTCTGCCCGCCTTGAGCATCTGCCGCTGGCCATTGCGCAGGCAGCTGCATTCATCCAAGAGAACAGCATTTCAACAAACGAATACCTGCAACTCCTGGACGAGAATGAAGACATATTTGTTGAGCAGCTTAACGAGCCATTTGAAACAGTCGGCAGGGATTCGGATACACCAAATGCAATTACAGCTACATGGATCATCTCCTTGAATCAGATCCAACGACAAGACACTCTCGCTAGCGAGATATTATCCTTCATTAGTCTTCTAGACCGCCAAGCTATTCCAGAAAAGTTCATTACAAGCTATTATAATAAGACACGCAAAAGCGTACAACAAGCTAGCAAGACAGAGGTTACCAAAGCATTAGGTACCCTTAAAGCATTTTCGCTTATCGCAGAGGTAAAAGACAACACAATCGACATACACCGATTGGTTCAGATGGTAACACGAAAGTGGCTTGTGATGCAAGACAAGTTCGCTGAGTTTGCAGAACGCGCTCTGGAAACAGTGTCCGAAGCATATCCTTTTGGAGACCACGAGAGTCGGCAGGCTTGTGTGGATTATCTTCCTCATGCTATTGCTGTGCTCCGGATCAATGGAAACGGGTCGCACAGTGAGCAACTTGACAGAGCCACCCTTTTACTTCGTATGACAGGTTATTTTCTTTACAGTGGTCAGTGGAATGAGGCTGAAAGGAGCGTTATGCAGTCTGTAAATATACGAAAACAGATTCTTGGGCAGGAGCACCCCGACACGGTCACCAGCATGGCCAACCTCGCGTAAACCTACATAAACCAGGGCCGGTGGGAGGAGGCGGAGGAGCTCGGGGTGAAGGTGATGGAGGTTAGTAAGAGGGTGCTCGGCGAGGAGCACCCCGACACGCTCACCAGCATGGCCAACCTCGCATCAACCTATACAGACCAGGGCCGGTGGGAGGAGGCGGAGGAGCTCGGGTTGAAGGTGATGGAGGTGAGGAAGATGGTGCTAGGCGTGGAGCTTGAATAGATTTGCACTTGACTAAAATCTTTCTAATATTTCTTTCTGATTTTTCCTAAATGAGGGTTGAAGGAGATATGTTTAATTTATGTTCTTTTAATTCTTTATTGTTTTTAATATAATTCTAAGCTGCTATAAATAATAGTTCAGTTCAGTTACAGCAAGGATAATCTAAGAGTCAAAGCACTTTGTTCATCTCATTCAAGCAAGAATATCAAAAAACAAATGCCTTGCTAATCTTAGAGCCATGTGAAAGAAGAGCAATAATACTAGGTGGAGCACATTGTCAGCGGCTGAGCCCAATGATGTTAGCACTTGCTTCATAAGTACTTCGACACTACAAGTGCGATCTGCCAAGACCTCTAAGCTCCGGACCCACACCACCACTACTAAAAGCATTATCTAAAGATTTGAGCGAAACCCATTTCGCCTTTGACTGTACTCTCTCAAAGACAAAGAAGAGCAGAACTGCTAGCGACACCTTCCCGTAATCATGCACATTTAAACAGCCAGCATTGAATAAGAAAGACAATACTGATGACAGCAAGTCCAGAATATAATAGTCACCAAGAAAATGACGACAGCCTCGTCACGAGGCTACTTGAAACCAGCTTCAAGTGGCGTGTAGACTTTCTTTAATCAGGTGATTCTCAAATCAGGTAACCAAGCCGCAGTCTTATTCAAAGCCTCAAACCCCGCCCTCGCCCTCGCCCTCGCCCTCCCCTAAAGTAAACATGTATATGAAAAGAAAACCCTCCCTCTATTAGAGGAGGGGGACGCTCTGCCCGGGGAAACACCCAAACACTGTGTCAGAACTAAAATAAAGCCCCCAAAATAACAACAGCACCCCCCTCCCTCCCCCAGCCAATGCATACATAGGTACCTACCCGCCTGTCACACATCACGAAAAGTAACAAAATCCCACATAACATGCAAGATCTGACCAGCGAGCTAGCTACCAACAGCCTCACAGAAAATTACTACCATATCCCTAGTCATGCTGGCCCTATTTCTCCCATGATACACAATGTATGGTATTGCCTCAGTAAAGTGACTAAACTCAACCAGCGCCCCCCCTCCCCCCAATACAAACAACTCGAGCAGTCCATACAATACAATTCCACCTACCCAGTCACTCCCCCTCCAGTATTTGACAACCTACAGGTCCTCCCTCTCTCCTTACCGGGGCCATTCCGGATGCCAGCGGCATCAGCTTAGTGTGATAGCCCTGACCAGTGGAGGGCAGCCCAACCTGACGGGGCCTCAGATCTACTATATAGATTGCACTAGAATCCAGAGACTGTTCTGGAATTCTGTACCTTTTGTCAGGGACACTGGTGTAGCTACAGTGCAGCGGCTATCGCCCGTGACACTTAGCTCCCGCCGCCCTGTCTCGGGCTGTCATGTCATGGCATGTAGTAGTAATTGTAACCCCCCCCCCCTTGCGCCGCCTGGGCTCCAAGACACACATAGATGCATTTCCACACACAGACACACACACACAGACACACACACAACTTGAGAAACTTGATAGCACGACACAGCCCACAGGTACTCAACACTTGATCTCTGCAACAAAGACACAATGGCTGACTGACCATAGATAACGTCGATCAATTCTTCAGAATACACAGTAGTGTATGCTTCACTCAGCCTCGACGTTCGCGGTGGGACCTCACTACAACACTCAAACTAATAGACCTTACTATATAGCACTGGTAAGAGATCTTATATAGGTAGAGGTTTCCAAGACCAGCACATGATATCACATCAAACACATAGACAATCATCGACCAATTACCATCAAGTGAGAATCCCGAATCTTATTTCACACTCTCTCACAAAAGGCCGCCGCATATGTCATAAGTTGGCGATCAATGCACCTCAATCTACCAAAAAGTTGTTCTTCACGACAGTCTCTATACTGCCCGCCTTCTCTCCCTTTCCTCCCTTCCCTCCCTTCCCTCCCTTCCCTCCCTTCCCTCCCTTCCCTCCCTTCTCCCCTTCCTGATGTCCCTCGTCTGCAGGGGGGAAATATATGGAAATCTTGTTTATTCCCAGCGCCCAAAAAGTAACCTCCACCCAAAGGTTTGCAAAATCGGCGACTGCCCGAATCAAGCCTTAAGCCAGGGGAGAAGAACCCTAGGCCCAAGGACATATTGCTCGGAACAGCGACTGCTCTCAACAGTGCAATCAAACACGCCACCCTCTCATCAAAAAAACCGCAGACGGAAAAAACTCCTCTCAAATGGGAAAAGACTTAGGCAGAGCCGAAGATGGTCTCCATGATGATGCCGGTGATCTGGTAGGGGTCGGCGTTGGAGGCGGGCCTTCTGTCCTCGAAGTAGCCGCTCTGCTTCACGGCGCACTCGCGGGGGATACGGATGGAGGCGCCACGGTTGGCGACGCCGTACGAGAACTGCTCGATGCTGCCCGTCTCGTGGCGGCCCGTCAGGCGCTTCTCGTTGCCCTCGCCGTAGACGGCGATGTGCTCCTTGTGGCGGCCCTCGAGCTTCTTGATGGCGGCCTCGATGTGCTTCATGCCGCCCTCCTGGCGCATGTCCTCGGTGGAGAAGTTGCTGTGCAGGCCGGCTCCGTTCCAGTCACCAGGGATCGGCTTGGGCTCGACAGAGACCTTGGCGCCGAACTCCTCGGCAACGCGGTGGAGCAGGAACCGAGCGATCCAGAGGTGATCGCTGCAATATCGTCAGCTCATGTTCTGTCGCATACTAACCAAGGGCGAGGACTGAGCTTACCCCATCTCAATGCCCTCACATGGGCCGACCTGGAACTCCCACTGAGCGGGCATGACCTCGGCGTTGGTTCCAGAGATCTTGACACCGGCGTAGAGGCAGCACCGGTAGTGGGCCTCCACGATGTCACGCTGGACAACCTTCTGCGGCGGACGTTAGCGCATTGCTCCTGGAGGTGCACGTGTGCAGATCGTGTCGCTCAAACTTACGCCTGCGCCGACACCACAGTAGTATGGGCCCTGAGGAGCGGGGAATCTTGGAGATGGTTAGCAGGTAGAACATCGGGAAGACCCGGAACGTGAACGCAAAGCTCGTCATCATGGTCTTCGGTCGTCACAATTGGGATCTCGGGCTGGCTTGAGTTCGATTTCCAACTTCAATCGCAAGGACTCTTGACATTGCGCGGCACTGGTTGGCTGGTGGGGTTGTTGTGACGACGACAAGGTCCCCACAGCTGGCCTTGGCAAAAACAGGCCGGTGGCAACACCACTCGTAATGATACCCCGCCAAGGCGGGTTCGGCCACGAGACGTCAGACCCGTCCATCTGCAGCCTTTGGCCCGACAGAGTGACGCAACAGTTTGTCGGCGCTCTCCGTGACATCACTTTTGTGATTGGAGGGAGAAACGACCCAAGGACCCTGTTTCGCCAGAATGCCGAGAGACCACAGAGCGAGGACCAGAGGTCGGGGCTAGGTGTTAGCTGCAACCGAGGCTGGCAGCGCAAGCCAAGCCGAGCAGAGTCCCTGCAATCGAAAGCTGCGAACCTGTGAGACAGGATGCACATCGAAGTGCCCCTTTTCCCTGTGGCGACTTGACGACCGAGATGATTTTGACGATGCGAGCTTGCTGCGGCCAGATATTCAGGTGGATGGTATTGGGGATGCTTACCCATTCGAGGGCCAGCCGTACGGCCTGTCGTCGAGGTCGAGAAGTGTGTACTCTTGCTCAAGTCCGAACCATGGCTGCATGATGCTTTAGCCCATCGATCCGTGACATTTTGCGGGTTGTGGATTTTTCGCATACCTTCTGGGCGGCGTGAGCCTCCATCAGCTTGGCAGCCTGGTGCCTGTAGTTGAACTTGTTGGGGCTTCCATCGGCATCCCAGCTGCGACCCAAGTTAGCACGAGAGCTAAGACCCGAATCCGGGGAGTTGGGTCGTGGTTACCATTCGGCGAGGACGAGGATGTTGCCGTTCTGGCGGAACGGATCGGGGAAGACGGCTGTGTGAGGGCTCAGTCAGCGATTGGGTGGCCGGGTGCGTGGTAAGACATCGATGCAATACGAACCGGCAGGGCGAAGGTAGACATCGCTGTTGTCGCCTGGAAGCAGGAGAAAATTAGCAATTGATCGCCGGTGCTAGTCACGTAATGGGGGAGCCGACTTACCAGGTGCTTGACCCGTGCTGCTTCCGTCGAAGTTCCAGATTGGGACTGCTCGGGTGTCAGTACGATTGATTCACTGTGCACGCAGACAGACTCTGGGGCCCCAGGATTTCCGATTGGAATGCTAGGACCAGCTTTGGGTGACTCACGGTCTTTTGGTGTGTAGTCCTTCTTGTCCAGAGTCTAAAAAAATCGAGTCATGGGAGTCAGCCCAGTTATCCCTCAGTCGGGCACAGTTCGGGGGGTCTTGGCGATATCGTGGAGCTTGCCACTGCAGTTTTGTGGGACGCGTCCACCGGCAGGGAGGGACTCGGCCGGCGCAAAGCGAAAAGGCGGAGTCTTGGCCACCCGAGGTCTCAGGGAGCCAGATGAGCCCACACAAGAGGCTGCAGCGCATGTGCGCCTGTGCTTGTTGCACCAAGGAGCGACGGTGGCTTCCTGTGACTAAAAGGAGTCCACAGAGCCCGCCCGTGCGTGAGAGCCAAGGGTTCGCGGTGTCACCGCATCGCTGCGTCGGGGCGGAATCGGGGGGATGGGGCAAGAGGGAGTGGTAGCATACCCTCGACTTGGAGCGAGTGTTGCCCTCAGCGTCGATCCAGATGTACTGCGAAAAGGGGAAAAAAACCAGGTCAGCCTCAAAAAATGCAGGAACAAAGTGTGGATGTTGGGCAACTCACCTCTGCCATGATCTTGTCCCTCTGGTCCAGAGCGAGGTACTTGGCCAGCTGTTTGTGGAGGCGCACATGTCAGTCTCACATAATTCCCGCTGCGGGCCACTCTGCAGCGTAGTCCTGATCGGTTCTGGTGTGGTCTGCACGCGTTGGAGGAGGTGAGTCTGAAGCTTACAGCCGGAGCATTTGAGGTGACAGCTGCCTTGGTCGCCTGTTGTGATGATCATTGTCAGTAAATCGCGCCGTTTCTCTCAAGGACCATTGTGTGCGGCTGATTGTGACACCAGCTGGGTGGTCTGCTGGGCTGGGCTGGGCTGGGCAGGGCTGGGCTGAGCCGAAGGGTGATGATGCTGCTGGTGGGGTCTGCGACTGACCATTTCGGAGATGGTTTCCTGGTATGTGGTGGGAGAAGTTGTTTGGGGGGAAGATTGGCAGGATGGACAAAAGACGCAAGTTTAGCAACTCAGTCAAGCAAAGAAGAAGCCGTTGGCCGTTGGGTTTTTGGATTCCGGGAGAAAGGAGAAAGGAAGATGTTGGGAAAGGAAGAATAGGCGCAGGCCCCTGGCAAAGGTTATCAGGCCGGCGCACGAGGGACTTAAAAGGAATTGAGCCAAAGTGGTGGGGGTGAGAGAGAGCAAGACAGGGACGTCGTTCCCTGTCTGCAGTACAACCGACGGTAAGGTCCAAGGTCCAAGGTCCAAGGTCCAAGGTCCATGACTGACGATATGGGCTGGGCTGGCTGCTGCAACCGCGAATACTTTGTTGCCCCTGCAGTCCACTGAGTGCTGGTTGGGCAGATACGTACCCCTCCAGTACGTATCGACGTATCTACGTACCTCCGTCTGTACGTACCCTTTTGGTGTGCCTTCCCTCGCCTGCGGCCTGCCACAGCCTGCCACAGCCTCTGACCAAGCTGGCACCCAAAGAGCCAAAGATACGGCAGGCGGCCACTACGTTAGGTACGTACCCACCCTCTGCCCCACAGAACCCTCGTTTGGAATGTGGGGGCCCGGACCTTTTTCCGAGGGTGAGGGCGTCGCCGCTCTTCGATTGTCTGTCTGGTGATGGCCATTTCTCTCGTCCGCAAGACCGAGCCGATGCACGATGCACGATTAGAGAGTCCAGCCAGACACCAGACATGGCATGACCTGACATGACATGACCAACAGCCATGCAGCCAACCAACCAACCAGTCGGCCCTGATTTGATTTCGCCAGGGCAGACAGGCAGATAAGGAAGGACGCCATCGCCATCATCCCCACGGCTAGATATCTCAACTGACCCCTCTTTCTTGTGGGAATTATGAGTGTCCCCACCGTCGACAACCACGTTCTTGACCGGGCATGTACTGCATGTACTGCATGTACTGCGAATGTATCTCTCCTGCGGCAATATGTGGTCCGTACACTCGGGCCCGTTCTCCCGCCAGGTCAAGCACGGAACGGCTGAGAGCTGCCCAAGCCTCAAGGCTGGATGGACATGCACTCAAAGATCACGAAGTGCCAAAATCCCCGTTCCTGGTTGGCCTCTTCTTGCCCCCTCCCCTGAGGCGGTCCTCGTTCTCGCCCAGTCGAGAATGCCGCCAGTCAAAGGACTTACATAAACATACGAGGCTGGAGGCGTCTTCGCCGTTGTTCTGGCCACCACCGAGAAGGGCAGTGCTGGCCAGTTGTGCCCAAAGCCAAGCCGTCTCTGGCCGGCCGAAAAGTTGAATGGACGGGAGGGACCTGAGCGGACTCACGGACTGGGCGCGCACTGATTACCAGCGTCCCAGCCCTGTCATGTCCTGCCTGGTCTGCTCAGATCGCAGGGCTCCCGGCTCAAAGGAAAACGGGACACCCGCAGGCCCAGAACCCACACCGGCACGACGCGCCAGGCGAGGCCAGAACCAGCACGATTCCTATCGCAGCCAGACACAGAGACGACCCGACTGACGATCCAACTCGTCTGTCCCCTCGACGATGTCTGCATGGCCCTCCTGCTGCACCTCACCACCCAGTCTTGTCACTTCTCGACTCGCGTGAGTGTGCCTCCCGGCGTACTGTGCGCCGCCTTGCTGTAAACAAATTATGCGATTAGCACTGATTGCGGCAAGATATTACCTAAGAGTTTGAGGACACGATCGAGTAAACATGTTCTAAATTCGTCCTGGACTCGCCCTCTCACACCCCCTGCACCTTAATTCCCGCTCCGGTTGTCGGGCTCACGATCCCAGGACCCCTGTTCTTCAACCGCCCTGTCACCCCAGATTTTCTCTGCTCCGATTATACGTATGCAAGGTATATACTGCTTTTGCTTTCAATGCACTTACGTCTGTACTCTTCAATATCCCGTCCCAGCCTTGAAGTATTCTGGTATTATTACGTGACACACATGCCCTACGTACACGGGCGATTTACCTCCAGCTTGCACTGCCCTGGCCTCCCCTGGCCTCTCCTCCAGCCCGTTCCATTCCTCCTCCGTTCCGCCTCTTGCTCCCTCCCGTCACACAACAAGAATGGCCGCTCCGAGGGCTCGGACCAGGCCAGGCCAAAACCGACCATTCATGCCCCCGGTCTTAAAATAGCCAGCCAGGCTATGTAAACTACACTCTACACTACACAGAAACACTACGTACTCTACCTACTCCGTGCTTTCACTTTGCCCACCATTATCCAATTCCATCGTGTCCCTTTGTTATCAGCCCGCCTCTGGTTGGTCCCACCGCCCCTCGCCACCCTAGACATGGCCCCCCCTGCCACACCCCAGGTCTTCCTTATCGCCGGCTGCTCATTCGCTCTTTGGGGTTCACGAATCCCCCTCTCACGATCTTTTTTCTTTTTTCCGAATTCAACCACCGATGACCTGCTTGCTTTGCATGTCGCCTGCTGCGCGTACGCCTGACAATCCCCAATATCCTCATTGCACAGTTCCCGACAGTCAGAAAGCATGCATCTATCTGGTCCCCATCGGCCTGAAACAGGCCTGATGCAGAGGCAGGCCTCTTCTTTTCTTTTTTTTTTCTACTCCCCACCAACGCTGTTGCCTTTCGTCTCCCCTGCAGCCAACCTGCCGACTCTACACTAGCTCGCGGGGTGTGGGATATGTGACATGTCCTTCCTTCACCCTCACACGCGACCACCCACCCACGGCCGACCTGACGATGGAGCCAGCTCGGGGTCCATTTTAGCCTGCTCCCCACGTAGCTGTCGACACCTAACTGACGGGTGTGTTGTGTTGCTGCGTGACATTGTGCTCTGGGGGTGTGACGTCGTCCCCCACTCTCGGTATAAGAAGGGGGCCGGAAGTCGGGCAGCACAAGACCAAGAGCACATTTGTGCCATCGCCCGTGAAAGAAAGAAAAAAAACATACAATTTCATCACATGTGTGCGTCGCGTTGATGAGAAGTGTCCCCCGGGTCGGATGCAGGAACCGAGCCCGTCATACCAATCCTGCCCACGGCTACACCAAATTCCCACTCCTCGTGCCTGGGCATGCAGCACAACGGGCCCACGGAAGACTGCAGGGATTCGTCCGGGTTTGCTTTCTTGGGTGTGTTGTGGTGGTGGTAGTGCCAAGTCTGTGCGATCCCTGTGGATTTTTTTGTCCCTCACCACCACCAACACAAAGTCTAATTTATATGGTTCCATTGCGTTACTGCGCGCATTGACTTGCATTATTTTTCCGTTTCCAGCGGTCAGTGGGAAAGGAAAGCCCACACAAGCCAGTGACGCAGAACTTTATGACCAACATGTTACGGGTGCATTCGCTCTTTTCAGCATGCTGCACCGCACACGCCCAGGTGCCCCACTCCCGCGGCTGGGCATCTCTGCGCCCTTCTCGCCTAATTTGCGGGGGCTTGGCTTCAGCGGGCCCCAGGGGAGTGTTTGGGGGGTGGGGGGAACGCTATTCCTTTGTTCGCCGTTTTTTTATGCCTCAAACAGCGAGCATATTCCGACGAACAACGCTGGGTTGCATACTGCGGTTATTAGTCGTGCAGTGTACTACAAGTAACCGGCTAGTCCGACCCGTGCGCTACGTCAGTTTTGGGGTCCTGCAGCGTTGCTAGAGTGGGTACCCGCCTTCCCGGACACCCCCTTTCCGGACACTTTATACACCAAAATCAAAACTTTTATATTTAATATAAGCCTTTTCTTTTTTATTATATTTCACTGAAACCTTGTCATATATAATTTGTACTAATTCTATTATATGTATATAAATATATATTATAAATATTATATATTCGTGTAGCACAGTGCGGTTGGGAATCTTGCAGTTGTTTTGGTAAGTTGGTTTTCTAATAGAGGAAGGTCTGCCTGGGAGGGTGTGGGCAGAAGGTCAGGTAAGCTGACCCTTCCTGCTTACGTAAGCTAATCTATCAGAATGGCGCACCCCCAACGGTCTGCAGCATCTGTTCTTAGTATATTTTCATATATTTTCGAAAAGTTAAAATGTTTAAAATTTTATTTTATTTTTGAAAAACTGTATATTGATAATTTACTTTGTATATATTTAAAGATATATAAATATATTATTCTAATATTATTGTATTATAATATGATTAATTATGTGTATTATTTATTTTTGGAAATATTTTAAGATATTATTAAATATAATATCAATAATAAATTAAAACATCTAGTAAAATAAAAAATATGTTTAATATTCAACAAATGTCACGACAGCAGGCAGGTAGTCGGCAGGTGGACGTTGAGCAGGCGGTACGGGAGTCGTTATAATTCTATTTGCTACGGGCAGGCTCTATCCTCAGTAGGCACAGGCTTTGTTGACAAGACGTAGCTCTTCAAGCTACGAAACAGGATTCAGGATAGGTTCCAGAGTTTTTGTCAAAGCTAGCAGCTCACGTGATCAGACCCCAACCCTCTGGGTTGGGCGCCCTAGGGGGTCAGTCCGCCCAGGGCCGTGACAATAAATAATATTTTATATTTATCTAAGAGAAAAAAAAGGTTTTTATAATTTTAAATTTTAAATAACCTCTTATATACAACATTTATTCAAAATTTATTTAAATTTAATTCTTCATTTTCAGATCTCAATAAATTAATTAAAAGTTTTTGAATATAACAAATTTGTTAGATTTTATTGTTATATTATAATATTTATTTTCATAATATTTATTTAATAAAACTTGAATTATAAGTTTTAAATTATTTGAATAATATTTATTAAATGTTTATTTATTTAAAGTGGGGGTAAGAAATTAATAGTTTAAATTAAAGGGTTATAGGAGCGGTTTTGGTGGGATTTGCATTAAATCTAGCGTGTCTGGAATGGGGGGGGGGGCGTCCGGGAAGCCGGGTACCGACTCTATGTAGTGCAGGGCCCCCACGGCCATTTTCATCCGAGGTCAGGAGAAGCTTCCCGAGGGTAGGCCGGGCCTACAGTAGTGTTACTACTGACAATGCTCTGCTACTCGTCGATCAACCGGCCCCCGGCGCCCCCAGCTTGTCCCGGTCCCTCTGTGTGTGGGGAAGCAAGCAAAATCTGGGGGAGGGTGATAAGCACTCTGGCAGTGAAGAAGAAGAGAGAAAAAAATATATTTGACCACCACTGAGGTGGACGTTCCATCCTGGCCCCCAAGGGGTCCACAGCGAACCCTTCCCTCCCATCGGGTCTTCCGTCATCGGGTCTCGGGCTGGGTTGGTGCCGATGGGTACGTGTTGATGAAGTACTCCTGCCTACCTGGCTGCCATGAATGTCTTGGTCCACCGCAGTTGGTATGAGCGTCTGTTGGACATTGGCTCTCGATGGAATGCGTCACTTTGCCGACATCTCCAGCCATTGGATCGCCAAGAGGTTTTTTTTCTGTCCCTTGACCTCGAGGACAAAATAAGCACAGCGCCCTCACTTGGGTATTTAAACACGCTTGTTGGTGACTGTCAGATAGTCACCACGGGCCCGATCAACCTTGGATAAATGTGGGAACTCCCTCGCCTCCGTCTCCAGAGCTTGGCTTCACGGGTCCTCCCTCCCCTGCATCTGCAGCCAGACCTCAGCCCAGGTTTCGGCACTCTTTTCGATGCCCGGCCTGCTCTGACTTGCTGGAGCTGCTCAGCTGCTGGTCCTGATAAGCACAGACAAACACGAACTCGCTCTCATCCATGTGGTCTGGCTTCTGTCCCTTTGGCCATGAGAGCTGAGGGGTGTGCGTGAACTCGCTCGCCTCTCCCGGATGAGCCTGGCTTTTGGCGCAGTTGGCAGTCTCCATAGTCAATAGTACACTTTCTGTGCCGGTGCATCATCAATTGATGGGTTTCTTCCACATGCTCCTTGTGGCACACACTGAAGGGTCCAGTCACTATGGGTCGAACAATCACATATCTGCCAGAACCAGTCTTTCCTGCCACAATACTCGCCCCTGGGATCAGTCCGGTATGCCACAGCCATTCTCTAATTACACCACAGACAGAGAACATTGAAAACGGGCCACCCAAACACTCCAGTGGGCACGTTCTGCTGGAGCCCTAGCAGTTGGGCCTCCAACCAAGCGGAGGCATAGAGAGGAATAGAAGAGCCGAAGGAGGGGGACGGGAGGGGAAAGAATGTTCATGGTATTCTGATCAGAAGAGAGGGTATAGGAAGAAAGGAGTGCATTGATTCTAAACTAGAACTCCTAAAAACAGCGATCCAGATGGGCCCTTTTGTAGCCGCCCCGAGCTAAATGAATGTACTACCCCCACACCACACCAGAACAACACGTTCCTGCTTCAAAGAAAATAATCCTTGTAAGTCTGAAGACCTCTTTCGGTACTCTGGATGAGCCCAAAGAAGATGGTCACACCCAGCACCAGGATCGCCACCCAAAAAGTATACCACTGCACCCCGTTGCGCCGGTCATACCATCACTGGGAAATGGTGCTGGGTGTCGCCTCGTCGTAGGCGTGCTTCAGTATCACCAGCCTGTCCCTCCAGAATGTGAAGTTCTGGACCTGGTGCTCCCTTATCTTCACAGTCCCACACATGGTCAGTCTTCCGTCCATGATGGAATGGCTCTTCTCGTGTTTATCGCCCAGCTTCTTCAGCCACTTCGTACTTCTGTGGTCGGCTCGTCGTACTCTGGAGATTGGCGCGTGAGGGAACAGAAGGGCGAGCGTCAGTCATCAGTGTCTCTTCGGCGAGACCCTCGGGGAGAATAGAGCTGTGTCGGGGAGTCTGTCAGCCACTGTAAAACGGAGGTCTTGCGCTGCACTGAGAAGGGCACCGTCCGTTCTTTCCCCTATGCTCAGAGAGTTATCCTCATTGCTTACCTTCTGTCCTGGCACTCCAGGAAGGACGCCTGATGAAAGATGTGCACTGTACTGTCGTCTTCTGCCAGCGGCAGGTCGCCTGGTCGGCGAGGTTGTCGGCCATTTTGATGTTGATACCGGCGACCATCTCAATGCTCCATGAATGGAAGCTTTTGGGGAACATCACGCCGTCGTAGCTCATCTGGGGTGTCTCGCTGAAATAGCGCTCCACGCAGTCCCTGAGCGAGCCCGACTTCCACAAGACTTCGCTGCGGGGCGTTGGCTCGCGTGTGAAACGCCCCACGTTGCTCATCGTGACCAGCAGCCGCGCAGCAAAGCAGACCATTTCCTCGCAGTACTCCACCGGCGCGTCTGTGAGCCGCTGCGCGACACTTGACACCACTTCTTGTGCAAGGTTGCTTCGGATCAGCTGGACAACATCCAACACAAAGCTCATGTCCGCGGCCATTTCGTGGATACCGGATTGAATGGTCAAGCCTAATCGTTGGTGTTGATAGTATCTCGTGTACCGGCATGTTGTTGTTGTGCAACCAAGTCGCGATTGCGAAGTCGGCGGTCTGGATCCCGAATTAGGTCGCCCCAGAGGATATCAATGATTTCACCCATTGAAAAACACAGTCTTGGATGATCCAAGTTGAAGACCTTGAGAACTCGCAACACGGTCAATTGAGCATAATATTAGAAGCAGAGGTGTAAGTACCTTCGAAAAGCATAAATGGAGGTGTGTCGCAAACACTGCCAAGTGGGAATGTCTTGACCATGAAACATTGATGTTCAAAGAGGCTGGTAAAGAGGCTGCAATATAGTGGGTTCATCTGAGTGATCATATCGAAACTCCTGTTCACGCAGAATACACGGATGGATGTGGCGCATCGCATGCCTGCAGAAATTTGTTGGCGAGACTGCGCCCACACCGCTGAGAGGAACCGACATGTGAGAATTGACCCGAACGCTCTGGGAAACCGGCGCAGTCTCATGCAGTGGTAACAGTTGGTTTGTTTGCAGCCAGTCACTGGTCTAATTGCTGGCTCAGTCACTTGCTGGCATTCACCCACAACACACCGCCACTCAAACCTTCCTTGCAGCTCTCTAAAATGATCCTTTCCGTTCTAGACATGGCGTACGCTTGGGATTCCAAGGTTGAATTGAGGTATTTGAGCCCAGCTGATATGTCTCTTTGCCCTCTTGTGAAAGCTGGTCCCCTCAGGCAGAGCCCCCTCGGCACTCCAAATTTCTGCAGCGCTCTTTTGAGTTTGAGATTCTAAACAACTGAACACTCTATTTACATACAGACTGCAATGACATCACAATCGCCCACACACTGACTTGAACAACAAAGCAAAGGAAGAGAGGTCTGAGCAGGCTCTCCAATAAACGGTTCTGACCTCGAGAGCAGGTTTCCCTCCAAGCCTTAACAATGTCTTACCGCACGACCTAGGTAAACTCTGCACCCAGCCTTCATTGGAAGGGGAACGGGGGGCGTGGGGCTAGGAGGGCCGGGCCCCTCTCCCCACGTGATCTGTACCCAGCTCAGTGATCAAGCCGAACACAGCAGAAGGAGGATCCAGAGGTTCTACCCACGGCGCCTCTTAGCTGTTTGCCATTTCTTACGTCTGGTTGCTCTTCGCTATGCTTATCCCTAGGTATGCCTTGCTGGCCCTTGCGAGGCTGGATAGCCGCCCGGCTGGCAACGTTGGAATTGAATCACACTTCCAAGGTTCGTGAAAGAGTACTAAGAAGTCGGGCAAAACCAGTACTAATCCTTTTGTTTTGAGGTGGGACTAATTTCGGCGAATCGAGCCCAACGGCCTGGTTTTCTTTATCGAAATGCAAACGGCCATGCAATTACCCAAGAGACGTCATTCCTTCCAAAGCGTTTTGAGATGGTAGTACAAGGGCTTGCTTTTTCCGTCAGGTGAATGGAACTTACGGCTGTTGAGCGCCACTCCGCCACCTTCCCCATTTTTAATCTCAACATCAGCCATGAAGTATCAGATTTCACTCCTCAGCTTCCTGCACAGCCTGCACAGGCAAGCATGGCTTGAGATCGGTTTCTCCGAATCGGATTCGCCACCACCACAACATGGGGGCGTCGCGGTATATGAACTCTGAATCTGTACCTCAACAATTGTCTGGTATCAACGCCTTCATAGTTTCTTCCAGCACTGGTACAGAAATCCCCAATTCGCGAAATCTTTAACATTTTCATCCATATCAGGCTTTTAGGTCGTTGATTGACGAAATTTCAGGGCGGCTTCGAGAGAAAATTCTGACGGTTACCTTTGTGCTAGCTCTCGAAGTCCTCTGCGACAACTCGCTCCATCTCCTACCTCCAGATCTCTGAAGCTGCTCACTGCCAATCAAGAATCTACCCAGGAAGCGGATTTGACCCAGCCGACTATTCC
The DNA here is from genome assembly GCA_023703485.1 of Diaporthe caulivora. Lineage (NCBI taxonomy): Eukaryota > Fungi > Ascomycota > Sordariomycetes > Diaporthales > Diaporthaceae > Diaporthe > Diaporthe caulivora. The sequence goes on from JAMPTR010000005.1 coordinate 445,925, forward strand.
CACACCCTTTTGACCTCGGCGACCGAGGTATGCGGCATGGAACGACACCCCCAGCTTGGCCTAACTCTGTGGGTAAGAGGCTGAAAGCATACGTTCCAAAGCTCGGCGGCACGATGTGGGCCACTACTGGACCGGCAGTGAAACATTTCAACAAGAAGCTGCAACCCGAAGTGCATCGAATCATTTTCAGAAACATCGACGACCCCTCAGGCTTCATTGTTGAGGCTTACATGATTGGTCAGAGCGAAGAGAAGGCCTGCCCGAAGGTCGTCATCTGCTGTCCTGACAAGATAATACGCAAGGAAGCCGAGGCATTTGTCCATAAAAACGGACTTCTCAATCATACCGGCTTCGGACTTGACTCGACTGACTTTGCCGTGGAAGCCGACCCTGATACACCTGATCGTATGGGCCAGGCTATTCATGTCGATATGCTTCCCTTTACAGCAGAAGATGACTTGAAGGTCGATATATATGGCCCCAGTGAGCCGGTCATAGGAAGAAGACTCTGCTTTGTCTCCTCAGGCGAGAGCGGCCGGACCCTCACGGGGTGTGCTACTGGTAGGCCCATTTTCCGCCTGGGAGGCGATCTCTATCAGTTGACGGCTGCTCATGCCATAGAGCCCGTTCCTGATCCTAGGCTGGACTCTGGTCCGAATCGGCGTATTCTGGATTCTGATAGCGAGTCTTATGAGGATAAGGATGAAGACTTGATCCCTACCACGGGCAGTACCAGCATTGAAAGAGCCCGTGAGAGACACAGAGCCCGACCCAGACCAGCATCATTCACATCCGACTTCAGCGGCCTCGGAGTCATACCCAGAGATATCTGAGCCAAGAGTTCTGGGAAGCCCGGATATCACCAAATCAACGGCAGCTCCCATATCACTTGAAGATATAGATGATCCGCAGGGCCCTTTTACTCTACTAGCGTCGGTCACAGTGCCATTATAGAACATTGATGAGCTGGACTATCTCATCTTCAAGTTACCAGCTGAGACCTTCAATCTGGGCGAAGAACTCAATGTGGTTACGATCAATGAGCCATCTGAATCTCGGAATATTTCAATCGGTAACATCGCAACTGGCACGGCTAATGAGACCAGCACCGTGACAATCACCTCATGGGGTCAAGTCCTCGGAAGTCTAACTCCAGATCCCGCGTCATTCATCAAGAAAGGCACCAATTGGTTCAATCTCTTCAAGGTCTTCCACGTAAAGGGATTGAGGATGGGTCACTCTGGCTCCGCCGTCATCGATGCCCGGACTAGGCACTTTTACGGTCATGTGGTCCTTGGAATTGACGGCGGTAGTGTGGCGTATATGTTGCCTGCAACGACCATAATGGGAAGCATCATCAACGAATTCGTGGAATTTCCATCATTGCAGCTCGAAAATCCCCACGCGCGCCCAAGCTCGACACCGACGGTACAGCTGGATCGCATGGATGCTAGCTGAGTGGGAGTAAGAGACACCGAGCATACCAGTCTTGACCGGCAACATCAAGTATCGGTATTCCCGGATCCTCACTTTACCGCACACATAGGAGCGCAGACGGCGGTGGAGCGTCTGAACGTCGTTTCACGAGATGATGGCCTAAAGCCTGGGGGCACCCGCCGGGATACTCTGTCACGAGACATGCGGTTCCATGGTGCCCCGGATGGCGTTGACCAGTGGCTTCAGACCTTGGATCCTGGGCAGCAGTCTGTAGCATTGCGGAGACTCTTTCGGCGCGCTAATCCAACGCATTTTGGGCTTGGTGCTGGCCAGTTTCTGTCGGGATACGGGCTCCCTCCCGTGTACGTGGCAGGGAGGTCCACGGAAGGAACAAACAGCGAGATGCCCACTGGAGAGGAAGCACCGGCGAGGAGAGCTTTTCAACCGCTACCACTTCGGAGCCCCAGGACCCTAGGCATGATCCAGGAGGCACCGCCAGACAGAGATGAGATTGCACATCTCCGTGGTGGCATATCACCGCGGGTTGGAATGAATGATACGCGGTACGACAGTATCGATCCGTAACTTATCGTGCTAACGGCTGACATGGTACCTTGCAGGCGATATTCCCCCATCAGGGAGTCACGTGGAGTTCATACGCTGACGCCATGTCGAGTCCATCCAGTGTGTATTCCCACTGAACTTGCCCCAACAAGCGCCTCCTCGGTGCAGACGGACCCAGATTCTGACCATTTACGCGAGATCATGCGCAAACGAGAGGCGGACGCTATGATGGAGGGATTCTCATCAGCTGAGATGTACCATCTTAGGCGCAAACGATACACAAGCGACTCTGCAGGGACACAAACCCAAGACCCATTTGTGCGGCAACCCTCGTACTGGTCAAGACCTTGGACAGGCGAGCAAGGCGGCGGAGGGTACGACGACGAGTGATGGAACGGTTCTGGAAAGGACAGGTGGAAAGTAAGTGTGGATTTCTGAGCGACTGTCAAGTGCCCATGCCCCTGCGGGCTATAGCCAATCAAATCACACGGTTTGGAGTTAGTCAGCCAGAGGGCCGACTACTACACCAACCGTCAGGGCGACGAGATTAGCGATAGCTTCTTCCTTCTCGATAAGCAGAAATCAGAACCCGTACCCAAACACGTACGGTCTGCTTCAACCCATTTGCACGTGCAAAGACCCCTTGACCCTCGCCGTCAGGGCCGTACCAACAGTAAGCCTGGAGCTTGTCACGCGGGCACATCCCTGAGATTGCTGGTAACTAGATGGACCGAGTGTTTGAATATGTAGGAGGCGTGCGTGCGAGTTTGAAGAGTCTTGAAATACCAGTCGAGGACGAGAAGGTAATTGGGTGCAGGGCCGATGAACCAGATTGATATTGACCGAGGGCCAGAATAGCACTGATATTGATGTAACAGTTTGAACGAGGATAGTTTTTCAATATACCAGGTCTTCAAACATTTCATTGTACGATGCGTGAGGATGGGAGATTGTGTTTTGTCTAATAACGTGGCCGGCCCCCATTCCGAGCACCCCCCAATTCCGACCTCCCCACGCCACGACCGTGAAGCTATACCCGAGGTCGATTTCCGCCCACCACGATGCACGACCATTCTGATGTTGGTGTTGAGGGTGCTTCTGAGATCTCGTCGTCAGGGGACACCTCGCCGGCGTCGATTTGTGCCATCCGCATAGCCTCAGTATCCGCGAAGATCGTGCTTGGGTCGGTTGTGACGTTCTTCCTCTTGACTTCCTGCTAGCCTCCAATTGGCTCTCCAGCTCCTCGTTTTTCTTTGACGACATCATCAGACTATACTATTTATCTTCATACGCTTTGATAATTTTTCTGAGTCGTCGTTGTGTGGGGCTCGAGTGTTTCTGGGTCTCATAAACGTGCACCAGCTCCCGCAATTCTCGGGACTGCGTAGGTGTACGAAAATTGATCCCCTGCGGCCGGAAAATAGACCATTCTCCTCCGTTTGTATCAATAAAGCCATTACCAGTGCCAGAGTTGGTGTTTTCGACCTGGCTCTGGCGGTTTTCCAAGATGTACTTGCTTCTAAGTCCCCTGAGCTTAGAGACCGGCCAAAGACCCGTCGCCCGCCACCCAGAACGAATGTTTTCCATCGTAAATGCCTCTATTCGAGCCTTGTGATAGTAATAAAAAAATATTCGTTTAGCCATCACGGTTGAGGAATCGTGTTGCCCAAGAGCATGCAATCTCTTCCGGAAGGCTTGCTTAAGCGGCCGGAAAAGAGCAACATCCAGAGGCTGCAATACGTGTGTTGTATGTGCCGGCAAAAAGACTATGTATATGCGATTCGAAAAGCATTCCCACATAAAATCAAGCGTTGTGTGTGTGTGATGCCCGCCGATCACTAGCAAACGCCATTCGCTAGGGTCGCTCGGGCGGGTGTTCGGGATGAACACTTTCTTCACCCATTCGGTCGCGATTTCCTCCTCTATCCACCCCTTCTTCATTGCTATGAATTGCCACCCATCAAATTCCTCAAGGACTTGAGGAAAAGACTGCTGTTGTACGGATTTCCCTTTGAAGATAATCAAAGGAAGCAACACCCGGCCCAGAGCGTTGATGCACTCTAGGAATGAGGTCCAATCCCGGAGATTATAGTCTTTCTGAGCAATGGGGCTACCCTTCGAATAGACGAAGATGAGGGCATCTTCTGAGCGCCCTTCCATCATTCCTCCCTCGTCGGCGTTCCAACGGTTGCCCGCCTTGATCGCCCTCACGATATCTAGCTGCATGAGGTCAACCCACGAGCCGATGTTTTTCTTCTTAGCCGCTCCAATTCGAAGCGCTTCGACGCGTTGATTCTTTCGCAATCGAAGATCCGAATGGCGGCAGAGGAAGGCCCTCAGCCAACTCTGTCCGAGAGGAGAGTCTCCTAAAGTTGGGAATGCTAGACGAGCCGCCGGACCCTGCAGATCAAAACGGGTCATGGCGACGCCTAAGTGACTTTGATTGATAATAGATTGTACCAATGCATCCTCTTGAAAGTCAGATACAAGCTTCTGAGCGAGGGAAGCATCGTGATGGTTAAAACCGCCGTTGACGCGATCACGAAGTGTAGTCCGGGGGATATGCCAGGTCCTTTAGGCCCGTCGAATAGACATTGCGGCCCTGACAGCTAGGATTGCTGTTTCCAGCTCTACCTCAGAATATTGCTTCATGATGATTTAATTGACATATGGAAGAAGTTTGGTGATCAGAAAAAATTTACTCATCGAGAAGACGAGGAGTGTTTATAGGTGGGTACAGACGCGTGCATGCGCGTGACGCGATTGTGGGGCGGTCGGAATGGGGGCCGCCCACGTTATGTAGTACGAGTAAAGCTTCGGCCACCTTGTGTATTATTATTTTATGTATGTATTGCAATAAGGCCACGCCAGAATATACTCAACAAGGGTATAAGGACATTAAACTTGTTTAATTAGACCTATATGTCTGAGGGGGGAATGTTGCCACTGGAGAATTCTTTGTCTTTCATATTTGATATATTTGCAAAGCTTACATATTAGGCAAACCAGAGCAAACGTCAGCACCCCCCAACTATGGCTTGACATCGTAACAAGTTAGGAAAGCCTACAGAATAGGAATCTTGTAAGGCTACATCTGCACTTCATCAATTGTCTGATACCAACGCCCCTTTTCAGTACTGTGTCCGAACTGCCCAAGTGTCGAAATCTATCAGACATTCTTTCGGCACACAGGCCTCAGGCCGTCAAACAATGAAATTCGGGGTGACTGAGCAACAATTCTTTCGCCGGCCCCTATGCTAGCCCTCTGTGACAACTCGCCCTGTCCACAAGTTTTGGGGTCGCTCCTTTGGGTAGTAAGTTCTTGCCTAATGGTGTATAGCTCCAACGATTTGGAGGCAGTGCATCCTCCCATAGACTTTCTGACCACAAAGCATCAAAAGATTATACCAACATCAATGAAAGGCCCGTCAGTGATCCCTTCAAATATTTTAAGTTCACCTCATGAGTTGAACCCAATAACCACTGTTACAGGGTGGACCGAAACGAGTGTCCGCCTTAGTAGGTTTGTAAAAAGAAAGAGCAACCACTAACTACTTGCGCCACATGTGGCTTGTACAGTGTATTTACTGTAACCCGGATGTAGCTTAACCACAATTAGACCAATTGGCAGTGCAGGAACAAACGTCTGCTTTCAGGGACCCTGGCACTCCCCATTACTAACGTTCCTAACCGCTCTTCTTTCCCCATGCTTCTTAGTGATATTGTTTCATACTCACACAGCCGAGTACATGGCCATGTGAAACCTTCTGATGGCACCCCAGCTACCAAAGTTTAAACACAAGAAGATCCTAGCTTTGCTTCTTCGTGAAACATCAACCTATAAAATAGCTATTAAAGTCGAGTGCAATGAATGCACAGTTCGACGAATCCGCGCCAATGTCCGTCGATTTGGGACCACACGAACCTTGCCGAATAGAATTGGTCGACCATCGAGTATTACACCGTTTATGCTCGATGCGCTATGTCACAAGCTAACCAAAGAACCATGGCTGCACCGGGATGAGATGGTCTCGTTTCTCCGCGATAAATATGAAGTTGAGGTGTCAACTAGTAGCATCGCTCGGGCCATGCAGTCTAAGAGATGGTCCAAAAAGGTGACCCGTCGCGTTGCTAGGCAGAGGACCTCGGTCCTATGACATCTATACCATTACAAAGTGTCAAAATATAGATCATACCACTTGATCTTCATTGACGAGTCTGGGTGCGACCCCTTAACAACTCAACGGCGGACGGGATGGGCTCCGATAGGTGTTACACCGGTTCATGTTGCCAATTTCAAACGCAAAGTTAGGCATTAGTTTATTTCAGCTATACTCAAGATGGGGTTATGCTGTCGCGCGTCTTTAAAGGCTCAACTGATCATGCTATATTTGAGGACTTCGTTCAGCAGCTGCTTTATTATTGCGGAAAGTTTCCCCAACCAAAGTTTGTCCTGGTGATGGATAATGCAAGCTTTCACAGAGAATGGAAAATAAGGGAAATGTATTTTGCTGTGGGCGCGCGGCTCCTCTTACTCCCGCCGTATTCACCAGACATTAACCCGATAGAGGAGCATTTCGGCGAACTCAAGGGGTTTATGAGGAAAGACTGGCAAGCCCGTGATTACACCGGGGTGCCATTTGTGCGCTCCCTTCAATGGTGTATAGGTTAAGTGGGAGCGAAGCGTGAGAGTGAGGAAGGTCATTTTTATCATTCTGGCATCACGATAGAGAATCCAGATAAAGATAACTAGAGTCGCAAGCCTAGAGTGAAAGGTGAAATCGGCCTTATTACTTTTAAACTGACCCACTTAATAACATAATCCTATTCTCTTTTAGGCTTATCACTTGGACTAGAGTTGTTTGATTTAGGCTTGGCGCAAATTCAGGTAGGTGAGAAATAAGTAAAGTAACTTGCGTCCTGCTTTCTGTATTCGCCTTTTTTTTTCGGTCGGGCATGTGGAATTAGTATGATGGACTCAGTCCATGTGTCCCAGAGCTACTCAAATACATGCCTGATTAAACGATACCCATATTATAGAGCTGGGAACAGTTTGTTAAGCCGTAATCGTTGTTGTATCCAAGGACCGGCCTGCTAATCGAATTAAAGCGTCGTCGACCGTATTGATTCACGCTTTTAAGATCTGAATCGCAACGCTTTAGAACGTTCTTTACTGCATTGCTAACTAAGGATTAGAAAGGCATAAGATGATAACCATCCCAGAAGTACACCCAATCACAAGAGTAGGCCCGTGTACAGCCGAGCATGAATGGCGAAATTCAATTGGTAGCCACAGCAAGTTCCGACCCTTCCAAGTAACCCAAGAACCATCTTGACTAATACCAATCTCAATTTTAGGAATTTGACGCGGGGATTCCGGCGATGTAGAAGGCACATCATAAAGGATAATTTCGCCTCTATCAGTACGGAGGCGTGTATTCTCATGGTCAAATGATAAGTGGCAGCATGCTGTTCCAGTAGCAGCTACTTGCATACACTCGCCTGTGTCGGTGTGCCAGATCCGGACTGTCTTATCATATGATGCTGATGCTATAAGCGCTGAGTTGTGAGAGAAGGCCACTGAGCTGACCAAATTGCTATGTCCCTTGAGCTCCTGTGTGCACTTGCCTGTGTCGGTGTGCCAGATCCGGACTGTCTTATCATATGATGCTGATGCTATAAGCGCTGAGTCGTGAGAGAAGGCCACTGAGTTGACCACACGGCTGTGTCCCTTGAGCTCCTGTGTGCACTCGCCTGTGTCGGTGTGCCAGATCCGGACTGTCTTATCGTCTGATGCTGACGCTATAAGCGCTGAGTCGTGAGAGAAGGCCACTGAGTTGACCATATTGCTGTGTCCCTTGAGCTCCTGTATACACTCGCCTGTGTCGGTGTGCCAGATCCGGACTGTCTTATCATATGATGCTGATGCTATAAGCGCTGAATCGTGAGAGACGGCCACTAAATTGACCACACGGCTGTGTCCCTTGAGCTCCTGTGTGCACTCGCCTGTGTTGGTGTGCCAGATCCGGACTGTCTTATCGTCTGATGCTGATGCTATAAGCGCTGAGTCGTGAGAGAAGGCCACTGAGTTGACCACACGGCTTTGTCCCTTGAGCTCCTGTATGCACTCGCCTGTGTTGGTGTGCCAGATCCGGACTGTGTTATCGTCTGATGCTGATGCTATAAGCGCTGAGTCGTGAGAGAAGGCCACTGAGTTGACCATATCGCTGTGTCCCTTGAGCTCCTGTGTACACTCACCTGTGCCAGTGTGCCAGATCCGGACTGTCTTATCATATGATGCTGATGCTATAAGCGCTGAGTCGTGAGAGAAGGCCACTGAGTTGACCACACGGCTGTGTCCCTTGAGCTCCTGTGTGCACTCGCCTGTGTCGGTGTGCCAGATCCGGACTGTCTTATCGTCTGATGCTGATGCTATAAGCGCTGAGTCGTGAGAGAAGGCCACTGAGTTGACCACACGGCTGTATCCCTCGAGCTTCTGTGTGCACTCGCCTGTGTTGGTGTGCCAGATCCGGACTATCTTATCGTCTGATGCTGATGCTATAAGCGCTGAGTCGTGAGAGAAGGCCACTGAGTTGACCACACGGCTGTGTCCCTTGAGCTCCTGTGTGCACTCGCCTGTGTCGGTGTGCCAGATCCGGACTGTCTTATCGTCTGATGCTGACGCTATAAGCGCTGAGTCGTGAGAGAAGGCCACTGAGTTGACCATATTGCTGTGTCCCTTGAGCTCCTGTATACACTCGCCTGTGTCGGTGTGCCAGATCCGGACTGTCTTATCATATGATGCTGATGCTATAAGCGCTGAATCGTGAGAGAAGGCCACTGAGCTGACCGAACCGCTGTGTCCCTCAAGTTTTTGAAGACATGGATTCCAGTCCTTCTCCACACGCGGCTCAAGGACTATCCACCGAGGAATGGTCCCTCTATATATTTGACGGACTATACTGCTATATGGTGTAAAAACAAGTGCAGAAGAGTATACCTGGAGTGGCGCAGTGTTCATAACATACAGATTCGAGCGGACGAATCTAATAGCGTCTCTCACAAACTCTTGCAACTCGTTTTCATCCAGTGCCTAGAATTTATTAGTTAAGTTATATATTTTAGAGGACTTCACGTACCGCGTTATCCGGTTCAAGCTTTTGAAGCAGAGAAACAGCTTCATAGATCCTATCTAATAAGCTTAATGCTTCAAGCCAGTGGAGAAAGTGTTGAGATAGAAAGCGATAGATATCGACAGCAAGATCAGAACCAGCTTGTGCTTGACGCGTGTGATGAGTCCAGTAAAGACATGCGTATTGAACTTCCTCAGGTAGATACTTGCTGACTTTGAGACGGTCAACAGTCGCTCTAAGGGTGGCTTGAGATTGCAGGTCGCAAATATCTGCGTGTAGAACCTCAAGAATTGCCAGGCATCTCACAGCCAGCTGACGATGGGTCTCTTTTTCGTCAACCCAGAATGGGTTCCTTTCTTGCTGCTTAGGGTCCACTAGGAAGTCGCGGAAAGAGAGATGAAGAAGTCGGACTGGAGATTCTGAACTTTCTGGGATATCTAAAACAGAATAAAGCATATCCAGTCTGTTGTCGATTTCAGGTTTATCGATACCTAAGAGCTGTCCCAAGGCTGTGGTTGAGAGCGGACTTGAGAGAATGACGATGGGGCCGACGATGCGACGAAATTGCTTGATCGTTACATCCCGCTCCGACGATGAAAGATTGTTGAGCTGCTGATCGAGAGCTGGCTGGTACGTCAACTTGAGCCTGGCCGATATATCAAGTTCTGATGAGTCCACTCCAGTATCATACTCCAGAACTCGACGCAATTGCTGTTCTGGACCCCCAAACCCACGTTGTTGTACAAAGCGGCATGTTGTTGCTGCAAAGATGAAGAGCGGAACTGCTATTTTAACTAAAGTCTGCACATCACCTTGGCTAGGCCAGGTTTGAGGTAATTGTCGTCCGATAGGAACCGTTGAATTGTAGTTATCCCTGATGAATGCCAATTCGTGTTCTAAAAAGACTGATATGTCGTGCTCAACAATCGGCGCTGGGATCTCATGTAAAATGAGGTCTGCGTAGGTACCCTCCATGGCCTTCTGCTTGAAACCCAGCCTGATTGGAAGTTCTGGCCGGCTGGTGAGGAGGATCTTTATCCTAGGTGCCTGAAGGCTCTTTGCCTGAGAGAAGAGGTTAATGACTACCCTGATGTCGTCCTCCCTCTCGCATTCGTCTAGAGCGTCAATAACAATAATAATAGGAGCGCGACAGGAAGCTTCTCGTTGAATGCTTGATAGAGGCTTGAGGATGAGCTTTTGAAACTGCTCCTGTAGTCCTTTGTTGTGTATTATTGGATCCGCGTCGATGGCTTTCGTGACGTGAGCAGCTAGACTCGGGATACGCAAAGCCAACTGTGAGGCAACCGTTGTGAAGAGCTTGGACGCATGGCTGCGATCAGTTTCTCCCCTCTTGAAGAAGAAGTTAGCTCCAGTAGCTCGAGGCGGCTCTGAACCTAACAGGGATTTTGCCACCGTCCGAGAAATCGTCGACTTTCCCGTGCCTGCCATCCCATTCAGCCAGAACATTATCCGAGTGCCGGGATCATTGAACCATGCATTTATCTCTTCTAATACGTCGACCCGAGTATTTCGCAGGCAAGTCGAATTATGTTCTTCAGCGTGAGAATCAAAGGAAGCTCCAGAAGCAGCTGGAAGCTTGTCGAGAATGATCTTCTGATCTAGGTTGAGAAGAATCGATCTATAGTGACACTTGATCAGCCTGGCATGACAAGCGAGAGTGAAGGTAATAACATACGTTTGGTCAATCTGCAGACATGCTGAAATGGTCTGGGTGCGCCGCACTATCTCTTGAATGCCCCTCTCGATGTCATTGCTTCGGAAAGGCCACAAAGCTTGAACCCACGGACGAGGGCCGGTGCTCAGAGGGCTGAGTCTCGCGTGAAGTTCCTGGAGGCTCCCTACAGTTTCTTGGACAGTACCTGAAAGCTCTTGGGAGGCCCGAAGACTGGCGCGATGATCTCCTTCAAGAAGCGCTTTGGTCCTTTCGGCAACAAGCTTGAGCTGAAGAATCTCGCGTTGGACACGTGACATTTGGGCCCTTGCATCCTTAACCTCGCTTGCGTACTGCACGCAATTCAAAGCGATTTTCGCAGTCAGGTCTATGACTGTAGCAATATTAACTGCAAGTCCTAGGAAATCTGCCATGATGGACGCTTGTGGGTGTTGATTTGCTGATATTAGAGCGATAGTTGGTTAATGTTAAAGTTGATCATGGCAGGTTGCGGGGTTCATCAGGCAGCAACGGAGGCCACTTGATGTGTTACAGCACCATACTTGATACGGATGCCCTGTACAACTAACTCTGCACGGTTTGTGCGACCATCAATTTGACGAGTAGCGACTCTGTTTAGAAATGCAATGTAGTGTAGAGATGGGGGTTATAGTCTCCACCTCTATGAGAACTCCGCTTCAATTTGCACTAGAATATACAGTGTAGATATTCCCGACGTTGATTTCCGCCCACCACGATGCAAGACCCTTCTGCCGTTGTTGTTGAGGAATTTTCAGAATCGTCGCTTTCCGGAGATACTGCTCCGGCCTCAATCTGAGCTTTCCTGATTGCCTCAATGTCTGCAAAGATCTCATTAGGGTTGGTTGTGACCTTCCTCCTCTTGACCGTTCTGGTGGCTTCCAATTGACTCTCCAGCTCCTTTTTATTTCGTGAGGACATCGTTAGATCAAATTCGTTCTCTTCAGATGCTTTGAGGATCTTTCTGAAGAGTTGTCGTTGAGATGGGCTCGAGTGTTTCTGGGTCTCATAAGCATGCATAAAAGACTGCATGTCTCGAGAGTGTCTGGGGGTCTGAAAAAAAGTCCCTGTGGCTCAAAAATGTATTTAAGTGTTCCGTTTCATGGATGAAGCTATTCACAGTGGCTGATTGGGTGATTTCGGCTTTCTTCTGGCGGTTTTCGAGGATATGGTTGCCGGCGTTTCCGAAACGCTTGCTTCAGCGGCCGGAAGCAGGCGACGTCGAGGGGCTGCAAAACGTGTGTTGTATGTGCAGGCAAGAAGATTATATATATACGATTCGAGAAGCATTCCCACATGAAATCAAGCGTTGTATGTGTGTGATGACCATCAATCACTAGCACACGCCACTCGTTGGGGTCTTCTGGCTTCGTCAGAGGGACGAAGACTTTCCTCAGCCAATGGATAGCAACCTTTTCCTCCATCCAACCCTTCTTCCAAGACGTGAATTGCCACCCATCAAAGCCTTCGAGGGCTATTTGAAACCATTGTTGTTGTACTGATTTCCCTTTGAAAATGATCAAGGGAATCAACGCCCGGCCCAGAGCATTGATACACTCAAGGAAAGAGGTCCACCCTCGGAGATTGTAGTCCTTCTGGACAATGGGGCTTCCTTTCGAATAGCCGAAGACGAGGGCGTCTTCCGAACGCCCTTCCATCAACCCTCCCTCGTCGGCGTTCCAACGGTTGCCTGCTCGAATTGACTTCACGACCTCGAGCTGTAGGAGGTCGAACCACGAGCCAATGCTCTTTTTTGTAGCAGCCCTAATTCGAAGGGCTTCTACGCGTTGATTCCTACGTAATTGATGCTCCGGATGACGAGAAAGGAAGCCTCTGAGCCAGCTCCTTCAGAGGGGGCCGTGGGTTTCTTTCGGGAATGCCAAACGGGCTGCCAGACCCTGCAAATCGAATCCAAGTGACTTTAATTAACTATTAATACAGCAAATTGGTCCTCTTAGAATTCAGAAATAAGATTTTAAGCGAGAGAGACGTCGTAATGACTAATATAGCCATTAAGGCAATTATATAGTATAGCCTATGAAATATGCCAGGTTCTAGAGGCGCGTCTAATAGACATCCCCTCCCTGACCGCGAAAAGAGCCGCAAGCCACTTAGCTTCTGAATACGACCTTACGATGGTCTAATTGACATTTGGAAGAAGTTTGGTGATCAAAAATAAATACCTCGTGGAGAAAACGAGGAGTGTTTATAGGTGGGTACAGACGCGTTCATGCGCGTGACGCGGTTGTTGGGCGGCCCAAATGGGGGAGCGGCCCAAATGGGGGCCGGCCACGTTATTGTACTGCCCAAAAAGTTATATTAAAAAGTAGCGACACCTATTTTGCCTTTAATGAATCAGGTACAATAACTAAGGCACAGAATTGTAGTGGTTGGCGATGGGAACGACAGGTACGATGGAAGAGCTAGATGTATATAATATCTACTCTTCTAATGTTTGTTTACATTTATCCACCATGGTAACCCACTGGTGCGCAATTCCACGAGGAATCTTTTTTGAGACAAAGAACTTGGTCTCTTCCTCCTGTGCCTCAAAAAGTCGGTCCAAAGAAAGCCGCGCTCGAAGTGTAAGTTTGGCGACTGCGTGGAACTTCGTCTTCCAATTTGGGTCATCGACCTGGCTACAATCCCAATCGCGATTACGTTCTATGGCTTTGTCCCGGTGTCCAGTGATTTTGGGCTTCTTGAGGGGAGGCGCACCTTCGGCGCCAGGCATAACAATGGTGATGTGGATCTGGGGGCCGTCGTTGTGCTTCCTCTTGCTTTGTGGGCTCATGATCTCGTTCTGAAGATGTTTCGGGACATCGCTATGCTCTTTGATCCTCCACCCCTTTTCAGCATACTCAACTATCCTAGTCAAAATCCTGGTCGGTAACGGATAACGGACTCCGGTGAGTTGGTGACGGAAGCAATATGGTCCGATTTCGCAACCTGCTCCCGGGCACTCAAATATATCGTATACTTTTTCCCAGATTGGCGGTTCGTCTGTCGCATCCTGGTCATTGTGGATAGCGGATAGCAGCTCGCTCATTGAGCTGAGTATTTGTAGCATTGTGCCCACGGCGACCCGTTCTCGCAGGTACAAGCTGGCTGGTTTCCTTAAGGATGAAAGCAACCTGAACAGTCAGCTTGCCCCCACTGCGGACCAGGTCGGACCAGCTATCGATCTGCCCATCCACCTCGCTCCAGTCAAATTCAGGCCAATCAGCTCGGAATGGCATATCTTTGACCCCTCATGTAGTAATGGGAACCGTAATTTGGGTCTCGTCCGGCTCGTGGGTCTCGGTCAGCTTCTTCTCTTTGACAATGCCGTCGGTTTTGGACTTGATATTGCTGTCCCAGAAGTCATTAGGGTAGCAATCAATGTTCTATACTGCGCTCTGTGTAAGCTTATGTACTTTGGATTTCCTCGTGCAAAGCGACCATTTATTGGTATATGGTTGACAGTGGACTAGAGCTTGAGCTGCCAACCGGCCATGGCGGTCTACATTTGTTACCACAGGCAGACTCTGTCGCCTCTGGCTGAAAGTAGGGTCAACGAAGTCGTCTGGTAATACAGGCGTTAAGTAGTCGAGATCTTGGTCATCATACAGCCACTGGCTAATATCATGAGCTTGTTTAGTCATACTGGCGTCGGACTAACTCGACGAGGTAGCAAGTGGCAAAGACAAGTTGTGGGCGCAGCCCGTGTCACCAATGCTGGAGGAGAAGCAGTCCGACCATTCCAATAGCTGGTTCTGCAGGCTTCCATGTCCTTCCATGGCAAGAGCATAGCGGGACTAGGTATTTTGACGGGGATGACTCACCTAAAGTCATGATGATACGTGGCCTCAAATCACATGGCATTAGCTTAGGTAATACCGCGAGTGTTACAGAAGAAGCTCCAGGTGGCACTGTCAGAAAGGAGAAAATACACCAAACATGGGCAGAAAACAGCTCGCCGTATGAGAGGACTACTCAAGCTCTTTATATCTCAATTTTGATCAGCTTTGAGTTGTATGAAGTAGGCGTTTGCAAGGTCGATCTGTCTGCAAGCAGGTGGTATCTTTATGCGGGCCTGTCTTGTGAGATTAGCTTTCTGCCTCATTTGCTGAGCCAGACACTTTCTTGTCAATATGCCTCCCTCTACTGCAAATGGCCAGACCTTTGAGGTATATGGTACGAGAGGCTGGTTAAGGGAAGAAGGCTCTGTTTTGTTTTATCAGACGAGAACGGCAGAACCCTCCGAGGATGTGCTACTGGTGGGCCCATTATTAGCCTGGGAGGCGATCTGTACCAGTTAACGATAGCTCATGCTATGGAGGTCCATCCTCCCCGGAATCCTTTATATGAGGCCCATAACTCCAATTTCGGTGTCGATGAGGATGGAAAAATCATTTTCATGGGCGAGCTTGATACTGACAGCAGTGAAGACGGAGACACGGATTCCGACTCAGATCAACAGCCCTCCCATCCCTCTTCGCCTGCTTTAGAATCGTGCGGAGAACTCACAGATCTCGACGTGATATTCACGGCTCCAGTATCTCTTGAAGATATAGATAACCCGCAGAAGCTCATTTACTCTACTAGGGGCGGTCTCAAGGCCACCTTGGGACGTTACGAAGTGGGATGTTAACAAGCTGAACTATGTTCCGCTGAAATTGCCAACAGAGGCCTCAACTGGCAGTCTGACCCAGAATCCCAACGTGGCTACGATCAACGAGCCATTTGGGTCTCGCACCATTCACGTCGACGACGTCTCAAGCAACACGGAAGTTGAGCTGGCACCTGGCCAGATGCACATCAAGGTCTTCACAATCACCTCACGGGGTCCAGTGCGTAGAAACCTCATGTTAGATGAGGTAACGTTCCAAGAGCGATTAGGGGCAGACGGCGATCTTCTTACTGCGAGACACCCAACGCTTCCCACTGTGATACAATCAGAGCCTATCAGAATGGGAGACGGAGGCTCCGCTGTTATTGATGCCCAGACTGGTAAGTTCTATGGCCATTTGACCCGTGGAAGGCACTAAAATATTGTGTCATATCTATTGCCTACACAGGACATAATGACCAGCATTGTCGTCGAGTTCAACGACCTCTCATCGTTCCACGGCATCAACTAGGCAGGAGCGCGCCGAGTCTCGACACAGCCCGTACGGCTAGATCACACGGATGGTCGGATGGAGTAGCGTGACGGCCAATATAACCAAGAAAAACTAAAAAATACGGTTCTGGGATGTAGCGTAGGATTTTATTTATTTCTGGGGTGTCGGGTGTCTTTACTGTCAGTGCGTTGCTTTGGACTTTTGGATAAATCACTTTTAAAAATCAATCTACTCTTTTCTTTGCATTCTGTATTAATAATTTTTGACCGTGAGATCGCGAATGCTTGTCTTTGAATTCCTTTTAATATGTTCTTCCATTTGTTTAAAATTTCTTCTTCGTCGTGCGAGCTCTCTAATCAGGGCTTCGGTAGAATGCTACTGATTATCAAACCCAGGCATCGGCACTTTTGGATCTCTCGTCCCAGTCAAGAGCCTTGGACAAGCGGGCAGGACGGCATGGGTAAAGACACCGAGTGATGAATTGCTTGTAGAAAAGGATAGATGGAAAGAAGTCTTGAAGCTCATCAGGCAAGAGCAATATGACTTTTCATTTCGCCTGACTTGCCTTGAATACAAGCAAGAGGTACGCAGGCGGATTTGGAGAGCCTGGAGATCACCAGTCGCAAACTGAAAGGCTATGTATGAATGGCCGAGATGAACAAATTGACCAAGGATTGGAGAGGAGCATTTTGGACACATAAATGACTCGGGAGACTTGGGCAGGTTGAGGCAACAACTGGTTTGGGGATCTTCGAGTGGATCACATGCGCGGTTCCAAAGATGTCAGAGCAAAGTGCATGAGTCCACGAGCGTCGGTAACCACGCTTTTTGCTTAGTCAGCGCCGAGAAGCACTTATTTCTGACGAAGCTTGAAGCCTCGCAAGTAGCCGTTTTCTGTATATAAGACACAATTGACACCATTCTGAGGATACCATCGTTTTCTTGCCTTTCCTCGTACGTACGTACAGAGGTGAACCAACAACGAGACCACGTCTTCTCCAATTTAGTGTCAGTACCTAAGTCATCTAAGTCCCTGATTGAAGGTATCCACCCTGCTTGCAGACCTTTTTGTCGAGGTTCTTGATGAGCCATGAACCCGGACGATGAGTTTGGAACTGTATGAATGTGGGATATCTCATCATGATTGAAATAATTGAGGATATGGTCTGGCCAAGTAGTTTGTCCCAGCGGTTCATTCCGGTTTCCGTTGATGTTCAGCTCTCTGAATGCCTGGTCGGGCCCACTCATCGACAGAACTGGGGAATGAGATCGACAAGGGTGGAGCCATCGGGAAAATCAGCACGGGCCACTCTTGGGTCTAGCCCCATCCCGGCCCCGGCTCAGATGTCATTGCTGCATCTGGACGGCAGCAGTCGTCGATATGACGTAGATGGGGAATTAGCAAGTCTCTAGCTTCCAGCTTCCAGCAAGTTCAGCAGGAGCGACGATGGTGACACCATCGATATGTATGCACGTAGATACGTAGGTACGTGGGTACGTGGATGGAGTAGCTCCAAGGAATGGGGAGGTATATTAGCCCGTCCCAGACACAAAAGCCAATCCCACCTCATCATCAATCAGAACCCAACCCAATGCTTCCCCCCATTCTGTGACACACCACCCGCCTCCAACAAACCAAACCAACCCCCTCACTCTCAACCACTCGCCTTTGTGGTCCTCACTGTCATTTGCAACGGCTCTGCACACAACAAACACGCCCAGTCGCACGATATCCTCACGCAACCCGCAAACACCAACATGTCTCGATCAAGAGCCCCTCTCCTCCTCGGCCTCACCGCCGCCGGTGGTGTCGGCTACTACCTGTACGGCGCAGGAGGGAACCCAAAAGTGGCCGAGAAGCAGTTCGAGGGTAAGCCGGCTTCTTGTCACCACCACCACCACCACCACCACCAACAACAACAACAACAACAACAACAACAACAACAACAACAACAACAACAACAACAACAACAACAACAACAACAACAACAACAACAACATGCTCCTTCACCTCTTCCTCCTCCTCCTCCTCCTCCTGCTGCTGCTGCTGCTGTTGCTGTTTGACTCTCCCACCACCAGCATCCATCCCCACACTGGGCTTCAACTTTGGCTGACACAAAACCCGACGGAAAACAGCCGACGTCCACAAGGCCTCCGCAAAGGTCAAGGGTGAGCTGCCCGGCCGGGGCCAGCAGTTAGAGAAGGAGGCCGAGGCGACAGGCCGACAGGCCGGCGCCAAGTTCGACGAGGCCGTAAGTTCATCACGGGGGGAGTGCCCCAGCACTCCTCCTTCATTCAACTCCCGCCCCCCAACTCTTTCTGTGATCTCTCTTGGTGGCCCGCCCGACACACGCTGACGACTCCCGAAAACAGCTCGCCAAGTCCCAGGCCGAGCTCCAGAAGGGCAAAGCCGAGGCCGCCGCCTATGCGAGGGACGCCAAGGCCGCCACCATCCAGGAGATCGACAAGTTCGACAAGAAGGTCGAGGAGAAGACCGCCCAGGCCAAGACCGGCATCTCGAGCTGGTTCGGCGGCAAGTGAGGATTTGGAAGGGGGACTGTCTGACTTTGACGTTTGAGGTTTGGAGAGCGAAGCCTCGAGGACGTGGACGCGTTTTGTTTTTGGACGATTCTATACTTGACATGACCGGTATGGTGCAAGGCATAATGGAACTCATGATATTTTAATGGCAAGTGCATTTTATGTTTACTTTCCGTCCGTCCGTCCGCCTGTCTGTCTGTGTCTGTCTTTCTGTCTGTCTGTCCGTGTCGTCTTCTTTCTTCTTCGACTATGGCGACCTCGTCCCGTTCCTGTGGAAAACCAATGCTCCTCCCGTGACACACACACAAAGATACCCCGCCCTATGCCGGCAGCGAGGCAGTGACGAGCTTGAGGATCTGCTCGGCCCCGGCCCGGGCGTTGCGCGGGTCCTTGGCCACGGGCTGCCAGTACTCGCCGTGCCGCGGGTCGCTGGCCACGCACTTGCTCACCACCTCGCCCCTCTTCTCCTCGGTGCCGTGCTGCAGCAGGAACTTGTAGTACCACGCCCAGCTGTCGCCCACGTCGCCGTCGAGCACGATGGCCTTCTCGAACCAGCTCTGCGCCCGGTCCAGCTTGCGCTCCAGCCAGAAGATGCGCGCCACCGCTACGAACAGCACCGGGTCGTTCTCCACCTCCTTGATGGCCTGCAGCGCCAGGGGCTTGCGCTGCGTCCGCGCCTCCAGGTGCCAGATCCGCTCCGACCACAGCAACCCGCTTTTGGGCATCTCCCTCAGCGCCGTCGCCATCAGGTTCTTGGCCTGCGCCGTGTTGCCCGCCCGCCGCTCCACGCGCACCAGCTCGCACCACAGGTCGGGGGACTTCGGGACCGCCGTCCGCGCCCGGTCCAGCACGCTGCGCGCCTTAACCGTGGCGCCGGCCCTCTCCTCGAGCCGCGAGTACAGGATCCACAGCGGCACGCTGCGCGGGCACGCCTTGACGCCGATGCTGTACGCGCCCCTCGCCGCGGCCACGTTCCCCTCGTCCTCGTAGATCTGGCCCTTGAGCATGTGCAGCTTGGGGCTGGCGGGGAAGAGCTGCAGTGCGTCCCCGGCCAGGGCCAGCGCCGCCTCGTTGTCGCCCTGCTGCCGCTCGAAGACGACGCTGCGCACGAAGACGCGGTCCGTCGGCGCCTGCTGCCGCGCCGCGGCCAGCAGCTCGCGCGCCTGCGCGGGGAAGTCGTGGTCCGACTCGAGCTTGACCGCCGCCAGCCAGATGTCCTCGTTGTTGGGGTTCTGCTGGAACGCCTCGCCCAGCACCTTGCGCGCCTCGTCCAGCTCCCCGGCGAGGAGCTTCTCCTTGGCCCGCATCAGCCACAGCACCTCCGAGTTGGGGCACGCCTCGGTGGCCTTCTTCAGGACCCTCCCCAGGGCCTCCTTGCCCCCGTGGTTCCGCTCCAGCTCCACCGCCTCCTTCCACACCGTCCGGCTCGTCGGGAACACGCGCAGCGCGTAGGCGTAGATCGCCCGCGCCGTCTCGTACCGACCGCGGGCGATGCTCATCTTGGCGTCCTCCATCCACGTGTCCCTGCGGTCGTCGTCCTCGTCCAGGCCCCAGCCCAGCGTCTCTTGGATGATGTTGGCGCACGTCAGGATGGCCCCCTCGGCCTCGCACTTCTCCGCCTCCGTGATCCACTCCTCGCGCTTCGGCATGGCCCCCTCTTTTGCGAGGGCGAGCACGGCGCGCTTCATCATGTTGACCTTGTTGTCGCCCAGCTGTTCCATCAGGCGTGCACCGGCGATCCAAATCTCGTGACTCTGCGGGTTCGCCTTTTGTGCCTTTTGGATGACCTTCCTCGCGTTTTGTGGTTTCTCGAGGTGAGCCAGGGCGAGCCATAGCTCCACACTGTTGGGTATCTCCTCCACGGCCTTGGCCAGTAGCAGCCGTGCATCTTCCGGATCCTCCTCTAGGTTGACTGCCTCCTTCCACAGCATCTCGCTCTTGGGTATGTGGAGGAGCGCTTGCCTGATGACCTTCTTCTTCGACCGTGCGTCTGTTTCCAACTTCATTGCCTCCACCCACAGCCTGACTGACTTGTTGTTGGCCTTGATGGCCTCGGCTGCAATGATTTTCGCATTGCGCGCCTCGTTGAGTCTGATATTCTCGAGCCACAGATCTTCCGAGCGGAGGTTCTTGGCGCACCCCTTTGCTATCAGGTTCCTCGCCGCCACAGTCTTGCCGGCCAGCTCTTCGACTCGGGCGGCCGCAATCCAGGCTGGCGGGTGCAGGGGGTTGGACTCGTAGGCCGACTTGAGCAGCTTCCGCGCAAAGTCCACATCCCCGACGCTGACCTCTGGGATTTCTCCGTTTCGCGCCATGGAGGTGAGGTAGCCCTTCGCGTCCACGCTCGTCGAGGAACCGAGTGACGTCGCCGTGCCGCTGCTCTGTGAAGCCTGGTCGAGTCTTGCCTGGAGCACCTTGTCCCTCGCGGCACCGATCTTGGCAAAGTTGGTCATCGAGCCGTCCTTGGTGTCGCCGCCCTCGTCCGCCACGGTCGTGCCCATCTCGCCCACGTCGCGCGCAGCTGCCAGCACGGAGTCGGGGACGGCGTAGAACCTCTGCCGGCGGGCCTCACGCTCTCGCTTCGTCTTGCCGGTCATGTCCTTGACGTCGGGGAGGTTGGCCCATTCCTCGTCGGTCACGGAGCCGAGGGCCCGCTTCAGGTCGGCGAACTGCTGCTGGATCTTGGGGTTCTTGCGCTCGTACTCGTCGACCTCTTCGCGTTCGCGCGCTTCCCTGTGGAGAGAGAATGTTGTGTCGGTACTCTGCTCATCTATCATCACAAACGATAAACCTTTTGCTTGACGAGGGAGGTGGAGGGTGTCAAGGCGGGGATAGGCGGGAGGGGAAGGGTATTCAAAAGAGCACATAGACATGGGAGGACGAACCTTTGCTTCTGGCGGCGCTTGGCCATCTTCTCATCTACCTCCTGCCATATGCGATCGGCCTCCTCGTCATCCTTCTCGTAGATGCCGCCGGCGAACAGCCCGACCTCGTTGTCGGGGTCCTGGTAGCGACTGTCGTCGCCGCCGCCATCGTCGCCGCCGCCCTCCTTGACCTCGGTGAGACCAAGCTGCTCGGAGCGCTTCTTGATGGCGGACGAGATCTGCTCCTCGCTGGGGCCGTCGCGCGCGGGTCCAAGGTCCGACCGGGTGGTGAAGCCTACGGCACCGCGGCCGATACCTGCGACGTAGTTCTCGGGTGCCGGTTGGCTCAGGAAGTCTCGGCGGCTGGCCATCTTGTGTGTGTTGATGGTATGGTCCAGTTCGGCTTGTTTTTGGGGGACGAGGGAGCAAGAATGCGACAGCGACTGCGACTGGGAGCAGGCGCCAAAAGCTCGAGCTGCCGGTCGGAAACGGAGACTCGCGCTAATTGGCTGCATCGGAGCCGGATCGGCAATCCAAGCGACAGGGCTCTAAGGGGACTGCTGGCCTGGGCAGTGACTAACCAACAACAAACAAGTCTCTGGTCGAGATTTTGTCGTATGACACTCATTACTTCACACCTAAAAGAATAATATTCTCGAGATTTCATGGAGAAACCACCAATGAAAGCTTCAAATTTCCTGGCACAATTTGCGATTGTTCTGTATTGCCAGCAGCATCTTTGTTGGCCAGCCCGCCCTTCTGGTACAATCACGGAGCAAGAAGAGGCCAAGCATGAGGCATGTCGACATTAATTCATTTGGTATTCAGTCATGTGCAGCTACTTCCAGCCTTCCGTCCGAAGAGAAAACCTTATACCATGCTCATCCATGTGGCCTTCAGCCTCCACCAAAGTTTTTTTTCGTCCCAAGTTCCTTTCAGCCGTGTGCAACGGGTTCGGTAGGCGGTCAGAGGCACGATTGCTCAACGGGATCTCTTCTTGTCGTTCTTTGTCTGCTTCTCGTGGTCCTCTATGTACTCCCTCATCTCGTTGGCCCGCGCGCTGCCAGCGTAAAAGACAGGCTTGCAGCCATCGAAGGGCCAGAAGAGGGCTTGAGCGGGATCCTTGACATGAACCTGGTCAATGTGCCGGTCCATCTTCTCGGTCTCGCGCCGGCAGGTCCGGCAGATGTGAACCGTCTTCTCGTTGCCCTCGGCGTCCATTCTCTCCCTGAAGTTCTTACTGTCAGCGATACGGAGGTCTCTCGCAAGCGCTGTGGCGGCCTGACTTACACAGTATCGTAGTCGTAGCCTCAGTTAGCGCGAGGTGCGAGGAAGCGGAGAGCCATGGTATTGGGCGAGTCCTGGCGGCAGAGGATGAACTGGTCGCTGAGCTTGGCGCGTGCATCCTTGTCCCGCTTCAGCAGCTGGCCCACTGTTTGCGGGTCGGCCTGGTTGACAAACATGTGGTAGGCAGCCGCGCAGACGGCGCCAGACATCTTGCCCTTGTCGGAAATTTGTTTGGCGACAGCTTTGGTGCGGTCCTCCTCCGACATCTCGGCGAGTGCCTCAGGGGTGGGCTGGGCGACACGGCCAGGGCCGCAGCTGGATTGCGGCTTGGTGTGAGCCTCGGGGAGGGCATCTCCAGACACACCAATGTCGTTGGCAGAGTGGAGGGGCCGTCAAACGGAGGGGACTTGCCGCCCATGTTGTCCGGGTCAGCAGAGGCAGGGACAGAGGAGAGGGACGGGGCAAGGCCAGAAGGACCAGTAACGCCCACGGCCTGGTCAAGAGGGGAAACGTTGCTCGACATTGTGGCAAGAATGTCCTGCTCAATGTCCTGCTTGGTTTTGTGTTGTGCTGTGTTGTTTCGATGAAAGGGACGGCGGGGAGATGAGAGCCGCAACGTCAGGAAGGGAGTGGGTTGAAAAGCTGCGGACTAAACTAGAAGTGTGGTAAATCAGGTGTGTCACTCGGTTGGTGGGTCAGGAAGGCCTTGTTTGGGACAGGAAACTGTATAATCCTTGAGGGGGCTTAGTCGGCAGGGAGTGGCTTAGTCGATGGGTTTTAAACCCCGGAAGATAACCCCGGAAGGAGAGTGGACTCACCGGGCTGGAGACAAGGCTGGGCGGCCCATAGCTGGTGCAAGTACGAGGCTGGGAGACACGGCTGCCGGTAGATTACTGGGCAGCAAGGCGACAGCAAAATACTGTAGCTAATGGGACTGTTCTTCATGCTGTCTATTTCTCCTTGTCCGCATCTACATAATGTAGAGTATCCCTTTGGAATGTGTCTGTTGCTGATATGTCTGGTCGAGCTACCACATCAAAGTATGGTAACACTACAGAAAGTTCACAGGGAGTCTAACAAAGGATGCACATAATTGAAGCACAAATGGTTTGGGCACGACAGAAAGCTCCAGATTGGACCAGCTCTTGCTGATACAATGCAGCAACTCGTGCGAGACACCGACCTACATGACGTGCCCTAGCATTCGTTCATCCAGCTTGCATTGCTTGAACTGCTGACAGCTGGTCGTGGTCGTCTTCCGGCCCAATCCATAATGCCTTTCATTCTCACCAGAGCGGTCCGTCCATAGTCGCTTCCAGACCTTTTCAAAGAAAATGCTACCATAACCATCCTAGAGCAGGATAAGCTTCTTCCCGCCGAAGTGTAGCCCAAATTCTTCTCGCTTACGCGGAATCGTGGCTGGGTATAGCCACGCCCTTCCTATTGAAACGTGCCATATGAACCTTCATCCGCATGGCATCGCCACGGTAACACACAAAGCGGGATTGAAAAGGACTGAATAAGGCGAAAGATGAAACCCTGATGTGCTCCTGCTCTGTGTTGTTGTTGATCTATGGAGCCAGGACTATGCGCTTGCAGCAGCCCTGGTACATTCTGCCGGACCACTTCATGCCCTCATAATTAATGAAAGTGCTGTAGTGCTTGCTGTCAGTATCAGAGATTGATGCCCAGGTCCCCCCTCGCTAATTGAGGGGTCGGAACTCATGAATCATGCTTCTCAAATGTGTATGCCGGGCCGGCCCGGGGCGCAAGGAGGCGGAGGGCCCGGGAGTAGGGGGGACTCCTGGTTGCAGGCGAGGTAGTCCTCACCGAGTTTGAGTCGCGCCATGGCATCCCGCCGCAGAAGCTCCTCGAGACAGGGCGGGTCCATCAGATTCTCGATCTCGTGGTACTTCACGGCGATGCTGGCAGCTGCGCCGATACCCTCGTCTATAATTTTGTTGGTCACCTCCTGGTGGATGGCATCTTCGACTTTGGAGTTAGAGCCAATCATGGGGGACTTCTCCAGAAGGGAGAGAAAGGCTCCGTTTGGAAGGAGATCGGTGAGAGCAGAAGGCCGCGAGGGTGAGACAGGCACAGATGCAATGGCCTGGGCCGGGCTACGACGGAGAATGCAGCTTATCATAGAGGCGATGATCTGTAGTGCATAGCGGAGCAATGAGTCCACGAGGCTGCGGAGTGCCGTTGGGGGCAAATGAGTGCAAAGATGGACCCGCGTGGGAATATTGATAGAGATTAAGGTGCGGATTGGGGGTTATGCTTAGATGACATTTGAAATTCTGGTGCAACCAGTCTGCGGACTAGGGGTTAATTTAAATCCACATTTGTGCAGACATATACATGCCAGGCAGTGAGGTTTCTGTAACAGCCGTCTCGAACCAGACGACACCGAAACCGCACTACAGGGCTCGGGTTTGCGTAAGTCCAAACTAGTTCACAGGTGACTCAGCACGACACCCATAATATCAAGTGGGTGGAAGTCAAAAGCTTCTTGGGCGGATGTTGGCTGCGCCTCCTGGGTTCTCTGGTGTAATTACTGAACTTTAGAACTGTTAGGAGGATGTAATCGAGTGTGTACCACGTCTCCATTTATCGACATTACCTCTTTGACTCCAGAGACTACTCAGCTACTTGGGAGAGCACACCGTATTTCTGCGTCATGTGTGCCACAGGCCCTGCCATTTGAGGTCAGGTGCCTTCAATGGTCTTCAATTTACTTCGAGGTCAAGATGTGCAGACTGCTTATTTGAAAATGCTCCACGTTGAATAAGAGATTGAAAGGTGATAAAAACCGTCCACATTGTCCCGCTTCCCTGGACACCATGTGGGGAGAGAACTTGATGCTACCGTTAACCTAGCCAGGTCACGAGGCCGTCGCTATTTTCTTAGTGGCTACTGTATTTGAACCTATTGTTATCGGTATTGTGTTTATTATTTAGCGCTAGGTCCTTAAGCGCTTACGACTGTTTTAAGGAACCGCCCCCAGGCCTTTTCTTTATTTTAAAAAAGGCATCTGTGACCGGATGAGAATCAAACCAACTACCGTTAACCATGACAGATGAAATTCACAAGTGGTAGGCAGATATTCCACCCAGCCTCACTTCAGTGAATGCAGCCCGCAACCATAAGACCTACCAGCATCCTTTGCTCAATTAGAATTATACTTAAATATAACGGGGTACTTCAGACTCACCATGGCAGACTGTGGCACCGTCCTCGCTGTCGTACTCATCCTCGTACTCTCGGCGTTGTTCCCATACCAGAAGCGGCCCGTGGCGCGGTTTATGATTTGGTCTGCAACCGCAGCAACATATTCAGCCGCTTCTAGTCGAGGCAATCCATCCTGACCTTGGGCCCGGCTTGCAATGACGTCTTCGATGCTCTTGTAACGCGATTTCTCCGGGAGCTTAAAGTCGCCGAAGTACGTCTGTCCTCTGGTCTTCACGCCCCCAGTAACGACTTCAAGCACACCCACGCCAAATGGTGCCATTTCGAAACGTAAAGTCTCGACTGCAAGTTCCAGGGATCTCTTGGATGCCGCGTATGTTCCTTATCATCTTAGTATTAGCTGTGAATTGTTCAGAAGCGGGCCGGAGTCGAGAACAATTGCCTATGGAGGGAACGTTGATGTGCCCAGGGATTGAGGTGATGTACACGGCCATCCCCTTTGCCTTGGAAGTGAGCAATGGAGCAAAAGCTTGGGTAACGGCAAGCGGACCGTAGAAATTGACCTCAAAGAGGCTTCTAACCACATCCAGATCCTCGTCTAGAATGGGCATGAAGTGATTTATGGAATTCAAACTGAGCGTCATCCTCGTTAACGAAGTCCCGGCTGGTGTGAGAATCAGGCGCGCGGGGAAAGGGGGTGGGGTGGGGGGAAATATTTGATCTCTGACAAAAGTAGAAATGCGGGGACCCTGTAAGTCAGACACCCTAGTCACGCACCACCCCCTTCCCACACACCCGTTTCCCACCAGAAAGGCCCATTTTTTAGTTATATAAAATATAATTAAAAACAATTATCATAAATGAATTAAGTTAATTAAAGTTTTATTGTATTGATTTTATATGTAAACCTTTTTCAAATTTTCAAATTTAATTATTATTAAATATAAAAAGAAATTTTTAATATTAAAACCACTAAACCATATTAACTTATAATAAACAACAAGAAACTTAGATTTGAAATTTAAATTTTTAAATTCTTTTATGTTTAATTAAAAATTAGAATTTGATTTAAATATTGTATAAACTATTCTAATTTACATTATTTAATAGTTAAAAAGATATTTTCATAATGGTAATCTTTTCAAATTATTTAGATGGTAATGTTATATTTAACAAAATAATTGAATTTAATTCGTTAAATATTTCAGTTGCCTATTTACAAATACGTTTATGAATTTAAATTGGGGTGGGTGCAGGGGGGGTGATAATTATTAAGGCTTTCGTGAGATCACTTTTTCTTAGTGTTAATTACATCCCTTGTTTTCACATTAATTTCGCACTAATCACCCTATTTGCATATTCAACATATTCAAAACTAATAATAACAATATATACCCTGTATTACAAAAGGGTAAAATACTTTGAATTATCCAAATTATTTAGACATTTAAGAAAAATAATATAAAACCTATATTTATAAATTAATTGTTATAATCACACCAAACCTTTGTAGGGTTTAGTAGGTAACCTGTAGGGTTTATGTTAGCAGAGCGGCGTAGAGGTGACACTTGACTGCTCGTAATACGAAGACACTGTTCTCCTTCCTGAGGGGTAATGATCACTAGCTGTGAGGCTATCCAGTTGTGAGACTGAATACTTAGATTAACGACTGAAGAGTCTGTGCTATAAAAGCTATCTACTGTAGTGATGACCATGTCCTTATACACTCCGACTCTTCAGTTGGATATGCTGGATAACTAATATCCAACATATCCAAGTAAGGGTGGATATCCTTGGATAACTCATATCCAACATATCCATCTGTCACAACTGTGACAGAAATAGGAACAACGGTTGGTTCTGTTTGGGACAGAACCCCACTGGGCCAGCACACCGGCCAGCCGAACGGCACAAGAACACCAAGCCACCGTCACGTTGTACCCATTCAGGGTTAGGGTCAGAGCAGGGAAAGCTCACTAGTGCTCACCGAGCCTCAGTGAGCACCACTGAGCACCAGTGAGCCTCGTCGGGCCTCATCGAGCCACGATGAGCCAGCCTGAAGAACTGGACTATATAGACACGCCCATTACCAGTAGATAGCATTAGGATAGGACAGCTCTTCAGCAGTCATCTAAGCATTCATTCTTGAATAATTTTCATTAGCTCTTGATCATTGTATAGACCCCAATATTGCTCAACCACCGCCTTGTTACGTATCTTGGACATAAGCCCCTTGATCTCTTTGGTTTATAGGACCCAGGAAACCTTGATCATCACACCATCACGTGATTCTGCTGAGTCATCTGTGGTCCTTACGACTCCGCACCCTAATGCGAATATCCTGACATCGTAGTATCCGTTTTCAGCCTGCCGGGGTCACCCGGATGGGTCCCCCGGGTGCCACGCCTGTTGGTTCATAACATTAAGCTACTAAATTCTTCAATATTGTCAAATTATACTATATTACATTATAAATTAATAATACTTTCACAATCAATTACATATTAATATTTATAAATTCAATTTAATTAAAAAAATAAATACTTATCTGATATATTATTAATTAAAATATTTCAAGAGTTTCCTTATTACTTTCTGGTGTAAAAGATATAGCGAATCTTTGTCACGGCCTTGGGCGGACTGAGCCTTTAGGGCGCCCAACCCAGAGGGTTGGGGTCTGATCACGTGAGCTGCGAGCTCTGATAAAACTCTGGAACCTATCCTGAATCCTGCTTCGTAGCTCTTCGTGCTACGTCTTATCAACAGAGCCTGTGCCTACTGAGGATAGAGCCTGCCCGTAGCAAATAGAACTATAACGACTTCCGTACCGCCTGCTCAACTTCCACCTCCCGACTACCTGCCTGCTGTCGTGACAATATTGTAACGTGCGGGAACGCTAGGCGCAATAGTCACTGAGTGTCTTGGGAAGAGAGTATGATATTTAGGGGTACTGTAGGTGCAAGACTGATCCTTACCCCTCTTCCAGCCGGTTCGTGGGCGGGCCGGCTAGCCCCCTTTATAGGCTGTACCGGCCACCCAGTGCCGGCTGGCTTCGGGACATTACAACTGTACCTTCCCCGGGAAGGCACGCCCCCTTTACAGGCTGCGCCGGCCACCCAGTGCCGGCTCGCTCAGGGACATTACAAATATTATAAATGAAAGTTTTAAATAATTTAATAAAACATTAAAACTCTTTTCATAACATAATTCAAATTAACTTCATTTGTTTTAAAAAGATTAATAAATATCAGGAATAATATCAAAACTTAAAATTTTAAATAATTTAAGAAAGTATTTGTGGGTATAAGCCGTATCGTGGGTGCGACGCACGCTGAAGGATGTACGGTAGATAGCCACACTGCTGACGGTCCGTCCGCCAGCTGTATACCAGCTGGCGGCGCACAGACTACTGCAGCCAAACCATAGCTGCGATGGGAAGGCCGAAGCCTTCGGCTACCCCTTCCCTCAAACAACAACGAACCAACAAAGAGATGAATACAACCGTACCGAGCAACACTCGTGTGCACATGAAGACCGACCAACAGTATTAAAAGTATTTTTTTTAAATAAAAAAGATTTAAAATCATATTAATTATTTATATTTCTTAAAGCTTTTATTGAATGAAAATAAAAAAATGTTTTAATAATATTAGACAATTAGTGTAAGTTGTCAGATTATACGAATCACCGATGTTATAAAGGTAATTTGATGGGTCTTGATTGTTCTGTCTTGTCTATGTTCGACTGGCCCCCTCCTTTCGGGTGGTTGGGTCTTTTCCACCGACGCTAGTGTTGATGCCTCAGGCACCCATTTGTGGGTGCGCCGCTGGGGGTGGTCCGCAATGGACCGATAATCTGACATAAGTTATAAATAGTTGACTTTAGAACTTAAAGCTATAGAATCTTTCCGCACTGACGATCAACCAGATGAGCAGAGAAGGTGTGATGTTCCTTCTGGCTTCGTCCATACTGTATTCTCAAGCTTCCTTTTAACTGTCTGTCTCTCTACTCAGTCGCTCGTTTCTTCCCCGGCAGCCCAAAGCCCACGCAAAAACTCTTCGGCGGCTTTATACATGCCCTCGTGGTCCTCTCACGGATACACCTGCAGATACCTCTTCGTTCAAAAGGGAAAGGTTCGAAGCAGTACGAAGTTCAAACTGTCTTGCCCACTAGCTGAATCACGTCACGATCATCTGGAATCAAAGAACCCATCTAGCCTCAGAGTCCGGCTCCTAGCTATATTGATCTATATAGGTGTAATTGAAATGAGAAAAAGGTAACACAGACTGTGTCCCTGATATATCCAGACACCCGCCAGCACACTGCTTAGATGAGCCCATCGTACAGCGTCGTCTATGCGGCAGGCCCCTGCGCTCCAGGGTTGCGAGCTTTAGCGACCTCGGCAGCAGCCCACTGGTTTATCAGAGCAATCTCCTTGATATCTCTGGATCTCATCATATATTCCCATGCCAGTGCGACCTTGTTAGTGCCCATGAGCAGAGCGCCGTGGCCCTGAGGCAAGAAGAAATCGTAATCTTCGAGAATCTCACGCCCACTGAGATTGTGTTCAAATTCTCTGTCGGAGAAATTTGCGTCGATCGTTCGCCAGGACCCTAGCTGGATCTTGCGAGCATCATCTCGGAAGTAGCCGATCTCAACCTTGACATATGTTCTGACCTGCTCATGACCAATGGCCCCTCTCACCCTGCCGGTTCCCATTTTACCACCGTAGAACCTCCCTTTGCCGGACATCTCGTCCCAGACTAATTTTTCAATTGTCTGGATCTCGGAACCGGTGTCGAAGCAAACCGTGAATTTTGAACCAGCCTCTACCTTTCTGAGGTCCTCGGCTGTTAGCCCTGGGGCTCTATAAGCTGCAGGAATGCGAACTATGGCAAATATCTGATTCAAAGTTAATAAAATCCTCAGCTCAAGACACATTCTGTGGGGTATGTAGTGCAACCTCACCTGGTGCATAGTCGTGGGTCCGCTATAGTCGAGCTTCGGCTCTACATTCGTGAATGTGGCTACTGCTAGCATCCGATCACTGCTTGGACCTTGGACCTGAAAAGAGCATTAGGAGCTACTTGCTTGTGACTCAAATACCGAAACTAAATACCTTGTTCGGCCCTGCTGTGACCGTGTTGGAACCTGGGATGCCGGCCATATTCTGTTCAGCCGTGCCGCGCTGCAACGAAAGAAAAAAGGCTAATTACCACTTATACCTAGATTCTGAACGGATTTGAGAAGGTAAATTTACCCTATCATATACAAGCTTTTGGCCACGAGCATCTAGAGCAGCTAATTTCTTGTCGAATTCAGCATGTCGAGCAATGTATACTTGTCCGCTAATAGCGAACAGGGTGTGCGATGAGGAAACGTAGGTGCCAGTCTTCTTCGCCTCGGCCAAGCAAGCTGCGATGTTTTTCTTCCTGTTGAGGTCTGTCTCCGCTTTAAAGTCTCTCTGGATGTCTTGGATGATCCCGTCCATGTTTTGCTTTCGAAGCTTTTGAGCGAATTGCTCCCTGGGAGACATCTTTGGAGCTGGCTTAGACATATCTTAAAATTGTTGATGAAGTCGATAAATTGTTGAAGACAGAGGTATTGATATAATCCGGCAGTTTTTGAAGCTTGATTGTTGCTTTGTCAGAAGTTTGTACAACGAGAAATGGCGGCTGTGCCTAGTGGTGAGAGAATCACAAGAGAAACAGGATCTGGGGATGATGGGGATTGATCTTGTGATGATGGGGAGAAATCTTGGTTAATGCTAACACCAAGTTGCAACTCCTGAGCGGGACAGCCATAACTTTTATATTGCATCTGTATCAAAGTCTCCCACACTACTATCTCCACGACGCACGTCTTTGAGAGGCACCAGTGAACCGAGGCCCACTGGTCATGATTGTGGTCGACGGCCGGACTAATTATAGCATCCTGGATTGGTCACATTGTGGACTAGTGGACGACTGCCTAGGAATGGCTCCAGGAACCCAACATTGAGGCACGGAGACCAAAGGGTGGGGGACCTCTTATGTCAAAAGTAAATGTTGTGGCTGTTGGCCCACGTCTTGATATAGCGAGGGTCTCTTGCGAGACTTCTACTGTCCCTTCGAAGCTGATCCCTACATGAGAGCTTTCAGTGCGAGATACACAGACCATGACGACCACCACTGAATCAAATATGAGTACCAGCAGCGTCATCTAGCCATAAAAGAGACACTATTAATTGGGTGATGTTTGTATTTTTGGATTTCCGAGCCAGCCCAGCTGTGCAGCCAGGCAATTGTCCAGGTGTGGCCAGTTCTGTTTGACCTACGGCGAAGTTGGGTCGACTGACCACACCACCGTTGGAATGGTTCCAGGATAGGGCAATTGATCCACTTTGTGGATAAAGGCAGGGCTCTGCCCCACCTTTCCCACCGCGAATAGCAGCGTTAATTACCTACGCCGCATAATACAACATGATAGCGCTTCTGTGCCGCCAACGTGCCGCCAACGGACATGCGGGATGCATTCCTGACCTTGACTCTGTTATCAACTTATTCCAAAAACAGTTTGACGTATTCGATGATATTTTTGGCATGACGTATGGTTATTTTTAGCAGAGCATATCGTACAGTTGAGACAGGCGATGTCATCGGATCGTGGGCTGTAAGCCGCTGTGCTCAATGGCTTATCTAAGCTTGCATCTATCCTGCATAAAGCGCTCAAATTTTCCTGTCATCAGACTCGATGCAGTCTTTCTATCACCCAACGCTTGCCAAGTCAACCACCATTCTCTGTGCCAGTCCTCATGTTGCTGAATCTTTAATTGTTTCGATACAAGCCCCGGCCTACCTGCCCCAAAACCTTACCCCTTCGATGATAATGTCAAGCGACCCACCGCCACCTCAAGACCAGCCTCTTCCCACGGCACCAGGCGGGTCCACCGAAAGCGGAACTGATTCGTCTCCAGCCACAGTTACTGGCGCCACAAGAGCCGATGAAGAGGAGGTGCAAGGCCACATAAGACTGGTGGAGGGTAGTATCAAGAATGAATCAAACCCGGTCCGACGACGGAACGCCGAGGTCTGCCTGGAATTTGTGAAACAACACGGATACCCGGCTCAGGGATATCGCTTCTTTATCCATGAAGGAGTAATAGAGGTTCTCAAAGAAGACCAATTCGAGCACAGAACAGATGAGCTCGCAATACAGACCCCTGGCTGTCTGAGGCATACTTATAGTCTTGTATGCAGCTGGCCCTTTTCCTTTTTATCACCATCCTTCTCGGACATTGTGCTTGTAACTAATCTTCGCTCATTCGATCCAGTACCCTCCTTTGACATTAAGCCCCAGAGCATATGAGTGACACAAGCATTCTGGGGCTCCTCAAGAATGGCTTCGATTAATTTTGTACTGGGCTGAGCCACGGAGTGGGATACAGAGTCCACAAAAATATAGAGAACACTAAGTAGCTTTAACAAGTGTCATGCCAAAACAACCTGTATGAATTCATCGAATATTAAGAAACATGTAATCTAATCATAAGCAGTTTGTCTGTTACCACTCATGTATGCAACATCTCGAGGAAGTAGAGCAGCCGCCGCAATGACCTTTTTGAGAGCAGAAAGCGCTTGAGTCCGCATGTTGGTTCTTACCACAGAACTGCGGTACAAATCACGCTCAGAATATCTATATCCAAATCTCGTCCACTCCGACGGAGGCTTTTAGCCCCGGCCACGAGTCTTGAGCATTCTCGGTCCGGGCCTTTCGCTTGCTGTACTGCCTGCAGACTACGATTGTTTGCATACCCATAGGACCGGACGACCGACTGTTTGCTCTTGGCATCATTCATTAATGTGGATAACAAGGCAGCACCAATATGCAACAGCAATTAGTTTAATGAAGAATACTTAATCAAATTATATACTCTATTATTTTATTTAAGACCAAATTGAATTAAATTCAACATATATAATTAGAATTAAAAATATTTTTATTACATTCGTTTCATTTTTTAATAAATCAAAAGAAATGAATTATTATAAATACTTAATGATATTGTTATAATCTATAATATTTTAAATTACACTTCTGTTTTAATAAATAAAATATAGATTCAAAGTATTATTTTATATTATAATATTAATGACGTGGTTTACCACCAAGTGGAACATATCACCAAGTGGAACACTTTTGCTATTTCCGCCAACTTCGGCCAACCCCAGCACCACCCCAGGGCCGAATAATTAATAATGGTTGGCACCGATTGGTGCCAACTGCACTCAATTGCTTATGTCTAATTAGTCTTTCTAATTTGGAGCGGTTGGCAGGGTTGCAGTGCTGGTTCGAACAGGCTGACTTTTGGTGGGAAAAATACACTTAGGACCAAATGGTGCTAACTTCACCCTTAAAATCGTGGTCCGCTGCAGACCACCAACTTACATAAATTCGTACCAATTGGTGCCAACTATGCTGGATTTGCTATAATATAGTCAGAATCTGATCCATTAGACCCCTCTCCCTCTTTTCAACACTTTTTGCATTATGTCTAGTCTCGCCGCAGTTGCCACTGTGTCGTTTGCTTGGTCTACCACAGACCTCCTCTTTAGCACCACCGCTAATTTCACCAGCTGGCCGCTTTCCCTTTTCCTTTTCTTTAATTATCACCTGGGATTCCTCAATACTAAGCACCCCTCCAAGCTATACTCAGCTCCTTTTAGCCTTCCGGCGTTTATCAAGTGCTTTGTTAGCCTCTTAAAGTGTCCGAATCTGCTCACTTATAAGTGTGATTAAGTATGCTATCGCCTGTGCTCCTTCGCTATATGATCAACAGCTTTCATAATTGGTGTACGGGAGATTCCCTGATAGCCGGAGATCCTGCTTTTAATAAAACTTAATTACTTGATAGTTTATTGAGTATTGGAGGGTGTTTGAGACTCCTATTGCTGCGGAGAAGCAGGAACGGATAGTACTGGAATTTGTAAGCGGATATCAAGCTTAAAAAGAACAGAATCCGGACCCCAAGGTAGGATTCCAGCTCCTCTAAACGCAGTTTTAATATTATTCATTAAAACCGTTTTGTTATGAGCTGCCTTATATGCAATGAAGAACTCGGATTTGGTAATGTGGTTGATAGAAGCCCAGATAAAGTTGCTAGTTTCCCCGCTATATGTGCGATTTAAAGGTGAATATAACGCAATGTCTAATAGCTGGACTAGATAGGAAGAATGCGGCGGTATACAGATAGAGATGATTTTGTTCTCCTTGTAGTATTGGTTGAACTCGGCTGATATATAGCTCTCGTAGCCATCTATAATCAACATCCAGTAATCCGCAGCTCTCTTAGGTTTTATATACTTATCGAAGTGCCAAATTTTTTCCAAGCCAGTTTTATTATCTGTCCATCTTTTTAGAGTGGGTTTGATTACTTAAGAGCTGGGAAAACCTGACTCTGTAGTCCAGTTTTCGAAGTCATAAGCCCCCTGAATAATAAGAAACGGCGGGATGCATCAGCCCTTGATATTAATGCATTCAATAACTGTTATCCATCCACAATTACTAAGCCGGACAGATTTAGCCTTTCCACGCGTATTAGCATATATAACTACCATTGATGCGACGATTATGCCTATTATAAAGCCGGTCTCATCAAAGGTATAAAGGTGCATATTAAAATCTTATACTTAGCTATTATATTCCGGAGGAGCCTAAACCAGTTCCCAATTATCTCCAGATCTTCGCAGAGAGCCCTCTGATAGTTATAGGGACAATTAAACCTGGTCTTCAGGCTAGGTTTCACATTCACAAAGCGTCGAGCCCAGTACTTGCTCACAGGTTTAGCATCACGCGACGCCAGTAGGAGGTTAGCCATATCTTCCATATTAGAAAGCCGAAGTTGAAATCCTCGGATATCTTGTTTAATGATATATCAAATAAGCGCTTTCTCGTCAACTGGGTCGAGTTTATGTTGTTCAATACGTGATTCTTTAAGGCTGTGTTGCTTGTTTATCCTGTGGAATAATGTAGTTTGAGGAATATTGAAAGTCTTAGCAGCTTCACCTAAACTTATAGATTTCGCGTTATTCTTTTTCGATTTCTGAATAGGCTGGTGTTATGAACCAACACGTTGGCACGCCAGGTACCCCTTTGGGGGGCCTAAGCAAATCAAAGACTAGATGCCACTACGCAACCCCGCAGGCACTTGATAGCGGGGTAAGCATAGCCTGCCAAGACTGGGGTTAGGGTTATGACTATGTAGCCTAGGAACATAGTCAACATATGGAACGCCTTTGTTGACTAGGCACATAGGCAACATAGGGACTGAAGAGTCGGAACATATAAGGACGTGGTTATCACCACAATAGATAGCTTTCATAGAACAGACTCTTCAGTCGTCAATCTAAGTATTCAGTCTCACAACTGGATAGCCTCACAGCTAGTGATCATTACCGCTTAAGAAGAGAACAGTGTCTTCGTATTACGAACAGTCAAGTATCACCTCTACGCCGCTCTGCTAACATAAACCCTACAGGTTACCTACTAAACCCTACAAAGGTTTGGTGTGATCGTCACAAGAAGTTGGCGGAAATAGCAAAAGTGTTCCACTTGCTGGTAAACCACGTTAATATAAATTTAAGATTACCAAAGAAATAAAGATATTATTATACAATTATATAATGAAGAAAATAAGAAAGAATTCATTAAATTCTTTAATAATACATGTTGGAATATCACTCGGCATGGACCGTACGCTGATACTCACGGCTTAGTCAGATGACTGAGCCAGCCCCTGGGCGGTAGGCATGCTTATCGTGCCCATCGCACCTCAAGGGCTCCCTTTCCTATTAGTTAACAACAACAAGACATCAGCACAGAATCCAACCCATTCTTTACGCGATACCCGTACGTACGTACAGAAAGGCCATTTAACAATACTTTCAATATATTTAAAGGTATTTTAAATGCTTCTTAACATAATTATTAACTTTTAATATTTTGTTTTAATATTTTGCTTTAATATTTTATGTTGGAAGGCACCACTTCGGGCCTGTCAGGGCTCAGGCTCAGGCGCCCCAGCAAGGGATGAGCAGCCCTGGCTATGGCAAGGGATAAGCATCCCTAGCTATGGCTAGGATGAGCTGTGACCACTGTCATCCATAGGAATTGGGCAGGCTATACAATACGTGACCAGACGTGCTGCAATCACAACGATTAGTTAGGCATCGAAACATAGTACAGAATTTTCAGGTCCTGATCTGCCCGCTAGCAGGCTTTTGCCCAGCATCTTCCCCAAAGACTCCTGACATTTTATTTTTATTAATGATAAAATAAATGTATTTATAATTAATCATTACACAATGTTTTATATTATTTTTTAAAAAGCATTTTAGCTTAAACTTTATACATTAATATAATTATTTATACATTTATTATTGTAATCGGCCACACGGCTTAGGGTTGGACCATTGCCAGCCCTTTAAAAGGGGGAGCCGAACGCCCCCGGTTTAAAGGACGAGGGTGTGCCGACAGCCACAGTCAGGCAAGCTCCCTGACCGTCACAAGGACCCTAACCCTTAGCCCCACAGTCGCGACGACATTCTTGTGCAGTTCAGGGATCGCGCGAGCGACGCTCTCCGCTTTTCTCCTTTCTCTGTAGCTTAGAATATTCGTTGATAGCGCTAATAGACCCAGCTCTCATACTGCATCTCATGCTAGCCGTGACACTATTCTAAGCTCCCAACCCTCGCTGACCGAGCGATCAATAAATACGGAACCTGTTGGTACGGCCCTGACGGCGAGGGTCAAGGGGTCTTTGCACGTGCAAATGGGTTGAAGCAGACCGTACGTGTTTGGGTACGGGTTCTGATTTCTGCTTATCGAGAAGGAAGAAGCTATCGCTAATCTCGTCGCCCTGACGGTTGGTGTAGTAGTCGGCCCTCTGGCTGACTAACTCCAAACCGTGTCATTTGATTGGCTATAGCCCGTAGGGGTATGGGCACTTGACAGTCGCTCAGAAATCCACAGAACCCAAACCTCACGTTAATGCGACCAACAGAAAACACCTCGCCTAAGACCTAAGACCCAAGACCCGCGTGTTACCACACGCCTAAGAAGACAGACTGTGGATTGCTAATTCGATAATCAGCTTGAAATCAAGGGCGAACCAGAGTTCAACATCAAACAAATCGAACAGAGCAGACTCTACAGCCGCAACAGAAAACTGCAGTACCAGGTGGCCTAGCGAGGATGCGACCCGGACGATACATGGTACCCGGTTGAGAACTTCAAGAACGCCGCAATAGCCTTAGAGACCTTCCACCGAGAACACCCGGAAGCGCCAGGCCCACCGCTACGACTGCAGGATTGGATCCGGGCTGCAGCAGCAAACGAGGAAGATGATAACCACCCGGACGATAACAAAGCGGAAAGGACAGGCAAGCAGAGCAGACCCAGAAGACATACTTAACGTCACTAGCTACGAGAAACAGTTCCGGTGTTTGCGTTTTGGAGGGGGGTAGTGTGATAATAGCCATAATCAGGCAAGCTCCCTGACCGTTACAAGGACCCTAACCCTTAGCCCTACAGTCGCGACGAGATTCTTATGCAGTCCAGGGATCGCGCGAGCGACGCTCTCCGCTTTTCTCCTTTCTCTGTACCTTAGAATATTCGTTGATAGCGCCA
This sequence comes from Diaporthe caulivora, assembly GCA_023703485.1. NCBI lineage: Eukaryota > Fungi > Ascomycota > Sordariomycetes > Diaporthales > Diaporthaceae > Diaporthe > Diaporthe caulivora. Next base: position 484,422 of record JAMPTR010000005.1, read on the forward strand.
ATAGACCCAGCTCTCATGCTGCATCTCATGCTGGCCGTGACAGAGGGGGCAAAATCAGCTTTACGACCAACTAGCCCTAGATTACCATACTTTCGACCCTGCTCATATACTCATCATGCCTAGCAATTATACCCGTAAGAATTCTGATTCTTCGTTATAACGCTACCCATAATGCTGCCGAGAACAAACCCACCAAGTGAATTATGCTAAGCAAATCAAAGTAATAGCAAAGGAAATTCGAGTACCATTCACAGCAAAGACGCTCTCCAGCTCTAATAAAAATCAACACCTATAAAAACAGCTCGACCTCTTATTAACTATCCAACTAGCCCCCAAAGAACAGCCAAAAACACTCAAACTCACTAATATTATAACACTACTTATAAACTGTTTCCTACAATAATATAATAATTAAATAATGAACCTTAAAATAATCCTACCTCTCCTAAATAGAATCTCTTTATAATATTTATATAAAGCTTATTTATGTTAGAATTCTAACAATAAAAAATACTGAAATTGATGGAATACTTATATAAAGTTTGAATTTAAAAATAACAATTAGCTTTTCAATTTTTATAAATACGACGTACTCCGAAATTGAATGTAAATTATAAACAGAATCCACTAACCTTTTTCATCCCCCATTTATTACAAAGCTTTTAAGTTACATTTGAGTACTTGTGTTATAAATATATGTAGAGAATAAAATAAAAAGGCAGCTCACGATAAGACATTTATAAAGGATAATATTAAAGCTGCATTCAGGGGAGCTGTAATCCTGCTGTAAGATCTGGATTCTGTTCTTTCCAAGCTTAATATCCGCCTAAAAACTCCGCTGCCATCCATCCCTGCCTCTCCCTAGCAATAGGAGTCTCAAACACCCTCTAATGCTTAACCAGCTATCCAGTAATCAAGTTTTATTAAAAGCAGGATCTCCGCCCATTAGGGTAGCTCCGTTATACCAATTGTGGAGGCTGTTGATTAAATGGCGGAGGGTACACAAATAATGGCGAACGAGCTTATCCTTCTGTAGGATCGGGTCCGTACTCTTGAGAAGGCCAATATAGCACTCGCCAAACGCCGGAAGGCTAAAAAAAACCGAGTACAGCTTGGAGGAGCACTTAGTAGTGAGGACTCCCAGGCGATATTGAAGAAAAGGAAACAGGGAAGGGGCCAGCCGCTGAAATAACTGGTGGCGCTGAGGAGGTCCGCGGCGAACCGAGCGAACGACGCTGTGGCAACTGCGGCGAGACTGGGCATAATGCGAGAACATGTGAGAAAGAGGCAAAAGAGTCTGATGAATCAGATTCTGACTGTATTATAGCAAATCCAGCCTAGTTAGCACTAATTGGTGCGAATATATGTGTGTTAGTGGTCCGCAGCGGATCGCGATTTTAAGGGCAAAGTTGGTACCATTTGGTGTTAAGTGCAGTTTTCTTACCAAACGTTACACTATTTGAACCAGCATTACACCCACGCCAACCCCTATAAATTAATGGAATAAATTACGAATAAGCATTTGATTGGATTTGGTACTAATTGGTATTAAATTATATTAATTATTTAGGCCTGTGGATGTGCTGGGGCTGGCTTAAGTGAGCGGAAATATTAAAACTTTCCCACTCACTGATATGTCCCACTCACTGGTAAACCACGTTATAAAATATATTTAATTAATTTAAACTTTATTCAAAAACCCTATTTTAAAATTAACTCTTTTTTCACTGTAAGTGCAATTAATCCCTAGCAGAATTATTCCAGGCTCATGGGCAGGTCAACTCGAGGGGCGAATATACAGCTAGATCGGTTGAGATGGCTTTGGTGGGCCAGGCGTTAAAACTTTCAGTCCGAAGCGGCGGCTTTTTACAAAAAGTTGTCTTTGCAGAAGTAGAATAAATACTCACCGGGGCGCTTCCGGAAGGCATTGATTACCCATCATGAGTTTCCTTGTCTTGTGGAGCTTCACTGAAGCTGTTGTCTAGTACCTAGTGAAGAACGAAAAGTATTTATATCTGGACTCTGGATCTTGCAGTACCGCATTTAGTGTGACGGTCCCGAAGAAAGTAATGGTTGCTGCTTTCATTGACATGAGTGATGGTCATTTTTTGAATTGATGATCGACTGAACTCCAGAATGGCCAGCTCCGAATCATGTAAAGGGACGCAGAGCAACAAGCTTTGGAAAGGAGTGATGGAAGAGGTAAGTTTGAAATGACGTTCAGCACAAGCACCTTGATTCAAGGCCCTACGGCCAATTAACTAAACGAGGGCTACATTGCAAGATATTCAAGGTCGTTCCTGCGGAACAATTGATGCTAAGTGGGCGTAGTGGAAGTGTAAGGGAAGGAACAGGGAGGAACTTGACAACTGCGGGATGATAGCGCCTCGCTCAAAGTTAGGATTGCTTTCCTCCACAACTACGGCAGTCTCCCATGCAATTTCTCCAAGGTCTTGGACCATATCTCTCAGACAAACAACACTAGCAGCCGTACATAGCATCGCGACTATCACCGAACACACACCTCTGCGGTCCTACTCACAGCCATGCACACCATCATCCAGTCTATTGTTCTCCCTTTGATGATCGTACCTGTCATATGCGTCCCAGTCTCGCCCTTGCCCTCTTCAATCTACAATATCCAGATCCACCTTGACGAGCAGCCGCACACGAACAACTATGACAGCCACAAAACTTTATCAAATTCCCAGGAAAGTGAAAACGGAATTGTAGAAGCGCGTGTACAAAATATTGGATCGTCGATGGAAAATCATCACCTCTACGCCAACTGTGTACCACAACCTGAAGGCTTTGGCCCGCGTCCGGAGTGAGTGCTTGGCATGAACGAGACGACCGTATCATTCTAACAATGGTGTAGAAAAGACACGCCTACTGCATTCCGGCACCTCGAATACTTCCACAATGCCTCACAGTCCGCATCGGCTCCGACAGGGTACGAAGTAGCAGCTCGAGACTTGGACGGCGTGATAGAGAGCAACCTAGATTTCCTCGGTGGCCACCTCCTTCACCGTTACGACCCGGACGAGTGCGCTAGGTTCTGCAACGATCTGCCCACTTGTGCATCATTCAACCTGTACTTTGAACGAGACCCCTTGTATGGGCCCAACACGACCGCCGGCTGTTTCGACCCACCCTCAACTACAAATATCAACTGCGTCCTCTGGCACTCTCGCCTCGAAGCGGATGAAGCCATCAATTTTGGGGAGATACGAGAGAAATTTCACGTTGTTATCGCTGGCTCCAACCTGTACAACAGCATCAATGGGACCTTGGACCTGAGCAATCTGGGCTTCAGCGGGCCGCGAGTCGATGTCGACAATGATGCTGCATTCGAAGTTCCCGAGGAGCCGACTGGGGGCTACAGTACTCTGTTGGGTGAGACACCATTATACTACAACTACTACGGCTCCTCGGCTGCCCTTGAGAAATACGACCCCACCGTCTGCGCCCGTCTTTGTTTGAACATTACAAATGAGGCTCAGCCGGCATTTCCCTTTACCAATAACACCTACCCCGTCTGTAGCATGTTTGTGGCTTACGAGCTGGTACACGACGGCCCTCTGGCCATGGTATGCGAGCTATACTCCTCTGTGTGGAGCAGCCATTATCAGACTTTGCGGCAGCTGGTGGCTTTCCGTGGTGAAAGTGACAGAACCGTTACCTTACGGCCGCACCGGGTTTCGGTATATCAGCGGAGTGACTACCAGTACCCAGCAATATGTGCCATGGAGGAATATTGTGGAGACGACTTCTATGCTGGTGGTGATTGTTCTGGGTGGGGGCAGGGTCACTGTTAGATGGCGCGGGGGTGGAAACACTGAGTTTGATGCATCAAGAGCTGTCACAAGGACCTAGACCAATCCAACTAGCATTAATCATCCGCTGCGCTCCTATTTGATAGTTTATGTGAAGGTAACCACCCCACGCACGTCGCAGGGAGGAAAAACGCACGGCAAGCATGCGCCGTGCTGTTGACGACAGCCGGATTGGGGTGAGAGCATACGATCATACCGACGACGAGGCCTGGTGACATTTGTAAATCGGAGTTGGCACCCCCAGAATGTAGGATAGACTGGCACATTGCCCAACACCCACGGCCCTATACATCACCAACGACCACATCACCCACGACCACCTGCCCACAGCCACAATATCCACTCCGACAGCACCCACGTCCGCAATATTCACACCCATAACGCCTATACCCTAGTATGCCATGGACAGATTTGCTACAATCAACGCTAGATACTATGCATGAGTTGGCCTTCGTGACACTGTCTCCTTTGGTAAAGTTATGGTGCGGGTGCTCTACGGGTACTCTCTGTTCCTATATGTGCGAGTATATGATTTACAGACTGCACCCTTCTTTCAGAACCTTCAAAACGGTGATCATCTTATACACGTGGATACCTGAGCGATTGGCATTGTCTTTATCCAGTCCCCGCCATGGAGACTTTCCAACTGAAACATCTGAAGCCATGACTGAGTGACACAACATCTGCCGACGATGTTTTGAGTTTTGCGTCCAGAAAACAGCCTAAGAGGATGTCCTGATTGATCCGCCAATCTTGTTATGGCCAAACCCCGACATCTCATGTCCGATCCAGCTCGTTAAGCCCCGCCTTCCCTCTTCGCATACTCATCCTCCATCCGTTCGCGATACAGCCGATCGACATCGCTCTCACTCTGACCGTGGTCGCTCACATCCTCGATGCGCCTGCTGCTACCGCCAGACGGGGCCGCACCTCTGAGGCCCCTGTGCACGGCTCTCTCGGCTGAGATCTCGTGCCCGCCCGCGTCAAAGTATCGAAGTTCCTGCACGGGAAGCCGCATTGGAACCATTCTGCGTCGCCGATCGCACCGCCGTGCCCCGGCGGTTGGAGTGTTGCTCCTCGTTGTAGGACTGGTTGGTTGTCCTGCCGTTACGGGTCTCGCTGGACGAGAAAGAGGTTGAGAAAAAGCTGTAGGAAGGCACGGTTGCGAATTTTCCAGATTGTACTATATACGTTTGTGTTGTACGCGGCAAAAGAGTTTGAAGCGGTCGTTGTCAACTGGTGCTTCAGAATGAGATCGGCGAGGCGGACCTAGGTAGGTTTTATTGCCACCGCCGGATGCTGAATCCCCATTAAAAGATGAGGCCATCTCCCTGGGTGCACGTGACGGCTAGATTGACGTCACCTCAACCAGTATTTAGATGAAATATTACCTAGGTAGTGTTTTGCTTCAGCGGAAGTTTCGGTCATTTTTTGAAAGCCCTTCTCAGGCTATAGTTATGATTTGCGTTCAATGGCTCTGTTTCCATACTCCTGCTTCTAGTGAGGTTCCTTGTTAAATGTTGGTACGGCCCTGACGGCGAGGGTCAAGGGGTCTTTGCACGTGCAAATAGGTTGAAGCAGACCGTACGTGTACGGGTACGGGTTCTAAATTCTGCTTAGAGAGGGAGGAAGAAGCTATCGCTAATCTCGTTGCCCTGACTGTTAGTGTAGTAGTCGGCCCTCTGGCTGACTAACTCCAAACCGTGCCCTTTGATTGACTATAGCCCGTTGGGGCATGGGCACTTGACAGTCGCTCAGAAACCCACATTAATGTCAGCTAGATGCAAGCGAAGTCACTGTCAAAGAAACATCCAATCAGCAAGCTGCATTCAGCGGAGCTGCATTCAGCGGTGCTGTGAGGAGCATGTTCAACATCGGTGATGACGACGAGAATCAGCACCCGATAGCGCAAATGTCAATAATCAAAAATGAAATCAATATGGAGGGAACTGCAGCGATGAGCACAACTCCCTGCCAAACATTGTGACTTGGTCTTGAACTTGTAATCCGCCGTGATGAATTGCGACACATACCTTGGCCGCTTCGGGAAACCACAGATGTGCGGACCATGGGCTCGTGGATTGCGAGGATCGCCTGGGGTTTTGGATGCGTGGCTATTTCTTGGCAATTTGAGAATGGCGAAGCCGTAATCTGTCACAAGGAAAGCACATTAAGCTCCAAAAAATTGACGTATTCTGTTGTATCGGTCCAGCAGCCGAAAAGGTGAGGGGGACGGGAGCCGCTGGCCAGGCAGTGGTATGGAATGTGGAGTGGTTGGGCAAGAGGAAGCGAGGAATGTGTCTCCCGCTATCAAAGTGTTGCTGGTAACGGAAGCGGTGATATTGACGACTGGAAATGGAAAGATTGATGTGTTTGGCATAGGTACGGTGGAGTTCAGGCGTTTCAAAAAGAAGACATGTCTCAGAGGTTGCTCGTCTCGCCGCAGGCATATGAGTATGTAGGCACGGTCAGCAGCGAATGATGTGACATACATCTGGTGCTAGGTGTTGAAGCAACCCTAGTGATCGTATGGTATTGGCGGAGCGCACGAGACTGCTGCGTCTGATTTTATGTACATAGATAATGCTCCTCTCGGGACTTCGCCGTTTGGAGCTTCTCTCTCCAGAATACGCGCTCTGTATCATCTTCTATCGTTCCTACATTACAACATCCCTACAGAATGTTGACACTGTAAGATTATCAAAAGCTGTTCTTCCAGTGAGAAAAATCTTACTCTAAAGTCTTGACATATTACTAGCAACAGCACTCCACACTCAAACAAACTTGCAATGGCAGCTCAGGTCGCAATCAGAATCGGCCGCATTCTCCTGGCCGCCATACCATTCGCGGAGAAAGCCGCTCCTGTAAGTTCCCAAACACTTACTTGCCGACTAGCCCAATACCGGAAGGCTAACGAGTGATGCATTGCTCAGGCAAAGGAGAAGAAGCCCGAAGACCCGTCATCCAAAGTCACGCAGAAGCACCGCTGGCTGCAGTGTACGATCAGGAACGCCACCGACTTCCCTATCCTGTCCCAGTGCACGTTCTGGAGCTCCGGCAGGTACGAAAGCAACCCAGGCCGGGTCGACGCCTTCGAGATCGGCACGTTCAGCGCCTGCAACGGGGATGGCACCGTCATGACTGGCGTGTCCGGCGGGCAGAACTACAAGATCGTGGTGGACGAGACCCACTCGTTCGAGTTCAGCATTGTGAGTGTCACCGACACGGACAGGTCCTGGAGCGCTCCCTTCTTGGACCACCTGATCCCCATATCAATTCAAGAATTTCAGCCTTTCAAATTGTACTGAAGTCTGAGACAGGGCTTCAAGAACCCCCAATTTGGGAGCTACAAAGCAAGAGTGGCCAAGTCCGGGAACGCCGAGGACGGGTACAACGCCGCCGGCGCAGAGGGCGGGTCTATTGAGAGCGACCTCTACGAGGCCAAGGACAAGGATGACAATCAAGTCCGCTTCAAGATCCATGTCTCTGCCACTGCTAGCCAGAAGCCGGCTTTCGTCGTCAGCGAGATCAGGTATAACTGAAAACGGCGGTGAGGATCCATCCGCGTGTTCATGGGCATTTCAATTGAGATTTGAGAAGGAGAAATATTTGAAAGCAGGTTAGGACAGAGAGAGGTTTCCTTTTTCAATAGACCGGGCGAAATCCAGACTAGTTTACTTATTTACTACAAGTATTCGTGCCTGAGCCCCTTACCGATGCTGCTCGTATCATTCGCTTTCGTCGACCCAGTCATTCTCCGCCTATCCGGCCACAATACCTTCCGTAGAATTCACGTGCTTTTCTCTGTCACGAAGCTCGGACTCGCTAGGGTCCTTGATAATCATTCCGTCCACAACGTGCGTTTCTGTCCGCGGACCGACGTAGTACTTCCGGCCAGCGATAACCCAGTAGATCAGGGAGAAGAGGAGCACAAACGCCAAAATTACAACGGCATAGTTCATCTACGATGATTAGTCACCAAAGACAAAGAGACATAGATGGAACTCGGGGTAGAGAGGACTCACATTGTCCGCAGCAACGGGCCTGACGGTGGGGAACAGGAAGATTACAGACACAAATGCGGTCCAAGAGCAAGCCCAAACGTTGACGAAGAAGCCCGCCGGGCCGAGATGCCAAGGACCGCGCTCGAACTTGTTGAAGAACAACTTGCAGAGGATCGGGATGCAATAAGACCAGTCCAGGGCTATGGCGCACAGGTTAAAGATGGCAGAAATGGTGATGTAGCTTCCGAGCCCGATGAGGTTGATCAAGATGCAAATAAGCGTGTACAGCCAGACGGCCAGGACGGGCGTGTCGGTCCGCTTCCAGATCCTGTACCACACGCCGGACGCGGGCAGCATCTCGTCGCGGGAGAAGGCCCAGATTGTGCGGCTGCCGGCCTGGAGGGCCGTGATGCAGACAAAGTTCATGATGATGAAGGCGCACACCGCGAAGAAGATGGCGGCTCGTTTCCCCATGACGTTGTAGAAGATCTGCACCACAGGCTGCCCGATGACCGAGGCGAGGATGTTCTGCGCTGGGTCTTCTGAGGTCAGGTCAAGGGGACCCATGCAGAAGGCCAAGACGATGGTGAAGAGCCATCCGACGACGTAGGTGAACCCCAGCGCCGAGGAAATGGCTGTTGGGACTGTAATTGCTGGGTTTTTGGTTTCTTCCGCGATACTGTTGTCGTGAATTAGTTAATCAAACGCCGTACTGGGGCCGAAGAAATGCCATTGCCGAGTTTGAGTGGCAAAGGCTTCGCCATAATTTTCCCGTGAATCAAGAACCCAGGGAGAATAAAAACCTACTGTGCTGCAGCATCGTAATCCGTCATGACTGTATTCACGGAAAGCAAGTCAGCGTCAATCCATGGCGTTTTCAACCATCATTATATACTAGAGTGTCATCAAGTGCTTACCCCATGCCACTGATAAAAATCCAAAGAGAAAGCTAAATCCTGGTGGGCTCCATCCAGAGTCTGGGTGGACTTCGGTGAACACATAGCTAGCGGAGTTCTTGTCCTTCTGCATGACTAGAAGTGCTACGCAGCAGGCGAACAGCACGGCAATGTGAATCACCGCATATGAGCTGGCAATCTTGGACAACCAGGCGGTGTTTAAGCAGTTGACCAGAGCGTGGAAGACGGACAAGGCTGCCATCACCCCGATGATATGTCCCTATCAACCTGTAAGAAACAACGAAAATAATATGGAGAGAATACGTCAGTTGCGGGAATGCATAGGTAAAAACGCAGGGATCATACTTGAGTCGGCGAGTACGTGAAGTCTGAGCCAATGGACACCGCCGCCAGCAACATTTGGGAAGCGCCGTAGCTTGATGAGGCGCTGCCGCAGATCTGGCCGATTAGATTTAGCCAGCCTACATATGAACGAAAATTACCGTGATTAGCATTACTCATCATGTGCGAGTCCGGACGAAGTGCTTCTTGGACGGGGCAGCACGGAAGACACGGAAGACACAGACAGGAGCGACCGGTCCGTCGAGATTCAATGGGGTTAGATAATAGTACAGGATCACATACCGTCAATCCAAGCAATTACCGGAACATATCTCTCTGGCGCGAGATACTTGATGGTGAAATACATGGCACCTGCACAAGAAAATGACCATGGTCAGCATACATTCCCACCTGTCCCAGTCAACCTTCAATACCCGTCGCGCAACGATGGGTCCCATGGCAGCGGTAGCTTACCAGAAGTCGGATAAGCCGAGGCGACCTCGGAGATCGAAAGCGCCAGGCACATTGCTCCAATCCCCGCTATAAGCCAGCACCAAACAGCGGAAGCGGCGCCGCCCGCATACAGAGGGTACGAATATGTGGTCATGACCGTGCCGTAGAGACCCGAAATGGAGAGGGCAAAGCTAAAGGCGGACCAGAGCCCGAACTCGCGCTTGAAGACCTGTTTGTTGGCGGCGGGATCCGAATCGTCAGCTCAGGCACCGTGAATCGCCAAGCGGCACCCTCAGCGAGGGGAGGCGTAATATTGTTGCTGCCACTCACGGGTTTGTAGCCCATAGCCGCGAGGGCTATATCGGCATCGCTGGCCTCAGGCTTGTCGGGCGCCATCCTGGGCTGCGCGTTTGTCGCCTCAGCGGTTATCCTGTCTTTGGGGACCGCCATGGTGAGAGTTCTAGCGCGTTTGCGTGACAACGGCTCTCTGTCGGCGGTGACAAGGGCGGATATCGGCGCCCTCGGCTGCTTTAGTTACGTGAACGGCTCGCACTACAAGGCGAACTTGCTCGAGACGATGACAATGAATGAACAGTGAATCTGATTGATGGAGGTCGCAAAGAGCAATCAGAAACATGCAAGTAAAGTCTACTCCCGCCAGAAGATCGCGTGGGAGGCGTGGCTGAAAAGATAAGTAACGGCGTAAGCGAGGGGTCCTCGCCGGCATTTATTAATGAAACGAGGACGACTCTACGGAGCTTTGCACCATAGATAGCCCATGTCCCGGAGAGTGGCTGCTCAAGCGGGGTCTGAGAGCCGACCAACAAGTGGACAGAACAGCTGCGTACGCCCCGGAAGGATTCAGGTGAATTAGAGGCCACCACCCTTGATCCATGTCACAAGCTGACGATGCCGAGGGAGGACCAATCTGGCGCAAGATCCAGTCTGGCTGGCCGCAATTATGTCAGGTGACAAACAGCTGTGCGTCAGCTCGTTGAGCCCCCGTTTGGGATTGTGTTGCTGAACTCGTCTGACCCCGACCCCTTCCACGGCGCCGGATACATGTGGGCGGTTTGTCCGCCCAGGCGGCTTGTGGTGAAGCTTGTCAAGGCTTGTGTGTGAATGGCATCTTGGCGGACGCGCTAGAGACGTCCAGACTAACCAGACACGACCTAGTGGCGCAGGACGGACAAAAGATAAGAGCGGTTAGGCGTTGTCTTCTGGTCGCCCAGGACGTTGGTAACTACCGTTAGGCAAATGAGATTTCTCGCCCCCGGATCACAAGGCAAACATGTGTTCATTTCGACACCACCGCTTTGTGCCTATCATCGGATCGCGCAGCAAAGGGGCTACTGGTAGCATGGGCAACGACACGGACGCAATCGGAGGAGAATATACCCTGGGCATGGCCTCAATGTTACAGATAAGAAAATCTGTATCTCAAATCCAGAGCGGCTAGGTATCAAATCCCCACTCTCATATGCAATCTATCCCGTTCCGGCCAGTGTACTTTACTTGCATTTGTCCAGCTTCTGTTTGGGAGGCGATACTAAGCTACGGTTCCCCGTGGCGATGAAGGCCTATTCCATCCCTTAGAATGTCCGAGATACCTAGGTAAGCAGCATGATGCTGATAATATTGGACGCAGAAAACCTGCTTTGTAAAGGAACACGGATATTCGTACCGGCAAAAACGGATGGTAGACCGGTACATCTCAGTTAGCAATTTAGTTAGCAGCCCCTTCCCCCCCAAATCCCCTTCCTCCCCAGAGCCCTTTTCTTTTTCTTTTTTAAAAAAGAAATTTAAAATAAAAATAAAAATATAAAGAATAAAAAAGAGTTGGGGAAAAAGAAACTTAAAAATTTTTTAAACATATATATATATAACGTGGTTTACCAGTAACTGGCGCGTGTCAGTGATGTAATGAACCAACACAATGGCACCCAGGGAACCCGTTTCGAAGACCCAGGCAATCAGAATCGGATGCCACAACGCTGCCCCGCACGCACTAGTTAACGGAGTCAGCAGATACACAGGGTTAGGGTCAGGCTCGATGGGCTCACGTGCGAGCCATGCGAGCCCGCTCGACGAGTGGGTCCTCGAGCTTCACACCATGGATCGCAGGCTCGCCTTGCGAGCTAGCGAGCTACTGAAGAGTCGGAACAATAAGGACATGGTTATCACCACAGTAAATAGCTTTCATAGAACAGACTCTTCAGTCGTCAATCTAAGTATTCAGTCTCACAACTGGATAGCCCTATAGCTAGTGATCATTACCGCTTAAGAAGAAGAACAGTGTCTTCGTATTACGAACAGCCAAGTATCACCCCTACGCCGCTCTGCGAACATAAACCCTGCAGGTTAATTACTAAACCCTACAAAGGTTTTGGTGTGATCATTACATTGTGATTCAGTTTATAAAGTAATAAACGCACTGATTAATAATAAATAGCAGGATGTATCAGCCGTTATTGTTAATATACTTAATAATTATTACCCATTCCCGGTTACTAAATTAAAAATATTTAACCTTTTTATACTTATTAACTTATATAATTATTATTAAGATAATAAATATATGTATTATAAAGCTAATTTTATAAAGGTTATGAAGATCATTCTTAATAATCCGATATTTAATTATTATGTTATGGAGAATCTTAAACCATTTTTTAGTAACTTTTAAATTTTTGTAAAAAGCTCTTTAATAATTATAAAAATAATTAAAGTCATTTTTTAAAGTGGGTTATATATTTATAAAGCGTCGAGCTTAATGTAATGATCACAGCAAACCTTTGTAGGGTCTAGTAGGTAACCTGTAGGATTTATGTTAGCAGAGCGGCGTAGAGGTGATACTTGACTGTTCGTAATACGAAGACACTGTTCTCTTCTTAAGCGGTAATGATCATTAGCTGTGAGGCTATCCAGTTGTGAGACTGAATACTTAGATTGACGACTGAAGAGTCTGTTCTATGAAAGCTATCTATTGTGGTGATAACCACGTCCTTATATATTCCCACTCTTTAGTCCCTATGTTGCCTATGTGCCTAGTTAACATAGGCGTTCCATATGTTGACTATGTTCCTAGGCTAGATAGTCATAACCCTAACCTCAGTCTTGGCAGGCTATGCTTGCCCCGCTATCAAGTGCCTGCGGGGTTGCGTAGTGGCATCTAGTCTTTGATTTGCTTAGGCCCCCCAAAGGGGTACCTGGCGTGCCAACGTGTTGTTTCATAACACTTAATACTTACTCACAAGTTTACGATCTTCTAATACCAGCAAAAAGTTCTTTATATTTTCCATGCTAAAGAATTATAAAGGAAATCCTTAGATATTGTGGGTATAAGCCGTATCGTGGGTGCGATGCACGCTGGAGGTGTATATATTCTTGTATTTTTGTATCATTCTCTTCAAATTTCTAAATAATCTAAATTACCGGAAATACTTTGATCTTTGAAAATATAAGATATATATTTTATTCATTGATTTTAATATGTTAAATTCTTGAACAGGTGAATTAGTGCGATACTAATGCGAAAATCAGAGATACGATTAGCACCAAAAAAAGGTGGTCCCACCAAAACCTTAATAATTACCAGCCCTTCTATGCCCACCCCAACTCCTCTAGATTCATAAAATTAATTAAGAATAAGTAATCAAGTATAATTGGCACTAATTAGTGCTAATTCGTATTTGAATATTTGACTCTGGGCGGGTGCTGGGGTTAGCTGAAATTGGCGGAAATAGCAGAAGTGCGCCTCTCACTCATATGCGCTCCTAAATGGTAAACTACGTTATATATATTTTATAATATTATTGTGGGTATAAGCCGTATCGTGGGTGCGACGCACGCTGAGGGATGTACAGTAGATAGCCACACTGCTGACGGTCCGTCCGCCAGCTGGTACCAGCTGGCGGTGCACAGACCACTGCAGCCAAACCATGGCTGCGATGGGAAGGCCGAAGCCTTCGGCTACCCCTTCCCTCGAACGAAAAAACGAACCAACAAAAGAGATGAATACAACCGTACCGAGCAACACTCGTGTGCACATGAAGACCGACCAACAATTATGTACATTAATTATGTAACGTGGTTGATCAGTGAGTAGGACGTGTCAGTGAGTGGGACATTTTTTCTATTTTCACCAACTTCAGCCAGCCCCAGCCACCCCCCAGAGCCAAATAATTAATAAGAATTAGCACCAATTAGTGCCGACTATACTTAATTAATTATTTCTAAATGATTTTATGTATTGAGAGTAATTGGGGTGGGTGCAGGGGGGGCTAGTAATTATTAAGTTTTAGTGGGACCACTTTTTCTTAGTGCTAGTCGCGTCTCTCATTTCCGCGTTAATTTCGCACTAACCACCCTATTTATATATTTAACGTATTAAAAATCAACAACAACAACATGTACCTTGCATCATAAGAGAGCAAAATACTCTTAGTTATTCAAGCTATTTAGAAATCTAAAAAAAAAGCGATGTAAAACCTATATCTATAAGTTAAGCTGCCAAGATCTTTAATATCCCCAAATGTACACTGTATTGCAGGATGAATCAATAATGCTCTTATGAACAATCACGCGTTGATTCTTATAAACTTGATCTAATCGAAGAGTAAACACTTATCTAATACATCATTAATCAAGATGTCCGAGGATTTCCCTTACGACTTTCTGGTGTGGAAGATATAGCGAACCTCCTGCTAGCAATGCGAGATGGCAAGCCTGTAGGCAAGCACTGGGCTTGACGTTTCGTGAATATGCAACCCAGCCTGAAGACTAAGTTTGATCGTCCCTACGACTATCAGAGGGCTCTCTGCAAAGATCCACAGGTTATTGGGGACTCGTTTAGGCTGCTTTGCAATATGATAGCTAAGTATGGAATCCCGGATGACAACATTTACAACTTCGACGAGACCGGCTTTATAATGGGCATAATTACCGCGTTAATGGTGGTTATATGCGTTGATAAGCATGGAAAGGCTAAATCTATTTAGCCTGGCAATTGGGAATGAGCAACAGCCATTGAATGCATTAATGCAATGAGCTGGTGTATTCTGCCCTTCGTTATTGTCCAGGGCGCTTATCACTTTGTAAGCTGGACTCCAGAGTCGGGTTTCCCCGCCCACTGGGTAATGAAGCTTACTCTAAATGGGTGGGCAGATAATAAGACTAGCTTAGAATGGATCCAGCACTTCGACAAACATACTAAACAACGAACAAAGGTTATATACCGGATTTTGATTGTGGATATCTATAAGAGCCATATATTAGTCGAGTTCAACTAATACTGTAATGAAAACAACACTATCCCTATTAGTACACCGCTATATTCTTCTTACTTAATCCAGCTATTAGATATCGCGTTATATTCGCCTCTGAAGCGCGCGTATAGCCGGAAAATTAGCGACTTTGTCCGAGCTTCCATTAACTATATTACCAAAACCGAGTTTTTCGTCGCGTTTAAAGCAGCTTATGATAAGACCTTTACAAAGGATCATATTAAGGCAGTATTTAGAGGAGCTGGAATAGTGCCTTGGGACCCGGATTCTATTATTTCTGTCAGATTATCGGGCCATTACGGACCGCCCCCAGAGGCGCATCCACAAAGGGGTGCCTCAGGCATCAACACTAGCGTCGGTAGAAAAGACCCAACCACCCGAAAGGAGGGGGTCAGCCGAAGATGGAGAAGACAACAATCAAGAACCATCAAATTATCATTATAACATCAGTGATTACGTATAATCTGACAATTTCTAAGCTTGATGTTTACGTTAGAACTCCAGTGCCATCCGTCCCTATTTCTCCCCAGCAATGGGAGTCTTAAACACCCTCTAATACTTAATAAACTATTAAGCAATCGACTTTTATCAAAGACAGGATCTCCGCCAATCAGGGTAGCTCCCCTATACTAATTATAGAGGCTGTTGACCAGATAGCAAAAAGTGCACGAGTGATAGCAAGCAAGCTTATCCTTTTAAAGGATCGGGTTCGCAATCTTAAAAAGGCCAACACAGCATTCGCCAAACGCCGGAGGGCTAAAACTACCTAAGTGCAGCTTGGAGGGGCATTTAATATTGGAGCACTTAATATTAAGGATTCTCGAGCAATAATAGAGGAAAAACAAAAGGGGAAGCGGCCAGCCGCTGAAATAGCTGGTGGCGCTGAGGAGGTCCGCGGCGAACCGAGCGAATGACGCTGTGGGAACTTCGGCGAGACTAAACATAATGCAAGAACGTGTAAGAAAGAGGAAGAAGGGTCTGATCAATCGGATTCTAACTGTATTATAGCAACACCAGCCTAGTTGGCACCAATTAGTACGAGGCATGGGAGTCTGCACCCCTTATTAGTCTTCTTGAGCCCTGGTCTTCATCGCCTCCATCTTCTTATCGTGGCTGAGAGAGTAAACAACCTCCTTCATATCGTCATTCCAAGGTTCTGGCTCTTCGCGGAAGAAGATCTGGTCCATGAATATCTCAACAGCCACCCCATCCGCCTGTTCAGCTTCAACTTCCTTCCCTTTGGAGTCACGCATCGAGCCACCTTCGAGCAGCATTTCCAAGGCGGATATGACCGCCTCGAGCGGCGTGAACAGGTGCTGCGGGTATGTTTCCCACATCCCTGGCCCCATCAAAGGGGTCTTGACGATGCTCGGCAGGATAGCGCAGGCCCTGATGCCATCCGCCCTTCTCACGACGGGAGTGATAGAGCGCATGAAGTTCAGCACCCCCGACTTGGCTGCTGCATACCATGGTGTGAACTCCTGCTTGTACTGTGCAAGAAGGTCAATAGTGAAACGATCGTGCACCAATTTGTGATCTCATCAAGCATTACTCACCAGGCCAACAATGCTGGATGTCATGATCAGAACCGCACCCTTACCTCCGTTTAGATTGGCGCGGAAGTAGTGTCGGGCCAGGTAACTCGTCGCGATGGCACCTTTCAGGTTGATCTCGATGGACATGTCCTTCGGCTTAGGAGGTGGGCCAAGGCTCACGTCATGTCTCTGGTAGAAGTCACCCTTCTCCAGGATGCCCGCGTTGGCGAAGACAAAATCCAGCCTGCCTTCCTCCTGTTTGTACACGACGTCAAATGCCGCAGACAAGGAAGGCCACGACATGACATCGACCTCATGAAAGACTATGTTCCGCAGGCGCGAGGCCGCCGGGGTACCAGCAACGTGGTTCAGATCGAATATGTGAGCCTTCTAGCCTTTGGTTATCAGTGCCTCCGGGCCTGGACACAGTTGGCGGGGTACTCACGACGCCAATGGAATCCGTCTGCCATCGTTCCACACTGCGACCTGATTACTTCACACATTTTCGGTGCATTGGACAGATTATGGTGCAGATCGAGTATTTAGCAGGGTCCTGGAATTTCTCACTGTATTCTGATGCCCGCAAAGGCCGTCGGGGATAGTCAGTGCATGGGAAGGCTCATTTACATCTTTCTTACCCCCAAGACTGTTACCGCCTGCTTCGCTGACTCTGCTAGTTTTGGAATTTAATGGAGAACCCTGAGGTGCCGTCGTCCCAAAACAGAAACTAGAAGGATTATAACTTGTCGATGTGATGCTTCTGCTTCCATTCGTCTATAGCATCCACATAGTCCTGCGGTCCATAGGGGTCCCACATCTCCTTGAATACTCCGCCTTTGCGATGAACCCGCAAGCCCAAGTCGCGCGCGAGCAGGTCAACGTATGACTGCGCGTCGAAGACGTGGTCTGGAAACTTGCTCCCCTGGCCGGCGGGGTACCGCCATTTTCCGAACCGACTGTGCAGGATGGTCTCGTATTGCATATTGTTCCTCTGCTCGTCGTCTTCCACATCCGGCAGGGAAACCCCGTGACCAAGGAAGTAAGCGTTGATCCAGAGTGACTGCATAAAGGCATTCGTTGGAATGTTGAAGTTCATCATCATGCCCGCGAAGGCGATGTCGCGGCGGCGGACCTGGGACGGAGACGAGGGAATGACGAAGTGGTAGAGCCTCCACGGCGTTAGGTCCGACGAATCATCACTGCTGGCCTTATTCTGATTCTTGGAAGTAGTGGGGGGCTCTGTTTGTTCTGTGAGAGGGACGAAGTTCTTGTTTTGCACGGGCGGGTGCTCCAAACGTGGCCAGCGCGATAGGATCTCCCTATCCGCTCGTTCGACGAGATCGTTCGGTTCAGTGGTTAAGGGGACATGAGGGACGCCCAATTCAGCCTCGATGCCCTCAGGTAAGAATTTGATGGAGGCGGCCCATTTCCATCCAGTCGCGCATATCATGACATCAGTCTTGATCTCGGTGTCATTTGAGAGATTCACGACGCCATCCGGCCCCAGAGTTGTGATATCCGCGACGTGGACCTTGACTGTGCCATTTCTCAATAGCTCGTAGAAGTCGGTGTTGTAGTTGTAGATGGAGAAGCTGGATGCTACGAACATCGGGTGGCTCCATGGCTGCAGCTTGGCCGTTTCAGGGTGAGCCTTGAAGTTGTTCAGAGACGTTACGTCGTTGCCTAGAATAAACCAGAAGGCATTGGTGATGTGACGTCCAATAACAGTACTGTGGAGAAAACTGCGAATTCTTGAATACCCGTCTGCATCACCCCTATGTTGTCATGGGCCGGTCAGTCTGAGAGGTCGCTGCATTTAAAGCACCTATGCGGCGCAAAAGCAGAAAGTTTTCGTCGGAAAAGTACGCACCAAGCACAAGGGCTGAACCACGTCAAAGCCCTCGTCATTACCAACTTCTCCAGCCACTTTTTCAGCGGTGTCACGAAGGGTGGCGACATCCATACTGGGCCATGGCCAGATGCCCTAATGACCCAGTCGACTTTCACGCCTTTGATGGCGTGGGCATATACGGCATCCCACCCCGTCTTGCCTCCTCCAAAGATAGTCACCCGCTTGGCCGTCTCGACTGTATCCGCGTGTTGCGCGAAGTCCTTCCCGTGGAAGATTGGCTTGCCGAAGGATGTTTGCCCTTCAAAATGTGGCAGGAAGGGCTCCGAAGTAAGGCCAGATGCAACGATCAACTTCCGGGCCAAGATTGTTGACTCGACGCCTTGCGATGAGTCACTCCCGGACCTGACGCTCTTGACAATCCAACCACCCGAAGGGTTGTTCTGCTCGGCAGAGATGACCCGCGTGGAGAAACGGATCTTGTCCGCGATGTCGAACTTCTTGGCGACTTTCTCCAGGTACTCGTGCACAACCTTGCCAGGAATGTGCTCTCGGGGCTTCACGCCGAAGACATCCGTGCTCATGGGAAAGTCGGGGAACTCGTACGTCCCCAACTGGTTGTTGGTCTTGAGGCCCGGGTAGAGGCGCTCCGAAGCCCATGTTCCGCCCAAGGACTTGTTGGTGTCGAGAATCACCAGAGACTTTGATGGCTGGAGCTGGTGAAACGTCTTGGCGGCTGCTATACCTGCCCAGCCTGAGTTCCATTCTGTTAGCTATGTACATACTTGTTCGAGAGGACAAGAGCCGCGGGGTTGCTGCTTGATGCCCAAAGTCCATTGCGTGCCACACAATGGAAAGGTATCTGTACTTACCTGCACCGATGACCACGAGGTCTGCTTCCTCCATATCGTGCTGCGATATATGATGCCCGTGACCTTGGCAGCGTTGATAGTTTAGAGGTGGAAAGCGCGACCTCTGCACTTTGGATGAATTTTGCGGTCTGGCGAGGTTCTCACAGCAGAGCGCCCGCTGCCAAGGGGTGGATGAAAAGTGCTGGATGAAATCCTGGATTCGGAGGTTCTGCAGGTTTAAAACTTGCAGCCTGCGGCTCTTTGGAGCACAGATTTCAATATTTGACTCATCAACCAGAGTGAATCAGCCAAGGTGCTGACGATGGGCGGCGGCTGAAGTTAACCGGAGCCAACGCAGCTGCTTTTTCTTGCAGGATTACACTTATGAAAGGTGCGAATAGAAGTCCTTGACCGGGGGCGGTGAGACAAGTTGGTGCCACACACCCTGATGCTGTTCATGTTGGACTTTCAAATCACAGCCGAGATGAAGGGGAACGAGTTATAGTTGTGCCTTGTGAGACTCGGATCAGATGTTCCGTGATCCGTTGAGCAAATTCCGGGGTCCAAATGATCAATCACGTCGGGGGCGAATGCTCGTCGTACGGCTGAGAACCTTGACGCTGCCCAAAAGAGGTAGTACGCCCGGCTCATCTTCGACCGTTATGACGGAGCACGGTGTTGGTGGCTACGTTGGTGCTTGGCTGCATGGAACTTAGCGAATTGAGTTGATAAACGACGAATCAATTCAGTCCCCTAGCTTCCTGAAGCAAGGGGGTTTGGTGCAGATTCAGCCCTCGATCGTGGAGCCTCGCATGCCTGTGATCCTACCAGCCAACAACAGCATGCTTGGTGCCGATGGGGCAGTACTTCCGAGAGGGGGCCCACAAAACCGCATCCTACTAGTCCAGGAGCAGATACACGGCTTGCACCGGTGAAGGTAGGCTCTAGATAACCAGAGGTGCCACGGCAGGCCTGCCTAGACAGCTGAAGACGCACGTAGACGTGAGCGGATGATATTGCAACGTCCCGTTCCGATTGCAACGTATCAAGATCTCTGGTGCATCAGGCTGGGCTGCGGGTGCTGCAGCTTACGAAAATGATTGATTACCTGCAGACCAGACCGGTCTTGTCAGACTGTACTTGTGCGGGTCCACAAAATGGGGCCATCGGGCCGGAAGTACTTGGCAACCCAGATCCATCTGCAGGACTCATCGTAACAGAATATATCAGGTGGAAGACAATACCTTGCACTATAGTTGTGGCGGCTAGATGCATTGCCACCAGGCCATAGAAGACGTGTCGGTTGCTTGGAGCAGCAGAGGTGTACACAGGCTATTGAGGTGACAACCAGGCTGTCGTCGTGACAGCTCGGAAATCGCTTTCTTTGAGGAATTTCCCCTGTTTAACCTCTTTTCCTTCCAATTTCCCTCCCCCATCGACTACTAACTCTTGTCGAATACTAGCATCGCCGAGCGTGCCCAGGCTCCAGCTAGTCGCAGTAATGGCTGACTCTTTTACGGTATGCTGATTTCCACATCACAATCTCAATACTACCAGCAGTTATTTCTAGAAAGTCTTGCGTTAGTAGTTAGTGACTAAGAGTTCTCTTTTACAGACAGAGGCATTTTCCCTGCTCGGCGTGGGACTCACTGTGATAGGGCTGAGAACGTCCTTAAGGTACAAACAATGTGCCGGCTTCACCAAGTTCCAGGCAGATGACTACATGATACTCATCGCCGCCGTACGCCTCAGTCCTTCCTCTATGAGCCGAAAAGTGTCGTCTGGGTACTAATGTTAGCGTAGGTGGTATATTCGGCAGAAACATTTCTTGCGTACAGCGTGGGGGCTTGGTGGCGTGGCCTTGCCAACAACGCAATGACAGATGAACAACGGGAGAATCTTCAGCCGAATGATCCCGAGTTCTCTATGCGGTAAGATAAAAACAGCGACACGTATAATTCTTTCGTGTGCTTGTCCGGCTAATTGTATCACATCAATTGCCTAGTGTCAACGGCTCCAAGACGCAGCTTGCCGGATGGTCGAGCTATACTCTACTTCTTTGGTAATTGCCAGGTCCTTGAACAAATTGATCCTAAGCTCTTGTGAGATCAGGCGTTTGGCGCTAACACGAACCCTTCAGGCTTTTGAAAGCATGCATGTGCAGTTTTTACCTGAGGTTGACCGCGGGACTGGACGGGTTTCGTATAAAGATCTACATCGGCTTCGTCTTTATTTTTACAACTTGGTTAGCGATTCTGTTTGGAATTCTCTTCGGGTGCGGCATTCCTTTCCAGAAGAATTGGCAGATCTATCCAAACCCTGGCAATTATTGTCAACCCGCGGTCTCCCGCATCGATATTTTCATGACGTTGGCACTTAACGTTTTTACGGACTTCTATTTGATGTCCATTCCACTACCTTTGCTGTGGAAGTTCAGGGTCACGCGTTTCAAAAAGGCTGCTCTCATTTTCTGTTTCTCAGGTGGTATCTTCGTCACAGCGGCAGGCACTCTTCGATGTGTGTTAATCGTCACCGTGAGCAGTCCCTTCATTATCTCCAGTGGCTGTCACCGCACCGAGTTGCCCGTCATTCAACCCTGTTCACCTTGGCTGAGATTCACCCACGTGCGCAAATCTCAGTTCACTGATTCTCTTCTTACCCGTAGGATAACAAGAATGGTGCCCAGCTTGCCGGTGCTTGGGCTGTTCGCGAGACGTTTGTGGCTGTGGTCACAACCAACCTGCCCATGCTGAGTCCAATTATCCAGGCAGGCTTTGTCCGTTTTCCGAATAGGCTCCGATCCTGGTTCTCGGAATCGTCGTCTTTCCGACACTGGTTTAGCGGTAAGCACATCAGTCAGTCGGGTGAGCCAAGCAGCGTCGAGCTGCAGCCTGCGCGCAGTGACCCGGACAGCCGTGGAGGAGGCCAGCGGGGCCGTGAGCTGCCGTCGCTATACCACATCACAGCTCTGAGCGAGAGTGAGGAAAGAATTCTTGGGGGACCAGGGCGGACTACGCCACAAGAGGAAAGTGAAGAGCGGGGCAAAGCCTCTACGGCGGCCCTGAAGTAGTAGTGATGGAAAGTCGCTCAACGTCTGTTTGTATTTGCTCTTGTGACGCTTCTCAAACGAACTTCCGCGTTCAATTACCTGAAGACTGAGTGCATTCTCATTAATATCAACAATTGGAGAAAGCTTACCCGAATCGTGAGGTCCGACGGCCGGCATTGCATTCTCATGCGAGCCACATGTACCAGATTTATCTGCCAAGCAGCGGTAGGGTCTGGAGAAGGTGCTTTTCTTTTAAATGATGGAACCGCCTTCAGACTTTTCTACCACCCCCCCCCCCCCCCGAAAAAACAAAAACAAAGAAAATACTGCGAACGGATTAAGATCGAAGCAAGCACAATATTCATGGTCCCTGGTTTCTTTGGGGGCATAGCCTCCATCTGCATAGGAGTGGCAGACGAGCAGACTCTCGTACAAATGTGAATTTGGTCCGTATGGTACTGCGGTTGCCGCGGCTTCTCCGAGAACGGATGCCATCAAATTCTCGCTTTCAAATCTCTTCAGAGGATAGAAGTTCAAGTCCGAATTGAGATGCATGTATGTAGAGTTCAGAGAGGCGGCGAGCTCAGTCCTCGATTGCGGTGCCGCTCCACTTCCTGGTCAAAAGGACGGGGGCTTGGGTCTCCCTGTACAGAGACTTGGTAGAAGTTATCTCCAGCTTGGTGACTGTTTGGAATTGCAATGAGAAGGGCTAACACCGATCGATACAACGGAAAACTTGCAAAGCGAAATTATACGGAGGCCACGTCACTCGTATAAGAAGGACGCTTAAAAGCCTTTTCGAATCCACGTGGAATACCCGGATACCTGACTCTATATCCCCCATGAATGTCAATACTCTCAATTCCCAAAGTACCGGAACCTTGCCGATCCAATATAATCGGAGCCAAAAGTTGACACTAATACCAAAATGAATGCAAGCCAAGCCCAGGGTGAAGCACTCCTCAGGTTTCCGGATGATCCTCCTGAGAATCCAGGTAGCGGTACCGCCCTCCAATGTAAAATCATGCCACTGAGGGAAGAATGTTGCACGCCAGATTGAAGAAGCAATCCCAGGCCAGGAAGCCGAGTTGCGGCCCGCGGAATTGATGTACCAATTGGTACAACCGGAGTTGAACATTGTCTTGGCCAGTGTTTTGTCGAGCTCCGTCACAAAATGCATCTCGGCTTCCTCCCTGACTTCTATCACGTCCGAGCAGCCATCAATTATGGTCTTGAACAGGGTCTTGGAAAGGTACTCAACCTGCACCTCTGCCGTGTAAATGACTGAATTGAACGCAGGGAAGGTGTTTGGTCCAAATAGAATGCCGAAGTTGGGGAACTTGTGTACGAATGTCCCCTGGTAGGCCTGGACTCCCTCCTTCGATTCCCATTGGTCCTTGATCGCGACGCCAGTCTTGCCTACTATCTGAATAGGCGTTAAGAAGTTCGACACCTGGAAGCCAGTGGCGAGGATTATGATATCGAAATCCTCCTCATATCCACTTTCGCTGACGATTCCGGTTTTCGTGACCTCCCGGATACCCTCCGCGATGAGATCTACATGGTCCAAGTGGAGGGATGAGAAATAGTTTGGGTCAAAGATTCGTCTCTTGCAACTGAGGGCGAAGTCTGGTACCAATGGTTCGTGATGTTCCTTTAGCGCCTGAGCATAAATGTATTGTTTGGTGTTCTCTTCGATCTCCTTACGCTCTCCGACCTCCTCTGGTGAGGACTCATAGGATGACGCAAGCCTGTCGGTATCAAGGAAAGTTTTTAGGCGGTAATAGCGCTGCCATAGTGGGTATGTACCTGAAGGAGAACCGTTCGAAAGGGCTGAATCGGTGATTTGGCCGCGGGTGATACCACTGCCTGCCTCGCGCGAACCTAATATTTTGACTTCAGCTACAGCCCAATGATGAATTCAGGGGGAACGAAGCCTTACTGAGTCAGCTTTGAGACATCTTTCGCGATGGACGGCACAACCTGAGCCGCACTGCAACCGTTGCCTATCACGGCAACCCGTTTCCCTCGGTAGTCACAACTGCGGTCCCATTCTGCTGTGTGAAAGATCTGGCCCCCAAAGGATTCAAGTCCGGGGAAATGAACCCCTCTCGGAATGGAAAATCCCCCAGTTGCAGTCAACAGGATGGCGCACTTCTTGGTTAACCTCTCCTTTGTCACTGTGCTGATAAACTCGGCTTCCCAACGTTTCTCTTGGGATATCCATCTTGCGCCAGTACAGGCGAAGTTGAGTTGGAAATGTGATCGTAACGAAAACTTATCGACAGTGTTCTCGATATCTGGCTCTTCTATTAGTGTCGATTACATTGTGCTGTCGGATGCGCAGGATGGCACTGACACTGCAGTATTTCCGGCTGGTCGCATAGCTCCTCACTCCAATCAAGGTTCAAGTTGAAGGAAAAGGAATATAGGTGGATGGGTACGTCGGAACCACTCGAAGCTAATCAGCATGATGTTCAACGTAGGGAATCACATGCCTTACCATCCAGGATACGTGTTTGCTTTCCAGGTATCTCCGTTGGAATCGCGTTTTTCAAAGATCTGTGGAATCAATCAGGGGCTTAAACAATACCCTGTAAGTCCAAACGTACTTCGAAGTCGTTGTAGCCTAGCCTACACTTGAGTGTGTGGGCCATGGCGATGCGCGACACACCCGCTCCAATGATGATAGTATTCTTGGAAGTCATGGCTTATTGCAATGATTTAAAACGCCGCACACAAGAAGCAAGATATTGTATGGTGGCTTGGACTTGACGGGGTATAGACAAGTTATTTTGTGGTTACACTCCCAGTCCGGGAGAATGACGACAATACGGCTTCACGTTGTGGATGGTCACAGGATAAATCGGACAAGATGCACTCCTTCCAATTATCAAATATGGTTTAAGTCAAGACATCTGTGAGAGACAGTTCTCGAACGCTTGCCGACCTTCCTCCGCATCTGATCTGATGCTGCGAGAGCGTGTACAGCGTTATAGCGAACACGGAAATCGAATCCCGCGCATGGCAACGCTAACTTCTCCATCCTCGGGATATATGTTTACGCGCGACGCGATATGACGTCGTCGAATCATGGAAATTGGTATTCCCGTCTTACATGCCGCAGCAAAATTGAATGCTACCGAATTTATGTTGGGCGATGAAGTGGAATCACGGCTTCCGACGCTGAGTGTATGTGAGCCGGGGCGGGGGCAGGGTCAATCGAGCGACGTTCAGTCAGGGCTCTAAGACATACCCCAGGTTGCCCGAGATCTTGGCAGAGAAGCATTTCATGGCGGAAAAGAACCGGACTGATACCAAGCGGAAATTACATATCAACTCCCCAGATGTCTGGAATCAAGACTGCTTTGCCTACTTTTGTCGTTAATGACGTAACAACCTAGAAAGAAAACCTCAATACATAGATTTCTGAGCACCCTGTCTGTCGCCATGTACTTCAAGTACGCCCAAGGACGCTTAAGCAGTCAAGCTACGTACCGGCTCATGTCGACTAGTTGTGCATTGGCAAATTGACATCTTTGACAGAATAGTACAAACTGACAATCCATAGGCATTTGCTCTCTATGGTTATGATGCTGGAGTCCTGGGTGGAGTCCAGAACACAAAGCCTTTCCTTGATGCGATCGGTGTAAGTCAACTGCAAGAGTCTCGCGGAATAACCGCTTAATTAGACGAACAGAATCCACAGCGCACGTACGACATCCCTATGATGGCCTCTTCCTACGTCCTTGCCGCCACGGTAGTTTCGGCCTTGGTCTTCTTCATCGGCATGCCCCTCGGCCGGCGTGGCTGCATACTGATGGGCAATGGGCTTGTGGTAGTTGGTTCCGCCATTCAGGCCACTGCGTTCTCCATGCCACACATTATCGTTGGGAGAGTCATTTGTATATGCTCATAATAGTACCCCATCGCCTTGTTCGATATCTCTGCTAATACGTTCAGGGTTTTGGAATCGGCGTGAGCAAACTATATGACCGTGCAGTACTGCTGGGAGTTACTGACAGAGTCCAGTTCATATCGAGCACAGTGCCTACTTACATGGTGGGTACTCATTCGTTTCTAACACAACGTAGAGTTTTACTGACATTGAAAAGGCTGAAATGAGAACCAAAGCCTCTCAGCGAGGTCCAGAAGTGGCTAAACAATGCGCATGGCTGATCACTGGGATAGCAGTGACTTATTGGGTGCGCCAATCTTGGAAATATGGTGAACGAAAATGCTGACCCCTACAGATCGACTTCGGCACGACAAGATCGGACAGCCAAGCATCTTGGAGATTCCCCATCGCGTTTCAGTCTTTCTTTGCGATTCTTTCGGGTGCCTGCCTGGTCTTCTACCTGATACGCCCCGATGGTACTACGTCCGAGACAGGATCCACGAGGGCGACATCGTCCTGGCGCTCTTGAACGATCGTGGACTGGAAGACCCACATGTGCAGGAACAGAAAAGGGATATCCTCAGAAGCATTCAGGTGGAGGCCGAGTACGAGAATGAGCTCAGTCTACTAAGCCTGGTATGGGATAACACAGAGTTGTGGGTCGGGCGAAGAAGTCGTATTTCGTTTTTGATCTTGTCGATCCAGCAGATGATGGGTGTTAGAAATTTCGAAAGTCCTCCCCCCATTTCCAACTAGAACTGACTCGACAGCAGGTATCAACATGCTGGTGCACTTCAGCACTCGCATATTCGCAAATATTGGGTTGGCATCGTTCATGTCTCAATTACTTGCTGCTGTTATGAATACCTTCTTCGCGATTGGAACATACTGTAAGTCCAAGTCGTTCTCGAGTAGGAATTATTGACTAACGTGATATGGAGTTACACCGGGAACTATCGAAAGATTCGGTAGACGAGAAATCATGCTTTGGTCAGCTGTGGTGCTTGGAATCTCGATGTTGATATTCACGGTTATAATCGCCTTGCCCAATCCAACGCTGGCCACACAGTGGACGGCCATAGCATTCATCATTATTTACAACCTAGCATTCGGCTACGGCTGGGTCGGTTGCCCGTGGCTGTACGACCCTGAGGTACAGTAATACCCTAGGAGATATGAGTGAATTCGTGGTGTGCTGACATACACAAGATTGCGCCCCTTCGATACCGTCATGATGCTGGAGCTGCAGGGTCACTAGGACAATGGCTTTTCTCGTTTATCACCGTATTTGCGGGTGGTATCGAGGCTGAAGAGGCAGGCTGGAAGATCTGGATCTGTCAAATCATAATCTGCATTTTTGCGGTCTTGTTTGTCTATTTTTGCTGCCCTGAGGTAGGCCCACTGACCCATTCTCTTTCCAGGGTCGCTTATCAGATGCTGATTTCGCATGCAGACCAAAGGCAAGACTCTGGAAGAGATTGATGAGTTGTTCGCGAAAGCCGGTTCATATCATGATGATAGAGTTGATGAAAAGGTCATGGAAGGCAGCAACCATAGAAGCGATGTGTCACATGTTGAGCACAGTGTTGGGTGTGATGCTTCGGCGCCAGTAAGCTAAGGACGAGGGTCAATGGAGAGAGGAAATACAATGAAATCGTCTCTTCACACCGATAGAAACGGGGGGTACACTGATGCTTCTTTCAGAAACGCAGACTGGGATACGGACGCCCTACAGAGAGCCAACACCCACTCACCGAACATCCACGCCTACAAACCTCAACCTAGAGCACTCAAACCTGCAGAACTAAAACCTACAACTCCCACACCTAAAACTCCCACACCTACAACTCCCACACCTACAACTCCTACATTTTCATTACCGATACTCACAACGTTTATGCTTTGCCACTCATGGGTTGGCTACACCTCCTGTGTGGATGATGTACCTGTAGAGCCTGCGTGTTCGAAGGTGGGAAGATCCGAGTTGAACATTAAAGAATGAGAAAGCAAACTTGCAATATTGCGATTACAAATGACACTGACATTCATCAGGAGTCTAGGTTACTCTGATTCTTAGATTGGTGTATTGGTTTAATTGATTCGTCAGGAAAACGCCAACATGCAAGATGGAACGGTCTTTACTGTGGGTTTAAAGCACTTCAGGGTTTGACAGTCTGAAAAGGTAATAACGTACTTCTTTTTATAATGACGCTCACTACACACTGTGGAACAGTACAGCTAGCAATATAATATGGGTTGAGGCATTTTTTACCCTATCGAGAACGAGACGAGTACTGATTTTGCCATCCTCGTTGAAGAACAGCTGAGTTGAGCCACAACCTCATCGAGTGCTACATTTATTCTGCCTGGAGACACTGGACGTGGGCATTGATTGTGCTAGGCCAATTTTCTGCATGGGATATCCCCGCATTTACCTTACTTACCCAAGAGTCCCAGATTCATACCTGGGGATCTACGCCAATGACGCCTCCCCCGCAATTGACCGGAATTATCCTTACCCTCTGCCTCCATTCAGTTGCGGCCTCCAGCGGCCAGATGGATGTGGATCCAATATACCATTCAAGAGCGCGACGTAGATGGACCCAACCACAATCTCTCATCAGCAACCATGGATGGAAAGAATCATGTAACGAGTGCCTGCACCCACTGTCGCCGAAGGTAAGTCCGATGTCTCGCAGTATTCATCACTCTCTCTCACTAAGACCAGTCTCGGCTGCAGGAAAATCAAGGTTCGTCTCCGGACGTGATGTCCCGTCACCCTTCGACATTCTCCTATCTGTTCGGTTGTTAAGTTTGGAGGTATCCAGTGCGACGGCAAAATCCCTTGTTCAAATTGTGAATCGAGCAAGAAGGATTGCATCTACAACGCAGCAGATGACAAGCGAAGGTGTGAACTATGATTCACAGAGCCACAGACCGTGCAGGCAGCTCGATTGATGCAGAGAACAGAATGCCAGGGAAAATCACAAGTGCTTTGCGGACGCGAATTTCTCAGCTCGAGAATGTCTTGAAAGCACACAACATTGATATTCCCGCACAGACGCCTCCTGATTACACGTCCCATGAATTTGACTCAACAGGAGAACTTTCGGCACAGAATATACCATCCAACCACAGCAGTGAAACCTCTCCCCACTCAACTATTGACCACGCCGTTCCTATCCGAGAGCCTCTCTGAATGTTATGAGCCGAAGCGAGTCGCGTCGACTTTAATGGAAAACACGATTCTGTCGACTACAATCTCGAATCCACCCCGCCGAAACACCATGCCCAGGCCTACGAAACGGGTACCTCTGAACGCCAGAGGGAGATTCAAACTGACGCGGATGACTTCGAGGTATATGAAGATTTGGAAGATACCGTGAAGACTAACGCAGACTCATCGCACAATCTGAAATTAAATAGTTACGCGGGAATGACAAACGCGGAGTCAAGCGATCCAGATGACATCACCAGCTCACTCTCAGCACGAATGGGGACACTTCAGATCGCCGAAGACGGTCAACTACGCTACTACGGTCCTACCTCAAATCTGCACCTATTTCTTGCTGGCCTCCACTCGCTGTCGCGATCAACCATCCGGCACGTCGCGACAGAAGGAGCACAGGTTTTGGCAAGGGCCGGGTTGGATCATCCGGTTGCTTCGGATATTGATCGCCACCTTGCCGAGTTATATTTCGCGTGGGAAGATCGATCGATACACGTGGCCGACGAGGAAGTCTTTTTCCTAGAAAGACAGAAATCGAAGTCGGGGCATACTATAACATCGTACTACTCCGAGACCTTGAACAATGCGATGTAAGTATTCCTTCCTGTCGCGGTTGTCATGCTGAATTGACACGTGTAGCTGTGCGATTGGGGCCAGTCTTGCCAGAGCAGACCGATATACTGGGAGCCTACCGAGTCCGGAGTTCTTTTCAACCAGAGCCAAGGCTCTCCTTGACGTCGAGATGGATAATCCCAGTGTGGCAACTGTCCAAGCACTGGTCATCATGAGTGCTACTGAAGCAGCGTTTCCTCGAGACGCTCGAGGCTGGCTGTACAGCGGTAGGTCTAGAACCCTGGACACAGGACGTAGTAGAAACTAATGGAGTTGATAGGTATGGCTGTGCGGCTCAGTGCCGACCTCGGGCTCCACCTCGATGTGACAGAAGAGTATCGCAGCGGAATGCTAAGTCAAAGAGACTTTGACGTTCGAAGGACCACATTTTGGGGTGGTTTTATCCACGACAAGTATGGTTATACCCGCGTGTGCCGGCCTGGTACTGATCAAGTCACAGCATGTGGAGTATGTACGTCGGCAGGCCATGGGGCATCAGCATTCGGGACATCTCTGTATCACGCCCTGTGAAGGAGGTCGATGAGATCCGACACAAGATCTGGAAGCCATATCCGACCAGGAGCATTCCCAGCTTGCCACGGGGTGAAGGACTTCTGGTTCCACTGGAGTCATGTACAGACGCCAACATCACACTGTGTGAGTTCATGAGACGGATTAATAGAATGCTGTGAGTTGCCCAGTCCGCAGGGTCAATCCACTTCTCGCTGATGTGTATTCAGGTATTCCGGACGTAAAGTAGGGGTTGATGATCTAGTCCGCTTCCTACGAGAAATGCAGCAAGAGTTTTCTTACTGGAAAGACAATCTTCATCCCACACTATGTATCGACCCACCCTTTCAATAAGCATGCAGTTCTACGCAGTTCTCATATTTCTATCGCGTCCGTACTTCTCTCGAAACCTCCTGAGAATAACGCAGACTATGCCATCCCAGGACGACCGTATAGCTGTGGCGTCTGTGCGTTCTGACTGTATCTCGGCTACGCACAACTTGGCGAATTTCGTGAGATGCTACCGAAAGCAATACTCACTGGAACACAAGAATGTACAAATTGTCCATCTGATTTTTACGGCATCCTTGGTTCACGTCTATAACGCATACACGTGCAACCCGCAGGAGTCACGAACAGCACTTGATGACCTGCAATTCTGCTGCCAGTCACTTGGCGAGATTGGCGAGTGCTATGGCAATGCCACCCGAGCACTGGACGTCGTCATACTGGTCAAGCGAGAGTGGCAGAAGCTTGCTGCAAACCGCGCCGCGGTCAGTAGTCAGAAGAGGGCGGCTGGGCAAGGGCCAGAGGACCACGAAGAGAGCAGCCCGAGAACGACCAAACGGCGTGGCTCATCGTCCGTCTTCGACCCGTTGAATCCGCCCCGATTCACGACGCCTGCCGATTTTAAGACATTCAGGATGACGGCGAGCAACGATACGTCTGCTTCGGGCAACTTTGGGAGAGAAGGAGGCGATATGTACGAAGCTTGGCATTTCCTCAATTGGGGGGAGATGGACCAGGACCTGCTGGCCGTAGTAGACCCAACTAGCGATGCACTGGCCTTCGTGATTCCCGAGATGGGCGGTGAGGAGAGCAGCAGCGCCTTCGAGATTCCTTAATATTGCATAAACACAGATGATTACATAACACTTTTTAAATAATATATAACACACTAGTAACTAAACAACCCATATCCTCAACCCTCTTATTATTATTTTTGATTTTTTTACTTCTTTTTTTAAAAATTTTCTTTTTGTTGGAATATCACTCGGCAAGGACCGTACGCTGATACTCACGGCTTGGTCAGATGACTAAGCCAGCCCCTGGGCGGTAGGCATGCTTATCGTGCCCATCGAACCTCAAGGGCTCCCTTTCCTATTAGTTAACAACAAGTTATCAGCACCGAATCCAACCCATCCTTTACGCGATACCCGTACGTACGTACAGAAAGCCCATTCAACACTTTTATATTTTTTTAAAAATCTTTTTATATTGTTTCTATTTTTTGGTTGTTTGATAAAAAGATTTAAAAAAAATTAAAAGAATTAATAATATAAATAAATAATATGAATGAAAGGGGGAGGGGCAAGGCAAGTTGAAAGGCCAGGGCGCGGGCTGCTTTGGTACTAGCGTGTTATATGCTATCCAAAAAATGGTGTGCAAATATCCATATTCTATCACATTATGCTAAAGACTCAGGCGGGTCATATGATCTGCAAGCTCTTCTTGGGCGGGGTCAAAGCAGAAATCGATTTCCGTCACCGAAGGCTGCCAACCTAAGCTCTTAGCTATCGAGATGCGTGGAGAGAATCAGTGTGCCGACAACCTTGGGTAACATTTACATCTACCTAGAATGCCATAACAAGAGGTACCATGATGTGCAGTACCAGAGCACTCAGACATGCTGGCGTACACACTGTAGCCAGCCAATGCTGTAAAGTGATGCCACAAGAATGTACGTAGGGCTGAGCAGCCGTATTGGCAAAGGCGACCAACTGCAATCTGCGCTACACTCCCCCAGAAGCTCCCTTGCACTCATGCACATGCCGTCCCCCCGCTGGCTCCCAGCAGCCTGCCCAAATTCCGGCCTAGAGATCCGGGAACTCCTCATCGAATCCCTCCAAGGCTCCTGTAATCGCCAAGTACACCTTCTAAGCGAGCTCAGAAAACGCTGTTGAGAGCTCTGGCCTGCGAGCCGCACTCCATACCATTTGACTGTACCACGCGACCCGCACCACATACATGCATGCGAATCCATAAGTACCGTCAATCGAAGCCTCTGAACCCTTCGCGCTGATCTTGTAGCCCAGGTGCTTCAGCAGCCGCATCACTGCGGCAATGTTCAGGTTGGCAGCTGTTCCGTGTCCCGGCTGGAAGGGGGAGAAATCAGCCAGGAACAGCCATAGGTCGATGCCGATGCAGGCAAAGCGAGCAAGGCTTCCGTAGAGGGATGCATCATACGTCGCCTCGAGACGTCTCAGAATGTCTTTGCCCATGGCAATTTGGTTCGGGTCAAAGCCTTGGGTCACACTGGCCGAAGGCATTGAATTGGCGGTCATGAAGTCCTTGGTTTCCTGCACCACTTCCTCTCTGGTCGCAAATGTGGAGCGGGTAACCTTCTTCTCAAGTGCGCAGAGTGGACAATCGCATTGGAAGCCCCATCGGCTCAGCTTCTCTTTGCTCCTTGGGAACTCAATATCGGGCTCTTGGTAAGATGTGAGGATTTCCTGGCCTAAATTAATATCCCTTGTGGCACGCACTATCCCCATATCGCCGATGAAGCAGCGAGAGGTGTTAGGGAGGCAGGAGTAGTTCATGTAGGAGGCCTGGAGCCAAATTTCAGTTGAATCGCCTCGTTGGCCGTCATGCTCGTCGTCGAGACCAGATTTAATGCTTGGACAGGCAAATCCATTCAGCTCGGCAATGCTCTGGACCTGGAAGGTGTTGACGACCACAGAGCCATCAACGCGGCTGACGGCCTGTCCATCGAATTTTCCTCTGTGTTGAAGATCCAAGAAACTCGAGCCTCTGTTGGGGTTGCGTCTTATCTCGTCGATGGTGGCGTATAAACGCTCCGTGTATGTACCGAATCCGCCACTGTCGGTATTGAAGTTGATGAGGAGAGAGCAGTCATTTCCGATCTCGTCTGCAAAGACCACACAGAATGCCTTCTCGACCATGACAAGACCACCGCGCTTGATGTACTGTGTTGCCAACAGACCGCGGCCCCGCCTTCCAGCAGAACTGACCCTGGTGTACTTGGCGAAAGTAGCGTGGTCGAGCCTCCGGTGTTCAGCGGTAGCGGATTGAGCCATGGCAGTGAACTCAAAATTTCCGCTCTCCTGCTCCCGGATTCTGTCCTTGCTTCGTGCTAGCTCGGCTATGGAAGTCTGCTCCGTAGGATCAAGGCCCAGGGCTCGCTCGAAACAATTCCCGGCTAGGATGAAGTTGCGGAGCTGGTATTCGACTTTGCCTGCGCGGACGTAGCATTTCACGTTGAGCATCTTGTCTTGATGTGAGATGTTGCTTCTGGCGATGACAGAAGCAAGGGCATCTTGAAAAGCGAGCTCGTAATGGTGCAGGTGGAGGTGGACTTGAGCACGATTTCGAAAGAGGTTTGATTGCAAATCGGTGTTGTTGTCACTCTTGCTCAGAGCTTCGGTATACTGCTCACCAGCTTTCTTCCATTTGCCTTGCTTGAAAAATTGTTCGCCTCCTCTTTCAGCTGAGCCGCTGTATTCACAGTCTTGATGTCACGCCTCCACTCAGGCGGAACCAAAGAGTCGTGAGGGTCGAGCAGAACGAAGTCATAAGGGTGGTCTATTCGCACCATCAGGCTACATTCGGCGGCTTCCTTGAAGCATGGCTCTTTGACTGCAACTATGGCACCGTATGGCAGAGCTTCCTTCGCCGAGGTTTTGGGAGGAAGATTGTAGATCGTAAGCCGGATGACATTCTTTTGAAAATCCTCCACAGCATTCTGGATGCCTGAGATTCCCATGGGCTCACAGAAGGTCTTGACGATAAGTACTCTATCACTGTGGTGCGTCTCCAGCTTGAGATCGCTGAGTAGAATTGGGTTCAGGCTGGAAAGGGGCGCGACCGACGGGGCGTAGGCTTCCCCGATGAAAGTCGTCCTCATTTGGTTTTGGTTCATCAAGCTCATATGGAGTCTGAAAGCCTGCAAGCAATCATTCTTGTCAGAGAAACACAGTACAAACTTTGTCTTCATGAGAGAAGGGAACTAACTCAGTGAGGAACTCGTTCTCGAGCTGAGCTCGAGAGCTGTGCATGGCTTGCGCAGGTCGCTGGCCCTTTCGAGACTTCGCCTTCTTCAGCAACTCCTTCTGCTTTTGCAGCAGATCCATCAGAACACTGGGGTCTGTACCGTCGGCCATAATTGTTGTTATGTAATGTTTTTGGGGCCATCTTCAGTTGATGTTGGCTGCAGCTGATGATGCCGTGGATTGTCAAGTAGGGAGGTAGCTTTGGCCAACAAAACAACAAGAGGCTGGTCAAATGGGCAGAAGCTTTGCGCATAGTTTCCTGAACTTTTTGGATCAAACCTGCGGGGTAGCTCCAAACTAGAGCAATGCAATGAATGCCAGGTTAGAACGGCAAGTGAGGCAAAAGGAGACAAAAGGCTTGACCAACTTAGCGTGTACCTGCAGCAACCCATTGCCTTGTCGGCGATCAAGAGCTTTTCAAAGCAACGGCCAGTCTGCACTTTCATTCATCGCGGCCATCGAATTAGGTTTGATAAATTGAAACCCAGACTCTCAGTCACTCTTTCAGCGTGTTGCATACCAAATTCCAGTTTTGAAGACAATTTGACCGCATTGTCACAGGCGAATATCTATTGTATCATGGTTCTGGCCTCTTTCGTCTTTTATGCTGTCCAGACCTGAGGGGAAAGGCATGATATCACATCACAATAAAAAC
Organism: Diaporthe caulivora; assembly: GCA_023703485.1. Lineage (NCBI taxonomy): Eukaryota > Fungi > Ascomycota > Sordariomycetes > Diaporthales > Diaporthaceae > Diaporthe > Diaporthe caulivora. Next base: position 519,718 of record JAMPTR010000005.1, read on the forward strand.
AGTTGCGTCTGCCGTTGTAGAAGTACTGCTGTACTTTATGTGGGCAAACCCAGGGCAATTTGGATACCCGCGACGATTACCAACACATGCCCAGGTGAGCACCATATCAGTAGACGACTACTAGTACTACTATCACTACACCTGACACTGGTGCGTATCTAGGATTTTGAGTAGTACTCCTGTTGGATGCAGCCCAGTATCGCATGATGTCCCCTTCTACCTACCAGCATGTTGGTGTGAATCCCCATTTCTTGTCCAAGGTTGAGCAAGTGGAGAAACAAGATACTTGTTGTCATGGGCTTGGTCAATTCTTTCATCCATTCGAAAACTCTGAAGTTTTCGTCGAGTACTCGGTATGAGTGGAGACAGTTTCGAAGAATTCGTGGTCGTCGACTTGATGAATCCTGGGAGATAATCATGTGAACCTATGTGATTCGAGAGATAATCATGGTATTTTTTTCATGTGGTGTCGCCATCCCTCAGGATTCAACAACTGCTCAATCGGTAAAGACTGTGGGCTCAACTGAAAATATTCGGAAATGTCTTCTCTGTATTTGTAGTCACCCTCCAGTGCCTCTTCACACTTCAACGCAGCCGGCTGCAAAAAAGAAAGTCCGCTTCTCCAACTCATCTAGCAGTCCGTACCCAACGCAGCTGTTACAATTGACGTGCAAAGGTTAGATATAGCTGAGGCAACAGCCATGGGGTTTTAATTCGATCTTGTGACTTACTAAGAGTGCACCTGCTGTCGGTGTAGTACCCGTTGACCCAGCAGTCTTTGGCCAGGGTTCGATCGGCTTTATCCCACGAGCTATTCCACGGCGTGTCAAAAGTCTCCGAGTTGTAATCAACGAGATTAAAAAGGAAGAGAGAGTTCTCACCAGTTCGTCACTCCATTGATTGTAACGCATTGGCCTCTAACGGCACACTTGAAGCTATGTGTGGAGCCCAACTTGAAAGTCGTCACAATATCAGAGTCCGTGCTGGGGGACTCCCGGCAATTGACGTTGGCACTACCGCCGACAATCTTGCAGTCAATGTTTCCTAGAAGGGGCCAAGGCGTCAGAGACATGAACGCGGCTTGAAAAGGGATCTGTCTGTTGGTGGGAGTATTTATGGCACTCACGACGGAAAAGCTCATGGGGGTCGTCGCGCTTCTCTGAGAAGCCAACGACCTCTATCAGGCCATCAGCGGCAGCCTCACGATCTAGGAGATCAGCTGCCCGCTGCTCGATGGGCGATGCCAGAATGGCCAGAGGCATGCTGGCGATGATGAACTTGACGAGCTGCATACTGAGAGTTTGATCACGTGAGAGGTAGAATACAAGTGTGTTGAAGAATGCTGTTGTCGACTGCGAGGCAGACTGAGCTGGGGTCACTGTGCGAAGTAGACTCGTTCTTCAATCCTTATATACTGGTGGGACTGATCCACGTACACGCTTAAACAATGTCACTACACCGGGATCGTGGCACGATCTGGTGCTCATGCTTTTCGAACCTAGACTCTCACCTGGGGTCACATTGGCAACGTAGATTGCCAAGCTAATAACTGCGATGCATCCATTCGGACATGTCTCAAGGCTGAAGTGTGATGGTCCCAACTGACTAACTGGAAGGGCGCCAAAGAGCAGATGCAAAGCAAGGGAAAGAGAATAGCTCTAAATATACCCTGAAAAGAGCTGAGAATCCCGCGGCGCGTCAGAGCTAAAGTACCTGGACCAATGAACGGGTCCCGGGAGAACCCGTGAACGCCTCACAGCCGCCTCCAACAAGGGAGCAAGCCGCCTAGAACGCGGGGCAAAGACTCCCGAGCGGTTGGGAAGCATATGCACTGCAGGCACGGTCGCTTTTTGGAGGGTGGTACTTTACCGACTCCCGATTCCTGAATCAACCGAGTTTCGATTCCACCTCCAACCGTCTCCTCCCCCATCATTCCGGATCACTTTGTGAAGGCTTTGCTTGCCTGTGCTGTGTAGACTCGGGCGGCAGTACCTAGCCTCCAACCAAAGACTGGACAATATTACATGGCATGAAGGGTGACCTCTTGAGCGCGCACAATGGTGGCAGGTTTGGTCTCGACCACGATGGCCAATGTGAACTCGAATCACAGCTCGGTACGTTGCAACGAACAGCTGAATATATTGGATGCGAAGCTTATTATATCCCTTACGCGACTAGCCGCTTCAGGCGTAGCCAGGCGGCACCAGAGCCTTGCGAGGCGTCCCCACTACTGCACTGCACAACGTTGGATGAAGCCTTAATATGTTTCTTAGGTAAGGATTGGTCAATTGATAAAGCAGCTGGTTACTCCTGAACAGGTTATTGCTACTGGTGCGGGGCGTAAGTAAGCACTAGTGCCGCAGGAGAATCTCATACAGCGGACGTCCTCCCTTTTAGAATCAAGCGTTGGTGTTGTTCTAGACCCTGAGAGCAAGTAATCTGCACCTGAGACCTTTTACATAAGACTCCTCGCATCCGCGCTTGGACTAGGGCACACTAGTCGTAATTTGTTATATTCTGGGTAGTTATCAGGTCGGCTAAAACCGGCGTCCTAGGTGAAAGATGCAGAGAGACGTACGATTCTAATTTTGGCGAGGCGAAACGGAACTGTCCTTAGCAGTTGTGACGTTGCAATGGTGTGCTCATTGTGGGACAACAGTAGGCATTGAGAAGTCAGCCGCATGTCTTCCCAAGTCAGGAGAGCTCATCCCGACAGTCATAGTGGTCCAGTAGCAGCAGCGGCTCGGGTAGCCTTACTTTCCGCCATTCCACCCACGGCGGCTGTATGGTCTTTTTGTTTGATACCACCTTCCTACCCTGGCATCGCGAGTGGAAGCCACCTCTCGAATGAGTTCGCAGACCGTGACGAGATCAAGCCACATAGTGCCTCGCGTGCGGTTTAGCGGCCAAGGAATTTGGTAGCACCACTCAGTCTGTAATGTCTTCAAACATGCGTGAATTCATGAATATGACCCGGCTACATGCCGAGAAGAGTCTCCCTATGATCTTTTGCCATGATTCTAGGGCTGCTGGCGCGCCCTTCGACACAGGCTGTTTGTATGGAGTCATCATATCCCTGTCCATATTTATAATGGCCGATGGTGGACGTTTCCTCGCAGCTCAGATCAGTCAGAGGTCGGTTCCATGGTCCGGAAGTCGGTGCTCGATCTCTACGAGGGGTGTGTCGTGGATAGTGCCTTACGACTGCGCGACGCCCCAGTTGTACAAGTGGTGTCTAGCTTAACGGTCAACTTCCTCAAACACAGCCTCCTATGTAGTACCCTCTTATTTGGCACCCTCCTATGTGGTACCTGATCACCTCTGATTTGCGATGCCAAGCTGCACTTGTAGCTTCCCGAACTCTTTCTTTCAGTGGAATTGATGAAGGCGACTTGGACAATGTCAATTGACGACGTGGATGTGTGATTGGAGAGTAAGGCCCTGATACAAAATATACAGGATCTGTGGCTAGTCCAAACTTTGACGAAATGGACATTCACCACGAGAATTCGCCCCATTCTGAAGCCCGGAAGAGACTATGGTCACATCAGCCAATAAAAGTGAGACGTCTAAGTATGCCCATATGCGTAAGGATATTTTTGGAAGAGTTGGGAACTACTCCTAAGTGCTGTTTATAAGGACAGTGGTATGTGGCCGTCAACAGATGTGTCATTCGTGTTTTCCAGAGGCAGAAGGGAACCATGGAAATTCCACACATCACACCACAGACTCTCTCAACTTTCAGAAATCCCGAAAATTAACATAATTCAAAGACCAGTAACGTGGTTTACCAGGTGGTGAGCCATATCAGGTCATGAGCCACTTTTGCTATTTCCGCCAACTTTAGCCAACCATAGCCCCCCCCTAGGGATAAATAATTAATAAAAGTTAGCACCAATTGGTGCCGACTATGCTTGATTACTTATTTTTGATTAATTTTATTAATTTAAAGGAGTTAGGGTGCGTGCAGGGGGGCTGGCAATCATAAGGTTTTGGTGGGACTACCTTTTCTTAGTGCTAGTCGCGTCTCTAATTTTCGCGTCAGTCTCGCACTAACCACTATATTTAAATATTCAACGCGTCAGAAATCAACAACAAAAACATGTATCCTATATCCCAAGAGGGCAAAATACTCCTAGTCATTCAGGCTATCCAGAAATCTAAAAAGAGCGATAAGAAACCTATGAGTATACGCGAAGCTGCAAAGATCTTCAACGTCTCTCGCGCAACACTCCAACGCAGAATGAACAATCAACCAATACGTCAAGAATCACGCGTCGATAAACATAAACTTGATACAATTGAAGAGCGAACGCTTGTCCAATATGTTATTGATCAAGATATATGAGGATTTCCCCTACGACTCTCTGGGTTAGAAGATATGGCGAACCTCTTATTGACGTCGCGAGATGGCAAGCTAGTGGGTAAGCACTGGGCTCGACGCTTTATGGATATGCAACCTAGCCTGAAAACTAGGTTTGATCGTCCCTACGATTATCAGAGGGCTCTTTGCGAAGATCCAGAGATTATTGGGAACTGGTTTAGGCTCCTCCGTAATATGATGGTTAAGTACCGGATTATTAACGAGAACCTCTACAACTGCGACGAGACCGGCTTTATGATGGGCATAATTACTGCGTCAATGGTTATTATACGCTCCGACAAGGTTGGAAAGCCTAAATCTATTCAGCCTGGCAACCGGGAATGGGCAACAGCTATTGAATGTATCAATGCAAGCGGCTGGAGTATCCCGCCGTTTGTCATCGTTCAGGGCGCCTACCACCTTGCAAGCTGGACCACAGAGTCAGGTTTCCCCCCCTCCTGGGTGATTACACCTACTCTGAATGGATGGACCGATAATAAGACTGGCCTTGAGTGGATTCAGCACTTCAATAAGCATACGAAACCCAAGAGAGAGGCGGATTACCGGATGTTGATACTTGATGGCCACGAGAGCCATATGTCCGCCGAATTCAACCACTACTATAAGGAGAACAAGATTATCCCTATCAGTATGCCTCCACACTCTTCTCATTTGGTCCAGCCACTGGATATCGCGTTATTTCGGCCTCTAAAGCACGCATATGGCGAGGAAATTAACGACTTTGTCCGGGCTTCTATTAACCACATTACCAAAAGCGAGTTCTTTATCGCGTTTAAGGCAGCCCATAACAAGACTTTTACGGAGGACAACATCAAGGCTGCATTTAGGGGAGCTGGAGTAGTGCCTTGGGACCCGGATTCTGTTATTTCTAAGCTTGATGTCCGCATCAGAACTCCAGTGCTATCCGTCCCTGTTTCTCCCCAGCAATGGGAGTCTCAAACACCCTCTAATGCACAACAAACCATTAAGCAATCAGCTTACATCAAAGGCAGGATCTCCACCCATCAGGGTAGCTCCCCTACACCAATTATAGAGGCTGTTCACCAGCTATCCAAGGGTTCACAGGCAATGGCACACAAGATCATAATTATGGAGGATCGGATCCGTATACTTGAGAAGGCTAATATAGCACTCGCTAAACGCCGGAGAGCCAAAAGAACGCGAGTACAGCTTGGAGGGGCACTTAGTATTGAGGAATCCCAATTAATAATTGATGAAAAGGAAAAGGGGAAGCGGCCAGCTGCTCAAATAGCTGGTGGCGCGGAGGAGGAGGTCCGCGGCGGACCGAGCAAACGACGCTGTGGCAACTGCGGCGAGACTGGGCACAATACAAGAACGTGTGAAAAGGAGGAAGAAGGGTCTAGTGGATCGGATTCTAACTGTATTATAGCAAATCCAGCGTAGTTGGCACTAGTTGGTGCCAATATATATGTATTGGTGGTCCGCGGCGGACCGCGATTTTAAAGGCGAAGTTGGCACCATTTGGTGCAAAGTGTGTATTTCCCACCAAAAGTCAGCCTGTTTGGACCAGCACTGCAACCACGCCAACCACTTAAAATTGACAAAGTCAATTAGAAATAAGCAATTCGGACCAATTGGCACTAATTGGTGCCAATTTTTAATTGACTTGCTTGCACCAATATAGTACTAGGGTTGGCTGAAGTTGGCGGAAATAGCAAAAGTGGCTCACGACCTGATATGGCTCACCACCTGGTAAACCACGTTAAAGAAGATTGCAAAAGGGTCTTCGGGCATGAACTGACAGATGCGTAGGTATCAATTGACTCACTCACATGTAGAATTAGTAGTCATACCGGGAGAGCAGTTTTGCAAACCCCATGTGCCGGGTCTCGATCTCCTCACCCCCCCCCCCCGGTCTGAGGAAAGCATGGGTAAGTGCTTCACAGCCAATTCTGAAAGTACCGTCTCTGGTCAGCCGTGTAAGCAAATGACTCATTCCGCATGCCAGATGGCATGGCAAATGCCTGGGCTATTGTCACAGTGTACATTTGAGTGCATTCGATGCCTACCTAGGCATACCATACTGCCCTACCCGGCGGGACACCCCACCCGGCCGGACACTCAAAAGTTCTCACCACCACCAAAATACGATATCTTTAGAGTTGCGTAGGCAATTCAATTCTGATGATAAAAACAAAAAAAAGAACACCTTTCTGTAGCCCTGATTTTGTTCTTCAATCGTATTTAGAGGGCCTCGAATTGCGCGGCCTGAACGTGATTGAACCTCAACTGGCGCTTCACCATCACTGCCCGATTCGAGCTCTTCTTCCGCATCTTGTTCTTCGTCTTCCTCCACCACAACTGGCTGATTACGGGCCTTTTTGCGAAGCGGATCTGGTACTTCTCCAGCCTCGAGATCCTCAACAGTATAGCCCTGAGCAACAATGTCCCCAATCTGCATGAACTTCTTGCTGGGGTTGGGCACTGCCCAGCGCTTCTTCGTCTTTGTGATGAGCTCATTTTGAACTTTGAGCGCCACAATTTCTTGGTTCTTCAAAACCAATTGGGTTTGAACTTGATTATAGGCTTTGCTGGTCTTGGTGGCTTTCCTCTGACTATCTGGGCTCGCATCCGGGCCAACTAGGCCTTTGATACAGTTGGCGGTAAACGGGGATTCTTCGTCAATATCCTCTTCGGCTTGCTCGGGAGTTGCCTCACGTCCTTCTCTGTCGGGCTTGCAATCCGGATGTGTAAGGGCTTTTCTACGACTAATTGGCCAAATTCCAGTGGTTCGGAATCCTGACTAGATGTGCTTTGCTGTAATAGACTTCCTCGCAGCAGCTAAACAACGTAAAAAGTTGATCTTGTCAACTGGTGCCGCATCTGTGAGCGACCTCAACTTATCCAATTCTCGTCGATAGGCACGCTTCTCAATGTTGAAGAGACCAATTTTCCCATGGCTGCAAGCCGTGAGAACAATGGGCTAGCAAGTAACAACAGTACCTGTATATGTTGGCTAGAAAGCATTCCTGCATGAACTCGTTCTATAAAGTGATTAATTTACCCTGCTCGTTATTTATTTAGACCAACAGGTAAATATACCGATACGTGAGAGCTGTGGCCATCGAGTCTCAACAAAGCAGCCCTTCCTTCGTCAACTACATCATTCTTGGTGCGGATCTTGTTGATCTGTGGGATAAAACAAGTCTTGAACCACTCAAGGCCAATGCCGTCGGTAGTCCAGCCATTCTCGCTGGTGATTACGTGCCATTGGGCAATCTTCGAGAATTCTTGCCGGAACCACTGGGCTTGTGGTTCTTTTCCTTTGAAAACGACTGCTTGGTCGAACAAATGCCAGTGGCTGAGGCGGCTTCGATCATCGTCATCCAGCCACGGCCTTGATCAGATATCAAGAGGGTTTCCTTCGTATCTTTGCATCCGCGTACCAGAGAGTCGTTTACTATATAAGGTTCAGTCGAATACACCTTTAGATCGTCAAGAATAGTGTCTAACCAAAGACTGCCATGATGCCGCCTTCATCCATATTCACAGTCAACTCTGGGTCAATCCAGCTGTATTCTCCCTCCCGGATGTCGAAGAACTACTTTACGGCCTTCGGGATGAATGAGTTGAACCTTAAATTTCCTGTGTCTTCGGCCAACTTTAGTACCGATATCGTCATGTCGCTTCTTGAAGCCGTCAATCCATTTGCGGCCCAAGGGCTGAATATCGCCGTTCTGCTCAAAGAGGCCAGTCACCACAGAACGCACTACTGCAGCTGTAGGCGCGAAGTCTAGTCTTTCTTGATGCTTCATCCAATCGACGACCTTCTCTTCTTCAAGGCGAGTTAAACGGGCCCCTGATTGTTCGGTTTCTCTTACCGGAATGCGGCCTTTCATACGTGCCGAGAGGGTCTGCTTGGGTACATTGTGCTTCTCTGCAGCAGCATTTAGGGTCATTCTATTCTCCATAATATCATGGATGGCATTAGCTTCATCATCGTGAAAGTATTTTTAGGCCCCATTTTGACTCTTTGATGCTGTGGCGAGAGAAGATTGGGTATGGGTCCTGTAGTGGAATCATCACCAAAATCACTCACGGAGCGTGATACACGACTGAAAGATTTGCATCGACTAGCGCTAGAAAGCGGAAAAACTATAATTCAAAGGCTTCATTAACTATTATTATATACATTTATCAAAACACCAGAATTTTTACTATTTTGTGTGCTGTAATGGGTGTAAGTAAAAATGTCGAGTTTTGGTGGGAATGGCGAAATTTGGGTGTCCCGAGGGGTGGGGTGTTCCGCCGGGTAGGGTAGCATGGTACCTGTGGATCACTATTTGCTCTCTGTCTACTCAAATGAGCGACAAGAAGACTAAGAATTTCAAGTTTGTCACAGCCATGCTTCAGCTGCGCGTAGGCATCGCATCACATGACATCAAATGCCCCCTGCTACATCCGCGGAAACGTATTAGCGCTGGCTTTGTTGGTGGTCGAGCCAAGCTCTCTGGGTTTTGGGTTGGCTTAGAGGATGGGGAGGAATTCACGTGGCCACACGTAAGCACAGCGACTGTCTACCAACGCGCCCTGCGAAAGTCCCAACGTTCTCGGCCTTCTTGCCATTAACGTATTTGCAGCGGTATTCTGACCACGATTTTCACCTCATACGCGTAATTAACTTCCCTTTAGCACCCATCAGGCATGGCTACAGAACGGATCTCCAAAGTCACTGCTGGTGGCAAAGGTACGGGTTCATCAAAGCATCTCGGCCTGCAACCCACACGCTAAAAGTCTACCTCAACAGAACGAGTTGAAAGGACTGTCCAGATCTTGACTCCGGCGTTCCACGGCGACCCAGTCTACACATGGTTTCTGCACGCGTTTGATTCGCGGGAGCATCAGTCGGTCCTCCCGAAACTTCTTCATGGTTTCTTCACGCAATGCGCGCTTAACGACGGCATCTTCATCGAGACAGATCATTTTGGGTGCTGTGGTCTATTGATGCCGCCAGGGGCAGCGGTTGAGAATCCATGGACAATGCTACAGGCAGGACTTATATCTGCGCTCTGGTTCGTTGGTCCAGGCGCTTTCATGGTATGTCTTTTCTATGGCTGTGTATGCACTTCGGGAGTGATGGCCTAACATCATGTCCTGCCAGCGTGCCACTTTCCAATATGCCCCGGCCTGTGAGCGCATGATGGAACAGGTATTCACCAAGGAAGAGATGAGCAGGCACTGGTACGTGTTTATCATGGGCACATCAGTCGATCGCCGTCGAGAAGGCCTTGCGAGTGCGTTGCTCGTGGATATGCAAGAGCGAGCTAGAACTGACGGGCGGCCACTCTGGCTGGAGGCCACGACTGAACCCTCCCTATCTCTGTACTTAAAGCATGGCTTCCAAAATCACGGCGAGATCATCTTAGGGAAAGGCAAAGTTGGGCGAGATGGTTTGCCGAGGACGGATGGCGAAGGTATCGTGATTTGGTCGATGTCATGGCGCCCTTAACAGCGTAGTCATTTTGGAGAAGGATGGACAGCGGAAAGAAATCATTACCGTTGCAATAAAAAAGCAATTTTCTAATTTCTCTTTGGTGTCTTTTTTATACTACTGTTTTACAACCGTCTGAGCCACGGTAATCTCAACGCCAAAACTCATAATGCATCAGTTGTAACCAGTCGCGAACGTTATCGGTCAGTTGAATCTGACTCTCCATTTCACATGCCGGGCCCGAGGCAACCCTACACACGGCATCCACCTGGCGGATAGCAATGGCCGAATCGATGGTGTTTCCTGGAGCGGATCACGACCGAAGCTCCTTTTCGATTTCATCCTAGGTACATGAATGTTTATCACTCAACTTCTACTACCCAAATCAATTCGTGCACTCCTAAGCCCCATAACCGGTCAGCATCTAGTCCCTTTCGTAATTTGGCTGATCCAACCCCACTGAAGCGCGTGGCTGAGCCCAGGTCGGGATGGCTTAGTGCCAAGTAGAGAAACGGTGGAGCATGCAAGCAGGAGCAGCTGCCGTGTGCCCAGGCTGTCAGACTAAAGTGGAACGACTAACTCGTTTCTCTTCCTTTGTTCTGACCTCATCCAACATCTTGCTCATTATTGGCCATTTAACTCTTTCCAATCTCGACGGGCGGTCAGAGCCATGCACTACGTCTACCTAGATCGTGGCTGTGAGGAGTAATGCATGGAGCAAACTACACGCGATGCCGCTTTCGGCTCCGAGGATCGTCGACGCTTTCCATTAGCGTCATCCTCCCTCAGCTGAAACGTCGATTTCAACTCAACTTCTGACATTGAATTCACTCTGTCGACATCGATAATTTCAAGAACATTGTGAACCATGTCAGACAGCAAGCAAAAGCAGCAAGCTCCAGCTGAGGGCCCGGCCGAGGATAGCGAAGAAGCGCCGCCCGCCTATGACAACTCGGAGCCAGGGCCCTCGTCTCGCCCATCAGCAATCTCAACTCAGCAAGCCGAGGGACCAACACCAAAATATCCGTTCAACTTTCCGCAAAGCGAGAGCCTCCCACCATACAAAGAAGACTCCCCATTCAATAAGCCGGTGGCGATCCCTCAGTCGCGTCCGGAAGCGGAGGCGCCCTTCATAGATGCCTACGCACCGGCCCTCCTGGCCCGCGGGGTGACGCCCGAGGCATGGCACTCCTTCGTGATCACAGTTTCCGCATTTTTGACCGCCAACGTCTCGGCAAAGGCCCTCGCCCACGCTGGCGAGATGGCGCGGCATCTGGGCTCGACACCCGCCTCGTTCGGCAAGAACGTCGCCAAGAACGCAAAGTCTGTGGGCAAATACGTCCGCGATCAAGCCAAGAGAGGGAACGTGGTCGGCGCAGCCTTTGGCGCCGTGGGCGGAGCGGTGTCGCTGACGCTCGGCACCGTGTTTGGGGCAGTCGGTGCTGTCACCGCGATGCCGGCTACGGCAATTGGGGCTGTTGCAAGAAAGCCGAAGACGCCGAGGGAGAGAGCGACGGCCTATGCGGCGGTTGCGAACAAGGACTGGCTGAACGCGAGAGGACTGACTGCGTCGATTCTGGAGACGCAGGGTTTGTGTCACATCGCTGGGATTGCAGATTTCCGAGAGCTTCTGAAGGAGGCTGAGCAACGTAATGGTGATGATGCTGCGGGCCAGCTCCAGAGTCTTGAGAGTTATTTCTGTAAGTTGCAGGTTGGTGAGACAAAAACATTGAAACTAGGTCCCAAGACACTTTGGCTGGTAGTTAGTCAGTCAGCCACCGACGTGAAAGGGATATTTCGGTGTAGTACAGATATTGCTGATGGAATACAAATGTTGTATTGACAATATATTTATTATTTGTTCCCGAATGTTCATACATCTCTCCTTAGCTCAGTTGGCAGAGCGTTGGACTGTAATAGTTGCTGTATCAAATCCACAGGTCCTCGGTTCAAATCCGAGAGGGGAGACATTTTTGTATTTCTTTTTCTTTCTTATTTATCCCTACTCTTTTTATACATTAAACCTGCACATACCCGAAGCCTTTTAACATTAATCCTGTGGGTATAAGCCGCATCGTGGGTGCGACGCACGCTGAGGGAGGTGTACGGTAGATAGCCAAACTGCTGACGGTCCGTCTGCCAGCTGTATACCAGCTGGCGGCGCACAGACTACTGCAGCCAAACCATAGCTGCGATGGGAAGGCCGAAGCCTTCGGCTACCCCTTCCCTTTCAACAACAACCAACAAAGAGATGAATACAACCGTACCGAGCAACACTCGTGTGCACACATGAAGACCGACCAGCAAATTCCATATTATTTAAAACATTTTCCTTCCTTTTATGAGGCTTCTGCTGGAAGGGGTAGGGTCAATCACAGGGGTGCCTTGTGCATAGTTATCTGGCGTATGTCTCTTAATGCATGGACGTGTATGAGACTCCTTTGTAGTAAGCAGACTGTATATACATGCCTGTTGCATACACCTTCAGGTGGGCATGGAGTGATCTCTTGCCGTGCACGCCTGTGTTCCGCGTTTCGTCTCTGCGGCCTCGCTTGCGCCCAGAGCAGCCCCTGCGATTGCTGACGGGAGTGAAGCTAATCTGTGAAAATTTACGTCACGCCGCCCCGTCGCAGCCGCTTTCTCCGAATTCCACAGTGAGCTTGGCACCAGTTTCTGATCTAAGTTACGAGATTAACCTTGGGTCGTTGGCCCAAACTATGGCCCCGCAACGTCACCAAGCATTCGGATGTCTTTGTAAGAGGCCGTAATGACATTTCCACCCAACCCTGCACGTCGCAGCAAGGATGGTTGTCGGGGATTGGCGAGAGACCACCAATATCATGAAACATCGCGATTGCTGGAGGAGTAGAATAGAAAACGTGACTTGAGTGAGGAAGGCCGTTGTGGCTCACCTTGGCGTCATGACTGCACAGACATGCCATGTAACGATTGCAAGACAAAGGGACAACCCGCACCAAATTGCTTTATTTTGGCGCGCAAACGCCTTCTGTCCACTCCGAGGGCTCTGCACTCTGAGCGGCATCGTGTGCAAGGACCGAGACGACAGGTGACGGCGAAAGTAATCCTCCCTATCTACCGCTACGCTGGGATGTGGTTGCTTAGATCATGCTGCAGGGGCCTTACCCGTGAGTAGACAGCCTGTATTCTACTGATTTTAATGCTTATTTGTCCCTTAAAATCCAACCCATCCTCGCCCGATATCCCCCTTGCTGATTTTGGACTTAACTTCTTATAAATTCGGCGGAGAATAACATAGAAGACCTCGAGCTTATTTACAAGAAGATGACGAAGACTAACGTGTCCCGGGTAGTAAGACAAGCCGGGCCTACTCATCCCTCCATAATCTGGACTGTTGGAGGCGCAGCGCCTTGTACCACGAAACAGTTTCAGAACATAGATATTTCAAAAAAAAAAAAAAAATCTATAATTTTCCAAATAAAGGTGGGAAAAAAATGTGCGTGCGTTGAGAAACTGTGGAGGGCAACGTGCCCAGGCGTGCAGTTACATTCTGTCGCTCCGCCGAATTGTAACCTGCAGCGGCTGCTCCTGCCGCCAGACGTCCCCTGCTGCAACAACGCATCTAAATACAATACGATGAGCCCCAACTTGGATACCACACATGGGATTAAAATAAAAAAGATATTGCTGGAAAAAAGAATATAATGCTGGCAAAAGTCTCCTCTCTCGGATTTGAACCGAGGACCTGTGGATTTGATACAGCAACTATTACAGTCCAACGCTCTGCCAACTGAGCTAAGAAGAGCTTCTAATGTTTGCTGATTTCAACTAAATATTATGTACCTTTGTCTTTACGTCCTGTAAAATCACGCCTGACACACTTCAGTTTACCAAAACTTACACTACATAAGCTCAAAATAATAAACATCCTAAATAGATAAGTTTATTAATTTTAATAACATTTCATAAGTTAGTTTTCTAATTATTTAATATTAGTATATAACGTTATGTATAACTTTATTAATTACTTAAAACATTTTGTATAACGTTGTTTACCAGTGAGTGGACCATATCACTAAGTGGACCACTTTTGCTATTTCCGCCAACTTCAGGAAGCCCAGCATTCCCCTCACCCCTCCCCCCCCAGGGCCAAATAATGAATAAAGGTTGGCTCTAGTTGGTGCCAAATGCACTTAATTGCTTATTTCTAATTAATTTTGCTAATTTGGAGCAGTTGGGGTGCGTGCAGTGCTGGTCTAAACACGCTGACTTTTGGTGGGAAAAATGCACTTCGCCCTTGAAATCGCGGTCCGCTGCGGACCACCAACACACATATATTCGCACCAATTGGTACCAACTAGGCTGTATTTGCTATAACACAGTCAGAATCTGATTGATCAGACCCTTCCTTATCTTCCTCACACATTCGTGCATTATGCCCAGTCTTATGACACTTGCTACAGCGTCGTTTGCTCGGTCCGCCGCGGACCTCCTCAGAACCACCGCTGATTTCACCAGCTAGCCGCTTCCCCTTTTCCTTTTCTTTGATTATCGCCTGAAATTCCTCAATAGTAAGTGCCCCTCCAAGCTGTACTTGGCTCCTTTTCGCCTTCCAGCGTTTAGCAAGTGCTATATCGGCCTTCTCAAGAGTACGGACCCGATCCTTTAAAAGGATAAGCTCGTTCGCCATCACTTATGCACCCTTTGCCATCTGGTCAACAGCCGCTATAATTGGTGTAGGAGAGCTGAACTTGTGTGCGGAGATTCTGCTTTTGATAAAACTTGATTACTGAACAGTTTGTTGAGCATTGGAGGGTGTTTAAGACTCACATTGCTGGGGAGAGGCAGCGACGGACAGCACCGGAGTTCTTAGGCAGATATCAAGCTTAGAAAGAACAGAATTCGGATCCCAAGGTAGGATTCCAGCTCCCCTAAATGCAGCTTTAATATTTTCCTTTTTAAAAGTCTTGTTATGAGCTGCCTTAAATGCAATAAAGAACTCGGACTTGGTGATATAGTTGATGGAAGCCCGGACGAAGTCGCTGATTTCCCCACTCTATGCGCCCTTCAGAGGCGAATATAACGCGACATCTAATGACTGGACTAGATAAGAAGAATGCGGCGGCATACAGATAGTGATAAATTTGTTCTCCTTGCAGTATTAGTTCAACTCGGTTGATATTTGATTCTTATAGCCATCCATAATCAATATCCAGTAACCTGCATCTCTCCTAAATTTCGTGTACTTATCGAGGTACTTAATCCATTCCAGGCCAGTCTTATTATCTATCCATCTATTTAAAGTAAGCTTAATTACCCAAGAGCTGGGAAAACCCAACTCTGTAGTCCAGCTTGCGAGGTGGTCAGCGCCCTGAACGATAACAAATGGTAAGATACACCAGCCCTTTGCATTAAGATATTCAATAACTGTTGCCCATTCGCGGTTGCCAGGCTGAACAGATTTATCCTTTCCACGCATGTCAGCGCGTATAACTACCATTAATCCAATAATCATACCTATCATAAAGCCGGTCTCATCAAAGTTGTAAAGATCATCATTAATAATCGTATACTTAGCCATCATATTATAAATGAGCCTAAACCAGTTCCTAATAACCTCTGGATTTTCACAAAGGGCCCTCTGATAGTTATAAGGATGCTTAAATCTGGTCTTTAGGCTGAGTCGTAAATCCACAAAGCGTCGAGCCCAGTGCTTACCCACCGGCTTACCATCTCGCAACGCCAGCAAGAGGTTCGCCATATCTTCCACATCAGAAAGTCGCAGGGGAAATCCTAAGACGTTTTGATCAATTATGTATCAAGCAAACGTTTGCTCTTCGATTATGTCAAGTTTATGGGTATCAACGTGTAATTCTTCGCAACTTCGTTATTGCATCATTCTGTTGCGTAGTGTAGTTTGAGGAACATTGAAGATCTTAGCAGCTTTACGCAAACTCATAGGTCTCGCGTTGTTCTTTTTGGAGTTCTAAATAGCCTGGATAGCTAAGAGTATTTTGCCCTCTTGAGATGCAGGATACATATTGTGGTTGTTGATTTCTAACGTGTTGAATATTTAAATAGGGTGGTTAGTGCGAAATTGACGCGAAAATCAGAGACGCGACTGGCACCAAGAAAAGGTGGTCCCACCAAAACCTTAATAATTGCTAGACCCCTGCACGCACCCCAACTCCTCCAAATTAATGGAATTGATTGAAAATAAGTAATTAAGCATAGTTAGCACCGATTGGTGCTAACTTTTATTGATTATTTAGCCCTGGGGGGGGGGGGGGTGCTGGGGTTGGCTGAAGTTGACGGAAATAGCAAAAGTGGTCCACTCAGTGATATGGTTCACTCAGTGATATGGTCCACTCACTGGTAAACCACGTTAAAGATTTCTTTCAAATATAATCTTAAAAAAGTATTAAATATTAAAGCTTTACTAAAAAGCTAAATAAATATAGAAATATTGAAAAAAAAATTCCCGCCTGCCTTCTGCATAACTATAGATACTACACGTCTTTTACTAACTGAGTGAGACCTGGACGTATTACAGTTCCATCTCCTAATTCAGGCTCAAATATGTTCTCAGGCATCTTCGGCGTCTCGTCATGATATTTTTGGGGCCTGTGTCGCCACCGCCGATCGTCGCGCCTTCGATCTCGGCGAGTTGAGCCAGTATCCGATCGTCTTGTACTTTGAATAACGCAACCTCGGCACCCATTTCTCGGAGAATTCTTCCAGCTCCTCGAAAGACTGAACGCCCGGTCTCGGGCATGAACAAGAAATACTTGCCTGTCCGAGGTGGCCCGCCCTCTTCAGGACGACGCCGTCGAGGTCGCCGGGTCCAAGTGGAAGGACGCTGCGCGTGGAACTCGCCCGGTCCGATTAGCCGCCCCTCCCGTATGTCAGCAGCAGTTGGTCCGACACGCCGGCTACGCCAGCACAAATCTGGGAGAACCACGCTGCACGGCGGAGACTGCGATTTGGGTATCTCGCTGCCCCCAAGGCGATAGGCTCAGATGTGCCAAGTTTTCCATACGACAGGCTCAGAGGTGAACTGAAGAAGCTTTCTGGGTTTTGTCTAAGATGAATCAACCTGAGGAAGGATAATCAACGCGGGCTAACCGTCTGTCTGAGCGCAAATGACAGCCCAAAAACAATCTAAATTGCACCGCTGGGTCTACAGGTAGCGCTTGCTGATAGAGAAGATTTGTGTCTCAAGATATCACTCAAGATAGAAGAGGGATTAAAGCCTCAGAGGGCAATATTATAAAACGTACAGATGAAATTAATCAATGCTAGGTACCCAGGCATACAATGGCGACAAATCTATTTCGTTAATGAAACATTATGCAGCTTTATACAAAGCTCCAAAGCCCTATATTCAAAACTAAAACAATTTAAAGTGTGTTCAAGGAATTAACAGAGTATATATAATCAGTCTGCCAGCAATCGCCCACATAAGCTATCAATTCTAGCTTATAATCTACTTAAATAAAAATAAATTATAAATATGCTTCTATATTAAAGTATTTAATTTAGGCCACAATATATATATATATATATATCGCTCTGTGAAATAAAGAAATTTGCAAGTTTGTAAAGCTCAGCCAAAATGATCCAGATGAATTATATACGTTGGAGAAAGACGCAAAAAGATCTCCCCTCTCGGATTTGAACCGAGGACCTGTGGATTTATAGAAACAATTACAGTCCATCGCTCTGCCAACTGAGCTAAGGAGAGCGCTTATTACGTCATTTGTTTTTTATGGATAAATCTACTTATTCATCTCTTGATCCCTGCAACCTCTTCCAGCTATCCCCAGGGTGAAGCGTGTCAGTCGTCTTACAACTAAAAACTCGCTTCGGGGTCGGAAGGGTTATGTGAGGGCTCTGTACCTTCCCAGGGAACTTATACACTGAAGTACTTAATATATAGGGCTGTATGTGCCTCTATTTTGCAAATGTTCTATTTCTCAATAAAAGCGGGGCTGAACTCGGTTTCAAAAGTCCAACGCCAGAATTTTTACTTGCTGGAAAAGAACAGCATGACCTGATCATAGTACCGGGCATTCCGGTAGCTTCTCTTGCCTGCTTGCCAGCATTCTTCGAGACACGGGCTTCCCCTACCAAGACCTTTACCTCACAAGTCCCACAGTCTCCGACATGACATACTGACTCCGGGTTCACGCCGCCACCCTCTTGCTCCATCAGCTCCAGCAGTGACAGGCCATTGGCCATCTCCCAGCTCACATTTTTGTCACGGAACCTCACAGTCGCTTTCTCTGGTGAGTCCAAGCCGTCCATGCTTGGTGTATCATCTCCAATTGATGACAGGGAAGTCCCGTACGAAAATGTTTCGTGGCGGATGGCATCGGGTGCGATGTTGTATTGTTCGAGATACATTCTCATCCCCTCTATAAATGATTGGGGGCCGCAAATATAAGCATTAGAAGTGCCCCCCGGCTGCTCGATCGGGGTGACTCCCAGGGGGTTGATATAATACGGCTCTCTCAAGATAGGAGCCAAGTGTTCGAACGTAGGCCGTCCCTCGTGATCATAATCTCTGCGTTTGATATCCACGCCAGATATTGGGGCAGTGTAAAATTTGATCGTGCGGATGATAGAAGTACCTGGAATCTCTGACTTTAGTAGTGGCACGTCCTCCTCACTATTTCGGGCGACATGTATCAAGATAGCCGAGGTCTTGCTCAATGTTGGGTGCGCAATATGAGCTTGCAACATGCTGAGGATCGGAGTCATTCCCATTCCAGCACTTATGTAGATCTGTTGATGAGGAAATGACTTCGTCCAATCAGGGATAAATCTTCCAGACGGAGAGCGAGCCAAGATAGTGTCACCGGCATGGACTTGAGAATGAAGGTAGAGTGAGGCAGACGATCTCCTCTTGACAGTGATGCGGTACGAAGGGGGGATTGAAATAGTCGTAGATGGTGACCATGAAGGAATGGACCAGCAGCGAATTTGACCAGAGGGTAGCTTGATCGTGAGGAACTGTCCGGGAACGTAATCCGCCAATGGCTTGTCATCGGCTGCAGTCAGATGGAATGATTTAACCATCGAGGACTCTGCGATCACTCTGGTCACCTTCAAGGCCCGCCAGCCGCGCCATCTGTTCCGCCCCGCGCCCTCGGCATCCTCGATCATTGCCAGTCTTCTCGCGACAACCTTCTTGTTCATGTTCTGCAGGCCCTCAAAGCGCAAAATTTGCTGTGCCATGGTTCGGGTGTCCGGATCGACAAGAGGCGCGAAGAGACACTGGGCAATAGTGGCCACGGGGACTTTCTCTCTGCTCCGGGTCGGGATGACGGTTACCGTGTCACCAGGAGAGATTAAACCGCCCCGCACAACTTTGAGGTAGACGCCGCAGAATCCTGTCTTGGCGACTTCGGCTAGCCAGCTGGCCGGCTGCCCACATCTCCATGCGAGCCTTGAACACGGGCTCCGCCCGCCACAAACCTCGAGCACGACAGATCCAACCTCATTCGCGGAATCTTCGCCGGGGATGGGATCCGCGCTAGGTGCAGTTTGTCCGCTGTAATTGAGCGACTGTTTTGAGAACACCCAGCGATCCCCAAGCATAATATTTGTCTCATCGACACCCTCTGGCACGTCTAGTGTCAGATTCTCTCCCCAAAACGCCCAGTCCCACTGTGACTGCTCGATGTTCAGACGGTCGGTCCAGAAGTCATAATACTTTGAGAAGAAGGCGTGCACCTGCGCATCATGTACGGCGGACTTGTGTCCCTCGATGCCGTGCTCGGGAGTAAGAACCAGCGGCGTATCAGAGGGTGACCGGACTATAGCTGTTGACGTTGGCTGAGAGTGCATCATTTGTGTGACTGCTCGTGAGCGCGAGACCGCCACGACGGTGAATGGAGTGCATAGTGGCGCTCTGTTGACATCATCTTGATCGTGGGGGCGCATAGTGGGAGTATGGTTGATGGACAGTGGGCGATGAATTATTGGCCAAAGTCACCGAATCTCATGTGTTAATGAGGAATTTTAGAATGGCGCCCAACTCAAACAAAGAACATCAGTCTACAGGCTCGATCATAAGAGGAGAGTTCAAGGTTTAACGGGTCTTGGAGGAAGGCACATACGTTGAACCAATGAGGCATCCTGATGACTAAAAGTTCCGCTGAAGATGATTTGGAAGGGCGCATTAGCGGATCCTCGAAGTATGATCTCGGAAAATCCATGGACGAAAGCCGTGGTCGACGATGGTTGCCTAGACCAACTCTGCAGGGGCAGAGGAACCATCGAAGGAGCTTGGCAGGTGATTGGTTGAGACCTTCGTTAAAATGTCATCAGATTATGTACATATGCTCCAGTCCACTGATCTTGAAGCAACCCTTGCAGAATTTGAACATACTTTGAGCTTATTTAAATTTGGCGGCAACCTGTATTTAAAAGTGTACATAATATCATGTGTTCCATCCCCTTGACCCTCCAAGCTGGTTTCGATCTTGATCTTATCACAGTACTGTTTTTTTTCTTCTTTTTCTCTTTTCTTTTGATTAGAAAAAGCTGCAGGCGGTCACTTCATAGAGTTGTAAATGCTTAAGGACCCAGCCCTGGATAATAATCTCAATACCAGTGGATTTCTGAGCGACTGTGCCCATGCCCCTACGGGCTATAGCCAATCAAATGACACGGTTTGGAGTTAGTCAGCCAGAGGGCCGACTACCACACCAACCGTCAGGGCGACGAGATTAGCGATAGCTTCTTCCTCCTCTATAAGCAGAAATCAGAGCCCGTACCCAAACATGTACGGTCTGCTTCAACCCATTTGCACGTGCAAAGAACCCTTGACCCTCGCAGTCAGGGCCGTACTAACAATACCAATGACAGTGGGCTCAGAATACAATAATCTGTGATCCACCAAGGTGGGAAAGCAAGTTGATAACTAAATTCAAAATTTTGTAGCAGGAAGTGGCCAGACATATGGATGGCTCATACACTGGTGGGAGGCTTGTTGAAAGAGACAATATAACCCGTGTGGACGATTTTCAAAAGCTTATTAGAGTCAATATTAATTTCCTAATTGTCACAGGCAGTATCAAATGATGGCCTTTCATTATTGAAGGTACTGCATTTTGACAACTTTATACTATGATCTTATTAAAAGGATCACAGTATTAACTGGTACAGGTTTCGAGTCCTTAATGCTCCTTTTCAGTCGGTCGGAGCATGAGGTGACATCAAGATGTCGACAATTTTCATACGTGGCATATAATCGGAACCAGAGGCATTTCACTTTCGATGATGTCTTGCTGACTGCTGCTCATTTTTGGTGACATGGTCGGTGATTTCATGGGGCAGGTCCGTGTTCTTTTGGGGCATGCCTCCTTTCCCTACACTCAAATATTTTGGCAAAATTTGTTTAACAATATGTACACTGAAGAGGAAGTTCTAAGGGGGTCTAGCGGCTTTAGAAGCTTCGACGCGTGGCACCCGCAGTCAAGTTTCTCGACTTCTCAGGCGGGTACACCACAAGACGGTCAAGGTCAGCGCCCTTATAATCAAATCCGTTGTACAGCCCGCCGACGGTGATGGTATTGTTGCTTCCCTTCTCCAGCGTCAGGTGCAGCGGCGTCGAGAGGATGACGCCCTTGTTCGTGTCCCGCTGGTACAGCGTCTCGAGGTTTTCGGCGTCCCCGTTGACCACGACGCTCGCGATGCGCCGCAGCTGCCACTTACCGCCGATGCGGTCGGGCGTGCCGCCGGGCTGGTTCCCGAACCCCATGTCGTCCGTGTTTTGGTAGTAGAACGAGACCCACTGGGGCTCGCCCGTGCCCTCGATCCCCGTGAAGGTGACAGTGCTGTCGTTGCCGTAGATGCCCGTGGCGATGACGCCGCCGCTCGCGAAGTTGGCCTCCTGCAGGAAGGCGTCGCCTGCGACCTCGGCGTCGTGCGCGTAGTAGGGGGTCCCCTCGACAGCCTCCCACTCGCCCGTCTCGGCGTCCAGGTCGTACACGTCGTTCCAGACGACCTCGAGGGATTTCTTGTCGTCGTCGACCTCGATGGGCAGCCAGATGTAGCGGCTCTCCCAGAGCGAGTTGCTGTCCCACTGGTCGCCCAGGTAAAGGTTGGTCACCCTCTTGGTGCCGTTGATGCGCAGGATGAAGCCGCTCTGGCTGTTGTAGGTGCGCGTGTCGGGAGGGGCGACGTTGAAGGGCTGGCTCCAGGGCCCCGCGAGGTTGTCGGCGCGGAAGGCGACGACGTCGTTGGGGCGGTAGCCAGTCTTGTGGCTCATGAGGATGTAGTAGCTGTTGTCTGTCTGCACGATGCCCGGCGCCTCGAGGTCGAATTTGTTGAAGCGGTAGACGACCTCGTCCAGCTCGGTGACCGCCTCGTTGTAGGAGGTGATGTAGTCGTCCCGTCCCTCGACGGTGTCACCATTCGAGTATAGGGCGTATGACCGTCCATCCTTGTAGTCGGTGAAGAGCCCGTAATCCTGGGACCAGTTTCCAAGGGGCTTCGTCGCTGAGACAAACTCATATGGCCCGGTGATGTTGTCGGACGTGGCCAGACCCTGTAGAAGGAGCCCGTAGGTAGAGTTGTCGGCGTGCCACCACATGTGATACTTGCTCGTGACCTCGCTGTAGACGACTTTGGGCCTCTGGATGATCTTGTCCAGGCCGATCAGCGGGTCGCCCTCGATAGGGGCGAGCGCGAGCCCGTGATGAGTCCACGTGGCCAGGTCGTCGGAGCTGTAGACAGACACGCCGCCGCCCTCCTCCTGGCCCTCGAGCTTGTACTCGCCGAACCAGAAGAACTTCCCGCTGGCCGGATCGTGGACCACATTTCCAGCGTGCGCGTTCACCAGGTTGCCGTCGGTGTCACGCCACCGCCCACCGGGCACGATGTAGCGTGCTGTCGAGGCGGTGGCCCACACCGCGGCGAGGCACAGGAGCTGGAAAGGCAACATGGCGGGATCGGATGTACCTCGAGGGACACAAGGGTTGTCTTGGACCACGGGGGAACGGCCGTGGCTCACCGAGATCACCACACCGGCCTTTTATACGTACACAGTAAACCCCTGATGCCCGCCAAGACCGGCCGTCGCGTGTGTGCGGCGCGCTTTACACCGAGCATATCCACCCCCCGCAGCACGCCATGAATTCACCCGGACAAGCCATTCTGGCTTCTGGGCAAGCTCTTAGTATGATGAAATGCCCGTTATTTCATGTCGACTAGCAGGGGGTTTGGGGGCTTTTGAGCTTTGTGATGGAAGACCCTGACCGTTTTCTTGATTATGTGGCTTGGGAGGCCGGAGGTGTGTTGCCGCGCCAAGGTGACATCAATTAAGCGCGCGAAAGACTCAATGTCGGTCAGCCCTGACCTGTTGACCTCACCTGGGACTTCTGGGCGGCCTGATTCATGGGCTGGCATTTCGACCAGGAACCGTCAATGCAGCTTTCTGCCTCCGCGCTTTCGGCCAAACGCTGCCGAGATTGCATGGATTAGCAAATGATGAGGCGTTAAACGAATGATGTTTGGTATGTTGTGTAGGTACGGGGGAAAGAAATCCTCATGCTATGTATCGAGCCTTTTTGAAAGGCGAATCCTTTCCATGCACAAATTATTCCTTCTCGCCAGCAAATCTATTCCGCGTTGAGGTCGGGCAAAAGCACTGGATGTTCAGGCTGGATTGTAACGATCCACCGCAGATCCAAATACGTAAGCACGTCTAGCATGATAATGTCAAGTTAGATTGGAGAACGGCCACATCCACGGACTAGAGAATGGAAGATGAGAAAAATTGAGTCGGTAGAAGAACCCTTCTAGAGTTGGTGAATGAAGCCAGTGCAACACTAGGTTGACGAAGATGGCACGCTCGGGATCCAGGGTAAGGCATCTATGGATTAACAGCTGCAACTGCTCAAGTGCACAATTGACCGATGTCGATTTTACCAAAAGCCCCTTGGAAATGCGCATCTCGTTGTCGCATTTCATCTGATTCTTCTCTCACGATCTCTGCGCCTCAAACAATGTATGGTGACGGTCGTATCTTTGACCCGCTGAAGTAATTAAAACTGTACACGAAGCCCCAGCATCACCGTAACATGTCATTTCATCTTCACTATTCCGTTTGTGGATTCGATAGATGTAGACATGAAGATGAAGAGACGTGATACGAGTGTCTTCTGATTATGTTCCTGCCAGCCATCTTGCCCTATGAGCCCTGCCACTTGTGGCCTCTCGCACACTTTTTGCCATGCAAACAAGTACAATCCCTGCTGAACGCCATGCGTAAACCTATTAGCCAGCTCAAACTCACCCCTGGTCCGTCAAACAGCCAGCCTACCAAAAAAGAAACCACTAGTCCGAATCCTCAGATTCATCGCTCGTGGCCTCAATGTTGGCCTTCTTGGCCCTCTTGTCCTTTGAACTCTGTTTGCTCGACTTGGCCGGCTTCTCATCTTCCTCCTCCTCCTCGGCATCATCCTTGCCAGCACTGCCGCCTGGGACCTTGACACCATGTTTTTGGAGCTCCTTGGTGATGGCGGGGAGGGTGCCGACCAGTGTCTGGAACTGGTCGATGTTGAGCATGATACCCTGTGTAAAGTCAGCACAAAAGGTTTGCCACCGAATTAGTGGAATGGTCGTCACGTACCTTCTTGGTAGGTTTCATCTCACCAGACTTGTCCTCGTAGTATTCCCTGAGGTTCACGAACCAGCTCCCTTGAAACTTCTGGACCACGATCCGCCTCTTCCCTGAGAGCTTCATTATGACCGCGTTAGTATCTTCAGGAGATTGATATTGTGTGAGTGCAAGGGGGTTGGAAGCGAGGACGGCGAGGCACCTACATCCCAAAAGGTATTGCCCTCGCTGTCGACGTTTGTCCCCTTCTTGGAGCTGGATCCCTTCTTGGTCTCGTTCTTCGCCTTCTTGGATGTCTTTGCGGGGCGCTCGTCGCCACTGGAGTTGCCGCTCGCGACGAAACTGGAGCTACGCTTGCCCATTTTGCTGGTATTGCAGAGACGTGATGACGTCAGCGGATTGGCCGGAAAGTTGTGAGAGGTTTGCGTGCTGGCAAATAGATGGGAAAGGGTGAGGGTGGATGTTGTGGTGAACAGCGTTGAAGGGTCCCTCCCATTCAGGTTATGGGTGGTTCGATGACAGCCCCCGTTTTCATCTGTCCGCCAGGGGAGCTGTGTTCTCGGGTTTATGCTGCACTTTTGGGCTGGTCGACGCGTCGGAGAAAAGCGCGTTTAACTGGCTGCACTTTGTCGGGTTGGCTGCAGGCTGCCAGCTTATCGTTATCAGAGGCCTTATCGTTATCGTGGTCGAAGCAAGCCAGGGTTAGGGGTTGGGCATATGCTTTGCAGCAAGGCCGAGGCAGAAGATCATCGTTGAGAGATGAGAGATGACAGCATGCAAGGCGCCATGCAGGCAACATGCTCGAGGCAATCTTGGCAAAAACTGGATACACACTTTTCCCGAAATAGCACAGACGTTTCTGGCAGTCGGACTGCAGGGTCGAAACCTCGACTCCTGGCAGATCTCAGTCAATTCCGGTTCATCCTGATCTGAAATCTGCGAAACGCTGCCCCTTGACCGGCAGTGCATCGTTTTCCTGTGTTTGGTTCCGTACCCGGCTCGCTGTGCACACGCTCTGTCTCTCTCTTCTCGATGTGCTGCTTCGTCTCTGACATCTGATTTATTGTCTTGTTCATCATATCAGCACAACACACCCACGCACCGTTACGTGGCCCTCCCTCCCTTCATTACTTCGTTGTCCATCCCCTCCACATTCCTGTGTCGGATCCTCGCCGACGAGCAATACTGCGGACCACCTGAGGCGAATTCTTCATCCAGCTGCCAGCTCCAGGTCCACCTCCATCCCTGCAATGAAGACAAGCTTCTTGTCATGACTGCCGGCGATGCACCATCTCGCTCAACTACCGACAACATGCCCGCCGACGATAAGATAGATCCAAATTCTCCGACAGCTGCCGTCGTCAATGCCGCAGCCGCACCCGCCCCTGACTGGACCGACCCCCAGACGAAGACATCGTCTCCCTTACCCACGAACCCGAGGCCCCCAAAGCCCGACGACGATGTCGCCACTCGTATCTTCCAGTTCCTCTCCACCGCGACACCCGGCACCCTATCCGGCATCGCTGTCGGCCTCGCTGCCGTCACCTACTTCGTCCTCGGCCAGCTCGGTCTGCTTCTCATCGGCGCTTTCTGCGGCGTCGCCCTCTACGTGCACTGGGAGGCTTCGAATCCCAGCTATGCGAGAGCCGTCCGCGGCGAGAAGGGCGTAGATATAATCGCAAGGCTGCTGGGCGAGAAGAACAGCCTGAGGGACGTCGACACAGACCGCAAGACAACCGAGGAAGATGAGGCCATATTCCTGGCCCAGAGCTTTGCGGATTTCCAGCCCGAGACCCAAGATGCGCTCAACGGCCTCGTTGACGCCGTCATTAGGGACTACGTGAAATGGTGGTATGATCCCATCGTTCCGTCCGACAGGTCATTCCCCTTGTCCTGTCGCAGAGTCCTCACCTCTTTCCTCGTCTCTGTTGGGAACTACCTGGGCAAGAAGAGGCCAGCCGACAGCTTCCTCGACTTCCTAACAAACACGTCCTCCATCGTTATCGTCTTCTTCTCCGAGCTCTCGCAAGCATTCGCCGACCTCCCTCCTGACTCCACCATGACCGCCGCCGATGCCGTCTACAACTACCTTGCCTCGAACCCCGACTCGAACCTGTCGCACCTCCTCAGTCAAAGACACCAGGCTTCCAAGTTCAAGTCCGTGGCTGAGGACTTGCTCGGTTTCCTCGACAGGCCCACCCACGATTGCGACCCTGCGCGGACATTCCTGCGCGAGATCCTCGCCAGCGTGATCTTGGAGATGTCCCTGCAGACGGGTTCCAAGGCTGACTGGATCAACGGCTGGATCGTCTATCTCCTCGAAGCTGGCGAGCCTGACTTCAGCCAGGCCATTGATGTTGGCATGCAGACGGGGCCCGAGGCTAATAACGCCGTGTTTGCTGACATGGACGGCAACGTCGGAAACATCGGGCTGACAAAGGGGAATCGCAACTCTCTCGACCTGGAGAAGGCTCGCCGGAGGGAGTCTGCACAGGTCCACAAGAAGAAGCTGAGCAAAGCCGACGAAGAGATGGAGGTGTTGGAAGAAATGAAGCGTATGAATCAGATGCTCCTAGACGAAGATGCCCGCAGGTCCAAGGATTTCCGCGCGTTCCAGGAAGGCAAACAACCCGAGGCTTCCACCAAGGAGGAGGTCTCCCAGAGGCTGGCGGATGCCCTTCAACGAAACGCCGACGAACTTGACATCGAAGCAAAACCCGCAGCTGCATCACAGCCACCGCCAGACACAATTAATACCCCAGCTGCCAGTGTCTCCGGCCCTCCTGCTTCTGACAAGGCGGTTTCGACCTCTAGCGAAGAACGTCCCAGCAAGGATCTCCCTCCGACCCCCAAAAGCCTCGACTCCCGCAGCCCGAAACCAGCCACTCAGCATGGCCACCAGCAGTCATTTACCAGCTTCGACCAAATTGTCCCCCCGGGACATGACGACAGCGACCAGAGCGACGCAGAACCCAAACAACCCCCACCGCTCACCCTCCACAATGCCAAGATTACTATCTATGACGACGGAACGCTTGACAAAAGTCGAATCCGAACCAAACCCACGTGGGACTACCTAATTCAGATCGAGCCGTCATGCTCACACTATTCCGGGTGGATGATTGTGCGCCAATACCATGACTTCGAAAAGCTCCACGAAGTTCTGCGCAGGATAGCAGCAATCTCAGGTATTACCGCCTTCACGGAACAACACAAGGAGCTGCCGCAGTTCAAGGTCCATACACGGGAATCCCTGCGCGGCGAACTGGAGCGCTACCTACGCGACGCGTGCTGGTACAAGGCACTCGCAGAGAGTGAAGGGATGAAGAGGTTCCTCGACAAGGACCAGGGTCACACCCGGACAGAGTCCAAGACGGGCCTGCAGGCGGTCGAGAGCTTTGGCAAGAATGTGTTTGGTGCCCTGGCAAGCGCGCCTAAGGGTGTAGCAGACAGTGGCAAGGCGATCGCAGGTGGTGTCACAGGTGTCTTCGGCAACTTTGGACTGTCCAGAAAACAAACGTCACAATCATTGCCCGAAGCGGGGGCCACTGTCGCTGCTAGTCGGCTCTCCGTGTCCACACCGCCCAGAGCCGACAGCGCGCTTACTGTCAACACGCTGAACCAGCCCCGGAAGTCGAGGGACAGCTTGGACAGTCAACGATCCTCCATCATTTCAACACAGCCTGGGAAGATGCCTCCTATGGAACGCCGCCCGAGCTATCAGTCACAGGGCGAACAGGACAGCGAGATTCTACAGCCAGCACAATTAGACCGTTGGGACAGGGCTTCGTCAAGTGCGTTAAGCAGCAAGGCTAACAGCCGGGCATCCAGCATCGCACCGCTTCGCTCGCCTCTGAAGTCACCGTCAACACTCAGTCTCGACGCCCTCCGCCTTCCTCCGCCTCCAGACGCGATGCCTGATGACTGGGGCTCGCCCGTCAGCACTCGGATGTCTCGGTCCCAGGAGAATATCCTGGATTTGAGCTCACAAGGCAAGAGGACGCCCAACGGAGGGCTCAGACAACCTAGGCCGTCCAGGCAACACTCGAAGATCTCGGAGCAGGAGACGAGGGTAGCCGTGGAGCTGGTATTTGCCATCATCAACGAGCTCTACTCGCTCTCCTCGGCCTGGAACTTCCGCCGCACATTGCTCGCCGCGGCCAAGTCCTTCCTGCTGCGCCCAGGCAACCCTTCGCTCGTCTCCATCCAGAAGATGATCCAGGACTCGGTCATCGAGGCAAACTCGTCGGACGAGGGCATCGCCGCCCACCTGCGAAAACTGCGGGAGAACACGCTCCCCACAGAGGAGGAGCTCAAGGCGTGGCCGCCTGAGCCGAGCCAGGAGGAGAAGGACAAGCTCAGGGAAAAGGCCCGCCGCCTGCTCATCCAGAGCGGCGTCCCCGCCGCGCTGTCCGGCGTCATGGGCCAGAATGCCACGACCGAGGCGCTGGGCCGCATATTCGACTGCCTCCAGATTGAGGAGGTGGCGCGGGGACTCATGTTTGGGGTCATGCTCCAGGCCATGCGGGTCATTACGCATTAATTCAAGCCTGGGGCGTTCATTGCCCTTTGTTGTTCCAACGAAATACAGTATGTATGATGAAATGACGACGACGCCGAGCCCACCTGGAGCGGGCTTATCATGAACGCGGGGAAGGAAGATAGAGGTGTACGACGATGATGCCGCCGCTGATATGAGGGGCATGGGCCGCAGTAGACTTATTTGGCGACAAAGAAGGCATGGCGGCCATCCATGTTTGACGATGGGGAACGACCATGGTACCCATAGCGGAGTGAACTAATTATGCATGCATCCACGGGTAGTTTTTGGCGGTCTGCAAGATCTGGGATCGGGCGTCGACCATGTCTTGGGGAGTTGTTGGTCACCTCCGCGTTGCTACTACGGGGATGTTTCCAAGTCTTTTGAGAGGGGCTGGGGGGAATGTACAGTGTACCTGTATTGTACGTTAGTTAGTATTAGAGAGTGTTCTGCATAATATGCATACGATGTCATACGTCTATCTGACGACGGATTCATTCCGGGTGCTTCCAACGGGCTTTTTTTGTATAGATATCCGGCTGGTAAGTCTTGATGTGAGATCTTGTCCGGCTTGGCCCTGTCTAAACAAGTGAAAGAAAGACTGGCTGGGGGAGAAAAGTCAAGACAAGCTTCCCCGCCGAGCCGGATCGACCGTACCAGCCAAGGATGAGTGCTCCAGGTCCGCCTTCCAACGGCACACAGACTTGGGGGTCCTCGGCAACATTTTGGTGCCTTGCCACGCGCGCCGTGCCGCCCAGCCCAAGCCGGTGGGAGGGAGATCGCCACGGGGGATTTAGTTCTCCCCAGCTGCTAAATTCATGCGCCCAGGAACAAGCTTTTTCTCATTGAACACGCTTGGGTCTTGCTAGATGTGATGTGAACGACTGACTAGGTCATGCATGCGACAACAGCCCGGCAGACACGCACATTGCTGTTGGAGCCATAACGGCCGTGTTAACTTGACTCGAGGGTGTCGGTCCTGTTCGCTGGCGCCCGTCCCTCTCCCATTCGGGCCTATGCAGGTTGTAAGACGAGGTTTATTGGTCCTGTCCGGGAGGGGAGGCCGGTTGCCCCGGGTAAAGGACTCGTGGGCCTTCTGATGGAGGGGAGGAGGGTACATAGCAAGGCAGTGGATCTCGGGGTGTCATTGGGACGAGCAGGTTTGTTCTTTTGGAAGACCCGTCGCGGATAATGACTGTTGAACCAGACTGTGGAGTCAGGACGTGCTGTTGGTATGACCCATCCCCAGATCTTCAAGTCTCTGTCGGATGGTACGAGGTGGCTCCTCCCATTGCCCTACTAGATACCAACCAGAAAAGATTAAACGTAGGACATGCACGCCAGCGGGACGTTACCCGCCCCCCGTGGCCCTATCTTCACACGGCATGTCCTATAGCGGCAGCCCGACCCTGAAACCTTGTGCGGGGGAATGACTAGGGGGTCTGGTGTATTGCTACGTTGGAGCTGGCATCGGAACGCCAGCCTCAAGCGGGTTGCGACGTCCGGCGATAGAAAGAAAATGTGATAGATACATACTATCACCTCATCGCGACGTGACCTCGTCAGTAAACAGCCGTGAGCGAGGATAATCTGTTTTCTTGCTTGCTTGCCTTTGCTTTCTTCAACATAGTCTCTGCTTTCAAGCCAGCTTCGTCTTATTCTGGGCACACAGTGTTATCCAGAGCCGTGAGCCAATATCTTGATCATCTGCTGTGCCCATCATGTCCGATAAAGGCGACACAGTCACCGAGGTGGAGGACCTCGGGCGCGAGCACGATATCAGCAACGGAAGCGGCAGCGGCAGTGGCAGTAACGGCGCCGACGGCGACGATACCAAGGTCCTCGCGGCCTACTCATCACACGTCCCGCCCCCCGAGCAGACGGGCGCGGGTAGCGGCGTCCGCAGGGGCCTCCAGCCGCCCGAGTTCCTCCTGCACCTGTCCATGGAGGAGAGGCTAGAACTGGAGGCGAAGCTCAAGAGGAAGATTGACCTCAGGCTCATGCCCGCCATCATCCTGATGTACATCCTCAACTACATCGACAGGTAAGTTCTTGTCCCAAAGTTGGGGGGGGGGGTTCCACAATCCCCCAGACTCCTTTCAGTCCCCATTCTTTTATCCCGCGGGGTACATATCATCACGAGAGTGTCCACCAGCCCCCCAACAACAAACACCACAGAATAGGAAACTTTCCCCGGTTTTGGCTGACCCGCCCACGCCACAGGAACAACATCGCGGCCGCCAAGCTCGCCGGGCTCGAGGAAGACCTCGGCCTCTCGTCCACCGAGTACGAGACGGCCGTGTCCATCCTCTTCGTGGGCTACCTGCTGATGCAGATCCCCTCCAACCTCTTCCTCAACAAGCTCGGCAAGCCGGCCCTGTACCTGCCCGCCTGCATGATCGTCTGGGGCGTCATCTCGGCCGCCACCGCCGCGTGCCACAACGCCGCGGGACTGCTGGCCGTGAGGTTCTTCCTGGGGTTTGTGGAGGCTGCTTATTTCCCTGGTGCGTAACTATCTCACTGCATGAGTTTCTCTCCGGGCCCTTTTGCTTGTGGGACAGACAGTATGGTGAATATCTGATGCTAATATTGGTGACCAGGGTGTCTCTACTACCTCTCATGCTGGTACACCCGTGCGGAGCTCGGCTTCAGGACGTCCGTCCTCTACAGCGGCGCCCTCATCTCTGGCGCCTTCTCGGGCCTGATATCGGCCGGGATCACGGGCAACATGGACGGCGTGAGGGGGTTCCGGGCCTGGAAGTGGCTGTTCATCATCGAGGGCGTCGTGACCGTCGTGGTGGCCTTTGGCGCCTTCTTTGTGCTCCCCAACTTCCCGCGCACCACCATGTGGCTGTCCGAGGAGGAGAGGCAGCTTGCCGTCTGGAGGCTCGAAGAGGACATCGGCGAGGACGACTGGGTCGACAGCGAGCACCAGAGCTTCTGGCAGGGCGCCAGGCTGGCGTTTGTGGACGTCAAGACCTATGTGCTGGTACGAACCCCCTTCCCCCAATGGCTTACCATCCACCAAGCACCCCTGATCTTGAGAGCGCGTGCTGATTTCTAAACCCCGCGCAGATGATCCTCCTCTTCTGCATAGTCTCCTCCGGCTCCGTGACAAACTTCTTCCCCACCGTCGTCAAGACCCTGGGCTACTCAAACGTCTACTCCCTCCTCCTCACCGCCCCTCCCTACGTCCTCGCCGTCCTCGCGACATACTGCAACGCCCTGCACGCCGACCGCACGGGCGAACGCTACCTGCACGTGACCATCCCCCTCCTCTGCGCCGTGGCATCCTTCGTCCTCGCCGCCACCACATCTTCCCTCGCGCCCCGCTACGTCAGCATGTGCCTCATGGTCCCCTCCGTCTATTCGGGTTACGTCGTCGCCCTCGCCTGGATAAGCAACACCATCCCTCGCCCGCCGGCCAAGCGCGCCGCCGCCCTGGCGTTTATTAACGCGGTTTCCAACTCAAGCAGTATTTATGCGAGTTATATGTACCCCAACAGCGCGGCCCCCGCGTACACGGTCGCGTTTGTGGTTAATAGTGCTACCTCGTTTGTGGCGATTTGCGCGGCGACGGTGTTGAGGGTCATGCTTGTGCGGCTAAATAAGAAGCTTGAGAGGGGGGTTTATGTCCCCGGGGCGATCAATGCTGCGCCTGGCGCGGCTGCTGCGCATGGATTTAGGTTCAAGGTTTGAAGGAGGTCAGTCGATTGGGTTCGTGGGATATATATACCCCGTAGATTTGATAGACGGAATACATAGATGTAGAAAGGTGACGGAGCTCGTCATCTGGGTAAATGGAACATTGAGTAGAGGCCAGGACGTGCAATGGCTCGGAAGTCGGTGATGTGCTTGGTGTCTCGTCATCCGTAGTGCATTGTGCTCCTCTTGCCTATTGTTGGTCGTTTGTGTCCCGTCGGCCTCGGGAGAGAAGACCGGGTTAAATATTGTGTGTATGGTAAAGGTCTTTGGGTGTGAATTGGTCTCCAGTGCGCGGGTGTGTAGCTTGGGCGTGATTTCTTAGCGAGCATGATACCCTCTCATTGCACAGGGCGGGGCGAGAGTGATATGATTTTGTTGCCCCCTATCGCTGTAGATTCGCACACATGAATTTGCAAGACGCATCCACCAAACCTAGAGGTGGTCGCGATATGGACTCGGCGTAACATCTTCAAGTTGGGTCTAGTGGCATGGAGAATAGGACTACCATTTGTCTACCTGCCTGTCATCTGTACTCTTGGTGACAAACTTTCATCCGGCCTCGCACGAAGTGATCTCCTTCTTTGTTCCCACCGTGCTGTCTCCTCTAGTTGTTTTCTTCCTCCTTGCCGTCGTTCCTGCCACCCTCCTCTCTGCAATGATCAATCCACTCGATCATTCCCATCGCATCCTTTAGCGTGTCGCGCTTCTCCGGTTCATATTGGAGCAACGCCTGTAGTGGGCGTTGAAGCGATTTGAGAGCCTCAAAGTCGTAGTCCGTATACTCACCTGGCCCATCATACTTCTCGTCACCCGAGGTGAACTCCGAGGTGATTGTTTGCCGACGGGACTCGAAGCAATCCCCGATGAGCTCCCATTCGCCTTCAGCGGGGCCGCCTTGCCCATCTGTATGCAGGCCAATGTCAGAATTAAGCCATTGTAAATCATCTGATCTGGACAAACATGGTACGTCTCGATTTTTGCTTACCATCTTCCTGCGTGTATATGGTTTCCTTGCCCAGTTCGGCGAACTTGGGCAGCCACTTGTCAGGCAAAGGTCCGAGTTTCCTTATCATCCGCCTGAGGTAGAAATGGCTGTCGGGGACGAAGATGAAGAATGGCGGCTTTTGGTAAAATAACACATACATCACACAGCCCGCCCGCCATATGTCGTGGCGGTGGTCAAACTTGCCGATGAAAAAGCTCTCAGCTGACCGAAAGTCGATCGGCTGCGCCATAGTCTCCACCGAGACGGTCTCACCCACTGGAAATGCAGAACCCCAGTCTACCAGGCGAATATCCTCCACCGTCTCGTCTTCCCACGTGCCCCATTTCGCAGTCTGCACCAATTGCGTGGGAAGATGTGGGGACGGCAAAGGCTTGTCCGGCCAGGGATTGGCCACGTATACCTCACTCAGCAGGTCCAACAAGTCATCGTCTTCATCGCTCAGCAACTTCTTGTATGTGAAGACGACGTTACCAGCGGAGATTTCTGTTTGTATCACGTCAGTTAGTCGAGCTTGTAATTGGTGAAGTGGCATGAATGTATTACCTCCATGGACCAGACCTGCCTGGTGTACGAACTCCACCCCTTCGAGGAGCTGTTTAGAAGCCCGCAGGATGGTCTCAGGGCGCAGCGCCTGCTGAAGTTGACCATACAAGGAGTAGACGCTACCAATGGAAGGACCAAGTAGCTCTGTAACAAGGCAATTATGGCGTCAGTTGGGTCCTTCGAGACTGAAGTGGTCGAGAAGCTGCGCATACGGCCTAGGCTTATCCTGTGAGCCTCGCAGATAGTGTTCCTCCAGCTTCTTCAGCCGCAGAACCTCTGGGTCTGCATCTACACCCATCTTCGACGAAGAGTCGCTCTTGACCTTGATGGCCACATAGCGACGGGCGGATTCTTGGTGATTCTCGTCCGAAGCAAGTCACATTGTTGAGAAGCCACCATGTCCGAGCTTGTGTCGGACGAGATAACGGCCGTCTTTGAATGTATCCCCCAATGCTACAGGATGGAAGCCCCCGGTACGTAGCGCTCGAGAGGTTCGTGTGGGTTAATCCGACCAGACTGGTCACCGTAAAGGGTCCAGTTGATGAGGGTGTGGTCGGGTCAGTGTGATTTACTGATGATTCTATTATCACGATGTTGTTCAAGTTTGAGGATAAGTGGTCAAAGCCGTGGTTGGAACAGAGCTGGCGATGCGATGTCTCGAAAGGTTGGTTCACTCTCCGTGATATTTAATATTGAAATCCTTATCCACTGTTGTGGGGCTAACACCACGAGCAGCAAACAATCAGTTGGTGGTCTTCGTGGTCTGTGGGCGACGAAAAACGTGTTGGTGGTGGTGGGGTAGTTGTGTTCGTGAAATCTATCAAAAATATAACCAAGAAGTGCCAGCCTCGCCTGTGCCTTATTTGCTCCACCTGTGCCTCAGTGGTTCCAGGACCATTACGATGACTAAGTTTAAACATTGGTAGCCCGCATTGGTTGGTTCATGAACACCTCCAGCAGCTCCACCATTCGGTTAAAGAAGTATCAAGATTGCGGGTCAGGTCAGACCGTTCTCTAATAATAGAGGTCGAAATGTAGTTTTGAATTATATCGATGCTCTCATAGGCTTTTAGATACCAACTGGTTTTCCTAGGCTATGCAAACGGGATGACATGTATTTATAGACCGGCCGGCGACAATAATCGGGCTATCTTTGCCGTCCCAATGCGAATTCGGCGATCCGCCGAGCTGGCCCCGAATATCTGTCCTAGTGGGTAGAAATGTTGACTCCAAGAAGCTGAATTGTATCATTGAAGTGTGCCCCGCTGAGAACGAGGCAGTGTCTCTGCTGGGATGTTGTTATTCTCAGAAGCGTTATAGCTCAAGGCCGGTACAAAGCAGTAACTTCTAATCTACTGCGAATGACCACAGTTGAGGCTGGCAGGATTGCCAGACTGAGGGTGTCATCGGCCAGGTTGACAAGCCATGATTTGGATTTGGTTGCAGACATGAGACATCTTCAGGTTGTGCGCCGGCCAGACAGGGAAACCATCATGGCCGGGACCATGTGCTCTACGTTGATACCGGAAGAAGCATGCCTGCTTGGAATTTTGGCAAATGCTGGATTGCAGGGAAAGGCACGAATACATAAGGTTGCGATGTCTTTTCTCCTCAACGATTTGCTCACATCTACATATTCCAAACACAATCAAATTTCTATCAGCCTTCATCTCTTTTCAATTATATCATATTCATTTTCAACGGTTTCATTTATATATCCTGACCTCAAGTTATCATGTCCAACAACAACGGCAGTGGCAGCGGGAGCAGTAAGGGGAGAGGTGGTCCGTCTGTGCCATCATATGTCAAGATCAACGATGGCTAAGGACATTACAAACGTGTTCCGGACGACGGAAATCGCTATTATCTCGGGTCCGACAATCGCTACCATATGGTAGTCAATCTCAGGGGCGCTATGGGACTTCTTCCTCCAAATGGAAGAGAAATGTTCACACAGTGGATGGAGCAGCACAATAACAGGTTCACGAACGACAGACGTGAGGTTGTTGAGTTAGACTCTGCTATTATGAGGTTAGAATTGATTCACACCATTTAAAGGATGAGCAATCATACTAATATTTGAGGCAGCGCCGAAGGACTCCACGAATCGACGGCACTGGGCGATCCTTACTCGCCAGAGGCGCACTATACCATCTCCAGAACCATCGACGCCCTGTGGGCCAACGACCGGAGCACCCATCTCGTTCACTTCCGACCTCAAAACTTGCCGCATACTGTATTTTATGATCACACATATACCGCGACGGAAGTAATCAAGATGCAGAACACAAGGAGAAATCGGAAGGGGAAGAAGCCGAGAACAAGGGCGGAAACAACGGAGGTCCTTCCGGTTCAGGAAACAAGTAAATATCATATCGAGGAAGCATAGACTCCGAACGCTCGTTCTAAGGGGGGTGTGAAATGAGTTCAACAAGCGGGCTTGTTTGAACAAGAAGATCTCAAGGAATCATGGAGTTTTTCAAATGTCAACTGCTAAATTACTATGAGAAACACTGATTATTTACATGAGCTGGACTTACTTCAAGTCTCAAAGTCTGGATATTGACTGTTCTGTTGCCTCAAACGTTGAAGTCATTCCGATTATCACACTCAATAATTCTATTGTGACTGTCCCGTATCAGCTAGCCATTCCCGTGAGGGCTGGCCAGTAGATCCTGCACGAAAGTTCCATTTAAATCAGCACTGAGTGACCTAGGAGGTGCATGCAGTCTCCATAGCAGGCTGTTGCTATTCTTTGGCTGGCGGCGCGATCAATTTACTAGAATCAGAGCTGCGATACATGCAACGTTGGGGTACAGGAGAATCAATATAACGGAAGAATTTTGGCAATCGACACAGTGTAGGATTGGTTTGTGACGTATGATCAATGGGCTCTTAGGATTTTGCTCGCATCATTTCAATTTCTCTGCGCCCGTTGGGTCAGGACCCAAGTGGAGTTTAATGCTAATTTTTGATTGTCCAGGGCTGCGCGCATGGTGGATATGAATATGCTACATAGAGACGGCTGACCAACACTCTTGGCCTGGCCCTCCCTCGTTGCGGGCCCACCTCTTGGTGTAGTAAGCTGCTGTGCATACAGCGGCAGCAGAATTCGGTCGAGAAATGGTTTCGTTGGTGCATCTGCCTTGGCTTGAGTCAAAGGATTGACACCCGTCTCCAATGTTAAACATGAACTGTCCTCCGGTATGAATACCGCACCTGGTCACATTTCAATTTACTTCGTCCTACCACTTTCCACTACTAAGAGTAAACATCCATGAAATACAATACTAAGGATTGCAAGCATAGCTTCTAATAACCGCATGGAGCCCTTGACTGCTTTCCTCCATAATTGGATGGGTATTGTTTTTTTGAATCAGTCATATGTGCTGTAATCAAATCCTATTCTATTTTTTCCACATGATGAGAGTCCCCACATGTATGGACATTGGCCATCATTTGGTGGGCGAAATGTTCCATGTCAAAGCCCACCGTGTGCACAGGCGGTCAAGCCCAGCATTCGTAACACCGTAGCTGTCGTAGTACTGCCCGACCAAGGTATCTTTTTTGGTTGCGAAGCTTGAATATCCTGTCGAACCCTCCGTATCATAGTGCTTGTGTTGTGCACTGTTACTACCCAGCGGCTCCTTGTAGATAATTCGATCATATAGAGGTTTCAAGGTCGGCAGGCTCTTACATCTGGCGTTGATGAATACCTCGGCACTCACCCATCCGTACAGCGGAACTATTTGCCAGCTGATATCCGCCCGAAGAGCGAGGGTGTTCGATAGAGTTGTTTTTATGATCCTGAATACTCCGGAACTAGTGGAAATATTCCTCATTAGCCGCTCCGTTAACTACGGAAACAATATTAACCCAGTCGTATTGGCGATTCGAGGTAGATTGGTTGGTAGTCTGGGGCTCGACAAAGGAGATAAGGATTATGAACAACATAGTAGCCTAAATTACTGGATGCCTGCACCCAAGAGCACAGCCAGGGCCATCTTATTATGGAGCGTCATACTGAATCCGCGCAAAGTTTTGAAAGCAGCAAAGCCAGCGCGAAGTCCATGAAATCACTACAGGCGCCCCCAAAAGTGGCGTACCCAGCCTGAATCGACGTATCTCAGCACTTGGCTCTCAGGACTGGTTCCCACAGGGCCAGCGGCGGATCGCACTAAACAAAAGTAAAGATTCTAGCCACGACCATGGTGATCGTAAGTAGAACCGTGTTCACATACAGAAATTACCTAGGCCACTTGGCATTGGGGCCTAGTATCCTCAAGAAAAGAAGGACGTCGAAAGCTTCACAAAAGCAAGATGCATGATGCTGAACGGCTGAGGGATACAGTTCTATTTCGCGACCTGCATGATTTCGGCGGCGGTCATACTTTCGTGTCGCTCCAAGCCGTAGGGGACCAGTACTGATGAGCAGCCGAGGGCTGTGTAAACGCAAAACCTATAATAGTCTCATTAGCGAGGATATTTGATCAACGCGGGGAGGTCACTGTAAATAGTTGCACTTCTTTATCTCCCCTGCGTTTTTGGTTGAGAAACCTTTGTGTCCCATCTCTGCATCATTCACAGGTAAGATGGATTCAAAATAATCTTACCAATGCCACAGCATCAGCCTCTCTTGAATGACCTAGGCTCTCATGACACGACGAGTGTGAAGTCTGCGACCAACGACAACGGTGTCAACCCACTTCAGTGCACCAGAATGTGAGAAGCATAGATCCTTTGTCCTGATCGACTATCCCGACATGCGACGCCATTATAGCAGCAATTTCATTTAAATGTTACGTCCATCGATAAAGGTTGGAAAATGCTCACAAAAGACTTTGGAGTGGGACAACTATCAGTGTTGTTGTAGCTATGCGAGACCGTTGGAGGGATATTTGCCAGCCTGACCTATCTGTTTTTGACCGAGCATGTTGAAGCCAACAATATCACTGAATACCACCTAGCAATCAATATCGAAAGCCGCAAGGATTGACTTCATGGCCAACAATCCTGCGTACACTTTACAGTGGCCCCTACCAACAATCACATTGTGGGTTTCTGATGTCCTATGTAGGTACTGATGTGGTGTGGGTGGCTCTCACGATAATCACAAGTGAGGAGGGATTGCTCGAGTAAGGGATGAGTGGAACTTTAAATAGGATCCATGATCCCGACAACTCGCTGCGATTGACAAGTGAGTACGCGGCATATCCTCGGTGACCCACTGAAAGGATCTGACGTGTAGCATGCGATCTGGAGACTGTGGGGCATACCGTCTGGGTATTGCACTTAGTGGTATCCGTTGGTGCGCATCCATCAGTTGATGTGGATCTGATTAGAGTGGGTACCCGTCTTGTCGAACGACCCTGGCTTGAACACACCAGTTTTAGCCTATTTCCTCTCAAAAGCAACTACTCGTAACTTTTTAAATACTATATATATTAAAATACTATATATATTAAAATACTATATATATTAAAATACTATATATATTAAAATACTATATATATTAAAATACTATATATATTAAAATACTATATATATTAAAATACTATATATATTAAAATACTATATATATTAAAATACTATATATATTAAAATACTATATATATTAAAATACTATATATATTAAAATAATGACTATGATATAATTATATAGACTTTTTAATAACTATTATGTACAATTTTTATAATTATTATTAATTTCATTTAAATTTAAAAAAAATTAAATTCTTAACGTTAAATATTATAATTTTATATTACATAAATTTAAAATAACTTAATTAATACAGTGATGTTATTTATACTATTTAATATACTATACTATATTAATATATGTAGTTAGAAAAGTATTTATTCTAATTATGTAATTATATATAATATTTATAAATTACACACATTATATTTATTTAAATATTTATTTATTATATGTATTATCAATATAATATAATATATGAAATTAAATTTTATACATTATAAATTTTGTTCTTTATGTTAAAGTTTTAAAGAAATAGTTAAAATTTTAATAGTATTATTTATATTTCTAAAATTGTTTATTTTTAAACTTTTGAAATGATTCCAAAAATATTAAAAGAATATTTAAAATCTTAGTATATATAAAAAATGGGTAGGAAGTATATATTTGAATATTATAATTTGTTTTATTAATAGATAAATCTTTAATAATAATTATTAGTTTTGCGATTTTGGTGTAAGAAGCGTTCGGAAGCGGGGGGCGTTCGATAAGCCGGGTACCCACTCTACTAATTCTGACTCCCCAAGTGTAACGTGCCTGGAGTCCTGTTGCGCCGCGGCTGTTCGGCTGACAACTTCCGAGTAGCCAGACTGCCCTATGGGTCCGGAACTTGCCGTTTTATAACATCTACCGAGGCAGGCAGAGTTCCACATCGTAAAAGCAACCCGCCCTTTGAAGCGCGGGTACCTAAAACCATGGATCCTGCATGAAGATTAGATGACACGTCGAATTATCTCTTCCTGACAACTCCGATTTGCCATTTAGCTTTTTTTGACAGCAGGAGGAGCTGATAAGTTTTATGGCTTCCGACGACATTGACGCGCTACTCGAACAAATCGAGTCGGTCGCATTATCGCCACCAGAGGACCCAAAAGTCCGACAGCGGCTGTATGATGCGGCCCAGAAGCTCAGTTTGGCTGTGGAAGCGCCTCTAGACACGGTTTATAGGGTGATATACTCTGTAAGAACATGAAAGCACGTCGAAGAGAAGTCTAATTTGATAATAACAAGCTCACTTTTCAAGCCTATGCTGTTGAGTAGTGCGCAGACAGCGATGTACATGAAAATATTCAGTACGCTGGCTGAAAAAGGGGCGCCATGTACAGTTGCGGAGTTGGCCAACCCGACGCGGGCGGATGTTATTTTCACCAGTACGTGCGAGTCGGCGATCTCTATTACACCTTACGGGTTTCCCATCCGCGAATTGCGAGAAGAGAGGAAAGGTTTTTTTGGTACTGAACAGTTGTCTTAACAGCTCGCATTCTCCGATTCCTTGCCTCACATGGCCTCGTATCAGAAGTGGCTGAAGACACATATGAGGCGAATAGGCTTACAGAGACATTGAGCAACAAGGCCTACTGTGCTGGGATGAATATGACGTAATACCCTGCCAGC
The DNA here is from genome assembly GCA_023703485.1 of Diaporthe caulivora. Classification (NCBI taxonomy): domain Eukaryota; kingdom Fungi; phylum Ascomycota; class Sordariomycetes; order Diaporthales; family Diaporthaceae; genus Diaporthe; species Diaporthe caulivora. Next base: position 561,112 of record JAMPTR010000005.1, read on the forward strand.
CCCATTCCCCATCGGATCAAATTCGATGGCTGCTCAAGCTTCGCTGACTGTGGCCCAGGTTTCATGCCATCGCCCCTGCTGTGATCAAAGCACCGGACTTCTTCAAGAAAAACAGGTTCCGGAACCCAGAAAACGTGGCCGACACCCCGTTCCAGCTCGTTAACAACACAAAACAGCCCGCGCCTGAGTGGGTGCATGAGCACCGCCGAGACATCATCGCTGACTTTGGCCTGTGGATGATGGTGCTGCGTGGGCGAAACACGTGGTTGGACGTGCTCGACTTTGAGTCCCTCATTAGGGGCCACGAGGCAGACGACGATGTAATCGACGCGGACACGCCCATTTTCGTGGATGTGGGCGGTGGCATTGGAAGTCAGTGCGCGATCCTGAAGGAAAAATTGCCCGACCTACCAGGGCGTGTAATCCTGCAGGATCTCCCTTTTGTGCTCCAATATACTCTTGAGACGGAAGGCGTGGAGAATACCGCTCATAACTTCTGGACCGAGCAGCCAGTCAAGGGTATGGGTTACTCAAGAGTTGGTTAATATCCTGTTTTGAATTTTGACGCTGACCTATCTTGTCGACTTCCAGAAGCCAGGGCGTACTACCTACGGACCATTCTCCACGACTACCACGACGATAAGTGCCTGGCTATCCTGGAGAATACAGTTGCTGCAATGGGGCCCAAATCGTTCATCCTCATCGACGACATCATTGTCCCTGATACCGGAGCACACCCGCGTACCATGGAGATGGATTATATCATGATGACGACACTGGCGGCCATGGAGCGGACGCGGAAGCAATGGGATGATCTGCTGTCTGCAGCCGGTCTGGAGGTTGTGCATAGGCTTACCTATCTGGAGGACACGGCCGAGAGCATCCAGGTGGCTGTGCCAAAGCGTCTCAAGGATGCATGATCACTTCCATGAGACGGAGACAGGCCCTCCAACAGCATAGAAAATATGACAGATGCTCGTTGAATGTATTCGGCTTTGAGTTGACATTGCAAGCGTTGACCTTTGTGGGATATGTGGATGTATATAATAAGCCTTGAGTCACACGGCGAAGGCACACATAGGGCTTGACGGTGCCAAACTTGAGATGGCTTTAACCTCGACGGAGGCCGGTTCAGTGTCAAGCTTGACGCGCCCAAGACTATCTAGCCACGGTTTAATGTTAAGACTTTTTAGTGTAAAATGATTACATAATCACTGTTCAAATTTATGCATCATAAAATCGATTAACGTGGGTTACTAGTTAGCCGTGTTGATCACATGCCCGTGTTTTTTTACCACTTCCGCCAACTTTTGTCAACCCTAGCACCCACCAGGTGCTGACATATTAATAAGAACTGGCACCAATTGGTGCCAACTGGTCCCAATTGCTTATTTTCAATTGATTTGGTCAATCTAGAGGTATTAGCGTGGCTGTAGTGCTAGTCCGAAGTGGATGACTTTGGATGGGAAAATCGCACTTCGCACCAAATGGTGCCAACTTCGCCCTTAAAATCGCGGTCCGCTGCGGACCACCAACACACATATATTCGCACAAATTAGTGCCAACTAGGCTGTATTTGCTATAATATAGTCAGAATCTGATCTATCACCCTTCTTTCTCTCTCACACACGTTCTCGCATTATGCCCAGTCTCGCCGCAGTTGCCACAGTGTTGTTTGCTCGGTCCGCCGCGGACCGCCTCCTCAGTACCACCAGCCATTTCACCAGCTGGTCGCTTCCCCTTCTCTTTTTCTTTAATTATCGCCTAAGATTTCTGAATAGTAAGTACTCCTTTAAGCTGTACTCAGCTTTATTTAGCCCTCCGGCGTTTAGCGAGTGCTCTATTAGCCTTTCAAAGTGCTCGGATCTGCTTGCTTATAAGTGTAATTCAGTGTGCTATCAATTGTACTCCCTTTGCTTTCCGATCAATAGCCTTCATAATTAGTGTAAGAGAGCTACTCTGGTGTGCAGAAATCTTGCCCTTAATAAAACTTGATTGCTGGATAGTTTGCTAAGTATTAGAAGATGTTCATAATTCCCATTTTAATGGTGATATAGGGAGAGATTGCACTAGAGTTTGTAAGCGAATATTCAGCTTAGAAATATCAGAATCTAGGTCCTATAGAGATATACCAGCCCCTCTCAATCCAGCTTTCATATTTTCTTTTGTTAAAATCTTGTTATGGGCTGCCTTAAATGTAAGAAAGAACTCGGATTTGATGATGTGGTTAATGGATGCCCGGATAAAGAGATTAATCGTATCACCATATGCACGCCTTAATAGTGAAAATAATGCAACGTTTAATGACTGAAGCAGATGAGATAAGTATGGAGGTATGCTGATAGGGATAATATTGTTGTTTTTACAATACTGCTCAAATTCCGCTAATATATAGCTTTCATATCTATCTAAAACAAGCATCGGTATTTGCCCTTGGTCCGCTTAATTATATGCTTATCGAAGTATTAAATCCATTCTAAACCAGTCTCATTATCTATCCACCTGTTTAGAGTAAGCTTAATTATCCAGCTTAGTAAGAATCCAGACTCTGTTATCCAGTTAGCAAGGTGGTAGGCGCCCTGAGTTATAATAAACGGCGGAATACACCAGCCCTTTGCATTAATACATTTAATAGCTGTTACTTATTCCCGGTTTCCAGGCTGTATAAATTTAGCCTTTCCATATCGATCAGAACGTATAACAACCAGGGTTGAGGTTATCTAGCCTATTATAAAGCTAATCTCGTCAAAGTTGTATAGGTCATCATTTAGGACCCATACTTAGCTATCATATTGCGGAGCAGCTGAAACCAGTTCCTAATGACCTCCAGATCCTTGCAGAGGGCCCTCTGGTAGTTATATGGCTGATTAAACATTGCTTTTAAGCTTGTTTGTATATCCATAAAGCGTCGTGCCCAGCTCTTGCCAACCGGCTTGCTATCACGCGATGCTAGTAGGAGATTAGCTATATCTTCCACACCGGAGAGGCGCATTGGAAATCCTCGTACATCTTGCTCAAGTACGTATCGGATAAGCGTATGCTTTTTAACTGGATTGAGTTTGTGCAGTTCAATATGTAATTCTTTATAACGGAGTCGGTTGTTTATCCTGTTGTGTAAGGTAGAGTAAGGGATATTAAAGATTCGTGGAGCCTGAGCTTTATTTAGGGGTTTCTTTTGATTTCTTATGGACTTCTCGATTGCCTGAAGTGCTAGTTGCATTTTGTCTTTTTTTTTGAGTAGATTAGCATTATGGTTGTTAAATTCTAGCGTGTTGAATAGTTAAGTAGATAGAGTGATGCGAGACTGATGCGAAAAATGGGGACGAGATCTATACCAAAAATAAACCCGCCCACCAAAACCTTAAACTTTCAGACTGGCATTGCAACACCGCCATACCTCTAAATTGACCAAATCAATTGATGATAAGCAATTGGGACCAGTTGGCACCAATTGGTGCCAATTCTTATTTATATATTAGCACCTGGTGGGTGCAAGGGTTGATAAAAGTTGGCGGAAGTGGTAAAAAAACACGGGCATGTGATAAACACGGCTAACTGGTAAACCACGTAATTTATAGTTTATACCGACTGTCTCATCCTATTAGGATATCTATTGTCGTTGCGGCTTAGTAAAGGAACTCAAAGAATACAAACAGTCAATACAATAAGCCTTGACCTCCTCGTGAAGCTCAGCCGTGCCGTGGAGTCTTGAGCGACCTGTTCCTAGAGACAGGTAGCTAGGAAAGAGCTGTCAACTTGATACGCATCTGAAACCGCTTCAGCATTCTGCTCGAGTCCCTTGCGGATCGGTTGCTTGGCACAAGCTCATCTGCAACGGGGCCTCGGATGAGATAGCATGCCCTCCTCGGCCTTTTCAGTCACGTATGTGCTTCGCACACAAAAAGGGCAGTACCGCTGGTAGGGTATGCGATCGGAGAGGCTCCCAACTTGCAAGGACCAGGATCCAGTGCACGTCGTCGTCCATCGTAAACCCAAAGCAAGCGATCACTCGTCATCCTCCATTTCAGAGTCCTCATCCTCGTCCTCATCCGGATCCTCCTCCTGCCCCTGACCTTGTGCGGCGGCCGTGGAGTCAGCCACAAACTTAATGTTGGGCGCGTGGTTGCAACGCTGGTCCGCCACAAGCTCGCTGTGCCTGACGACAAATGTTCCGCTGCCCGCGACGAGCTCCTGCAAGTAGAACTTCATAGGGCAGTCCTTCTTCCTAGGGGTCATCTTCTTCCTCGGCTTCCTTCCCGGTACCAAGGGATCTGCTGCAAGCTGTCCCTGAGCCCCGGGCTGGCCTACGGGCTGAGCTTGACCTTGAGCGAGAGCCAGGGCAGAGTCGGCCTGGGGTGGCAGCGGCATCGACTGCTGTGGAGGCGCTGGAGGGAAAATGAAGGTATGGAATCCCTTTAACCTCGCGGCCGCTTCGTCGTCCTTGGCACGCCGCGCAGCAAGATCCTTCGGGTTGCCCCCGTAGACGCAGTTGAGGACGAGCTTCAGCTTAGTGCCGGAGAGCTTACTGCGAAAGATTTTGACTTTGTAGCCGTGGGCCTGGGTCCAGCGGTTGACCTCCTGCATGAGATCTTTGTTGCCCTTCCCGTTCTTCCTCCCACACGGGCCGCCGTTGGAGAAGATGGTGCCCTCGGGCGGCGGGCGCTGCAGGCCCGCCCGCTCCGACTCCGGCACGCCATTCCTGGCGCGCGTGACGGGCGGGATGGTGGGGTCGAAGTCGTAGCCCTCGACCGCGTCCTTGAGGGCGCTCTTGAGCGTCGCGTTCTCGGTCTTGAGCAGGGCCACGAGCTGGTTCGCGCTGTCCAGCGCGTCACGGAGCTGGTTGATATCGTCCTGGAACTGCTTCGTGAGCAGCACCGCCAGGTCCGCCTTGGCGCTCGCGATCACTGCTGACGTTGGAGGAGTGGCCATTCTATCCACTGCCTAAAGGGTGTTTCATCATGAGGCCATTTGAGGCAACACGAATTGGCACGCGCACAAGGGGCCATTGGGGGAAACAGGGAGGGCTCGGATGTGCGGATCTTGACAGCATGTCAAAGCACGGGCCACTTTGTCGGGCACGCGTCGATTGTGGCACGTGCGTCCTCGGTACGCGTCCAACATGCTTTTTGATACGAGGACACGGTCGGCATGTAGATACAATGCGCCCATGCCGAGGCCGGTACAGAGACCCCGAGCAAGGGACATCTGCCAGTAATCGGTCGCCAGGCTGGTCATGAAGGTTCCGAGCACAATCAACATGAATCCCAGCAGGGCTGTGTGCTGAGCGTGACCGGCATCTGCAGAGCGGCGAGAGAATGATCCTATGAAGAACGTAAGGAAAACTGGTAGGGAGCCAATCTACATTACTTGTGACCCTGATAATAACAATGCAGTCGTACAATGAAGCTGATAGATGTCGAATAAGTAGAGTACCCCCAAGTTAGCGCGCTGATGAGGACTCATAACCTTTAACCCCTAACCTACCTTTATATATATTAACTGATAATTCTTTAATATTTTAAATATTTAATATATATAATACATATTAAATAAAATTATAACGGAAAGGATGGTTTACTTATAAGAAATGGAAATTTCCTTTTTTTTTTTGGGAATAATTAATATATTAATTTTTATCTTGAAATTGTTATGAATCAAATTGCTTAAATTATTAATTTATGAACTTTTTTAAATGCTATATTATGCTTAATTTATATAGTTTCTAATTGTATAATTATTTTCACTACGAATAATCAAGACTACGCATTATAAAATATTCTAAATTTGTGGGTATAAGCCGTATCGTGGGTGCGATGCACGCTGAGGGATGTACGGTAGATAGCCACACTGCTGACGGTCCGTCCGCCAGCTGTGTACCAGCTGGCGGCGCATAGACCACTGCAGCCAAACCATAGCTGCGATGGGAAGGCCGAAGCCTTCGGCTACCGCTTCCCCTCTAACAACAACGAACCAACAAAGAAATGAATACAACCGTACTGAGCAACACTTGTGTGCACATGAAGACCGACCAACAAAATTAATATTATTTTAAATAATATTTAAAAGACTATATGTTATATAATTCTTTTAATTGTAATTATGTTTAAATATCTTAGTATTATATCATTATTAATTTATGTTGGAAGGCACCACTTCGGACCTGTCAGGGCTCAGGCTAAGGCGCCCCAGCAAGGTATGAGCAGCCCTGGCTATGGCAAGGGATGAGCAGCCCTGGCTATGGCAAGGGATAAGCATCCCTAGCTATGGCTAGGGATGAGCTGTGAGCACTGTGATCCATAGGAATTGGGCAGGCTATATAATACGTGACCAGACGTGCTGCAATCACAACGATTAGTTAAGCATCGAAACATAGTACAGAATGTTCAGGTCCTGATCTGCCCAATAGCAATCTTTTGCCCAGCATCTTCCCCAAAGACTCCTGACAATTCATTAAAATTTAAATTAATTAAAGAGTTATGTCACGACAGCAGGCAGGTACTGGGCAGGTGGACGTTGATGTAATGATCACACCAAACCTTTGTAGGGTCTAGTAGGTAACCTGTAGGGTTTATGTTAGCAGAGCGGCGTAGAGGTGATACTTGACTGTTCGTAATACGAAGACACTGTTCCTTGTCGAAGCGGCAGTGATCCATTGGTTCGTGGGTGGGTCCCTGACCCTAACCCTGTGTATGTTTCGGACTTCGTTACCTAGTGCGTACGGGGCAACATCGTGGCATCTGTTTCTGATTGCCTGGGTCTTCGAAACGAGTTCCCTAGGTGCCCTCGTGTTGGTTCATAACAGTTGAGCAGGCGGTACGGGAGTCGTTATAGTTCTATTTGCTACGGGCAGGCTCTATCCTTAGTAGGCACAGGCTTTGTTAACAAAATGTAGATTAAAGAGCTATGAAACATGATTCAGGATAGGTTTCAGAGTTTTTGCTAGAGCTAGCAGCTCACGTAATCAGATCCCAACCCTCTGGGTTGGGCGCCCTAGGGGGTTAGTCTGCCCAGGGCCGAAACAGTATCCCCCTCTCTAGGACCGAACTCCTGAGAGGTTGATTTAGGGGCCAGGCTTATACGGGTATCTGTTATGGAAGTCATGCACAACTTCCCGAGCATTCTCTAGGTGCGACGCGGGCACTTCCTTAGGGTCGTTATATCTGGTCCATTTAACTGTATACTTTAGGCGGGGGCGGCTTCGGCCGCGGCGATCCCAATGGGAATCCAGAACCTCCTCGACTTCCCATTTCAAATAGCTTATAACAAGGTCTTTGTACCAGAAAATATAAAATCTGAGTTTAAAGGAGCCGGTATTTTACTGTAAGGCTCAAATTATATAATTTTAAAGCTTACTATCCGCTTATAAACCCCATCATAATTTATCCCTTTATTACCATTGAATAGGAATTACAAACACTCTCTAGTACCCAACAAACTATCCAGCAAATAAGCTTTATTAAAGCCAAGATTTCAGCCCATTAGGGAAGCTTCCCTACACCAATTATCTCGGTAATTAATCAGCTTGCAAACCATTTACAGGCAATAGCATATAAGATTACCATTTTAAAAAATCGTGTCCGCATACTTAAGGATGCTAATATAGCACTCGCTAAGTGCCGGAGGACAAAGAGAAGTCGGGTACAGCTTAGCGGAGCACTTATTTTTAAGGAATCTCAGGTTATAATCAAAGAAAAATAAAAATGAAAGCGGCTAGTTAGTAAAATGGTTAATGATACCGAGGAAGCGTGTTATGAACCAACAGGCGTGGCACCCGGGGGACCCATCCGGGTGGCCCCGGCAGGCTGAAAACGGATACTACGATGTCAGGATATTCGCATTAGGGTGCAGATTCGCAAGGACCACAGATGACTGAGCAGAATCACGTGATGGATATGTTGGATATGAGTTATCCAAGGATATCCACCCTTGCTGGGATATGTTGGATATTAGTTATCCAACATATCCAACTGAAGAGTCGGAATATATAAGGACATGGTCATCACTACATTAGATAGCTTTTATAGCACAGACTCTTCAGTCGTTATTCTAAGTACTCAGTCTCACAACTGGATAGCCTCACAGCTAGTGATAATTACCGCTCAGGAAGAAGAACAGTGTCTTCGTATTACGAGCAGTCAAGTATCACCTATACGCCGCTCTGCTAACATAAACCCTACAGGTTACCTCATAAACCCTATAAAGGTTTGGTGTGATCATTACAAAGCGGTCCGTAGCGGACTAAGCAAACGACGATGTAGCAACTGCAGCGAGACTGAGCATAATGCAAGAACTTGTAAAAAAGATATAAAGAGTCTAATTAGTTAGATTTCGAGTTAATAATAAGACATTTTTGAGCAGTCCATAGCAGGCCGCCCAAACAGTTGGCCTAGTTGGTATAGATTAAGATTGATCTTACATAACTCAAATGCTTTATTTTAGTGGGGAAGCTAATTTTCTTAATAAAAGTTGGCTAGTTTTACTAATACTATAGCCTCGCAAACACCTCTAAATTCACGAAATCACTTATAGATAAGTAATTCAAAGCAGTTAATACCAATTGGTGCTAATTTTGATTGACCATTCCGCCCTGGGTCGGTGCTGGGGTTGACTAAAGTTGGTAGTTTCTCTAAAAATCGCTCGCTAGGTGGTATCGCTCGCTGGGTGGTGAGCCACGTTAGGTAAATACAATATAGTAATTATTATTTATAAAAACAATTATATTAAAAAGTAATTTTAAATTTTAATAAGAAATTTATTATAATAGTGTTGGAATAGCAGTGGTTGAGCCGTACGCAATATGCCCTGCAAGGTTTGGGGATAGGTAAGCAGCAGGGCTTGGCAAGGGATTGCTTCTTTAGTTGTTTGGTGCGATGCTTCTTCTTCCTTTGCTAGTTAGAACGTATGCATCTTCAATCGATTGGATTCATCAACACTAGACGTACGTACGTACCAAACAAAGCCCATTCAACAAATAGTTTAAATAAATTAAAAACCTTTCTTATAAAAATATTAAAAACGTTGTTTTAATATTAGAAACGTTAAAATCTTTTAATAATCAATAAAATGATCAAGAATAAAAGTATGTTAAAAAAGTAAAAGGTATATAATTAAAATGTCGAGAGTCTCTGGGGAAGATACTAGGCAAATGGTTGCTTGGGGCAGATCAGGATCTGAACATTCTGTGCTATGTTGTTGATGATTCCTAACTACATTGTGATTCCAGTGCGTCTAGCCACCTGCCTTATAACCTAACCTGCCCATTCCCTTGTGGATCTCGATGCACGCTAGCCTGAGCGAGGCTCAGCCCTGAGTTGTGCGCCGTATAGGCCCGAGCGGTGCTGCGGTGCCTTTCGCCGATACTACGGTGTCATCACCGGGCCTTCGACGGGCCCGAAGTGCTGCCTTCCAACATAAAATTAATATTTAGATTTTACAATAAAACTATTTAAATTGAACAATTTACAAGTTAATTCAATATAATAAATAAATAAAATCATAGAATTATTTTAATGTATTTATTAAAAGTATATTATATGAATTAATCAATTTATCCCCTTTCAAATATTTATATGTTATACGGTGTTGTTTGGTTGGAAGGTATGGGAGTTGGAAGGTGGGTGATGCACGGTACTGATAGAGTAGGTGCGAGTCGCTAAAGTGCTGATAGGGCCGCACTCATAGAACAGCGGGATGTTTCTGTTAAGCCGTGTGTCTGGGTGAATCTTTAATGAATCATGAGCTGCGGCGGGCGCTTCTGTGGGTTGGGATCTTATTGCTGTTATGAACGGTGGCTTGTACCTACTAGGGGGAGAGGGGTATTTTGACCATATAACGCCAGAATACTAAACATATATTACAACAAAATTAAGAATAATAGATAATATAATATCTGTTGAATGGGCTTTCTGTACGTACGTACTGGTATCGCGTAAACGATGGGTTGGAGTCGGTGCTGATTTCTTCTTGTTGTTCACTAACAGGAAAGGGAGCCCTTGAGGTGCGATGGGCACGACAAGCATGCCTACCGCCCAGGGGCTGGCTTAGTCATCTGACCAAGCCGTGAGTAGCATACGGTCCATGCCGAGTGATATTCCAACAATATTTAACATAATTTAATATGGTGTAATATAATATTAACCCTTAATATAATTTTAAAAACATTAGAGAGTTATCCCTTAATTAATTATTAATTCTTTTACAAATAACTTAATTACATACTATTATATTTATTATAAATTATTGAAATGAGACGGACATTAAATCTTGGGGTTGTTGATAAAATTTGAACCAGAATTTAGGTGGATTTGATATAGATTTCTAAATTAGTATATTTGTGATATAATATCAAATCTTTAATATAGTTTACTTCTAATAATATTTTAATCGCTTGTTTCTTAGTAATTTCATGTAATTTTAAAATTTTAATTAAATAATAATATAATTGCTAAATTTGATTGTATTGTGTAGGTATGTTAAACAACCCCTCTCTCCCTGGTAGGTAGGTAGGATCCTGAATCTGAACGTTTTTTTGCTGCCTCTAGGTGTTGGAGCCATTTCGCGCCCCGCAGAATAATGCTCATAATTCCATCCTTATAAACCCGAGAACCAATGTCTCGAGAGTGTGATAGACAATTTGTTGTGATTGTCTGAGTATGTCGTGGGTGTGAGCGCGCGTGTTGCAGTAGGCGATACGACGGCGTACACTCCGTTTCTCGGGTGGTGGATCTCTGACCCCCTTCCAAATGCAGCCAGCATATCCTGGAAGAATGTTAGAGTTCCAACGCTCAGCCGATCGGACGGAAAATTCCGCCTCAGGGGCTCTGAGCGGAGATAAAGTTGTCCACATATATTACCCGAGGTCCCCTGCCGTTGTTGCGAATGCTCAATGTCCGAAAAGTCATGCGTCAAGTTGCAGGAAGGCAACAATAATAGAGGCCGAATACTCTCCTGATTTCAACACTCAAACTTTGGGGGATATCTAGATAAAATTCGCCTTGAAACATGTCTTATGTTATCCAGTCATTCACACAATAGACCGTCAGGAGCCACTACAGCTGACCATCAAATCGTTCCTCACCATTTCACAAACGTCATTATTATTCTTGACATTGTTAATCGTTAAAAAGCCGTCCAAATCACACCGTCGCGAATGCTATGTGGTAGTCGAGCCTCGTTTTCTGGTTCGGTCTTTGGCCGCCACTGCTTCCGCGGGCTGTTCCGGGCTTTTCAAGAGAACCGGGATGGCCAAGCTACCACTGACCATGTACAAAGTATCGACCGACATGTATCTGTCTTCCTATATATCCGACCGTGAACCTCATTATGAGCTTCAAATCCAGTTTACCGCTGGTAAGTCTCTCGAAAAGGCTCGAATGTCATGGTTCAAGTCTGTGGTCATCACTTCGAAAGTAATGAAGCGTTGCATGTGTCTTTCTCGTGCCCCTTTAGTTCGCCGTGCGTTGGAACTACCGGTACCTAGGCGCGGGGGAGTTCACCTCCCTGTAAGGATTGCGCACATGATATAAGGTTGCATGGGATCGAAGCTATTAATTAACCTTAAATATTTTACGGACGGAGTTCAGTCTCTGAAAGGAAGGCCGGGAGCTGGATATTGTAGAATGCTGGAAGACGATCAATGTGATCCTCCTCGAGTCATGGCCAGCGGCTTGTTAATCACGATGCATTGTCTCCTTTGTCGTATAGCTTCGTCCTCCTTCCTAATTTGCTTTATGCTATCATGACCTTCACACTATTTAAGTAGCGACAAGCAACTGCTGTTGAATCGAGATTTCCAAAACCACCAGTCCCAGCTTTACTCCCACTCAAACAAGCTACCCTGCTTCAATCACAACACTCTTTACCAACATCCACCTTGTCTTCAGACAACTACCAACCGTCAAGATGCGTTTTGCAACTATTACTGCTCTTGCTATGGCCACCGTCGCTATTGCTGGTCCTACTGCTCGTCAGGCTGGCTCCCGTTATACTAGCAAAGCTGAGTGCCAGGCTAACTTCTCTGATGTATGCACTTTCACTCTTGATTATATTATGCACGGATTTCTTATTCTCTCCGGCTGGCTAACTCCAATCTAGTGCCCGTCTGACACCACGCCTAAGTGCATCGAGGCCATTATCGGACAGTGAGTCTCAAATCATCGCAAATGCTTCCGCGAAGTTGTCCTGCTAATGGGTTGGTGTCTAGACGATGGGAGTTGCAGTGCCAGTAGGCATCGACCGAGCCCGTCGAGGATGGGCGACAGTGTGGAGTCCGGAACTGTGGCCGCGTTGAAGGAAGGGGGATCACCTTCCGGGAGAGCCCTGCTGTTAAGCTCGGACTGGGCCCTATTAGACTAGGTGTTATGGGACTGTAGGAGTGGGTGTCATTACAGCAAGTGTCATTGGAGTGGGTGTTGTGAGATTGGCAATGGCCACCGACACCCATAAGTCAAAAGGCTTGTAGCTTAACACTTATCAGCGTGGAAAGAGACGATCAAAGCTTGTTCATTGATATGTGTCTATAACGCGATATTTTTGAGACTTCATTGAAATGCTTGACATCAGAATTTATGTTCCGGGCCAGATTTCCTCGCGAAAGATGACTAAATTGGTCGAGCGTCACGCAACCTATCAGACGCTTCAGTTTAAATCACCCTTTGTTCTATCCTGTGAGCAGCTCAATTGTCAGACATTGACCAATTGTTAGAACCGAAGTTCATGCTCTGCCGCAAGGCGTGGGCATTAGGCCCATTACTTCCTAACAAACTTTGGGAAGCGGTGTCTTCTGGCGGTAGTTGGAAAGGGTCGTTGATATAGTTTTCAAACCATGGGCCACGTCCAGAGACGTCCGTCATCTGAATATTGGGCAGTTCTGGGACCGCGGTCGTCGGGGGTGTCGTCGAAGGCGGCATTGATGCTTGCGGTTGACCACGATTGGCAACGAGACTATTCTGGTCAGCTGGGGGAGGATAGCTTTCGCGTATGTTGCGAACCACTCTTGTTTGACTGCGAGACATGGAATCTGTTTCGAGCTGAATTGTGTGCCCCGCAGTTCATTGTGAGTGTGGATTTCTGAGCGACTGTCAAGTGCCCATACCCCTACGGGCTATAGCCAATCAAATGACACGGTTTGGAGTTAGTCAGCCAGAGGGCCGACTACTACACCAACCGTCAGGGCGACGAGATTAGCGATAGCTTCTTCCTTCTCGATAAGCAGAAATCAGAACCCGTACCCAAACACGTACGGTCTGCTTCAACCCATTTGCACGTGCAAAGACCCCTTGACCCTCGCCGTCAGGGCCGTACCAACACACTCAATGATATGATGACGTCACAGATTTTCCCATGGCATCCCACGACGATTGCCAGTTGTTGAGGTACTCCACCATGATTTCAGTGCCTTTATGTGCAGACACTTCCTCGCTCTTGTCTTCTTGGGCCTCTTTGCAGGCGATCTTCTCGGTAGGAGAGCAACATTCGGCCAAGAATTTATCCATGATGTAGAGGGCTTTGCTGTGGGACTTCCTGGTTGAAGTTGTGCGCGATTGTCCGGCTAAAAGGAGACATCAAAAGCTTCAAGGTGTTCGAGAAAAGCACAACGCAGCAATACAACTGTTAGGACAACCATTTACACTCGCACAGCTTGCCTTGATACCGGGAGATGATGGAGGCTGCAATCACGGCAATGAGCTAGAATTGCCAATCACAAAACCATACCATAACGTCGTTCACAGTTGGAAGCGGTTGAAAACACAGCGTCCCGTATGCAGGATTATCACTCACGCATGTCTTTCGATATGATTGGCTGCCCAAGTCAGATATCAGGTCCTAAGGGAATAACAGGCCGGATTGGCACGGGACGCAGGAGCTGAAATTTAGCTGACCCCCCTGTGGTGCAACTCCGGAACAACTTTATCTGATTACTTCTACTGAGGTTTCTCCATGAGAGCACACCTGGGCAGGAGGAAAGACGCACATTCTGATCAACACAATGGTGTCTTTTGATGTGATTGGGCCGACTCCACCGACTCTGTCACACCAGCACGAGGGCAGCACAACCACCTGGGCACGCACTATGTGCAACAACTGGCCCACTGGCGGCATCGAGTAGTCAATTCATCTCGATCCTATAAGAAGTGCAACCATTTACTTCCATCGATCCGCTCAGCTTGGAAGATGCCTCCGGAAATCATGTCTATGACCAACGGGATCTTGCCCACGTTGACTCAAACCGTCACATCTTGCCACTCTTGTCAGTATCACCATACCCAGGGTCACCCCTTCAGGCGACAAAGCTTGAAGATCCGGCAGATCCTGAAGCTCCGTCGGCGATTTGCACAGCCATTCACTCACCCTTTAATCGGGGCATTGGATTTGAACTTCGGGAAGACGAGGACGAAAAGGTGGATCCATCAACCGCCGAAGTTCACGAGGTAGAAGGCAACGCGCTGTACAACATTCCGAAGGTCAACGACTCGCCACTTTCTCCAAGGGATAGCGTCGAGGACGTTGATTCTCTGCCCAAGTTGAACACTACTCGGGAAGTCACTGTCGCGGATTCTAGATACGTATCTGCCTGCATAGCTAAGTCGATCGCAGACTCAAAGTCGTACGAGAAGCCGAAGAGACATGGCACTTTGGGACAGCAAGAGCCAAGGGGTCGGCTGACAGTGGATCAGCGGACCGTGTACACATCTTCGACACTTCCTCAGGGCTCAGACTATGTTGGTGACCTGTGCCATGACATCCACGGGAGGTTGAAGAATGAACTAGAAAATCATACACATTCTCAAGGCCGAATAGAGCTGCCAAGATGTCTTCCGGATCTCATCGAAGACTTCTCCATACGGATCGATTTTGGCAGATCCGAGCCGTCCAGGGCCTACATAATGCAATTTCTACACAGCAACCACAGGTAAGTTTAACAGACTTCTATTCAAATTGATGAAAGTAACTGAGCTTTTCAAGAAAAATCGCCGCTGGGCTTGGGTTACTCTGCCAACAACGGGAGGGGAGCCCTGAGCCATGTCTGACATGGAAAGATGAAGAAGCAATGACAGTCCTCGATAGAATGGCACTGTGAAATCGAAAGAAGAATGAAGAGCCTGCCATAGACTTAGAACATCAAGACATGTTTGAGGGGTTGGAGACATGGAAGAAGAAGACATTGCGAGAATGCGAAGATGGTCACACATCGCAACTTCGTGTTGAGAAGCGCAGGGTATCAGTGGTTCATAGAGAGCCTGAGGAAGCAGCTCTCGCTGCCTTGGGGGCCTGATGATTCGGTGGAGGCCAGATCATGCCGTCCGATCCATCGATTAATCATGTCAACGATCCCATCAGGCATTATCAGCAGACACCAAGCACCAGAGGTCCATCGTGCAAGATTTCGACTGAAAATGCGACCTGACATCTTGCACCGTCTAGGAAAAGAGCCCCTCGTTCAATGGATAATATTGAAAAGCTCAGCACCCAACACTGTTCAGGCTTCGCAGCTGCGTGATTACTTAGACCATGCATTGTCGTCAGGAGCGCTGAGACTAGCAGAGACCATATAGAGGGCGTATGATGGCGAGTACGGGGCCATCAATACTGGTAGGAGCCCGACATTCCATGACAAGCACTACTATTCCATGGTATCCAAGCTGATAAGTACCAGATGATTTTGATGACAGCACACGGATCTCAGCACGGCTAGAAAGAGTGGAACACTCCGAACTATCCAACCTGCTCGTTACCGTATCTGGCTCCAGGTACTCGATTTCTGAATGTGGCGAGCAGCTGGCTTGGCTCGGCGCAGCAATTCAAAGATCGACTGATGGCCATTCCATGGCCAACTGCACCTGCAGCATCGAAAGTCAGCATGAGAATGAATGGTGGATCCATTATTCTCTGTATACTGTACTCTGCAATATTAGCACCATAAAAACTCAGATGGCTCCGATATTTCATGATTCGACAATCATTCAAGGTTTCCCCACGCAGAAACAACCACCTCTCTTCCCTGGCCTTGAAATAGGGCTAAATCTCATGCTGGATTGCATCCACCCACATCTTTCGG
Organism: Diaporthe caulivora; assembly: GCA_023703485.1. Taxonomy (NCBI): domain Eukaryota; kingdom Fungi; phylum Ascomycota; class Sordariomycetes; order Diaporthales; family Diaporthaceae; genus Diaporthe; species Diaporthe caulivora. The sequence continues at coordinate 577,169 of JAMPTR010000005.1, forward strand.
AGTTGACCTTGTCTCCGAAATTCGAAAATTACAGGATTTTCTTCAATGGCTTCTGTCATACGCTTGAATTGGTCAGGCACAATCAAAATGTCTTGTTGTGGCACCTTGTCCACCCAAGCTCAACTCCTTGTTCGTTTTCGGAACGCCCTTCCCGGAACCGTCAGGAAATGTCCTTTTTGACGACCGATTTCCAATCGACATCTCGGCTGGCCAAAATCGACACATAATTGCTAACTGCGAGTACCTTGGGGTGCCTGTCGTCAACCATTTAGGTGGGTCGCCTTGCTGCGCTTATGATAATCGCAATATTGACAACATGTATTTGCAGACTATTCCAACGAGAAAATGATGGATCAAGCTTATGCAAAGACTGAGATCCCGAGGGTTGAGGTGCGAGAAGATCGAAGCTTATCATTGTCCCCAGTGGAGGATGAGAGTAGTGCAATGAGTTCTCCCGGAGCTTCTTTGGATTCGGAATTGCTATCAATCTCGTCCGAAGCCTCGGACTGTCTCAAAAGGTCGATCCAGAAAACTCTCTTGCCGCGGTCATTGACCAGATATCCCATCGTATTTCGTTGACTACCAGGCATCCAGGGCTTGCAGATCAAGATCTCAATGCAGGCCAAAAGTCAACTGTGGGAGTAGGGGCAGCTCATCCAACTCGCCCAATTCGAGTAATCAATCAGAACACCGCCCAACGTCCCAATCGAATGGCATTGAAGTGCGCCGAAGTACAAAGCGAAAGATGTATATAGACGACGACAAGGATGATGAAGGCCGGGATGACGACGGATTCCGACGGCCTGCGAGGCCCACGAAACGCCCAAACCGATCTCCAAGCAGGCCACGGGGAAGAATACTGGCTTGTCCTTTCTGGAAGCTTGATTCTCAAACACACAAACGTTGTTTCCGCATGCAGTGCAGCAGAATCTCAGACGTAAAGTATCATCTGACCCGGAAACATAAGCAGCCGGCTTGGGAATACTGTCAACGCTGTTGGATCGCGTTCGACAATGGAGCTCAGAAAGTTGCGCATCTCAAGGATGAATCAAGTCAGAATTTCAAATATAACCCGACCACAAGACCCGTGGGTATCGACAATATCATGGCTACAGCTCTGCACAAGAAGTCGAACCAAAAATACTCCACAGAGGACCAGTGGTTCGCCATTTGGGATGTAGTGTTTCCCAACCACCCGAAACCTTTGTCACCGTACATCAATGACAGCTTGGCGGAAGAAACTACTCAACTCATAGAACGCATTGTCAACCAACGGCTGTCTGTATTTGCAAATGAACTAGAAGGTTTTGGGGATTCAGTTGTCTCAAACAGTCTGAGAGAAGAACTGATTCGAAATACTCTAGCTCGACTCTCGGACGAGTTTTCAACAGAACAAGCGCAGATACGACCTACCATGTCGACCCTGGATCACCAGAGCCCTGGAGGCCGGACATCATAATCCTCAGATCTTGCTGTTAGCGCCGTTGACAGGGGGTCGTACGATCCGAGCCATCAATGATCAGCGGGGCCTAGTGCTGAAGCCTCACTGTTGGTACGGCCCTGACGGCGAGGGTCAAGGGGTCTTTGCACGTGCAAATGGGTTGAAGCAGACCGTACGTGTTTGGGTACGGGTTGTGATTTCTGCTTATCGAGAAGGAAGAAGCTATCGCTAATCTCGTCGCCCTGACGGTTGGTGTAGTAGTCGGCCCTCTGGCTGACTAACTCCAAACCGTGTCATTTGATTGGCTATAGCCCGTAGGGGCATGGGCACTTGACAGTCGCTCAGAAATCCACAGTGTCAATCAATGTGGGAACTATTCGAACAAACATTTCGGGGGAATTCGGAAGATTTCCTGTTCATTTGGCTGGGGGCTTTGTGAAATAAACCCTTGGTAACTTACTAGATAGTTCACTTGCTCCAGGCATTATGCGCAGTAATAGACTATTTGCTATTCCCTCAAGTTAGTTTCATATGGCGTGGTAGTTCAAGATGTCACTCCCCAAATAGAGGTCCCAGCTTTTGCCTGCGAGACATGCAAGATGGTAGCACGTGTGGGTTCATCCTACCAGAGAGATTGCAATAAGGACATGCCACGGAGAATTACAGAAATGACAACATCCATGGTATCATAAACATCCTAATAAAACAGATTCGAGGACGATACTATATAAATACGTAATATTGAATATGTGTTCGGGCTGTGACAATGCGGCGGTGTGGAAATGCAGGAGTGCAATGAATGATATGTGTTCTACAAATATATTTAATAAGTAAGCATGGTATCCCAAACTGCTGTCTACATTAAATTTGACCGAAATCTACTCCAGACGCCTTAGTGTTATGTTTAAGGTATTCAAATCACCTGACCTATTCAGCAAAGCCCTGGCACAGCTTACTCTTGGAACAGACCGCCCTGCTGAGAAACTGTATACTCCCGCTGCTCAGCAGCTCCAGCACCTGCAGGTTCGCCTCGAACTCCCGCGTCAAGAAGTTCCGGATCTCAATAGCCACGAGCGAGTCAAGCGGGTAGTGTGAAAGGCTTCGTGTGACATCGAGGTCGCTCTCCTCCAGCATCAAAAGCGCCGCAATCTTATGCACCAGACCCTTGCATATGACGTCCTCGGCCTCGGCCGCGTTCTGCGCTGCCTTTAACATCGCATTGAAAGTCAAGGATGACGCGCCGCCGTTGGCAGCCGAGCTTCCTTCCTCGTCCTCCTTCTGCTTGATCTGCGCCTCGGCCAACTGGCGGAGGTGCTTGAACTTGGCATCGGTGGTCCAGAAGGGCAGCCTGGTTCTGTCAGGCGGGATACGCACGCCCGTCACGACTTGGTGGTTACAGCCCGAGGTGCGACCTTCGATGGCCGCGTTGAGGAGGGCGAGGACCTCGGCCTCGTACATAGTGCTTTCTGCACCCAGGTTCCTGGCTACTTCGGCCGCTCGGTCCGCCCCGTCGCTTTCACCGGATCCTGCTTCAGCCAGATATCCCGCGTCTGCGACTGCTGTGAGGTCCAAAGAGACCGCCGGGAGCCCTTGTGACAGGCGGTATTGAACGAAACTATCCAGGAATGTATTTGCTGCGGCGTATGCGGCTTGGCCACGGTTTCCGACGATGCCTGCTGTTGACGATATAGCAACAAAGAAGTCCATCTGTTTACCAGTTGTAGCATTATGCAAATTCCATGCGCCTTGCACTTTGGACTCGACGACTGACATATAGTCGGTAAAGGTCATCTTCTCAAAAAGAACATCCTGCGGAGTGACGAGTTAGCTGACGTTCGAGTCTACTCCACTGAAAAATGCAGTGCTTACCTTGAGCACCATGGAAGCATGAACGACTCCTCGCACTGTTGGCAGATCACTCATTCCAGATCGGAACAGAGCATCAACGCTTGACTTGTCTGCCACGTCACAGCGCCGCAAAATTATATTGGCACCAGCGGTGCATCTCAAGTCATTCATGAGTTCCTTCACTTTCCCTGAGGCGGAAGCACTTCGAGACACGAGGACAATGTTCCTAGCACCGTTGGAGACCATCCACCGAGTCATGCTTCGACCCAGACCACCTGTGCCTCCGATGAGGACGTAGGTTGCGTCCGGGCAAAGCATAGACTTGATCGAATTCGTACGCTGTGTCGCCTATGGCACTTGTTAATAGAGATCAGATCGCATTTAGGGTTGCTACGACGTACCAGGATATTGCAATTAGCGTCGACTTTGACCACAGTCTTGTCTTGTTGCTGACCTTTTTGAAGTTGGCTGAAAATCTCCTCGACTTCGGACAACAATGCAATCCTCACCATCGGAAGACGGCGCAACATGTCATTGCCTACTAGACCAGCAACCTTGGATACAACATGATTCAGGACATCGGGTCTCTCGGTGGCCAACTCGAGTATGTCAAGACTGAAGTAGGTGGTGTTCAACCGGGCGTTGTTTCCAACCGGACTGAAACTCTTGGTTCCATCAGTTTTCTTGCCTACGCGGACATCCACCATGCAGCCAAAGGCAGCCACGCAAGACCACAAGTCTTGAGCCACATGGGTGTTGACCTCTGATCCCACTGATATGACTGCGTCGACGCCGTTGCGGGATGCAAGACGTCTGCTCTCATGCAATGCAGAACAGATATTGCCCCTTCGGGATGAGAGAAAAACTCGCTGCTGCGGGATACCGTAGTCTCTGCATACCAGGATTTTCTGCTCCTCGGACCCAACAGCCATGTAGACTTGACCCGTCGAGCCAAGTAGCATCTGCGTGAGACACACGATCGCATGGCCCACAGAGGTTGCATCAGATGAATTGCCGTAGTGGATGAGGATGCTCTGTCCCTCCTGCACCCGAGCCTGGGTGATGACTGTGTAGTAAGCAGTGCAGTAGGCCAGGGGCATCGCGGCCGCATCTTCGAACGATAGTGTTGCGGGTATATGGAAAGCAGTGGCGGTCGACGAGCGGGCGCGCGTCCTGTACATACCACCGTGCTCCTTTCCTGGATTGGGTAGTACCAAGGCAGCGATCCGCTGGCCTGGAGCGAATATGATTGACTTGTCGCCCACCCGAGTCACAACCCCGGATGCCTCGACTCCGAGGTGATGATCTGGAGAATCCAAGTTGCCTTCGATATCAGAGAAATTTGTGCCGATGGCTTTGACTTCGAACTCGATCTCATCTGGTAGAAGAGGATCGTTGCAAGACTCGTCATCCACAAAGTGCAAGCTTCCGGAAAAGTGCTTGGATAGGCCCGCATGGTTTAGCCTCAAACACCGAGCATCCTTTCCGAAAGGCTGAATCTCTGGTATGGTGGGGTCCAGCTTCCTCTGGACATAGCTGTTCATGGGCTCGTCGTTTTCAATCCGCGGGGTGAGAATTTTCCCCTCGCGAACCACGAACTCAAGCTCACGGCACTCAGGAGTTGCCGAAGAGGTGTCTGAGATGGGACCGAAGACTAAGCCGAGTACTGTGAGGATTGATGTGACCGCTTGAGCTTCATCTTTACTTTCGAGGCCGATTGTCGCGAACGGCAGCAGGGTCTCGGAGCGAACAGTTCGACTGAAGCCCGTGACCATACCGGAGTCCGGCTGACCGGCCCCATTGGTGACCCAGACCATGCCAAAAGGCTGCTTTGTATCACCCGTGCCAAGCAGAGAGGACTTTAGATGCTGGAACTGGTCTTCTGTCGGTCCAGTCAGGAAAGGCTGGTCAATTTCGTCTAGTACGACGACGACCTTGCCCTCGCAATCAACCTTCCCGAATCCACCTGTATGCGGGTGCCAGGACGTTGCCTCGTAGAGAGCTTGAGCCAACAACTTAGCCAGGGATCGTTGATATGCTGAGGCTCCGTGGACAATTACGACCTCTGGTTCGAGCTTTGACAGCGCAGACGGACCAGAGTCCTGTGGCTCAACAGGCTCCCACTCGATCTTATAGCAAAGCTCACGGGGTAGCGCTGCACCAACTCCTTCAACCTGTGATTCTCTATCAGACAAAGGAGAAACCTTGAGATCAGTGATTTGAATCAAAACCTCGGAACCAGAGGGTTGGTCGGCCTCCGTGGTACAAGTTGCTACTGCCACAATGGACGCCTTGCTAGGACGGGGCAGCTCTCCCTTGCTCAGAGTTGGGAAAGATGCCTTGCAATGTGATTTAAATGTCTGGCCACATGCTCTGGCGAGTGCCACGACGTTTTGGGACACCTTTAATTCACCAATGGATGATGGGAGATACACAGTCTCCGGTGGGTGACTGTTTCCCTGGCCACCACCGATCCCATTCGCCAGCGCAACTGGCCAATACGTCTGAATAATGGTCTCAAGTAGGTTTGGCTGGATTATATCGCACGAAAGGTGATCGCTCGGCATGTCGTGGCGCACGTCGATCACTTTGACTTCGGCCGTAGAGGACTCCGTGGATGCCTTTGAGTGTATTATGCCCTGGAAAGAGGGGCCGTAAGACACTCCGAGGTCTGAAAGCTTTTCGTAAAGTTCCTCACCAAGCACTTCCGTAGTATTGTCGCCAGCTACGAGGTGATCACTGATCTGACGGCTTAACGAGGAATCAGAGTGCTCTCGGCCCTCCTTCTCCAGCTGTGCGGCAGCAAGACCAGTACAGTGCTTCGTCCAGCCAGCATCCTGGACCCAGGAGCAGATTTGAAACTCAATCCAGCATTCGGGGTCCCGAGTGTCTGTCAGCTTGAGAGAAATGGTCATCTCCACGTCCGAGTCTCCACCAGAGAATACCAACGGCTTGAGGACCTCAAGGTCTTTTAGCTCGAACTCAGCCACCTGATCCCGGACACCCCTTTTCTCGCTCCATTTCGCGACGGCCTCGAGGGCCATGGCTGCATAGCCGGAGATGGGGAAGATCGTGACTGATTGTATCTCATGGTGCCGGAGCCAAGGGAGGTCATCCAATCTGACGATGTTCCTCCATGTCGGCTCTAAGTCGTTAGAATAAATCGCTTCGAGGCCTATCAGATCGTTTCGGGACGAAAAACTTCGGTATCTGTGCGCGTATGCGATGCGCGGTTCATGCCAGAACTTGTGCTGGTGGTTGAATGGATATGTTGGCAAGTCCGTGAGAAGAGACGGAAGCTTGCCGTTGGCACCGTAGTAGTAGTGGCTCGGGAAGTTGATGGCTTCCATGTTCACGACAGCACCGCGCATGAACAAGCTTCCTGCCAGGTCCAAAGTGGTCTGGACCGCATTCTTGCCTCTTGCCAGAGCAGAGCTGTAGGGCAGCCTGGAAAAGTCGCGACCAGTAGAGACGCTGGTTTCCCCCTTTGCCATTGTGGTTGCAGCCTTGAGGATCTGCTTTATGGGGCCTTGCAAAGCTGAGTGAGGGCCCAGCTCTACGAGCATGTCCAGATCTGCCTCGTTGACCATGCGGTCCAGAGCTTCCGAGAAGCGCACTGGATTTGTGAGATTGCGGACCCAGTACTCTGCGTGGGCACACTCCAGGCCATCGATTCTGTGGCCATACAGGGAAGAGAAGAACTCTGCCGGCTCATTGCCATTGCTTTGTGGCCCTTGCTCCATCTGCCGTACTATAGAATCTCGATATTCATCGGCTATCATGTTCATATGATGGCAGTGATACGCCGTGTCGACCTGCAGTCGCCGGCAGAACATTTCCGGATACTCGGACTTGAGCTGGTTTTCGAGAACTGTCAATGCGGTGGAGTCGCCCGAGATAGTAAGACTCGAAGGACTGTTGTAACACGCTACCGAGATCTTTCCTTGAGCCTTTGCGCTGTTGGAAACATCATCTATGAGCGGCTGGATTTCGGCAGCAGTGCCTCCCACTGCCATCATGGCTCCATCCAGGCCCGAGTGTCTCGCTTTCAAAACTGGCACGAGACGACCGCGATGATAAGCCGCTGCCATGGCTGACTCAAAAGAGAGTAAACCGGCCGTGTAGGCAGCTCCAATCTCCCCGCTTGAGTGCCCGACGACGGCAACGGGTTCTATATCCCAGGACCGCAGCAGGTCAACAAGGGCCAGTTGCACCGCTGTGCATGACGGCTGGCTGATGTGTGCTTCGCCAATCTTTGTGCTCTTTGCATCTCTCTCTAGAAGCTCATGGCTGAGAGAAAATTCCGCCCCTAATTGACGAAGACACTCATCAGAGCGATCTATAGCTGCGGCGTAAACGGGGTATTGATGATAGAGTTCTCGGCCCATAGCGTGCCATTGTGCGCCTTGTCCAGTAAATACGAAGCCTGTTCTTGGCTTCTCCGAGGACTGCTTGCACGGGATGACCTTGTCGATGTTGATGCTTTCTATGAGGTCGAAGGAGCTGTCGGTAGCAATCGCAGCTCGCCACTGTAGTAATGAGCGCCGTTGGCCCAGAGTGTATGCGAAATTATCCATGAGGTCTTTTTGGAAAATTTCCGGTCTTTGCTCAAGGTAGACAACCATTTTCTTCATGACTGCCAGCAGCGAAGCTTTGTCGTTTGCCGTCATAATGAACAACTTGGTGTTATTCGGGGCGACTGGCTTGAAATTTTGCAACTTCGGCTGCCTCGAAGCTGTGAAGAGGCGGAGCACCGACATGTTCTCTTGTTGCGGCGCTGCCTGGCTTGGTCTTGTTACTTGAGGCTTTTGGATGGAGGGAGCCTTGCCCACCACGACGTGGGCATTGGTGCCGCCGAAACCAAAGTTGTTGACGCTGATGTATTTTTTCGACTTCGGCCAAGGCTGTTGGCGCTTGAGAACTTTCATGTTCCACTCCTTCCACGGAATCTTCTCATTTGGCTCCTTGAAATCATGGTTGGGGAGAATGAATCCCCTTTCCAGCATCATCACGGCCTTGATCACGGCAGCAATGCCGGATGCAGACTCCAAGTGGCCAATATTGGACTTGATGGACCCAATGTATAATGGGTCCCGGGCTGTCCTACCCTGACCAAGGGCATTATGAATGGCGGTAGCCTCAATGGGATCCCCAACTTTGGTGCCAGTACCCTGAAGAAGAGAATTAGTACGTGTATCTTTTGGAACCGAACTTTTTCAAGTCTAAAATTGAAGGGTACACCGGTACATCATTGATGCATAGAGGATCAGGCCATCACTTAGCGCAACCCGCACGTACACGTGTCGATGACTAGTCTTCTAGGAATAGGTAGTACTAGATACTTACATGGCACTCAACGAAACCACAGTCTGCTGGCGAGATGCCGGCATCTCTGTAAACCTTGTTGATGAGGCGTTCTGATGTCATTAAATTAGTAACAAAGTATTGAACCGTTTCCTACGTATTTGACCACGTACCTTGTGCTGTGCCATTAGGCATGGTGATCCCTGGCGTCTTGCCATCTTGGTTGATCCCGGAACCATGGATGACAGCCCTGACAACATCGTTGTCCCTCAGAGCGTCTTGCAGAGGTTTCAAGACGATAACACCACAACCCTCGCCTCTGCCGAACCCAGTGCCTCGGCTATCAAATGCAATGGACCGGCCGGAATCAGACAGTAATCTGCTTGAAGAGAATGACGCCCAGAACTCCGGCAGCATGTTGAGATGACAGCTCCCAACAATTGCGTAAGTGGACTCTCCGGCTCGCATGCTCTGAGAGGCTAGATGCAGCGCCACGAGACTTGCTGAGCATGCCGTGTCTGCTGTGAAACTGGGGCCACGCAGGTCAAAGAAGTGCGAGATCCTGTTGGACTGCATCGCCTGGGCACACCCCGTGGCTTGATGCATGGGCATTGAGTCAATGTCGCGGGCCAGCTGGTGCTCATACTCAGACAAGCTGCCGCCAACGAACACGCCCACGTCCTTTCCCACGATGGAGTGCTTCGGGATTCCACCGTTCTCCAGCGCCTCGAACGTGCATTCCAGGAGTAGCCGCTGCTGGGGATCCATTGAGATTGCTTCCTTCTCGGTGAGCCCAAAGAACGGGGCATCCATTGACTTGAGGTCAACATGGGTCAGGAAGTTTCCCCCTTGGGCATGGTAGGCGCCCATCTTGCCTGCGTTCGGATGATAGTAGGCATCGTGGCTGAACCGATCCTTGGGGATGGGCCCAAAGCCTGTTCTGGCGCGGGAGAGCAGTTCCCAGAACTCTGCGGGGCTAGAGACGTTTCCAGGAAGGCGACAAGCCATACCCACGATGGCAATTGGCATTTCCTTTGGTGTTGAATGTGACTGTGGCAGTGTGCCGTTCACTCCATTGGCCTGCCCATGTGCAGATCCATTTTGAGAGTGATGCTGCCATGATTGGCCGTTGAAGGGGTAGTCCACTGGATTGCAAAAGTCAGACGGTGGAGTGACCATGATCGGACTTTCGGTGGTAGGCGAGGAGTCCGTGGTCGAACCAGAATTGCCAACAGCGGGCGCCATTTTAAGCTCGCAATTACACTATTACTCGAGGTAGAACCAGCATCCTCTAAATGTGTGAGAAAATCGGGAAATGGGAGGATTGGGGATGGACAACAAATTCCGGTGAACAAGATTTCCCAGATATGAGATGTGAGAATATACTTGATGAACAGAATTAAGTTCTGCTCCGCCCTAATTCTTTGCCTATATTGGTCGGTCTATCAATTCTTGGCAGGAGATTTGCAAGACAGAAGGTTTGACCTAAGGAGGCTCAGGAGAGTATCAAATTTGGGATCCACTCCTTCTCGCCACTGCCACTGGCAACGTTCCCGCCAATACACGGTCCCGGATCCCGTTTCCCATGTTCTTCGTTCCGTGTTTCCTGATGTTCTAGAGTACAGTCTATATTAGGTGCCCCAGGCTAGTACTAACCCGGAAGTCGAAGCGCTCCTTTGAATCGAGGAGCCAGAGTCTGTGTGTATCGAACATTGTGGCGTCCATGCAGCGATCCTCTACATGCCGAGAGTTTGCCTTGCACTCGTGCTGCTTGACTAGGATAATGTTTACATGACACGATGAATGTCACCTTTCATCTTGTCATGACCTGACGCGCGGGCAGTTAAGCGATCGTCCCATTAAATGCCAAGGAGTTTCGATTGGTGTTGGCTAGTGTGCAGCCACGGGCCGGGCGCGGCCCAAGCTGGAAACACCGGGGCTATGCTAAGCCGGGGGGCGGGTCAGGGGCATCAATGTCAAATCGGCCTAGAAGAATGGCTTGGACATGAGATTTGTCGCTCAGATGAATACTGTCTCGGGGCATGCAGCACCAGTGTTGCATTGTTGCACAAGCCGAGTACGACTGCCTGTGAGGCTTGATCTATCCAATGAACTGATTGGACTGGTGTCTTCGGCTGAGATCCTGAGATGTCAGTTGTACTGTATGCTTAATTTCGGATGGTGGGGAGAATGGCCCAAATGCACTCAGGACTCCACGGATGCAGTGGTGCTCCCTCTGCCGGGCTCAAATGTTGACTATTCATAGAGGCTGCGTGATCCCACCACTTCAGAAGATCTCAACTACATGATCTAATTTTAAAGTACATAATATTTGCATGCATTTGCTGTTCAAAGAGCGCCGGCGCCGACAACAGACTTCGAAGCACTTATCATTAGACCCGTCACGACCCTTCAATACAAACAAGATGAGATTTCTCTGTCTGCCCGGTGCCTACGGTAGTGCCGATGTGAGTCTAGCCCGGTCATCAGGGAGAGAGAAAAAATTCCTCTTGCTAATATCTGCTGTAGAAATTTCAAGTACAGTTAGGTATGAACGCATCGATGGTCCCCCCTTGAAGACCTACCTCTAACAAACGATGATTCGCCTTGATCAGCTCCGTTACTCAAAGAACTTACCGACGATGGCACTGCGTCATTCTACTTCTGCCACGGCCCATGCAAGGCCGTTCCGCCTCCAGGCTTCGAGGACTATTTCGGTCAGCCGCCATACTACAGGTTCATCGAGCCTGATGAGAAGCCAGACGCCCCTCGGATCATCAAAAAGGCCAAGAAAGACGACGTCCTTTCCCGTATCCGGGAATTCCCATCCTGGTGCGAGACTCCTGAAGACACCATGCGAGAGCTGATGCGAGAGGGCCTCGCAACATCTCACCGCAGCACCGACCGTGCTATCAAGTACCTCGCGGAAGTCATGGCCAAACATGGACCCTTTGATGGCATCATTGGCTATTCGGAAGGTGCGACGGTGGCAGCGACGATGCTTCTGCACGAGCAGAGGCTCTTCCGAAAGGTTGGGATTGAACCCATGTTCAAATACGCCATTTTCTTCGCCGGCTGGCCACCTGTTGATCCGATAACACATCACCTGGTTTTATCGGACGAGAACGAAGACAGGATAGACATACCGACCTTGCACATTGGTAGGATCCCTTCTCAATCCTTATCGGAAGTAATATTCTCTTCATTACAACTAATCGATCGTTTAGTGGGCTCCCTCGACCCATACATTGATGGGTCCATGGCATTGTATAACGTCTGCGATGCTGACACTGCCTACCTTTTCGACCATGCAAAAGGCCACACGCTCCCCCGCGACAGGGAGACCAACAGGGAAATTGGAGATATCGTACGAGAGGCAATCGAGGAGATGAGGGATGGGGGCGTTCTCCAATAACAAATCGCATCTTTGTCTTCTTTGAGAGCATAGACGGGGATTGGATTCGCGCCATCATTTACTGTACATATTACATGCAGAAGACACATCAATTATGGCATCAGCGACTTTAGCAATGTGGCTGAGACACTCTTGTTTACGGCCACGTGTGTGACTAATTTCTACGTAACTTTGAAAAAGCATTTCTGTGTCTCTCTTTGTCTCGTGTCACACACAAAATCTTCGTGACTCGTGTTACTGAGTGTGGAGTTTTGGTGCCCTGGACACGTAAAGAAACCCAGTTGCCTGAAGCGGTCGAGGACCGGGGTCATGATTGGTGAAACTTTATTCTCGGGAGTGGATTCAATATGATCACCATGATCATCCAGGCGATCAACTCTATTTCAACAACCTCATTTGTGCAAAATGCCGCAATAGCTTATTTCCGAGACCTACACACGTGAATCACACTTGGAGGATGCTTTCCGTGAGTGAGTTCGGAACCTATCGCATTAAATCACGCTGCTGATGACTCTTCTTCATGCAGTTTCTGGGGCTGAGGGTCCTCCTTTCGTTTTACCCAATATCCACAAAGTGGCTCAGCATGTTCCAAGGACAGCACCCGGGACCCTGACGGATGTGTGAGGAAACTGCTTTTGCAGACGGGTATTATCTCCAATACGATTACGATTGTTCTGCAATGCCGAGACCGAGTCTGGCTGGCAGATCGCCCAAGGTCCGTTCGCCACGTTTCATGATCGACGGCGTTGTGCGCTAATTACCTTCCCCACGGGACGCTCCTCAGCAAGACGGGGTCACTGACCAAAAAGACAAATCACGAAACAAACAGCCACATTCCCCTAGTGCTACCCCTTGGAATTCACCCAGCACCTGGCATGGTTTCGGATGCGTATCCGGGACGAGGGACAACCATCAGACGATCGCTATGGCACCTGTCACAAACAAATATTGCTACCGCAGTTATCACATGTCGGCGCGTAGGTGCCCAATTCTGCCTCGCCACCAAACCGGGCTGCGCCGTGGTCCGGTTTGAGCATGCTGAGCACGATCTTTACCGATTTGTCACACCACGAGTGGCGGTTCCTTTTCGGCACCTTGTAATTGCACAAGCGAGGACTACCACGGCAGCGAACTCTAAGCACCTCAGACACGTCTGATGTGAACTTGTGTTCAGAGCAGGCGCGTGGTGAACTGAGGCTATCATGACATCCAACGCACCAAACGCGCCGCCGGCAGCGCCAGCAGAAGCCCGCCTTTTTGGCATTACCATTCAGCAGAAACATATGACAACTGCGCTCAATTTTGCGGTAAGTTCGACCGTCTATGAATCAGTGATGCTGTAATATCCATCGTCAAACTCCTAACGGTAACAGAGAATCTTCACATACGCGACATCATGGGACAAATTCGTGTTGCTGCTGTCGATGTCGGCAGCCGCGGTGTCAGGCCTGTCAATGCCGTTATTATTTCTACTTTTCGGTATGTTCGGGACGCAATGTACCGCCAGCCCAATTTATAGCTTCATTGCCGAGTACAGTTGAGCTGATGTTGGTGGTGTTTATAGGAAAACTCACTGACGAGTTCACGGGGTTCTTCCGTCAGGGCACCGACGAGACTGAAGCAGTCTTCACCAGCATTGTCAACAAATACGTGTACGTCCTCGTTCCATGCTGTGGGCTTTCTAATACCGTATCAAATAGCTGAAAGACAGAATAGCTTGTACATAGTCTACATTTTTTTTGCCAAGGTCTGCCTTTTGTACATCTCGAATGTAAGAAACTTCATATGCCCAGTTGCACGAGGAAAGTCAATACTGATATCTACGGGAAGATTGGGTTCCGAACAACAAGTCTACGAATATCATCAGCGGTCAGACTAGCCTACCTCCATGCTCTCTTTCACCTGCCCATCTCGACGCTAGATATGATTCCGCCGGGGCAAACCGCCGCCATTGTCACGATGACGGCCAACTCTCTGCAATCCGGGATCTCCGAGAGGATGGGCCATCTCTGCTCAAGTTTGTCAGTCGTGGTCACAGGGGTGATTCTATCCCTTGTTTTTGACTGGGCCCTCACCATAGTCGTTGGTCTGGGATTGGTCGTGGTAGTATTCGTATATACCTCTGCCACTTGCGCCGTGTCCACGAAAATGGCTGAGATACAAAACGCCGACATCCAATCTGCTTCTGTTGCCACTGATGCACTCACATCCATGAAGATGCTGGCAGCTTGCGGGGCAGAATCTAAAATAGTGGACCGGTACTCGGAAGTCGTTGACAAGACTCGACGAATCGGTGCTCAGATGGCGTGCCTGTTGGGTGTCCAGCATGGACTGAGTAAGTGATGGTCACATGCTGTCTGATCCATTGCTGGATCTGCGCCCTTTTTAGCCCTGCGATGTTCCAATGCTAACGCATGCTTCTTGCAGTCTATCTCGCCATCAACATGTAGGACCCAAACCCAGGCCCTAGTGAATAACCACTCTCACAGGCCAAGTGACCTGCTAACAGTGACAATACAGAACTTTTGCACTTGCTTTCTGGGTCGCTCTCCAAATGTATCAGTACCAGCTAGGTGCAAGCGGGCCCCAATCTGTGATAGTGTATGTTCAAACTACCTACTACAGTGCTCGTCTTTCAGACTAACGACTACCAACAAGTGTACTCCTATGTGTTATGACTATTGCCTCTTCAGTGGGTCAGATCACAGGCCCCTTGACTGCAGCGTCCCAAGCTGCTGAGGCATGTGCGATTTTTCACACCATCATCGACGCCCCCAGCACAACTTACGGCACGGATGTGATAGAGAATACTGGCGCAGAAGACCTTGTGCTACACAATGTTCATTTCACCTATGCATCGCGACCCGATGTCAAAGTATTGGACGACCTTTGTGTTAGATTTCCCGCGGGCAAAGTTACTGCTATCGTCGGTCCATCTGGATCTGGAAAGAGTACTATAGTGGGGATCCTACAACGATGGTACGAATTCAATGGGGATCCAGTCACCAATCCTACCGTAAGCCGGGAACTCCTGCTCATGATCATACTCGACACCCTCTCGGCAATTTGGGTCACTAATCGTGCATTAGGTCCTCTGGTTCCGTCACGGGATAGTTGCCATCGGTAAGCGCCTAGTATCAGAGCTTGATGTAAAGTGGTGGCGAAACCAGATTGGTCTGGTCCAACAAGACAGTGTCCTCTTCAACACAACGATCTACAAGAATGTAGAGTATGGTCTGATCGGAACACAATGGGAGGATGCAACCGACCATAAGAAGGCCATGTTGATCAGAACTGCCTGTGAGAATGCTTTCGCCGACGAGTTTATCTCGCGGCTCCCAGAGGTATTTGCGGTGTTCTTTGGCGATGCATTGGGTGCGACTTCTAATCACTGTCACAGGGTTATGATACCATGGTTGGCCAATCAGGCCTGAAACTGAGCGGCGGCCAGCGCCAGCGGATCGCAATTGCTCGTGCCATCGTCAAACAGCCGAAGATCCTAATTCTTGACGAGGCGACATCTGCCATTGACGTCCACAGCGAGCAGATAGTACAAGCAGCGCTGGATCGCGCGAGCCAGGGGCGAACAACCATCGTGATTGCACACCGTCTCGGGACAATCCAAAAAGCTGACAATATCGTTGTTCTACGCGGTGGTCGAGTCGTTCAACAGGGGTCGCACCAAGATCTGATGAGTCAGACAGATGAACCGTATCACTCTCTAGCGACGGCAAAGTCCGTCAATGCGGGCGAGGCTGTGTCCGCTGGCGCCAGCAATTCCACTCATGACGAGAAAGTTATTTCTTCGCCGGCAGAGAACCCAGATGACGTCGCGGATGCGTCGTACTTCGAAGAGAAATCGGGTGACCGAAAAGTAACCCGACAAAGTGATTTAGAAAGCGGCACAGGTGATGGCTTCAGTGATGACGATGGTTCCGAAGGCACTCTTCTTGGTGATGGTGATATCGAAGAGGGCTCACGACTACTGGTGATGAAAAAGCCCGAAGACAACCGCTGTGGAAGTGTCGGCACTTTGCTGTATGAACAGCGAACAAAATGGATTCCATACAGTCTAATCGCACTCGCTGCGGTTGGCGCAGGCTGTAAGTAGAAGTGGAAACCCCAGCGTGAGTGGACTTTCTCAGCGACAATACTGACCTCACATATGACACAGCAAGTACGCCCTTTCAGGCATTCATCTTCGCCAAATTGATATCCTTGTTTTCATTCTGGGGGCAAAGCTTGTCGACCCTCACCAACTACTGGTGTGGCATTTTCATCTACCTTGCCGCTGCCGCTGGTTTAAGCCATCTCGTGCTGGTCTGGTCGACCACCTCAGTTGGTTTTGTAAGCCCCACTCCTTTTTGGAGATTCCCAGTCATGGTATTCATACCATCGATGCGAATATCTGAGCTTTAAGTAATTGCGCTGCTATCATTCGCCGCTAACTACTCTATATAGGCCATTACGCGTGCGTATCGCAAAGAGTATTTCGGCAACATCCTGAGCAAGCCAATGTCATTCTTTGATGACAGCCAACAGAACTCAATAGGAGCGCTGGTCGGTCGCCTCGCTGCGGACCCCTTCCAGATCCAACAACTCCTGGGTGCCAATATGGCAGCCATGCTCGTTTCTTTTATCAACGTGCTGGGCTGCGTAGCAATATCCCTGGCCTTCGGCTGGAAGCTGGCCCTCGCGGCCTTCGGCACCTCGATGCCCGTCATCATCTTCGCCACTGTCTACCGAATCCGGCACGAGCAAAGGCTTGACGCGATGGGAGCCACCGTGTTCGCCGAGAGCGCTGCCTTCGCGGCCGAGAGCATAGCGGCCATGCGTACTGTCTCGAGCTTGACTATGGAAGCAAGCGTGTGCAAGCGCTATGATGACGTCCTGCGGAATCATGTGAGGGATGCATTCCGCGAGGGTGTTCTGTCGGTGTGGCTGTTCTCTTTTAGCGACAGCATTGCTTTACTCTGCATGGCGTTTGTTCTTTGGTGAGTAGGACCAGCCTCAAGGCTATACCGTGCGCACAAAATTCTGAATAGTTCGGGATTTCAGGCTAGGGACGCGCCTGTTGGCAAGCCACGAGTACACCCCATTTCAGTACAGTAGGTTCTTGTCTTGTATCCTACGACAATCCAGCCGCTGATTTATCCAGTTCTCGTTTACAATGCTGTGGTACAAGTACGCTCTATGCTCTCACAAACACTCTTGCAACGGTCCCGTACTAACACCACTTCGCTCAGGGCGCTTTGGCTACCGGGGCATGGCTGGGTTTTGGACCGAGTACGAGCACTCCTTGTCTCTGTTCGGAGTGAGAGGCTGAATTGCTAACATCCATTTCTCTGCGCAGACATTGCCTCAGCGACGGCCGCTGCCGATCGCGTACTGGCGGCAAGAGAAGATCAGGATGATGGTGATTTTCCAACCTTCGACAATACAAGAGGTGATGATGAGTATACTGGCGAGTCGGAGAAAGGCATCACGATCGACTTTAGAAATGTCTGGTTCAGCTATCCTACAAGACCCGATGTCCCTGTGCTGAAGGGGTTAGATCTTCAGGTAGGCTGTCCCACATATTTGATTTCCCTCTCATCACAGCTGACTGACTGATTCACTTCTCGCAGATCCGCAAAGGAGAAGTGGCAGCGATCGTGGGTCCTTCAGGATCGGGTAAAACCACCGTCATTTCGCTCATTGAGCGGTTCTACCGTGCTCAATCCGGGGACGTACGCTACAACGGCAGATCCATTGACAATCTTGACCTGGCATCCTACCGGTCCGACTTGTCATTGGTAGCACAAGAGCCATGTCTGTTCAGCGGCTCTGTCCGTGAGAACATTATGTTCGGGGTCGCCCGACGTGAGTCAAGGCACGAAGACGAAATGGGCGACGAGGAGCGCGTGCATACGGCAGCCCGCGCTGCTGGCATACACGATTTCGTGTCGTCACTGCCTGAAGGCTACGAGACCGATATAGGCACAGCGGGTGTTGCATTGTCAGGTGGCCAGAAACAACGCATCTCCATTGCGCGTGCGCTCGTCCGCAACCCCAGCGTTCTACTCCTTGACGAGGCAACCAGTAGCCTGGACAGCGAGACGGAGAGAAAGGTTCAGGAGGTATTTGATGCTGAGAGAGGGAAAAGGACCGTTCTCATGGTTGCGCACCGACTTGCGACTGTGCAAAATGCTGACGTTATTTTTTTGATGATTGATGGCGTAGTAGTGGAAAAGGGAAACCATGCAAGCTTGCTCCGCAAACGAGGCATATATTATCAGATGGTTAGTGTCTTTAAAACTCGGCCGTACTTGGTCCTATTACTAACTCATTCTATAGTGCCAGTCTCAAGCTTTGAACAAGTAGACCTTTTTGATTTTTACTGGATAACTAGGTGTTAAAGTATACAATACTGCATTTCCTTCCCACGTGACGGCGTTTGCAAGATGCCTATGATGATGAGTATTTCCCAAGGGACCCATTCTATACAGGTGTTTGGCTCTCAGCGCTTGATCTCTGATCCATTTTATAAAACTTGTGCATGGCTGTTAGATAACCTCATTTTGAGTCGCACGTCCTAGCCATTCAGAGGTGTGCAGGGAAGGCTCTTTCGTTCGACAGTTCAAAACTGCAACCATTCATCCACAAGGGCATTTCAGCATGAGAAGCATGACGAGGTTGGCGTTCTGTGGAAATCCCAAACGCCCTGAGATCCCAAACACCCTTCATTCGGCGCACGGTCCTAGCAGCGCCGGGTGATGGCAGTGGCTGAGACCTGCTCACTGTATCACTGGTTAGTCTCGCGTTTGTTTACTTTTCTTTTCTTTTCTTTTCTGGGAATGGGCTCTCACTTATGTCCTTCTCAATTTTAGCCAGCTTTGCATGCTCAGCCTTGAGCACATCCCGCAGGACGGCAATGTCGAGCTCCCTGTCTTCAACCATTCCTTCAACCCTGTGAAGCTCCTGCTCCAGGGTCTGACATGTTATATGCAATGACTTGCATCCTTCCTCCAAAGATCTGATTTTCGCCGGGTACAACTGTGCTTTGAAGAGTCTTTGTTCCAGAGCCCTGGCTTCCTCCAGGGGCAGGTATATTCCTTCAATGCTTGCCTTGTCATCTGCCTGACGTTCGAATTCGAGGGGAATCACATCACTAGAGTGTGAAAATGGTTCATGATCAAGCCAGAATTGACGAGTTTCAGGACTACGTTGAAGTTGCGGGCGAGCCTCAGCTCGCGGTGCGGCGCTCTCGGCGTTATGAATGACGGCTGCCGGCGCGTGGCCCCGCCGATGCGGCCTCCATAAACGTGGCAGCTTAAATTGGAAGAATTTATTCATTGAGGGATTTGATGTGTAATCGTCGTTGAGCGTACGTGAAAGCAGGATTCGGCACGGCACTGCTGAATGCTGACACTCCACGTTGGTGTAGGTACAAATACTTTGCACTTCGGGCTCTTTCGAGTTTTTTTAACACAAAGTTTTGTAAAATTGGCAGCCTGTGATTTTTTACTGGTCAAATTCATAGTGCAAACTATATCTCCGTCGTGTCTAATACGATCAATCCTTTTCGACCAATTCATTTTTGTTGCCTGGCTGAAGCTAATAGTTTGGCTTAGCGCCGTACACCTGACAACTCTATACAAAATTTGAAGTATGAGACTGACGAGACGACCTACAAGTTTCACTCCAGCGATGGCTTTTTACAGTAGTAAGGTGTCGGTAAACACCATTTTCATGACTGATAATTTGAGGTGAGGCCTTCGCTAGTTATTTGCAGCATGACACTAAACTATACCAACCGGTTCAGCCGGCTTTTGGCCTGCATCAACCTTCTAGCCGCCTTCTAGCCGCCTTCTGGCCGTGTTGTAGAGGCTCCGATGAGCGTCAAAAATTCATGAATGATTAGGGCATGATGCACCTCTACGGTGCGACAGACTTCAGATACGATCAAGTTATCAAGGTTCTATTACACTGCTAGCCACAATAGCGTATCCGGCCAAAAGATCATAATAGCCAATCGCAGATTGGTCATTCCTAGCAGTATATAGAGTCGTCCCGTCACACAAGGCAGAAATGCCTGGTGCGCATCAGAAAGAGAGCTCTAATAATTAATTCTTCTGCTCTTGTTGGGTAGATGGGTAATGTTTCTTGGAAACCTCATGCCTGGGGATTAAGGCCTGGGCTGTGCAAAGCTATAGTAATGAATTATAATCGACAGACATTACGTGATGTTATTACATGATTAGCTTGCATTCATGGGATTATTTAGCCTGTTCCAATTCCTCTACTTAGTCGAAACGATATTAAATATCCTAGTGGGATGAAATAATAGGTATAGCTTATAAGCCGTTGGTTTTATAATGTATTAACTTAAACAGTGACTATTCAGTGAGCTGCAGGCAGCAGACACTGCTGGCCGCTGGATCCTCGCCAATAGAGCAAGACATGCCTGAAGATGGACAAGTGCTAAACCACCTCATCACATATTTGAACCTTCCCCTCAGCCTCTTTAAGTGGTCTAATGGATCTCTTGGACCATTGACCTCTCTTTTCTGCTATACCAACACTGTTCCTCATCTTCGTCTGGTGGTCACATATTAGCAGGCAGCCAGGACCATCGCATGAAATCTGACCCAACCTACTCCGGCTTCAAACCCCAAGACATCCTCGCAATCACTATCGCAGTTCTCTTTTTCACTTTTCGTCAAGCTTCCAGCCGAGCGTCAGCTTGAAATTTTATCCCAATGCCATACCAATGACCGCATCTGCCTCTCGCTCCCATCTCATTTTCTCCGAAATCTGACGCTACCTTTGATTCCAAGCCAGCCATCGTTGTTGGCTTTTCACCAGAACGTACCCTAAGGGGAGGTATAGAGCTCCTCTGGCGTTAAAATTATGACAGAGGTCTCCCAATCCGCTCTTTCGCACCGGAAGCGGCGCCATCTGTACTTGTATCAGGATATGGATCGCGTCGGAGCTCACGCCCCTTGCTTCGTCCTGGACCATCCACTGTACTGGCTCCCGCGCGGGAGCGATTACTATCCCGTCGAGCATCCGATCTGTCACCAGCGCAACTGCGCTCACTGTTGTTGTACTACTTACCCTCTCCACGTAAGGCTGAGGAACTGGATGGGGGACAGAAGATTCTGTTCCCTTCGCTACAGGTTCACAGCGCGGTTGCACATCAAAAAGTACAAGGGGAGATGTGAGTGTCACCCACAGTGGCTGGCCTCCGATTTGAAGCCTTCAGCTCACAATTATTCCCATTTCAGGTTTGCATGGCAGTCCTCCTACCCGCCGTGTCCCTAATCATCGCTGGTCAGTCAAGAAAGGCCAACGGCACAGAAAAATCTGGCATCGCGGCTCGTGAATTTGCACAGTTGAGAAATCGGGTACCCAGCGCGTGATACGACTGCAGATGTCAGCCGAAGAAGAAATGTGACGGTGGTGTAGCGATGTGTTGATGTGAGTATATTTGGGCCTAAAACAACAATCATCATGAAACAGTTCATTGTATAAGACTTCAGGTATCCGCAGAGTAATAGATGTATAGCGCAGAGTACAACTAATCATCTCTTACATTAACCCCCACTGCACAAAATGCACCCACTCCCACTCCCAAAACACCTACTCCTAGAACACCCACACTACCCGACTCTCATACTATCAAACTTTTTACTTCTCACTTTTTATGAACCGCTATGTAAAGTAACAGTAGTAATTATTTTCATTTTTGTAATTGAATGTGCTTTCACATTGTTTATCTTTTGGTCTGTGAATATCTGAACTCTTATATAATCACCCTATTCCAGGGCTCAAGGGCACAGTTATCTGCAAGCATATGCTGCTACGCCAGAGCCTGAACTAGTAAAAGCAATTGTTAAATGACAAAATCGGTTTGCCCAAATGTGATCACTGTTTCAAGGAAGACCGCTTATGCAGAGTTTGAGCACAGCGGGTATGTTTCAAAAAGCAATATCGAGCTTTTCTATTTTCTTTTCAATTGAAGGTCTTGAATTTGACCTCTTCTCAGCATCTCGTTCCGAGCTCGTCGAGTACTCAGTCACTTTGCGAATGCCGGACTCCCTTTTCTGATCTGTGGAGACAATCCTTTCCTGGCTGGAACTGCAGTCGTCCAGTCGGAGATCGCCGCCGGTTATTTGCGTAGTAGTATGAGATTGGAGGTAGCGTAGGCCTCGATCCTGATACATGGTTTTGGAGTATGGATGCACGGGGTATTCCTGAGCGGTGGTGATGCCCGTGCCGCTATTCGACAAAGTCTTGAACAACGGCCTCAAACATGGTAGAGATGCAGCAACTATACCAATGTTGAGCTCGACACTGTTGTTCGTGAAAATGAGTCAGTTCAATACAATTTTCAAGTGTTCGGCAGGGTTTCAGGGTGGAAGACATGGAAGTATGTCCAAAAGCAAGTGTTCTTACGTAGTCCTTATGGTCAACGCCGTTGCATCCCACAGATTGTCAGTGTTGCTGCTGTAATTCTCAATATATACTGTCTTGATGATTGCTGCACCGGAAGCACTAATTCGCAAGAAATCAAATTTCAGAATTTCGTTCCTCAATGGATTATTCCTCTGTGAGTCCACTTACAAGATCCCCAAGCTCATCAACACCACCAAAGATATCTTTCGTCTGGTGTTGATCTGTAATTTCCAAAGTATTGCTATAGGAAGAGTGGCGAACAATATGTGGCTGGTGATTGAAACCAATGATAGGCCACAGTGCGTCAGAGATGTTTGCCCCAACAAGATTTCATTTTGATACCGCTTTTCTAGGTGCAGAGTCTACTTACCAGCACTAGCCCACCCAAGTGCATGCATTACCTCGACTGACCAGCAGACTGTTTGCACCGAGTCGTCCTAGATGACTCTGATATTCTCGCATTGAAGCAAAAGGGTAATGAAGCAGGAGAGCGTCCAGACGAATATGAAAAATATGGCGCCATAGATGATTTTGCGGTGGACGACATTCGGGGTGACGC
Organism: Diaporthe caulivora; assembly: GCA_023703485.1. Lineage (NCBI taxonomy): Eukaryota > Fungi > Ascomycota > Sordariomycetes > Diaporthales > Diaporthaceae > Diaporthe > Diaporthe caulivora. The sequence goes on from JAMPTR010000005.1 coordinate 600,176, forward strand.
GAAGCAGAAAAAGACCGATGGACACCTTTACCATGCAAGGTGACCAAAGAAAAAGCACTTGGCCCACGAAGTTCAACTCCAGTACCATCTGTATAGCTGGAGCGTCCAGGTAGTCCGCGTGTCTCCCGGCACCGTTTGCGACTTGGCCTAGGGTGACATACATACCCGCCAACGAAAGCAACTTGGTGAAGCGTACGTCAGCATAGAAAGCAACCGTGTGAGAGCGCGAAGCCCGCGGCAAGCGAAGTTTCCATCGCTTCACTTCTATAACTATGCGTTGGGAGTCTGTCCTACCATTGTGCCAATTATAACCCAGTCCTGTTCAAAACAAAGATCAGTTGAGGTTCCCAAGCAGTTTTCATCGTTTCTCCGGCCACAAATCGCTTACATCTGCCCCAAAAGATTTCAATAATCTCACTCGACACCATACACGGAGTGACACTATTAGAAATGCCATGCCAGTCAAAGACACGCAAACAGCTGAAAGGGAGGGGCCCTTGTTCACGTCAGGCTGATCGGCACCGGGATGATTAGCTGCCCAACCGGTTGACACGATCTTGAAATCAGCGTGTGCGTGATAACTGCAGTCGAGGTGTAATATTGAAGGTGGGTTTCAGATATCGACGAAATATCATCGGTTCCGATGCAGATTCAGGATCCAAAGAGGTTGAGAGCCATCGGATCGCCTTCTTCAGGATACAGCTGTTTTTTCATTATGTAATCATGTCAGTTTTCGTTCATTTTACATGCCTATGGACCCACAGCATATGCGCAGTACTTCAAGAGGCGTGCTGGGTCTTGCCCGCGATGTGGCAACTAAACTACCGTGTCCAGTTTACTTAGCCGTAATACGCCAGAGTTCATGCAGGATGTCAAAGTAAGTAGGATTTGGTTGGATCGGAGGACGTCATCTACTAACAAACGAGCCGGTATGTACCAGTTTTTGGCTCTGCTACCCTCCGTATGAAAGCATCGCCTCTAGGCTTCCAAATTGCAGGGAGTTGGTTCTCCATCGATATCAACAAAAGCGTCAAGAGCTCATGTCGGCAGGAAAATGCTACGGTGTGTCGGGCGGGCAAATTGAGCTTGGCCGTTGCAGCATTTTCAGACCCGCACACTCCAGGGATTCTTCCGGGGCTTTTCCTTAACAAGTCTTTCGGCCCCGAGATGATGTTCTCGAAGCCGGTGGTATTTGGTCACGTTTGCACGTTTCCGAGCTTGCAAAGCGCCTGCTGCCTTTAGAAATGTAGGGATGGGTATGCCTAGGCTTGCAACTGCGCACCGTCGTTGGTGCTAAGGTGCCTTCCCCTAGCACCAACAGCATTTCAGGACATTGCCCACTGCGAGTCGAATCGCTGAGCTCGACGGATGTGATGTACCAAAGCGAACGGTGTGCAGCCGAGGCCCGAAGTCTCCAATTTGTGGCGTGTTTTGAAACTGAAGACAAGGGACTTCCGGGATATTAATGATGCACAAACAAGAAAGTGGCATGATGCCCAAAGTTATGCTTGAAAAATACCGAGGACTGAATGGAATTCTGCCTTCACGGAGCCGACTTTTACTTAAGGACGAGTTCTTTTACAAGTCTCATTGGCTATTGATCATTCACTTCGGATATCGCATGGTCCATCATCTTGGCCCAAGCAGTCAGGAACAACCTTCGTTCCCGACCACTAGGCCGGAATATCTCCGTGGACCTCCGGAGCAATTCCAACCTGGCTGGTGGCAACAGCTTCTGATGGGTCTCGAACAAGTCAGCCATTACTGGATTCATGCAGCTTGCTCGGGCGGAAAGAAATGCAAAGTCTGCCTGTGTGCTTCAGGTGTTCGTTGAATAACATGGTCTGAACATCCTGGTAGGCACCACAGCGAGTTCCAGGCTTGAGGGTGAATCTGGCAATGTGGAATGTCGTGCAGTCAATTGCCGTCCACCACCGCAAACAATTGTTAGACTGGAATCAGAATACAGGGTGGGGGCATAGCAAAAAGAGTACAGTCTGTACAATTTGATATCAAGATGTGGGCCAGATCACTCTCTCCCCTGCGCTTGCATCTGCGGGTCGCCCCAAGGGGCGAATCAATGTAGATTAGCTGCACATTAGGTAGCGACCAGGGTGCATTGATACAGTCGGCTTTCTGCTGCAACCGACGCTTTCCAGGCGACGTTCGGTTCTTCCCCTCGCCCAAGCATAGCCTGGGCGTGAGCGGATGAGCAACTGTCCCAGTCCCTCCTCTCGCACAGCACCTATTTCGAAAATGTCCCTGCCCCGCCTTCAATGCTGGGTTCTGGCTGCCACTGTTATCGTCGGCATTGCGAGCGCGGCCTCAGCAAACGTTGGGGCAGACGATACTGAGTACGCGCGACTACAGGCCGTGGGACAAGCATCCTATGAGACGGCTTTGGGAGCATTGGCGGGTAACAGCTCATGCAATGCGGAGAAAGTTGTCATTCGCCGGTCCTGGTGAGTGACAGGAAAACGTTCCTCCAACGGCTCCGTCGCGCAGGGTTGACAAGAATGACTTAGGGACGTATACACCCGCGAGGAGCGCTTGGATTACATTCAAGCAGGCAAATGTCTCCAGTCCACCAAGTCAATCACGCCTCCGGAGCTGGGATCTGGTATTAAAACCAGATTTGACGACTTCGTTGGCACTCATATAAACCAGACTAACAGCATCCGTCTCACTGGGAACTTTTTGTCGTGGCACAGATACTTCATCTGGCTCTACGAGCAGGCGTTGCAACAAGAGTGTGGATATGAGGGGACAATACCGGTATATCGCTGCCAGCGCCAAGATGAGGACTTCGATCTCTCTTCTCTTCACGCATCCCACACATCCTACATCATTGCTTGCTGACAATTTCATGATCAAGTACTGGGACTGGCCGTTAACTGCAATCAATGGACTGGAACAGTCACCCATATATGACGGCAGTGACACATCCATGTCAGGCAATGGGCAGTACATCGCAGACAAACCTGATTCTTGGACAATGGGCGTCACACCACCTACTGGTAGTGAAGGCGGATGCGTGTACTCGGGTCCCTTCGCCAACTACACCGTGAAACTGGGTCCCGTGGATCTCGTTCTACCGGGCAATACCTCGTCGGCGAAACCTCACAACGACACGGGCGCTCTGTCCTGGAATCCACGCTGTCTCAAGTGTGACTTGACCTACTACATCATCCATAGCCACAACAGCGCGACTCAGGTGTTGGACACAATACTTCTGTGGGATACCATCTCGGACTTCCAACTCTCACTGCAAGGCATCAACATCACGACCGGGGCAAACTATCTTGGCCCCCACGTCGGTGGTAAGTCCGCCTTGATTGTCACTCGTAAATGAGCGAAACCTTGTTTACAAAATGCCCTAACCACAGGGCAATGAAAAGAGGCCACTGGTCCATGGGTGGTGACCCGGGCCGAGACCTGTTCGCATCGCCAGCCGACCCTGCTTTCTACCTCCATCACACCATGCTTGACCGAGTCTGGTGGATGTGGTAAATGCAGTCCCCCGCGGAGCGATCGTCGGGACCGACGGCTGTTGAGGGTACCATCACGTTTCTGGACAACCCTCCTAGCAGGAACGCGAGTCTCGATGACTACAACCATTATTGATACGCCGCTGGGCCGCCGAGGCAGATCAGGGAAGTGGTCAGCACGACGGCTGGGCCTTTCTGCTACTCTTACCAGTGATTCTTGTAAGGGTCTAGACTGAGTGTCACACTCTAACGTCTATTTTCTCTATGAACAAGAAGACTTCTCTGGGGAGATAAGTCTTTCCCCTTTGACTAACGTACAGGTTCCTACTGATCTATATACTTGGTTGTCGTCCTTCGCGGGTCCTTCTTGTAGATGCTAGCAGGTTCTGTGGGGAATCGTGCTGTGGGTCAGTGGGTCGTACGAAGGGCCCTGGCCCTGAGTTCTGTTGACAAGGGTCCATCCCATTACAATTCTGAAGCTATTCCGGTGGTTCCGATCGAGAGTGTAGGATTATTAGTTCATATATCGCCTAAGAGTCTCAAGCCTTTTATGACGTTTATGGCCTCTACGTAGAACTTAAACAATTTTTACATAACTAACGATTGGCTAGATCTATACTATTCTGCCATCTATTTCTGCTTTTTAAAGTATCTGTCTGCCTATTAGAACAGGCAAAGGGCATTCTTGAGCTCGATAGGTGGTCATTCCCATTGATCTTGACTGGCCAATACTATCAGTGCCTCTTCGCTTTACCAATATTATTTATATACGTACCCAACCATCACGAGCTTTATTCAAGAATACGAATATATGTACCGGTAAAGACGAATGGTATAGCGATAAAGGTTTTAGCAGCCAGTTAGTCAGGAGCCCTTTCGTCCCCAGAGCCTTCTTTTTTTGGAAAACAAAAAGAAGAAACAAAAGGAAAAAAAAAGAGATATAATTAAAAAAAGAATTAAATAAAATTAGAATAAAAAAGGAAAGAAATTGAAAAAATAAAATAAAAAAGATCAAACTAAAACTAGAAAAGGAAAAAACTAGAAAATAATTGAAAATAAAAAGAATTGAAAATAAAAAGAATTGAAAAGAAATTTAAAATATATATATATATGAAAATAATAACAAATGCTAATATTTGTTTTAATTATTGAGTTTCTAAAATTCCCATAATTCTTTTTTTTTAAAAAAAATTTAAAAGGGGGTTTGGGCAGGAAGGGGCTTAAGGGAGGAAGGGGGTTTAGGGATGAAGGGGGTTTGGGAATCAGAGGCTACTGATTAAGATGTATCGGTGTATCATCCGTTTTTGCTGCTGCTAATATACGTGTTCTTATTTAATCATCTCCATGCCTTGGCTATCAATTGACAGAGCCCAGTCCTCGAGGCGTCCCCAACCAGCTGCCGGCCTGGCTATGTTGCACGTGCCAATGGCAATGGCATATGCGTGAGCCCAGTTCGCTATTCAGACGGATGTTTATTGGCGAAAGCCGAACCAGACCAAGAGGCGAAAAGTAGTTCTACCTATGAACAAGTTACGTTATCGGCCTCGTCGGGTGCGAACATCCACTTGAATTGTTGACCCACATGGGCGCGGTGCAGATCCATTCGTCATTTTGACGATACAGGCATTCAATACTGGTCTTGTACGGACACACGTTTCATCTTATACTTCTGTTCTTTTCTTCCGCTTTTTTTTCAATGAATATGGCTTTAATATTCTGCGATATGCGTGTCTATATGATGGCCTCATGTAAACAACGGGGCTCATAGGATGACGATGCACGGCGTGATAGCACAACCGTACAACTTCGAATGGGGTTCTCAGCCATATCATAATCCTGTGACAAATAATCAGAAAGCCAATTCTCAGTTATTCGACGATTTTGGTTTTATCCCGTTAGGTATGGTAATTTGGTTGCGTCATGATAGCCGAATACATCATAGGCCAAGGGGCACGATGGGCAAGCAGAAAACATGGGCCACAGCACATTGTGACACTGCTGTATTAAAGAAAAGGCACATCCGAAGTTCTGAGAATTCCAGCCTACAGAAGCAATTGTGTACAATACATGCATGCTTTATTTGGCACGCATCGACCATGGATTCAGTCAACACCTTCCCACCCCCGGAGTTAGCACGCCTCGTCTCCCAAGCAGGTGTCGCCAAATCCCGGCTGAGCTATCTGGAATATGCCATCAAGACCTTTATGGGCGGTGTTTTTATCTCGCTCGGCGCTCTCACAGACCTCGTCATCGCCTCAGGCTGTGCCGGTCTCCGCGAATCGAACCCAGCTCTCGCGACGATGATCGCCGGCTTTACCTTCCCGCTCGGCCTTGTGCTCATAATACTCACGAACATGGAGCCCGTCACCAGTAACATGTTAATCATGCCGTTTACCTTGTTCCAGAGAAAGATTACGCTGTTCGACTTGGTAAAGAAATGGGTCCTTGGCTACATCGGCAACCTCGCCGGTTCACTCTTTATCGCTGGCTTCCTCGCGTGGTGGACCGAGACACTATCATCGGACGTAGAGATAGCATACGTCGTACCCCAAGCGGATGGGAGGGTCAATGTAGGCTGGGGCGCCAACTTCCTCCGGGGCATCGGCTGCAACTGGTTCGTGGCGTTGGCGCTGTTCCTCTCTCTTGGCAGTGTCGAGTTCGTCAGCAAGATCTACTGTATCTGGATCCCCATTTAGGCCTTCGTCATCCTTGGCTACCAACACAGCATCGTGAACTTTTTCCAAGTGCCTCTGGGAATGTTCTATGGGACAAACTTCGGCGTCGGCAAGTTCATATACCAGAGTGCGACACCGGTGACGTTAGGGAATATTGTCGGTGAAATGGTATTTGAGACTTTGGTGTTTTGGTATCTGTATGGGAGACATGACGAGTCTCAGCACAAGGAGGTATCGTTGAATTCAGATAGCAGGAAGGATCATATTGCCAAGGATATGGAAGCAGGTACTGGGCTACGGGAAGACCGAACCAGCGACGGAAGTGTGGATAGAGCGGAGCGCCTTACGACAGAAATAATATGGCTGGTGCTGTTTGATGCTTGTCGGTCTGGCCACACGGCACTCGGAATTTCGACGCATTTGGTCGATGTGGACTGCTAAGTAAGCCCCTTGTCCTCGCTCGGCGTCAACCGAATCAATGCCTCGGGAGTGGGGGGCGGAGGGGGAAGGGGCAACTCGTCCTTCGATGCGTGGGCAAGGAACGGAGCACCGTCGAACACGACAAATCATCGCAGAACATTGAGCCATTGAGCAAAATCAGCTTGTACCGACTACATTGAGCCAATGCGCATCAGGAAACTTGAGGCTGGGACTGTTTGAAGATATCCTTGAAAGCGTCAAAGACTGAAGTCATCACTTGAAGCGGCCTTGATGTACATACTCCCGGGACTCATGAATAGGGGTGCGAGAAGAGAAGACAAGGTCAAGTAACAGTCATGACTGACATGCCACAGTCCACTATTCATGAGTACTTGAGAGATGTTCGTTGGCCTCGGCGGCAAGGGCAAAATCGGGTTTCGTGTGGCATACAGCTCGCACATGAGGTATCACAGCGAGTGACCCAATCCTGAAAAGCATAAAACTCACGGATCGTGTTGCGTGCCCAATGAAGTGACACGGACATGAACTGGAACATATTCATTTCAAATTTTCCCTGTCTCCTGTCGAGGCCTCACCGCCAGGTGTAGGGGATAACTTCGGGTGGCGTCCCCCTTTCGGCACAATGTTGTGGCGCTCAGACCGGAAAATATGTGCGCTTGCTCAGTCAGGAGAGGGCAATTGTGTCCAACAGCATAGTTGAGCTGTTGGCGTCTCCACCCCGAGCACAATACACACGGGCTCTGCATGCCAGGCAAATATAAGCATAGCCCCATAGGTTATTTTCTGGGTCTGATCCTCAAACTTATGTCAATCGACGACTGCAACAGTACCTGTGTAGGGATCCTGACCATGCGTGCATCATGAAAGACTCAATACGAGGTTGGGTGAACCCGTCGGCCCGGAAATTTCCAGCCCGCTCCCTCACTTCTACGGCGCATAATGAAGGAAGTTCTCCGAGCTCACATTCAGTAAAGCGCGTGCTTGGGCGTGATCCTCTATGCAACCGGTACCACATAACTTAGTGTCAAAACAGGGAGAAATTGAAGTTGGTGACATTCTCAGCTTATTCCATGACTCGAGCGTCTTGGCATTCAGACGCGCAGGAGGGCGCAGAAGGAATGCCCAGCTGAAACACGCAGGTACTGCATGCTGCCCCCTTCCGGTGCGGCGGAACGTGGAAAGTTTTGCTGGGACGAACTGCCACTAGTCCGTGGAAGAGTGGTTCACATTACGGGACGGGCCACAATATTCCTAATCTGTACGTCAGCGCGGATGTGAGGATCCCTTTCCGCGTACCGTATGTGGGGCGTAAGGCCTAGGCCTACTCGGCTGAGCGGTAATGAGGTTCGACCTGTCAGATGTTTCACGCGATGCCTTCATTTTTTACTGTGGTTAGGCTGGCGATGGCAGATAAAGATGCTTGGCATATTTATCTAAGCCCTAAGGGTGTGAGTTGGACATCTTCCGTCGGCTCGAGAACCCAAATATAAAAGGTGATGTTTGATCCCATCAGGATTCTCTTCCATGTCCTCCAACCATCACATTCTTTTCCCGTTTACCTACACTCATTTTGAACACTCGCTTGAAAGCCACCGTCATCCGGTCCTTAGAATCATACAGTCTTTGTCAGTCTCGAAATTTCCATCAAGTCGTGCGTGTGACGCCCCAGCTAACAGAAGGTTTTTGAACAGACCATGAAGGTCACTTCCAACATTGCCCTGGCCACTCTGGTCGCCCAGGCTGCGGCACAGGTCCAAATCGAGGTCCGATACAGCGACACAATGATCGAGGTCGGAAACCTGGACCTGTTCGCCACCACATACCAGGCCATCTACGCCGAGAATGGCAACCAGCGCGCCGTCATGATGGACCGCTCCTTCGGCACCGACTCCAACACTTGCAAGGGCAAGTCGGACGACAAGCCGGACTTGAACGTACAGGTCAAGGTCAACGGCGCCTGGGGAAAGACACCAGGCCTCAAGGACAACGAGATGCGGGAGGGTCTGGTGGCTGCGATGTGGGAGGCCCTGCAGGCCGTCTCCAACCCATACGGCTACGAGATCTTCACCGAGTGCAGCGGCTTCACCTGGCAGGAGGGTGTCAGCTACACCAAGGACGCTGCGTGTGGTGGCCTTGACATGCGCGGTTGCGAGGACCAGTGCAAGAAGGCCGCAAGCACTCCTTCCCAGGTGCAGTGCATGAAGCACTTCTGGGGCCACCAGGTCCCCTCGTCCATGCGTGTCACCGCCTATATCGATGGCCGTCTGCAGCCTGATGACTTGATCATCGAGTTTGCCTCCCAGGCTGTCGAGAGGGAGGGAGGCTGCGGCATCATTGGAGAAATTGCTGGTGCCCTTGCTGAGTACACCATCCCTGTTGCCGGCGGTCTTTTTGCCAAGGGTATCGAGATTGGCTGCAGCAGCTAAGATTGAGGCTTTGTGCGTACGGGATTCCTCACACAGCGGGGCTATACGGGCTGGAAACCGGGGATGCTTCAATTCAGGGTGTCTAATTGGAGGATGGAGATGTAGCTACGTATCGCTAAACGTTTTCAGACTTGATTAATGATATTATAAGTCTCAAATTGCCGTGTCGTTCCCACGGTATTTGGCCATGGTCGCTGTTTTTGTCGAATTGTGTGGTTTACTTAGGCTCTGATGAAAGGGCTGGCCTGCCGGGGTTAAAAATGCTGTAACCCGCTGCTCAGGTGTATTGGTTCGGCACCGCCTCGAGAGACATCGTTTGACACTCTACATGCTTTGTTTGATGATGTGCTCGCTGTATTGATGAAGGCAAACAAGCAGTGGAGGTCACTGTGGTGTTGCTACCCTGCTCCGTGGCGAGTCATCTCCCAAAGCATGGTCATCGATCACGAGAAACAGTACTAAGGTGATACGAAGTGCATTGTAACGACTTCCGCAGCACTTGTATACCTAGGTATCTGGAGATATCAAGGATGCCCTAGCTCCATTTGCAGGCATGCTGAGGCTTTCCCAAACATTGCATTGCTCCAATCTCTCGTCAACTTCCAAGAAATCCCCGGATCTGGGTTGCCGCAGTTCCAAGCTTAGCAGACGAGCTTTCCACCAGAGTTGCCGACGTAGGAGTCTGCAAGGGTTCATGTCAGTGACTGGAAGGTCAAAGTTGGGAAAAGAAAAAAGCGAAGAGTAGTGGGCTTACTCAAAGCGAAGACGTTGTAGACCTCGCCGCTTCCAGTACAGGGGCCGCGGCAGCCAAAGTTGCTGCCAAAGTGCGACTCATCGCCGCTGTAGTTGTTGTCACAGCTGGAGACCGAATCGGTGAAGTGGCCAGCAGGAGGGTAGGTGAAACCGCAGGAGTCGGCAGACCAGCCGAAGCAGGTGTTGAGGTCAAGCTTGGACCAGTTCTTGTGGGTGGCGCCGACGTTGCAGCTGGCCTCAAGCTCCATGGCGCGGCCCTTGTCGCCGTTGAGGTTCTTGATGGCGAACTCGGAGCAGGAGGAGATGAAGCCGCTGGCGGCGAGGATGATACCAGCCAGGGCGAGGATGATGGTGGCGAAAGAGATCTTCATGATGATGGGTTGTTGATGATAGGGAAGTTTTTAGAATTCTGAATGTCCACTTCTGGTGCGATGTGCTGTAGGTGTAGAGTTGTGTTGGGAGATTGTGTTGTTGACGAGGCAAAGACAAAGGGTTTTTACATTGGCACAGGTGCTCTCGTTTGCAACCCAATAATCAGCTCCAGTGACCGTGTAAGTTACAGTTGTAGTCACATGCCCAAAGAATGCTCTTTAGGACAACTTCAAGTAATCACTGACCCGGAGTACCTGTGATCAGGATCCATCCGATCCTTACGGGTTGTAAACATCATAGGTGACGGGAAGGGGTGGCCTGTCTCAATATTAGACTTCTTTTTGTGATGCACAGAGTCAGGTCTATCAGCTTCGTACAGACATTCCTGCCACCAAGTACTGCATAAAAAGAAGAAAGTCAAGCTTTCAAGAAAGGCCAAACACTCAAGATCAAACTCCCACAACACAACCGAAGTATCCCTGTGTGACAGCCTATCCGCCTGCGCTACACACTTGCAAACAAATCAAACCACAACAAAGTTCACCATGCGCATCATCATCTCACTCGTGGTTCTCACCCTTGCCTTTGTTAGACTGGGTCAAGCTACCCAAGGCCGGTGCGTAAGTGGCACTCGGCCCTTGCTTTTTGATGTCCCAGCTCTGTAACAGACCAACCTCCTTGCTTGAAAGGCTTGTATGGTCCGAGAAGGGCACCTTCTCATATGCCTGTCACAAATTTCGAAGCTGATCAGAACTCTGCTGAATTAATGTAAATTCGAAACCCTGCAGTGTCGATACGGCTGCAAGATGTGCTACGAGCAGCCGTGTAGCTCGAGCAACGAGTGCACCGGCGTCCTTGTAAGTGTTCCGATAGTGATTATGCACCCTTATGACTCTTCCACAGCCCAAAGAAACTAAGTTCATCAGTTTTCATGCCCTTAAACTGTTGATTGTCTTGACTTTTGCTAAATCTGCTCTTACAGTTTGACACGTGCTGCCATTCCCCTTAGCTCGGCGACAAGAAAAGCATGTCTCTATCCAGGGAGATGGAACACCGATTTTGAAGCGTCTTTGGCGGGCAAGCCGTTTTCCAGGATCATTAGAGCTGGCCAGAAAAGTTTTGGCGAGCTGGTTTGAGGGTTGCAATGCAGAAAGCCCCCTTTCAATTACATGCTATTGAAACACCGTTTCACCCCTTGGCAGACAAAAGAAGACAAGCACCAGGAACAGAAGCATTACCTCCTTCATCCAATGCAATAACGGCTATTTCCCATGACACTACGCAATTACTATCCAAATATACACGCTAGCCTACCAAATACCCAGTTAAAGAGTCCCATGAAGATCACACGACCCTGACGCTTCAGACTCTATAACTCAACAGTGTTGGCTGATGGATAAATGGAAGTCGCTCGTGACTCTTGACACCATGATGAGAGAGCGGTCGGCCGATCTATGACAACGTTTTGGTCGCCCCACTCCCGTTGGCGCTTTAAAGCACCCCATTATCAAGTTTGTTTGCTGTGTGGGTTTCAAATACCCTAGTATAATACAGGCTACGGCCATCGGTCGCGCCCGTAGGAGTGGTTTCCGTGCCACTGACAAAGGTAGCTTTGGTCTTTTGCCAATGGCGCCTTGACTCGACATTTCGCATCATGAACGACAGCGGTACGCTGTGGGAATGTGTTCGGTAACTGCTCATCTGGCAATGACAGATGACAGCAGCTCAAGGTTTGGTGCGCTGAAGCAGTTGAACTCTAATTTAATACTTGAGAAGCAGGGGAATCTGGATTTGAGAACTAAGTACCTATGTCCATTAGACAAGCCAGTGGCGACCCCAGCTTCACAATGATTCAAAAGCGTCAATGCTAATTTACATTCTCTAATCCTTTTTGTTTTCCGACCACAAATGCCATGCCAGCACACCTGTTGGGATCGCTGCTCTCTCCGCAGATGCCTTCTACCTCTTTTGTCAGAAGGTGTGCACATTTTGGCGTAGTGGCGTTACTATGACGGCTCTAATAATCATTTATCTCGTACCACTCTTACATTGTCGGCAGCTCCCCCTCCGACTCCAGATCCCCGCAGGCAAGAACTCTCACGTCAGCTCCTTCGTCAATTGGCCCTGTATCATGTTGTCCCTGGCACCAGCGCTCGTTGTAGCTCCTCAAATTGTCCACCAGAGTGCGCGCCGAATATTTTGGGTCTCTTCCTGGGCCCTGTTGACATGTGTCCAAACAATGCCAGGATTGCCTTGTGCAGCAGAACCACTCATGATCGATCGAGTCGACTTCAATGAAGGTCCACTTGCCAGCGCGAAACGTCTGCCGCTCGCTGCTGTCACATTTGTACTTGCACTTTAGACTGTAGTCAATGAACCAAACGGTATCGAGTCCATGTATCTCGTCAACATTGCTGGAGCCGTCAGTGATGTCTGAGAAAAGGCGCGTATTACTTTTTGGGATCAAAAATCGCCCACGCCGGGTTGTACTCGACCGCAACGTTCTTGATATCCGATGATTTCCAGCACCCGTCATTGCTGTGCCACCTAAACAAGGGGAAGTTACGAAGCCATCACCAATTGTCACTGTTACCCCAGGAGAGATTGGAATTCTCGGGTAGTTGGAGGAAAATCAGATCCGCCGAAGGTCGTATTGTCAGACATTGGTGCTCGCCGGTATCACGGGTGAAGTTCATGTTTATCAAGGCCGTAGGTTTTGCGCATATCTGCCGAACCGCCCTATAACTCAATGTCGTAAGTTTAGAAGAAGCCCGTGGGCTGATTTCTGATGGTCGGAAACGCCGTAACATCCTGTCGCGGGACTCATGGCAGGCTGTCCACAAGCCCGAGTCTGTCAGGTATGTGGAAATATTTCCGTCCGTCCACGATAGTTGCCCATTTGTTCGGCACCGAGGAGCTGCGAAGCCGACAAAGAACTCCCAAATTTCGGGGTAAGAGGCTCCCCCTCGTGTGGCGTGGACTTTCTTGGTCGGCTCCACGACGGACTTGTTGTCGTAGATTGCATCTTACATCGTGAAGAAATGGACGGCTGGATCATCGTCGCGGATTGCCATGTCCCAGATAACATCTCGCACTTCTTTTGGAAGGTAGAGGAAGAGATGGAACTGTGCCATCATGGCTCACGGTCTTAAGTGTCTTTGGTGTGTGTGCGTTATGAATGAGGCGATTGATTACACTGCGCAAGGAACCACGAGCAGAGGTGGTACAGGTGAGAACTTGATGTTGAGGGTTTCTGGGAAACATTTGTCAGCAGTTGATGGGGGAAACTCTTACTTTATTTCCACTTGACACATTCATTACGTACCCTTCCTGCCCTTTCGCTGAGAATTGTGAGCTTTGGAAGGCGCCGTCGTGTCTTGGTCTGTTGATTGTTCATGGAAATCAGATTGGACACCTTCGGTAGCCACTAGCCCCAGTCTTTGGGGACCTAGGCTCACCAGCTGACACTGGGGACAGGGGCCGAGGCCCAAGAGCTAGCTGTTTAGTGGCATGGTTAAACCTCGTAGGCAGTGCGCTAGCTCGGACCGCTAGCTGGGAGCCAGTGTGCGAACCGACTTTGCGGGTAGGTTTGAAAATTTTCGTTTTTAACAAAAGCACCTACCTATTAAGAATTTAATATAATATAAGAAGAAATACGAAAAGAAAAATGAAAGAGAAATTTTTTTGCAGAAAGTAAAAAATACAAATAAAAACAAGATAAAAATACAAATAAAAACAAGATAAAAATACAAATATAAAAAGAAAGTCAATATTATTATTTAATATAACTACTTTGATATATTGTAGAGTTATTAGGAACATAGTACATAACGTTGCTTAATATTTAAAGTAATTAGTAAGCGAATAATAGTTATTATGTATTTTAAATTCATAATTTATTGCTGGGGGCTATAAAGGAAATAGAATGGTTTTATTGGGTTTAGAAAGAAAAGTCTCCAAAAATTATTTTTAAAACAAATAAATGGAGGAGTACGAGCTTTTTAAGTTTGAAAAGCTATTAAACCTTTTCAGCTTTTATAGTAATTCGTACAATAAATAAAAAATTTAAAGTATTCTCAATTTTTCAGAATAATTAGTATGAACCAACACGATGGCACCCCAGGGGCCTGTTTCAAGGCCAGGGAATCAAAACCAGATGCCATGACGCTGCCCCGCAGGGACTAGGTGGCGAAGTTGTTGGCAAGGGAATAAAGCACTTGTTTGTGCTGGAGGGAAATTCCCACCTGACTTCCACAATTGCTACTAAGGCTTTCTTGGGGATGGAGCGGTGGGTGTGAAGACGGAAGTATGGAGTCTAATGCAAACCCAGCTGAAGGCCGATCCGTGGAGCCTGTGGAGAGAGGGAAATTGCAGGCCTGGATAGACTCAGGACTTTGTTGAGCTAGTTGAGAGTCTGTCATGATTCCATTTTGCGTAGCAACACTGGGCTGTCCCGAGCCCTGCAAATACCGCGGGTCGATGAACTCATTGCACTGTGCAGGCGAGCCTGTCGGAGAGCATCGACCCTGGCGGATACCCTGCCACCATCCGTCAAAGGGAAGACCGAACGTGAGTTCTTGTGTGCGGTCTTCTTTTGGTGTGAGTACTACCCATCCAGGAGCCGGAACTTCGGTCTGCTGGAGGTCCAGTGTTGTTGGTCTCGCTCGTTGGACAACCTGTTGACTTCATCTTTGGACAGCATCTTTCCCCACAAGAATACATTGCTGTCTTTATTCGGTCCCCTTTTCTGGAGGACTACAGCAATCTTGTTGGTCTCCTCTCCCTTCATATTCTTCTGCCAGCGCCATTCTTAAAACTTCCTTCGAAGTTGATCGGGCCTGACAGCTTCTTTCTTGAGATAGATTTGAACTTACGTAGCACCAAGAGTTTGGGAAAGTTCTGTATCACTCACCACCAGTTCTGCACTCATGTCTTGTTATACAATTCATCAAGGCGAGGTTTGGCATCATGCCAGGCTTTGTTGCTGATTTTGGCGCGCTTTGTAGGCCGGGAAGTCATTTAGAGGGATCAGGTAGGTACCTAGGGAGTGACTGCTGTGCCGGATATTGTTCTGGGCGGTTGGTGGTCCTGGAGATGAAGCTTTCAGACGCATGCAAGTCTCGTCTACCCCGATTTCGTTGCTGGGCCTGGGCCGGAGGAATTTTCAAGATTTTGCTGGTGTGTCGCACAAATAAATGGTTGGCTGTTGCGGAATGTTGTGCCAAGTCTAGGAGAAGTCACCAATTTGCGTATCTTGAGCCCTCAGCCACAAAAGAAGGCCCCGTGGCGGCTTATGTCACGAAGACTATGATGAAGACGCACCAAGGCCACTCTATGAGCCGCTGGTGATTATTGTTGCATGAAATTTTAGACGCAACCCCGGGCTTCATGCAAGCTCCTTCCTCCATCTCCGCAGCCAAGATGAATGGATGGAAGCAGCTCAGATCTTCTCATTCTGCCATTGCGTAAGCTTGGTGCATGGGATGATTGGTGGATTTCCTATTTCTGTAGGCTCCCGATTCCGCCTGGTGAATTCAGCAACACCTGCACATTCTCCAGTCGGTTAGGAGCCGGGCCCTCCGTGGAGCATCCATTGGAGTCGAACAAACTTTGTGGATGCACCTTCTGTCACTCAGTAATTCCGTCTGTGGAACTGTCAGCCAAAGACGAAAAGCCCTCAAGTCACTGACCCACTGCTTCCCGAGCTGCACAGTTGATGTTTTCACCAGAGCCAGATTTAAATGTTCCAGCGCGCTTGCATGTTCCATTATCGGATCCAACGCGAGTTGGACTTGATCTGTCATCTATTGACCTTGAATAATGTTCTTCATACTTGCCCATCGTTTCATGAATCCCCAGGCGCAGATTCTCGCTCATAAGGAGTGCCTTTCCCCTCCCGCTTGGTAATAAATTGCCCAGGTGTTCTTGTTCTCGTTTACCACAGAATTCCTGCAGCTCTGTGTGAAAACCCACATCGCCAGGAGCACAACCAGCCGCCACTTCGACAACCGAAGTTCAAAATCTATCGACATCCTGAACAGTCTGATGAATGACCCCATCTGGGCTCAGCCAGCTTCTGCATCGCCACCGTACTTCAACGGAAACGTTCTTCGTGTTTGGCCCATTGATGACCAGTAGGGTCAGGAGTCTGAGGTTACCCGGCGAGTAACCCCTTGCTACATTACTTCCCCCACTCATGTGCCGCCAACTCGAGGAGAGGTATTTGATAAGCCACCTCAGCATAAAATGAATATACCAAGACAGGAAGTTGCTCGCTCATAGCCAGCTGACCGAGGACGGCCCAACGAAGCTTGTCTCTATCCAGACATCGTGGGCTTCAGCTTGCAGCCGGAAGAGTCACCCGGGCAGACCGGGCGTACCATCCCTCGCACTGTTACTTACCACTTGCCTCATTCCGAGGTTCTCAACTCAGAGAGATGTATGTGCTTGGCACCCACAATTGATCACATCCATGGATCAAGTCTGGCATCTCAGTAGTAACTCCTGCGTTGCCAGATGAATGCCCACGAGGGAATTGAGCTGGGCGAGATGCAATGTCGGGCCCAGCATGGCATCAACCACCCTGCCGTCGGAGGACTTCAGGACATGAACCCCGGTGGAGGGATTCAGTTTCAGCAGAATCGTCCTGTCCACCCGAGCCGTGGCATGTTGCTGGCGTGGTTTGTCGGCGTTGTTCTGCCGGTAATTGTGGTGCCTGCTGTCATCCTGGGGGCTACAACAGGCGAGGTCGTGTGGGCCATTGGACTTGCCTCGAATGTGGTGGGAGTCGTCACCATCCCGCTCATTCTTTGCCAGTTCTTGCTGCGCAATTAGTGATGCATGTGGGTGTCGTCGAAGGCGAACTGTGCTGTTTCGGTTGACACTTGGGATGCCCACCCTATCCTTCATCCCCCATTGCTTTTGCTTTCCCTCATCATCGCTGACACGTCACTCATCGCCCATCACTCACCTCTGGAGTTGAGAACCCTTTGCTCTTCCCAACAGGTTGCACGCGCGCAAGTGCTCAGGAGTGAGTCAGGTACTCCGCTGACTAGACCTGAGCAGAACACTGACGAGGCCTTCTCAATGGCCCTGCGGCTCTTACTCAGCCGCCGCTGTCATCTGGCAAAACTCGCAGCTGTGCGAGCCCCCTGATCCCTCTTCACTTAAAAAACCCAACATTTCCGCCCCTTGGTCATCGCGGTCTGACACAATCGTTCGTGTTCTGTCAATTCTTCATCAGCATGTGTTCGGATTCAAGAAAGCCATTTACACATATAATTAAAACACCACATCATCTTCAATGTTCCTTCCTGGTGCATGTTTGAACAAGCAATCGTGCCATCTTGGCGGTTGAACGCACACCTGTCTCAAATCGCTCACTCATCGAGCATTTCATGTCTCTTTCCTAAACCTGTAGAGCAGCATCCTCCCTCGCAGCATGGCTTCCCTTCCTCCACGCCTGGGTGTGGTCTTCAACCCCCTTATGCGTCTTTGCCTCGCCGACCTTGCCCCACCCACCGCCACCAGGAGTATTGATGATGATCCTGTCACCGGCTTTCATAGGCGCACTGTTCTTTGCCCCAAGGTTGATATGTCTCTCCTCGTACTCGATCTCCTCCTCGACAATCCCATTCCCACCGTTGCTGGCCTTGAGCCGCCGCAGCTGCTTCTCCCAGCTAGCCTTCTCGACCTTTCGCACCCACACGTTCAGCCCGCACGCGGCGTCACCGCCGCCCGCCAGGCCGTAAGGCTGATACACTCGCCGCTCGGAGAGGATAGACACCTGGACCGGGATACGGAACTCAATGTCCCGGACCACACCGTCACCACCGCGGTGCTGACCCACTCCACCAGACCCCTCCCGGATGCTAAACTCACGCAGCAAGACGGGATACCTCCTTTCAAACACCTCACTATCAGTAATCCGCGTGTTCGTCATATGCGTGTGCACACCACTGGTGCCATCCCAGTACGGTCCCGCGCCGGACCCGCCGGCGATGGTCTCGTAGTACCCAAACCCGCGGACGGCGTCCTGGCCGGCGGCGTTGCCGCCGAAGCCGAAGGTGAGGTTGTTGCAGTCGCCCTGGGAGGCGGCGCAGGCCTGGAAGGCCTTGAAGATGACGTCGGTCACGCGCTGGCTGGTGAGAACGTTGCCGCCCACGACGGCGGCGTGGTCCGAGGGCGAGAGGAGGGACTTGGGCGGGATCTTGACGTGGATGGGTTTCAGGCAGCCTTGGTTGAGGGGGATGTCCTCGGAGATTAGGCAGCGGAGGCAGTAGATGATGGCGCTCGGGTGCGAGGTCAGCTTGTGTCGTGGCGGGATGGTGGGTGGGTTGTGTGCGCTTACCTGTAGCTCACGGCTTCTGGGGCGTTAATGTTTCCATACACCTCCGGGCCAGTTCCCTCGAAGTCGAACACTGCCTCACCCTTCTCGGGATCAATAGTAACCTTCAACTTGATCGGGCTACCGTCATCCATGTAGTCCACGGATGACAGGTCCTTGCCCTCGAACTTCTTGCTCACGCCCTTGAGCAGCCTTCGCACACATGACTCCGCGTTGTCCTGGATATTCTTCATGTAGAACATGACGGTGTCCTCGCCATATTCCTGGATGAGGTTCTCGATTAGAGAGATACCCTTCTGGTTGGCGGACACCTGCGCTCGAAGGTCGTTGATGTTGTCAGCGAGGCAACGGGTACCACTGCAACCCGGGTACTTCGAGGGCTCGTTGTAGAATAGCTCCACGACCCTCTCCTCGTTGAACCTGCCCTCGCTGACAAGCTTCTCGCTCTTGATAGCAGCACCCTCCTGGAAGAGCTCACGCGAGTGAGGAGGCATGCTGCCGGCGGTGATGCCGCCAATGTCAGCGTGGTGGGCTCTTGATGCGGCGTAGAAGAGAACGTTCTCCCCCTTCTCGTCGAAGGCCGGCATCGTCAGGGTGACGTCTGGAAGATGCGTCCCGCCATATGAGGGGTGGTTGGAGATGATCACGTCGCCTCTTTTCAGCTCGCCCTTCCAGATCTCGGCTTGCCGTTTGACACATGTGCCCATCGATCCCAAGTGCACGGGCAAGTGCGGTGCGTTCGCAACGAGGCCTCCGGTCGCGTCGAATATGGCGCATGAGAAATCAAGACGCTCCTTGACATTCGTGCTGACGCTTGTCTTTTGGAGTGCTCTGCCCATCTGCTCTGCGATGGCCATGAATCTGTGGCCGAAGATGCTGAGCACGATTGGGTCAACCTCTCGCTTGGACTGATCCTCTCCCTGAGATTCCTCCCTGCCGCTGTCTGCCCCGATGTTGACGATGACATGGGTCTGGAGGATGACCGCCTCCGCCTTGGGAGTGACGACGATGGTCTGCGTTCCGTCGGCCAGCATCGCTGGACCCTGGACGACATCTCCGATCTGGATGTCGCCAAGCTTGTATATTGGTGTCTCCAACCGCCCCTCCTCAAAGTAAACTTGAGCACTGGAGTGCTTCTTCTTCTCAGAGACCCCTTGCCTCTTCAACTGCTTGAGCTGCTGGTCTACCGTCTCCTCGGCGTACCTGAAGCTCTTGCCGATGCCTCTCACTCGCACATCGTCGACAATGATGTCCCGATCGTCTAGTGTAAATCCGAATTCATATCGATGGTGCTTCACAAACGCCTGGTCAAATGCCCAATCTTTTCCGCCAAAATGCTCTTTCGTGTCTTCTTCGCTCGGCCTGACAATCATCAATGCTGATTCCGTACCGCGGTATCTCATGTTCAAGTACTCCTCGAAAACAATGTCCTTGTCGCTGAATCCCTGGTCCTGCAGGGTCTTGCGAGATTTCTCCTTGAGCTTCTCCATCTTTTCCTTTAGCTCTCCAACAGTCTTGCCATCGCTGGACCACACCGCAGAATCTGGCTCCTGTCGTTCATCGACGACATCCGCCAACGCCATACCATATGCTGACAGGACGGATGAGTATCTGTGGATGAGAATTTGTTTGATCCCCAGAGCATCTGCAATGGCAACCGCGTGCTGGCCACCTGCTCCACCGAAAGTGGCCAGCCTGTGTTTTGAAGAATCATGGCCCTTTGCTTCCGTTATTGAGCGGATGGGGCGGGTCATGCTTTCGTTGGCAACAGTCAAGAAGCCATAGGCGACCTCATCGACAGACATATTCTTTCCAGTCTCGTTGTTGACTTGATTGGTGAGCTCCTGGAGGACCTTCTTACTGGCCTCGACATCCAGGCCCTCGTCCTCATTCTTGCCAAATATCTTTGGGAAAAACTCGGGCAACAACCTGCCCAAGTACAAGTTTGCGTCCGTGACTGTAGCGGGGCCACCCTTTCGGTAGCATGCTGGTCCAGGATGTGCGCCGGCGGATTCGGGACCGACGACGAACAGACCATTCCTGAAAAACAGCCGTGAACCCCCACCAGCTGCGACGGTGTTGATGTCCAGCTGTGGTGATTGGATCGTGACTCCCGCCGTTGTGGTCTCGAACGTGTGATCGTATCGGCCCTCGCCGTACCTGGAGACGTCTGTGCTTGTCCCTCCCATATCGAACCCAATGACGGGTATCCTGGTGTTTGGGTCGTATGATGTGATGGCGTAGCCAACGACACCACCCGCGGGGCCAGAGAGGATAGCCTTGAGGCCCGTAAACTTCTCAACATCCACCAGGCCGCCATCACTCTGCATGAACTCGCAGCGGGCACCGCGGCTCCCAGACTCGCGCTTCACGCTCTGTGTGCCCAGCCCGCCCTCGAAGCCCTGCTGAAACCCGTCCATGTATTTGCGGATGGCCGGCGTCAGGTAAGCATCTGCGCAGACCGAGGTCGCTCTCGAGACCAACTTGATCATGGGCATGAGCTCGGAGCTCAGCGAGACGTGGTTGAACCCGATCTCGCGGGCGATCCTTCCCACCGCGGCCTCGTGGTCCGGGAACGTGTACGCGTGCATCAGACACACCGCTATGCTCTTGATGCCTTTATCATATATCTCCTGCAGCTGCGCTCGTATTCTATCCTCCTCTGGTCGTTGCAGGATGCGCACCGCCTCGCCTGAGAGGCCCATGACCAGATCTGCCGTCTTCGCCTCTGCAGTGCCGGCCCTGACCTCCGTCTTGGTGGCGTGTCGCTTCGGGTCCTCGGCGTAGTCTTCGAGCGTGACCCGCTCGTCGATCTCAACGACCTCGGAATACAGCACGTCAGGCTTGCGGATGGCAAGATCGAAGATCTTGGGCCGGGACTGATTCCCGATGACCAGGCAGTCCTTGAACCCCTTGGTGACGACCATGGCGATGGTTTCACCTTTCCTCTCAAGTAGGGCGTTAGTGGCGACGGTGGTGCCCATGCGGATGGAGTCGATCTTGGAGGTGTCGAGCGGCTCGCCGCGGGGGATATCGCGGCCGAGGAAGTGCGACATGATCCTCCGGATACCCTCGAGTGGCGCATCTTGGTAGTTGGCCGGGTCCTCAGACAGCAGCTTGATCACGATCTCCTCGCCTGCCAGGTTGCCCACGCAGTCGGTGAAGGTGCCGCCACGATCTATGGCGATGCGGATGCCCCGCTTATCCTGGCTGGAACCCATATTCACGTCTTTCCTGGCAGCTAGACGACTGGCTGACTAGCGGTCCAAAAAGTTTCAGGATGCGGGGGGGATCATGGATGAGGCGATTGTGATGTACGCGAGGAAAGAAGTGTGAGGCGAGGGCAAATTGAATGTTTTCTTAAGAACACAAGATCATCGCTAAGTGACTTCAGTCCACGACCGTTACTTACTAAAATAATTCGTCATGGTTCGCTCCGATGGCCGGGGCCGATAAGGCAAGCCGAGAATTAGTCGCTGCCGGATCGCCCGCCGCGCCCGAGAGCTTATCCCTTGACAGCTCAAAAGCCCCCCCAAAGACGAGCTGCTCCCCCACATTGATCGTCGTCAAGTGGGGACTGATCGGGGTGGTCGCCCGATCTTGGGCCTCCACACCCGTGCTCTTCCCACTAAGGCGCTACTTTCGAGACGTTTTCCTGAGGGAGAAGATGACAAATCGAGCATATTATACTCGTCAATACTGTCATTGGGAGAGCTTTCACTCTGTCGATGGAGACTGTGTCCGAAGTACCTGATAAAACCGCCCGGTATGCTCACGGTCGGGGTATATTATCCATTTCACTGTCGGCATCTCGTCAAGTCGACGCCTAGTTGCTATAATTGGATTTCCATATCCATGGCCAGATGGTATAATGACCACCATGTGGTGATACTATGTTTGCAGCTTGTATTACCCCCCCCCCCCCCTCGTGTGGCAGTCCCCCTGTAGTGTCTGAATCTGAACAGCAGCAGCGTGCTGCCAGTTGAAGTAGGTCCTGCAGCACCCGTCATGATTAGCGGGGTCTCAGACATGAATAGAATCTGTAGAAGCATGTAACAGAACGACTTCAGACAAGTTGAGAAGATTGTTTAAACGCGGTTTTTGTCGTCACTGTATCGCTGCCTGCATGGTATTGGATCCCATGGAGTCGCGATACTTTGCTGGCCCCGCGGCGATCATCATGGTCGATAGAGGGAAATTGTAGCAAAGACGTGCTTACAAGGCATTCTCGACCTTTTCCCTCCCCGTCGGTGCGTGTCATCCGCAGCATTATTTTCAGGCGTTCAAATCGAGTGGACCTTTTGTTTCCACCCACGCAATCATATTCGAATTCGACGGTCCGCATCGGGCTCACGACTCGGGCCTGAACTTGCCGCGCTTCTGCCTCATGGCCTGGACCTTGCTCCTCTCCTCGTCGAACTTTTTGATCAGCTCGGCCTGCTCGGCCTTCTTCCTCTCGCGGAGCTGGAAGCGGTAGAAGTTGGTCAGCTCCTCCTTCTTCTTCTGCTCGCGCTCCAGCATCTTCTTGCGCGCCTCCTCGGCCTCGTCCCTCCTCGCCGGCGCCGCGCGGCCACCCCTCGTCACCGTGACGAAGCCGTCCTCGTCGGGCTCGTTGCGCAGCCTCTTGGCCATCTCTGCCGCCTCCTTCTCCTTGCGGTTGAACACGGTGAAGAACACGTCGACGGACTGCTGGAGGATCTCCACGGGCGGGAATGACAATTTGTTGTGCGCCTTGATCCACTGCTGCCCGAGGGGTGGGACTTGCTCCTTCAGACCCTCGCCCCAGACGGGGTATTTCTTGCTCTTGTGGACCTTGGCGATGGCTTTCAGCACGATATCCACGCTCTTCTCGTCGGCGAGGACAATGATCGCCGTGCTACCACCACGGTGGAGCTCTCGTGTCCATGTTGGAGGCAGCCGCGCCACCTGTTCCTCCTCGTCTTCGGAATCGGAGTCGGACTCGTCGCGCTTTCGTTTCCGTGATGCGACGGAGGCGAGCCGTGCAGCCTGGGCAGGCTCCAAAGAAACTGGCTTCCCCTTCCTGTCGGCCTCGAACCGTATGGACTCGAACTTGCCACTACCAGCGAGGGTGGCTACAACGGCGCGGAAGTGGGCTTCTGTGCTGTCGACGGGGACGTTGGTCACGAAAAGGCTGCGGTCGTCGTCGGGGGTGGGACGGTTTGGTGCGTGCCGTCGCACGTAGGCATAATGTGTGGTAGTGTGAGGGAATGATGGTAATGGCAGAATGCTCAGTGGCAGCACCGAGAACTCGCCGATTGTCTTTGGTATTGAAGGCATGATTGCTCTTGTACTCGCTGCAGGCGGAAATGGAATGGCTGTTCACGATACAATTCGAGTCCGAGCAAAGGCTAGTCAAGTCGCATCCAGAAATTTACAAGGTGGGTTGCTTATCTTATCAGCCACTGCTAAGACTTGTGCTTCACCCACGCCGATTCGGCTCCGAGAACTGGTACGTACTGTGCCCACGGTGCAGGTACCAGTCGAAAGTCAGGCTGCACCAGACGTGAGACATTCCACAACACCACGCCTTTTCACGCTCTTTTGTTTCACAAAATTATTGACCACCGTTTACATCACCACATTATTGAACATGGGGTCCGATCAATTGCACCAGTTCGCCATGGGCTGGTATTCCTGACCTTGCCACCCATCTCGAGCGGCCCCGCCAAGGCTCCAAATCACGGTGCCGACGCGGGACCCGCAAGCTGTCACATCAGAGCAAATCGATGTCGTCAATGGGCAATGTTTGTCCCGTCTTATACTTCAAGCATTACACCGCCGAGCCAGTTACCAAGGCCTCTCCTTTCCGTGCTATTACCATGAACCGTTGGCTTCGTCTGGCTTGAGTATCTGGAGGGTTGTGTGTGGCCCATCAAGCATTTCCTGAGCGCAGGTAAATCCTTTCCGGCCTCTGAGCCGCTATCTGACGCTTCACACCATGGCATTCAAATCCGCCCGATATGTCAAGCACTTCATGTCAGGCGAGAAAAAGGCCTATAATTCCAAGCCTCCGTACTTTCTCGCCTTTCGATCCTCTAGCACGTTCATACTCGCCACAGTCTGCATAGCCATCTTCACGGATATCCTCCTCTATGGCATCATCGTCCCGGTCATTCCCTTTGCGCTGACCAGTCGAGTCGGCGTCGACGAGGGTTCTGTGCAGACATGGAATGCAATCCTCTTAGCTTGCTATACCATCGCGCTCTTCGTTGGCAGCCCCCTGGTCGGGCTCTACGCAGACCACACCTCCTCGAGGCGATGGCCCCTGCTCATCGGCCTGGTATCCCTGGCGGGATCGACCATTTTCCTCTGTCTTGGAAGGACTATTGCCCTGCTCGTCATCGGGAGGATCCTACAGGGCTTCAGTGCAGCAATCGTGTGGACTGTGGGACTGGCCCTGATGGTCGACACGGTGCCAGACAAGATCGGTGAGGCGATGGGATACTCAGCCATCGCCATGTCCATGGGCCTCCTGGTGTCACCTGCCATCGGAGGAGCTGTCTTTGCTGCCAAAGGTTACTATTCTGTGTATTATATTGCCTTTGGATGTATTTTTCTGGACATTGTCCTCCGCGTGATTCTCATAGAGAAGAAGATTGCAAGGCAGTGGATCGGCGATGAACAGGAGTCGCCTGGACCGATGCCCAACGCCGCTGGACCGTGGACAGCTGAACAACCTGCAACAGACACATCCGAGATGACCGCAGCGCCACAAACGGCCGAGATACACGATGAGATGAAGGGCAGAGCTGAGAACCCTGGCCACGATGCTGGCAACAGTGATATTGATCCCCAAACTACTGCCGTGCCACCCCCAGCAGCACCGTCCATCGTCGCCAGCAGGAGAACAGCAAAGCATCCCAAGCTGAAGCTGCTCAAGTCGCGACGCCTACTGGCTGCCAACTTCGGCATTATCATCCAAGCTGGTGCGATGTGAGTAATCGCCATCATCGCCACCCTCACTTCATCTATCTTCACCGCCCTCTCCTGCCCAGCTGAAAGGGGGGGGGAAAGCTCTGCTGACCATCACAACACCACAACAAGGATCTCGTGGGACACCGTCCTCCCGCTCTTCGTCAAGGACACCTTCGGTTGGTCCTCGACGGCCGCAGGCTTGATTTTCTTCGCCATCTTCATCCCAGGCTTCATCTCACCGGTCGTCGGCTGGGTGTGCGACCGCTACGGCGCGAGATGGCCCTCGGCCGCCGGCTTCGCAGCCTCCACCCCCCTGCTGGTGTGCCTGCGCTTCGTCACCGACAACACGATCGGCCACAAGGTCCTCCTGGGCGCCCTGCTGGCCCTCATGGGCGTCACCCTGACCTTTGCCAACACGCCGCTCATGGCCGAGATCACCTACGCCATCGACGCCGAGGAGGCCGCCAGCCCAGGCGTCTTCGGGGACAAGGGCGTGTACGGGCTCGGCTACGGGCTATTCTGCACGTCTTTTGCCCTTGGCGGCTCCGTGGGGAGTCTGATGTCTGGGTACGTGATGGACGGCGCCGGCTGGGGCACGCTGACCTGGGTGCTGGCGGTGTGGATGGCGAGCGGCGCCGTTGTCGTCGCCGTAGGTGTGGGAGGAGGCAAGACGACAGCTGCCAAAGGTAGCTCTGAGGCTGCTGGCTCTGCTGACATTGAAAACTCAGCGGGATCATGAGGTCGCAAGGTTTTCCTATTCCGCCGAGATCGGGATGAGACTTGACCTCGACGCTAGCATCCTCGCACATGTGGCTGGCTATAGGTCGTCTTCCTGCTGTGCAACCACATCAGTTTCTCCCTCATACAAAGGCTTTGCACTGCCCCCATGCGTGCGACGCATTCAATGACGGTGCCAATGCATGCACGTCGCACTATGGAACATGTGTTTGTCCCCCGTGGCCCCAGCTTCGAGAAGGACAAGGCTCTGCTCGTTCACGTGTCGTTTTATATGATGCGGGATGGTCTCACTGATCTAGTCGCGCATGGGGTTGTACATAGAGCCTCACTTTTGGAGAACTACTGCACCTGCATCGGCGTGCTATACGCACACCAAATCGAATAGACGCAGCTTGACCCAAACCATCATCGGACAACGGAAGTCTGGGTCCGCTTATACACATTCCGGATCTTTCCAGCACAAGTCTAGAACACAATAACGGCACTTCCCTAAGCCGCTCTTCCCCGTCCGTGACACATGAGGTTGGAACACCAACCTTGAGCCAATGTGCATGAACCAAAGTGCATATAATGAGTGACGTGGAATTGTGCATATTTGGGCCGCACCTACATAGAACCCCTCAGTATCGGTTGCTATCCCGCATAGAAGTGGGCTACAGCCTTACTATGGAAGTGACATCAGATCCTACGGCTCGACACCACCGGCGTGGAAGCGGTTCCCTCGTGAGCCATGCGAGACCAACACCACAACTCGCCTAGGGCGGCAATGCAGGACCAATCAATCGACTACGGCCCGACGCCATCATGTCTCAATTGTGATCCTCCCCACACCACGACTGACACAGCTCAACATCGAGCCCCCAGTCTTGTCCTCCTCCCCCAGCGCAGTCCCGCGATGTTCCACCCTCCCCGCGCGCAGCCTAACCACACATGTGCCGCAGTTACCCACCTCGCACGAAGACGGGATCTGGTCGGCGCCGAAACTTCGCTGCAAAGCCTCGAGCAGGGACTCATCGGCCCCTACCTTGAGGACCTGCTCACCACCCTCCCTATTGGCCACGACGACCTCGAACGGGTCCCCGCCCGAGTCGGCCTGGAACGCCTCGAAGTGCACCTCCTCGGGCGGTATCCCCGCGGCGCGCGTCTCCCTTAGCGCCTCGGCCATCATGCGCGGGGGCCCGCAGAAGTAGAGGCGCGAGTTCCACGGCATGGTCTTGATAACCTGGGGAATGTTCAAGCGCCCGCCGGCCGACGCGTCATAAATCTTGACCACCTCTGGCCCCAGTCCCAGCACGCGCTCCGAGAAGGGCACGTCATCAGCGCCGCGCACGGCATAATGCAGGCGGGCATCGAAGTTGAACTTGCGCAGCTCCTCCAGCAGCGGAAGGAACGCCGTGATGCCCACGCCGCCCGCGACGAACACGTGGCTGCTGCACGAGGTGACGAGCTTCATGCCCGTGATGCGGCCGACCTGTATGATATCCCCCGGCGCGGCGGATTCATGAAGGTGCCGCGACGCGCCGCGCGACTCGGGCTCCAGCGCCACGCCCAGCTCGAGGCGGTTCCTGTCGCCGCTTACGATGGAATAGGCGCGGAGGAGGGGCTGAGCCCGGCTGGGGACTGCGATGCGGACTTTTGCGTGCGCGCCGAGGCCTACGCCCTCGGCTTTCGGGAGGGGCCCCACGGCCTCGAGGACGAAGGACGTGATGCGGCCCGTCTGGCGCTTCTTCTCGGCGATCCTGAAGTCCCTCCACTGCGCGGGGTCGTCCTCGTCGTCCTCGTCGCCCCCAACCAGCCCCTGCTCCCGCCTCGCCTTGGCCCTAAGCTTCGCAGCCCTGCTGACGAACGCGTCGTGGCACTCCTTGCCAAACTCAGGGATGGCGGCGAGCTCCTCAGTCGCGGCCAGATCGCCCGTGTTGCGATGGAGGTACTCCTGTATGCGCTCAATAGTCCAGCGCGGGTGCGGCCTCTCCACCAGGCGGATCTCGTCCCCGGCGGCGACGATGCCCTCGCGCAGGACGCGGTAGTACCAGCCCGTGCGGCTGAGGCGCCACGTGTTGGGCGCGAACCCCTTTAGCTCGAACCGGTGGTTCAGCTTGAAGCAGGGCTGCCGCGGCAGGCTGACCTGTAGGAGCAGCCCTGCTGCGGTGTTATCGTGGCCATTGGCGCCTCCAGCACCAGCAGCAGCCCCACCGCCGACGGACATGATGTCCCCGATGCAGACATTCCTCTCGTTCATGTGCCGTGTCACAAAGTTCTCCCCGAACCCCCCGGGGACGAACCGCGAAGCAGCCGAGGCGAACTCGGATTGCCATGTTGGGTAGTGACTGCAGCAATCTAGTCGAATCGGACATGATTAGCACGGTGTGGTTTGACTGTGCAGCAGCTTTGTGCGATGCGTGGTCATAGTATGTGCAAAGACACGAATCTAGATCCAGTAGCCATTTTCAGGGGCCCTGTCTTCCCTGCTCAGGCCCAACTAGCCAGCACAGGGAAGGGGGGGGTATCAAATGGAAAAAGAAGCATATTTGGCTACTCGACTTACATCCATGGACAGCCTTGTCCGGCCCTCCGTGAAACGTGAGGTCATGCTCGTCACCGTCTATGCCAAGCTTTCCGACGTGCACCGGCCCGTCGAGCAGTGACTTGTCGATCCCGGACTCGATATTGAGGCCCTTGTACTTTTTCAACTTCCCAGAGCGGACCTCAAGGATGGTGTCGCTCGCGAATGGTGCGTGGAGGTCGACATGTTTCTCGGCGGCCATGACGGCCATGCCCAAATAAAAATAAAAGGGGTCAACCGCTTACTGGCTGAAGCGAGGACTATGCGAGAAGGTGAAGGAAAACTGTTTACTGATCCTTCTTCTCGGAATGGTGACAGGGGCATCGTGCAGATAGTCGTGGTAGTTGAAGGACGGTCCAAAAGGGCGTCAGCTTGACGACCCCAAAAGCCGCTATCGCTTCATTGGGATTTGGAATGATTAAGTAAGCTTAGACGAAAAGCCTCAGGCCTCGGGAATAACAGACTTCCGGCAGTCTCCAGACAGCTTGACCAAGATCGGACGGAAATCATTAACTCTTCAAAGTATCGTGCCCCTTACTAACTTTTGTTGTTGCCCCCAACGTTGGTGGCCCAACATGGCCGGCCGGTCACGTCTGGGTCGCTGCACCTCATGTCTACCCGGGGCCAAGATTCTGATCCTTCCCCCGAGGCCAGGGGAAGGGTGCGAGGCCCCAACAGAGAAGGCCGGTCTCGCCTTTGCTGAGGCCTGGGACGAACTGAAGGCCCAGGATCAGGTGTTGTGGCGCCTGGGATGGCGAGATATCGTGTTTCACAGCCAGAAAACACCTCGACTCCTGCATCATGGGCGGCCACCCAACAGACAAGACTGGTGGGCCTGCCCGAGCCAGTGGTAACCACTTGGTTGGCCATGACTGGCGAGATTTCTTGAACATTGGGCCCAGCAGCTCCTTATCGCTGAGACCGCCTCCAGATGCAGCCCAAAGCCACGTCTCTGCTTGATTGAATGGCTTGAGAAGGCGCTCACTCAAAACCCACGGCCGGCACACAAGCCCGAGTTCTTCGGGGCCCGAATCTGTCGCAGAGCAAGACACGGCGCAATGGCCGGAAGCCAGACGTCGTCAAAACCTCGTCGTACGACGATAATGGCGCGAAGATGGCCTCAAGCCGCTTGGGACATCTTCAACTCCAAACAGGACGACTGGTCCTGGATCAAGTTCCTGGTATATATCCATGGCTCCCGCTCGCCGATCTCAAGATGTAGACAAACTCGGCAGCAAACAACCTCGACAGCAATCCCTTCATTTCCAGTCATTCATTTGAACGATAAACGAATAGCCAGGTGCTATTCATTTGAAACAACACAAGAAAAAGCAAGGTGCAACTTGGCGACTCTCCAAGATGAAGCTCACAGCCACCTCTGCACTCACCTTCCTCGCCGCTCTGGCCACCACTGCAACAGCAACGCCTTTCAAAAAGCGCGCCAGTTTCAGCGGACGGATCACCCCAATAGGCGAGATCAGCAATGCGGGAGCCTTGTCCGCGTGTGGTCAAGAGTACGTCACGGGCAGCATGTTTGTCGCCGTGCAGCCCTCGCTGCTGCCGGCCGACTGCTCGCCGGCTCCCATCGCCATCCAGTGCAACGGGAACACTGTCACCGCCCAGGTTGTCGACAAGTGCATGGGATGCGGCTCTGACCACATCGACGTCTCTGCCGCGGTGTATACTGCCTGCGGAGGTCAGGAGGGTGGTATTGACCCCATCCCAGACGCCAAGTGGGACTTCTGAGGAGGACATGTGTGTCCTGGTCATTAGACCACGGAACCTTCTAGAGATGAGGTCCCGTCTTGACCGTCCTGGACATCCATGACAGATATCGGTTATGCGACCCTGGGATTGGTTAGCATATTTGGTGTGTGGCAGTGCATTGGCTTTCTAGGCCTAACAGGTACTCTCTTTACCCCGTTGAACGAGGAGTGTGGGACCCGACACAAGCTGTGAGGGACAATTGGCGTCTGTGGTGGCCTGGACATTCATTTTCAGCCCCTTGGCTTGACAGCTGGAATATATAGTGTGTCACGTCTTGTCACTCCCTTCAACGACGTGCTTTCGGTAGAGACCAGCCCTAGATCATAAGAGGATAGAAATCAACAGAGAGGTGTACGGCTCGATGTGCACCACCGGCAAGGACCCGTGCTCCGTAAATGTCTTTCGTGCTCGTCCAGAGACTTACTGGCTGTACTCAGTAGCAGCTAATACAGACATCGCATCCTCGAGGGACACTCCAAGCCGTGAAACGGCTCCGAGAGCGTATGGCAAGGCTCTCAAGCGGGTACGTGAGCCGCAACTAACACGACTTGAGCGTCACTCTGGCGTTCACCTAGCCTGCCGTTCGTAGCGACGCCACCCAGATGCACATGGACGAAAGTGACAAGACAGGGAGGTCGAACCAGTTTTTGGGTAGCTGAGATGTGATGGAGCTCTCAGCAGCACCATGCAGGCTGTGCACCGAGCGTGAATCCCTGAACAGCATCTCTCGGCTCTGTTCAACGTCCTGCGTCCCACTTGGTCCATTGCTTGATACTGCCCGATTTGATCCCACCCTCAATTCGGCGCACGGCTAGCACTGGCATTCTCCGCTCGTAAGGTGAGCCAAGGTTCACAGAACGACACTAGCTGCCCAGAAGGAGCACTTCTCCGCAGCAGCACGGTTTTAGCCTCAAAGTACCGGGCTTAAGCCAAGTGGTAGTGGCAGTAGACCCGCAGCGTCCCAATCACTCGTGATGCTGCTGCCTGGGCTCGCCAACAGGCTCCGTAGCGTTGAAGTGGAGCACGCTGTCTTGTCCAATCCTTGCAGAGGTCAGACCTCTGCAGCTTTTCAACGGTGTAGAGCCTGCTGATGATCGGCTCGTGGCCCATGTGCTTGCCCCTCATCCCAGCCTGCAGTTCAAAAGTGGTATGAACATTCTGACATTCTGACTCCCGGTGGGACAGGGAAGGTTGTCCCCGATGCCCCGGCGGAGCACTGTTGATCTTGTCATAGCCAATCCCAGCCCGGATGGCGCATAACACAGTGCCGAGTGACGGCAGTCTGCACGATGTTGTGTCTCGATATTTGTCGAGACTTCTCGGGCACCGCAACGCGGGGAAAGACCCTCATCGGGGAACACTCGCAGGTCGGTAGCTACCGTATCGTTGCATTGCAGCTGGCCCTGCACACGTCGTAACGGTAGAAGAGGAGATGAGAGCCGGGAGAGAGGCTGTGGCCTTCTCGTGATTAACACGAGCGGGCTGCGGCGCGGGTCGGGCTGGGCTCTGGCATGGGAATGCGAACCTGGAGAATGGGCACGAGCATTCCCAGGAAGTGCCACGAGCCCCGGGCTCCCGCTGACCCCGGGTTCGACAGGGACCAGGAGGGAAGGCCCGGTTCCACATGCGGCTCTGCTGGAACCAAAAACGAAATTGTGTTCATTTTGTTGACTAGCCACTTTCATGCCAAGGTGTTGTGTCTCCAGGAGGCAGTCTGGTGGTACACGACAATGCGTGGAGTGTCTACCAGGTAGATGGACGATGATGCAGTGGGGGGACCATTGCGGCTCAAGAGGAAGAGGCCGGGTGTGCAGGCAGGGAGATATTTGCCATGCTGACGCTTTCAATGTGTCTGCTGCTGTTTGTGTCGACGGTGAGAGAATATGGGACGTTGGTAAGATCACGGTGAGAGAGGCACAACCTCTCGAGGAACCCCCCACCAGACTCGGAGCAGAGCCGCATCCTCTCTGAACAGCACCAAAGTCCTGCAGGTCACTTCCCTGCCTGCTGATGCTGTCAGGGCTACCAGAGCTGCAGGGGGCAGCCTGTCCATAGAGCCAACAGGTCGGTGAGCCGCGCTAGGCTCACCAATTCCAGACCAGCCCTGAGATTAGGACCAATCTGTGCCCTTAGGCCGCTTGCACCATCTCCTCTCAATCCCTCCAACGCTGGGCCCAATCCTTCCTTCTATCATGTTCACCCACCATCAACGTTACGTTGTCCATCCCGGACCGGATGTGCTCGCAGGGCATCCTATCAGCCCCACGGACTTATGTTGTCTTCTTGAATTAGTTCAAGGAGTGACCAACTCCTGAGTCTGTCTTCAACCAAGGGTATCCTGGCAGATCTGACCCTCCCTCCGTTGAACATAACCCTGGCTCGAGCCTGGAAACTATCAGCAGAGCCTTAATCCTAACGAAACCTTTGCTCCGAAGGATCGATGTTGGTCCCAGCTCGGAAGATGAGGCTCAAATCCCACCCACATACCAGGCTTAGAGACATGGCAAGTGCTGGCCTCAGCGTGTGTCTTGAAGGTGCTAGTTGTACGTGCGTTAGGTACTGTTGTTCCTCGCCTCACTCTCTTGGCACGCCGTCAGACTGCAACTGACCTCTACTTCGACTTTGTCACGGCATCTCATTTCCTTGTCGCAGCATTTATAGACACTGCAGTATATACTCGAGCCTTGAGTCTTGTTCATTTCTTTCTCATTCACACTCGGCCCTGCTTCGCAAGTCCAGGCCACCGCCCCCAAAGAGACCCAGAAAGAGGGGTTGGTTCGAATAAGGCTGCGGGTCAACTACTTAATGTGCCTGTGGACACCTCCATCTTTCATCCCAACACACCAGGCTCTGCGATTTGACACTTTTGTCTGGAGCCGGAGCACCCTTTTTCTTCCAAACATACATTTTGTCACTCTCGTCTCCTTCGAGCCTCACAGGCCCGTACGGCATTCCTGGCGGGCACTGCCACCTCTCAATAGACAGTCTTGTTACAATGGGCAAAACTATCAAGAGTGCCTAGGTACTGGAAGTAGGGTCATGTCTCTGAGCAAACTCCCGTACGAGATTATAAGCCTGATAGTACAGGAGCTGGAAGTGGACGACGTCTTCCACTTGAGCCTCTCTTCCCGGTTCAGCTACCTGGTGAGGGAAGACCGGATCTGCAAGGCGATTCTAGAGGTACTGTAACGAACACAAGCAATTTCCAACCACCTCTTCACGGGGGGTGATACGGGGGTCTGGCTTGGCTCGCCACCCTTGGGCAAGACCACCATGCTTTGGAATCAATTTGAGCTGACGAGTGTGTGGCGCAGTCGAGGGCACCCGCAACGTCCGAGGCCGCCGAAGCACGGTCGACTCAAAAATATGCCTCCGCCCTGCGAAGGCTTTACAAGCGGCGCCAGGCCATTCGGAACGCCGCCCCCTTCACAGCCGGAATCGTTGCGGTGACGGAATCATGGATCTACGTGAATGGCATTCTATGTCACATGTTGGAGCGAACCCTCCGCGTTCTCGACTTACACAAGTCTAGCGGTGAGGAGGCCGCCATCGACGTGAGAGCCTTATTGGACGACGCCATCCCTGAGTCCCGGGGTGCCCGGAAATACAAGTTTCAAATACTGCATTATGCCGACGGGGTGGTCTCATGCCTCTACACCCACTGCAGGCCCATCGTCGAAAGCTGGCTCGTGGTCTTCAGCGTCAGCGAGCGCAGGCTACTGACCACCTTGAACCTGGAGACGACCTACAAGATATTTGTTCGAAACGACCAAAAGTATCTCTACTTTGGGACTCACTCCGAGTTCGGCGACGATGGGTTCCGGCGATGGGTTCTCATGGGCTACGATATCCAAGGCGGCCGGTGGTTCGACCAAAAGGTCCACCTCCTGGACATGGTTGGTTCCGACATTGGTCAGTCGATTGCCTTCGAGATCATAGACGGCAAGTTCTACGGCCTATCGAATCAGACAAGTTTTGAGGTTGACGAGGTCGACTGGACGTCTCACTACCACTGCTTCAGGTTTCCTGTCGACGCACCCAAGCCAAAGGCAACCGAGAGGTCAATCAAGGACAAGATGTGGCGAAGGCAGCACGCAGAGGGGCCTATCGATGACCGGTGGTCCTTCATCCGCCTCGTACGGGACGAGCGGGACCCAAACCAGCTGCAGATTCTCGAGTCTCGCAAGGAGTGGCTCGCCGGCAGCCCAGGGAGGCGGAACTACTACACCACGCGGCTTGTCTTTCCAGAAAAGCCAGTGGGACCACAAGGCGGCGGCAGCAGCTCAAGAGATTCAAGTCCAAACGCCGTCGGCGGTGGCATAATAATCAACCCGGCGACCGAGACCGTGCCGGAGGTGAGGCCCCATACCAGTTACGACCTACCGCCAGTCACACCTCCACCTCGCCTGCGCTGCCCGTTCAACACGCACGCAGGCGACGACGCGTCAACGGCGCTCATGTTCACGCTCAGCAAGTGTTTCATACGTTCATATCACCCCTCAAGCCAGACGTTCCTGGACCTCGTCGACGACCCGGAGGCCGGCACCTCGCCCGAAGCCGTGCCGAGGCTTCGCCTCCGCGCCGGGTCCCGCAAGCTCCGCCCCGCCGAGGACATAATGGCGGACCCGGTGGCCTGGGACCCAGGCCAGCCCCACGACCGCCGCGCCGCCAAGCTCTACGAATTGGGGACCAGCAACCAGATCACCTTCTGGCCGCCGGCGGCCGACGAAGTCAGCGACACACTCACCGACCCGGCCCTACTGGCGGAGCTACACTCCGTCGTCAACCCTCCCGAGCACGCGGGCGCCGTCAGGGGCTCGTGGGACGAGCGGTCGCTGGTCTACTCCACTGGGGGCGGGCCCGGCCGGGACGGAGGCATGCAGGCGCTGGTCTTTGTCAGCTTCGACCCTGGCGTCTGCCTGCCGGGGCTGAAGCAGTGGGGCGACGGGCGGCGAGACTGTGGCTACGAGTCTGGGCAGGCGGAAGAAGGGGATGGCAGCGGCAATGCTCACTGGGCAGCTGCTGTGTCTGCAGGAGAGGATGTGGCGAGTTACGATACGACGGGAAAGGGCAAGGGGAAGCAGCAGGATGTTCCCGTGTCACCGCAGATGGAGATGTGTGAGGACGAGCCGTCGCTGATCTTGTCCCCTATCTGCTCCGACGGCTATCGTCCCGGCTGGACTCCCGACAGGACATTCGACTGGGACGTGGGGCCCACCGGTGAGGAGGGCGGGGCCAAGGGGAAGGGGGTTGCGGCAAGCGACGCCGTAGCCTCGCCCGGTGGTGCTTCCGCGGGGGAGGGAGGTGCAGGTGATGGCGATCTCGACGGGACAGGGCAGGATACAGACGAGGACGCAGCCGCGGATGCAGACGCGGCAGATGCAGACGCAGTACCTTTGCTGGGCGGCGTCGATGTCGGCGCATCGTTCAGCTCGTCCGCGCAGGCGTTTCCATCTTTTTCCTCTTTTGATTCATATGCAGCTGACGGTCCGGCAGGCGGCGCATCCTCGTCACATCAGCCGCAGCCTCGCGAAGCGCCAGCGGCAGAAGCTGCAGGGACCCCGACGGACCAAGGGCCCGCTTGTCAGTGGTCATGCACGGGGAGGGCCATGTGGAGAGAGATTGGATCAGGGTTTAATGGCCTGCCGGACTTCGCAAGCCCCAGGTTGCAGAAGGAAAGTCAGCAAAATGCAGGCTAGGAAATATCACTTGTCATACCTACATATACACCCGTCCAACAACGTGGCAGGCAAGCCCTTGTTCAACGAGTGGTGCACAAGGTGCAGAGCAACCTGCAGTGGGACAGGATGGCGCGTAGTCATCTTCGAGTACGTGACGGGAGGCACATGGAAAGGAGCATGTATGACCGAGACGTCCACGTTCCGAGGCTGTAATCATTTCCTGCATGCAGAAGGTGATGGGACGAAATGCAACCACATCGGCCTCCCGTGCCAGAACCATACTATCATCACACCACGATGTGATTGTGCAATTTTCTATAGCCGTAGCCGAGAACAATGAAATCAATAAACATACCCAATTCATTCCCACCCAACCCCTCTTTTCTTTCAAGCCTCGCATGCTATCTGTCAGCTGGCGTGACCCCTGGCCGGGATGGTCCCCAACCACAGAGCCTCAAAACGTTTGGGGGGAAACATAATGCGCCAACAACACCACCTCATCACAACAACAACAAACGATGCTCCGCTCGCGACAGCAACCTAATTCCTAAAAAATCCACAACCATTGCCCCACCCTCAATCCGCAGCCTACATATAGCCTGCTTCCCCCTCAGCCTACCATATGCGCCGGAGCCCCGTCCATGATATGCGCCTCCGGGGAAGGGGGGAGAGGTACATACATCCGCCTGGGCCCTCTGGGCCCCCCTTCGAGTGAGACAGACGCATGCACCCTGAGCCTTGATATTCCTCCGACAAGGCGTATTTACAAGTGGGGCAAGGTTGAATCGGTGGATTTTTGTCGATCAAAGTTCCCATGGGTGTGTTCGGCGACCTGGCCGTGGTTAGGCAGCCATCCATGTAGCCTCATGGTGCGCGCGCCGGGGGGGGGGGATTGTCAGCCAGGGGTTTGTAAAGTGGGTGTGGGGCGCGCACCGAGTGCCCAAGTCTGTCCGCCTCGCCCAATCTCGCCCAATCTCGCCCGCTTGGTTTGGTCCAGGTTTTTTTCAAATGATGTTTTGTCTCTTCTTACCTGCTTCTTACTCCGGTCAGTTGACACCCAGAGTAAGCTGGAGTGGATATTTGGTGAGACGGCGGCAAAGGGCGGGAGAGAGAGAGGGGGGGGTGCTGCCAGAAATAGAGATGCTGACCAATTTGATCTGTCAAAGTGTTCTAGGCAAGGCGAACTGGGGCTAGGTCAGACGTACCCTTACTATTTTGCCTTGTTTCTCTGCCGTGACGATGCAGGTCTGTGGACGCTTAAACGAAGTAAGACGCCGGGTTCTCAATGCGGGGGAAGCAATTCTATGTACGCCGAGTCTTCTGACGTCTTGGGAGTTTGCCTTGAATGCTTCTGTTCGGCGGTATTTGTCACATCGTGGGTTTGATATCACCGGTAAGGCTCGCTCTGGGGGACAACATCGAACCGGCGTGTTGACCGCCCCCATCACCAGCGCTGACATTGTTCACGATGGAGTGAACTTCCATTATACTGGTCTACAATTCGCTTTCGAATCAACAACAATAAACAAGACATCCCACTATGCTCGTTGCTGCCAAATAAACAGATACGGCCCCGACAAACTACAGCGAACTCGACTTCTTCCCCCACAATCTCACAACTCCCCGTCCACAACCACCGGCCCAGTCCCAAGCCCTTGACGTACGACCGTACACTCCCATGACCCGGCGAGGCTGTATATCCACACTACCTCGCCGTCGAATAAATGTGCAACACCGGTGTGCACTCACCCGTTGGAAGCCCCAGCTCACACAACAGACGATACCGACCCGCACCACGTCGCTATCCGGCTGGGCATCTCTCTGCCTGCCTGCCCGCCTACTCACAGGGACAAATGCATTGTAACAACCATCGACAATGTAGGGTGTCCAAGTTGGAACCATGTTGTGTTACATGTGGACCCCACAACGAGGGGCAGCAGGCCGAGGTCTCGTGGTCCCGAGGTTGTCTCAACGGGGGCGCGCGAAGGTGTGTTCCCGCACACACACACGATCGGGAGATGGTCCTCCAACACCTTAATCTCCAACCCCCATCTACCCAACGCAGGTGTCCGATAGTACCACGAGATACTCCCCGATATCCCACCCTCCCTTCCGTCCTTTTCTCTTCCCCGGACAGACAGACCGGCCCGGGAGCGTGCGTACATGCATACACATACACGAGGCTCCGTAACCAAACCCCCCACCCCCACCTCCTCAACACCCAAGCGGAAGAAAAGGTCACCACGAAAAGGGGGTCGGACACGTGAAGGAGGGGGAAGAAGAAGAAGAAGGACTCGCGGAAAGTTGCCTCGGCATAGATAGATTCCCCCTT
Organism: Diaporthe caulivora; assembly: GCA_023703485.1. Classification (NCBI taxonomy): domain Eukaryota; kingdom Fungi; phylum Ascomycota; class Sordariomycetes; order Diaporthales; family Diaporthaceae; genus Diaporthe; species Diaporthe caulivora. The sequence goes on from JAMPTR010000005.1 coordinate 638,695, forward strand.
GCCTGTTATGTCAACTACCCCCCGAGCGAATCCAACGCGGCGGGAGAGGGTCCACGTCCCCATACCTGAAGGTGCAAAAACAAACACACCGGACGCAGGACGGGTTCCTCCCATTCCTCCCATTCTCCCTGTATCCGCTGGAAAGGGAACAACGTTGCTCCAGCCCCATACTGAACGAGCAGGTCAGGTCAGCAGCCAACAGCGAGCGAGGCAGAGGAGGGGAAAAGAAAAATCGGAAGGTAGCAGAGTAGACAGAGCACGTGAAGAAGATGACCATTGAAAATGCTTCTTGTGTCCCACCCACCCGCACACATACACACACACACCTCCCTGATCTTATCCCAACGCCGCTCATAAGGGGAGATGGGGCCGGGAAAGCAAAAATAAAAATAGATGAAAGACGCAAAACGGCACTCGCGGGGTATTGCGTCAGGACATCCCCTGTATGCTTTATCCTTTTTACTGTACTTCATACACGAAAAAAAAAAAAAAAACCGATCGGTCGATAAATCGACTGGGACGCGGAAGCCGGCAGAAGTCGCTTCTCAGCGTCCGTCCATCTATCAATCATCCGATTACTTCCTTCCTCCCATGTGGTTGGCCTCATGATACCCCTTGGAGGGGTGGGATGACGCGGACGAGCCAGTACGGTTCGGGACATGAACTCAGCCTAGACTGACATAGTTGCCTGAAGGAAATCTTGTTAGTCATTTATCCACATCGCTCCTGTGAGGGCCGAGGGAGACATTTGATGTACTAACCTGGGAACTGTCCCTGCTTCCCCTGGAGCTTCCCTATCCACCACTCGTTCTCGTTCTGCGTCCTGCTCACGATCTCGATGACGTCCCCCGCGCGGAAGCTCAGGTCCCCCTCCGCCTGCGCGGAATAGTCGTAAAGCGCCGTCACCGTCTCGGCCGCCGGCGTGGCGCTCAACCTGCTGGGCTTGGGCTTCGGGGGCGGCGGCTTTGACTTTGCGGCGGCGGCGGCGGCCAGGGACGCGGACTTGGGGCTCGTCAGGGGCGGGGAGGTGGGGCCGGCCGAGTACGGCGGGGGAGGGTTGTCGACGCTCGCCGTGCGCTGGTGGAAGGCCAGCTTTGTCGGGGGCGCTGATGATGGGGAGGCGAGGCCGGTCGTCGTCGTCGTTGCGGACCCAAGACCCGGGGTCGCGGAACCCAGGCCCAGTGTTGCGGACCCGAGGGCTGACGGGCCGGCGGGTGTTGATGCCGAGGGGGTCGGGCTCGTTGGGCCCTGGGTGAGGAGGCCGGCCGGTCGGTTCCCTTCCAGTGCTGCTGGCTTGGGCTGGTACTTTGGCGGTCTCCTCTGCCCAGTCGACTTGAACTTGACTATCGACAGCTTCTCAGCCTGCTCTTGGATGTCACCACGCTTCTGGTGGAACGCCTCTTCGATGTCAAGGGTCAAATCGAAGTAACCGATATCGCAGCGCTGCATCCTCTCGTGGAGCGTATAGAAGATATTAAGCTGCATGTAGTAGAAGGACTGGAAAAGCGGCTTGATGAACTCGGCCTCGAGCAAAAACAGTTTCGGCAACTCGTCCTTTAGCAGATCGTTGAAATAATTGTACTCCTGGGTCGCCGACTCCGCGTCGTTCTCAGCCTTCCACATGGCCTTCTCATCCTTGATCGACTTGTCCTTCTTTTCCTGTAGCTTCTTCAGGGTCGCCCGGTGTCTGTCATAGTCCAGCTTCTTGTGCTCACGCTTCACGATCTGTTTTCGGATGATCTTGATGACGTCTGTCAACTCGTTGGCCGGGCGGATGACCCTACTCTCTATCATTTCCAGCTCCGGCGCCAGGGTCTCCTGCAAGTCCTTGACAACAGCTTCGTACTCTTCGCAGGCCTGGATGCCCTCGGGGTTTGCGTGGACCACCAGCGAGTCCGGGTCTGACATCCTACCGCTGATGGGCTTGTAGATCTCGGCTATTGCTTTGGAGAACTCGATCTGGTGGTTGAGCATGCTGTTGATGGCCTCAAAGTACTTTTTGCTCTCGTCGTGGAGTTTTTTCGTCTCGGACTCCAACTCCTGGAACCGGCGTTCCGAGTCGATGTAGACAGCATCCTTGGTATGTTCGCCAATGTTGAACTTGTGCTTGAAAGTTTGCGGTGCCTACCCGGTGCAGACGTCAGTAACGTGAAGGGGGAGAAATATGGCGGCGAAGCGCTTGTGTCTGCGGTACTGACCCGCGTTATGCTCTTTGAGAAGCCGCGAAAGCTCATCTTTGCTCAATTAAGTGTGCCTGCCTCACACTGTGGCTACGCAGGCTTTGCGATCGGGTGGACTGTACAGGCCCTGGTTATGCGGATAATCGGCCCTGGTGATTACGGCAGTTGTTTTGGTTGCGACAGCAGCGAGAGGTGTTGGGTGCGGGTGGATATGTGGGATCAAGGGACCAGGTCGGATGGCCTGTGGAGGTGATGATGCTGCTGGTTGAGGTTGTTGGTGGTGGGTGGTTACTGTCTTGCGACCAAGACTTTGCCGCGGTGAGGAAAAGGAATTCGGTGACGGCAGTGTGGCTGAGCCGGTAACCCGTCAGCTCGCTGGTCCTGCGTTAGGATTCCGGGCCAAGGCCAAGGTGGTAGCGCATCGCCAGTCGGAGAGAAACGCCCAGGGAACGGGTCAGTTGAGGGACCCGTAGAACAGAGGTCCGGAGCCGAGGTCGCGCGGGATCGTCGGGTTCGATGTGGCTTTGGTGTTGGAGGGTGGTTTCTAGACGTGGGAGGGGGCGACGTCGTTGCTCTGTGGGCGGTGGTTACAGATGTCTCAGGAAAGGACAGAGGGGGGTTCGAATAATGCAAGAGTGGTGGTATGTAGGAACGCGCAACTGTAATTGACTTGGTTGGTGGTGGTGACGAGGTGTAATGCTCTGCTCATCCAAGGTCAAGCCAAGCAAGGTCAGGTCAGGCAGCTCAATTCGCGGGTCGGATCCAGTCAGGCCTTGTTGCCCGTCCGCCAAAGTTGGGACCTCACAGCCACGCCGTCTGCAGCCATACAACGTCAGTGCGCAGACTTTGTGGGGCTTGGATGCCAGAAGTGGGACATGCGTCATCGCTTGTGCAGCAAAGTGGCAGCTCCCCCTCCGTCCTGTCGGTACGTATCCGTACTACGCAGCATGTGACTGGCTGACTGTGCCGTGCCGTGCAGCCGTACGGAATTAGTGAGTTCTACTGGAAAGCCGTAGACTACCGTTTCGTTTGCATCTCATTAGTATCCAATCCCCAATCCCCTCTCATCTGGACCATTCTCAGGGACGACAATCTCTCATACTATAGTAGCTGCAGCTCTAAATATGTGGAAATTGCACCTAATAACAATAATGCATTGAATATATATCTTTTGCAGTCTGGGATAATTGGTGGCTGGGCAAGGCTCTTCTCCATTGATTTCAGCTGAAGAGATCCTATCCGGCTGCCAGTCTTGCAGAAACTGTCTCTACTGTGTAGGCTTTTGGAGTAACTCCGTGGAATGCGGCATGAGGACCCCAACTCAGCTACAGTGGGGACTGTGCACTGTTAGTGGCATAGTGCTTACAAACTCGGCCCTCTCAGCCAATCAAAACCTGCCGGTTATCAGATCCAGGCCCGATCCCGAGGTGCTGCCGTTATCCGACTGAATCATCAAGCCCTCCATCCTGAGAAAATTATCAGATCGAGCATCTCGCCCCTCCGAAGCTTCTCTGCATTTCTCCCTTCTACACCAACCATCCTCCCACACCCTGAGACATCCGTCACTACACATGATGTCCAGTATAACATCATCTACATTGAGGCAGGCATCTCGCCTGACCTCAAAGAACACATCATTATCAGCCTCCCTGAGGCGGGTATCGCGGACACCCAAGGTGGCGACAGCCTGGCCTCAGACGACAGCCGCATCACGGCGTTGCTACGTCACAGAGACTAAGAGAGACAATGCACAGGTAGCAGAGCCCAAGATTGAGACTGCGATACGCCTGGACAAGGCAGTTCTGCAGAACTCGAGCGCGGCGATGGGGGCACAGCAGGATGGGAACATGCTCGTCAGTCCCATGGCGGGTAAGAGCTCCCAGGATCTGGCGGGAATCGTGTGAGCTGCTTGACTGACATCAAACGACATCAAACAGAGGTACTGAAGGAAGCCACCATAATGGACGAGGGACAACGGCCGATATATCTCGACATGCAAGCCACCACACCCGTCGACCCCCGTGTGCTCGATGCGATGCTGCCCTTCTACGTCAACGTGTTCGGAAACCCTCACTCCCGGACACACGCCTACGGCTGGGAGAGCGAGAAGGCTGTCGAGGAGGCGCGAGGTCACATCGCGAAGCTGATCGGCGCCGACCCCAAGGAGATCATCTTCACCAGCGGCGCCACCGAGAGCAACAATATGAGCATCAAGGGCGTGGCGAGATTCTTCGGCCGGTCCGGCAAGAAGAAGCACATCATCACCACCCAGACCGAGCACAAGTGCGTCCTGGACAGCTGCAGACATCTGCAGGACGAGGGCTTTGAGGTCACCTACCTACCCGTCATGGAGAACGGGCTAGTCAACATGGACGAGCTCAAGGCCGCCATCAAGCCCGAGACGGCGCTTGTCAGCATCATGACTGTCAACAACGAGATCGGTGTAATCCAGCCCATCGAGGAGATCGGCAAGCTCTGCCGGGAGAACAAGGTCTTCTTCCACACCGATGCCGCGCAGGCCGTCGGCAAGATCCCGCTGGACGTCAACGCCATGAACATTGACCTCATGTCAATCTCATCGCACAAGATCTATGGCCCCAAGGGCATCGGGGCCTGCTACGTCCGGAGACGGCCTCGTGTCAGGATCGACCCTATCATCACTGGAGGTGGCCAGGAGAGAGGGTTGAGGAGCGGAACTCTTGCGCCACCTCTGGTTGTCGGCTTTGGAGAGGCGTGCCGCATCGCCTACGAAGAGATGCCGGTAAGTTTGGAGCGCACCAACCTTGTTTAGCCCCTCCCACCTGATGATATGCTGTACTTGCATGGCTTTCTGAATTCCCGTGACAAGGAATTTCATGTTGAAAAATAGCACTCTGTCTGATTTGGAACCCTTTCCCAACCATAATCTGTCATTGTCCACGTTCTGACCGGTCAGTTCCATGGCTAACATGACAAAACAGTACGACACGAAGCGCATCAAGTACCTCTCAGACAAACTTCTGAAGGGTCTCCTCGCCCTGGAACACACCAGCCAGAATGGTGACCCCAACAAATTCTACCCTGGCTGTGTCAACGTCTCCTTCGCGTACGTCGAGGGCGAGTCTCTCCTCATGGCGCTCAAGGACATCGCCCTTTCCTCCGGCAGCGCATGCACATCGGCGTCCCTTGAGCCCAGCTACGTCTTAAGGGCCCTGGGCAACAGTGACGAGAGCGCCCACTCGAGCATCCGGTTCGGCATTGGCAGGTTTACCACCGACCTCGAGATCGACTATGTCCTGAAGGCAGTGCAGGAGCGTGTCACATTCCTCCGCGAGCTGAGCCCGCTCTGGGAGCTGGTGCAGGAGGGCGTGGACCTGAACACAATCCAGTGGAGCCAGCATTAATGGACAACCAGCGGTGTCCTACCATCCAACCGACCCATCGCTCACCAAGCAGCGTGTTCAAGGATATTACTTTCGTTAATGCTGTTGTAAATGATGTTGTAAATAATTGTACTGGGAGATACCATGATTCGGGACCTGGCAGGAGGTGGTGGGGACATTGTCGTCGACGGTTAAACAAACTCAATTTGCGGCGTTATTGGCATTCATGAACACACGGGAGCGGTCAAGCAAGCACGTCACTCTGGACTTGATGAATGATATGTGGCGGATGTTGTACAAGCACGGAAATATACTCTTCTGCAGTGGTTATGACACGCAAGGGACAAAGATGGGCGTGCTGGCCCTTTCTTTGCTGCACCGAGGATGGCATGCCTTTGTAACTTGTAACAGAATATGGCGAGCTTCGTTGATGCTCTACGGCCCAACAGTGGCCTGACATCAGCCCCCTGTTGCATGGACCAGTGTGCCCTCGCAACCTGCCGGCACTTGGAGCTGGGCGCTGAAGGACTGGCAGAGATGCTTTGAGTGCCAAGATCGGTCAGGAGGATTGACCTGCCACTTCCCGCTGTCAAATTCTCGGTGGGTTAGGTTTGTTGAAGGGTGTGGTCCAATGAGCCACAGACTAGTCACAGGGGGGGGGGTTCTTGATCGCATAAATATGTCTCATCAGACTCGAGAGGATCTTCCATTCCGCGCTCGCATTCCGTGACCCGTCTCTACATGGTCCCGTCAATTACGTATGTGTCTTGCAAAGTTACACGGCCAGAGTTGATACACGGTGGCGCGCCGGCCAGGCCCAGGACCCACGTTCCATCGTGCCCGAAGGACGGACGATGGGGATGGGGCCTCCGAGTCAAAGAGCCCATCCGGTAGCGTGACGGATCTAGAGCAGGTGGTTGGGTGCCCATCTGGCCCGCTAGTCCCACAGGTGGTACCTAGGCGTAGTGCCCGTGGTTTATATGTGCGTGTGTACTAGTAGTGCAAGTGTATCCAAGTGGTGTAAGTGGTGTAAGTGGTGTAAGTGGTGGTGACATCACCCCCCCTGGCTGTTCAAAGGGCTGGCCGTTTTGACGTCATCGCAGCCATCCCGCTTGGGGAAAGCAGCATCCCTACCTCACCAACGCGTTGCTACCGTAAACCGCATTGTTTCACGAGCTTCAGGCAGGCGGGCAAGGAGGGGCACTGGCACTAAGGGAGATGGGAAGGCACGTACGTAAGAGCATTTGAATGGGCAAACAAGGCTGCCTGCCTGCTTCGTCTACATATTAAAGGCTGCTGCTCCCTCCTCCGTCAACAATAACACCCCTTCGAGGATCCTCCATCCCCAACACCATCGCGACAGCAACCAACCTCAAGAAGCTCCAGCTTTCTCTGTCTTCAAAGACCAATCAATCACTCTACCCAACAAACCAAACCAACCCAAACCACCCACCACCATCATGTCTGCCGACAAGGACAACACCTCCACCCTTCAGTCCGCCATTGACAGCGTCACTGGCACCGTCCAATCCGCTATTGGCTCCCTCACCGGCAGCACCGCCGACCAGGCCCAGGGCGACGCCAAGAAGGACAAGGCCTCCGCCGAGCACGACGCCTCCCAGGCCGCCATCAAGCTGCCCGGCGCTACCGTCACCGCCTCGGGCGCCACCAGCGACCACCCTGACCGCAGCGCCGGCAGCTACAACCAGACCGTTGGCTCGGCCAAGGAGACGGTCGGCAACCTGATCGGATCTGAGGTAAGATGTCCTGCCACCCCCCCCCCCCCATTCACATGGCAGACAACCAAACAAGCATACATAAAAACACGGCATGCTGACATTACCCCCGGCAAAAACAGTCCCTCAAGTCCCAGGGCCGCAACCAGAACCTCGAGGGCCAGCAGCAGGAGGCCAAGGGCCAGCTCTCGGACCTGGGCTCGGGCATCGCCGATCGCGTCTCGGGCACCGTGGGCGGCGCCGTCGCGGGCATCACCGGCAACACGGCCGCCCAGGCCGAGTACCAGAAGCAGCATGACACCGGCAAGACCCAGCAGCGCGGCGCCGAGCACGACATCCAGAAGCAGGCTGAGGCCGAGTCCAAGTAGATGCGAGAGGATTCCGACTTCTATGCGCACGGTCGTGCGGGAGCTTTCTTGTGTTTTTGGGACTGGTTGTGTGGATGAGCAAATGTGCAAGCAATGCCTTTTTTTTGTCGAGACGTTGTGAATTTGATACCCCCCGAGATTGAGGATGGTGGTGACGACGGCTGCATGAGCGTTGTGTTCTGGCACTAGGTAGATAATCCGAAACTCAAATATCCACCCCTTTGTGACTTCTCAGATTGTTGACATCTGTGACATGGGGAGTGATTGAGGTAGCCGAAAGATGTGATGGGCGAGATTCAAGCCCTCTCCTGAAGCAAACATATGACGGTAACAGCTTTATGATGTGGCGTGATGTATATTCAAGTCGTCTTTCGCCACCGTCCATCAAATCCAGAACATTATTTCCGCAGGACCATCAGCAAGGCCAGCGTCCCTTGTGTTCTGCCGCGGTCTTCTTACCAGCCTACAGAGACAGACGTACAAAGTTTTCAACCCCCGGAGCAGCGCAACGCGAGGAAATGTCACGCCCGCCACGAGCACGACCACCTCCAACCCCGCCAAACAAAGTCCGGCGAGTTGGCTGTGACACCCAAGCAGGCACGTCCAGCAGTCCGTGATGGTCGGATTTGTCGAGTAACAATGCCGCCACTGACGGCTACACTGCATGGGCAGGCTGACCCCATCCCCCGGGGGCGCAAGCACAATTTGCTTGGGTGATTGGGGCGGTGGGGGCAACTTGAGCACCCTGGTATTTCCTCTGCGCCACCTGGCCTTCGCGGCCGACGTTTGGGGGGTTGTTTGTTGCTCCCGCGGTACCTTGATGCTATGGCCCGAGTTTAGACATGAGGGCCTTGTCGAGAGTGTAGAGGATGTCCGTGTGGATGGATTTTCTTTTGGAGGGGGGGGGGGGGGGAAGCAAATCGGCTACGCGCCTTGCCTTACATGGAATCCGTTGGCTTTTTCGCATATCTGCACGCACGGCTTTTCACCTCATGAAGCTTTTACACTCGCCCCGTTCGTATGATAGCCTTAAGCAGCGGTTGAAAAGTCTTTGCACAGCATGTCCGGCTGGACAACGACCCGTCTTGTCGACCCAGACTAGGACCCCACAACCACTTCATGGACGATGGACGCCCCGGGACTCGACCGAGCATGTCACCATGTGACTCACCGCTCCATCTGCGTTGTCCCCGATGGAGCCGAGGAGCCCTTTTCTCAGCATTATGGAACTGTTACCCTCGGTGACGGCCCAGCTTCTGTCATGCTGGATCTGGTGCTTCTTGGTGTTACAAACTTATTACTCTTGTCATTGTCTTGTCCACATGTTGATATTGTGTTAGCGGTCTTTGGGTTCTCCTCTCTACCTAGGTATCCAGTGATTTCGTTGCATCTACTGTCACTAAATTATTTCCCGCACGGCGGACTATATGTCAACCCTGGTCCTACGGGTACTGACCCCTGGGAAACGTTAGCATGTCGGGTGATACAGCTCACCACGGGACAAAGACACGGTGAAGACTTCGGGTTCCGAACCAAAGCCATCTGAGTAGGTTTAGATCGGGTGAGACTCCCCCTCAAACGTCTTTGTAGAAGAAGTAAGAACGGTAAAGAAATATCTTGGATTGAAATGCTCCGGAAGTTAATGTTGTACTGGGCTCGCGCTTCTGACTGACGGAATATGCGTGTGAGAAGGCCAGAAGTGGATGCTCAGCGCAAGATACCACGCTCAGTCTTGGTACGCTCAAAGTTCAAGTTGGGCTTATTTTGAATCTGGTAATAGCACTCGTTAAAAACAAAAGACCGAAGGCGGCTCTTTAATTTCATCTAGTGGTAAACGATACGCGACCCAGCGTTAGATAATAAACGCCATACAAATAACAGTACAAGCAGGTATGCTCAATGTGTGTGAGATTCATGTGCTTGTGTATTGGTTGTTTCACAGACTCCCAGCTGTGCCAACAGCTTCTCTAATTTCGAACGTTCGAAAATGAGAAGCGCCAACCAGGTCCAGAAGATTCAAACATCCCGCACAATAAAAGTACCTCATAAACTCCCGTCAATCCTCGGTCCCATTAAGATGTTTCACTGAGCGCCCACCACCATTACTATTAGACCCAGAATAATGACTCAATTCTGCCTCAGCCCCTTTATGATTTCCGAAGATAACGTGCTAAGGCTCTTGCGGACGTCACTCTCCATCTGATCCAGTGTCGTGGCTGAAAATGGTGTAGATCGCCCGGGGTTATATTCTCGAGCCATGCTATGGCGGCCCCAGAGTTCTAGGTCAGCCGCCACATCCCATCTATCCCCTTCCTTGGGCCGCTTCAGCTTCGTAGACAGCTGATTGATCAGCCTTTGGACGCGGTGAAGCTCACTGAGCACTAGCTGGGCTGCTTTGTGCCCGCGGTTCTGGGACGTGCTGTACGTGCGGCTCAGAACCATCATCTGGTCATTGCTGCTGGCGAGGATGCTGTGGGCCAGACGGGGTGTCTTCTCTGCTCCCGGGTCACTCGCCTCCGCACCATGTGGCTGGACTCGTGCGGCGGCGGCGTACCGCTCCAATATCTTCAGTACGGTCATTGAGAGGATCGCCAGCAGGAAGTTATCCCCTGAGCAGTGTGCACAGGCGAGCCTCTCGCTTACATCCTCGATGCTTTGTTTGTTCTGAGCGAGTACTGAATCAGATGACATTGTGGCGAAAGCACTCGATGTATCCCGAGTTTCCAAACTGGATAGGGCGGTCCGAGAAAGGCTTGGAGCAGAGAGGCTCTTTAGAAGATCAAGGGACTGTGTCAGACAGTGAAATGGCGATGTGTCTGTGGGCTGTGCTACCCCGGACTTTATGGTTGTCAAAACCTCTATATCTGGTGCAACTTCGGTTATCTTGGTTGAGGGACTTTTTGGGATCACTGAATATGACATGTCGGACGACGGGTGATCAATGTTGATCCCTTGTGGTGGAATGAGTAGTGAGCCGATGTCATTATGTGGTTCCGCCATGCCACAGCTGTCCATTGCTGGGATGACGAAGGGAGATTTCATGGACGACATGATGAAGTTTATGTCGTCGCTATCAGGGTCGAATTCTGCCAAAGTAGAGAGCATATTGGCGTCTTGTGCGGCGGAGAACTCATCCGCTTCTGTGACAAATACTGGATCTGGTCGTGGTGATGAAGGAATACTGAAGTTTTGTGGTGACGTTTCCAAGAAGTTGCTGATGCCAGAAGGGGTCATTGTGGCGGGCGACAAGAAGTAAATCCCACTAGGCGGTTGAAGAGCCTGTATGGTGTCTTTCTCCGCAGAAAAACCATTCTCGGTGTCGCTGCTTGAGCTGGATTTCGTGCTGGTGCCTGCTTGGGACTGGCGACGCTTCGTTTCTCGCCTTCGCCCGGGACGTCGCGTAAAAACGTATTCACATGCGAGGCTTCGGCTTTCACATCTTGAGCAGGCCGGTTTCTCTTTGGGGCACTTGACCTTCGACATTGCGCAGGCTTGACAACTATCCCGGAGCTTGTTGGTCATGCGTGCTGCTGATGCTCGCCCGGTGGTCTCCGGCGTGTAGACGGACGCCGTGTCAGCTTCGAGGCCAGCCATTGGTGTGAGTTCGGATTGTGGTAGTTAGAGCCTAGACAATTATTTCTCGTCGGTATAGAACCAGAGAATATGACTTGAGTTTGGACTTGGCTGCGAGTGTTGCTTATTATGTTTCCATCTCTGTGCTGTAGCACCACACCTCAGCTTGCAGAAAAGCACATATTTGCTGATAATAAAGAAGAGTGCTGCACTATTTGGGAAGTGATCAGCCATGCACGATAGTCTGAAAGCAAACGACGACTATCTTTCCATTGGACATTCACCGCACTCGAGACCTACGCCACTGAGACGGCCGTTTTACCACTTCAGAACAAGTAGGTGTGGGTCACATGCAAGTTGAAAGCCTCTCAAACTGGGGTATGGGGATCGAATCCGAAAAAGCAAATCAAAGTGGACAAACAAACCGAAAATCAACTGACTCTGATGATGCAGAATTGCTATTTGGGGAGCTTTGCAGAGAGCTGGGAGACGACTTCTAGTGAGACCTGAAGCGATCAATCACAGAGATCGGCGCAAACATAAGCATTGGCAGAATCCCATCTCTCGAAGAGGAGGGAGGATGAGCACCTTCGAGATCGACATTGAAATTCGATGCTGAATTTGGAACGACCGTTATCGTGAGGCTTACACCTTCACATCCTGCATAGTAGACCCTGATCATTCCCTCATCGAGCCGTCCGCCCGGGCTGGATCACACAAGCTTTGATACACCGCTCAAAGAATCAATGCAGGTAGTAATCCTCGAGTCTTGACGGGCGATCCAGTCCTCGGTACCATCACTGTAACACATGCCTTCACATAGGGATCCCAATCGCTTTCAGCCCGCCACACCCTCATCACCGAGTGGGGCAACTTAAGTAGCAATGCGTGTCTCACAGCATAACCCGCATGCTACGTGGTACCCAAATTGTCGGTATACATCTTGAATTGTGTGGTTGGGAAACCCTGCGTACCCAAAGATGCTCACATGGGGACTCCGTTGTGAGATTGGAACGGGTTCTTACTGATTACTGTTCGTTCATGGTGGTCTGGGAAAAAGCTCCATATTGAGACTAAGCAGCTTGGACAACAGCATCATATGGACGGGATTGACGCTATTGTAACCGGAGCCGTTTCGGGCCTGATGTGATTATTTAACTATTCTTCGACTTTGTCTTGACGACCAGGCGACTCCGATGAGAATGTTGTCTTGAATTATAGATCACGATACTATATTTACCTGTTGACATCATCCAGTATCTGTCTTATTTGGACCCTCAGGTTGATACCCTAGAATCCATCAAGCATAAAAAATGGACCGACTGTCCCAATTGGAGTTGCACGCCGAGCAGCTGTCCATGGCGGTGAAGAGCGTCATGAAACACCGTCATGACAGCGAGAATCCGGTCCCCCCACGAGCTGTTGCGGACGAGGACAGCGACCTAAGCAATGCCAAAGCAAGCATCCTTGCGAATATTGCTTCTATCAAAGCCATTGTCGGTGGGCCAGACGACTTGCTTCAGGACTTGGCAACTCATGTACAACCCCACTGTTTTCTATCATTTTCGCCACACGCCGTGAAGCGTGACTGACAACTTGCACTCGAAATCATAGGTTGAGATCCTTGCGTCTCTGCAGTGGCTTGCAGAGTTCCAGATTCTTGCATGCATCCCGCTCGAGCTGAGTATACCAAAAAGGGACCTGGCCGACTTGGCAGGGGTCCCGGTGAGCCAGCTGAGCAGAGTGATCTCACTGCTGGCGTGCCGCGGGTTTCTGGAGCAGCAGTCTGGCTCCGTGGCACACACACCCCTCTCGGCCCAATTCATCACAAGCCAGTCGCTTATGGACGCCAGCATCTTTATGGCCGAGACGGCCGCACCAACGGCCCTGCAGATGCCAGCAGTAACACAACGGCCGGGGACTGCGCAGATCCACGCCGAGGCAACACTGAGCGGGGCGCGCCCGTTCCAATCGGTCCTCCAGGAGCCTTCCAAGCTGCGTCGTCAGTGGGCCGCTTACCTTCGCCATGCAGCAGGTCTGCACCATGAGGAGGAGCTCCTGGAAGTTATATCGAGATTGAACTGGGCCAACCTTGGAAATGCTTGCATCGTCGAGGTGAGTTGTTTACCGCGTCATTAATTCGCTTGTGATAGCCAACTGACCACATTGTGGCAGGTCAACGCAAGGTCTTCGTCGATGGCACGATCCCTTGCAGAAATGTTCTCTAGCCTCCGCTTTATCGTGCAGATCGATGACGCACAATTCGCTCCGCTGAGCCAGGGAAGCACATGGCACAGCGGAACAACGGGCCTTTATTTGCAGCCCAACAGCGATGTCCGGACCGGATTGGAGCATACGCAGATGAATACCGATGGTTCCACCACTAATCCCAGCCCCGGAATAAATCTCAATGTCACCTATCGCTCTGCGGGCATGCCCCAGCAAGTAAAAGATGCCGCGGTGTACATCCTTCATCTCCCTTCCACTTGGACGCGACCGTCCCTTGGGGGCTCTGTGGCTATGTTGATCAGGTCTGAACTGCAGAGCCATTTGGACTTACTCCGAGCCAGCGGGAGCCTTATGCTTGTCCTGGCCACACGACTCCTCCCTGAGCCAGGCAGCATATGCGGTCCGGAGGTCGAGGCCGTCGCGCGCGCGCGCGACATGTGTATGTTCAAGCTGGCCAACGATAGTGAAATGGAGTTGACCGAAGTGCTTGCCATGATAGACGCAGTCAGGGACAGCGCGGGGAAGCTCGTGGTCACTTGCCAGCTCCGGTCGCACAATAACTTGACCGTGGCGTTGGTGGTCAAACATCAAGCTTCTTGAGTTCTGCTTTTGGACCTGGATTATGTTACAATGACCCGAGAATTGATTGCCTTAATTTCAAAAGTACCGTTGGAAGTCGGTGGTGAGCAGCAATATGGACCTTCGCGTGTTTGAAATTTACTATTAGAGAAATAATATAAGTTTCTGTGAGGACTTTACAGAGCTTTTGCATTGGGCAAACGAGAACTCGCTTAGATGTTGCCCAAGGGGGGCTCGAACGGCAAAGACGATTGCTTAAAATAAACAAATCTCCCTACATTACTTCTTGGCTGGACTAAGCTGCCACAGTCCCTGCTCGACCGTGTTTTCACTCGAGCTTACCACCAATGCAATCGTTGCGCCTGCGGAACATTTCGCGAAGTCGGAGTCGGTAACGGCCCATGGTTACAGAAACGCCGTCCCGATCCGCCATGTCGTCGTGTCAGTCATTGTGGGGGAAATCGTCGAGCTGGCAGGACGCCGTTTCGCAGGCGGTCCCGAAGGTAACTTCAGCTTGAGCGCTACAAGGCTCCAGTAACTAGCTACGCTCGATAAGCAGCCGGGGAGCGTCACCACAGCCTTCATTACCAACTGAAAGTACTCTGAATCTGCAGGATATGGCCGTGGTCACCATAGCGCGCCAGCTGCGATCCAACGGGGCATTTGTCACAACGCAGTCCGGCTTGGTGCGCCTCGCGACACCAACCTGCCAATCTGCAGGACATCCGGTCCCGAATCAGCCCCAAGGGACTCGGCCGCTTCTAAAAGGGTTGATTATCGGAAGAAAAAGTTTGGTCGGACTTAGGAAACCACCCATATCGCGTAGCTTTCCCCGAAGCTTTTGGTGTTTGTGCCTCACCCTGTACACCTAAATATGGAGCGGGGAGATATTCCGGAGATGTTTGAAACCAAGGGGACGATTCCGTGGCACCCAAAACTGAGCCATAGATCACAAATCGAAATTGATGAAGGACGCAACTTCCAGGCTCATCCCTATTTGAATAACATTTTCACGGCGCATCTGCAGAGTTATACCCAATGTCGAGACTGGCAGATGCGAGAACAGCGAAGGGTGGGTTTCACCCGAAGCTCATCTTGACAAGGAGGTGGCAGTATTCCCCGAGTAGGTACCTAGGTACTCAGTACCTAAATCAGACAGCCAGATCTCGGCAAATAGTCCAAACCGTCAATGATATATTTGTGCCAGCACCTGATCCTCACCGCACTGCGATCTGCTCTCAGGATATCTTCGCATGGTGATTTCACCAGTGGATCACCGTGATAAGCCTCAAAGTGGAAACTTTTGTCGTGTATTCTGTCATTGCAAGTCCCCGAGGAGATGGTATCTTAGCGGGCGGATCTCTGCGCCGATCATGTAAGCACCACTGTCTTGGGATATCCCGAAGTCTGCAGTCCAACAGTCACGTCATTTGACCCCTTCAGAGGCTTGAGGAAACATCCCGTTCTGGTATTCGGGGTAATGCAGTAGGTAAGCACCCTAATAGGTCGAAATCTTTTACACTATCTGAGTCCTGGTATTTCTTTCGCTACCATTTCCGGAGATTACCAGTTCCCAATGCTCCCAGAGTTCGACCAATGAGTATTTTATATGAGAAGAGTCTATCCATAATAATTCAAGAGTTCAGATATTCGCAGAGTACTAACCACGTCTTACATGACCCATCACCCACCTCCCACACTACCCAACTACCACTTACATACTACCTAAATCCCTCACTATCCTCGTCTTGTTGACCACCCTAATCACCAAATGAACTAGTAATGATAATAGCTATATTTGTGCTAGTGGTTAGATGTTCCTCTGTACCATCCATTTTCTACTATGCGAATATCCGAACTCTATTTAATGCAATCAGAGCGACAACCGGTTAATGCCGATGACAATTTTGCGAATTTGAGATTCATTTCCATGAGTACCTCAACTGGATACTCCTGTGACTACCTAGGTATCTATCTGACGGCTCTTTCTCTCCCGTTTTCCGCTTCCTGTAGTGTATGAACCTGATTCAATATGGCAGCCACATAGTGTCACGTAGCTGTGGTACCATGAGATTACTTCTTCTCTTCCCCAACCTCATTCCCTGTCGGCCTGGCATCCTCAGCTCCGGTCTTCCCCATCTTGTTCTGCTTGACAGTCTTCCACTCGAGCGAAAATGTTCCGATAGTGGCGAGGCAGGCCAATATTAAGCCTATGATGAACAAGGTTCCCAGTGCTTCGGCGTAAGCTACGAGGGCCTTCTCCCGCAGGTCTTCACTCAAAGAGTCCAGGAGCGAAGTCACACCGCCCGAGGTGACGATACTTGGGTCAAAGCCTGGAAGACCTAATAAGCGCTTGACAGGCTGGCTGCTCAGTACATTCTCTCCGACGGAGACAAAAACAGACGCGCCAATGAGTGAGCCAAACAGTATCAAAGCCACACCTGTGGGCACGTCTTTCTTGGGTAGACAGGTCTGGGCGGCGAGATTTGGTACTTGAAAACATAACCCGAAACCGAGTCCGTAGAGGATCTGGTAGCCGATCCACTCGCCGAAGCCTGTGTCAAATTGGAATGTTGTGAGGAGCCCGGCCGCGGCGCACATTATGCAGGTGCCGATGATAGCGGGTGGGGTGTAGTACCCTATCCTGCTGTTGATTATGCCGTCGAAATGGAGCCGACGACCATCGAAAGCATTAGAGGGAGTGTTTGAACGCCAGATTCGGCGGCTGTGGATCCCTTGATGGACTGGAACCAGATTCGGGAGGAAGTAAACTAAAGCAAAGTCATTTACAGAAGGTCAATAGCTCATTCTGATTGCAACCCACTGAAGACATAGTTTCCAGAATTTATGCAGAAAGTTGCGCAAAAGCCAGAAATCACGCTGCGTTGCTTGAAAATGCGTGGAGGAAGCGTTGCTATTGCAGGGAGAAAGACCTGGGAGGCGGCAAATGCGACGAGCAATACTCCGGCAAGAGTGAGTAATGCAAGAATCTGTCCGTTATCCCACTAGATAGTGTCATCCTGAGTACTTTAAATGGGCGTGAAAGGAGGGAATTCAGCGAATTCTTTTGGCCACCCCAATGAAGTGCCAGCAATAAACATACGACACCAGGAACGAGAGAAGTGGTTCCAGGAGCATCGAGCTGTCTCAGCTTCCTTTTCAATGGAATTCGGGTCTCCTCTCGGTCAGGTACATCTAGTGAAAGATAGATGACAACCATCGCTGCGGCCCCTATGGGTATATTAACGTAGAAGCACCAACGCCATGAGACGTTGGTCACAATGCCTCCTTCCGTCGCAGACAACGCTGCCAACTTCTACACAAAGAAAGACTTTGGCGGCGACCAGTACTCCTACAAGATCGGTACTGAAGAGTCTCTCCCTGGAGACCTCAAAGACAAGATCTTCTCCGTCAACGTCGGGAGCGCTGCCAAGGTGATCGCCTGGCAGCACTACAGCTCGACGGGAATATACAGGGAATGGGAAGGTGCCGTGAGTGACATATCCGACACCGAAGGCTTATCGCGCTTCAAGGTTGTCGATTCGGACACGCGTGCCATCGCCTTTGTCTTCAAGGATACCACCGGGGGTGCCGACAAGCAGTACTCCCTCAAGGTCAACGCCGCCGATGTGGGCGAGGTCAGTGTCTACTCCAACGACGGCGACGACTACCATCTCGTTGGCATCATGCCCTCTTGTGGGCCGCCGGTGATCACAGCAATCTATGTCCGTGAAGAGAAGTCAGGTGTCTACATCGCTACTGGCTCGGTGTTCTTCCAGTGGAACTCGTCTACGAAGCGTAAGTGTCCATTGCATCCCATACCCAAAGTATGCATGTTTGGCGGTTTGAAATCCAACTATTGTTTTCATTAAATAGAGGTGGACATCGTTGAGAATGACAACTGGCCCAAACAGCTCGAGGTGGAGCGGTCGGGGGCAAGCAATTTTGTCGTGACTCTTGTTGACAACAAGGCCAGCGAGTGAGCTGTGTTCACGAATCATGGTTTCCAGACTGATGTAGCCGTTTTGGTTGGCCTGTCGTTTTATGTCCATCATGGCAAGAATGAACGGAACTGACGACGGAGGAAGAATTGTACCAAAGGGAGCAGTTAAAAAACTCGTTTAGCAAATGAATTATACTTTTATGTTCACTATATGAATATCAGATCATCCCACTGCAATCTCGACTGATTTTATCTCCGAGCTTGTAGACCTAGGGAAAGAATGTTCCCGCTCCGCGACAGTGCATGCAATTAATGGGCTATGATTATTACAGTTCGGCACGATCTCATCAAATATAGTCATAATTTGAGCTCTAGTCTAGTTGGGGAGAGCAGCTATGCCATGCGTAGATGAACAAAGCATTGTACCAGAAATTTCAACAACCAGACACAGATAATGCTGCGGTAGGAGATTTGCCTTGAGTATGTATTCATGGCCACAATTGGCTACATATGGGCGATTCCTCGACTCTGTAGACCTTGCCAAGATTAAGCACAATGTCGCTCTCAGCTTCAGAGCAGCAGCCCCGGCGTTAGCGAGCCTCAGTGTCGGGTGACGCTCTCGCCTTGCACACGTATATCTCAGTACACTGGCCGTGGCTGATACTGATGTTCCCGAAAGCAACAGGGACCTTGTCGTTGCGAGCCGCAAGTGTCACGAGGACATGGAGCCAGCGGTCATCGCACCATTGATGCACGGCCTCATGGGCCGGGAGAACGAGTCCGGTCACGCCGGCACACAAATTTGAGACTCGTCGCCGGTGTTAGAACGCGCGGGAGAATCAAATATATGCGTGTGTCCGGCATGAAGTCAATGGACAAGTGAGATTCCCAAGGTTTTAATTACGTGACTGCATTATCGTTCCGGCAATCTTTTCAATCGCTTGCCCACATAGACCGCTATGCATTTATTGGAAAGCCCATTTCCTCAGAGAGTCTTTGGCAATTGCTAAAAATTTGCTACGATCGCTAAGAAAGTCTTTCATGGCGCAAAGGACAAAGATCAAACCCTTGGAAACAAGCACAGCCTCCTTCCGGAACTTAGGTGCCAGCATGCATCAAACAAAGAGACCAGCACCCGTATGCATCTCCTTGGCCTTTTGGTGTGCCTCGATTTAGGCCAACCATGCCACGAAATAGATGAGCAGGCACGGAACTTGTGTCTCACGGAGAAGTGCACTGAACAGGCGGGCGCAGCAAGATTGGCTCCTGCTCCAACTCCAGTTTCGAGACCGGCTAGAGCAGCCCAGAATTACAGTTGACCCCGGGGTTGAATCCTACTGGAGGGATTTTAGGAGGACCAGATTGGTCAACAACAATTACTTCGCGTATTATCGGAGAGGCCGCAGAGTCAATTTGGCAAGACTCGCACCGTGGGACCGGGTTCACGAACAGGCGAACCTGCGGCTTGTGGAGAGGGCATACCGCATATTCCTCAGGATTGGGAGGGCCTTTTGCAGACCTTGATATACCGGTCCTACGAGCTTTATTGGTCTATTTAGCAGCGGTTAGTAATATAGCTACACAATTAGGGCTTCATCTAAACCTCAGATCAACATATTTAGCATAACTGACTCTTTGATAACACTCGTGAAGTTGCTCGTCAGCTGTTTTCCTACAAAATGCGTCTCTGGGGCCAATCCCAGTCGACCCAGAACCATATTTCCGGCTGGACTCTCGCCCGTAAAGCAGCCAATGCAGAAGCACAGTGCACCCTCTTGATGCCATGCCAGGCTATTAGCTCGGAAGGCTCCGCTGGCGTACCATGACAGCTTATAAAATTCAAGGGACACTCAAGCTAGAAGCTATCTGCGTTCATATGGCCAGTGAGCTATGACGGGATCTCCGAGTTGCCAAATGTGCTCGAAACGTTCCACTAATTATTATTTAGTAGTTGCAGTTAGACAAGATTTCTGAATCCTCTGTAGGGTATTCAGTCAGTAGGCTGTAAGCCTCGGCCCTGCTTCACACTTTTCTAAATGCAGAAAGCGAGGCAATTCGACTTTTATAAATTTCCTGTTGGTGTTGTGCGCGTACTCTCTAGAGGCTCGCAAATGAAGCCCTCATACCATCATTTCGCAGCTCTTACTCTCATTCTTATCTAATTATCAATAATGGGTCGACCCAAACTCCCCTGATAACCACGGTTAACGTTAGCAAAGAAATTGCCCCAAGGACGTGAGCTTGTTGCATCCTGGTGAGGAAAATAGACACTTCCACGAAAATCACCTTGTGACAAGGCAGCTGCCAAAAACGCCCTTATATCTTTCCGAGTAGCCGAAATGGTCTTATCCGGGTTTACATCACAAATGACCAGAATGGCACCCAATACACTAGCCAGCCCACTTCACTGATCACGATCCGTCGTTTCGAGACCGACCCTCTGGACACGAAGTGTGTGCCACATGTCTAGGTAGTTGGTAGGCGCCCCCGAAAGATTTTGCAGATTCCAATAATGCAGGTACCTCTCCACTGGCCGTTCCAGGTCTAGGGCATCTTTTGCTTTGTGCTCTGAATTGACAATTAGGGTGGTTTTCCGACGGTAGTTGATAAAGAAAAACATCCAGTGGTCCCTCGCCACCTGGATGGGGAATAGAATAAAATGTGCTGCCTTGACCTCGTCAGGGATGTTCGTTGGGTCCCCTGGTAGATCAGTAGAAGGGTCGATAAAACCTGGCATCTACGCGGGAAGAGCCTGAGGCGGAGGTCCCTCCCCTTCGAGATGCTCGAACTTGTGAAGGATGTGGTCCCAGGTGATAGCAGGCACGGCGACAGTCTGCCCTCTAGTGGCAGTCCCGTAGTCATAGCCTGCGGGATCTCGGATATCTGGAATAGACGCAACAACTTCAAAGAGTGCGTTCATCATCCGGAACTCGATTGCGCTCCTCGCGCGCAGCAAGTAGGAAACATCGGATTTGAGCAGGTGGATACCCCGCTTGGCCGTAACAATCAGGGATTCATATTGGCGATGCGTCTATAGTTCAGGACCAACTTGCACCGGTGGACCCGCTATTCCAGTGAGGGCGACATCTATTGGCGGGATCGAGGCAGCTTGGGTCTCTTCCGGTATAACCAGATCAAAGAAAGCTATGTCCGAACAGCTACAGAAGTACCGGACAACTCTTAATCTGGTCGTCAGCACAGCGACACTGTTAGTATTCTTGTTATTAAATGCTAGTACCTTCTAATGGTTTCTCTAGGCACAGTTCGATCCGTGGCCAGCGTATTACTGGGGAGTTAGAGACTACTATCACTGCGAAGGAGAAAAGCATCGCCGACTCAATCACATGCACCGATCAGCAGGTCACTGCGCTGATACCCAGTCTACGCAGCTGAACAGCACGGACGTTAAACGTAGCGATACCAGCGACACAGGAGATATATACAAAGACGAAGAAGGTATGAAACGCTCGGCAGCGGAAGAGCGCGCCATGCTGCATGTGGTGCTGGAGATACTGGAGGGTTTGAAGATGAAAACGCAAGACGAAGCGAAGAAGATGGCGGAAGAGGAACGAAAACAATCAATACAGGCGACGTTCGGAAATAATGATTCAGGTTTGGAAATAGGACTTAATGATGGGTCTATATCGGGGTTTACGTTACGTTATGGCCCGTAAATTATTATATTGATATAAGGTTAGCATTATAGGGGCTGTAGCTTTCAACTCTCTTATTTACATTGCAACAGCACTGTTCAGGCTGTGGGAGAACAAAATCTGTATCAGTGTGTTTCCAGGTATGCAATACAGAATAGACTTAAGGGTATCGCTGAATTTAAATAGTTGTAGGCTTAATAGGGTAGAGTGCATGCCAATAATTGTTCGCAGGAATGTCAAGTATGCGCACATAGTGAGTGCACTACGCTGGCCGTATCGCAACATGTATAGGAGTAGGGGAAATTCAGTGTAGATGATGCCAAATTTGGCCTTGATGCTGGCACCTCAGAATCTCCGGCTATTTTATGGCGGTCTACTACTGTCGAGTTATACGTAGTCTTTTGATCAGTGTGTACTGCAAAGCATTCAGTTGCGGCGTCATGATCACAGATTTTACTGTCGTCTGAAATACTGCATCAAGACAAAGTACAATGGGGGAACCAACGGGGAAGCAAAGACGTGAGCCAGGGAGATTTTAAATAGCCTAGGTCCCTGACGCATTTGCAGTAAGCTATTTCTGGCCTGTTAGTGATTTCTTCCCAAGCACTCCGTGGCTACAAATGTGGTCTGCCAAACCACCTAAGCCGCGGACCCACACCAACACTACTAAAAAAGTTAACTAACGGATTTTGCGAAACCCATTTCGCCTTCGACTGTATATATTTCATACTAATTATTATAAAATAATTATTCAAGTTATATTAATAAATATAACTCGTTAATTTGATAATTATATAAACTTGTCAGCAGTCTTTTGGGAAGATGCTGGGCAAAAGATTGCTGGTGGGCAGATCAGGACCTGAACATTCTGTACTATGTTTCGATACCTAACTAATCGTTGTGATTGCAGCGCGTCTGGTCACGTATTATATAGCCTGCCCATTTCCTCTGGATGACAGTGCTCACAGCTCATCCCTAGCCATAGCTAGGGATGCTTATCCCTTGCCATAGCTAGGGATGCTTATCCCTTGCCATAGCCAGGGCTGCTTCCCTTGCCATAGTCAGGGCTGCTCATCCCTTGCTGGGGCGTCTTAGCCTGAGCCCTGACAGACCCGAAGTGGTGCCTTCCAACAAAACTTGATTTCTAATTAATTCTATTTTTAATTTAATAATATTAAACTGTAATATCTATAAAATAGATTTATATAGTTAAAGGTGAAATGGGTTTCGCTCAAATTCTTAGATAACATTTCTAGTAGTGGTGGTGTGGGTTTTGGTCTTGAGTAGCTTGGCAGATCCTGCTTGTAGTGAGGAGGTATATGTAATGATCACACCAAACCTTTATAGGGTTTAGTAGGTAACCTGTAGGGTTTATGTTAGCAGAGCGGCGTAGAGGTGATACTTGACTGTTCGTAATACGAAGACACTGTTCCTTGTCGAAGCGGCAGTGATCACTAGCTATGAGGTTATCCAGTTGTTGGACTGAATACTTAGATTGACGACTGAAGAGTCTGTTCTATGAAAGCTATCTACTGTGGTGATGACCATGTCCTTATATGTTCCGACTCTTCATCCGACCTTGATGATGGACTGTATGGACCGCTCGTCGACTTGTGCGGTCCACCCCTGTAGTCGACTGGACCGCTCGTCGGTCCTGTCGGCCCACCCTGTTCAGTGGGTCCCTGGCCCTAACCCTGACCTCTGACATGCTTTGCTGATTTCGCCAACAAGTGCCTGCGGGGTTGCAACGTGGCATCTGATTTTGTTTGCCTGGGCTATCAAATTGGGTCCCTTGTGTGCCAACATGTTGGTTCATAACAGCGTACATTGTTAGCGGCTGAGCTTAGTGATGTCAGCACTTATTTCGTAAGTACTTCGACACTACAAGCGCAATCTGCTAAGACCTTTAAGCTCCGGGCCTACACCACCACTATAAAAAATATTATCTAAAGATTTGAGCGAAACCTATTTCGCCTTCGACTGTATCATGGACCACAATTATATTTGATTTCTTCTCTTTTAAGTAACGTATGGAGGAGGTATGGACAAAATCAACAAAGCAGTGTTTTACGCATTTGGTAGGATCGAGCAACCGATGAAAGGCTTCCCGGCCTGGACTGGAACAACAAAGAACAGAATTTTTCGCATCTGGCAGGAGCACAGATTCTATTCCAAACGTTGGGGAAGCAATTAATTGCTGTGTAAAGGAACACTAAGTCAGTTATAAGCTCTTATTGGTTTACCGTGCAAGTAGTTACCTTAAGTACGTTGAAATGAGGTCATGTCTTGGGCTATCCGGAAGCCTACAACGCACTGTCATCAAAATTAGGTGCTTTGAGTGCTTCATTCAAGCACGTCTTTCAGGTCGCATTGTCCCTCCGCCAAGCTTTCACAATTTTATTCATGAATTTTAATGTGTACACTCAGTTTCAAAGACTCTATAGTCCACGGACTGGTGACACGCGGTAGTTTCAAGCTGTCAGCATACGATGCATTTATTATATTTAATGCATTGGTTGACACCTGCCTGGTCTCCTTCGAACGATGTTTTGGCAAGCAAACGTAAAACTCCAATTAAAGCGAACTCCAATTGAAGCAGAATAAATCAACGCCGGCAAGAACAGTACGCAACAATATCGACCCCGACCACACAGCAAATAAGAATGTACGATGCAGCAGGCAAAGTCGCTGCGCTGAAGGCCATCGTAGAAGAAGAATTGGATACCGTTGAGGGATGCAATTCGGAGATAGAGGCATGCGAAGCGCAGTACAAGACAGTCCAGATGGCGGCCAATTTGACCACTGACCTTCTTAGTCCGGCATTCTCCATACTCAATCTTGAGATGGCTAATATCGATAGGGAATGTTTTGAGTTGAGGAGAATTCGTCAGGCTGTCTTATCTCACGTGGATAAATCGATTCGTTTGATGTTAGCACTAAGAGAGGTTGCATACAACCTAATAGGAAATATGGCAGGCGTCGATTATAAAAATGAGAGATTCGCTTTGCTGTTTGACTACCTCGCGGTTGCGAAATATGATGCGGACATCAATGATTTGATGCTCAGACGAGACGCGGTTGGGGACGAGCCACCACCGCGTAGCGCCAGTCACGATCATTCCTCCAAGGGTGAGAATAACACGAGTTGATTTCATCAGGCTGCCGTCAACAACTCCTTCCTGATACACTAGGTGCATACGTGTTCCTCTAGACACTTAGGTACACATCAATTACGTTCCAAATAAATTTCGCTTTCTTTCCCTGCTCAATTCCAAACGTGAAATGTAGACTTCAGCTACTTCCTGTGCTCCATGAACGACACCTGGTCGCAGCACAGAAGCCGTTGCAACAAGCCCCAACGTATTGTCCGCTAGAGTTGTAACATTCCCCTACACATTGAAGATATTGTCAGCAGTGACCGAGGACTTACTCGCCAGAAATGATTCTGCGGCGAGATGGTGCATTAATAGTTTGGTCTCACCATAAACGCTGACGCATGTACCGCTGCAAGTGACAGACACAATCTTTTGAGGTGGCCCAATTGCGATCTGGTTGATAGGCCAGGGATCTCCGGGCCTTCGGGTCAGCGACGGAGCGAAGGCCACCTCGTTGCTCGCTGTTTTGAATGTACAGAGGCGATAGGCATCGAAGTCGGGGGCGGTGATCAGATTGACGTTGAGATCGTTATCTGTAAGTCACGTCAGTGTGCATTGGTCTTTCCTTGAGCTGGAACCCGACGCCTTGAATGAGGACTTTTTCAACGCACTAGTGAAATGTTCTTGTCCATCGGCGACCAACTGCAGTCCATAGGACGCGGGTCCAGCCTGAAACTCCAAGGTTACAGGCTGGAAGTCTCTGCTGTAGAGTTCGGTCTCAGCGGGCGATGTCGCATGCACCGCGGCAACGGCCGCGCAGAGCAAAGTGATGAGAGCCTTCATGGTGCACTGAAAGATTCACTGTCGCGTAGTTCTGATGGATATTGGTGTCTTGCTCTTGAGTAGCCCGTTCGAGCGTCAGTCTGATGGGAAAAACACGCAATTTATGGACTCTAAGCTCCTCTCTTCCGTTGAACGGTACCTGTGTATAGCTAGCTTCCTGTCTCGCTGGAATCACACGTCGAATCAGCAACAAGACGTTGATTCTCGTATCGGAAGTCTGCTGATCAACGATGGCTTCGTAATGATCCTAAGCTAGAAATACGAGGCATCACTTGATTGCATAAGGCCACAAGCGGGAGCTAAATAACTATCAAACGGTGTGCCTGGTAGGACTTGTGGCGTCCTGCACTCGTTCAGCCTCGATTGCCCCCGCCTTGGCATGAACAATCCGCTGAGCTACCAGCCCCTTCGGAAAAGTCAATGCCGACGTGGAAGTGACACCGGCTCCTAGCAAACACACAAACATCGAGCCTCGTTGCTCTCCGATAAGCTTCCCTCCTATGGGAGATCTGTAGTCCCTAGACGGACGGTTTGAAGTATTTAGGGTTCGTGACACTGAAAGCAATGACATCAATTCTGTTTATTCACCTTGACAGATCCGGAGACTAAGCTCTAAGGCTTGGATGCATGGCCATTCTGTTCACAGGTGTCTTAGTTTCTAATTTGTGGTTATGGTGTCACCACATAACGTTACTTTGAAGACAACTCGATCCCTATTAGCTTCAGCAAGCCTAGAATTGCTCTTCTTCTTTCAAAAGCCGATGTAAGCCGCGTATAAGCGCTTGATTTTGGTGTGTAGTCATCGCTTGGTCGACAGGTACAACTTCCACCAGAAGGATGCCATGAATCTATGTACGAGCCAGTTTAGATGAATAATTTTTCTGTTGACTGCGTTAACCGGTTGCAAAGAGACCCAATCGGATCAGATAAATACACCTGTGAGAGTAAAAGCCCAAGCTATTTTTACTCTCCCCTGCTGACGTCTCTGGTGTGCGTAGATGGTGCGAACAGTCTTGTCCTTTCCCTCTCGTGAACAGAACAGTAGGCAAGCTCTTATCGAAGGCCTAGGCCACTGAGGCCCCTATCCTTAGCCCCCTTGCCATGGTGTCAAGCTGGCTGGTCGTTGACGCCCTTTGAGTAGCATGTCCATGTTCCACGGTTGACAATCGTAGCTCAACATCGCTATGATCACCTGGAACAGGGGAAACCATAAGCGAACCTGTTCCAGCCTTGTCTCCTCGACGGAAAAAGGCCCTGATGCTGGACTTAAGGCTCTCTAGAGCAGGCTGATGGAAAGCCTGTTGAATTTCCTCAAGTGAACGGCCCCGGGTTTCAGGCATGCATGCTCCCAGCACCGCTACCGTAAACAGCGCGAGCCCACCGAAGAGGAAGTACGCGCCGAACGCGGACTTGTCGAGTAAAATGGGAGTGACCATGGCCACGAACCAATTGGTGAACTGACATCCCAAGTCAGCAGGAGCCCCGATACAATACAGGAGAATGAATAAAAGACGTACAAATCCCAGACCTTGAGCCACGCAGTTTGCAGCAGCTCTAGTATGCATCGGCTGTATCTCGGTGGCGTATATCTTGCCCACAATCCCCCAGGTCGCACAGTACGTGAGACCAAAGAGGAAGACTGCGACTATAACAACCCACCTAGCAACGCCAAAGGGGTGCACCGCGCCTGCAGCGTACAGTGACCCGATCAGGAACATGATTCCTGACAGGCCAATGCCACCTGATAAAGCTGAGGTCCTTCTTCCCCATTTGTCAGCCAGCAAGAACGCGGGTACGGATATTGCCAGCATAAGTATCGCAGATAGTCCCGATGCAAGAAATGACGCGGTAGCAGAGGACAGCCCAGCCTGCGAAAACAACAGAGGAGCATACTATGACTCCATCAGCGATATACGTCACATAGGATACATCTCAGACAGCTGTAAACTCACGTAAAGCACACCGTCGATGCCAGACAGCTGGACCATGCCCAATACGAAGAGGGCCAATATCGTCCTCGCCCGGTATCCCTTTCTGAACAAGATCGCAAAGCTCTGCCAAGGTGTCAAGCTGAGACTCTGCTCAGCGGCCCCGCTCCCATTCATGAAGTTCCTCTCGGCCTCCACCATCGAGAAGTCAAGTCTCCGCAAGGCATCCAAGGCCGCAGGCTGGTCACCACGGCTCATGGACCACCGCGGAGATTCCGGCAGCCTCATGCAAAAGCCGATCAAGGCCACAGCCATAGCCACCATCACCACGAACGGCAGCCTCCACGCCATGCTGGACTCGCGTATGTAGATGCTGCCGTAGCACGTGAAGTATCCGACGCAGATGCCGGCCGTGGCCATGAACTGCGGCAGCCCCGAGAGGACGCCCCGGCTCTTGGTTGGCGATATCTCGGATATGTACACGGCCATGCTGCTCAGGTAGACGCCCTCCCCCAGCCCGGCGACCGTCCTCCCCAGCAGGAACTGCGGCAGGCCGTAGGAGGTCCCCTGGAGCAGCGCCCCGGCGCAGAAGAGGATCGTGCCGAGCAGGATGGTCTTGAGGCGCCCGTGGTGGTCCGCTAGCCAGCCGGCGAAGACGGAGGGCACTGCGCCGGCCAGCATTATGAGGGACACCGTGAAGCCGACGAGCGTGGGGGAAAGGGCCCCGATGGTAGCTTCGAACTGTGGCATCGATATCACGGCGCCGATGGAACCGGTCTGAGGGACTACGAGTTAGCAGTGAAGACATAAAGAAACAAGGTGTATTGGAGCACGTACATCGTAGCCATTGATGAGGCCGCCGATGGAAACGGCCAGGGAGGCCAGGACGAAGCCTGGTGGAGATTTCGGGGCCATGGCTTATCGATGGGGTTCACGATGCTATTGACGGCTTGGTGAGGACAGAAGTGGAGCAATGTATCTGTAGAAAAGGAACGGAATTGCCGAGAATGGTGGGAATGGGAAATTCCACACTCGGTCGGCCTTCAATGATTGATAACAGGACGCGCGGAGGGCGCAGGAGAGGTTGACTGTCGACCATCCGCTTCCCCAAGTTTGCGTCATCGCCACCAGCGTTGCTTGTTGGTGCTTGCTTGCATTGGACGTTGGCTGCAAACGGAAGAAGGATCGCCACACGATTAACTCGTCGTGGGACAATCGGCAATCAAAAACGTGGGGCAAGATCTCAAACTCTCGGAGACCGTATTATCAATTGACTTGTCATCAGAGATAATCATTGTTATATAGTACACTATCTAAACAGCGTCGTATTGAGCCCAGAGCCTCAGTTGCCCCCGGGCTCAAACTCGTAACGTCATATGGACTTCCACCTGATGTCTTGACTGCTTTGTATCGGCTGGATTACCTACAAAATACCATCGCCCCTCGAGACATAAGGTCCCTGACCGTCTCAACCTTCCCGGATGTCATCCTTCTGTTCTGCGATGTAATCCGCATGGCGGTCGTGGGACAAAGACCTCCTCGAACACATTCCGGCGTGCAGCCCTCTGCGTTTCGTCAAGGTCAAGAATGGGATCCGACTTGATGGTGTTCGAGGTCATGTGGTCAGCGCCTAAATTACGACATACGATGGTCAGCAAGGATTGACTCCAACCTTCTTGTTGTGGATGCTGGAGTGGAGTAGTGCTTACCGCGTCTGCCACCAACTCAATTGTGTGTGCAAGTCAATGTTATGCCCATATTTCACCCTTCGATCGGTTCGGCGGGCCATTGATGCGACACGGCTGCCGCAGAGCATCTTCAATGCGGTCATTCTGTTCCGCGAACGGCATCGATGCCAGAGTTTGCGGCTAGGGAAAACGAAGCTACGCCCTGGTTAGGCACATTAGTCGCAGAACGCTGAGGGGGCCGGCTTAGCTGAGCTTACCTGCCCGCATTTGCAGGGCCCGACGGCTTGGCGCATCCCAAGTGCTGAGGGGCCACGGTTTGTGGGACGAGGCGTACTGCTTGCCCCTCACAAACTTTTGTAAGCTCGCTTGGTGAAGCGCGAGGGGGCCATCACATCGCAAGCCTGGCCCACATGTCTTCGTCATCTTCGGTGAGTTCCTCCCTCCGGTCGTAAGCCGTCCCATTGGGCTTTCCTTGCCAGGCACTCCTTGCAGGCTGGCAGTGGACGGGAACGTACATGTCGTGCATGCCCTTCTTCTCGGCTGTGTCCCGCGCGGTGTGACCGTCGGACCCGTAGGTTGTTATCGTAGTCTGGTCGACTGTCCCGTATGAGGGTCGGGTCCAGCCCGACGAAGATGCGCCCGATGGCTGAGTAGACTCATATGAGGACAAGTAGGACGACCCTCCCCTGGTGCGCCTCATGCCGCCAGCCTGGAGCTGGGCGATTTGCCTGGCCTGCTGTTGGAACGCGGAAGGGGCTGGCGAGGGGCTGGCTGCAGGAGCCTGCAGCGAAGGGGAGCAGCGGTAAGCGGGTGGTTGCACTGCTGCGGCATGGTGGTATGACGGTGTTGTGGTCGGGGGTCGGGGGCCGGCATCGCATGAGGTATCAACCGAGGAAGCACTGCTGGAGGCTGGCTCGATGGTTCTGGTCCGTGAGAAGATGTTCTTGACCTTGACGAGTATTCGGGCCATCTTTGCGGTGAAAGTAATGGTTGCTGGCTGTTGCTTGTTCTGGTTGATGGGCATGGAACTTGTTGAGATGATATATTGTTGGAACAAATGCTGGATGGTTGCAGGTGACTTTAATGCTTGAGAGTAGTTGCGTGGCGAGCTCAAAATTCAGTGGTAAACACTTGGCTGTAATCGGTTATTTCGTGGCAGTGGCTATGCAACAAGGGGAAAAGACTGATTGATGGTTTGACTGGAGGCTGGGCTATAGAGTATAGCGGATCGATGGCTTGTCCGAGTGTTGGCGTGTTGGCGTCCTTGGCTCTGGGGTCCTTTGATGGTGCGGAGTCTAAGAGGAACGGACTATGGACAGCAAACAAAGGCCAAGAATAAGAGTGGGCGGAGGACGAGGTTTTATTGTATGGCAGCATGGTGAGACATGTGGTGTCCTGCAGTGCCATATGGTCAACGACTGGCATTCAATGTCTCCAGCTGTGTCATTATTCACGACAATAAGCGGCTGTACTTTGATCAGGATGGCATGCACATTCCAATGTAACCTGCTTGACGGCTTAGCGCTGCGGGAAGGATTGTGGGGTCCAAGAGAATAATGCTGATAGGCCAGGCTGCAAAAATAGGTCGAACTTCGGCTGCCTGCTAGGTCCCAATGGTACATGCATCCTGCACTGACCGGATGTGGGCGTGGCTGAGGAGGATGCCAGGAACGTCTTTCTGGAACACCCACATGTGTGGTGGTTCTTTTGCCCATGTCCATTGAGTGCCTGTTGACGTGTTACAGAATTGGCGAAGTCAGCACAGCACATCGACCTTCTCACACGGCCCAAGACTTGCAGTCCAAGGCATGAGTTCCGCGGCGCCGGTTGGCGATGACGTGAGACAAGCCCTGAACGCGAACTAACTCTTGACTTCCCTTGGCTTGGAAGACCTCCTCGCTCAGCTCGTACATCTTGCTTGATTACGCCGCAATTCTTCATTGTTTCAGACCCAACACAGAATGGGAACTCCCGTAGAGTTGTCGGGGCTAAGTCGAGCCTGACTTGTAGATAGGATCGCACCTGACCAGGGTCTCGGCTGTTGGTTGTTTCGTGGCAGTGGATGCATGTCAGGCAAAAGTGGGCGCTGTGAATGCCTACAAAACCATTTTAGATTTTCTCTCCACAATTTCTTCCTACCACCCAAAAGAGGCTAAGTCACAGTATTTTCAATGCAACATTGGCGCCTTTGCAAGAATCCGACTCGTCACAATTTGGTGAGGCAAAGTGGGACCCAAACAGGGCCAAGTGGATTGACGCGCAAGTATGAGAGACATACAGCCTCGCGAAATCTGTTCTCCTGTCTAGGCAGTTTTCGCAAGATCCGATCATTCCTATTCGGATCCGAGCTTTGCTGCTCGCCAGACGTGGACCACTCTGTAAATTCTTGGGCGTAGAACCGTTGTGATCCATCGATCTCAACGATATCGAGGTCAAGTAAAACAACTCTACGCTGGAAAACTTTGTATGAAGACAACAAAATTAGGCACAGACTTGGTTCATTCAGCTACACGACTTGGATGAAAGGACCTCTTCGAGGGCAAGATTCATCTCGATGGTAAAGACTTGCCATCCATTCGAAGTTCCAACTCGAGCCATGATGGGATGGCCGAGACAGTTCCGCTAACTTACACTCCAGCTTGGTCGGGCAAGAACAACAAGTGCGCTGATTGACATATGCCAGAGTATGGACCTCTCATCTCATTGTCCTTAGGATCGGCAGCATCAGCTTACCCTTCATCACTTGGCGAGTTTCTAGGGGCATCAGAAGGTGGATACTACGTATTCTCACCTCAGACTCGTACCTGAGAAAGGAATCTTAATTTCCTTCAACCCGCGAGCTCAGCTGTTGCCTCAAATCCTCTACCATGGCATGGAAATGCTGACCTCCAACGGATGCTAGTCCTTCCCATGGTTCGACGTATTATGGTAACCGGGCAAAAAGGGCTGAAACCCACACCACCGCTCTTACTTAAAATAAACGCCGCCGTGGTCGCCTCTTCCTAATCTCGCTGGCATACCCAACGTGGACTGAGATGCTCACAGCCTACTCAGAAGGAACAGTGGGAACGCGATGGATTCGCATGTTGAGAAGCTCGAGACACTTGGAAATTAGTTTTCCAAATCCCGATCTTGCAGCGGTCATGGAAGGGGTTTGGGGATGGGCAATGCCTCTTTATTTTTTGTCTCAATAAACCCGTCTTATGATCGCCGTACACACCGTGATTTAACGCCTGCTGTGCAAGTGTCTGTAAAGAGCCGGTCTTCAGTCGGTTGACGGAACCATACTTGATCTGGAGGGTGTTGTGAACTTCTTTACTGTCGGATGTCGGTGATAGAGGCGGGCTGCTTGTGAGGCCGTTGATGCCCACTGGTGCCTAGGTGATGGATGCGCTCTTCTCGGTATCCACAAACAGCATCTGACAGCATGATCCTTTGTATTGCCATTACTGATGGATGATTTCGGCCCCGCACCAACACACAATTTTGGACGCTGATCTGACATGGTGGTTCGGTGAATTTAGTTTCTAATATCGAGTGAGAAGCGTCGGGTGGCTGCTTGGCGGGTCATCGCATCGACCGGACTGTCAACGTGGTTTCCAACGTTAGACCTTTAACGCCATCCGCGCGACGTGTCTAAACGATGTTTTGATAAGTATTAGGTCGGGCTGTATGAGCAATGGAATGCGGACCTCGGCGGCCAGAGCCTACAGGCCTGCCCCCGAGGTCGATTTGATGTCATGACTGGTGAAGTGCTGCGGTATCAGCTGCATTAGAAAAATATTCACAGAGTGGGAAGGAATGACCTACTTCTGTGGCGATTTGAGACACGCTTTTCGGAACTGAACTCGGAACCGGTTTGCAGACTTGATCGTTCACCTTCCGAGCCAGTCCGAAGCCAGGAGAGACATGGGCAGCATGGAGCCTTATGCCGGCAATCGATGTCAGAATATCTCAACAGAAATTGCTGTACAATGTCCCTGGACGTCGGCAATTTAGTCACGGCATGGCGCGTCCCCATGCCAGCCCGGCTGCGACCTAGTAGAATCATCTTGGTGTCGTAAGCACGCCCAAACAGGGGCTTTAACAGGACAACAACACACTCGCGTATCTCATCCCGGAGGGCAGGATGCAGAGTGATGAACATGCATGTATTGATGTGGGTCTCTCACAAGAGTTCAACGTTGGTCAAGATACAGGCCGTCGGGCAAAGGCTCACGGTTGCAGCCAAACGGCACGCCATACAGCCAGCATCCAATGCATGTCAAGCATGACCATACGGCCACAGCTGTCGTCGACTCGTCGACTACTGAGGCAACAGTTGAACCTACTCTGTCTGACTTTCAATCATGCCCTCCAAGTTCTGAAAAACGACCAGCTGCATGAAGTGTAACAGAAACCTAATCATTCCAGACTGGAGTCGTCTATATCATCCCAGACAGCGTAAATCGCGTTCTATCATTCGATGACTCTGCTGTGGTGAATCCTAGCATCTCCCTCGAGATCTTGTTGGGCGAATCGCTTGACGTGACTGGACATGCAAAGCTGCATTGCGTGCCTGAGTTGGCAATTCGAAGGAGTAGTTGCATGGAAAGCCTCAAGCGGTGCGCTCATGTCGTGTGATCGTCCGCATCCATTCTCGTCGTCTTTGCACAACCGTTACAACATAGAGCTCCGCGTATTCCACGAACATGAGATGAGGGATGGGGGTTTGGTCTAGCATTCTCCCTTTTAATTGGCGGGGTGCGATGCCCACCACGTTCGTGGCGTGCGCCCGGAAGCCCGAACTAGTCTTGAAAGAGCCTTATGTAACCCAGGCACAGGTATGTGGTGTTGTGAGATGGCTGCCCGCATGACACTACTATTTCTTTAAAGGCCTAGCCCCATCCCGCGCAGAGACGCAAGGGAGCCCGGTAGTTGGTGTTCTCGGGTTTCTGAGGCAGTTGAGAACCAAGCAGACGGGGTTCCGATGACACCGTCAACCGTTGCTGCGACGTAGTCCGGTTTGGGAAGAAGGTCCGACGAGCAAGATAGCCTTCACCTAATGTTTCAGCCTCCACACCAGAAGGGTGTCGAGGGTTGCGGTCGGCACCCCTGGCTTCACCCACGAGGGGTTTGACTAGTAAAGGTGATGAAACCCCTGGAGCCCAATCGAAATGCACACCATGTCTGGCGAGCCACTCAGGTGGGACTTGACAGCGGAAACACATGCCGGGTGACAGCGGGGCTCGTGTTGGTCAAATGTGCCGGCGGATGTTGGCAGTCAATGGCCAGACCCAGGCTCTCAAGATTCTGGACCTGTCCAGAAAGCATTTTGATGCTTTCCAAGCCACTGGATACGACTTCGACGTAACAGCAAGGTTCCGAAGGATGTGGCGTGCAAGAGCTGTTTAGCCGCAGAGCTCGGCGCATCCTTCAGGGCTGATTTCAATGAGTGCTTTCGGCATTCTGGAATGTTGGCGACGCAAGAATGTGGTCTTCAAGCATGAAGGGGTGCGGCCTGATAGGATTGTATGATGAGCTTTTGCTTGAATCGGCGATCGTACAGAAACCAGCCAAACTACACACATTTGTGGTGGTGGAGGCAAATCGACAGGGATGCTTAACTCTGTCCAGACTCAGTTTAAGTTTACCAAAAACCCGACGACATGCGCTGTCCCGGACAACACGTCTGGTCATGTAAAACACTTCCGGCTCGCCCACTTCCCTTATTGGCCTCCCATTCCACCTTTAGCTTCAGCGAATCAAAGTTTGAGATCAGAGTTTACGATCAAGATGAGGCCTCAAATTATGAAAGAGAAGTTTTCCATTCTTCTTCTATTCATAATGCACTACAACGTCGGTGTAGTACCCGCCGCTCTGCGACCCGTTAGGCACTACCCGACGTGAAGTAAAACAGTACATTCGTCCGTTGTAAAGACTGCCCAGGCATGCCCATGCCCAGGCATGCACCCCGAGCACATCCGATCGTGAAATCGCACGGGCATTTTATCCTAGCGTGAACGCCACGGAAACTCTATTTCGACCCGTCTATGTTCCTTCCTCAGGCCAAACCCGGCCCAGCAGGAGCCGAAGAAATCCCTGAGCCATGGATTCCATGCACTGTAACCCTCGATTGGCAGTTTGATTCGAGTATCACACACGCCACCCATACCTGAACGGGACGGCCACACCGCGGAGACAGGGCCCGTGATCTGGTAATTCGGGCAAAGTGTGCCTGAAAGATGGAAGACCCGTATATGAATTCCCATTAGCCCCACAACCCGCCCGTGGGGTTCGTCTCGACCACATAGTCTACCTACTCAATCAATGCCAAAGCCGTAATATCCAACATCGCGGAATCCGCCTAAACGCCGAAGGCAGCGTGTGCCATGGGAGTACGTGAGGCCTGAGGAATACACATGATATGGAGATCATGATGTTCTGGCGATTCCTCCCCTTCGTCTTCCTCGGCCTTCTAGGGTCGGTATTGGGACAGTCTAGCGCGTCGTCGCCTACACAGCTCCTAACGACGTTGCCAAGTTGTGCTGTAAGCTTTCCGAAAGGCGGAGTGGGAGTCACCAACCGGACCAGGAAGCTAACAGTAGTCAAAGTCATCATGTTTCCTGAGCTCCTTGCCCGTAACGCAGTGCGCCCTCACGAATGCTACATGCTTATGCCTGGACACTACGTACGCCAATACTGTCGAGACCTGTATACTCGGCAGCTGTACCATTAGGGAGGCTCTTTGTAAGTGTAACTCGAAAGGTATCAACCTTTTTGCGAGGTCTAATGGGGCCCCAAAGTCACGAAGAATCAAACCCAGGCTTCATGCGGTGTTCCGCCTCGGGACAGAAGCCGTGAGCTGTACGTCTTGGCAACCACGTTAGGAGTGATATCAGCCTTCGTGGTGCTGCTGAGGCTCGCCTTCAGGCTCTTCATCTCCAGGATGGGCATGTATGCCGACGACTGGGCCATACTATTGACACTTTGCCTGGGCGTGCCGGGGACTATAGTCCTGTGCGAGCGCAGCGTTCCCAACGGGTCAGGCAAAGACGTATGGACGGTGCCTTTCAACCAAATCGACGAGTTCGGTAAATGGTTCTTGTTCATGGAGGTCCAGTATTTCTTGGATCTCGCGGCCCTAAAACTGACCCTGTTACTCTTCTACCTCCGCATATTCACCTCTCCAACGATGAAACGCTTGCTGTGGGCCACGGTGGTATTCGACATCATGTACGGCATTGCCTTTACTCTGGTGGCCCTGTTACAATGTCGGCCCATTGAATTTTTCTGGCTGAAATGGGACGGTCAGCACTCAGGAACTTGCATCAATGTTAACGCCGTGGGCTGGGCAAATGCTGGTATCAGTATTGCATTGGATTTCTGGATGTTGGCCTTGCCGCTCTCTCAGCTACAAGGATTACAACTGCATTGGAAGAAGAAGATTGGTGTCGGCATGATGTTCTTCGTCGGTACTTTGTGAGTTACATACCCCGGTGCTAAGCACATATGGGCCTTGCTTTGACTGACACACTCCACAGTGTGACCATCGTCAGTATCCTACGATTACATGCGCTAGTCACCTTCGCAACATCCGACAATCCGACATACGATAACTTCGGAATAATGTTTTGGTCCGCGACGGAAATCAATGTGGGCATCATTTGCACCTGCATGCCAGCGATGCGGCAGATTCTTGCTCGGATATGGCCAAACGTCTTTGGCGGAGAACAATCGCGGCAAAGATACTACCGCTATGGGAACGGCAAGGACGCGGGTCACGTCCCCACCATCGGATCGAAAGATGTCGTGCCCAATCTCAGAAAGGGGGGCTCCGAATGGTGGCAGGGCCTCAGTCTCAGCAGGGCCAGCATGTTCGTTTCCCAGCGGATGAACCCCAACATAGCGAAAGCTTTCAGAGAAAGCTCGCCGGTCCAGAATTATCCCGCCAAGGGCATCCAGGTCCATCGGTTGTTTCAGGTAGATGGCGACTCCCCCACTTTTATTCCGATGCAGAACTTGAAACCGCTTGCGCCAATACGGCCTGCGCGGAACGAGATAAAAAGCAGTTTCCTTGCATAGGGCCTGCTGAACTCATTAATTGAATGCAGAAAACTGTAAGACTAGGATATAAGCGTTTCTCGTAAGCCAGACGACAGATAGCAACTGGAGATGGAATTGTAAGATGACTTACCAGACTGCGAAGTCTTGGAAGGGTGAATGTGATCAGAGACCCCGAAAACACTAAACAATAAAGAAATAACATTTAATTTAATTGAATTTGAATATTCAAGTTTACTTTGACTTACTGGGGTCAATGTCTCCTGACTGTGTTATCAGCACCGATTCGTCTCCCAAGCCAGCCCTGGAGGCCACTGTACACCGCATTCCTGGGTTTCTGCTTCACGTGCATTGTGGGACAAACTTGGCCTAGGATTGATGGAGCACTCTTTCGTGTCCTAATATTAACGCATGGCAAGGCAACACCTGCTATGGCACATACAAGGGAAGCCACCATTCTTTGGACAGTTGGCTCGTTAAAACCATGTAGACTGTAGACTAACTTTTAGGTCCGAATGTTTCGCCGTTCAAGGGTTCTGAAAATTAGCAGCTATATCACAAGAGGACAATTATAAGCCAAGGAATCAGAACGCTTGGCCTTGAAAGTGGCAGTATAGGTGTGCCAGGTGAGATAATTCCCAACCGGTTGTACATGCCGTAAAATGCACCTTGGTCCGGATGTGACTTGATTCCCTGAGTCGGATCCTGCTTGTTTTCGCATCCTTATCAGATCCGAACTGCCGAGTGCTCTGGCCCCTCCAGCACGTGGGCGTCCAGCCGATGGTGGGTCGCGTTCCCCGACGAAACTTCGAGACGAGAATGTGCGTAGAGACAGCCGATCCATTAGCGGAAGGGGATAAGGATTTAAACGCGGAGATTGCGCGACGAGGGTACAATTCCGAGATCGGGAACAAAACACAAAATTGTCGTTGAAGTTGAAATTTGCATGGGTACTCACCCGCTTGGCCCGGGGCGAGTTGGAAGACTGACCGATTTCGCGACACCGCAGTCACGACTTTCCAGAAGCACTCAATCCATGCATAAAACATCTCGACCATGACGCCTGTTCCCAAAAACGTCTGCATTCGACCATGCCTCGAGGTTGTCTAAAGTTCGGGGCACTTTATTCAGCGTGGCCGGCATGGATACGCCTGTCAGTTTGAACGTGGTACTGCCGATCTTTACCAGCGGTGTGGGCCTCGGCTACTTGATGGGAGGACAATGAGTCGATTGCAAATTTTGAACAGTTCAATGTAGTGTTGACAAGATGTCCTATACAAAAAGACATGAAGGAGCGGACTGCGCTTTCTCCCTTCTGTTTGATGCAATAACATCGTAAGGTCAATGAGAGGACCATGTTCCGTTGCTGGTAATTTCTTTTGCTGCTCCGATGGGACCCTGTCGCTCTGAGCGTCTCTCAGCTCATGCCTTAATCATTCCCAACCTAGTAGATGAAATCAAGTATCCGACGGGATGGTTTGTATCCACAGAGCTCCACCCACGCAGTTTACAAATCACTGCGTACTGTGCCCTCATGTGACCGTCAAAGTCACGGCCCGATCAGATCGACTCCACGGACAGATGTGCGATCCGGTCAGTCTGGCGTTTAGCTAACAAAGTATTCACCATGTGGCTAATCTACAGATATGTAAGCTAGAGAAGAAGGAGCATACGCGTATTCGACCTAGGTTACAAGCATGGTTCCATAGGAAAGCTTGGCTTGAGCACCCGCGGAGCAGCTGTGTTGCTCGGCGACGAACCCACAGCCATATACATCAAGCTGGGATCTCAATCTACTTGAAAAGGGGCCAGGTGGAGTGGTCAGCTGGGTGTTCTTCCGGCATTTGTTGGGATGATGGATCCATTCCAAATCTAGTAATGCCCTCGATCGGATGTCGATCTGCTAGTGTTACCATTCGTTCCAGTTGACGTCTGCATGGGGTATAAGATATCGGATATGTCCTCTCATGGTAACATCGTGCCCTGCCCAGGATAGATTTTACCAGAGGAAACCATATTCATCATGCGGGTTTCACTTACACAAACGTTGGCAGCTTCCGCTGCTTTCAGCACCGTCGCTGCAACACCTGACAAGTCTCGAGCCACGGGCTCCTCTGCTGGCAATGCGACATACGACTGTATGTATATGTGCTCTCTGTTATTCGTAGCCAATCAAGGCCCTTTCAAGGCCCGAAGAAGCTAGTACTGGTCATTGCACTACATGACTAACAAATCAAAGGCATTGTCGTGGGTGGAGGCCCAGCCGGTATCATTGCCGCAACCCGTCTCGCTCAGTCCTCCAGCAAGAGCGTGCTCCTTCTTTCCCGTGGTCAAGGGCCTACAGTAGGGACTGAGGCCGTAGGTACCGTGGGATTCAACAACATGTTAACCCCTATTGACGTTCCTGGTCTGTCGACCGCCGTCACCTCTTACAACGTGGGCGACCAGCCGCTCTTCAATGCCTACCTTTGCACAGATGTCGTCGACGTCTCTGCAACCTGCGTGTTTGGAGGTGGTGCCACCATAAACTATATGGTGTTCCCTCATCCGCCAGCGCGCGACTTTGACGACAAGTGGCCTGCTGGGTGGAAGTGGGACGATGTGTCCGCGGCCGCTGAACGGGTCTGGGAGCTCAACCTGGGTACCATGCTTCCCAGCATGGATGGCAAACGCTACGACCAGGGAATGTACGAGACCGTGTCGAAGTTCCTGGGTGCCCAGGGCTGGTCGGAGGTTGACCAGGTTGCGGAACCAAACAGCAAGACAAATGTCTTCAGCTATCCCAACTGGGACATTGGTGTCACCGACGGCCTGCCCCAGCGGATTGGTCCGTTGAAGACTTACCTCCCCTTAGCTGAGGAGCTCGAGAACTTCTCCTACCGCCTCAACTCTACCGTACGTCGTGTTGTGCGTAACGGCGGACACGTTACCGGCGTCGAAGTGGAGACGGAATCTGGGGTCGAGACTGTGAGCCTCGCGGCGGGAGGCAAAGTCGTCCTGGCAGCTGGCCCTTGGGGCACACCTCGCATTCTGTTCAACTCTGGAATAGGCCCAGAAGAGCAGATCCAGACGGTTGCTGACGGCACAACTGGCACCCGGTCTTCAGCATATATGTCCAGACACCTGATAACTGGACATTATTCAACACAAGCACTGTCGTTGACAACACCGACCTCCAGGATATTGAGTTATACACGCAGCAAGGCTCCGGGGTTCTGTCTCAAGGTTACCACCGCATGATCGACTGGACCTCCAACGTGGCATCCGACAATGTTACTCGGTACTACCAGGGAAGCGTCAGCCCCCAGGGCCGAGGTCTTTTCCTTGTCAAGGCCTATTTGACACACGGTGCCACCTCTTCTGGGAGGATGGGAATCCACGCCAACGGCACTGTTGGCTACATGGAATCTCCCTACTTCCATACCCAGGGCGACCAGGATGGCGCGAGGATGTTTGTGGAGGAGCTGCTCGAAAGTGTCTCCTCCTACGGCTGGGAGCTCACCGGAGACTCCACCAATGCCTCCTCCATCCTCTCTGCTTATAGCAAAGGCAGCCATTACGTCGGCTCCGCAAACGTCGGAACAGATCCCAAACATTCCGTTGTGGACACCGACGTCAAGGTTTGGGGCACTGATAACCTCTACATTGTGGATTCCAGCATCCACGCTGATCTTCCGACTGGGAATAGCCAGGCCATCACCATGGTCGTGGCCGAGGCTGCAGTGGAGAAGATCATCGCGGCGGGCGGCTCCGCTACAGGCTCGGCTCCCAAAGTTAAGAGGCGCCAGAATTAATTCGCGGACTTGATGGAAAGAGCAATGACGACAAGGAGGAGACTTTGGTATCGGTGGTTGGGGGGTTAAATTCTTCGTGTATAGACGTAGTTCGGGCCCCAATATATTCCGGGTTGGTACGTGCATCTCGTCTGGAGGCATGCGGGTATTAAATCCTTTTTCTTTGTATTATTCTTCTTATCATTGTGTTATTGATCGTGCAACTTGTCACGTCTGGTTTTGCCGTCTATCCTCTCTCGTTGATGTTGTTGCCGTCGATGAGGTTGATGTAGAGGAACTCGAGATCGGTCTTAGCTGAGACTGGCTCCTCGCTACGGTTGAGCGCCGCTTCCAGTGGCCCATATGCCCCAACGCTCCTGATTCTCTTTGTGACGTCTCGGCCGTGGGTAATGGTGATCTAGGAACATCCGTCCCTGGCAAGTATTCATCATGCCCCGCCGGCATGCTCCCTGGTAGCTCTGCCACAAAGTGTGGCACTTCCATCTCCGTTGCAGCTATGTGCAAAGGCGGCATTTCTATAGCCTCCCTCTCTCCCGGTACTTCTGATAAGCCGGCCGTGCTATCCCTCGCCCTCGAATCCAATTCGATCTTATTATCTGGGGTATATGCGTCGCTTTTAGCGGGCGGCGGCTTGGAGTCACCGATCCCGGATATCATGGACTCGACGCGGGTCCCATTGTCCTCTCGACTCTTCATACGGC
This sequence comes from Diaporthe caulivora, assembly GCA_023703485.1. NCBI lineage: Eukaryota > Fungi > Ascomycota > Sordariomycetes > Diaporthales > Diaporthaceae > Diaporthe > Diaporthe caulivora. The sequence continues at coordinate 680,410 of JAMPTR010000005.1, forward strand.
GCCGCCATATAAAGAACGCCACCGCGCCTACGGCGAGACCGGCGGCCATTCCTCCCACACCGATAATTATGCCGACTATAGTCCCGGCCCGCATTCCGCTGTCCGTATTCGGGCTGGGGTCCGCATTCTGAGCGATTGTGTTGCTGGAAGATGACGAAGGCGTCGGGGTACTGTCATCGCTCCCGGACGCCGCCGTGCTTTGTATAGTTGATAGCGTAGCTGCGGCTGTTGACGGCGCGGAGTAGGTTGAGCCGGGGACTGTCGGATCGGTTGCTAAGATAGGAAGATCGGAGTCCTGCCAGCGAACCTGGAGGGCGAAGGCCAACTCGGAACTGTCGGTCGTGTGGACACATTTGCTGTAGCTATAAGGGTCATCTGGTCATGGAAGTCAGTTATCAAAGTACCAACCAAGAGATCTATCCGGCGCAGTGCGAGGCTCCATCGGAACTTGCGACTTGGTGGGGCTTTCCATCACAACTCGAGGCTGCATAATCGTTCTCCAGTGGTCAAAGGGTATGCCGGACTTGCTTACTCAACAGGCACGTATATCCATTCGGGCAACAGACTCTGACTGTCTCTCCTTTGAGCACACCCCCTCCAAAATACACCATTCCGTCTTCATCTTCACGCGCCCTATCATATGGAAAGTCACAACCCTTGCTGTAACCAGTCGGGCAGATACCTGGAGAGTAAAACCCAAAGGAGTAGGCATATAATTGGTGAAACTTTGGCGGCATGCATATCAAACTCGAGAGCGGCGGCGTGACTGTGTCCGTCCAGTAAAGGCTCTGATGGGGTGACGTCAGTGGATGCGGTTCCATTTCACGAACTCGCGTATAGGGGAGCTCACCGCGCAAAAGTCCGGAGTCGTGAAAACCGTCGTCAGAGGGCCCGCGCCGTGGTACCCGGGCACGTAGCCCAGATTCGTGTCGGTGGTCATGCCGCTGTGTTTGTCGCCGCGGCCTAGCGAGCCACTGCTCTGCCGGAAGTTGTCATTGAGGAAGTGAACAGATCCTGGGGAGATGCAAAACCACGAACAGTATCGATGGCGTGAAGTCAATTCCGGCCCCGGCGTACCAAGAACCCAACACAGCCAGCAAAAATAGTGGGTTCGTGGCTAAGCGAACACGAGTCAGCGATCCAAACTGCCATTTGATTGCTCTTGGCTATAGTCGCGTCGATCAAACGGTGAACTAGCTAGGATCACTGTCACAAGACCGTTTATGATTTGTAGAATCGAAGGCGCTGGCGTTTCTTCATCTTTCGCATATATCCACGATCAAGATTCGGTTCAAATGAGCGGGCTTCTCGAAACTTCCCGGGAAACTTTCCATGCCGATTCGGCTGCAGGGTGACAGCCGTCGCAAGGCGGGAGGGAAGAAAACCTCCGGAACCACCCATGGAAGCCGAAAATTCCGGGCAAATGAGCCGCCCCGGGCGCGGATCTTCGACTACGCCGTCACCGAGGCCTCCGAGCCTGTTCGGTGCCTCTATCCGGTCTTTCCGTGCGGTGTTTGATCCGACTGCACGATTAACTACAAGCGCCGCCCGCCGTGACGCCGAACCGATGTTGGCGTCAAGAGAACTGGATCCCGAGTCAGGAGGCAGGTGTATTTAACAGGCACCCCTGAACGTCACTGCCCCCTGAGACTCCTGCCCTTCCGCAGAGTCAGAAGGTGTTTCTTTTTGGCCGCCATGAAACTAAGGATCTGTCTGGTATCTTAAGAGACAAAGTTTCGATCCGAGGATATCGTGGGTCGCCTGCCACACTCGCTAATCAAAGGGCCCAGTGAATTGGCTCCGATAACCCACATGTACAACGCATAATCGCCTCCCTGGTCGGTGGATTTGCCCCAAAGTGCAAAAGCAGCATTTCCAACCTGACCCAGACCGCACCTAGTAGTCTAGTCGTCACATACTGGTCAACAAGCCTGCACACCTTTATATTTTCTGTGTAAACAATGTTCATATTGGCGACAAACTAGCTGGTCCTAAAGCCATATAATGTTTTGAGACTTTATCGCGAAAGCTGAAGTTTGCTGATCTAGCCGTACTCGCCAAACTAAGTGCCGAGTGGCGAGTCTTAGAGATTGATTCTCAGACTGAGGTTGTTGTCAAACGAGACTGTCCCCCAATAAGGCTCCATTCTGTTATGCGTTAGTTATCGGCTAGTCACCGAATACTGCGCCCTCCAACACTCCAAGGTATGGCAGACGGACGACCATAAAAGAAAAGAAAAGCTTACCCAGCGTTGCCAACATTCACGTACGTGCCCGTGCCGAAGATACCTTGCTCAGACATGGCCATCAGCCAGTCTTTAATATCACCAGTGAAGTTGCCCTGGTACATATCATTTTCAGGAACGAGCAAGGACGACACAGTAATTCCCGTGTCCGTGTTCTTGCCTTGGTACAGTTTCCAGCCGTCCTTGCCGTAGAGGCTGATTGTGGCAACGGGGCCTTCTGCCCACCCGATTGGTACCTGACCGCCTTCATATTGAAGCCACAGCATGAGCTCCTGCGCGATGCTTGAGGTGGAGTCTCCCTTGGTGTCGGATGTCATGAAATCATAGACGACATTGCCTGAAAGTCGTGTCAGCGGAATGGACTGATACTGGTCAGGTGTCGTCGGCACCAACCTTTATACGCAGTTGTGTTGCTTATGGTCCACTCGTAGGTGCTAGGAATGGACGCAATAGCGCTGAGTTGGGTCTCCAGGTTTTGTGTCAACCCAATGAACGAATAGCCCTTCACGACATTTGTCCCGACAGCCTCGTCAATGTCCCAGACACTTGCCCAGTGGATCGTCTGGTCATCGCCGGAGCCGGTGAAGTCAAAGTACTCGGTACAACAGGACCCTGAGATATCCTTGTAGTTGTAATTCATCGAATACACGATCCATGGTGTCCCTGAAATGACCTCGAAGTCATTAGGGGCCCCGCAAAACTTGGCAGTGGCGGCGGCGGAAGCCCGTTCGACGGCGACTGCGGCGGTGCTCGTCACAGCAGTGGCTGCGACAAAAAGCGCAGCGAGAGAACGGAATGCCATTGTGTCGCTAAAAGACTGTAGTGTTAAAACGAATGTAAGAATGAGAAACCATTGCAAATGTCCAACTTCGGTCACAATAAGGCTAAAGCGAACTATCGAAGTTGGTAAAAGGGTGCAGCCGCATCTTTATCATCCCTTGGTTGTTCAATCTTCATTTCCATGAAATCCTGGCCTGCGTTGCCATTGGTGGGTCTTGTGTCCACATCCAAGAAAGGAGTTGTGGCAATTAGAATTGGTGTTTCATTTCAGTGAAACAGTAGCGGACGACTCCAATTCAACATCACCCAATCCAAATAAAGGCCCCAGCTTCTAGACTCCCGCAAACAATTCTTCGCTTTACAGCCCCGGGATGCTTTGCTCGTCATCACTAACTAACTTTAATGAACGGCTCCAAACCCGGCACTGCCGGACTGCCAGGTTGCGTGCACGCCCAGGCCCATACCCCCTGGGCTAGATCCCATAGCTCGATTTCCGAGCTCATGACTTCTCAAAGAACCGATTCTTTGGACGTGGGAGGCCGAGATGCTCACGTAGCGTCGTGCCCTCATAGTCCTCCCGGAAAAGCCCGCGGCGTTGGAGTTCCGGGACCAACCTTTCGACGACGTCGTCTAGGCCCTGCGGCAGGAAGGGAAAGGTCACGGTGAACCCATCGGAGCCTCCCTCTGCAAGCCACCGGCCCATATCATCGGCGATACTCTCCGGTGTCCCTACGAACGCCAACCCTGCATAGCCACCAAATCGCTGCGCGAGCTGCCTAACAGTCAGCCCCTCATCCTTGGCGAGCTTTACCGCACCCTCCCGTGCCGTCTTGCTCGCGTTGGTCTCTGGCAGATCCTCCGGAAGCGGGCCGTCCGGGTCGAAGCCCGACGCGTCGGTCCCGAGCATGATTGATAGGGACGCTATAGCGCTGTCATAGTGGACGAGGCTGTCTAGCTTAAGTCGTTTCTCCTTGGCCTCTTCGACCGTGTCCCCGACGATGATCATCGCCGCAGGGAGGATCTTGATGTGCTCCCGCTTCCTGCCAGCTGCCACCGCGCGGTCCTTAATGTCGGCGTACAGTGCCTTGGCGGACTCCAAGTCTCGCGGGGAACAGAACACAAGCTCCGCCGTTTCCCCGGCGAGCTGTCGCCCGGGGTCGCTTTGGCCCGCCTGTACGATCACAGGCCAGCCCTGGACCGGACGAGCAATATTCAGCGGGCCCCGGACGCTCAGCTCGTCCCCCTTGTGGTTGAGGGTGTGTATCTTCTCCGGGTCGACGAAGACGCCGCTCGCTGGGTCCCGGATGAAGGCGTCGTCGGCGAAGCTGTCCCAGAGCCCCGTGACGACGTCGTAGAACTCTCGGGCCCGCTTGTAGCGATCGCTGTGCTGCATGTGCTCATCCTGGCCAAAGTTCTTGGACGACTCCGGGTTGCCCGTCGTGACGATGTTCCAGGCAGCTCTCCCCTGGCTGAGGTGGTCCAATGAGGCGAAGCGACGGGCGATGTGGTATGGTTCATCATATGTCGTGGACGCCGTCGCCGCGAGTCCGATTCTTTCTGTCACTACTGAAAGGGCAGAAAGCAGTGTGAAAGGCTCGAATGATGTGACGGTGTGGCTGCGTTTGAGAGCCTCAACCGGCATGTTAAGAACGGCTAAATGGTCAGCCATGAAGAATGCATCAAACTTTGCGGCCTCAAGCTTTGTTATAAAAGACTTCAAGTGGCCGAGGTTGAAGTTGGCGTCTGGAAAGGAGCCAGGGTAACGCCATGCTCCAGTATGGAGACTCACTGGGCGCATGAACGCTGTGAGGTGCAGTTTCTTCGACTCAGACATTTTGACGGTATTGTTTTCTGGTCCCTAATCCTCTCGAAAGTGAAGATTGAATTCCAGTCTCCCTTCTGGCATGTTGTTAGATTTTGAACTTCACATGGCTTGGCTCTAGGGTAGCAGTTGTCGGGCTGATGACAAATGAATTGCACCATCGCGATGGCGACATCGATGCATGGGAGGGGCACGCGCATCTCAACTAATCACAGCCATGGAGACTTGTATGGGGATAACACACGGAATTGATAAGCACTGCCTGACTCCGGCCATTCCGGGCTCATTGTGAAACAAAGAATCGAATGTCATCGCAGAGGTTCTTAGGCAAGAATATTGACTGACTGTACAAATCACTGGCGGCATCGGAAGCATTTTTTGGAATCATACCTGCTGCCAAGGCGGGACTCCATTGTGAAAGCCGATCAAAATGCCCGACACCAACACCGTACGTAGGTAGGAAGGAATCGCCTGCATCTCGTTTTCGAAAAAGTATTGTGATTAAATTGAGAATAAAACCAGCTAGGAGAGTGGCACATCAAATGTCAGGACCTGGACCGCCCCGGGACGCCGCCCTATGCTCTCGGTCATGTTTATATGCACGATTCGATGGTCTTGTAGATAAGCTGGTCAATATCGCTTCGTCGCTTATTCTCATGGAGTTAGGTACTTCAAGTGGTCTGGGTAAAAGTCAAATCTGCGTTCATTATCGGCCTGCTGTTGGTACCTGCCTGTCTGTTCCGTCTGGCAACCAGGACAGAATCGTCTGAAACACAAGAAAGTCATGCTCGTCCTCTCAAACCGCCACTCTCAACACACAAAAGACAATACCAGAAGCTGTCCATACCCATCAATGTACTTCCCACGGATTTGTACCAGCTCGTGCGCAAGTCGTATCAACTCGTTCACCGCTAGCTCAGCACAGAGCACTCCATCTATGGGAAATTGAGTGGCTTAAAGCCGCTCTAGATGGCCCGGCCCAGAAAGACCCTGCCAGTCCCCCCCATCAAGTTTGAGAATCAGGACGTAGATCTGGAAGAGCCTTCCGCTTCCTCCTGGGCCTCTCGTCAATCTGGCTCGCAATCTTGTCGGCGTCATCACTATTTTCAGCATCATCTGCCTCCACCTTGGTCTGCTTGCGCTTGCAGCTGGCTATGTTACCAGCTGCAGCCTCCTCCTTATTCTTCCAGTCAGGGAGGGATGCGGAGGGTGATTCAGGATTAGAACCATCGCCGGCGGCCTCGTCGTCACCGTCGCTGTTGGTAGGGGTGCCTGGGGTGCCAGAGGTGGCGATGGAGTCCCGGGGAGCGGCTTGGATCCTGTGCAGGAGTTCACGCCACTAGCGGCCGGCTGAATCGGCATTGGCGTAACCGCCGAGATCAGCAAGTTGACGGTAGTTGATCTGTTTCGTTCGAGAGGAGAATTTGTCAGTCAGTCCGACTTGTGAGGCTCGTTTTAATGGAGACCTCACTTGGATAGTTAGGTGAATTGCATGTGCTATTGTCTGTGTCTTGTGGTCTAGGTGTGGGAAATGTGGCTGGGCTCGTACACACTTGCCTCTGGCTTGCCATTATCGTTCCGGCATCTCAAACCCATGATTGCAAGCTAAATCTCATGGGTAGTGAGATTGCAAGGGTTGTTGTTGGAACGGCGCCGACGTCGGTTGGTACGCTTCGACATTATGAGGCAGGCGGAGTCGAATAAAGGCATTGTGGCGAGATGAGGTTGGGTCGATGCTCAAGTAAAGGCTGTGAAACTTTTGTTGACGTGATGGCTTTGAAGTTGAGTGAAGATAAGATTGCAAAGTTCGGTTGCGATGATACTCTAGCAAGGGTTGAGAAACATATGTTGGCGCGATTGTGCTGCGCAGGTTTGTGTCATGATGACATGAAAGAAGGCGCAGGTGCCCGGCGTCAAGAATTTGGGCAGGAATAGAGCAGCTCTTTTCGTCACTCTGTCAACAGGTCCCTCGTGACAAGAATCAGCAAGAGCCAGGGTGACATGATAGACTGGGATGCGGATGGTGAAGGTACTACCGCACAGCCCACTTTCATCCATTCCATGTTCCATAACTACTCCGAATTTCTGTGTTCTCAGTGTTATGATTGCATATTGATTTCAAAATTCTCTATCAAATGATTTCCCAACATGTCCCTCAACTCAGGCCACATTTCGATCCAGGGGGCTCGCGTTCAGCGGATGACAGGCATGGCCCGAAAGGTAAAAAGAGACGAAAATGACCATGACGACGAAACACTGCTTATTAGGTAAATGAGGCTCAGGATATGAATAATCTAACTCGAGAGCATACCAACGGATGGAACGCTCCGTTATGTCGCAAGTTGCCATTGCCTTGTTAGGTCTCCCTGACGGATATCTTTGAAACCAGATTCGCGATCCGGTGCCTCAGAGAGATGAGTCAAGTGAATGCCGTGTCCAAATATCATTTTTGTGCCATTGGAATTATCCATGATTCACAGAGAGGGTTTTGTAGAATCATTACTCGCCGCATTCCTCTCCATGCTCACAAACATTGAAACCGTTTGACTCAACGCAACCACCTCGCCTTTCATGTCCCTCACCATTACATCAGTATCAAACCTGCCCTCTTTGATCACCTTCGACTGCACTCGCACGGCAAACCAATCCAGGCCCTTCTCGGGCAGCGCTGTTTTCACTTCCAGGTTCAATACCACAGTCGGGAATCACAGCTCAGCGCGCTTTCCTCTTGTGTGCACTCTCCACCCTCGCATCGCCAGTGCCCTGCCAAGAACTTTGCGAAAGCGCTCTCATCTCCGGTGACATGAGGTACAGGTGAATGGCATGAGGGAAGGAATCCACCAGATACGCCAGCGCTGCCTGAGTTACCCTTTCCCGGTTTGACCGAGTGACTCACATGTCAACATTCCCGGGCTCTAGGTTACTACAGCTCCGGGGAAGAAAGAAGCGCCAATTATGCAACGAACGGAACATCCTTCCCGGTGGCGTGATCTGTTCCTCCAAGAAGTCGTCACCGCCTATGGACGAGTTCAGGGCGGTGAAGTCCGGTATGGGGTGGGGCAGAGCAGCGGAAGGGGACACCCCCCAGCCCGTCTCGAGCGTGATCCTGGACAAGGCGCGAAGATTGGGTAGGGTCGCGTAGGCGAGTACTGTCCGCCACGAGACACCGGGGGTTATCCAGGGGGCCGAGGACAGGAGCCCGCCCTGCCACAGGGTAAGATGAATCGTGGATAGCTGTGCGCCTAGCTTGATGTCTTTTGCTGTGATGATCGCGGGACCTTGCATGGTCCGGCCACGGAATTCAAAGTGTGCTGTGAATGCATCCGGCTGCTTTCGTGACTAAAGATGCAGACGGCTGGCGGCAAGTATGCACGAAGCTGTGTAACCGCCATTGGGAACTATAAGAGGTTCATATTAGCCCATACAAAAGAGGGCTGGCGCTTCAGGCTTTGTCGATCTGAAAAGCTGGAAATTGAACACGTAGTTCACATACCGGAGCCAATGCAGAAGTCCTCATGGAGATGAACTCGATACGTGTTCAAGTCGAGCTTGTCCACCTTGAGACTGCCTCAGGAAAGGGGCCACAGCCCAGAGAATTGTCTCTGGACGCCATATTTGTTGAAAACAGACAGAAAGGTGTAGAGCGGCGAAGTGTATGACCGGAAAGCGCTGGTGGTGAGGCGAGTTGTACCGAGCGATAAGTGAAAGCAACGTACGGCACCTGTTTTGTGCTCCACTCATACTGTACACGTCGGTGGTGGTTGGCTGCAACTCTGTCTTGGCCAGCAGGTCTTTAGCCCCAGCATGGGTGGAACGGCAATCAGTGGATTATGGCATAGAAGCAGCTTATGATTTGTCCATGAGGCCTCTCAAGTTCAGTAGCCTCGGACTATGTGTCTCGAGCTTCATTTCATGACTTCTGCACGCTTGTCTTTGCGCTGTCGGAGCCTTTGTTCCAGGCTGGAAATCCCATAATTGTGTCAGTTTCTGTATGCTCATTGCATATCGGTGGAAATACACGGTCCAGAATAACTCGTGCATCAAGTGTGGTCTACTTGTGACGATTGCTGAAGTGCTAGATGGCCGACGTGTTAGAGCGCTTACGACTGACTGTATGAAGGAACCGCCCCCAGGCCTTTTTTTTTTCAAGCACTGTGACCGGATTAAGAACGGAACAAACTAGATGGCCGAAAATTCCAACGCCCTACGCAATTGCGGGACAAGCAAAGCCACATTACTGCGGAGTCTTTATACAACCGCAGCCCCGCAAATTCCTAGCCTCACCGTCAAAGGCCACTTATATCAACGCCAATGTGGACGAACGGCCATCAGATTTGGTCTTAGGCCTGAAAATGAAGTTCCAGTCGTTCCATGCATAATGGCTTCAAGTTCTGCACCAGGTGGAGTTCCAGGGATCTGCTTCGGCGCGGTTCGCGGCCAATATGTCGAGCTTGAAGATCGTAGTTTGCCTGGGTCAAGGGTGATGAAGGGTGATGATGCAGGAAGGTTTCTGGCGTCTGCGCTCGGCCTCTAAGATCTACTAGGGTTACTCCATGCCCTTAAATGAGGAAAACTTAACGGATAAATGTCCCAAGTATGCTCTCAACTCACATAAGCCTCGGATGCAAGACACTGGGTCGTTTTGTTGACCAGTTGACCTGACTGTTGTGCCAGGTTCCGCATTGATACTTGCCGGAGCCGATACTGCATTGATACTAGGTTCTACGGTAAGTTAGGAACTCGACATGTCGAGAAAACCTGGCCAGACTTGCCTGGCCAAGCGGGATACCCCGCGCGGAGTCGTCTTCTCGCGGTCTGAATGATCCTCTGCATCGCCAGTGAAATTACAAGCAACCCCGCAACGAGTCAAATATCCGAGAGTGTAACGTTGGAGTGCAGCAGGGCCCGCAGTCACGAAGCGCGGTGACGTTCTCACCCGAAAATGGGATGAACCACTGCACGCCATAAGGTTTGGCTCATTGCAATAAAAGAGTACTGCCGTTCCATTTTCTTTCGACCACTTGGGAGCAGCCATAGAATTCTGGAAACATCCCACAGCAGAATGGCTGGACACTTTCCTTGGTTACTGGTGCTGCTCCAGCTCCTCGTCGAGAGCACTGCCCCGGTACTCAGCCAGAACACGAGCACAGATTTCCTCCAGTATGTCGATCCCCTCATTGGGACCATCAATGGGGGTCATGTCTTTCCGGGGGCTACTTTACCGTTTGGAATGGCAAAGGCGGTCGCAGATGTGAATTCAGACGAGCGCCAAGGCGGCTTCGCATCCGATGATGGCGAGAGTAAGAACAGCATACTGCTTCGATTGAGTTGTCATAGCTAACAGAACAACTCTACACTAGTTTCTGGGTTCTCACACATGCACGACAGTGGGACAGGAGGGGTGCGTACCTCAAACGGCTAACCAACAACTAGATTTGTTGAGTGTTCAAGACTGACAGTTCTCATTCCACTATCACAGGGGCAAGGGAAAGGCAATTTCCCGATATTTCCCCAGACCGGCTGCCCTGACGACGACATACACCAATGCGAGTTCCCAAAGGCGCTGCGAGCATCCAAACGTATCAATGACACAGTGCAGGCCAGTCCAGGCTACTTTGCAGTCTCACTGAACACGTCCATCCACACAGAGATGACAGTGACAAACCACACTGCCTTGTACCGCATCACCTTCTCAGGACCGTCGGCCAACAACTCAGCTCCCGCCCTTCCATACAGCCCTCTGATCCTGGTCGACCTCACAGATCTCTCTGGCAGCCGCAGCAACGGCAGTATAAGCGTCGACCCCGGCACAGGCCGCATAGTCGGCAACGGGACTTTCGGCCCATCCTTTGGCGACGGGAGTTACGACCTGCACTTTTGTGCCGACTTCCAAGGCGCATCGATCCGCGACACGGGAATCTTCCAAAACAGCCGGCCCGGCCGCGAGCCAAAGTCCCTGCGCACGTACGGCACAGGCTCCACGAGCACGATCCCGGGCGGCGCCTGGGTGCAGTTCCACCCGCCAGACGAGAGCGACCAGATCCGGGTGAGGGTTGGGCTGAGCTACCTCAGCGTGGACCGGGCATGCCAGAACGCCGAGGTGGAGATACCTGGCGAGTTCGACTTTGATGGCACCAAGACCGCTGCGGAGGATGCCTGGAGGACGAAGCTGGGCGTGGTTTCGGTGGACCCGACTGGTGTCAACAGCACTTTCTTGACAACGTTCTGGTCCGGCTTGTACAGGACCTTCATTTCCCCGCAGGACGTGACAGGCGAAAACCCGCTCTGGGAGAGCTCTGAGCCATGTGAGTACACGACACCTCTTGCCGTCTTCACATTCCACTGTCTGATCGCGACGCTCCAGACTATGACTCGTTTTATTGCATCTGGGACTCATACCGCAGCATCCATCCTCTGATCACGCTGCTTGACCCGCTCAGCCAGACCCTCATGATTCGGAGCTTGATCGATATATACCGTTTCGAGGGATATCTGCCCGATTGCCGAATGGATTTGTGCAAGGGCTTCACACAGGGCGGTTCCAACGCGGATGTTGTGCTTGTGGACACATTCGTAAAAGGTTTCACGAACGGAATCGACTGGGAGACAGGGTATGAAGCTGTAGTGAAGGACGCTGAAGGTGACTGTTCCAAACCCCTTGATGAAACAGCTCTAATGATGAAATACAGTTGAACCTCCCAAATGGTCAGTTGAGGGCCGTGGAGGTCTCGCTAGCTGGAAGGCCTTGAACTACATACCCGCCGACGACTTCGATCCCTATGGTATCGGGCCCTTTACGAGGAGTATATCTCGGACTGTGGAGTATGCGTACAACGACTTCGTCATAGCGTTAATGGCGAATGGTCTCAATAAGACCCCCGATGCGGAGAGGTACACCGAGAGCTCAGGGTACTGGGCCAATCTTTACAAAGAGGACCAGGTATCCTTTCTCAACATTTCACAAGACGGCAGTCCTCTCGTTGAGAGTGGCTACACTGGATTCCTGATGCCGAAGTATCTGAATGGCACCTTTGGGTTCCAGGACCCATCTCTGTGTTCGCTGTTGTACAACTTCACCTCATGCTACTTGAAGTAAGTCCTATTCTCCATTTCTGGTTGAATTCTGATTATATCAGACCGACACTGATACTCTTCCGTAGCGCCAACGGACACGAGACATACGAGGGGAGCTCATGGCTGTACACCTTCTACGTCCCCCAGGACATGGCTACTTTAGTCACCACACTTGGCGGGCCCGAAACTTTCACATCGCGGTTGCAATACTTTCTCGATACGCCAGGTCTGAACTATATTGGCGACGAGCAATCCTTCTTGCCCACGTACCAGTTCCACTATGCCGGCCGACCTGGGCTGTCTTCGTACTATCGGCATTTCTACATTCCCAGCCAATTCAACGACTCCGTCAACGGAATCCCAGGGAACGATGATAGCGGTGCCATGGGGAGCTTCATTGGTCTAAGCATGATGGGACTGTGGCCAGTCAGCGGGCAAGACGTATATCTCATAACGCCGCCGTTCTTCAGGGAGGTCAATGTCACAAACCCGCTGACAGGAAACACGGCTACGGTCCGCAATCTCAACTTCGATGGAGACAGCTACCAAAACATTTACGTGCAGAGCGCCACCTTGGATGGGCAGCCATACACGAAGAACTGGATTACACATTCCTTCTACAGGGACGGTGGCGTTTTGGAGCTGACGCTGGGCGCGAACGAGAGCAGCTGGGGAGCTCGAGACGAAGATCTTCCTCCGAGTATTTCCACCGGATATTTCACTTGATGCAGCGCAAGATTTTGAACATCGGTGCTCATAAGATACATACATGAAATCATTGCCAGAGCATGCAGCGCTCTAGTACCGCGGATATGAAAACTCGTCTAATATCTACAGCTCGTCCTTGCTGCCAGGCTTTACTGCGTCCTGTCCCTCCTTGTCTAGTGACGCACCGGCCTTCATGCTCAAGACTTGCGCCTTAATGGTGAATTCCATGTTCCTCTCCTCTGTGCTCCTGTCAGGGGTCGTATACTGCGTAGGCCATGCAACAACACCACCATCTACCAGCTTGGGGCCGTATTTGGCCAGGTCGGTCAGGGTGTCTGCCAAGGACAAGAGTCAGTAGGGTGTAGAGAGCCAAAGTTGTCAGATTGTTGACTTGCCTTCACATTTGCTGCCCTCTGCAACCCACAGCGGCAAGGTGTCGTACACCGCACCGGGGGCAAAGATGACAGCTCTCTTCTCGTCCAATGGCCTAAGCTTGTCTGCCTTGTCCGCGTCTGGCAGCTTCGCCGTTGTCTTGATCGTCTCTCCTTCGACGGGCTTCTGGTACACCGCAAACAGGCCCTTCCCGGGTCCCTCGCTCCGCTCTTCCTCCTCGATCCACTCCCTCACCTTGATGGGGACATCCGAGTACTCCATCTTGAGCAGATTGCGCTCGTAGCGGTGGGCGTCAATGCCATCCCACCCGCCCGGGTATGGGCGGCCGCCAAAGAAGGTCTTCAGGGCTTCGCTGTATGGCTGGAGGCCGTTGGGCTCAGGCAGCTGGAGATCGTGAAGCTGGTACTCGAACGCCTTGAAGGTGCGCTGGCTCTCGCAGGCGGTATCGAACTTGGCGATGTTGGCAGAGGAGAAAGGGTCTGCCCAGGTGAAGTTCTCGAGCTTGCTAGGCTCGAGTTTGGGGGGTATGTTGGCATCTGGGCCAGGCACCCCCCCACCAAGGGCGGGAGAAAGCAGCAACGCGACGGAGAGGAGAGAGGGAGTCTGCATTCTGAGTATTGTCGACCGGAAATAGGCAATGGTATTTCACAAATCGACGCTGTAAATGAAGAACAATATAATTCTCAGATCCAACAATCGGCAGACTTTCTTTCACGCACATGCTATTGTTATATGGCCCGAGGAGTGGAAAACTGTTCGCTGTCCTCATCGGAAGGGTCTTCCGCATTACCCTTTTCGTCCGCCGAGCCTGGATGAACAGTCAAAGTCAGTCACTGCATGACCACAGGGTGCCCTGTCGGAACATAATAATTGTTGAGACTGCATCAAATACCTCACACCAAGATACCATGCGGTCTTGATTTCTTTCCTTGCACATCCAGCAGAGCAGCACGTATCCACACGAGTCCAGCCAGGTGCCTCCACCCAGGCTGAGGTTCTGATCCAAGAAAGCCAATCCCTTGGAATGCCCACCCATCACCCCACTTTGGACAGCCCCCAATTTTCCAAGCCTTTGATCTCCAGCTCCCCAGATTCCCCGAATCATTTACCCCAAAAGCCAGCCCAAACGGGACTGGCGTCAAGTTTCCAACCGTCAACGCTCCTGTTTAGTTGACACTTCACACTTCATTGAGCAACAAAGGGCTCAGCGAGCGGCTTGTCGGCGGAAAATTTTCGATTCCATGGAACTCGGACCTCATAGAGCTTTTATGATGCACCTCGCAACCCGAGGATGAGCAGGCAAGGTGCTGAGTCCCACGGCCGTGGCCAAATTTGCTGCTACCGCTGAACCATGGAGACCCACTTCCGGAAAGTTAGTGAATTAGTGCCAGCTTGCAGGGAGGCTTATCAGGACAACTTTTGGAGAGTCTGGGATCACACAGCTATTTGACGGCCAGATGCACTTGAAATTCGGAGCAATCTTGCAATACAGAGCAATAGTCAAAACCTCCGGCAGCTGCACGTCATGAGCAAGCGCCCTCGGAACCTTCTCTCATTGTGCCCTTGTTGCTAGCGCACCGTGGGTCAGAAGCCATTCCGTCGGAAACGGTAACTGGCCTGCTGGCTTTACACGTCAATTGCTTTGATTGCTTCTTTGAATGATGATGTCGAACTTACCGGTCTGGGCCATCAGCGAGCTCTTTGTTAGCCTTGGTCTGTTGGCTCTAACATACACTCAGCAAATTTTTGCACCAGCCCCGCGGTTCAACCAAGTAATGTGATCGGTCTGATGATAATTTACAATGAGTATGAGACAGTGTGGCCAAGAGATATAACGGTTCAACGTGAATTGAGTTGCTCCACGTAGGTCTTCCGTGTACCGCATGTCTATGTCAGTGTTGAAAGCACGACGAAACGGTAGACAATAAGGAAAGAATATTATATCACCTCTGGATAAATATTTGTTTCAGACAACCCTCGAAATTCCACTATCTCGTGTTATAGGGTACGACCCTGGGTACTCGGGAATATCCGGGGTCCCCAGATTGCGCTAGGAACCCGTACATAAAAGTGCGGATTCCGGGATTGCAGAGTTTTCCTTCCGTCCTTTTCTCTTTATCGAACCTAGCTTAGCTACGGCCAATATACAGCGTTTGCTTATATGCACCCGTCACATCTCGAAACTCTTCACCGTTCAGAGAATACGAACATCGTTATTTGTGTTTATTTCCAGATTTGGTTATTTCAAATTTGCTTTGTTTGGGCCATAAAGCTAAATGTAACCATATTTCCACCTGATTTCAGCGCTAAATTACAAAAGAAAATATTGATTGTTATTATATCCTCTCGGGCAACGCATCAAGACATCCCCACCAACTAACAGAACTACATTAACGAGGAGCCCTCCAAGGGTCTGCCGCGCATGCGTTGCACCTCCAGTCTGTCTTTTCTTTGATTCCAATGACAGCGTTGTTGGCATCCTTCACCATGAGCTGTCTAGACCACTGACGCATGCAGAAAGCATGTTCAGTGGGGACGTAGCCGCACTTGTCGTAGCGCACGGGGACGTGGACCTGCTGGGCGCGGTCCCGGGCGGCACGACACCCCTGGATTTCAGGCGTGAGCGGCTCGTTCCGCCGCAGGGAAAACTTGATCCCGCATGCGACGCATACCTGGTTGGGCCCGAGGTCGTTGATTTTGACGTGCTTCGTGACCGGGAGCAGGTCACTCGCGATCTTGTGGAAAGCCTCGCGTTCCTCGGTGAGGAGGCCGTAGAACGTGGTGCGGAGGTCCTCCATCCTGTCGTCCAGCGCCTGTGCTATCTCGTTCAGGTCTCTTCTGTTCCCGTCTGCAAGGCCGAGTAGCATTTCAAATCGCTCGATCATGTCGTGGTAGGAATACCAGAAGTTCTCATTAAAGAGCCTGTCTGACCCCCTGGCTGTCGTTGCTGTCTCGGTGCCCTCACTCGCACTGAGTCGGAGCTGAAAGGAATACCGTTCTTCAGAAATTGCGTCGTCAGGGTATAGCATGGGGATAAGCATTCGTGCCATATAATCACTGAGCTCCAGAGGGACTCCCTGAGATTCCCAAGTTAGTCCAAGGCTGCGAAGCGGTGAAGTTCGGAATAACATGAGAGCAATTTACTCCTAACGGAAACACGAGCTTTGCAAGTCGGGGGGATTTGTAAGCTCAGACTTGTAGATAGATATACGTACATTATCAAACGTCAAGAAAGTCCCGACAAGGTGAAGGGCACTCCATTGCACACGTCCTCTGGTTTCTGCTTGTCTAAGGAGACCACCTGCGTGCGTGTTCCTCATGAGCTTTGCAAAAGATTCATATTGCGTCCTTGACTTCAACACGGCCTCTTCGTGCGTGGGCGGATCAATGTCATAAATCAAAGTCGTCTGTGGCTCCTGCACATTCACGGGGTTCGCATAGCTGACACATCGCGAGGCAGCGGCTTGCAATGTGGGTCCGCCGTACCGGTTTCTGAGTTTTGGAAGCACCCTTTGCGCCTCGGCGGTCCGGAAAGCCCGCGCTATGTTGTACATGGCCCGGTTCTGGCCTGGTTTACAGGGGCAGATTGTAATATCGTCGGAGCATTGTGGGCATCTAAGCTCTCCTGTCGCCTCGTGTGTCAACATCTGAGATCACCTCAGGCCACTCAATTCAATACCTGCTTCAGGGTATCTAAGGACTTGTATTCAAAGAAAAAGTTATGAATCCAAGAAAAGGAGAAGGTTGAATTGCTTACTTCCAATTGTTTCAACAGCAGCTCGGATTAGGACAAAGTCTGGATCGGTGCTTGTCTTGGGAATTGCATCATCCATAAGTATGACGACAAGATCCAACAGATTGTCTACATAGCGTTGAATATTTGGGAGGATAACTTCGGCACTGCTCAAAGTGAAAGTGGATTGTGCGTCGTCGGCCCAATGACGATAGAAGGCCCATGCATTCGCTGATGTATGTTGCTCGCAATGGCCAGCGAATCTGACCGTTCGGGTCCCAAATCCGTCACCACGGCAGAGAATCGGGTTGGAGCATGGGACTGTGGAGGTCAATGTGTGATCCGCGTTGACCCCTCCGCTGCCCAGAGGGCACTGTATCCTCAAGATTTAGCCACAGGTCTTTGAATTGCATGATTGATTCCAAGTGACACCAGGGTTTAATGTCCATGTTTCTGAGATTCCATGTAGAGCACTCACACTGTAAATTCGGACATATTTGAAACACATGGTGCAGTCCAGCTCGAGACTTGCATCTGTGTGGCACCACGACCGGCTTGGGTGAGACACAAGGCAAATCAGCCACTGGGCGGCCAAGCCAGGGACTTATAGCGATTCCTGAAAGAATTTTGGCAGCCGCAAATTGATCAATAGATTCACATCCTCGCAGCCGATGACAATGCGAAATGTCACCCCCCTGTTGCTGGATATCCGGAAGCATCGATGGGCGAGAAGGACAACAAAGACCACCCATATTGCTTGCAGCATGCATCTCAACTGTCACCAGGGGAAATGGAGAGTCTTCCAACATATTTATGGCAAGGACAAAGACGTAGCGCGGAATTCTCAACACAATGTGATCTCGGACACAGTCTAGTTCAATCTTGTTTATTGCCAATTATAGGGGTTGCTCAGGCAAACCAAATACTAATGGCTCACATCCATTTCAAATTTCTCTGCAACATAAATTGCGATGCTTCATTCTATTATCTTCCTCTGCTAACAACATGATCTTTTTAATTAGACATTCTTGTAGTAGATGAGACTGAGGTTCTGGCAAACCGGGAAGAATTTTGATGATGCATCTGCAGTACAACATGGTGTCCTGAGCTGTTAAGGAAGTGCTGCTGATCACAGTGTCTGCATTGACTATTTGTTTTCTTTGAGTTCCTCTACTAAGCCGGAACGACAATAGATATCCTAATAGGACGAGACAGTGGTGTCTACATACCGCTATTTTATGCACTTTCGCTGATACAACCGAAATCATAACGAGGAATATAGGGCACAGAATAAGAACCAATCTCATCATACAATATTCTTGTCATATTTGTTCTTTCCTTAGCTTAGTTTGAAGGTCGTTAATGTGCAGTAAAAAGACGCCGTTCATGGCATGTCTCCACAGGAGTCTACATTTAAGCATTCAGCATACAGATAATCAAAATGCCCCAGCAGTCTCAAGGAATGTGATCAGGAGAAAGGCCCCGTTTCTCCAGAATAGAACATATATGCGCTCGATACCTCGAAGTGTAGCTGAAGCAAATCACTTCAGGCATGAGCGCGTAAAAATGTCACACGGAAAGTGACCTGACAATTCGAGAACGCGGTTTCCATGCTTTGCGAAGAATTAAAGAAAGCCACTGAACTCTCTGCCAAGGCCTGTTGACCGGAAGACCGAGAAAAAATTGGCCCCGATACGGGTGACTTTGCGAGAGGGCAATAACTCGGGCCGCGCAACAGCGAGCCTGGCAGCCGATCTTTCCAGTTCCTATGATTAAGAGATTAGAGTTTGAGTACTCAAAACGTAATAATTGTTGAATTACATGCTGCCATGTTGTTTTGAATTGCGGAATCAATGTTGTTGTAATCAAGATGAGAGAATGAGTCATATGAATGTCCGGCTCTTGGATCGCGTCAGAGTACGTCTGCGACACAGTCACTGAGTCCCTGAGACTCAGGAGGAATCATTTGTTGAACCTCATGAGTTAACTCTAACGGGCATTTTATACCTTTGACGGTGGGCTGGATGGGTGGGTCCTTGGTCCCGCACCAACAGTTAAGATAGCTAGGTGGACAGCATTGAACAATGGGCAGTCCTGGTTCATCTGCCTTCCGAAATGTGGAATGAGAAGTGACGACTGATTCCATGTTAATAATGGAATTTGAAATTGAGCACATGCTGTGTGATTGTGTCCATAATGGTGAAATGAGAAGCATTGGGGTTGAACATTGCCAGCGCTCGGAAACTCGCCGCTGCTCAGCAAATGTGTCGTCTGCGTGATGCACTACAACTTCTGGTTGCCATTGCCAAGAGAAGGGAGCCAACAGCACGAATCCCTCAGGGGGCAGCGAAACAAATCCCACGGGCGGTGCCACCCATCGGATGGTTCTGGCGGCGGAGGAGCCAATACTTCTGACGGCAGCGGATCGAGCCCGTCGGGAGGTGTCAGCCCGTCCAGTGGCGGAGGCTCCAATCCAGGAGGCTTGACATCGACGTCGCCAGCAGGAGGAGGGGAAGGAGGCTCCAACCCAACCGGCGGCGGTGGTACGAATCCAGGAGGCTCGACATCGACGGCGACTCCCATCGGAGGCGGCGGGGGCTCGGCATCGACGTCGTCTAGCGGAGGCTTGCCATCAGCATCATCTTTGATCGAAGGCGGTGGAGGCTTGCCATCAACATCGTCTGACTTAGGGTCGCCATCAACATCGTCTCTAATCGGAGGCGGCGGTAACCCACCGGGAGGAGGAGCCAGCACGTCTTCTGCCGCAGGCATCAGAAACGGTGGAGGAGCAACCCAAGGAGGCTCGACGACATCGACGCCGGTCGCGGGCGGCGGGGGTGGCACAACAACATCGTCTGCTGTCGTGAATGGCGGAGGCGCAAACCAAGGAACGTTAACATCGGTTTGGAGCAGCACCCAGTCGAATAATGCTGGTAACGGCGGTGGCAATGGCGGCCCTGGAAATGCTGGATCATCAAGCAGCACGGGCGCAGGAAACCCGGCACCTACGACCTCCTCGGCCGGGCAGAAGGGCGGCTCGGGGCCGAGCTCATCGACGAGCAGCCGAATTGCTTCTCTTTCCAGCTCTTCGAGCGCTGCTGGTTCCGGTTCTTCGAGCGCGAGTGTGAATCCCCAAGGTACGTCATATTCCCCGTATGGTACCTCGACCGGGCTCGGCCCGGGATTGAGCCCCGGGACAACAAGCCCCGTCCCTTCTTCTACGGTGTCTCCTACGATGCAGTCCCCTTCCGTGCCACAGCCAAGTCCAACTGCCACATTTGAGTCTCCTCCGCAATCCTACACCGTGGGTAGCAGCAACAGTCCCGGAGAGACAGCCACGTCTCTCCAAGACGCTGTCACCACCTCGGGCCTGGGTTCGCAGGCATCCACATCCCCGTCTTCATCGCTCCAGACGAGCAGCTCTGAACCGACTGTTGAGGGAGAAACCACAACATCATCACTATCGTTGTCAGCTACCCCAAGTTCCATGCCCAATACTTCCACCGGAGACAAGACGAGCCTTTACATGAACAGCACAACCCCAAGCACATTCCAAGTGGTCTCATCTTCAATCTCCTCTCCTTTCTCCCTCCTGAGCACCACTACATACATTCTCCGAACATCCTCACCGCTTGAAGAATCCTCTTCTTTCTCTCTCATGAGCATCACCACATCTATTCTTCAAACATCTTCACTGCTTGAAACATCCTCTGTAACTCAAGAATTTACATATCCCACACTCTCAACCTCAACATCACTTTTGTCTGCTGTCCAAACACCATCCTTAGAATCATCCTCCGTGACACAAGAATCTACATATCCCACTGTCTCACACTCAATATCAACTGCATCTGCTGTGCAAACATCTTCATCCTTAGAATCAACGCCCACAACCACACAGTCCATATCCTCCTTCACCATTCTTTCCACAATATCAACCTTGTCGCCTTCTGAACTGGCTTCATCACTGTTCACAACGTTCTTAACATCACAGCCCCTTGCCTCCTCAACTGTGTCTCCCCAATATCCAAGCTCATCCCCTTTCGAGTCGTCATCATTGACGATGACTACTACTCCATTCCCTCCAAGCGGAAGCAGCAGCAGCGCAGTTTCTGTAACATCTGCTTCGTTGACTCCCACATCTCTTATAACCTCAACGCTATCACCTACACTACCTTTATCCCCAAGTACATCATCTTCTATACCACCGCTTCTTTCTTCCTCAACTTCTGAGTCGCTGCCATCCATAACCACAACCATAACTTCGTTATATTCAAGTGGAAGTCAAAACAGGTGAAAGAACTAGCGTGCTCACATCTTCTTTGCTAGCCTCGGCGACAGGATTAACCACCCAGTCCACGACAGGGTTAACCAGCCAGTCCACGACGGGTCTGACCAGCTAGTCCACGACTGGGGTACCAGCCAGATCCCCAATTTCTTTGTCAAGCAGCAGCTCCAGCCTTTTTTCCAGTAGTAAATCTATCTCTTTGCCGTTATATCTGCCCGAAAAGCCGTCCTCTCTTCTGACATTGGTACTACAGGCCCAAGCTCTTCGACTCTCAACACCACTCCGGTCCCGACGAACACGAGCTCGGCGGCCAGCAGCTCAACATCCGCGCGCGTGACGACTACGTCCAGTGCGGTCCCAACGACCTCCAACGCCAGGGGCATAACTGTGGCCTCGGCCGCACCCAGGGAAACAGTCAGGACTGGGCAATTCATCTCGTACGCTCGACCCGCTCAGTTCAAGGACAACTCTAACAATGACGGCATCATGATGAGCTATATATACTATGAGAATCCTGCCCCGCCCGCCGTGCCCATCAGGCGACTCAAGTTCATAAAGCGAATCGGCAACATTGGCACCTGGGACGAGTCAGAGATTGAGCAACGCGCGATAAATGCGGACGACCTTAATGAACCCTACCGTCTTCAATATGCTGACACGAAACAAATCCTCTGCACAGACCGCGATCATAGTTACAAGCAATTTAGCCCAGGGTTATACCAGACAGGGGTATACAACACCTATCGGATCACTATTAAGTGGTCGGATAACTTGGGGGCTACGTGGGACTACCACTCTACACCGCTGGAATGAACCGACGGCGACATAAAGTTCCAAGGGTTGTGGTCGCCGATCCTGAAGACGGTGGGCAACAGGCTGCTGGCGGATTGGTCCGAAAAACACTGACCCCATCGATCGAAATATTGTCTTACGGTACAACGACAACCGAGGGGCATTGGGTCAATGGTCCTTTCACAGCACGGCAATCGGTAGGCTGACGGGGTTCACCAACGACTCATACCCATCTGCAGCCTTTATTGACGCCAGCAGACTCACGTTGGTAAAACCTTCTTTTCGCCGCCAAGGTCCCCGAAGACACCGCCTGGACTTGCCGGCCAAAGAATGATAACTAAGGTGTCCTACAGCGTTGCTTGCGACGAAAAGATCGATGCGTCGTAGACTTCTAACACGCAGCCCCAGATCCAATACGCCACCTCCACCACGGCTGCTACCCAAAACGAACCACCGGACGGGTTGTGGAGCAACCCGGCCGGGACCGTCTACCAAGCACCAGTAGGCAAAGGTGCTGCGAATCCTCAAATTATCAATGTCGGCGGTATCCTTGTGAGTCTCCCAGTTTTGGCACGCTGATGTTCTGGCAAAACACGTGACAAAGAGACTGACCCCTTCCTACATCAAAGGTCGTTGGCTTTTTGACCGATGCGCTACAGGCAGGCTCGACCACCACAGAGGGCGGGGCAGACTCCGTCGTGGTGAATAGCTACGACAATGGCGCCACCTGGAGCGGTCTGACCAAGATAACTGGTAGCGCCCGCTTCCCAAGCTTCGTGGCCACCGGCGCCCAAAGCTTCACGGTGGTATGGGGCTCGCTCGTTGACGAAGCGCTGTTGGCTCAGCGATATACTTTATCAGGCTAGTGTGGTGGGACAGCGATGGAGAATGTCATCTACGGATTCGTTTCAGTGTATTTAATTAGATGTTTTCCAGGAGGGATTGTGGTTACCACCAGGGGTTTTAATGAGTAATGGCTTTGTCTTTTGGAGCAGCGCAGGTGTGAGGCTGTGGTAATGAGCAGGGAAGCGCGGCCAGCACTGATCAGTAATTCACTCGTTTCATTCTGACATCTTCCGCCTGTGTGCCCGTACAACTATCAATTGCTTGAAAATACCGGCCAAGAGTACCCTCGACCATTCCATCCATGCTGCTCTTCTTATGGGTATGACGACCACAGGTAGCACCAAGGATGCGCTTCAAGTTGATAGCAACCTAGTAGTGATGGCCCGCATAAACTGTCACGCTAGCTACGCGCGAAAAAGAGGGAAGAATCATCCATCTTATGGGCCACAGGCGAGATATAGACGTAGTGCTGAGCTTGAGTTAGTCTTCTTAGGCGAGCATAGATGATAGTTGATATTCTGGCTGTGGCTGACCCAAGTGACGCAATGGCGCACCAAATAAGTTGGGCGGGGATTACCTGACACATGATTTCGCACATTTTTGAGTCACAAACAGTGGAAATCAAGGACAAAATTGTGGATTATGCTAATTCATTCATGCAACGCGCTATTTCGCCGTGCTACGGTCCTAAAATCAAGCGACAGCACCCTCAGAGTGCTCCAGGTTCGCATCCTTCTCGCCCCCGAGAACGCCTCCCTGGCCGGCAACGGATCCGCGCTGCTGGAAGGTGGTGGTGGGCACCCAGTGCTTGCTCTTTCTCGCGGCGCTCAGGCCCTTGACCTCCGCGTACAGCTCGTCGACCTCCTCCAGGGAGAGACCCTTGGTCTCGTAGATGAAGAAGTAGACGAAGGCGATGCAGATGAAGCAGCAGGCGAACCAGATGAAGAAAACCTTTGACTGCAGGTTGGCGTAGCCCTCTCCGTAGTTGACGAGGTAAGGGGTCATGAACGCGATCGCCCAGTTCAGGAGCCACTGTGAATGTAAAAGGTCAGCCAATGAAACCGGAAAGATTTCTCCGCATAGGAATTTCATGACTTACGTTGGTGGCAGTGGTAATGGACAGAGACCTAGCACGGTGCTTCAGAGGGAAGATCTCACCCGTGACGACCCATGCAAGGGGGCCCCACGTCGATGCGAAGAAGAAGATGTAGATGCAGACGAAGGCGATGCCGGCCTTCTGCGCGGCCACGTTGTGCACGATGATGGCGCCGGCAGAGTCCTGGCTCGTGGTCAGGGTTCCCAGCATCGCCACGAGGAACTGCGAGGCGGCCATTCCGACGGCTCCCCAGAACAGCAAAGGCCGGCGGCCGAACCTGTCGACTGCGTACAGGCCCGGGAGCGTCGAGAACACGTTGATCACAGAGGTGATGATCTGGATGACGAAGGCGTCCTTCAGTCCAGAGTTCTTGAAGTATTGTGTTCCTGCAATTTGGTAATTAGTGATTCAGTCCTTTTTTAACGACCTGGTGTCAAAGCCGGAATGAGGAGACTTACCGTAGTAGAAGATAAAGTTGATGCCAGTGAGCTGCTGCAGTCCCTGGAGTGCCATACCGGTGAACTGGCGCTTGATCATGTCGCCACGGAAGCAGTCGAGGTAGCTCGCCTTTCCGAGGCTCATCTCGTACTCGTGGTTGGCCCGGACCTCAGCGAGCTCGGAAGTAATGGACGGGTGGTCCGCAGGGAGACGTCGAAGGTACCCGAGCGCCTGGGCGGCCTTCTCGCCCTTGCCCTGCTTGATCAAGAACCGCGGCGACTCGGGGAGAATGAGCATGCCACCAATGAGGATGATGGCCCATGCGAACTGTACGGCAACCGGGATGCGGTAAGATCCCGTATCTTGGCGGTTGGCGGTAGCATTGTCAACGACGGCTGCCAGGAGAAGACCGATTGTGATTGCCCACTGGTAGGCGCCCACAATTGCTCCTCTGATCCACTTTGGAGCAGTCTCGGATTGGTATAGGGGGATGAGGGCCGAGATGAGACCTACGCCAAATCCAGCGAAGAACCGGCCGGCGATGAAGAGGGGGAGAGCTGTGGCGGCAGTTTGGAGGATGACACCGAAGATGAAAACGACAGTGGAGGCGATGAGGGCCAGTCGGCGACCAATGTTGTCGGCAAGGAAGGGAGAGGTGAGAGCACCGAAGAATGTGCCTGCTGACAGGATACTGACGATGGCAGACTGCTCGGACGGGGAGATGTCGAGCTCGTTTGTCGTTGGGTTGCGGTAGCCGGTGGAGAAGAGGTGTTGGAAGTAGGGCATAGCCAGGATGCCCGAGATGGTACCAGTGTCGTAACCAAACAACACACCTGGTTTGTTTGTCAGCTCAAGGTCCCGCTTGAATGAACAATCATCTGATAGAGAGAAAGAACGATGGTGTATTTTGACAAAAAGACAGGATTGTAACTGGGAAGTTCCTTACCTCCGAACGCAACAAAGGCGCCGACGCAGATGGCAGGCCATGCCTTGCCGGCCTCCTCTTTAGGCTTGACGACAGCAAGCTTCGCCATGATGGATGTTGATGTACTCGAAGAGAGATACAAGGGCGACTGGGAGATAACGAGGAAATCAAATCTAGAAGTTTGAAGACAAAAACCCAGATGTCCTACGAGGAAGAAAGAGGGAAGTGTCAACCTTGGAGGAGATTCGGGTGTGACCTCGGGGTTCTTATAAGCGGAGGGGGTAGATCAGGGACAGTGAATGCAGGTGAGTGACTGTCACATCGTGATTTGGAGTAGAGGAACATAGGAACGCAAGTCACCCAACTCAACCAATCTGACGGGCTCCCAACCTTGGGGAACCCCCAAGCAAAGCCGGGGTTGCCAATGGGTAGGGCCGAAAGGGCTTATGGCACTTCCCTGGCACATGGACACGAGCATGGGGCTCCACGTTTCGAATCTGGGGATGCTTGGACCCGTTTGGAGAAGATGCCCAGTCACGAGCACCGGACCAAACTTGCCACCGCCCAGTGGTATGGGTCGCTGCTCTCGATGGTCCCCCCATGGGGACGGGGCACCCGAGTCAAGGCTAACAACATGCAGCTCTGGCCTGGGCCCGTCCCTGGCTCACCCCACGGCCGGTCCGACTGCGACGAGCCCCCTCTCTCTACACACTTCGACTGATGGCGTAGTTTGATGCTTTTGCGACAAGGGTGCTACAGCTGCCTTAACTTGTTTGACCGTCTAGTCTGGTTAGTCACTACACCAAACAAGTCTAATCTAGGTGTGGTTTGGTGTATGAGGCTCCCCGTTGTGGCATGCTATCGTTAGAACACCTCCGCACGTCGATGACGGAGTGGCGTCGCCGTTCGCAAGGTGAATGAGTTGCCGGCACGAGTGACAGACCCTGCCGGCAAGGTGGAGCATGGCGTTTGTGCAGTATACGAAGTACTGAAAACCTCTGCCACATCCACAGTCCGGCTGTATCTGTGCCTCGGAATGGGCTAAGTGAATAGCCGGCGATGCCTTCACTGGATCTTGGTGTCAAACACTCCGAGTACCCATCTTTCCAACCCTTGTGACCTGGAGATAGAGTGTGGCATGGTTCAGGTAAACAATACACACGTAGATTCCCCCAGAGCTTCCCCAATTTCCCCGGACTTTTCTCCTCATGGCTGCAGAGCTTGTTGGAGGTTGCAGCCACACCCGGGTAGGCCTGGCCTTGGCCCTTGGCTCCGTCTCGCCAGGGCCGTTAAGCTCCGCCCAGACGCTCGTACCGATAGCTTATTTCCACACGCCAATATTCTCGCATCAAATCTCGGTCGGTCGCCGGGCCACAACCCACGCGGCCTGCCTGCGGCCTGTCCACAGAGCTAGGGTCGCTGAGAGGAACTGGCCTCGAACAAAATGTGGATGTTCGTCCAGGGTTCATGATTACATTACCACGAATACGGTAAGCAGTGAGTTCCTGGGGATGGCCTGCTTGCTGATGGGCGGCAGAGTCCTCTAGCAGAACCGGTTTGTGACGTAGGGTACCCCACTCGGGCTGCCAAATTGCCTCAACACAGAGCACTCCCATGCATTGACCTGACAGGTGCCTAGAAGAGGCGACGGGGCTCCAAGATCCTCCAGTGGAACATGACCGAACTCACTCACAGCTGGCGTGGATCGCATGGGGTCAAATCCAGAATGTCGATAAATAGATGATTGTGATGGCCACATATATAGAGAAGTCATCCGGCCTGATGGAATCCCAAGAGACAACCGGGACGGCAAGTCTCCACGAGCTCACCAAACCCTCGGCTGCCCAAGGATCCTGCCGCGCGGGAGTACCCTGGGGCAATCTCGGCGTAAATGCTTAGCACACGTCAGATTAGCTCACATTGGTTGTTATCCACCTGCATTGCCCGCCAAAGCACAAGATGAAGACGAGACGAGTCGAACAGCGCTTCCAATCGGTCCGTTCGACAAGTCTCGAGTTTCGAGGCTCCGCTTAAGGCCCGATCAAATGGGCTGGGCCCACTCGCGCCCACATCCCCATTGGAGCTTAAAATCTGGAATCTGGGTCCAGACCTGGTTCTCGTTGAGGCTCAATTCGAGGCCTTTCCAGGACCTGCTCTACACTTCACACCTCCTACCGTGGTTTAGTGAATGGCCTCATTTCGTCTGCTTAGCCTCACATCGCCTGTCTAGCCTGCACAGCTGAGGTCTCCCGATGATCTAGACCGCCTGCGCAGGCTGGTCGTGGAGATCAGAACACCATGCTCCTTCAATCCTTTTATCTGGCCTCGTCCTGCATGGTACTTTTGTTGCATAGTTCAGCGGCCGTAATGCCCCAAGATTGGAGATGGCCATCTGCGCGCTAGACTTGAGACGACTTATCTCGTAACTGCGGTGCCGCACTGGAGGGAAATGCCTCAAAAGGGGCGTACATAGTCTGATTGTATGTCCCAAGGGGGTGCCCCAGTAGAAGGGAGCTTGCACTCACACGAGCAGCGAAGTATCATTTAATACGCAACTGATTCAGAGCAGAAGTACATGCTTGTGGCAGCCTCCTCTGCAGATGCTTGCCGTAGGATCGCCTCATGCGGGAGGATGGCCCGAGGGGATGACCCCCTGTAACGAGTTTTCTTCTTCGAACGCTCAGCATCACATGTCAGGGAATTAGATGTTCGTACCTGCAGAAACGGTTGGCACACCGGTATAATTATTGTGGGTGCAAGTAACATAAGTATACAGATTAGGTATTATTAGTTATATGAGCGACTCGGAGTCTTATGGAATTGGGTATGATGGGAGTGGGCATTTGGTGTAGGGTATTGTGGGGGGGGGGGGTTTATGCGTTTACCGTGATATATCGGTGTGCCATCCGTTCTGCATATTAGGAGGTTTGAGCAGTCTGGGTACGGCTCGGTTCATGTCACGGTACCCAATCTAACAACATGCTATACCAACGCCTAGATCTCACCTACAGCCCACATGCATAGATCGATATATAAACAGATAGTTCTTCCTTCTTTTACACTTTTTCGATAAAACTTCGAAGAATTGGGCATTATTACCTATGACTTACTGCTGCCCCTTTGCTCCCCCCCCCCTCCCACCGCGGCGCATGGGTGAACGAATATCTTCCTGGTTATATGGTGCTGGCGATACAGTCTACCGGTGCAGGCTCTGGCGTTGGAGGTCCGAGAATCGGTTACCGAGTACGTTAAATAGTTGTTTGATTTGACATTCTTCATTGATGGCTCAAATTTTGGTTGCGCCACAGCAAGTCACCCCAGGTGTCAACAAAATTCCCAGCCCTCTCCCAAGAGGATCACTAATTACTGTAATCGATATCCGTCCTCAAAAACATACCCTCGCGTTGGCGAATCCTGCACACAATCCCGCTGGCTCTTGGGAAGAGCTCAGCCTTGACGGTCCAGTCCTCCCGAGTGGCTAGCTCAAAGTCAAACAGAGCCACCAGAGTGGCAACAGTCTTGTACACCTCCAGCATCGCGAGGTTCATCCCAATACATTTCCTACTGCCCGCCCCAAAAGACAGGTCGCTGTCGTTGTACAGCCTCATCCTGTCGTTGAACGCAGCCTCCGACTCGCCCTCGGACTGGAAGAAGCGCTCCGGGCGGAACTCCTCTGCGTCGGGGCCCCAGATCGCCTTGTTCCGGTGCATCACGTAGGCGTTGAACCCAAGGGCCGTGCCCTCGGGGACGAACCGCCCATCCGGGAGCCGGATGCCCCCGGCTGGCACGACACGCTCCTGAGGAAACAGGTTGCCAGGGTAGAGGCGGAGTGCCTCGCGGATAACGGCCTCAAGGTAGGGGATTGCCCGGGTCTGAGCGTAAGGCGCTGGTAATTGAACGCTTCCTGGCTGAGCGAAAGGAGCGGCAAGAATTGCTTCGGAAAGCTTCTTCCACACGTTGGGGCTCTTGAGGGTAAGGTAAAAGATCGTTCGAAGAGCTGCGGCGCTGGTATCGGCTCCAGCTGCCAGATTGACAAGCACATCTATTGTAGTAGACTTGATTAGCTTGTCCATCCAGCAATCGCTGTCTTCAGGTTTATTGCATGCCCAGTTCTGATTCTCAACGAAGGACAGGTTATGCAACTCACATGATATGAGCATAGTGTCATCCACGATATCCGGGTGCTGCTTCTTTGCTTCGATGTAGCTGCAACATTTGGAGTCAGCTTCCAAAGCACTGAGGAAGGAGTCTCATTCGAGCACAACGTGGAACAGGCCACATTGTGGCCATGGCGTTTGACGCATAGCCCCAGGGAAGGAGAAAGCCATTCCCAAGCGGGTTAAAAATGTCACCGGAAGCTGCTTACTGGTCCATGAAGTCTAGGTCCTGTTCAGCATCATGGCCATCTTGGCCTGTCACCCGTTCGGTCAAAAGCTTGACTGCGAGTGTTGCGAGGCTCGTGTAGGTCGGCGGTCCAATGCTGTACACAGGGTTCTTATCCAGGTACTTATCGAGCACAGGATACATGCCAATCGTGATCAAGTACTTCGAGGCTACCTCGGCTGTGGCCAGTGTCCCGTCAAAGTCTGATCCGTGATCTAGGAACCCGATTCGCTTGTTCATCGTTGTTTTTGCAACCGCGTCCCAGCCAACTATTCACAGATGTCAGTAGGGTCAGGAAGGAAGACCTCGCAGAGCGGTCATAGCTTACAGAACATGGCCCAGTCGCCAAAGTCGAACGCCTTCCCCATTTTTCCCTCTCCACCATCTGCATATCGATCCTGCAGCTGTTTCGCGAAGAAAGCGACAACGCTGTCGATATGGGGTTCCATCCTGGCCACTGCACTGGTTGTCCAGTACTTGGCCACGGGCCTCTTCATGCGACTGTGTTCCGCAGGCCGTACTTCACTGAAGATGTTGTATCTGGTTTCCTTTCCGACTTTGAAACCACTGACAGCGTGCCAGTCGGTCTAGAATATAACATTTCACGTGTCAGTTACGAGCATATAAGAAGCATCAAAGTTGCGAGTAAGTTACCTTTCTCCACACGCCTTTGGTGTCGAAGCACGTCTTGATCAAAGAAGCACAGGTATCGTAATCAAGATCGAGGTAGTTGGGAGCCATACGAACGACTGGTCCATATTTCTTGTGCATCTCATGTGTCGTGGTGTGAATAGATCCATTGTAAGCGTATTTCATGCGCCAAAGGTTCGTGAACGCTATGAAATTCCGTTTCTTAGCCCGGGCCTCTCTCAGTTGTGGCGGAAGGGTTGAACTAACATGCCAGAACAGGGCCTGGAAAGCTTCGCAGAGGCGATGTGACCCAAGACACAAGATACGTGAGGACCAAGGTCAAAAATGGTACAAGCACAACTAACACTGCTGGATTGGAGGCCAGCGGCGTGGCTTGCTGCCACTCCGAAGAGGAGGATGTCGCATTCATTGCTGGTGCAACTGACGCAGACAAATGGCCATTGATGACAATCTAGGTGTGAAATTTCTGAGTTCAAGGGGCTCGTCAGCACGCAACCAGAGATTTATATCCTCGATGACCGAGGCAGGGGAGGTTGCCCCTCCTCGCCCAAGCCCTGATCGCATGCATTTGTGGGAGACGGCTCCACTCCGGAGGCTAAAGTCTGACGGTACTCCATATCATTGCAGTAACCACGAGTGTGCCCCATCAGCCCAAGGCTAGGCTTCTTCTTAACGGCGAATCGATGGCCTGTTGTTTATAACATCTGTGGGGAACATCAACCGCACAGTGCTACCTTGTCGGCCTGTCATCTTGTTGCAATACCCAGACTAGCTGTGTGCAGAATAGCCTGAGATCTTGGCATGCGAACGCGAACCTTTCTTCATAATTCCCTCCAGATACCGGCATATCGTGTCCGGGATACGGAATGCCTTGGCAGGGGGGCTCCAACTGATAGAACTTCGCCACCGGTAGTTTTCAGGGTGCGAGCTACTACTGTAGTTCACGTTATCTGGCATTTCTCAACACCTAAAATCATATATTTTAATTGCATACATTCTTTACCTACGCTGGGATGTGTCAGGTAATTTATATTTTTGCGCACAAACAGCTGGCAATGTCGGCGAGGATGATTCCTTTCAGTGTCTGTCACTATTTTCGGATGGTCAGATATGCCCATCATACTAGATATTCGACTTAGCCAACATAGCCTCGTTACTGTCCGGCCCAGGTATGTAGACAGGTTGTAAGCTCTACTAGGCATCAACGACACCTGCTTCGATGGCTAACGGTCTCTACGGCACAGGGTATGGAGCCAGTCAGAATGTTCTAAACCCCACACAAAATCCCAGCATCCGAGTGAGGCTGGCTTCTAAGGGCTTCAAAATTCTGCGGGCTTTATTTTGAGCCTTCAATGCGAGTCAAGTGCCTCTCCTTCCTATCCCATTACTTGCAGTTGATAATCATGCATTTAGCACCCCATACCCGAGGCCAGTGAACCAATAGCTGGAATACCCAGCAAAGTCATGCCGATCTTAAACCTTCCAGTCCTCGGGAGAGAGACACTCCTTGTCCCCCTTTGCATGTGGCGTGTTGCAGGCCTCGGCCTTCGCTACCGCACGTATTTTGGAATGATCCATCCGGCGCCATAGTTCATGCAGCTTCAATACCAGAGACATGCCAGTGACTCAACCCAAGGCCACTATGCCGCTCTATTGTTCACATAGCGTATCTTGGCTGCCATCGTGCAGCCTTGGGAATGGGGGAGCCTGGCGCGGTAGGAGAACGCTTCGCATTCGCTGCGACCACATAGCGACGACACAATTGTAGCAAATTGAAAGTTGAGAACAAGTCCAATATATTTCACTCAGTTCTGTAGTACAATATATGTCCTAATTCTTTACTTCTAATCTGGAGAGTCCTTAGATAGCTGGCTTAGGTACTTAAGAACCTTGCCACTTCTGGGGCCAGAATTTCATGTACGCGACTCGTCCTGCAATCATCTGTCAGAATCGCAAATCCTCAGTCACTTTGAAGATCATTAAAACTCACATGTGTCCGCTGTTAAACCAAAAGTAGATATCAAGCGGGCCAGAGCATCCATACTTCTCCCAGTCTGTCAAGACGTCTTCATACAGATACCCGGCGCAGAAGTCCGTTATGTTCGTGATGCCGTACTCGCTTGCATTGTCTAGTACATCGTTCAAGAAGGTATTCGCATCAAACACCAATGTCGTGACCCCGTCGTTCTCGTCGGAAAAGTTATCGCTGTACTGTTGGAGGGTATCATCCCACCACCCTATCATTGTGCTGTTGGGGGATGGGCTGGGCTTCTTAAGGTTTCCCGGTGTCCGGTCCAGCGGAGGCAGGTTGACAAAGAGGAAGTTTTGGTAACCCGCCTCAAACAGAGGCGTCACGGACTGGGAGAATATGCTGGAGATGATGGAGTCGTAGACGCTAGGGAAGTCGTAGGGTCCGGTGGCCTTTGCCAAGTCATTGATATCGTTGATTCCAATCCAGATCGCGACAAGAGTTTCTGAGGCCGAAATTTGCAGCTGGTCTTCAAACACTGGCTGCCCATAGGTCAGGAATTGCTGGGTTTGATTGACCAACTGGACAGAGAAGTTGTGATGAAGTGGCGTGCTGCGCTTGTCAGTCGCACGGAAGTCAGCTCAAGGGCAATCGAGTTTGATCTCACAATTCCGTCGAGACGTCTGCACCTGCGAAGGCGAAATCCCAAAGCTGCAGGTCACAAGAGAGCGGCGATGTCAGTCCGGGCTCCAAGCCGCATCCCGTCAGGTATTGGACCCAGTTCGGTCCGCCCTCTGCAGTTCCGGTGTAGTTCTGCACGATTTGGTTTGTCAAGAGAGTCTCGGCATCGTAGGCAAAGTTCCCTGGCAGGTAATCGCCAATGAAACTATAATTCTGACGCCCGTGCACACCTTGGACATATGTATACGAGTCGCCGAAGGCAATTCTAAGATCCCAGATCAGCTTCCGGGTTCGCTGTCTCGTAGCTCTTGAGTGATGGCAGCTAAGGGACTCACAGATGCTTTATGCTTTGCCACTCGAACGGGGCAGGTGGAATTGCCGAGCCTGTGGCAATAGGCACGACCGACATCAAGCCGATAGCCCCGAGGTGGAGCGGTGAACAGTATCGTGGAGTGAGCATCTCAGATCTTAACTCGAAGTTGCGTCTGGTAGAGTAACAACAAATAAAGAAATATGATACCGATCACCCTGCGTAGGCCTTCTGCAACAATTATACGATTCTTAATTCACGTTTTCCTTCTTTCGCAATTTTAAGGACTGTATTTAGGCGGTGGAAGCTTGCAGCCAAGCGTTGCAATTGGTGGGATTTACCCGCGGATTTGGAGTCTGGCGGGACCTAGTGAAGCTGGGCACCAAAGATCTCCACCGAAGATGCACTAAGCCCCTTGACATCGTGACAATTCTTGCCGACCATGCACAGCAAAGTGGGTTGCTACGTAATCTGAGTTTCTCGTTGCGCATCTGGTGGTGGTGTCAGCTTTTTCTATATATGTTTATTTGGAATTTTCTGTAATTTCACTATTGGAATGTAACTGGCGCAGCAGTCTGGCCGAATTACCTTGGTAGTGAAGAGACAGCCGTGGTTTTGATTCTCGTCCCCTGTTATACCGGGCCCGAACACCCGTTATCACGCAACAATGTCATTACATACTACACATCGTTCAGCCAATGTCGCGTTTACTCAGTGAAAAGGGTGAATGTTCATATACAGAGTAAACCTGCAAGGTCATCTCCATCAAAATACGAACGATCTACTTATTTGATAACCGAGGCTACACACCAGTGCTGAGATTGGGACTGCGTCTCTTGACTACCAAGCCCGCAAGCTCCACAATCGTACGACGATTGTCAGTCAGCTCGGAGGTTGTAATGTCAACCTTGAGTTGTGAGGCGATCCAGCTTCGTAGCTCGATGGATACGAGTGAGTCTATGCCCAAGCCGGCCAGACTGGAGTTACCAGTCGAAGAAATGTCGTTGTCCGTCAAACCAAACATCCGCATCAGCTTTTGCGTCATCTGCATGACAATGATTCCCACTGCCTCTTCGTGCGACGCTGCACATTGGAGTTGTGCTTGCAGGCTATCAGTCGAGAAGTCGAGGGTTTGGGCGGAACCTGTACGTCGAGATTGTCGATGTTTCAATCCTGCGAACCGCTTCTCTTGGATCCAGGCCTCTTCCCAATGAGGCCCTGGAGATGTGTTGATCCCCGTGACGATGACGGCAGGACAGGAGGAAGAACAAGCCAGGTCCAGCACCGACAAAAGGTCCTCTTCATGTATAGCTTTGCAGCCTGTTATTTGAGACAGATTGGCGTGACCGTAGCTTTCGACTCCGTAGTCAAACGAGCTGACCATACCCAGATCTATAGCGACAGCTGGCTTGCCAAGGCCTCTCCGATACTGTGCGAGGGCATCCTGGAAAGTGCTAGCAGCGGCATCGTTAGCCTGGCCCGCGCTACCAATGACTCCCACGAGGGAAGAGAGCATGATGAAAAAGTCGACGTCGTTCGCGATCTTATGCAGGTTCCAACTGCCTTGGACCTTCGGGTTTGTCGTTGCATGAAAATCATCTAGTGTCATTTGCGAAAGGGGCATATCCTGCAGGACCGTGGCTCCTTGTATGACGCCCCGAATAGGCGGCACGCCTCCCTTCTTGCACGCCTGCAGCACCGCAGCGAGCTGGTTCTCATCCGACACGTCGCCCGAGTGCAGGTATACCACGCAGCCGCGATGCTCCAGGCTGGCCACAAAGGGTTCCCGTTCGGCCTTCGTGTTTGCACTCCGGGAAAGGATGATCAAGTGCCTTGCGCCATGATCGACCAACCACTCGCATACCCGTTGTCCAAGACCGTCGAGTCCGCCAACCACGAGATAGGACGACGTGTTGGGTTGCAATCTGAGTGAGCGAGTGCTGCCACGAACCGGAACCAAATCTTCTCCGGCGACAGTAGCAACTAACTTGCCCACATGCTGGCCGCTCTGCATGACACGGAATGCCCGTTCGATATCCGGTATGGAATACGTCGATATGGGCCCGACCAGACGTATGGCCTTTGTCTTGAGAAGGCTCATGACATGCTTCAAGGCTCGGGAGATATCTTCTCGTTTGCCCCGCTGCCAGGCGATTGTGTCAATGGATGAAAAGGATAGGTTCCGGGTGAAGGCCAGCATATCCAGGCGGCTATTTTGCTCAAGATCCCTCTTTCCGATCTCGACAAATCTGCCGAATTCTGCCAAGCAGTCAAATCCTGCCTGCAGGAACGGTCCCGCCAGCGAGTTGAGAACAACATCTACACCCGTGCCAGACGTACGGGCCTTGATTCCGTCCACAAAAGAGACGTCCCTACTAGAGAATATGTGGTCTTCGCCGATGCCAAACTTGTCCCTGATAAGGTCTCGCTTGGCTTGAGTCCCAGCTGTGACAAAGACTTCGGCCCCGGCAAATTGGGACAGCATGATAGCCGCCTGACCGACTCCGCCTGCACCCCCGTGTATCAGGACCTTTTCACCTCTTCGTAGCCTGGCCGTCGACAGTAGAGAGATGTAGGCGGTGGAAAATGCCAGCGGGATGGATGCGCCCTCCTCGCAACTCATGTCATCCGGGATGCGGACGACGTTGGTATATGGCGTCCGTGTTCGTGTGCCGAAATGACCTAGCAAGAGCGCGCAGACACGGTCCCCTACTTTGATGTCGGCTTTGTCGAAAACTGCACGCCCCAATCTCGTAACGACCCCAGCACATTCGCAACCCATGAAGCGGTTCGCCTCCAGCTGGCCCATGGCAACCATGACATCGTGCAAGTTCACGCCGAAGGCTCTGGGCTCAATCTCTACCCAGTCTTCCAGCAGTTCTTCGTGTTCATCATCACCATCCTCATCCCGGAAGTATAACGAATCTAAGAGTCCAGGCTCCTTGATATCCATCCGCAACCGGCGGTCTGATCGTAAGAGAGGCTCTCGTACGACCTCGGTTGCCTCAACATTGCTGCGGTGGTTGAGATTCAATGTCCTTGGTATGTGAATGACGCCGTTCCTCTCAGCGTATTCGAACTCTCTGTCATGATAAGTTGGGATTAGAGAAGCACTAAAGACACGACATATCGCGTCGGACGTTTCGGTCGTCCATGGGTCACGCGAACCGTCGATGTCTAGCGAGATGTATCGCTTGTCATGGCTCTCATTGCGCAGACTTCGAAGCATCCCAAGGTGCACGGAGCTCCAAGGATTCTCCGAAGTCATGGTAGCCCCTCTACTGACCCATAACATTGCGCCGGAGTTGGTCAACATCGATGTAATATTTTTGAAGGTTTGACTTTCCAGGCTTCCAAGCAGGTCCAGTTCCTCGAGGAATATGCACGTCTTTCCCGTGACATCCACGTCCCCGAGGGGATGTATCGAGATGACAGAGCCAGTATTCTCGGCAATTGTTTCCTGGAGGCTTGCTAGCCATGTCGAAGGAGGCGGCGAGCCTGCGTGCACAATAACTATCTCGTCCGACTCTGCTTGGTTGGGAGGCTCCGAGTGGACTGTAGCCGTGGACATGATTGTGCTTATCATGTAAAACTCGTCATCATCGCAGTCAGGAACCTGAAATTCGACACCGTTAAAGCCAGCCGAGGACAATACGGTTTGCCAGAAGTCGAGAGTAAGATTAGGCGACCACCGCCGCTCAGGCTCTTCGCTCAACCACCAGCCCGGCAGCAATCCAGCAAAAAAGCACAGGTCGAGTTGGTCCTGTGTGGTCTCAACCAAGATGAGCCGACCTCCCGGCTTCAAAAGATTGTGGACGTTTTTCAGC
The DNA here is from genome assembly GCA_023703485.1 of Diaporthe caulivora. NCBI lineage: Eukaryota > Fungi > Ascomycota > Sordariomycetes > Diaporthales > Diaporthaceae > Diaporthe > Diaporthe caulivora. The sequence continues at coordinate 717,371 of JAMPTR010000005.1, forward strand.
GTCCCTTTCATGTTCTTAGTTGCGTGCAGAACTTGACAGGCTACAATGATGTCGTAGCTGTTGGCCTCAAAGCCCTGATCCTCTGGGTCGGCCTCGATGTCCAATTTCCGAAATTCCATGACGTCCCGGCTTTTGGCAAACCGCTCACGGGCCGCCTCGAACCATCCTGCAGAAACATCGGTGAAGTCGTAGCTCTCGATGGGCACGTTGTCTCCTAGGGCGTCCATTATGAGCTGCGTGCAGCTCCCTGTTCCTCCTCCAATTTCCAAAATGCGAGATCGCGGGTTGTCGTGCGCACAAAGCTTGACCAACTCGCTTGCCTGAGCGTTGGAGCGGTTCCACTTGAGGGCGTCAACGTAATATCTGGACAAGAGTTGGTCCTCCATCATGAGGCCGAGCGGCTCTATTTCCCTACGCAGCATAGCTGGCAGATGGGAGCCCAATCGAGAAATCATCTCGCCGTTGACGCTGTCTCGGACCACTCTGGCTCGCAGCGTTGCCCTCTGTTCCGTGTCGTCCCGCAACCAGTCGTCACTGTCCGGCCCGAGCTTCTTAGTGGAGGCAAGACTCAGCTGCTCTTCCATCCACACGTAGTACTTCAGTATGTGCCCATCTAGTCGAGATTTCTCCTCGGTTGTCAGTTGCTGCATTGCTTCCTGTATATAGTGCACAGTGCACCGTCGAAGATCTATCATAAGGTCCTTTTCTCGAGCCAAAGATTCGGCGCCGGTGCTCAAAGAGCTTTTCAAAAAGCTAGAGTCGGCTAGCTTGATATCTGGTGCCCATACCCAGGAGCCACAGTCGCCCAAGGGGTTCTCGGTGTGGAATTTCTGGTCTCCTAGGCCAGACCCTGAGGACTCGAAGCTAAGGCCTGCAATCTCGATGACTCGACCATTCGAAGACTCATGTCCGTTTGCGTCAGCTTCAAAGACTTCGATGTCAGCAGAAAAGGATTGTGAGTTTTGATCAATACGGCCGACTTGAGCACACAAAATATGGCCAGCGCCCACGCTGCGTAGGTTGGACGATATCTTGACCTGTTTCAGGCGCCTCGGAAGCCAGTGCTCTTTTAGTCTTGTTCCGGCCCACGGAAGCGCAGTGTACGCTGCTTGTAGGACCGAGTCTACCGTTGTGGGGTGAACAACAAGTTGGTTCTCGAAAGAGTGAGGCATGACAGAGGCCGTGTCGGCAACTTGGAAAGTACACAGAGAACCCTGACTGTTGCTCTGAACTTTTGTGATGTTCTGGAAAAGGGGACCGTGGCATATGCCTGTGGAGCGCAGGGAGTCCCACAAGTCCTGGGGATTCGTCGTGCGGGCGTATGTCGCGTCGTCTGGAAGCTTCTGGATTTCTTGGTTCTCTGCGTTCTCCAATTTTATCAGTCCAGTACAGTGCTCTGTCCAGGGTTCAATATCTCCCGAGAGTGAGTGGACGTGGAACTCGAGCCAGTCTCTGGTCCCAAGGGATTTGTTGTCGCAAGGACGTAGCGTCAGGCGCAAGTCAATTTCCACTTCTGCTTCAGCAGGCAGGGCCAGATCCCGAGAGAATTCAACGTCGCGCAAGCGATAGACGACACTAGAATCCGAGGTCATTTGACAGAACTCGGTAACCGCTTCAATGGCCATGCTGATGAAGCCGGCGCCAGGAAAGAATATTTTTGACCTGATGACGTAGTCTCGTATCCAGGGCACATCAGACTCACGAAAGACGTGTCTCCATATTGGCGCAAAAGGAGGGCAGAGAGGTTGTCGTGTCCCGATCAAATGGTGAGGTGGGACTCTCCTCTGCCTGGATTCCTGGCTGCTTCGCGGTTCTCTCCAGTACCTCTTTTGATGATTCCAGGGGTATGAAGGCATATCATAGAGCACCCTTACTCTTTTCTCGTCCCTTCCGTTGGGAAAGTTGATCGCGTTCATATCAGGGCGGTAGCCCTCCTGCGTCAGCTCTGTAGCGAGTTGGAACATGGTGTCCAGCGAACTCTTGCCCCGAGAAAGGCAGCTGAGATATTCCACCATGGATCCTTTCGTAGCCTGCTTGATTGGACCGCGGAGGGCCCCGTGGGGTCCAATTTCAATGATAGCATCGACTGTCTGCTCATTCGTTTTGGAGTCCGTGGATATGGCACGCAATGCGGACTGAAACTCGACGGGTTGCACCATACTCTCTGTCCAGTGTGCAGGATCCAACAAAGGTGTGAGGTTCTTCATGTATCCGCCGGTCTTTGGGGATGAATATGAGACTGTGCTCTGACTCTCTTCGTCGGTGTTGTTGTCGATTTGATCGACTTTCAGCAACTCTGCAAGCAAGGCTCCGAATTCCTCTGCCATGGGCGCCATGTGCTTTGAGTGGAAGGCCTCTGTGACTGTGAGACGTCTGTAAAAGACACCATCAGCTTTGAGCAGCTGCTCCAGTATTTCTATGGCAGGCAAGTCTCCCGAGCAAGTTGTGCTGGAGTGACTGTTGACACATGCAACAACCACACCTTCACAGCGACCATATTCCTTGTTGGCACGTAAAACGTAGGCATCGGCTTCACACCGACCCAAACCAAGGGCAATCATCCCCCCTTGAATTGCTGATTCTGGCTTTGGTCGTGCTGTTAACATGCCGCGGAAGTAAGTAATGCCGATAGCTGATCGAGCCGAGATGGCGCCGGCGGCATAAGCTGCGGCCGCCTCTCCACTAGAGTGACTGGTTATCGCCGTTGGTCGGATGCCCCAAGACCATAAAAGCTGCACAAGTGCAACTTGAATGGCTGTAGATAGAGGCAGGCTATACTCGGCGTTGTTCACCCGTGTGGTTGCTTGGTCACGATGTAGTTCTTCTGTTTTTATGGCGCTCAGTCAGTCTCCTTCCTTTCGCTAGTCATATAAGTGAAAGTTGCACAAATTACCCATGATAGTCCAGGTGGAACCCATCTCCTTGATGTACTCATCGCATGAGAGAATGGCTTCTTTGAAAACAGGGAACGCATGGACTAGCTCGCGGCCCATCGCATACCACTGTGCTCCTTGGCCAGTGAACACCCAGCCGAGCCGGATCTTCTCGCCGGTTTTTTTGGGCGTTGACCGGTCACTTTCGAGAGCAGACACCAAATTGCCCAGGCTTTCTGCTGAATAAGACGCGGTCCAGGGCAAAATGGAACGGCGAGAACCCAATGTGTATGCGAGATTGTCCAAGAAGCCTTCCTCATCAGTTCCGCGGTAGTCGCTGACGTAGTCTCTTAGATTAGATATCATCCGCTGGCAAGCCTGCTCGTCCTTTGCGCTAAGTGTGTATACACGAGCTCGCTTGGCGCCTCGTTGGAGTTGCCGACCTATGTCCCCGTTGGAACCATTTCCATTCAGTGCTGTAGCTGGGTCATACCACTCCAATACAGCATGGGCATTGGAGCCTCCAAAGCCAAAGTTGTTGACCGACGCGCGACGGGTCCCGTCCTTTAGAGGCCAATCCTGCAGGAATTTGGGAAGCTTTGCGGTGTTAACATCTGGAGAAATCTGATGTGCACATGTGGTGGCGCAGAGAACGAACCTTGATGTTTCTCTCCTTGAGCTTCAGCGTGCTGTCTGGTTGCAAGAAACGCGCATTTGGCGGTACAAACCCCTTTTCTAGCGACAAGGCCTGTGCGATTGGCATTCGATATCAGTTTCCATGTGACAAGAATGGTAAGAAATCCGTCACTGACCACTTTAATTATCCCAGCCAGACCACTTGCGGCTTCTGTGTGGCCAATGTTGGCTTTGATGGAACCCATTTGCAAGTCCTGGCCATTGAATGCTGCTGATATGGCCGAGACCTCGAGCGGATCGCCCGTGGCCGTTCCGGTGCCGTGCGCTTCGATGTATGATGTCTGTGACATGTCTAGACCAGCTTTTCTGTAGCAATCTCGAATCAAGCGCTCTTGTGACTCGTCACTGGGGGCGGTGATGGTAGATGTGTGGCCGTCTTGATTAAGTGCAGTCTCTCGGATGACAGCCCTGATAGGGTCATGACCACGTAGAGCGGCCGGGAGTTCTTTCAGTACGATGGCGGCTACGCCCTCTCCACGACCGTAACCAGCAGCCCTAGCATCAAACGCATACGAGATGCCATCGGGTGAGAGGAAGCCTAGATTTGACATGGCTACAAAAACATCTGAGTTTAGCAGTAAGTTGGCGCCGATGACTATAGCCGTATCCGACTCCCCTGCCCGTAAGCTCTGACAGGCTAAGTGCAAGGCTGTCAGTGTTGTCGAACAGGCTGTGTCTATGGTGATACTGGGACCGCGGAGATTGAAAAAATGCGATATACGGTTCGAAACCATCGTACTGGCGTTGCCTGTGATGAAGTATCGGGGGAGTGTCTCTGGGTCGCGGCTGAGCGAGTCCGTGTAGTCTCGATACATCACGCCGCCAAAGACCGACGTATTCGACCCCGATATGTTCTCCAATGTCAACCCGGCTTGATATTAAAACAAAGAATCAGTAAACACTTGCCCAACGCGCAGGCCTGGAAGGCTCATCGCAACTACATACCGCTTTCAAGAGATTCGTAGACGACTTCAAGCATCAGTCGATGTTGCGGATCCATATCCTGTACATCAATCAGAATATGAGAGGTTTTCCTCATAGAAAAGGATGTTCATACTGTGGCATTCTCCTCAGTCATGTTGAAGAAGGCGGCGTCAAAGAGAGCTGGATCTTCCTCGAGGAAGTGCCCACCCCTGACGTGTGTCTGCCAAGTGGCTCGCCGGCGTCAGCAACTCAGATCTAGACACATTCACGAAGTATCTCATGTACTTACCGATCCTAATCTCTGGCCATTTGGGTGATAGACACCGCCGACATTGAACCTCGCGGCCGGAATCTTGGACCAGGCGCTGCGACCTTTTCCAATCAGGTCCCATAGCTTCTGCGGACTTGTCGCATCGCCTGCGAATCTGCATCCCATGCCAGTTATGGCAATGGGTGTGGAGGAGTTACAAGACATGTTGTATGGTGTATAAGTTTAGACTCACTGAAGTCAACTATCTTCGAAATAAGTTAATAAAAAGACAAGTTAAGAAGTCGTTACAGATGCTAGGAATATTCAATTGGTTTGTGCAGGTAGGAGAACATATATGTAATCGAAATCTAAGACAAGCCCAATAACATTTATCCATACTTAGTTCTCGGGCTTATGTCTAGAAATCCTAGCGTTTGCCATCTAACAGACGAAGGCTAACATGCGGAGCGGTCTGATAGGAAGAATACCATAAGCGAGGCCGGGCAAGGAACTGATTGGTCTCCACATTTAATGTCGCTCCTTTCACACTGCGCCCGACCCTCGGAAGAACTAAATGAGGCAATGCTCGTTCAAACGCCGAGGTAGCAAGTCGTCCGCCTGATTTGACATTTTACAAGGTCATATACCCAACTCGCAGCCAGTTGCATTTTGGTCAGGAATGAATTTCGGTCATTGATGTGGTCTCGCTGCCACCGGTTGCTCATCCAAAGTTGAACAATTAAGAACAATAATTACCAGTGAATTAGCCCAAGTCACCATGCCATTCGTCACTTCTGTCGGGCCTTCCCCGGCTGATAGAGTATCAGAGATGGAGGCAGCATTCGAGGCGGCCGTGAAATCCGGCAAGATTCCCGGGGCTGTCATAATGGCCAAAGACATTAGTGGTACGTGCCGACCTGAGAGTCTTTGCACAGATTGGTCCATGAATCCGCAATGTTGACGCGCTAGAAGGTGCTCTCGATTACCAGCGCTGTTTCGGGGCGAGAACGGTCCTGCGTGATGAGTGTCAGAGATTACCGCCAATGGAGTTGGACACACCGATGAGGCTCGCCAGCGCGACAAAATTCCTCACAACAGTTATGGCGTTGCAGTGCGTTGAGCGTGGTTATTTTGGCCTGGATGAACCAGTCGACAAGTGGCTTCCAGACCTGGCTGCCACCAAAGTGTTGACGGGCTTCGAGTCAGACCCTGCCGGGAGTCCAATCACTCGCGATCGCAATGGCAAGATCACTCTGAGACACCTCTTGACGCACACCGCGGGGCTCGCGTACGTGTTCCTCCACCCGCTTCTAGAGGAGTGGGTGGCCAAAGGATACCTCAAGTCAATCGAGAGATTTTCCATCGAGAGCCGTCTCGGGCCACCCGCAATAAACGAGCCAGGAGCGGAGTGGAGGTACGGCGCGGGTCTCGACTGGGTGGGGAGAATGATAGAGCGCGCCACTGGGATGGACCTGGAGGAATACCTACAGAGGAACGTGTGCGAACCTCTAGATACAATTGACATCACGTTCCAGCTGCAGCAGCGACCCGATCTACTAGCACGGCGAGCCGACCAGACGTACCGCAACGAAGAGGACGGCAGCCTGCGCTACGATGACTCGGTCTACTTCCGCCGCGATGGAGACGAGTGCTTTGGCGGTCAGGGAGCTTTTGCCAGTCCGCGAGCCTACATGAAAGTGCTCGACTCGCTGCTGAAGCGCGACGGGCTACTCCTGCGGCCTGAGACGGTCGACCTCATGTTTAAACCGTCTCTTGATGCACCCATCGAGAAGCAAATGAATGAGCTCATGGATGCATCGCCAAGCATCAACTATGCCGGACCGGTGCCTCTAGATCTGAGGAAGAGCTTTGGGCTGGGCGGGATACTGGCCATGAACGACCTTGACGGTGAAAATTGGCGGCGAAAAGGGTCCATGACCTTCGGCGGCAGTCCTCATGTTCTCTGGGTAAGCTCATATTCCTGAAGATTCCGTGGTTTTATGATGCTGATGTATTGAAATAGCAAATCGACCCTACCGCAGGGCTCTGCACCCTCGCATGCTTTCAACTGGAGCCATGGAATGATCCGACCTGTCAGGTGCTCATGCGCGCATTCGAAAGGGCAATGTACGCACGATTGCCGACAGCATAATGGGAGTTAATACCTTTTGACAATAGATATTGGCTACGCATGAGCTTCCGAGGTCTTGCAATATTTATGTATACTCTACACCAGATTCGTTGTCGAGTGACCATGGCACTTTAGCGGACTGATGGGACAGCGTCATCACCAAGTATTTGTTCGCCAATAGGCGAACATGAAATTCCGGCGAGCCATGATGTATGAACGAAGAGAATGAAAACTATGATGGACAGTCGCGATGATTAGTGCGGAGTTGGGAATGCAAACGCAAATATCCGGCAAAACCTTTTATATTCACCGTCGAACTTTATATTACGAGCCTATAGGTACAATATGCCGCTAGGATACCTTTACTGTTACTCTCCATCCCCAGCTCCTTCTGATCACTCAGCTGCAGCATATAAATGGAGACAGATATGGATCTTGTTAATTGCTCTTGCTACCAAAAGCCAACAACCAGAGCTGCCTGGAGACAAAGCTGTCCCGCCGTGTCGCCTCAACCGACGTCCATGCTACTAGTACTTTCTACTACATAGCCCCACAACTCTCACTCCGAGACGGGCCTGACTCTCACCCTCATTGCCGGCTTTTCCCAGGTGGTATGCATGCGTGAGTCCCGATGCCAATCGAGGTCTTCGTCGCAGAGTTCTAGATCATAGCGGTAAATGATCTTTGTCATAATGGTCTGGATCTCCAGCCACCCGAGACTAGCAGAGTCACAGCCGGGCGTTAGCGATACGTATCCGGTCTTCAGATGAGAAAAATCCGTGATTGTACTGTGGCTTACCTCCGGCCCATGCATGATCGTACGCCGTATGAAAACGGCTGGCTTGCCTCTAGATTATCGTTCGGGTTCTCTCCGAGCCAGCGAGCGGGATTAAACTCCCATGGCTCCGAAAAGTTAGACGTCGCCAAGCCTGCCGCAAATGGACTGGTGGACACTGTGGTCTATAACCTTTGTAAGTATTTTGGGGTTTAACATATTCAAAACCACGGATAGGGTACAGAAGGACATACTCCTCCGGGCAAGAAATGGCCATCAACAGTTGCGCCGTCTTCCGGCACAACACGCGGCAGGGCAAACGGCAGAGGCGGGTACATGCGCATGGCCTCTTGGGCTACTGCTTTGAGATATTTGAGAGGCGCAGCACTAGTAGCGTCGATATCTTCGTAGCGAGTAAATGCCGAGCGGACTTCGTTTTGGAGCTGTACCATGATGGCAGGATTCCTCAAGATATAGTACGTAATGCAGGCGAGAGTAGTAGCCGTTGTTTCGCTGCCAGCAATTCTGTACTGAAACTTAGCGCCGGAAACGATGTTATACTATTGGAATACGCACACAAAGTCCGAGGAGTGCGCCGCGATCTGGAAATCTGAAATGGCTGCAACTTCCCGTGCTTGGATGATCTTGGTGAGAAAGTCTTCCCTGTCGGACTTGGTAGCCAATCGCCTTTCGACCAGATCCATGGTATACTTTTGATGTTTGCGATTGTCCTCTAGCAGCTTCTCAATCAGGCCCGAGAACAATTTCTGGCCGATCATGGCCGGGACGGGAAAACGGCGGAAACAGTCTGCCATGGCGCCGAGGCGTAAACTCTTGGACACGATACACACCCAGAAATGCTCGTTGCCCGACTCGACACCGCCGAAGTCCTGTCCGAATGCGAGACTCCCAATAATGTCGAACGTGGTCAGGTTGTACCACATGACGATATCTGTGCCCTCCTTCGCCTGCCCTGCCTCTCCAAGCTTTTGGACAAAACGGTCGACGATCTCTGCAATGAGTGGCTCCTGTGCTTTGAGAGTGCGATCTGAGAAAGCGCTGCCAAGGTATTTGCGCATTTCGGCGTGGCGCTTGGGGTCGCGCTCGCTAACAATGGATAGTGACTCGCTGGCAAAGTTGCCCCCATCGTAGAACAGGCTCTTGACGAACGGCTTGATGCCCTTGCGAGTGCCGTAGATATCGTGCCATGAGCTGCTTGTGTTGAAACTGAGCTCGTTGGGAGCGACGCGAACAACGGGCCCTAGTTCTCTTGTGTGAGTAATAAAACTAGGTCATGATGGTATATCATCGCCTGGACAGAGTAGCCGTGGAGTGGTATCTCACCGTATTTCTCATGCAAGTCCAGTTGCCGATACGGCTGCCGACCGCTCATGAAATTCCAAGAATACAGAGACTGTAAATCCAGCAAGTAAGCATTGCACTGGATTGAAGGACATCATCTGTCGTCTCACGTTACTGAATGATGCCGAGAAAGGACCCGGAAATTTTCTCAGTGGATGGCACCACCATTTCACGAACTTGTACAATATACAAGTCACAACGGCCTATTTTCTCGAGTCAAAATGGCTTCCAATGCCTTGCAAGCAAGGATATGTATTTTAGGACGGGGAACTTACGAGGATGTAGATTTCTGCACCCATTGCAACAACGGCTCTACTTCAAATCGATATCTGTCGCCAGGCTATCACACTCCTACTAGAATCAAGGAACACTTACTTCGCTTCCTGTGGTTTACAATTCGACCCAGATTTTGATTGTCGTAACCGTCGAGATAGCGCTTGTGCGCATGTGGTGGTGACTCGCTAAGTTGCCCGAGTCGGAGATTCCATTTCGGGAAAATCCCGGAGGTCAACTACATCGACCCCCTGCTTCTGCTTACGAAGTCGCTTCGCCAACCCCAACTCTCCCTCTTCGTGGTTTTTAAGTTGGTTGCACCTAAGCGAAAGTGGCTTTGATGTCTGTTGGTTCATGGTACATACAATTTCTCGATCTTGGGGTCTTCGCTGCTCAAGCCAGCTTACCGGAAGAGGCTAGCCTACCCGTAGGGTGAATTTAGCCAACGATAGATAGGCAGAGGGAATTTCTCGAGCATTACCAAAAGGCCTGTTCAGAGAGTCTCATGGCAAGAAATATTGGGTCGGGATAGCAGTCTGCGGCCAGTGGTTTGTAGCCGGTCTATCGGGTCAAACCCCTACTACCTACCTGGGTAGTTAAGTTACGTCTTTTAGTCCTCGAGAACATGTAGATTCCATCCTCAGCTAACTTCAGTTCGGCTATAGTGAACAGTATCAAATCTAGCCTAACTATCGATCACAAATTTCTTCCGGGTCACATAATTAGTTGCCTATTATACAGGTCTCTTACGAAAACACACCTCATAAGTATGATCCTGATGGGCCATGAACTCTGTAAGTATGTTCAAAGGACGCCCCTCGCGGTAGTCATCGCATAGCTTTATGTCGTAATTCTGAAGGAGACCAATCAAAATAATCTTAATCTCAGCGGAGGCGAAGAAGCGCCCTGGGCAAGCATGTCTCCCATGTCCTGGTGATATTCAATCGTCAGCTGTACTCTTCATTTTCGTGTCGCCCAACGGGACCACCTGGAAGCGAACTTCACTCACCGAAACCCAATGCGTCTCCGTTGACACTAGTGAATTGGTACCGCTCGTCGCCTTCATTCTCTCGTAGCTTGAAGAAGCGGAAGCCGTCAAACTCATCCGCATTATCCCAGAGCTGGGGATCTCTGCCGACACAGGCCGAAGACGCACCAATACCCGTGCCTGCTGGGAGCTCGACTCCATTCGATAGTTTGACGGGCTTTAGGACCTTGCGAGTAACGGATATCAATGATGCGGGGTTTAGACGCTGGGTTTCTCGCAGGAAGCTGTCCATCTTCCTCAACTTGTAGAGCATCTGCTTCGTAAGAGTTCCATCCCAGGCCGGGCCCTCCTCCGCAATGACGGCGTCGAGCTCCTCGCGCAGCGGCGAAACATATTGGGGGAACCGAGCCAAGTCATAGATGGTATGTGCAAGCTGACCGGCAGTGGTATGAATTGCCGCGACGTTCGTCACGATGTGGTCGTCGGCCTGCTGTGGCAAGTCCGTGCCCTTGTCCGTGGAGTTGTCGATCAACCATTGTACCATGTCGGCAGGCTTGGAATCGGGATTCATCTTGTTCTCCGCCAGTCGAGCGGAAATGACGGGCTGTAGCATCTGCGCCACCCTGGATCGATAGTATCGCACGCGTTTGATCTGCGGCAAAATAAATTGCATGATGGGCCATGACCACGACGGATACTGCCACAAGGTTGTGGCGCCACCAAAGGAGTCGAGTGTGACATTGATGGCCATTTGGTGCCTAAGGATAACCATGAGATTCAACAATTCGTGCGCGCAGTTTGATTCGTAGTACATACCATTCCTCGTTTCGAGACAGCGGCAGGCCAACAAACACCCGACCCGAGACCAAAGCAATCATTTGCGCGACCAATGGATATAGCAAGGCCCTTGACCATCCTTCAGCGTCGCGAGTGCTTATATCGATGCTGTCGAGATACGTATCCCTCGCGTACTCCGCCTCCTCCTGCATTATCGGGATGACAGTGCCAAGGCCCCGAGTCAAATCAAACTTGACCGAGTTGACCATTGCTTCGGTGTTTGCAGCTACGGATGTATATTTACCAAGGAATCGGTCATACATATCTGCTCTGAAGCTGATAGACTCTTCTGGGAATGACTTAAGATCGTCAAGAAGATGGTTAGGGACAATAACCATGGGTTGGTTTGATGTTGGGATCTTGAATAATTTGTCGCGATACTGGACATGTTCATGTCAGTTTCCACGAGGCATGAGTTTCCAGAGCTGCCAATAGCTAGCAAATAATCATATCCTCATAATAAACGCACCTCTGAGTAGCCTCTCTTCATGATCTCCGTGAAGTCTCTGGCCTCATTTGTAACCAGAGGCACATGGAGTGCTTTGGCCTTCGTTGTGAAAGACCATAGTATCGAGAGTATCAGAATTGCCAAGACGGAGCTTGTGGCAGTGAGACTTGAGAAACTATGAACAAGGGGTTCATGTTCAGAAGTCATATTGAGCCCAGATGAAGCTGCCATTGTTGTGAAGATGCTTGATGGCGAAATTGTCAAAACACGTTTGGAATCTGACAATCAGACTGGAAAGGGATTATATTTGGAGAAAAACTGTAAATTTACTAACTTGTGCATCAGTTTGAGAGATGATCTGAGCGAATGTTTGTTGCCCCAAAGTATCACGGCCAGAAATCAAGAAGTTTAAGCAACGCGCACTGCCAGAATAGGCAATTCCGAGCAATCGCCCACCTAGGCCTCAGACTCGTATCAGGAAACTACGCTTCCTGCGATTCTTATCGAGTACTGCGCTTGATTTTGTATGATCTCAATAGCTAGAGTCTCGCCATGGAATCAATCATACTTCGTTATTTTGGTTCTTTCCGCACAAGACGCGTAGAAGGCTACGTCTCATAGGCAGGTAATCGAATAGAAAGTTCAGTTCGAGATCACATAGAGTTTCCTAAATGAAGTGAACATTTTGACCAATATTTGTCCGTTTTCAATGACCTTAGGACAGAGGAGAGACAAAGAGGCAGCAGTGGTCTATTTATGAGCATGAGATATACCGTACTTGCTATTGTTGTATTTCTAGACTAATTAGGTGCGTCATCCAGAGTCCATGCATGAAATGAGGGTGGAATCGGCACAGAAAGTAAGTGTCCTCAGCGCTGTCTACCCAGACAAGACCAGACACCGAATCCCTTTAGTTCCTTGCTTGGGCGTGGGCACAAATCGATCAAACAGAATCTCCACGTCCTCTTTATCAGTTTCAAAAAGCCGGAATTGCGATACCATTCGTCGGACCAGAATCCCGAGAGTCATGTAAAGCTCTGCATAGGCGAGGCTACCAAGAATTCCGTTAGCTGGACAAAAAGATCGAAAAATGGGTCTGAAGAAAACAAAACATACTTGATGCCTACACACTGTCTACTGCCACGTGAAAAGGACAGGAGGTACCCATCGAGGCGGTGGTGTCGCTTCCCATGCTCGTCCAGCCATCGCTCAGGCTGAAAGGCGTACGGCTCCGGAAATAGTGCTGGGTGCGCGTGAATCAAGGTAGCTGTCATGCCAACTGGTGTGTTCTGTGGGATTTCGACCTCCGAGTCTGCCCCTGTCTTGACGTACAATGGCCCTTGGGGATTGATACGCTGCAGACGTGTGCTCACCCCATATGACAAGCGAAGCCCTTCGCAAATGACCGCACTCAGATACGGCAGCTGTTCCAACTGGTTCCAACTCACTCGGGCGGTCGCATCGGGTATGGCGGCATGTAGTTCATCTCTGAGCTTTTGCAGAATTTTCGGGTTGTCGAGGAGATAGAAAAGGGTGGCCGACAATGTCCATGCCGTGGTTTCGGTGCCTGCCCCGACGATAATTTGTCCTTCCTGCCACAGTCGCTCCAGTCGTTTCTCCTCACGTGGCAAGTCCCCGGTGAGCAACTCGTGAAAGATGGTGCGGCTGGACGTTTCCTCTACAGGCGCCTCGGTGATTTTGCTTTGGGTCTGGCGGATCTGGCGGCGGATGTCTTCCTGAAACTGGACGTAGATAGCCGCCTCAGGATTCACGCGCATGACGACTGATTGCGGGAGTTTGTTCATCAGCGTCAAGAGCCAAGGGAACTGCTTGATCCACGGTCCCATATCGCTGCCGGCAATGATGGCGCGATGAAAGTTGGGTTCAAACGATGGAGACGAGAGGAAATTGTAGCTTTTGGCGAAGGCATATTCGGTCACCACATCGGTGGTCAAGCAGCTGAAGGCCATATTCATCGTGACGGGGCGATTCGTTCCCGCGTACCCTTGCAGCTGCGAGATGAGCTTTTCGATTGCCGAGTAGACGATGGGTTCCAGCTTCGTCACGGAAGCTTTGGAGAAGAAGCTGTTCAGCGCATTCCGACGCAGACGGTGCAGTTCGTGCCCAGCTGTCCCGAACACACTATCGGGTATTCCGAACTGTGCGCTGAAGTACGGGTACTTGTTTCTCTTCTTGCCCGCACCTGCATACAGTTCGTCGATAAAAGAGGGCTCATTAACGTGAAGCTCGTTGGGGCTAATTCGCACGACCGGTCCATACTGGTCATGCATGCGCTGGATCTCAAATGTGTACCGTCCCCTCTGAATTCCATCATAGTAAAACTCATACCAGACTGTAAGCGCGGCAATCTTGGGGCCAGGGAATTTTGAGAGAGGATGGAAAAACGACCGGTAGACCGCCAGGGAGACAATGTACAGAATAAACGTCACGCCAAGGGTCGCCTTTGGATAGCTAGCGACCAACGCCAGTGCATAACTTGCCATTTCAGATGCTTAACTCAAGGACCAAATGAGACACCCAGACCATAGGGCGGTTACAACAAGTCATCAATGACATTTCTGCAAGATGTTGATGAAGGTATCCAAGTTGAACATCGATCGGCCTTGGCCATATGAGGCAACGCCGAGAACTCGTCCAAAAGAACAGCTCCTTGTTTTATTGCCAATGCTCTAGTTATCTTAGCAATGTATATGTCCAACGGACTGCATGTTTACGGTCACTAATTGAGTTGAATAGTTCCGAAGTAAGTTTAAATCGAAATATGAGAATCTCGGATGCCATCGTCGCCTGGATCGGTGCTGCCTGGAGTGCCCATGCGGCACCCTGGGATTCGTCCACGACTGTCACTGTCGACCTGGGTTATTTTTCGCAACAAGGTGCAATAGAGGTAATGCATCACTCAGTTCTCACCCCAATTTATTCACCAGATAGCTGAACAGCGGATGTGGCGAGCAGAAGACCGACAGCGGTTTCCGCTATCTCAACTTCACCAACATCCGCTATGCGGCGCCGCCGACGGGAGTCAACCGGTTTAGGCCGCCTGTTTCACCTGGGGAAAACGGCACTGTACAGACAGCGGGTGATTTCAGTATCATGTGTCCACAGGCGCAGCCTAAATGGATTGACTTTTCCGGAGGTTCTGTCGGGAATCTTACGCAAGTACCACTCCTTACCGCGGCAGAACTTGCGGCAGCGGCACCTGGCTCGAGTGAAGATTGTCTATTTTTGGACATCATCGTCCCCGAAACCGTTTTCAACAACAGGAATACCAAGAAAGCACCGGTTGTCGTGTTTGTGCACGGAGGCGGCTATGTGGAATCGCACAAGACTGCCAGTGGCTCTGGCATTGGCCTCGTCCAAACTGCGGGGGGAGATGGGAATGACTTGGTCTATGTGGCTATCAATTACCGACTGGGGTTGTTTGTACGTATTGTATCGTATCAATCCACACCGTTCACGGGCTTGCGGGCTAATGCGAACAAAATTAAGGGCTTCCTCGCGGATGGTCATTTGTCTGAGGCGTCCGAAGTTATTCCCAATCTCGGGCTTATGGACCAAAAGTATGCATTTGAATGGGTTGAAAAGTATATTCACTTGTTTGGGGGAGACTCAAGCGAGGTGACAATAATGGGAGAATCGGCGGGAGCAGGCTCGATCCTGTATCATCTTACGTCTCCGGATTTGTCCGGCCGAATGCCATTCAAGCGAGCCATAACCCAGAGCACCTTTGCCATTGATATCACTCCAAAACAGCAAAGAGCCACATTCGAATCAGCATTGCGAACGTCAAATGTAACTTCTTTCAACGAATTGAAATTTTTGTCAACCGAGGAGCTTCAAATCGTAAATGGGCTGCTTGTGGGAAATGCTGCCCCGTTCGGAACCTTTCTATTTGGTAGGTGCTTGTTCCAAAAGTACTTGGAAAATTCAAGAAGAACACAATATGGAGAGGAATTCGAAATTGCTAACTCCTTATCTCCAGGGCCTGTTACAGATGGACAGCATTATCCCAAATACCCACCCATCTCCATCGCCAACGGGGAGTACGACCGCTCCGTCTTGCTTATGCTTGCCCATAACGCCAATGAAGGAATTCTATTCGCGTCTCCTTTTGTGAGAAATGACTCGGAATTCAATTCATATATCACCAATCTCCTCCCCGAAATCTCCGCATCTGCTCTCGACAATTTGACTCGGGATCTATACCCGAGCGACTGGTCCGGTACACAGGGCTATGCGGACGAGCTGGGCCGGATTCAACAGCTCGTAGCTGATTACTTAATCCTATGCAACACTTACTTGCTTCAGAGAACCACGCCTTCAAGCGATACACTCTCTTACGTGTTTTCAGTCCCCCCGGCGTGGCACTCCGGAGATCTTGCATACACATTCATGGACCCCGATCAGCCAGGAGGGATGAATGTCACTCTCGGGCATCTCTTTCAGCAGTATTTGACATCATTCGTGGTGACAGGGTACGCTGGCTTATCTAGTACGATGCTAGACAATAATTCGACCGGAGATGTGCGAAACTTTGATGAGAATGGGTTTGGGATCATGGAGACTGACATGATATCACCCGACAGGTGTGATTGGTGGAGCCAAGGGCTATTCCTCCCGCAATATCCAGGTCGCAGAGCAAGCACCTAGGCATCCAACCATAACAGTACTCACGTTTCTGTTTATATCAAATGCTTTCAGAATGTAGTAGATTATTTACATTTAAAACAAAACTGTTTTGTGAATCAGGGTCTAGAGCTTAATGGTTAAAATATAAAAGACAAAACCCTTTGAGCTTTCAAATATCATGTGAATTACTACACACACAACGGGGATCAAATGTGCGAAGAGCTGAAAATACAGATAAGTATATAGAAGCTGCTGCGGTCAATTTACCGGCAGTTGCGCACCTTAAATATGTACTCATGAACCCCGACGCCAGAACGAATCAAACTCGTCCATTCTTCCTTGATCTGAAAGCCTTTTTGACATCTCGGACCAACGTAGTTGTAGTAGCCTCGCCAAATGCGTGAAAGCTGCTCACAAAGTCGCTGCCTAATTCTTCGACCCCCGCTTCAGAATAGCGCTTCCCATCGTACTGAATGATCACCTCGATCAATTCACCCTTCTGGATGACATCGAGCTCGATTGGAGCGGTAGGCTTCTGAAAGTCACGGATGTCCCATTGACCTGGCTCCACCGGCATGTCCAACAAGGCGTGGATCTGTGAGTCAAACCAGTAATCTGAATCCGATGGGATGCTATTTTGTAGTTCTGGATATGTCCACTGGAACTCGTTGGCGCGGAAGAATATCTCTTGCAGAGATCTTGCGGATTTGACTGCGGTCTCGTCGTCCTTGATCTCGGCGATCAAGGGGCATCTCCCATTGACTGGTCCCACAACGCTTTCGACACAGGGGTAGTCCACATTACGCCCGGAGACGCTGATCTTCGTCCCGACCACTTCAGAGCCGGTGTATTCTGACAGTATGAGAGCCCATGAGAAGTATATCACCGTGGCATGGGAGACGCCATGCCTTTGCCCATATTCGCCTAATAGCGACCTGCTAATGCTGGCGGGCGAAGTCCAGACCTTCCATGGCTTGCACACGGGCGCTTTGGGAGTGCCCACATTTATCGGCCGTAGTCTCCCCCACGGTTGGGAGTATGTGTCCCAGAAGTTGCGAATGCCGTCTCTCTGCCGAACCCTCTGCCTTGCGATATGTTGAGCATACCCAACGAAGCTTCTTGCGGGTGGCAGACGGTGCTCGCTCCCCTCAATAATCTCCCCAAGCTCCGACAGGAGAATCCCGAAAGAAAACGCGTCAGTTAACACGTGATGAACAATCCAGTTCATCTGTATCTTTTCGCCAGGAAGTTCGATAATCCAGAATTGGGGCTTCATAACTAGTTCGATGTCGGACTGCAGCCAGACAGCCTGTAGTTCACGCTTGGAGATGTTTTCAAACTCCTCAGTGCTGGATGCCGTGAACTCTGACCACGCGAAAGTGGCAAGGGGCTGGATTGCTTGAATCCCCCGGACCTCATCAAAAGTCGAACGGTAGATGGAATGGCGATTGAGTAAAAGTTCCCATGCCCGCCGGAGTATATTAGGGGTCGGGCCTCCTTGTTTTATATCTCTGGTCAATGAATACATCAAACGATTAGACGACGGGTGCCTCTTTGTTTCTTGAAGCTGGGAGACTTGATGATACGTAAGTGGGGACTTGAGCGAGCTTTCTAAATCCGTCTGGGAGTCCACTTCAGCACTCGAGTACACAATCTCTTGACCGATGGTACCGACAGTGTCCAACTCGAAGATACGCTGCATAGGTATTTTGAGGTTGTGGGTGCGGAGGTGAGACATCAACTTCACGGCTAGGAGTGAGTTGCCTCCAAGCGACCTGAAGGATGTGGTTGGGGTGATGTGGGTGATGGGTCGATTGAACACCTTTGCAAAGGCCTGGGACACTGTATCCATAGTATCGGTTTTTTGGAAGTGAGTAGACTCGTCGTGTTGGGTTCCAACGTCAAGACGCGCCGACACCATCGCCTCTAGAGCCTTCAAATCTACTTTGCCATTTGTCGTCATGGAAAACTCATGCACAGCGAAGATGAGGTCCGGCACGATGAAAGGATCGAAGGCGCTTCCTAAGTGCTCGCAAAGCTCTGTTGTTGAGACATCAGCCGGGGTAACAACACCGACGAGCTGCTTCTGAAATATGAAGGCCGCTGCTCGCTTCACGCCGGGGCAGCTGCGAAGGGCTGGCTCCACTTCGGCCTCCATATTGATCAAAAAGCCTCGATTCTTCACCACGCGATCAACGCGTCCGACAAAGTGGATGCCATTTGTGTTGCGTCGAGCGAGGTCTCCGGTACGGTAATGACGAACACCATCCCGTATGAAGAACTTTTCCCGCGTCAGGGTTTCGTTCCCGAGATACCCTATGGCCAGACATGGGCCTCGGATGCAGATCTCGCCCTGCTCCACCTCGTGTCGTAGATCCCCGTCAAGGAGAACGATTTCGACGCCAGATACGAGATGACCCAAAATGATAGGGCCACCTGGGGTCAGTTCAGCCGTCGAGACCGCCGTCGTGCATTCTGTGGGGCCGTAGCAATTATAGATTTTGCGAGTGGGCGTGCTCCATGCCGCTATAAGCGCCTCTGTCGGAGCTTCTCCTCCCAGGTAGATTTCCCGGATACCATCAAACTGCGGCGTTGGTTCAAGCGTGCTGAGGATAGAAGGCGTCATGGAAAGATTAGTGCATGAAGCAGCGACGTCAATGACATCTCCAGGCATGGCCATGGCCAAAGTCCCGCCGTGGCATATTGTGGCGAAAATCACACCGGCGCATCCTGCAATAACACACTAATCAGTACACATGCGCTCAACATATTTATGTGTTCTCCCAGCTCACCATCAAATGCAACGGAGAAGAACAAAAGTGCATTTTCGCCGGGTTGCACCCTCATCGCCCCTGGATAGTCCTGCTGAATCAGGTGTGCCGTGCTTCCGTGGCCAACCATAACACCTTTGGGCCGCCCCGTCGTTCCCGAAGTGAAGATGATGTATATCAAGTCGGAGGCCATCAAATCCTTTCGTATGGCTTTTAAGTCCTCGATAATCGCGGGTGTGATGGCAAGATGCCCGGATCCAGGGCTACGAAAAGGGGGCACCGCAAGTATCTCGTACCCGGGAAGGCTTGTGTCAACCGTGCTCAGAACCAGACGAGACCCAATGGCATCCAGTGTCGCCAGGACTCGAGAATCTCCCCAAGCGTTGAAGTCGAGCGGGCAGTAGCACGCACCCAGGCGAAGAACGCCGAGAATCGCAACCAACATGTCCAGGCCCATGTTGGTAAGCACGGGGACGTGGTCGCGAGGTTTAACTCCTTGGAACCTCAATAATATAGCAACCTGGATTGACGCATGCCGCAGTTGAGAGTAGGTGATGTGTTCGCCTTGGAAAACAGCGGCGAATGCATCCGGGTTTCGTTGCGCCTGATGGTCGAATAGATCCAAGACACTGGTGTCCAGAAAGGTATCCGCAGATTCCATTATGGCTAGCATAACAAGTAGAATAAAGACCCAATGTAGTGAAAAGAGGTTTGGAAAGATTCGAGTTCAAAATGGAAACCTGTGGTAGTATTTGAATGTTTAAAATTTGCATTTACGAGCTGTCTGACAAGCGGATTAGAGCTGAACGATGTCAATATACAATGGAATTGCGCCGAACGGGATTCCCAATCGGTCAAGGTCCGAACGCGGGCTACATGATTCCAGGTACAAACAGAAGTCATGGCAGAAGCTCCGACCAGCACGGAACTATAGATGCGTTACAGGAAGTGTACACACAACATAAACAATTGGAACCCTGCTTCAGACTGGCACGATGAATAATGTCGGTATTTGATGAGCTTGGAGGATCGGACCGTAGTCATCACAGGTAACAGGATGTTAAGCCCAAGAAGTAGGCGTTGCCTCCAACATGAAACTCGTATATCGCTCGAGAGAAGTATTGACAAGTAATCTGACCCGTCGGCCTATATCCTTGAGTTTCTGTACCATCCTTCAAATGAGGAACTATGCGCATCGAGACGATTAACAGATGCTCTGCAGCCTCACAAGCTCAAAATACTTTCCCTTCAGTTCTACCAAATCATGGTGCGTCCCTTGCTCAGCTATTTGCCCGTGGTCGAGTACTACACTATTTGTTAGAAGATCACAGAACAAAATTTGACCCCAGAATGAAACTTGCCGTATATCCAATCCGCTCTCTCCACTGTGCTGAGTCTGTGGGCGACCGCGATCGTTGTTCGTCCTCGGGCAGCAGTGTCCAGTGCAGCTTGCACGGCCTTCTCAGAATCTGAGTCCAGTGCAGAGGTAGCTTCATCCAGTAGGAGAAGCTTTGGATTCCGCAGCAGGGCCCGAGCAATGGCTATTCGCTGTTTCTGTCCGCCAGACAGCATTGCCCCTCGGGCACCAACGACCGTGTTGAAGCCATCCCTACCGATCAGTCAGATACAAATTTAAGATCCAGTTACAGAACTTAACTTAGCATACGATAGAGAACAGATGAAATCATATATGTTCGCATCTTTGCAGGCTTTCATGACACTTTCGTCGGAAATGTTGCCATCTTCGACACCAATGACGATGTTTTCACGTATCGTCCCGTCGAATAGGGTCGGCATCTGACTGACTAACGCCATGTGGCTCCTGAGGTTCTTCAGATTCCAAGATCTGACGTCAGTTCCGCCTACCATGATTGTCCCATTCTCGGGGTCGAAGAAGCGCTCGAGGAGAGATATAATTGTGGTTTTACCACTGCCGCTGGCTCCTACCAAAGCGATGAATTTTCCACCCTCCAGTTTCAGACTGATCCTGTCCAAGACCGTATGCTCCGGTCGGTTATGGTAGCGAAATGTTACATTATCGAGCTCTACCGAGCCGTCGATGTGGGGTAAAACGAGACCCGTGGCGGACCTGGAGTCGATTTTCACTTGCCGCTCGAACAGGCCCTTCAAATCTCGTGCGGCGGCTTTGGCTTTGCCCATATCCGGGGCAAAAGAGAAAATGGCGCCGGCTGATAAAGAGCCGGTGATGATGGCTGTGTAGCACACATAAAACTGGAAAAGAGTGTAACCATTGGTTACAATGAGGCGGCCGCCGTACCAGAAGGCGAGCGAGGCGCAGAGGAAGCTGATTGACTGGGAGGCGGCGTAAAGAAGAGACGAGCGACTAATGAATGCTAATGAGCCTCTGCGTTGCGTCTCCAAGATGGAGTGGTAATCATTCAATATCTTTTTCTCGAGGGTAAGGGGCGTCACCGTGCGGATGCCCGCGCTGAACTCAGACGCATATGCTGCAGAGGCCTCATAAACCTTCCGTGAGTGACTCTCGATCGATCCCAGTGTCTTTAGCCGTAGGAACCCACAGCCCAGTTGGACTGGGACAGTGCAAGTACAAACAAGAGCGAGCTTCCACCCAATGGCGACACCGAGCACGAAACCAGCAACCAGAGTGGTGAGGATGACAAGGACAGTCCCAAGGACCACGCCGCTCATACCTTGCAGGTTGCTTGCACCAGTAGAAAGGATTGTTGTCAACGCAGATGCCGAATGTTTTTCATCCAGAAAGGTTGACATGTCCTGATGGAGAATGGCATTGAAGCCACCCTTACGTGCTTGGTATGTCAATCCCTGAGAGTAGAATGCAAAACAGACGCCCTGCCCAAACCAGCCGACAAATGTCGTGAATCCGATCATCAAATACATAAGGCTCCAAAAGTTCACTTCGGCGCGGAGTACGCTGTACATTTCGGGCTGAAGGGAGAGCGCCGACATGTTCTTCGCTAGGAATATAGCTTGTCTATAGGCGAGGTGTCAGCGTCGTTACCGTAGTAGGGCATCTTTTGTAAACGTACGTTGGATGGCTTGCTCCAGCAACAATTGACAAAGCAAGGCCGCCAAGCATGACGGTCAGCCCCCCGCGATTCAAATTGAACACGAAACGTGCTAGGCTGGGGATAGAGTCGTTGGATTTGGGCCCAATTTGCTGCGATGCAACTGTGTGATCGGTTGACCCTTTCTCGCTTTCATCCCGGCTGGTCTTTGAAACCGGGGCCACGGTCTTTTCGAGGCCTGTCACCGACGACCCCTGATAGGTATCAACAGATGGCGTGGAGTCTCTTTCCATGTTCTGTTGCTTGACCATTTGATAGTAAGTTGAGCGGTTTTCCATCAACTGGGCGTGTTTGCCTTGCTCAACTATGCGGCCTCCAGACACGACGATAATGTTGTCCGCGCGGGCGACTGTTGACAGACTAGATGGTGATTTGTTAGTGTAAAGCATCCATAGGGATGGCACCTGGCAAAAGGCCATAGAGAAGCTTACCGATGTGCGATCGCTATCGTAGTCCGATCTTGGGCGGCTTTGTCCAAAGCTTCCTGGACAAGTCTTTCGGCATTGGAGTCAAGTGCTGACGTCGCTTCATCGAGAATTAGGATCTTAGGGTCCTTTATGATGGCTCTCGCTATGGCAATTCGCTGCTTCTGTCCACCGGAAAGCAGAGACCCCAACTCTCCTACGTGGGTTTGGAAGCCATTTGGGAGGGCCGCAATGAATGAGGAGGCATTGGCTATGCTCGCGGCATTCTCAACAAGACGATCGATTTCCGTTGAATTTGACTCTGTCAAATTCTCGTATGGCGTTCCGACAAGGCCGTGTCTAATGTTGTCGAAAATGGTGCCGGAGAATAGTGTTGGTTCTTGGCTGACCAGTCCAATCTGTTGCCGTAGCCAGGAAACATTCAGACTCGTAATATCGTGGCCATCGAGATCTTCAGAGCGGTCAGTAAATCCCAGACAACAGTCTACTTAGCACTCGCAATATCATTGACCTACATATGTTGCCGCTTGCGGGCTCGTAGAGACGTTCCAGGAGACACCCGATGGTACTCTTGCCACAACCTGAAGGGCCTGCAATAGCTGTCATAGTTCCCTGTGGGAAAGTCATATCGACATGATTCAGAACAAGAGAATCAGGTCGCGACGGATACGCATGTCGAATATTTCGCAACTCGATAGTACCGTGAACTAGTGGCAGCTTTTCGCCCGTTGGAAGGCTAGAGTCAACCGGAGAAGTGCGAAAAACAGTTTGAGAAATCTTGTCGGTGGCCGTGATTCCACTCACGAAGGCCTGCACGTGAGGCATGACGTTTCCAAGCGAGTAGGCACCCGTCATAGAGGCGAACAAGATAGTAAGGATAGCTGAGAGGGTTATTTGTCCTTTGACCATGAAGATAGAGCCGGACCAAAATGCCAATCCATGTGTCCAGAAGACGACTGCATTCAGCACTGCAATCATAGCGGCCAATGCAACTCCGCTCCGTAATGCAGCCCCGCGAGCCGCTGTGACGTGTTTTTCATACCGCGCGGCCAGGCTATTTTGCATCCCGAAAGCTGTAACGGTCTGGATTGAGGTCACTGTTTCCTCCACAATGCTAGCTCCGGAGCTGTATGCTGCCAGTGACCGCCCTGCATGCTTTATCATAACCGATGATCCTATCGACATAGCAGCCAAAATCAGCACAAGGCTTGGTAGCAACACAAGTGCCAGTAGCCAGCTTTTCACGAAGCTGATGATAAATGCCGAAAAAAAAGTCGCGATGGCTGACAGGGTGTTTGAAGCCTTCCCAGTGATGGCATCCTGGATCAGATTGGCGTCGGTCGTAATGCGCGTGTTGACCTCTCCCACGCCCAGGCCCTCAAAATATGCTATGTTTTGTCGGAGAACCGCCTCGAGATATTTCTCTCGCACTCGCTGTGCAATGTGTTCTCCGGCCATGGCAAAACCCACAGTAGCCACGTACGTGCAAATGAACTGGACCACTGCCAAGTAGATGTAAAAGAGGCTTAGTTCATGGACCTCGCTGTTGAAGTCGTTCAAAGTTGTATTCCCAACAAAGTAGCCCTTGAATGACTGGCTCACATTGCCCAGAAACAGCTGGGAAAAGAAATCATTAGTTCAAGGATCACCATGAGGGACAGTTCCAACTCACAAAGCTGAATGGAAATGCTGCCCCGCTGATTACAGCCGCCATCGCGCTGATAATGAGGGCAATTCCGTCAAACAGACTTGTGCATTTGAGTATGAATGCCACGGAATTGGGCCAGGTGGCTGGGCCGGCTGTTTGCATCGCCAGAACTTCCCTCTCCTCTTTCGTGAGTGGCTGCGCGTCATTCGCAGCATGGTGGCCCATTTTCTCAGCATCCGAAGCCATTTTGCGAGTGAGTGTATGCTTCTACTGCGTCGTCGAGATTGAGTTTTCAAATTTGAGCCACAATTATGTGTACGAGAACCTGCACCGTGGTCATGAAAGAAGTCATCAGAATGGCTCTTGGTCTATCTATCGTGGCTCCAGTATTTACACAGGTTAAGTAAAGTGGAACCCCGGTTCCATCCTTACCAATTCCAGACTATCCCGAGAGTGCAACATAACCTCACAGTGGATAAAATTGCGCAAGATGTTCTTTTACGAGCTTAGTTGGTGAACTTACCAACTAAGTGACCACGTCGATTTCAGTATTTTGAAAGGAATAACGCCGTTATCAGTTATAAAGTAACCGTTTATATAGAAACAAAAACTTATATATCCTGAAAATATTAATAAAAGGGATTTCACATATAAATGATTGAAAAATTTATTATAAACTAGTATATAATTTACAATTTCTTTTTATATTCAAATCTTAAAAATTACAATATTTTAGTTTTTACCTAGAGGTTATAATTAATTGGAACACTTTATTAATATTATTAACGCCTTTTCAATTGAGCAATTAAGCTTAAAAAATAATGAATTATATAACCCTCTTTAACTTTAAGTATTTTAGTACTTAAAATAATATTTAATAATATTTTAACTAACGTAGTTCACCAGTCAGGCGATCATACCACACGCCCGATCAGTTTTAGTAAATCTACCAACTTTAACTAACCGCAGCATCCACGCAGTGTAAAAAGATCAATTAGATTTGGTACCAACTGGTGCCAAATGCTTTAAACTCCTTGTTTTCAATTTGTTTAGTCAATTTGGAGGTGTGGTGGCATTGCAATGCCAGTCTGAAAACTTAAAGTTTTGGTGGGCGGGTTTGTTTTTAGTGCAGATCGCGTCGCCATTTTTCGCGTCAGTCTCGCATCACTCTACCTACTTAAATATTCAACACGCTAGAAATCAATATCCACAATGCCAATCTACTCAAAATGGGAGAAAGTCCAACTGGTATTCAAGCAATTAAGAATCCCAAAAAAAAAAATCCAAAGAAAGCCCTAAGCATACATCAAGCTGCACAGATCTTTAACACCCCCTATAATACACTAAACAACAGGATGAATAACCAACCTTATTGCGAAGAATTATTTGTCGAGAAACATAAACTCGACCCAATTAGGGAGCAAACACTTGTTCGATATATTATTAAGTAAAATTCACGAGGATTTCCAATGCTACTTTCTGGTATAGAAGATATGGCCAGCCTCCTACTAGCATCGCGTGATGACAAGCTGGTCGGTAAGAACTGGGCACGACGCTTCGTGGATGTACAACCAAGTTTAAAACCAGGTTTGATCGGCCTTATGATTACCAGAAGGCCGTCTGTGAAGATCCGGAGGTTATTGGGAATTATTTCCGGCTGCTCTGCAACATAATAACTAAGTATGGGGTCCTGAACGATGACCTCTACAACTTCGGCGAGACTGGCTTTATAATGGGCCAGATAATCTCAACTCTGGTTATTACACGTTCTGATCGATATGAAAAGGCTAAATCTGTACACCCTGGAAACCGAGAGTGGGCAACAGCTATTGAATATATTAATGTAAAGGGTTGGTATATCCTGCTGTTCGTAAAAGTCCAAGGCGCTTACCACCTTGCTAACTGGACAATAGAGTCAGGCTTCCTACTAAGCTGGATTATCAAGCCTACCCCGAATGGGTGGACAGATAACGAGACTGGTCTAGAATAGATTTGGCACTTCGATAAGCATATAATCAAGTGGACTAAGGGTAGATGCCGGATGCTTATCTTAGATGGACACGAAAGCTATATTCCAGCGGAGTTTGAGCAGCACTATAGGGAGAGTAACATTATCCCTAATAGCATACTACCATACTCATCTCATCTACTTCAGCCATTAAACTTTACATTATTCTCACTATTGAAGCGTATATATAGTAATGAGATTAATCTGTTTATCCCGGCATTAATTAACCACATTACTAAATCCAAGTTCTTTATTGCATTTAAAGTAACTTATGATAAGGTTTTTACGGAAGAAAATATGAAAGCTGAGTTCAGAGGGGCTCCTATGTCTCCACGGGACCAAGATTCTGTCATTTCTAAACTGGATGTCCGCTTATAAACTCCGATATAATCACTCCCTAAATTGTCATCGCAATAGGAATTACAAATTCCCTTAAATGCCCATCGGACTATCCAGCAATCAAATTTCATTAACGGCGAGATCTCTAACCATAAAAGTAGCTCCCCTATACCAATTCTCTAGACAGTTGAGAAGTTCACGAAGGGCGCACCAGCAATAGCGCATCAGATCACTCTTTTGAATGATCGGGTCTATACCTTTGAAAAGATTAATATTAAGCTCGCTAAGCGCTGGAGGGCTAAAAAAGTCAATTCAAGCTTAGAGGAGCACTTATTATTGAGAAATTTTAAGTGATAATCGAAGAAAAACAAAAGGGGAAGCGGTTAGCTGGTGAAATGGCTGGCGATGGCGAGGAAGCGGTCCGCAGCGGACCAACTAAACGACAACGTAGCAGCTGCAGAGAGACTTGGCATAATGCAAGAACTTGTGAGAAAGATGTAGAAGGGTTTAATTAGTCAGATTCCGAGTAAATAATACCAAATTTTCAGTGGTCCGCAGCGGACCGCTCAAATAGATGATCTGGCTGGTGTAGATTGAGATTGATCTCAAATGGCTGAAATGCTCCATCTTGGTGGGGAAGCCAATTTTCCCACCAAAAGTCAGCCACTTCAGACTCGTACGGCAGCTACCACAAACACTCTAAATTAACCAAATCAATTAAAAATAAGTAATTAGAACCAGTTACCGCCAATTGGTGCCAACCTTTCTTACTCCTTTGGCCCTTGGTGGGTGCTAGGGTTGGCTAAGGTTAGTAATAGTAATGAAAATCCGCCACTTACTGATATCCGCCACTCACTGGTGAACCACGTTAAGTATAGTATAATATAATTAATAATATTTGTAATGTAATTTAATATTTTTAAGGTAATAAGTTTCAATATTTGAATAAGTAGGTTTTTATATTTTTATAAATAATGTTGGTACGGCCCTGACGGCGAGGGTCAAGGGGTCTTTGCACGTGCAAATGGGTTGAAGCAGACCGTACGTGTTTGGGTACGGGTTCTGATTTCTGCTTATCGAGAAGGAAGAAGCTATCGCTAATCTCGTCGCCCTGACGGTTGGTGTAGTAGTCGGCCCTCTGGCTGACTAACTCCAAACCGTGTCATTTGATTGGCTATAGCCCGTAGGGGTATGGGCACTTGACAGTCGCTCAGAAATCCACAAATAAGGTATATAAAAATAAACGTTTTTTTATAAGAAACGGCTTTATTATATTTAAGTAAATAATTATTTGTCCATTATAAAAAAGCTTTTTAGTTATATGAAAGTTGTTTTTTCTATAATATAAAAGTTTATAAATGATATTAGTAAAGTTCTTTCTTTAAATTTAAAGAGCTTTTCTTATTAAGTATATATTATATGTCAGGAGTCTTTGGGGAAGATGCTGGGCAAAAGATTGCTAGTGGGCAGATCAGGACCTGAACACTCTACACTATATTTCGATTCCTAACTAATCGTTGTGATTGCAGCACGTCTGGTCACGTATTATATAGCCTGCCCATTTCCTCTGGATGACAGTGCTCACAGCTCATCCCTAGCCAGGGATGCTCATCCCTTGCTGGGGCGCCTTAGCCTGAGCCCTGACAGGCCCGAAGTGGTGCCTTCCAACATTATATTAATACGTTTCTTTTTTTTACAAATTAAAAGGTTTTTTTTAGTAGATAAATTGATATAGTAATAGTATAATACATTTCTTAGAACTTTTTAATAATATTTTGCTTATAATATATAATATATAGTCTAAAAGGGAATTTTGAAAGGAATAACGCTATTTTTAGTTCTAAAGTAGCTGTTTCTATGTAAATAAAGAACGTTTTGTTATCTATATGTAAATGAAAGGTTATAAATTCCTATCATATCAAATAGGGGGAATTCCGTATATATATATTTAGAGAATTTTCCATAGATTAATATGGAATTTACACCCTTCTTCATACCGAAATCTTAGACAGTAAGCTGCTTTAGACTGCGACTAAAAGTCCACGTGTTGCGATACTTTCAACATATTCTGTGGTAATCGTCGTCTTTTCGTGACTAATATGCGTCAGTTTTTCCCGCATTTGAAATGATACTTTTTCAATGCGATACCGACCAAGATGGCGAGACTGCCAGAATATCATCTTTTCGCCCTTCTATCAGAAAACCCGACCATGAGTGCTGGTTTCCACCACATGACATGCAGTAAACTTTCCCCCGCCCAGTCAAGGTTGGTATTTATGAGTTCAAAGTCGTACCTCCAGAGCATTTTGGCCAGGATAAGATTGATTTCCATGTATGCGAAGCTTTGCAAGAACGTGAATCAGTCTCAGACCCATCTGGCACGTTTCGATAATGCCGAACATGAGGCTCGGATCTCATAATCACTTACTTTTGGCCCAAACATCCTCGCGGTCCCATTGAGAACGGCTGACTCGCTTCTTTGGCATCGGTCGATTTGGGATCCAACCATCTCTCTGGTCTGAATTCCAGCGGCTCGGAGAAATACTCTTCGCTGTGAGTAAGAGTCCAAGCATGTGTGAAGACCTCCGCCTAGCAATATTTTCATCAATATCACATTTCAAATGGTTGCTCAATTATAAAGTGGAGGGGAACTTCACTTACCCCGGCTGGAACGTAGTATTTACCAACATTCATGCCTGTTGAGACCCTGGGGAAGCCCCCTGAGCCCGGGGCATAGATTCTCAGTCCTTCGCTTATGACGGCTTGCAAATACGGTAGCTGCCGCGCTTCTGTGGCATTGATTTCATGATATGTGAGAAATCTGTCGGTGATCTCCTGCTGTACCTTTTTGAGACATGTCGGGTTACGGAGCAGATAGTAGGTCGTTGCGGCAAGAAAGGTCGCCGTCGTTTCCGCTCCCGCGATCCTGGGGCATCTCGTCAGCAATATTGCGAGCACATGGTCAAGTGGAGACCTACGTAAGTGTTGAGACATGAGCTGCCACTTCTTCCTTAGAGATAGTCCCCTCCTCGTAGTTTTTGACAACGGTAGACAAGAAATCGTTCCGGTCTGCTTTGTGAGCCAGACGTCTGTGAAACAGTCAATACCGCTGAAGCAAAGAAAATTGAGATTGATCTGGAAACTAACTCTTCAACTTTGTTTCGGCTATAGCGAGAATTCTGGTTCTTTATCGCCAAGGTCGATGGGAAAAACATTTTGGTCAATGTCGGTACGAAAGGTAGACGCCGGATATTGTCTACCACAGTGATAAAATAAAGATGATTGACGATGAGTTCGGACCAATTGTGAGGTCTCCCTGGTTCGAAGGCCTGAATTAGCACCTTGTTTTGCGATGGCCTCGACGCTGAGCTTCTACTTACCTGCTTCGACACTATGGAAAGACTGCCCAAAAGCCATCTCGCCCACAGTGTCGAAAGTCACCATTTCATACCACTTTGTCATATTAAGACCCTTAACTGGGTTCCGATCCTGGCCAAGTTTGTCGATGAACTGGTCAACCGTTCGAGTGATGATATCCTCCTGCTCGAGCAACGCCCTGGTGGAGAAAGCAGCTGACAACATTCTTCGCATTTTACCGTGTTTGTGGGGATCACGCTCACTCCCTATGCACAAGGACTCAAAACCTGCTCCGTAAATTTCATAAAACTCGCTTTTTATGGGTGTGGGTTCACCGGTAGTACGATGACCGTATATTGTCTTCCAGGATTCGAGTGATGCAAACGAAAGCTCGTTTGGGGATACTCGGACAACGGGCCCTACAAGATTCTCATGAGATAAGAGGTCGTCATTAACGAGCACAGGGGCAAACAAACCATATTTTTTATGTTGTTTCTCAATGGCCAGATGATATTGACCTAGTTGAGATTGATATATGCGCCATAGCTAGCGGTTTTCCATGAGATTTGTACACTCATTTTGATGTCAAGCTACAGCGGTGGCTTACCAGACCAGATCGTGCCAACAGTGGCCCTGGGAACCCAGAAAGCTTGTGGAAGTACAGGTTATAGAAACCGATGACCAATATGTAAAGAATAATCTTCGTGGATCGATTCTCAGCGCCAGGCCCAGCAGAGGGTGCAGATGCACTTACCAAGCCGATACAAGAGTAGACGACCATGGCCATGGAGACCGTATGGCAAATGCCCTGTGTGCCCAAAACCAAGTGAGGCCACATGTTCGTTAGATTGATGAATGTGTTGCACAAGTTTTGAAAATGAAAGTGACAGACGGCACGGGCGACACAGCTGCACGGTGCATGCCTTGAGTATTTTCAAAGTATCCTTCCTTAACTTTAATGGTCTACCCAAAAGCTGAACGGCATCACGCCCCAGGTGTCTGATATACGGGGTTCCCCTGTTCAATTACAAAACCCTAGTGTAAAATATTCCGGTCCAGCCAACTCTAAATGCACGGACATCGCCATGGAATCTACAAATAGTTTAGCGTGGCTTCGGTCCGGACTCCAGGTTCTACGCAGCTGAAAACAGTAATGCCGAAGTGACACGACCTAGGCTTAAATTGGCAACGCCGAGGTTTCGTTCAGTTAATTGTCACACGGGGTTCCGGCATGAGAGCTCCAGGAAAGGACGGACGGATTTCACCATGTCAAACTGGGGTGAGGGGTGTGGAAATTACATGAGCCGAGTCAATAAAGCTGAACCTGAATCTCTAGTGTTATTCTGCCTTATCATGTACATTTGAGGCTGGGTTTGGCTGCACAGGTACCCAGTGTCTTATGTGACAGAATTTGTGACTGAGGATCCAATAGGAAAACCATGAAATCCTGACGCCGGTAGAAAATATCCCATAGCCCGATAATCAAGCATTGGCCATCCCATGATCGTTGTATCTGAAGGTGGTCAAGCTCCACAACTCATTCCCACTCAACTGATATTCCAACCCCTTGATATATCTTGTGAGACTGTCACTGATTCCCAGCTTCGAGTCATTGTGCCGCTGCTGAACAAGCAGTTCATGTTGCAGCTCCCACTCACGACACATGGTCCATAGCACACGCTTTGAAGCGTCATACGACAGTGAGGTCTCGTCTGATAACACCTGCACAGCGGAGCAGATCGCAGAGCCCTCTGGGTGTCCTATTTGAGAGGCCAGATACTCCTTGTCCCAGCTCAGGATATCATTCAGGACTGAAATGTGCTTGGCGCAGTTCTGCTCAATAGGCTGCACCGAGGCAAGCTCGTCCGGTGTGACGTGTAGTTTCATTGAGAACCTCATCAGCGAGACGAGGAGGCTGTCCAGGAAGCAAGGTCAATTAGCTGGAGGGAAAAGAATATAAAGAATGTTATTAATGAACTTACGCCTTGCCTACATCCCGCTCTCTGTATACCAGATAGTCTTTCAGGCCAAATGTGCTCAGCCTGGCCTTGTCCGTCTGGGCACGCATGAAGGTGAATGTTGGCTCGAGGATGCCGTCTGCCAGGACTTTGTCATGAGCTCGCATACCCTCCCAAAGGTCGTACATGATCCATTCGACGGGAACAGCCCGGTCCGGCAAGACATCGCCTCTTGCGATAGGTATGAGCTTCTCATTATAGGCAGAGCCTTCTTCGAGTGAAATGTCTTCCAAGAGATCTACCACAAGCGCGCATATCAGTATATCGGTATACGTTAGAAGAGTCTCATAGCACACTTACCGTCAATCAAGAATAGCAAAGTTAAAAGCATGGAGGCATACCCAATTCGATCGTCCAGAGCTTTGGGAAAGTAGAGACAGGTCACGCGGGAGAAGCCGGCGGCGACAAATTTCTTCCTATCTTTATCCGTCTTGAATGGCCAGTGCTGCAGGAAATAGCCATCAACCTCGGCTGTAATTTGTTCCTCCAGTGGGTGACATTCCGCCAGAAACCGTGACGGAGATGGCGTGTAGTGACCAATGGACGATGCCACGGTGGAGCCTGGAGTATTGTAAGACGCGGGCTTTCCCGTACTCACTGCCGGCTCGGGCTGAGTGTAGTCGCCAGAGGAATCGTCAATAAGTGCTGGTGCCATTGTGATTCGATCCGCAGTAAATGAACTAAGATACTCAAGTGTAAATCAAGTGTTAATTCTTGAAACTGGAAAGGTTTTTGCAGTATGCAGGTGACAACTCAAACGTTGCACTGCCAATGCGCTCTGTGTATTTAACGAACAATTAAGCAGCTAGTCACGTCCATATCCAGTTTGGGACACTTCCGGTTACTTACAATTCAGCTTCATGCACAATCTTTGACCATGTCCGGCCCCGGAGTTTCCGATTATGGATGACGTTGAAGAATGGGTATTAGTCGACGAGCATCATGACGAAGAGTGTCAACGGCGAAGCAGTGTCAAAGCAAACTCATTTTGACCGTGACAGATTCTGCTGTCATGGCCACTCTTCAAATCACCCTGGATGATATACCCGACTTGCAGGGAAAGCGGGTGATACTCACCGGAGGCTCTTCTGGTATTGGCTTCGCCGCGGCAAGAATCTTTGCAAAAAAAAGGGCCACAGTGTACATTCTTGATATCAACCCACCTCCAACTAGCTACGACGGAATCGAGTACCTCAAGTGTGACATAACGATCTGGGCAAAGCTGAACGAAGCCTTCCAGTACGTGGACGACTTCGACATTGCAGTCTCCAACGCCGGCGTCTCGGAAGAGACGGACTACTTCGCCGACACATTTGACGAGAAGACGGGGGCTTTCCTGGAGCCGGAATATGGGGTTCTCGACGTTAATCTTCGCGCTGTGTTCAACTTCACGAAACTGGCCCTGAGCAGCTTTCGGCGGCGCAAGCACCCTGGCAGCATCGTCATCACATCAAGCGCAACGGCGTATTCCCCTGAGCAGTCACTGCCGGTGTACAGCGCGTCGAAACTGGCGGTATATGAGCCTCAAGCCCCTCAATACGCTGTTTAGACCCGAACTAATGATAATGTGGGAAGCTCATCGGTCTGGTCCGTGCTCTGCGATCTTCGCTGCGCCCCGAGAACATCACCATCAATGCCGTTGCCCCCGCCGCGACCATCACAGCCCTGCTACCGCCTCATCTGGCCGCTCCCATTATAGCTGCTGGTCTACCCGTGAGCACGTCCGGCTTTGTCGGTCTTGCGATCGTCTATTCGGCCGTAGCGACCCAGCCTCGGGCCGTCGAGCTCTATGGCAAGGACGACGACGCTTTATCTCGGACACCGTCACGATGGCATGGTCGTACTATATTGACGTTGGGGGACAGATACACGGAGCTGGAAGGCCCGATCTCATCTCTACGTCAACAATGGTTTGGCCGGGAGAACACGGAGCTCACGCGATTGCAGCAAGCAGCAACTGACTTTCGTGGGACAAGTGGGGTTTCTCTTGGATGATACAAAAGTTCAATGTCCGCCCCCTGCCCTTGACGCCAATAAGTGTATTTACAGTCCATTAATTTGACTCAAATCTTGCCTTCAGTTTGTTGATTCTCTGGTCTAGCCCTTGCACATGTGATTCCAACTGACAACGGGAGCCGCCCCCCACCAACCGTGCCACCAGGGTAGAAAGACGATAAAGCTGGTGTGATATGATAGCCCTGAGCACTACTGTATGTTCCTCCATCGTGTCGATCTGGTAGCCTTGTGTGCCGCCAACCACAGGCATAATGCTCCTTCTCCACCCTTCCTTGCTCACGGTGCTAGAGTCTTGTTCTAACACAGTCGCCTGAAACCCGGATCGCGAGTGTTGTCCGCCAAAGTACTCGGTGAGTTCCTCAAAGATTACGACGATCTTCTCATAAATGACGAGAAGAAGGGTGCCAAAGGATGATTCCTGCATACAGTGGCTGCACTGGGACACATCAGAAGAGCGCGAGATGCTAGTCTTCAGGTGCAACAAGGTCTCGTCAAGGGAACACCCATCTAGCAGCTTCAAGGGCATGCACATGATCACCTGCTTCAGGGTTTGCATGGCTGTCTCGGAGCATTCGCAGTCCTCGACTTCGTCCAAATTCATGAGATTGCTGGGCGAGTCAACCGTTGATTCCGATTCCGTGCTTGGACCCCCAGAGTTCAGGTTTCCGGCACCATGTGAGCTGCCGGAGTTCTCGGAGCTCTCCTGTAGGAGACGGCCTGGAGCGACGGAATGTGTGTTTTCTATCAGCACTCAAGTCAGCTTTTCTGAAACTAGTCTCCAGCTCCATTATATTATAGTGTCCCAATGAGAGTTTGGAAGACAGAGAACGATAGATGGACAATAAGTACCTGTGAGGTGGCCGTGGTTGGTGAGGCTCCGGTCAAGCTGATCAACTTCAAAGCGCGCAAGAAGTTGAGCAAAGTCGTCACCGGGTGTCGTTAGATATCCCCCAGTTGAATAGTCGTAGATGGAATCCATGGTGTCACTGGCTACGGGCTCGGATCTGATTACTTTGGTAATAGATTCTTGCTGACCGGTCGTTTGAGTGCTGGGGTTGTAAAGGAGCCTGTTTTGCTCTAGTATGGGAGATGCTTGCTGGTTGAGGGGCCGGTTCTGGTGGGCAGCTAAGGAAGCGCGTCTCATCGGTGTTGCTGCCGTGATTTCATCTTGGACAGGCGGTGAAGCCTTACGGACGCGACTGACGTCCGGCAATACTTGGGGTGATCCAGGGGCAGAGTGAGATTCATGTGTTGATGTTCCAACATTTGGTACCTCCTGGTCGTCGGTACCATCCTGGGCCTGGAGTCTGGGCCTCTTGCCTCGCCGTTGATTGACGTACTCGCAATTCAAATTTCGGCGACGACATCGCCCGCACCCTGTTTTGTCACGACTACATTTCAGCTATAAGATTTTATGCACTACTATTAGCCTATCCGCAAACTTTAGTGAATCAATTGGCTAGCAAGGCAGCATACCTTCTTTCTCCGGCAGATATTGCAAGCCACTGCCGACAAGCCATCGTCAGGACGGCCTGGTCGATCACTTCTCTCGAGACACTTGCTCTCTCCGGTCTCCCCATTCCCGTACTTGATTGTCATAAACATGGCGGTAATACTTGTAGTGCGCAGAGTCTCCCGCTACGAATGTTCCTGCTCCAGGGTTATCCAGATCGAGGATCTGGCAGGACTGGCGTGCTTGGCTGACTTGGCAGATATATAATGCTCGGTCGAGATATGGTGTAAGTCTTGGAACTTTCGCCCCTAATACAGTACAGAGCCGTTCTTCTTTCCGGCCGGGTGAACAAGCCGGATCCGCTCACTACTTATTTCCAAGCTCGAGAGTAGCAGAAAGCAGAGGCCATGGGCCACCTTCCCTTACAGTCTGGAATCTCAACCCTGTGTGCAGGATCCATTTTAGATGGACCCACTGACCGCTCAACGCACTCCGCCGCGAACGAGACCCCGATCCTTTGGACCCTTAGAAACTGGTCGCCCACCGTTCCCGCCACATAGTCCCGGCAGTACTCAATTTTCCCACTCAGGGGTCATAGGGATTCTCGCAGCACTGAGGCAACGCCAATCCATCCGTTTGGGCCCGGAAGAGTGCCATGACTTCGCGGTCTGGGAAACATAGGCAGCCAGGGGCGCTGTATTCGATTTATTGCCTACGATAACTAAGTAACGCGCATATTTTGGGCTTTCCAATGCAAAAATTGCACCAGGCGTTGACTATATTATACGAAACTTGGGCAATAATGGTGTGCGTTGGAAGTACCTGGGGTTAAAAGTGGAGAACCGGGCCACGGCAAGTCAAGGTGCTCCTCTGTGCCACAAAGGGATAAGTAGTGTAGGGCCATGATCTCTGCAGTAGTAATCTTAAGCTTGGAGATAGGCAGGAAACCAGGTTGTGTGGCAGTGGAGCTGGGCCCTGCTTATCATCCCGGGCGGAAAGGAGTTGCCGCTTAAATGTGGTCCTCCGCTGCAGCATAGCGCGTCTAGATACTGTGTAAGCAAGGTTAAAGGGCCAATGGTGCTTCATCATACATTGCGCAATTCGTTCCTTCATGATATAATGCATGAGCATTATCTTTTATTACCTCACGTTGCAGAGCATTGAAATCCTGAATACCCACACCAAGTGCTGACAAGCAGCTACCAAAGTAACACGTTGTATTGGCTAAGTCCAAAGAGTGGAAGATCCGCTGTCGTGTCATGGTAACACAAGCATTCCTCCCCCTGTCAAGTACTACTGCCGCGGATCTCATCTCCGTGAACGCGGTGCGGTGTACGTGTGTCTAAGTGGCCACCTCTCTCCGGACCTGGATCCGATTGATTCGGTGTTGAACGAGACAAAATACTGGATCGAGGATAAGCATGGCCTCACCGAATAGCCCTCGTATACCCAGCTGCGGCTATGGACTAAAGATGCGTAGGAGCTAGAGGCTGTTGGTGAGGCCTACCTAGAGCTGATCAAATTGCTGCCACAACGTTGTTATTTACGCGAAAGACTTCATCAAGCCACCTTTCTCAGTATACACTAGTCTGAAAAATTGTTCCAACATGGCATGCCTATGCATACAACTCCTGCGGGATAGCTGCGAACGCCTGAGTCAAATCATTGATGATGTCCTTTATGTCTTCGGTCCCCACAGAAAGGCGAATCAAATCCTAAGGCGATTCATGTCAGCAGGCACCCGTGCCGAATGGGTGGGCGATCTTACCTCAGTAACGCCTGCGTCCAGCCGCTCTTTTTCTGTCATGAAGTTATGGGTCGAGCCCCAGGGATGCGTTGCCATTGACTTGCAGTCTCCGACGCTAGGTAATAGTTCAGTCAGTGAGTCATCGTCAATCTCGGTAATCCCCAACACTAACTTGGTCATGTTGGATATCAGCCGTAGTGCATCTACAAATGCTTCGCTAGCGGCGTTGCCCCCTTTCACACCAAATGACAGCACACCTCCGAATCCCCGTCGTAGATACTTCTTCCCTCTCTCGTGATACTTGTCGGTAGGCAGACCCGGATAACTTATCCACTGGGTCCTAGGATTCGCAGCCAGAAACTCGGCTGCCTGCAGGGCATTTGCAGCGATGCGGTCGCAACGCAAACTCAACGTCTCCAAGCCCAGAAGGAGCTGCTGAGCGGCAAAGGGGTTCAGGACGGCGCCGATTTCCATGACGATCTCAACGCGCAAGGCGATGGCGAATGCCACGTTGCCGAAATTCCGGGCGAACGAGAACTCCATGGGGTTGTCGGCAGCCGTTTGAGTCAAGTGAGGGAACTTGTCCGAAGCACCCAGCCAGTCAAAGCGACCTGAGTCGACGATGACACCGCCCAAGGTGGTGCCGTGGCCCCCGAGCCACTTTGTCGCGGAGTGCACCACAATGTCGGCCCCGTGCTCGATAACCGGAGACCAGTAACCACCAGCTCCAAACGTATTGTCAACCACGAAAGGCACACGGGCTTCGTGTGCAATGTCGGCTAAAACCTGTATATCGGGGATGCTGATACGCGGATTTCCTATGGTCTCGACGAAGACCAACTTGGTTCGCGCATCAAAGCAACTGCGATAGCTTTCAATGTCATCCACGTCGTGCACCCACCGGACCGTTATACCCAGGCGCGGAAGTAATGTCTTGAAAAGACTATACGAGCCACCATAGAGGTTTGTCGACGCCACAATATTGTCTCCCGAGTGTGCAAGGCATATGATGGTCTGGAAGACAGCAGACTGCCCAGAGGCGCATGCTACAGCCGCTGTCCCGCCCTCTAACGCCGCCACACGCTTCTCTAGGACTTCCACCGTAGGCTAGAAAACTCATAAACAATAAGACCTCTCCATTGATCATATGCTGGGATGGAAACGTACATTTGCAATCCTCGAATAAATATATCCAGGCTCTTGGTTGTTGCAAACCCTCTTGGCATGTTTACTGTCCGTGAAAACATATGACTTCAACCGGCATTATCATTAGCTGTCTGAATACGTAAGCAAATAAATAAGAGTGCCAGAAAAGACCACTTACAGCAGTTGCATAAATTGGTACAGCCCTGGCTTTGGTTGTCGGATCAGGTTTTGCACCGCTGTGAATCTGTCTTGTATCAAAGCCGCGTGCGTCTTCAAGACTGGTGTCCACCTTGTATGGAGTAAACGCGTCCGTGGATGTCATTCTAAAGTTCTTGTTCAGTTCGGTCTTTTTGTGGTCGAGTATTTGCAAATTCCGACTGGCTTTCCTCTGAGAGCAAGATACATATATTCGACGCCATACCTAGGTATGTACAAATACTTGCCAGGCTACTGGTACAGGCACGTGGGCTGCAACGCAGGGCTGTGGCCGGGCTACTATTGGTTGCGGAGTTTGTTAAAAATGGTTACTCGCTCGGACCTAGACCAATTGGTGCATGCAGGGGTTAAAGCCGAAAGGGCAACAGACACCCTTACGGAATTTTGTCTCTTTATTCAGCAAGCTCTTCAACTACACTTCGCATTCTGAAGAGAACACTATTTGATGTGTTTCTAAAAACTCCATTAAGGGTGAATCAGTCTGCATGTGCTTTGACTGTGAAATTGCAAAGGAGTTCGATAACTTGTTCAAGCTGCCATGGCTTTCGACAAGCTCTCTTATGTGCCACTGGGTTATCTGGGGCCAGACAAGATGATAGTGACGCCATCTCCACGTACAGTCATTGTTACCGTCGTTCTTATTATCGCTGCTGCAAGCGTGTCCTGGTTAACATCAATACCAAGGCAACGGTATGTCACCGGAGTACACATTGTAGGCGGTGCGGATAAGGGCTCTATCAAGCGAAGCCGACTAGACTTTGTTCATAATAGCATGAGAATGCTCCAGGATGGTTATCATAAGGTCTGTATCATTCATCCAACCATATCTACCTCACCGCACACAAGAGACTTACATTCTACAGACAAATGGAGGGTTGTTTTATGTCCCGAGCAAGCTCGGCGAACGCTTAATGCTGCCTGTCAAGTATCTGGAAGATCTCAAATCAGCCCCAGTACATGAGGTCGACTTTGTGGCGACATTCATCGAGGTTAGCGGAGAAGTCCAAGTTTGCAACGTGGCTCCGTAAACTGATATGTATCACAGATGTTTGAAGGTAAATATACCACAATGGGTAGTCGGTCGACTTTGCATCCTCGTGTGGTTCGCGGCCAGCTCAACCGTAACCTGTGTAAGTTATGCAGTCTCTGGTAGTGTGCAGGGTATAAAGCAAGCTGGCTAACTCTGACAGGGACCGTTATGGGACACATTCAAGAAGAGATCCAGGACGCGTTCGAAGACGCCTTTCCACCGTGTGACGGTATATCTCTAATTCTCTCTGGCATTTTCCATAGTACTTGTATTCGACTAACAATGTAATGTATAGACTGGACTGAAGTGGACGTCGCGGATCGCATCACCCAGATCGTAGCACGTGTATCGAGTCGCATGTTTGGCGGTACCACATTGAGTCGAAACAAAGAATGGATCCAATCCTCAATTGATTTCGCCACCGACGGCTTTATCGGGGCACAAGAACTGAAGAAATATCCTGAGTTCCTGAAACCATTGGTAGCGAACTTTATCCCGGCTATCCAGAACATCAAAAAGCATTATGCCGCCGCCGAGGATGCCGCCATTCCTTTGCTAAAAGAACGGGCTGCTACGGGTTCAAAAGCTTCTGACCTGCTGTACTGGATGGACGAAGATGCCAAGGCCGCCGAAAAGGACCACGCCTTCCGTACGTAATTTCCAGACAGTTGTCGAGGTGCAATTACTAAACTACCAATCTTGTTTTCAGTCGCGGGAATCTTGCTTAAAGTGAGCTTTGCTGCCATTCATACGAGCGCTGCGGCACCTTCGCAGCTCCTCTACGACCTCTGTGCCATGCCCGAGTACATTGAGCCGCTCAGGCAGGAGATCGACCAGAACCTGACCGAGGAAGGCTTCATTTCCCGGCAAGGATTCCAAGACATGGTGAAGCTCGACAGTATCATGAAGGAGAGCCAACGCTTCAATCCCCTACTACTAGTCACTTTTGAGCGAGTCGTGACCAAAGACTACGCCCTCTCTGACGGCCTTGTGATCCCAGCCAACACGACCATTGGCGTACCGGCGCACGCCATTTCGATGGACCCCAGGATCTTCCCTGAGCCCGAAAAATTCAAAGGCTTTAGGTTCACCGAGGCTGCCAGCAGTGCTCAGACGGGTCCAGGGAGCAAGGCGCCATCCACTGCATTCGCTGCTGCGCACCCCTCTAGTATGGCATTCGGGTACGGACGTCACGCGTGTCCTGGTCGCTTCTTCGCTTCGGCTGAGATCAAGGCTGTCATGGTGTACCTGCTGAGGAATTATGATTTCAAATTTCCTACTCCGTCACAAGGGGAAATGCCCTTGGGAGATCAACGCCCGAAAAGTCTGATCTTTGAGACACAGAATCTCCCCAATCCAGGAGGTCGTATCCTGTTCAAGAGAAGGAAGCAGAGGTCTTGGAACTCGAAAGAAATAATATGAGCACATCACTGTAGGATGTCTTTATCAATCCTGGCTCGAACATCTCGTGGGAGTAAACTTGGTCAACCTTGAATGAATCATTCAGCAGATGAGATGACGACCATTAAGCCCCTCTTCTGCTTCGTCTCTTGTATTTAGACTGCACGGGCAACAATGTGTCAATGACCAATTTGAAAAGCTATTGCTTTAGCTACATACAACGTGATTTCCGACCGACAAAAAATGGAATTATTCAAATACTCAACAAAAAAGGCGTTGCACGGAATTACATACATAAGCATCAACTCCATGGAGGTACCTTCAAAATGATACTGTTCCTAGTAAGAGTTCTCTAAGTAGATACAGGTAAGAGTTGCGGGTCAAGAACCAAGCGATCCATATCCTCAGTGCGAAGGTGTATAGTTACGTCCACACCATTTCCTGTCCATGACTGCGCCAATGACGAAGTCGCCGATGATGACGGGCCCTCTTTAATCAGGACGCCCCCGTCCATGGCCGGGAGCACAGCGTCAGCATATCGAATCCCAGACCCGAGACCGAAGTCGACATCGTAGATGCCCGCACGTGCCCAGGTTGTCACTAGAATGTGGCGCCGGCCCAGGAACGCCTGCCACAAGCGTTGGGGCGACTTTTCGTAAGCCACGCTGTGAAGATGGGCTGCCAAGTTCGCCGGATTACTGGTCTCGATCAAGGTCTCACGAATGCGCCGGGCGATCTTGCTCTCAGCACCTCCTGGCCCAGGCCCGGCAACCGGGGCTGCCACGTCTGAACCGGCCATCTCGATGTTGACCATGATAATAGGAGATCCCATGAATGCATCGCCGAGCTTTAGCGCGGGGCGTACTCCGAGCACAAGATCGCAATGCACCGGGTTAGGATCCTGTTCCAGCTGGCGAGCCCGCATGATGCATGACCAGATATGGGCCAGGATGGCGTCGTGCTTGCTGATCCGGATTTCGTTGAGTCCTTCGGCGCTCTTTGTGGCCTCCTTCCAGAGAACATCAATCTGAACCCGATCAAAGTGGACGATATAAGTGGAGACCGGCGCAGCAAAATCCCATTCGGACCAGGGAATCGGCTTTCCTGCCGGAGCCAGATCTTCTGGAAACACGCTAGGTTTCTTGGTCGCCCACGCAGGCCCGCCCGGCGACGCCCACCAGTCGAAGCGGTGCAGGGGGAGGCTCTCCGACTGACGGATGATAGTGGCGTCTGCTTCGTCCGCGTTGATATCACCAGCAGCCTTGCAGTCGAGTAATTCAGGCTCGAAAACAACAGGTCCAATATTTGGCGTGCTAGAGTGTAAAGCCGACCGACTGACACTGGCCCAGTCCTTGACAAAACGTACTAAAGACGTGATGTCGGCCAATGGGTGTGCACCTTTTACAGCCACGGCTATACCCCCACAGGCCAGCTCGGTCATCTGTATAGCCAACAGGGGTCGCCGTGTGCCTTCAATGGGCTCATTTGCGTCGAGGGCGCTGGCTATATTGGTGGAGGGACCGAACGAGTTCAGTGATAGCCCGGTTTGTTTCCACAGCGGCGTCTCCTGTGGGCGGGCCGTCTGGTAGAGATCATCGATCGTGGCGGAGCTTGTTGCCGCGATGAACTCAACGCCGGGATCTTGGTCAAGGACGCCGTAGTGAGCGTACACGCGACCGTAGCGCCGAGCATGCCGTGGAAGATGTCGAGCCGATTCATCCTCGACAGTGCCATCAAGCGCGGTAACGCTCTTCAGTCGACCACACCACCAGGGATAAAAATCGAGGGCTGCGCTCAGCGAGCTGCGGAGATGATGCAGCAAGCTGAATTCATGACCCAGGCCGGCGGCCGGACGTTCCAGGAGCCAAAGGGCGCTGGTAAAGGAAAAGTTGGCTGTCGTGGCATCTAAAAGCGACAGCGCGACAAGGCGTTCTGAAGCTGGCGTCGCTGCGAAGACCCGTTCGATTGAGGATGCCCTCACCTCCCAAGTTGGTGCCATTTCTGCCCGATGGATTCAGAATAAGACTATAGACAACATAGATCAACTACGTTCTTTTCAGAGCAATGTTGGTGAGTATGTGATTTATTGTCGTCGTTTAAGGCAACAAGTTTACTGTCCAGTTGCAGGTAGTCTCGATATCGATTTCGCCTGTTAGGAACAAGACGCGTTGCGGACCAACTAGTGAGGGATTGGCTCGGCGGCAAACGGTTGTGTGCGTGATTACCTGGGTTGATTAGATTATCGACCTGGGCTTACGGAGCTTCCTTCTGTAGAATTGTCCGGCTTAACCCTAACCATGTTATGTGCTTTAGGGTTAGCGGCCTACCTCATTGCCTGTCCAGGTGGGTAGCAAAATACTCAGAAGTTCACATTCAATAAGCGTTGAGAATTGGCGAAGTTCATCACCTGAGGCCATATTCCGCTCTTATATCCACTCATTCATTACCCTTCTGCAAATCGGTCTCTTGCAGAGAAACTTCCAATCGGCATTGCTTAGAGTTGCAAGCACGTCTCAATTACGCGGCCGGAGACGCCAGGCACGAAGCTAGTAAATAGGATGGCGTTAGTGCCAAAGAAATGGTGATCAAGAAGATGAACGACTCTTTAAATCTGGTGCCACAGCTTGCTGAATAGAAATTTCCGACCAAGTTGGAAGTTGCAGCTAAAGATGCTTTTCGAGATGAATTACGGAATTACCGGCATGTATATTGGGTGGTTTATTGATACTGATGGGGGAAGGGATTCTGTACGAGGCTATCCCTCCCCCCTTCTATAGACTAATTGTATTTTTTAAAACCAATAATTATCCTATCATGATGAAATAATATGTACATTTAGAAGACGGAGTTATTCGGCTTAGCAGTGGTGTACCATACTTTGCCTTCAGAACCCCGCCATTAGGTCTTCGGCTTCTTATACCCACGTGCTCCTATAATTTTGTCACTGGGTATCACTCAGCCAGTAATACCTTCACCCACAATAAGTCATACATCTATGATGTCATCCAAGTTCCTTCAGGGTCTTTTCATATCAAACTCCATCACCCGTTTCCCATTCGCAGTTCTCAGAATACCCAGGTTGCATTGCCCTAATGTTTTGCCCTATCCCGTGCCAGCTTTGGCGAGTGTGGAAGGGCTGAAACTCACGGGGGCTTGGGGGAAATTAGAGCTGACCCTAGCTGCTGACATGCAGCTAGGTTTGTTGCATCCGCTGGGGGCCGCTGGGCTATTGGAAGCGACTTTGCAGGCACCACAGGATCACAATGCCTGCTCAGCCTCAGACAGCTGAAAATGAAGGCCGGGGGCTTCAAGATCCCCTTTTCGTACTTCCTTTCCTCCTCGTGCCGTACAGTCCCTCGTTCCACTCGCCAACACCTGAGTCCGATCTGTACCATGTCTCTTAACCTTAATGAAAACGCCTGGTACCAGGTCAATGTGACGAGATTTACAGGACTATCACTTCTAGGCACATCCTTATTCAAGGATGGAAAAACGGGCGCGGTTTTCTACCAAAACACCAACACAAGTGCCCTGGGCCAAAGCTGGCAGTTCTATCCGTACAACTCTTCTGTGTATTTGCTGCGGTGCAAAGATGGAGGACCAGACGCTTATTTGGCCGTCGCGGCGGGCAAACCCGACGCCGATTCATCGGCTCTCACCGGCAATACAGTTCCCACAATGGCGAATTACAACGTAACAGATGACTCCATGTTTTGGCAGGTGGAACCATGGGGCGATGGTACATACTACTTTTACAACCTCGCCAATGGGTCGGATTGGCGACTGAATGTGTTGGATACTGCTTTGATGGCTATGGACTCAAATATCACTGCGGCTCAGGCA
The DNA here is from genome assembly GCA_023703485.1 of Diaporthe caulivora. Taxonomy (NCBI): domain Eukaryota; kingdom Fungi; phylum Ascomycota; class Sordariomycetes; order Diaporthales; family Diaporthaceae; genus Diaporthe; species Diaporthe caulivora. Next base: position 762,064 of record JAMPTR010000005.1, read on the forward strand.
GGCGAACATTTCAAATTCACCATCTTAAGTACCATAGGAGACAGCCGGTACTCAACTGTAAATGTGAGATTAGTTTGGAGTACAGCAGCAAGACAATCGTGAATCCATTTACTGACGATGACACAGACATACCCAACCACGAGCCGAACAGCAAATGCAGTCGCACCGATAACAACCACTACTAGTACGTTTGGTACATCGAGCCCGACAACAGATCCCACTCCGTCTTCTACAGGGACCCCACCTTCGACGTCGTCATCCGGGGGACTGTCTACAGCCGCGGCCGCAGGGATAGGAGTCGGCGTTGGACTCACTGTCGTCATCGTATTGGCCCTTCTGGTCATGTTCTTCATTAGGAAAAGGCAAAACGCGTGGGCGGCATCTGGACAGGCGCAGACTGTTACGATTGATGAGGTGAAATACCATCCGGCCGACTATGGGCGATTCCACGAGATGGGCATACCACACACTTACTCGGAAATGCCGACCTTGGCGTCAACACGACCGCATGAATTATGGGCCCAACCTGGGGAACTTCAGGGAGATGGGCGACGATAGCACACGATGTTGCCTGTTCGATGTTGAAGAAACCTTGTACTGATATCTTGCCTTTCTTACATTTGTTTCTGACGATTTTGAGGTATGAAGGAGTCATTCGTTAACAGGATTCTACTCAAGAGAACAATATTTGATTATTACAAGAGTATAATGATTAATTATGACGGCCACCGAGCGGTTCAAATCCCCATCAAATATTCGCCAGCATGGCAGCACCTCCAAACAAAGCCCCCATGGCCACCCCTGCCGTATGCAGCGGGGCAGCGGCCCCCGTCCGGAAGATCGAAGAGCGCGCCTCGCTATTGATGGAGCTAGCCCTCGACGCGGCGGAGCTGGTCAGCCGCCATATCTCGGATGTGATGCTCGAGCGGTCTGAGCCAGTCGCGGTAGCGAGCTCCGAAGTCAGCCTGCTGAGCTCCGAACTGGCCTCTGAGTAGACAGATGAGATCTGTGAGCTGGCCTGGGACTCAATCGAGGACACGCTCGAGGAGACCCTCGAGGATGCGGAAGAGATCACGGACGAGAACAGGCTGCTGGTCTGTGTAGGGAACCCGGGCTGTGCGAATGATGCCGTCGGGTTGCTGAACGTCTGCGTCGGCTGGGTGAAGCCGGGTTGTGTCTGCGTGGGGAAAGGCTGGACTGGCTGCTCTGTCGTCGTTGTTGTGAAAGAGATGCCCGGTAAGGCGCCGTTGGCGACTGTATGCGTAACGGTCACGGTGCAGTGGCCGTTCTGGTCGCAGCCGGGGGTGACGGGCTGCGGCATGACAGGGACGGTCCCTCCGCCGGGGACGGTCTGCGTCACGACCACGGTGCAGGTCTTTTTGCCGTCGTCTCCCCAGCCGAACCAGTCAAACCACGGCTTGCCATCGCGGGTGCAGTCGCAGTCAAGTAAGCCGTCTCCCAAGTTCAGATCGTCTTTGTCAGGACAGTGATGCCAGAAAGTCGCCTCCTGAAACGAAGCAGCGGCATTCACGTCATCCTGCGCTTTGATAGAAGCCTGAAAGATTGGTGGCGGTCAGCTGTGATGCAGCATGGTCGGATCGAACAAGAAGTAGAGCGTACTGATAGTAGTAGGGCAGACAATGATGCAATCGCGTTGAGCCTCATGATCACCTCAGAGTATTAAGGTCGCGCTCTAAGCCGAGACCAACGCATCTGTCAGTGCGGTGTTGCTGATGTGTTTCAAGCTTGCCTTGGTTCAGTCGGAGGTTCTTGGCTGCTGTTCTCACGCATCCGCGTGTATAGTTAAAGGAATATCGTGGCAGATTTATATTGGGCCTTCAAGATCCGTATGACTTGACCACTGTCGAAAACAACGCAGATGTCGAAACCCCCAATAGATCGCCATGATATGCTGTCAAGGACGCCACGTGAGGAATACTACCCAAGAATGCCGGGGGGCGTCCAGTGCTAACTCAAAAGGCTGAAGAAAAGACGGCTGGACCCGGTAGTGGTCCAGCCGGGATGGAATTCCTTGGGAGCATTGCTGCTAATAGGGCGCATTGTGTATTGGCGACCCTAGTGTGATGGGAAGCCCCTTGTAAGCCTCGTCAAGAGTTATGCTGGTAGCAGGCAAGGTTTTGCGAGAATTGCCTCCCATTGGCCCTCGGCGACCGTAATAAAACTACCACATAATGCCAGCAATCGAGCGGCAAAACATTTAAAAAAGGAGTAGGGAAGAGCGATGTTGCCTTGGCATGTCATAATACTCCCGACCGTTGACGGCAATGACGGCAAGCTTGTTTGCCAGCAGGCCGGTATGCTGCTTTTTCATCCCACGAGATGAAGCCATGGGCCTACCTCGATTGGCGTATCTTGGCATCTGAAGTCTTATTAGGGGCCCACTTAGCTCCCGATGCACCTTCAACTACGAGGTGTATAGAAAGCACTGCGCGGGAACTCCGAAACCACACTTGAGAAGCTTTGATATCCTTTACGGCTCATACTTCGCGGTCCTGATACTCGGACTGGAGCCCGCAGGCTGGGCGGTTCTGTCTTGGGTTAAGGGCGATTATCCTTCGGGGACTGCCGCGGGATTTCGAAACCCTCATCTGGTTCGATCTTCTTTCGTCCCATGGAAGACTTTTATGCGCTGCGGCAAGGCTGACCTTGGCCTTCGGCATAATTTGAGACCTGGATGCCCCTGAAACGCAGGGTCAGCAGCCCCCTCTGAGCAGTCTCGATGGAGCAGTGATCCAAAAGCTAGTCAATCTGCGTGGCGTTTTGTATAGTCTGCTCGCTTACGTGGCTAGCAAAGGCTTCAGCGTTGCTTTCGATGACCTTAACTGCGGTTTCGCCCGAGTAGAGGGCTCCTCCGTGACCACCATTTTGCTACGAAAAAGCAATGAGGTTGCTGTCAGTTAGTCACACTGCGCGAGGCACACGCAGTAGTCGCCAACGATAAAAACGATAAAAGACACGATGTGACTGTGATCATTGCTCTGGAAAATCCATGACTGGTGGAAACATCCGAAGTGGCCCCTAGGTTCTTTACCGCTGCCTCTCGTCCAATGCTATTCAGAGGTCGGCAAATGTCTACATAGGTACTCTTTACTGCATGAGGACCTCAGGACTGACCGTGTTGCCAGATCTCGCTCACCGACCAGATCACAGAGCACTAACAGGGGCCACGGTCGCTGTGTGATCAGTCGCTCGGTGTAGCGCTGCTTCAACTTCTAACGGCTTAGTCAGGCTACTTCCCTCATAGCTCCCCTAAAAAGAAAGATACAAGTCTCGTTCCAAAAAGATATTTTTTAAGTGCGCGTACCCTCAATAACTTTAAGGAGTCATGGATAGTATGTCGCTGTGTCACTGGAGGGAGATCGGAGAGGCGAAGCTCCAAGTCTGTTGATAGCTAATTTTCCAAGGACGGATTTAGGATGGCAAATGTGTGTGTGCTTTTTCGCATCGGACGAGGACCAAAGCCACAGACATTCCAAACCTCACCCCAAAATCTCACCGGTGCGACGAGGAACGGGACCGTCGCCTCAGCCTACAAGCCAAGCTGGTCTTGAAGTGTTCAGTGAGAAGTGAAGCAAATGAGGGCTACTCCTTCAAGATTGATTCGAAAAGAAGTGAATATTATCATAGTATACACCCAAGCATGACCATCACAAATTCAAGAACCGACGCTACTTGTCGCGTTGGGGGCGACGATGGCCTGCAACCTGGTAAAGTTCAACACACCAAAACCCGTAACCGGGTCCCAGCCATCAGTCGCATTCCAGCTAGCGCCTTGCGTGCCAAAGGCAGCGTTCCCAACGCAGCCCACCGAGGAGCCCCCGGTTACGTCGTCGAAGATGCTCGCGCTGTAACTGTACAGCAGCGGGTTGAGGAACCCCAACGCCGTAAGATTCGAGCTGAGCCGCGCCGCGTTGAGCAGCGAGACCTGGCCCGCGAACGTGGATGCGCTGGCGCTGGTGCCATTGACGAGATATTGGACCCCTTGGTGTACCACGGCGTCGGGGAACGCCTGCTTGGAAGCGTTGAAGTAGGCCGCGTACTCGCCCCCGAGGCCCTCCACGTACGCCGGGACGGAGGCATCCTGGTAGCTGCGCCGGTCGAAGTAGACGCTGAAGCCACCGGAGCTGAAGGGCGCGCCGATTAAGGTCACCCATGGGCAAGTAGCCGGGAAGTGTAAGAATCAAGGGTAAGAATCAATACATTAAACCTATTCAAAAGAAAGCCAAAAGCCCTCTATATATAATCAAATCGTTCATGAACTTTTAATCATATATTTATTAATTGACTCAGTAGTATAATTAAAAAAAAAAATTGTTATTAATTATAATAATTTTATATTTAAAAACCCCAGTTTTTCATAATTCTTTAAAAACTATTATATATTGTGGTTTACCAGTGAGCGGCCAGTATCAGTGAGTGGCCAGTTTTTAACTTGTTCGCCAACTTTTCTCAGCCCTAGCACCCCCCTAGGGCTAAATAATTAATACTAATTGGCACCAATTAGTGCCAACTGTCTAAAATGCTTTTTTTGAGTTTATTTTACTAATTTAGAGGGGTTGGCGTGGTTGCAGTGCTGGTCTGAACCAGCTGACTTTTGGTGGGAGATATGCACTTTGCACTAATTGGTGCCAACTTCGCCCTCAAAATCGCGGTCCGCTACGGACCACCAATACACATATATTCGCACCAATTGGTGCTAATTACGCTGGATTTGCTATGATACACTCGGAATCTGATTGATCAGACCCTTCTTCCTCTTTCTCACACGTTCTCGCATTATGCCCTTCCTTACCGCAGTTGCTACAACGTCGTTTGCTCGGTCCGCCGCGGACCGCCTCCTCAGCATTATCAGCTATTTTAGCAGCTGGCCGCTTCCCTTTTTGTTTTTCCTCTATTATTGCTTGAGAATCCTTAATACTAAGTGCCCTTCAAGCTGTACTCGAGTCCGTTTAGCTCTCCGGCGTTTAGCGAGTACTATATTTGCCTTCTTAAGAGTGCGGACCCGATTTTTCAAAAGGATAAGCTTGTTCGCTATTACTTGTACACCTTTTGCCATCTGGTTAATAGCCTTTATAATTATTGTAGGGGAGCTACCCTGATGGGCGGAGATCCTGCTTTTGATAAAAGTTGATTGCTTAATAGTTTGTTAAGCATTAGAGGGTATTTGAGACTCCTATTGCTGGGGAGAAACAGGGATAGATAGTATTGGAGTTTGAAGGCGGATATTGAGCTTAGAAATAACAGAATCCGGGTTCCAAGGCACTATCCCAGCTCCTCTAAATACAGCCTTGATATTATCCTCTGTAAGGTCTTGTTGTGGGCTGCCTTGAACGCGACGAAGAACCCGCTCTTGGTGATGTGGTTGATAGAAGCCTGGACGAAGTTGCTGATTTCCTTGCTATATGCGTACTTTAGGGGCCGAAATAACGCAACATGTAGTTTCTGGATCAGATGAGAAGAGTACGGGGGTATACTAACAAAGATAATCTTGTTCTCCTTATAGTATTAGTTGAATTCGGCTGATATATGGCTCTTATAGCTATCAAGTATCAACATCCGGCAATTCGCCTCTCTTTTGGGTTTCATATGCTTATTGAAGTGCCGGATCCATTCTAAGCTAGTTTTATTATCTATCTACCCACTTAGAGTAGGCTTAGTGACCCAGGAGGGGGGAAAACCCGACTCTATGGTCCAGTTTATAAGATGATATACGGCCTGAATGATAATGAATGGCGGGATATACCAGCTGTTTGTATTCATATATTTAATAATTGTTGCTCATTTCCAGTTGCTAGGCTGAATAGATTCAGCTTTTCTATACTTATCAGCGTGTGTAACAACCATTGATGCAGTGATCATGCTTATTATAAAGCCGGTCTCATCGAAATTATAAAGGTTTTCGTTAATAATCCGGTACTTAGCTATCATGTCGCGGAGGAGCCTGAACCAGTTCCTAATAATTTCGGGATCTTCGTAGAGGGCCCTCTGATAATCATAAGGACGATTAAACTTAGTTTTCAGGCTGAGTTGCATGTCCACCAAGCGTGAAGCCCAGTGCTTGCCTACAGGCTTGCTATCTCTCGATGCTAGCAGGAGGTTCGCCATATCTTCCACACCAGAAAGTCGTAAAGGAAATCCTCGGACATCTTGATCAATAATGTATCGCATAAGCGTTTGCTCTTCGAATGCGTCAAGTTTATGGGTGATCACGCGTGATTCTTCGCGAGAGCGTTATTGATTCATCCTGCGGCGCAGTGTAGTTCGAGGAACGTGAAAGATCTTAGCAGCTTCAGTTACACTTATAGCTTTCGCGTCGCGGTTTTTTTTTTTTTTTTTTGGATTTCTGAATAGCCTGAATAGCTAGGAGTATTTTTACCTCTTGTGATGTAGGATATATGTCTTTTTTATTGATTTCTGGCGTGTTGAATATTTAAATAGGGTCGTTAGTGCGAAATTGATGCGAAAATCAGAGACGCGACTGGCACTAAAAAAAGGTGGTCCCACCAGAACCTTAATGATTGTTAGCTCCCCTGCACCCACCCCAACTGCTCAAAATTAATAAGACTAATTAGAAATAAACAATTCAAATCAATTAGCACTAATTGGTGCTAATTTTCATTAACTATATGGCTCTGGGGAGATGCTGGGGTTGGCTGAATTTAACGAATTAGCTGAAAACTGGCCATTCACTGATCCTGGCCACTCGCTGGTAGACCACGTTATATATATTATATTTATTAAATCCTCTTCAAATGAATAAATAAATTAATCATTTTTAAATATATATTTTGTATTTTTCTTTGTATAGTATCTATTAAAAAAGCCTTGTATAAAACGTGTAATACTTCAAAATACTAAAAAATATAGAAAATATAATGTATCTTTTATGTCACGATAGCAGGCAGGTAGTCGGCAGGTGGACGTTGAGCAGGCGGTACGGGAGTTGTTCTAGTTCTATTGTCACGACAGTAGGCAGGTAGTCGGCGGGTGGACGTTGAGCAGGCGGCACAGAAGTCCTTATAGTCCTATTTGCTACGGGCAGGCTCTATTCTCAGTAGGCACAGGCTCTGTTAACAAGACGTAGCTCGAAGAGCTACGAAACAGGATTCAGGATAGGTTCCAAAGTTTTGTCAGAGCTAGCAGCTCACGTGATCAGACCGAACCCACTGGGTTGCGCGCCCTAGGGGCTCAGTCCACCCAGGGCCGTGACAATATCTTTAATTATAATATTAATAATTTTAATATATTAAGCTTTATTATAAGTATTTATTTATCCAGAATTATGATTATGTATTTACATTAGTAGAAATGGAAAACTGTTAGAACATCACTGGGCATGGACCGTACGCTACTCACGGCTTGGTCAGATGACTAAGCCAGCCCCTGGGCGGTAGGCATGCTTATCGTGCCCATCGCACCTCAAGGGCTCCGTTTCCTGTTAGTTAGAACACAAGTAATCAGCACCGAATCCAACACATCGTTTACGCGGTACCAGTACGTACGTACAGAAAGCCCATTCAACAAAAAAGAATATAGCTTGGGAATTATTAATAGGTAATAGGTATTAAATTCATTAGCAAAAATAGGTAATATAAACCGCTGTTTCTAACTATAATGTATTGACCACACCAAGCCCTTGTAGAGTTTAGTAGGCAACCTGCAGGGTTTATGTTAGCAGGGCGGCGTAGAGGTGATACTTGACTTTTTGTAATACGAAGACACTGTTCTTCTTCCTTGAACGGTAATGATTACTAGCTGTAAGGCTATCCAGTTGTGAGACTGAATACTTAGATCGACGACTGAAGAGTCTGTTCTATGAAAGCTATCTACTGTGGTGATGACCATGTCCTTATATGTTCCGACTCTTCATCCGTCCTTGATGATGGACTGTATGGACCGCTCGTTGATTTGTGCCGTCCACCCCTGTAGTCGACTGGACCGCTCGTCGGTCCTGGCGGTCCACCCTGGTCAATGGGTCCCTGGCCCTAACCCTGACCTCTGGCATACTTTGCTGATTTCGCCAGCAAGTGCCTGCGGAGTTGCATCGTGGCATCTGATTCTGTCTGCCTGGGCTATCAAAATGGGTCCCTTGGGTGCCAACAAGTTGGTTCATAACACGGAGAGCTAAAGCAATTCATATATAAAATAGAGGAGCACTTTATATTAAAAATACTCTGGAAATAATTAATTAATAGGAAAAAGGAAAGCGGCTAGCGGGTAAAATAAGTGGTAGCGATGATAAGGTAGTCCGCAGTGGATTAAGTAAACATTATTATAGCAATTATGGCGAGAATGGGCATAAATGCGCGAATATATAAAAAAAATATAAAATTATTTGCAAATTCTAGTTCTGATTAAATTTAATATATTCTTTTATTATAATGTTATAATTAAAGTTCCAGTGGTATTAGTACTAAAAGGTGGCCCGCTTGGTAGGATGACCCTGTTATGAACCAACACGTTGGCACCCATGGGACCCGTTCGAGGGACCCAGATAACCCGGAACAAATGCTACAGCGCAGGCAAACCAGCACTAGGGTACGGAGTCACGAGACATGCAGACATCATGGTTAGGGTCAAGAGACCCACCGACCAGGGTGGACCGACAGGACCGTCGTCGGTCCCATCGACACCAGACTGGACCGCAGCTATCGTGGGCGGTCCAGACGGTCCAACCACCAGGGCGGATGAAGAGTCGGCACATATAAGGACATGGTCATCACCACAGTAGATAACTTTCATAGAACGGACTCTTTAGTCGTCAATCTAAGTATTCATTCAGTCTTACAACTGGATAGCCTCACAGCTTCTGATCATACCCTCTTCGTGAACAGTGTCTTCGTATACTGCAACTCAGTCAAGTATCACCTCTGCGCCGCTCTGCTAACATAAACCCTACAGGTTACCTACTGAACCCCATAAAGGCTTGGTGTGATCAATACATAGGATTTTTGCATTTGTGTAATCAGCCATTTTCTTGGTTGGCTTGAGGCAATGAGACTCTCAATTGTTAGATTATACGTCATTACCGATGTTGTAGAGATAAATGGATGGGTCTTGATGTAACTTGATTGTTGTGTCTTATCTATGTTCGGCTGACCCCCTCTGGTAGTTGGGTCTTTTCTACTGACGCTAGTGTTGATGCCTGAGGCACCATTTTATGGGTGCGCCCCTGGGGGCGGTCCGCAATCGACCAATAATCTGAGAGGCATAATTATGCTGTCTTGCTGGGGCCAAAATTGGCTCGTGTGTTTATCTTTGATCCGAAGTTAAGCCGGTTTAAAAGTTAGGCAGACAACACTGCCTGACCCCGCTCATAGAGTCAGGCAAAGCACCATTTAACCCGCTACAATACACCTGCCCTTAAAGCTTGCATAGCTGTAAGCTCCATTCTACTCGAACATGCCTTTAAGGATCCTCTCAGATACAATGGTGGGACTTTTTCAGCTTCCTAACGAGGTGCTGGCTATCATATTTGGCGGGCTAGACGCCCAAGGCTTCTCCGCCCTCCGGTTGACGTCAAAGTATGCAAAATTGGCTTCGTTGCCAGCTTTCATCAGACGGTACTTCCGGACCCGCTACATAATGTTCTCAAGGCTCAGCCTCGAAAACCACGCGTAGATTGCGCGACATCCAGACTTTGGCCCTGCTGTGAGAACACTAGAACTCTGTACAGATCATTTCGTGGAGTTCCCAGATCCAGACTTTCATATGGCACGGCATGAAGGCGACATATTACTGGCCATACAAGAAGGTCGATGCCCTCCCGCAGTTTCAGTGGGCAGCACAGATGATGCACACTCATCTGGCGAGGAGGAGGACCTAAGCTCTGGAGAGGAAGCTCCGAAGACCGATGAAGGGAGTCTCTCATCTCGGAATGTAGATGAGGCGTCTTGGGATAAGGTGGCTTATGAGTCACTGTGGAAAGAGCAGGAACACATAATCGTGTCCGGCCTTGCACAGGCCTACATCGGCCCTGGGGTGCACTAGCGCATAGCCAACAAACAGGTTTAGCGCCAACAAATGCCCTAGACGGATATGAGGAGGGTTTGTTTCTGAGCCATATCCTTCGCATCACCCTTACAGCCATCGCTACGAGTGGTGTCGCTCTTGGCAGCCTCGCCATCACAACGGGTCTCTCTCGGGAGGCGATCAAGCCAGACATTCTCAGACCCTCGGAGTCACATTTCCAATACTACAAGAACCTCCCTCCAAGCCTCACGGAGCTCACACTAATTGTATCCGCCGAGGCAAAGTGGGGCAATGAGGACCGCTGGGCAGACGACTTATCGGCATTTATCGGTGTGTTTCGACAACTCACCGACCTGGATCTGGTCATCCAACCCGTCGGCATCGGCCCACAAGCTTACCGGTTCAAGCAGCTCGCACCGAAGCTTCAACTACCGAATTTACAAGGCCTAGGGCTCTATATGGCATCTTGTAATATACAGGACATTGGGGTTTTTATCATGAGACATAAAGCAACACTCCAAAGCGTTACTTTGGCCCGAGTAGGAGTTTCGGGTGGAATCGGCCACTGGAGATCTTTGTTCGCTCTAATTCGTGATCATCTCCCAAGGCTTAGTTTATTTATAAAATATGCACTGCAGGGGGGCTTGCCCTATTGTGCCGAGCGGAACACGAAAATGGAGAGGAATTTGAAGATTGTTTTGATGTTGGGGGCAGTCACGAAGCCTGGACAACGGCAATCCAGGCGATTAAAACGAGATAGATACATTGCAAAGACGGGATAGGTATGGGACGAACGACGGGAGGGTAGAAAGGGGACCGAAGCCGTTTCTGGACTAGTCCCAGGCAGACTACCAGCCTTACCTTACTAGACCCTAACCTTCCACACCCAGGGTGGTCCGCGGCAGACCGCGAGTAAGAAGCCAGGGCTGTTATAGGTGCTTGTGGTTAGGGTTAACTCTCGCGTCTGTACCCGTCGGTTTAGGTTCGCCAAAACAACCCAAACCAACATCATCTTTTCTCCAAACTATTCAACATATCCCGTACAAGATGTATGATATTCCTTTATTAATTTAAATTACAAGATGGCCACCCAAGTATCGTCACACGCTATACCAATTAATAATAAAAGGTTGACTCAGTCAGAACAGGACGAGCTTATCCAATACGATCCGGGACGTGTTCACGCATGGTATGACATGATACGCAATCTACGTGAGACGTACACCATTCATGATTCCGACCTTTATAACGTCGGTAACACGAGCTTCATAATGGGTCCACTCACCATTAGAATGTGATTACACGTACCAGCCGAGAAGAACGGTTGACAGCACTCAGACGTCAAGACAAAGAGGTGGCATCAGCGATTGAATGTATCAGTGCAGACGGTTGGTCTGTGCCGCCACTATTAGTTGTCAAGGCTAAAGCGCCCCTGGCCAGCTGGTATACCGAAGGGGGCCTCCCTAACGACTGGGTTATTAAGACTACGGAACATGGGTGGCCGGATAATGACACTGGCCTGGATTGGATCGACCATTTCCACAACAACACCGCAGCGCGCACGAAGGGGCCCTACTGCATGTTGATTTTGGATGGGCACAAACGCTACCCCACGGCTGATTTCGAGAGATATTGCAGGGCTCACAACATTATAACCGTCTGCTTACCCTATAACTCCTCTCATCTACTTCAGCCACTTGATGTTGGGTGTCTTGGTCCGCTTGGATACGCTTATGGCCAAGAAATCAGGTCCCTCAGGAGATTGCGCATAACCGGCGTTGACAAACTGAAATTTTTCCACACATTCTACACCGCCCATAAGAATACCTTCACGCCTAAAACTATACTGGCAGGATTCAAGCGGGCAGGGCTAGTTCCTTTCTCCCCGGAACAAGTACTCTACCAGATTATCGGAGTACGGAACCTCTCACGGGAACCAACGCCACCTGCTTCACCCAAATATCGGGTTCCTCAAGCACCACAAAACTCAACAGGGGTCATATTACAACCAGCCTCGCTATACGAGGAAGTTCTAGCTAGAGTAGATCAAGCATCCCCTAGCCTTCAGCAAGGCAAGACAAGACAAGTACGGAAAAGCGGATCACGCATTATGCATAAAGCCACGGGGACGATTAGCATAGGACATGATGGAAAGAGGCCAACTGGTAGAATGAGTGGTGGCGTCGAGGATTCGGTCCGCGGCGGACCGAGTAAACGACGTTGTGGCAACCGTGGCGAGACTGGGCAGAATGCGCAGACTTGTGGGAAGGATATATAATCGTCTGCAGATCCCGATTCCGATTGAATTCAATTGATTTTTTTTGTAGCGCTGTAATCCTGGTTATTGTGGTATTAGTACTGAAAATTGGCCCGCTTGTTTGTTCTTGGTGTCAGGTATAATTTCAATTGAGGTTGATTGTTGAAAGTAGTATGTAAGGAAGCAAGCCAGCAGTGCCTGAATGGTATAGCTACGTGAGTCTTCTCCTCCCCCGCAAACTTCCCTGTTTCGACTGCTTTACAGGTGTAGGCCCATCGCTGCCCTCACCAAAACTGTCGTTATCCGCCTCCCGCTTCTTGCCATCAGAGCTAATCTCCATAGTGTCATCGGTGTCAGGCGTGGGCGCCTCATCAGCCCGACCCAGGGAGGAGGCACGGGGGCGGCCTCGACGGCGAGACAGGGTCGTTGGCATCCGCGGGCTGTTGCACATACGGAGAGACCACGAGCGTATGAACCGATACAGCCCAGCCCTGGCTGTAGCAATGCGCCACAATACCGACACGACGTTCCTGCCGACCAACTCAGCCGGGTTACCCATGGTATACTACGCCACAAACTACTCGACAAAGCTGGACACACCACTCTGGAAGAGAGCAGCGCTGGTGAGGACCGTGATGGAGGCGACAGGCGAGCACGAGGGCCAGCAAGAGCCACAGGTCGAGACCCTTTCGGAACAGACCGCACAAAAGAACAACAAAGCCCGCCAGTTCCTAAACCGTGCGGCAAACCAGATATTCACAAGCCGGGAGGTCTCGGCGGTCGACGTACGCAGCAACCTGCTCGGCTATAAAAATAGCTATAGCAGCCAGCGGTCGTGGTCACAAGTCGACCTGAACACACTGTACTGGGCAGTATTTCGCCGGTGGAACCGCCTGCGGGACGCGGCAGGGCCGGACATCCAGCTCCGGGCGGCACCGGAGGTAGTCGGCATCAGCCTTAATGGCTTCACCCTCCCAGCCCTTGAGGCCTATGCCCACCGTGGGGCCCTCTTGCAGGAACTTTGTTTCTACGAATATCTCTCTATGGTTGCCATACGGAGGATACGCGCGAGGACCAAGGTACAGGCGGCAAGATGCAACCCCTTTGAGCCGACAATGCCCGGCAGCGAAAGTTGGACGCGAGAGGTCCTCACGGACGAGAACGAGGCCGTGCCAGTCTTCACCGGCCACCTCGATTACGACGTGCAAGGAACAGAACAAGGTCTCCATATGAGGTTTTTCACACAAGAGGAAGACCCATCAATGATGGTTGCTAACCAGGACCAGATCGGTGGTCGTGCTGTTTGCTCTGTTCATACCATGGGAGGACTTTATAAACGATGAGGCCGTTAATATTGCACGGCTATGGGATCGCCTCAGTGCACAAATGCCAGGGCGGGTTGTAGATGTTGTTAATGTTAGAAGGCACGGTCTGGCTCTGGAATGACTAAGCAGTTTAGCACTACAACTACCAGCTCCTTCTGAGCGCCGTTGAGGAACTCGTTTCTTCCTCAACAACAACAATAAAACAAGATTTGCTTCATCATAAACTTCATCAGTTAATAACATCCAACTACTCCACAAGAGCGCGGAAGATGCAAAAAAGATGCGAAACTTTGGGCAAGCCGGAGCGAGGGCGATGGGGGGGGGGTGTTGAGTATGATGGTGCTGAGGATGCTCTCGACCCCGGTATAGCATGGCGACCAGACAGCACTGACCTCCGTGATACCTTCCACGACGCAGTAGCTAGCCTCCGCGACGGACGCGGTGTTACCAAGGACGCACCAACCCTGCACTCCTTGCTGGAAGAACTCAGCCAGAGCGATGCCAGCGATGGAATTGAGGAGGACCAGGCTCTGATGCCAGACGCTATCCAGTATGGGCATATCATAATGGCCAAGCGGGACGTCAAGATGGCTAAGGCAGCACAAGATCGCATGCACAAGGAGAGGATGCGAGCGATCGAGGGCGATGACGATGAGGAGCAGGTGCCGGTCCACCCCGCTGTCGAAACAGGTTTTGAGGACGGCAACGCCGATACCGTATACCTCCCACAGCAACCAACAACACGCGGGCTGCCGTACGCGGAGCTTCGACTAGCACCAAGCGACAGCTTCTCAAGGGTGGCGCAAATCGTAGACAGCGCTCGGGCTCATCTGTGATGCCCTCGACGTAGATACTAACGACGCGAACCGGCAGCACCTTCAGTATATCGGAGGAGATGGTGGGACGGGCAAGTCGTGGCTGATCGACACACTCAGGGAAGTGTTTGCTGCCAAGGGGGCAAACAGCCAACTCGTCGTTACAGCAACATCAGGAGCGGCCGCTGCATGCATCAAGGGGACGACGATCCACTCCGCCGTTGGCCTTGCATTCCGAGATGTTGACGGAACAACTGTCGAGCCCATGACAGGTACCATCGCGGAGAGGGCCAAACAACGGTGGCGGAGGCGCACCGTGCTGGTCGTTGACGAGGTTAGCATGCTGGGCCTGGCCACGCTGGACGACATAGACCAGAGGCTGAGGGTGCTCCGGGGATTCCCTGAGATGCCATTTGGCGGGCTCCCAGTTGTCGTCTTCACGGGGGACTTCCTCCAGTTCGGGCCAGTCCTGTAGAAGAGCCTGCTCTGCGAGTTCCCGCGGGTCGCGGCGGCGGCTACCGGCGGGAAGCCGAACAGAAGAGCCACGTAGAGGCGGTGGAAGGAGATAGAGGCAAAGAAGCTCTGGTCACGCCTCACCAACTTGGTGATGCTCGAGGAGCAGAAGCGGGCGCAGGGAGACACTTGCCTGCTCGGCCTGCTCGAGCGCTTACGAGAGGGCAAGCAGACGGTCGAGGATGCTGCAAGGCTCCTGTCGCGATACGACCCCGACACATGGTTCGACTTCTCCAACGGCAGGCGGGCAATCATACCGGTCAACCGACACAGGTGGGACCTAACACTCCACGCCGCAGTCGCCTACAGCGAGGAGACAGGGCGCCATCTATCGCTATACTTGTCGGGGCACAAACGGGAATCAAGGGTCCCCAACACACACGAGAGGACGGCGGCGATGCTGCTGGGTGACGAGGGTCAGCTCACCGTGCCCGGGATGTTCCGTACATCGAGCCAATGCCCGTCATCGTAAACGCGAACAAATATACGGGACTGAAGGTCGTCCACGGCGCCGAGTTCACCGCAGCGTGGATCCTCCACCCGCCAGGGCTCGAGGGGATCGTAATAAGCTTGACAGGCTTACCATCTTCTTTGGCCCACCCAGCAGCATCCTCCTCCAGTCCCCCACGACCGAGGGCATCACCGTGCCCGGCCTCCCCTCAAACTGAGTAATGCTCCCAGCAAGCAATGTTCGCCTGCCCAGCAAGCACGCCAAGTCGCTCTGCCCCGGCAGACAGGGCAACGGCTTTAAGCTCGGAGTTATTAGGAGAGGCCTGCCCTGCACACCCGGCCCCGCGATGACCGACTTCAAGGCGCAGGGCCGTACGCTCGGCAGGACACTTCTGGGGCTGTATGGAAGGACCCTCGGAAGGAGCACCGGGGAGGTGGAGAAGTGCGACGCGGTGAGTATGTATGTGCAGTTGTCACGGGTGCGGAGGTTCGAGGATATCACGCTGATCCAGCCCCTGGATGTCGCGCAGTTTGTCGACGTATCCATGCCCGAGGAGCTGGTCAATGGCATACGGCGGCTCCGGGAGCTCGCCAGGGAGACCACGAGGCGGTACGAAGAGGCACACGGCGACCAGTGTGGCTAGTCCAGCTGCATCCTGGGTTGCGACCCAATAGCAGTAGCCGAAATGACCAAGGCATATGTTGGAAGCCTCACCAGGCCTCGCCAGGTCGGTCCGCGGCGGACCGCCCTGTTCTTGAGGCAAGACCACGTATCGTGGGGGCACAGGGGTGGTAAATAAGGGAGGCAGGAGCTCAGGTGCTCTGCACATCTCTGTCCACATCCTCATCCTCATCATCGTCCACATCTTCATCACCACCCCCATTTTCACCACCGTCCAGGACCTCATCTCCATCAGTACCATGGCCATCCTCACCAGCACAGGCCCTGGCAGCAGCAGAACTAGCAGCTGGTACCGAGGCAGCACTGGCGTTACGCGGCTCGAGGGTACGGTGTAGTGACATGATGAGCAATAGCTTCGACATCTCTCTACCCGCCTGTTGATACTCCTCCATTATATTCACCATGGTGGCGATAAGGGTAGAAGTACGCGGAGAGGCCTCCTCATACTTGGCAGCCAATTCAGAAGCTTACATCCTCGCGTAGGCAGAAGAGCGCGTAATGATACCCGGCTTCGCATATGAGTCAAGCACCGCCTCCCACCTCTCAAACATAGGCCACCGGCCCTCAAGCGTGCCCGCGGGATGCGGGAGGGAGGTGAGCGGGACATACCGTCGGTCCGTATGCAACCCCAACAGGCGGATAGTGTCATCCCCCATTTAAATAGATATCACTACTTCAACACAGTCGTAAGTTGAGGTCCTAGGTCAAGATCTCAGTTCTAAGCAAGAATGAATAGTATATGTAGCCCGACCGACATATGAGAGCCTGAGCTCTCCATTTGAGGTTAACATGAAAGACGATACTTTCACGCCGCCAATAGATCCATATTTTGGCCCTGCATGTTAGCCCGCTAGACTCTGATGTATGCTCTTACAATGAGACCCCCGATTATTTAGCACCAGCAAATCACTTTGCTGGAAAGTAGCGTGTGAAGGGAGTTTGGCGTCCCAGGAATCTAAAACCAAGACACGAGCAGCGAAACTGCCCTTGGTAATGATGGTATCTAAAAGTCAATTCTTGCAATAATGCTGCATTACTCCAAGAATAGACTTAGAAGGGTTAGGGTCTCACAATGGGTGCACCTCAACCTCTACGCCCACTTGAGCTTCCACCCAATCTGTCCTCTTGATGGCTTAACAGAGAACCGCGATATTTCTATCTCTCCACTGTTACCTCTTGCAGCAACGGTGAAGGAGGAACTCAAGGATCAATCGCTCTAAATCCAAGGCAAAAGGTTGTCCCGCCCACCATGGCAGGGGATGACGGCGAGGCAAAGGTGGTACGGGGCGCCTCGCTCCTGATCCTGCTGCAGGTCTTCTCGCGCGCCGTCACCTTCGTCGCCAACCAGCTCCTCCTGCGCTTCATGACGGCCTCCCTCCTCGGCGTCGCCACCCAGCTCGAGGTATACTACCTTTCCGTCCTCTTCTTCGCGCGTGAGAGCCTGCGCGTCGCCATCCAGCGGCAGGGGCCCCTGACATCTGATTCGCCATCTCCCCTGGGGGGCAAAAACTCAACCCTCAAGCAGGCCGATGGTGACAAGCCGAATGCTCGGGCTGCCCAGGAGACCCAGGCCGTCGTCAACCTGGGGCACGTCGCCATCGCTCTGGGCCTCGGCGTTGCCGCGCTGCTGGGCTGGCTGTACCTGAGGTCGATCTCGGCCGTCACGCTCTTCGTCACGCCGTACCTGGTCCCCTCGGTCTACATCTACGCCCTCGCCTCGGTCCTGGAGCTTCTGTCGGAGCCGGCGTTCGTGGTGATGCAGGTGCGGCTGCAGTTCGGCGCGCGGGCCTCAGCCGAGGGCGTCGCCACGTTCGCCAAGTGCGTCGTGACCCTCGCCGCGGCGGTCTGGGCGTCCCGGAGCGGCGCCGAGCTGGGCGTGCTGCCGTTCGCTCTGGGGCAGGTCGCCTACGGTTTTGGGCAGCTCGTCACGTACACGCTTTACGGGGCGGGGCTCGCGAGGAAGGAGGGGTTTTCTCTGTTTCCGAGGCGGCTGGGCCGGGGGAGGGAGCACGTCATGTCGTATTTCTACCAGCCGACCCTCAAGCTCGCGTCGTCCATGATGGTCCAGAGCTTCGTCAAGCACGTCCTGACCCAAGGCGACACCTTCCTCGTCAGCGCTCTATCTACTCCCACCGCGCAGGGTGTCTATGCGCTGGCGAACAACTACGGCGGCCTCGCGGCGCGGCTGGTCTTCCAGCCCGTGGAGGAGAGCAGCCGGAACTACTACAGCCGGCTATTGTCAAGCGACAGCGAGACCGTGTCACCAACCCCGTCCACGGAGAAAGAGACGACAAAACAGGACAACGAAGACAGCGCCCAGGCTGGCCCGCGGCCGTCCAAAGAAGCACTAGCACAGGCCTCGGAGAACCTCACCAGCCTCCTCCGCTTCTACACCCTCGCCTCGGTGCCCCTCCTGGCCCTCGGCCCCACCGCCGCGCCCCTCGCCCTCTCGCTCGTCGCCGGCCCGCAGTGGACGGCCTCGGGCGCGGGCGAGGCCCTCGCCGCGTACGTCTACTACATCCCGCTGCTGGCCATCAACGGCCTCGCCGAGGGCTTCGTCGCCTCTGTCGCCACCGAGGCGCAGGTGCACCTGCAGTCGGCGTGGATGACGGCCTTCTCGGTGCTCTTCGGCGTGAGCGGCTACGTCTTCCTGAGCGTCCTCGGCTGGGGTGCAGTCGGCCTCGTCTGGGCCAACGGCATCAACATGGCCGGGCGCATCGCCTGGGCGCTGTGGTTCATCAGGCGGTACTTTGCCCAGAGGGGCGCGCGCTGGGAGCTGATGGACCTCTTGCCCAGCCCGTTGTCTGTCCTGGCCGCCGCAGTTGCGAGCCAGGTCGTAAGGAGGGTCGTGGATTCTGGGAGCGCCGGCGCGGGGATAAAGGCTGTCCTCGGGGAACTGATCAAGGTCGCGGGAACCGCGGTGCCGTTTGTTGGCGTGTTGTAAGTTCTAAAAACCTGACCAATTTTTGTTTTGATTATCCGCTGTCTAAATATCTTGTGTGTTTTCTGCGTTACTGATACCTGTCCCGCAGAGCATTCGCCGAGCGCCGGTTCCTCATGCAGTGTTACCAAGCTGTCCGGGGTAGCAGACCCCAGGCTCCAAAACCACAATAGAGAAATACAGGATAGCAGTCCGTCGTGTTTCAACAGCTTGCAGCGTCTACGCGAATGAGACACCCTAAAGTCTACGGGCCAGCATCTAAAATCGCCCGACCCACCCCGCTCTACTCAAAAGTGATCTTGGTCGCCTTCTTGCTCATGTCCACGTCCTTGAAGAAGGCACCGTATGCGTCGTGCTGCTTCTTCTTGACGGTGGTGCCGAACTTCATAAGCTCTTCCGGCACGGGCTGCCCAGCTGCCTTCAGCACGTTGATTAGGGAGCCGGAGTGTGCCTTGTCGTGCTCAGTGAAGAGTGTAATGGCCTTGCCCACCTTGCCTGCGCGTCCAGTTCGGCCGATACGGTGAACGTAGTCCTCGATGGTCAAGGGAAACTGAGAAAGAACATTAGTCACTCGCAATTCGAAATCGGTGCAAGACTTGGGTAGGACTCACCGTCAGATTGACCACCAGCTTCACCTCGGGGATATCAAGACCTCTCGCGGCAACATCCGTGGCCAGCATGATCGTCGTTGTCCCCGCCTTGAACGCCTCAAGACTCCTTGTGCGCTGCTCCTGCCTCAGGTCGCCGTGGATGGCACACACGCTAAGGCCACGACTCGTCAAGAACTGCTCCACGCGCGTCGTCTCCTTCTTGTACAGGCAGAACACAAGGACACGGTCAGTGTGCGCCTTGCCCCTCTGTGCATCCTTGAGGATCTCCAGCAGCCGCCTCTCCTTGCCCCTCGGGTCCACGACCTCTACCGTCTGGGCGATCCGGCTGTTGGCTTGCAGCTCAATTGTCCCGTTTCCATTTCCGTCGCCTGTCTCGCCACCGGGCTTGTTCTTGTTGATGATCACCTTGACAGGATCGACCATGAACGTCTCAGCCAATCCCCTGACCTCAGAGGGCCACGTCGCCGTGAACATGAGTGTTTGCCTCTTCTCCTTGGCGGGGCAACAGCCGATAATCTGCTTGATGTCCTCCTCAAAACCCTTGTCCAGCATACGGTCGGCCTCGTCGAGGACGACGAACGCGGCCTCGGAAAGCGATATGACGCCATCGGACAAGAAATCCTTCAGCCGACCCGGGGTGGCGACGATGATGTCGGCGCCCTTGCGGAGCAGGTTGCGCTGGTCGTCCTTGCTCGCACCACCGTAGATGCACACCGCCTTCAGGCCGACCAGAGACGCCAGCGTGCTGGTCGACTCGTGCGTCTGCATCGCCAGCTCGCGAGTCGGGGATACTATCACGGCGCGCGTAGGGGCGATCCTCCTGTTGGTTGGCTTTGGCAGGGACAGAAGGGCCTCGACACAGGGGAGCGAGAAGGCGTATGTCTTTCCTGAGCCAGTCTCGGCAATGCCGACGACGTCACGGCCTGACAGGGAGAAGGGCCATGAGGCGGCCTGGATGGGCGTTGGGGTCGTGAAGGTTCCGAAGGGGTTCTTGGACAGGAGGCGCGAGGTGGGGAGATGGGAGAATTTCAGAACAGGGCGAAGGGTCGTCGAAGGGTTCGTCTGGTCGTGAATGGTAATGTAGTTTTCCTCGAGGAAGGTCTTGACCTCGGACTCGGGGACAGCGCTGAGAGCCTCGGATTGCTGGTACTTGGACGGCGCGCCGTCGGCGACGGGCGGTTCTGCGGCGGCCTCGTCATCTGACTTCTCCTTCTTCCTGTCCTTCTTGTCCTTGGACTTCTTATCCTTCTTCTCCTTCTTGGCAGTGGGCTGATCCTCGGCAACGGCGTCGGTCGGGACATCGAAGTCTATGGCGTCGGTTACTTCGGTGTCGGCGCCATTCTGCTCCTCTGACTGCTCCTTGTCCTTGTTCTTCTTGTCCTTCTTCTCTCTCTTGTCCTTCTTTTCCTTCTTGTCCTTCTTTTCCTTCTTGTCCTTCTTGTCCTTCTTTTCCTTCTTGTCCTTCTTTTCCTTCTTCTTCTCGGACTTGTCCTTCTTGTCCTTCTTCTCCTTCACGGGCGCATCCTCGGTGGCAGTGGGGTCGTCGGTCTTGACCTTCTTGACCTTCTGGACAGCATCGACCTCGCCTTCGAGGCGATGCTTCTTGCCGCTTGACATGATTGGAATACACGGCGTGTGATGAATTACACGGTTGCGGGGGATTCGACAAGTGTCTGAAGTGCCTCCATGCAGTCCCAGGTAGGCTATCCGGGATGCTCAAAGGATCTCGAAATTTTCCTGGGTCCCCAACTTTTCTGCCGGGCCTGGCTTTGGCACCATCTCGGCTAGCATGCGCGAATGGAGAAGGCGGTGAGCCGCAATGGCCCAGAACCCTTGCATGCAAGAGACCCTTGGTTTTCGCTGTGGGGCGGATGGACGAAGCTTGCAACTCCATCGGGCGACTCCATTCTGCGACTCCATCCTGCGAACACCGCAGCTAGCTGCTCCGTCCTAGTCAAACCCGAACACTGGAATGCTTCCATGGATCTATATGGCCCCTTAGAGCTTTCTGAAAATTCCAACCGCGTCGCAATCGAACAACCGAGTCGTCACCAATGCACCTGATGCGACTTGACCTGAGGTTGAGAAATGCTTCATTGAGCCGGACCAGCCAACAAAACCACACATTTCTCCAGTCATCACGACTGTGCGATCGTTATCTTCTCTTTACGTTCTTCAACTCTCAGTCTACCCGAGAAATAATCTGCAATTCGCCTATAGATACTAATCAATATACATCATCTTTCTCACCTTTCCTTCGAATTAGGTTCATGCCCATGTGCTGGAGCTGAGCTAGGGTACTCCGAGAATGGTTGCCACACTGATGAACACACCACCCACCATAGTTCTGGCGCAACAGAAGCAGACGAAGTTATTCGTCAACGCAGACGGCTACTGCAACAGCCACTCACAGCGCCGTTGTTTCTCCTAAAAAGAGCCGCAGAAGAAGCTTTGGCGATGGCGATGGCTAGAAGCTTAGTTTGTTTTTCCAGGGACTGACTCGGGTACACTGGCCCCAAGGGGAATGGCGAATATGGCGTCAGTCAGAGTTTGCGGCCCATTACGAAATCCCCAGTGCACCCCTGAGTATGCATCGCAGGTTTTGCGGCAAATTCCCCGCGGCCGTGGCAATGGTGAGAGACATTCGGCCGGGGAGGGCGGTGGATGGGTGGACTCTCGAATCCATTTAAATCATATACAAGTCTCATGCCAGCCCGTGCGACATCGGTGGCTCTCAGCCTGTCCTTTATGGGTCGAGGTGAAGCATCTTGGTCCGGCCAAACCCACCATTGAAACTCTTCATCAGCCGCTTGGATATAGGCACCAATGGCCATCAACACTCCCACAGCCGTGTCAGACCCCTCGGGGAACGACATCGAGAAAGACGCCGTCCGCACGGATCCCGGCTTCATGTCCGACACGAAGCCCATAACTGAGCCCCAGCTCAACGTCGGCGGCCATGCCAACGTCCAGCGCCAGCTCAAGAGCGTCCACATCACCATGATTGGCTTCTGCTCAGGTATCGGGACGGGCCTGTTCATCGGCACGGGCGCCGCATACGCCAAGGCCGGACCCGCTGGGCTGCTCATCGCCTACTGCCTCGTCGGGTTCGTCCTGTACTGCGTGATGCAGAGCATCGCTGAGCTTGCGACCTTGATCCCCACCGCAGGCAGCTTCCCGCACTGGGCGACCCGCTTCGTGGACCCGAGTGTTGGCTTCAGCCTGGCTATTAGCTATGGGTATTGTTATACCATTGCCATTGCCAGTGAGGTCTCTGCTGCGGCGGTTATTGTGAGCTATTGGACACACATCACTCCCGCAGTGGTTATTACTGTCGGTTTGGTGTTGATCCTGATCATAAACCTGCTGAGTGTGAAGTTCTATGGCCACTCCGAAATCTTCAGTGGCATCATCAAGGTAAACTCAAAAGACTGAGAAAGCCCTCGAGCATAAATACTGACAGCCTCATAGGTATCATGTTTTCTTGGCCTGGTCCTTGTCGGTATTGTCATCACTGCGGGAGGTGGTCCCAGTGGCGAGCCCATCGGGTTCAAATATTGGCATGACCCAGGCGCTTTCACCGAGTACAACGGCATCACCGGATCGACAGGAAACTTCCTCGGTGTGTTGTCCGCACTCGTCAACGCCTCGTTCAGTTTCATCGGTGTCGAGACAGTCGTAATCGCTGCAGCCGAATCCAAGCACCCCCATAGGGATATCCCCAAGGCAGCCAAAAGAGTCACCTTCCGAATCGGGCTGTTCTATATCCTCGGCGCCCTGCTCATCGGGATTATCGTCGACCCAAGGAACACGGGCCTGGTCAGCGGCGAGGGCAACGCCAAGTCGAGCCCGTGGGTCATCGCTATCGAGCAGGCGGGGATCAAGGCCCTGCCGAGCATCGTCAACGCTTGTATCTTGGTATCGGCCTGGTCGGCTGGAAACTCGTACTGCTGGGTCGGCAGCCGCATCATCCTGGCCATGACGACGGACTACCAGCTCCCGCAGGTGTTCGGCAGGACGTGGAAGAACGGGGTCCCATGGCTCGCGGTCATCACAGCCTGGCTGTTCGGGCCTCTGGCGTACCTCAGCCTCGGCAGCGGCGGCCCAGCCCAGGCCTTCACCTGGCTGCTCAACCTCTCCACTGTGGCCGGGCTCATCGCGTGGTCCACGCTTTCTTTCTGCTACATTCGTTTCTACGCTGCCATGAAGGCGCAAGGGGTCTCGAGGGACTCGCTGCCGTGGGCTGCCCCGTTCCAGCCCTACGCGGCGTGGGTCGGGTTCTTGGGATCCGCACTTATCACACTAATTTCTGGGTTCCCGGTCTTTCTCAAGGGGAACTGGTCGACATCTGATTTTATAGCGAGTTATGTTGGCATTCCAATCTTCATTGTGCCAATCATTGGCTGGAAGCTGTGGCACAAGACGAAGGTATGTGCTTGTTGGTCCCGAATTTTCTTTACCATCCGATTCTAACTATATTTGCGATAGTTTCTCCGCGCCAGCGAGATCGATCTCTGGTCTGGCCGCCTTTACGACGAGAAACACGTCGGAGCCGTGGAGGAGAAGCCCAAGGGCATTGGGAGGCGTTTCTGGAACTGGCTTGTGTGATTTTGCCACACAGCTGGCGGCTTCAAGGGGCCTTGAAGATTCAACATCTTATATATGATACCCAACAACTCTAATACAAAGTTGTTACTAATAATTCAATAAGGGTCCCTTTCAGCTGTCTCATTCCTGTTGGGTGATAACTCAGCATCCCCCACCTACAATGTTTCGTCATCGTGGCAACCTTTATACTTGTAACACTTTTTTCCATCTCCCTTGACCATTGATGCAAGCTCTCCGAACTGTAAGGCAACTCTTTGGCGCCTGTGAAGTTTAGATACATTCATCCATTTATTGCTTGCATGGGAGGAGATACTACTAGTATGTGACAGAACCCAAGAGCATGATAGAGCCACATGCTCTGCCAGCTACCACGAGTATGCATCAACCTCTAGCTCGAACACCGTGGTGGTCTGTTTCCTCCCGGCAGCAACGACTGCCGCTCTAACATCGTCGCAAAGACCGCCCGGCCCAGACACGACAACACCAACCCTGCGCCACCCGCACTCGATCTCCAGCGCCAGCAACTCAGCAACACCGAGCCTGGCCCCAACAAGCACCTGCTTATCCTCCACCGCATCGAGGACCCCGCCCAGCTCGTCGACCAGGCACCTCGCCGACTCCCTGACGCTCCAGCACAGCTTGACGTTGCCGTGGGCGGCCGTCCACGGAACGAGGCTCGTGATCCCGATGCCGCCCGCTATCAGTAACAACCGGTCGCACTTGAGCACGGCCGGGGCAGAACCGATGGAATACGGCCCGTCGAGCAGCGTGAGCAACCCGTCCCGTGCCTGCAGGTACTTGGTCATGCCGGCCGCCTTTTTCACGTAGAACGTGATGCCCGTCGAACCCCTGTCGCCACCTGCCCGCCCCGCCGCAGGCCGCACGTGCGCCGCGACGCCGCGGCCCTTCTCGGCCTCAGAGCGCTCATCGGAGCTCACATTCCTAGAGCCACCACCGCCATCCTCCGACCCAGAGCTTCCCCCAGCAGGAGACTTGGCCCGCAGCAGCGCGGTGGGGACAACCGAGAACGGGTGGTTCTCCCATGGCCGCAGGGGCCGCAGCGTCGGGAAGAACGTGTACGCGTGCATGCCCGGGTACGCGCCCCAGCGGACGCCGGGGACGTCGACGCGGACGTAGTTACCGCCGCCACCGCCGTCGCCTAGCTCGGTCACGGTCGCGCGGCGGCTGGTGGCGTTCTTGAGGATGCGGGCGAGGCGGGCCAGGCGGTCAAAGGCCCACACGGCAAAGGCGGCGTATATCCACGTCTCGTAGCCCCAGGCCAGGTCGGGCATCCAGAGCTTGATGTGGTACCAGCAGCCGGCGAGGACGAAGACAGCCAGGATGATGTGCGAGATGAGGAAGAACTCGTCTGTCGGGTGTTCGAGGTTAGTGACTGGTAGCCTCAAGAAAGCAGGTAAATGAAACGTGTCGACGGTGGGCGCGAGAGGGGGAACAAAGCTTAAACAAAAGGCATCACGTACAGTACGACCGGCGCACATACAACCCACTCCCGATCACCAAGACCACCGCCGCCACCGTTGCAACCGCGCCCCAAACCCAGTAGTCCTCCGCCGCCTCGGCGGGGTAGTAAAGCGGCAGCGCCAGGAGCGTGTGCAGCAGCGCGAGCAGGGCGAACAGGCGCGCGGCCCAGCGGTGGAGCAGCAGGAAGGCCGAGTGCGACCAGCCCGTCGCCCAGAGGAGGACGTTGTTGCGCGACGAGAAGAGAAAAACAAGCGGGCTGACGGCGAGGGCGAAGACGCCCGTGCGGTAGAAGACGTAGGCGAGGACCTCGTCGCGCGCGTCGGGGTACCAGGCGTGCGGCTGCATGGAGGCGTAGTTGACGGCGCTGAGAATGACCACCAGGGTCGTGAGGAGGGCGATGTACAGCGCCTGGCCCACCGCCGGGGCGTTACCCAGGAGGTAAGGTAAGGGGCGGACCTGGTAGGTGCCTATGAGGCTTGGGTAGACCAGGTAGGGCCGCAGCTTGTCCTGGAGGCGGGAGGCGGAGGGGAGGTAGCCCAGCCAGGTGAGGACCAACGGTGTACCGAATCCGGTTACGAGGATGGCGATGCTGCGCGAATGGAGTATTAGCAGTTGTCAGGCTGACAAAAAGCTACATTCTCAATAGTACGTGTCTCACCCGTAGCTGTTCTCCACCACCGTCTCCCGCTGGACCGCGTACATGGCATTATACTGCGCCGTATACGCCGCCTCGTTCACAAGCGCGGTGGCGTTGATCGTCTCCCCATGAGCATCCTCACCGAGCTCCCTCACTGGGATCTCAGTGACGTTCGCGACCGCCTGCGCGAAGCTCCACATCGGCGACACCGCCGGGTCCTCGGTGCTCTGGGCCTCCCAGAACGCCTCGAGCAGCGACGCCGCGGGGGCCGGGTCGGCGGGCTCCGAGCCGGTGGCGCACCGCGTCTGCGCGCAGTGGGCGAGCGTGGTCAGCCAGGCGGCGTCGCCGGCGCGGCACTGCGGGCTCGTCATGGCGTTGCCGTGGCTGTGCGCGCCGCCGTGGGCCTCCTCGTCCGAGGAGCACGAGAGCATGTAGCCGGAGAGGCCGCGCAGGCAGGCCATGGCGCAGACGGGCTTGTAGGGCCAGATGCCGTAGCCGACGAGTTTCCCGAGGACGCTGCCGGTCAAGATGCTGAACAACAAGACAGTGTACAGTAGGGTCTTCATGTTGGAGGCTTGTGGTGTAAGGCAGCAGTGCAGGTATCACGGTCCGTAATGAGAAACATTTGTTTCGAGTCACATCGAAAGTGGGTTTATTGTCATCTCACGCCGGCGAGGAGCTCACGAAGATATATCCCAGGCCACGAGTTGCCTTTGACCGGGACGCAGTTCCCATGTGCATCTGTAGGATGAAGTCCAGAAACCCACAGCACGGTCTGATGCAAGAGCCATGTGAGCAAGTTTGTGGTGATGTGAGCAAGTTTCTACCAGTATAGTGGCACGAACTGCAGGCACGTCAAGTTCGGACCAATCGCCTTGCTGGAGACTGCATCCGAGTGCAGTTTAGAAAAAGTCTGGGCACGAGTCGCTCCCATAGGCTTATGAGCAGATAAAAGAGCCCGGGCGACTTGGTGTTTCTTGGCGGAGGTGTATCTAAGGTTGTGTTTCCCGCGTGGCGTATAACCCGATAGGCTATGTGATACAACCCCAAGACTCCTCAACACCTCCTAGCCGCCAGCCACATCAAGATGGCAAGTGTTGTTCCGTGCCGCTTCCATGTAGTCGGGATGTTTCATATCGGTGCTTCTTGGGGTCCTTAGGTCGAGATGTCGTCGTATCTCGGTCGCCTCAGGCCGTGCAGGTTCCCAGTCTCGTCAATCTTGAGCTCTGGGTAGTCCGGCTTCTGCATGCAGCCGCTCATCCGCCTGGGCCATTCTACCTCTCGGTCGAAGCCCCATCGGGACTCCGTCCGCTCAGGACCCGTCCAGCCCACCCTGGCAGCCTGTATCCGGCGCAGTAGGTCCTTCGTGCGGGTCTGGCTGACGTTGTTGAATATGGACATCTTTACACCTGCACCTTCCGCCATAGCTATAAGCTGCATCATGACCTCCTTGTTAAAACGAGTTTGGTCCGCGTGCGGCGGGTTGCCGTGCCGTATGAGCCACGGCACCGAGACGTCAACGCTGAGCTCCTTCAGCGCGGGGAACCTCCCCTGCTGTTTAGCCTCGAGCAGCCTGCGCAGGCCGACTGTGAGCTCCTCGTCCTCATCTCCGTGCGTCAGGTGCAACATCTCGAGCTGCTCAGGAAGCGAGTCCCTCAGCCTGTCGGGGTCCGTGTCGGCAACAAAGCCGAACAAATAAGTGCTGGCAATGCGGAACCGCCTCAACTTCGTAAAACCTGAGAAGCTGCCCATCGGGCGTGTGTAGTTGCCAGCGCCCCACTCGTCAAACTCGTAATCGTGGGGATAGTCGATCCAAACTTGTTCCAGGCTGTCTTTTTGCTGCTCCAGCGCTTCCCGCACCGATCGGTAGCTGATGAGAAAGATAGGTTCCGACTCGGATATGATCTCGCCGATGTCGTAGACAAACGTCTTTAGTGCTTTGGGGGCTGCCAGAATGCGCCGCAGCTCGAAGGGCGATATCCTGCATTGTCGCAACTCAAGATGGGTGATTTCCACGCTTTGTGGCTGCAATTCAGTGGCCGGCTTCAGCGTCTCCCTATTTCGCATCGCAAGTACCCTGTGCAGATAGACCGAGTCCAGCCCAGGCAGAGTGAAGAGGTCACGCCAAAGCTCAAGGTGCTTTTCCGGCCGCGAGGAACCAAAGCAAGCTCTTGTGACGTTGCTCAACATGTCCGAACCAACGGCGGACCTGATGAAGTAGTGCACGAACCGCAGGCAAAATGGCTCCAGCAGCTCGAGGTCCATACTCTCCAGCCTGGGGAGGCTGCGGATGAGAATGGCCAGGGTCAGCGCCTCGCGGAACGACCTGGACGACCGGGCGAGTTTGAGGGCGCCGTCGACATTCGTGGGCATGTCGGCCTCGGAAGCGTCATCCTCGTCATCGCTGCCGTCAGTCGTGTTCCAGTCGCTGTAGTCGGCGTCCGACCCCACCTCGAGGAACTCCTCCTCGAACTCCGTCTCGATCTCAAAGACCTGCTCATCCTCCTCGGCCCGGCCGGCCTCGCCATCGCGGTCCGTAGCAGCGCTGGGAGGGTCAAGAGAGACGAGCCCAACCTGCTGGGACAGGTGCCGGGCAACCTCCTCGATCTCGGGCGACAGCAGCGCGCCAGGCGCGTGGAGGGAGCTCCTGCTGTTCTCATGGACGCCCAGGTGCCGCACGCTCCTGCCCAGCTCGGGCCGGCGCACGAGGAGGGTCGTGATAATCTCGAGGTGGCACAGCTCGTCCTTCCAGGGCGTGCGCGAGAGCTCGATGGAGCGGTAGAGGTGGGGCAGGGCCACGCCGCAGAGCTGATGCGAGCACCGGACGAGCTTGGCGAGGGTGGACTGGCTGGGGATGAACTCGCAGATGCGGGACAGCAACTCGGGCGGTAGGTCAGAGATGGACGTCATGATGGCTTGCAGAGGCTCCGTCGTTGCCTCCCCGCCCGTGTTTCTTCAACAGAGGAAAGCGGTGCGGCTGTTTGTATGAAAGGGGCTCGGAGATCGGAGAGGAGTGAGTTTCCCGATACTGCGCGATTTGTTATGGTGGCTGGCCGTTTGATGATATGGCGGCGGGAGCGAAAAAATCTAGGCTGCTGAAAGGCGATTTCAGGTTCATTTATCACTCTTCAGCGCATAATGAGCGTACAATGCATTGACCGAAAATGCGCTAAGCCGCCCTCTTCATTCATTGTTCGTAGGGTTAAACCCTTGATCTGGGCTGTGCTAGGCTTCTGCCGAGAGTCTGGGACTGACCGGTCTTCTGAAGTCAAATCCCATGACGCAAGTCAGTAGTGAGCAAACCAACCTCTTCACTCGCTGAATATAGACTGACACCTGGAAGCTGACTGACTCGCACTTGACAGCAAAAACGCTCTGCAGTGTCACATGAAACATTCGATGCCTCTATGTGCTTTTTCAAATAGCTACCTCTGTGACCACTTTTTCAGAGGCCAGAGATTCTTCTGATCGTTCATTCTCAGCCACGCGAAGTATTGGGAACACCCATAAATCCTCAACGGCTGCTTGGATGTAGCTATCCAGGATGCTCTGGTGAGATATTTTGACTGTGCAGGTCGAGTGCAGATTATTGAGAAGAAACTTGGATCTGAGTGCCTGGACGCAAAATTTATTACACCGGCAATTGAGCTGAAGAGAGACGATCTGTGCCGCAGCACACTCGAGTGCATTCCACACCGTCAAAACCACGCTGATGAGGTTTCTAGCATGCCGGGGGATCTATCTACAATTTGAATCTGTCTTATTGTGTGCATGTTGCCAGTAAGCACGACATCTAAAACTTCGCCAGCTGAGCCTTTGCCCTCACGAACACATCCCTCTCAAGAACCCCGTTGATTATTTCCTCAAGCCTGACACACGCCCGCTCCATCCCCGCCTTCTTCTCAGCGAGGAACCCCTCAGACTCCCTGATGTGCCTAGGCGCCGACTGCACGATCCCGCGGTCCCAGTCCAGGCGCGCCTCGCTGAGCCACGCGACGGTCCTCGGCTCCGCGCCCCACCGCAGCGCGTTCTGGTACGTGTGCAGCAGGCCGATGGGGTTGTCCACAGGCTCGTCCGGGTGCGGGATGACGCGGCAGAGCTCGTTCTTAACTTTCTCGTCGTCGTACGCGGCCTCGGCGTGCGCGATGAAGGCGGCGCTGAACACCTGCTGGCAGCGGCGCACGGGCTGGAGGGTGATGCGGTTGCCGCCGAACACGGGCACGGGGTCCCACTTGTGCACGGCGTCGGAGGTGCAGTCGACGTAGAGCGTGTCCGGTACGGCTTTGTGTGATCCGTTTTCCAGCGTGACCTTGTCCGCGTCGAGGCGCACGACCCGCCCCTTCCGTATCACCGTCCCGATTTTCTTGAGCAGTTCGAACTCGGCGAGGGAGACCGTCGCACACTTCCACATAGTCGGCCACACACTTTTGTCCAGCCTCAGCAGGTCCCCGCACGCCTCGAGCCGCCGGAACAGGTCATCGAGCGAGGCGGCCGACATGATCGCCTCGTGGACCGCCGCGAGCCTCGCCGCGGTGTGTGGGAAGGCTTGGGGACCGGGCTGCATCCCGCTGCGCTCGAACAGCCACGAGTCTCGGGGCATGACCCACGAGATGTCCCTTGTGTCGATGCCGTTGGTGATAAGCCAGAGGCAGGCGTCGATCCCGGTCTTGCCGGCGCCGATCACGGTGTACCCGCCGTAGGGCCGTGAGATCCTCGGCAGGTCGTTGAGCGTGATGTGGCTGACGTCCTTGGCGATCTCGTAGGAGGGTGGCCTCATGGCCGGGACGTCCACCCTCATGAAAGTCGCGTCGACGATCCGGGTGCTAGGTGCGACGCGGATGACCTTATTTGTAAGGATCGACCGTATTTTCCCATCCTCTGTCCACTCGTGACTCGGATAATAAGTGACGCGGCCAGACGGGAGAAGAGTCTGGTGCATGACCTTGCTGTAGTAGGCGCACACCTCGTCCCCCGTCGCAAGCTCGACCATGCCCTTGTTCAGCCCGACCTCGTCGACCTTGCCGTCGCCGAGCGGCCGGGAGTTCACGCCGTAGAACTCAGACGGCTGGTGCAGGCGCACGAACGGGTACGCGAGTGTCCAGTGGCCGCCCGGGCGGGAGTAGCGGTCCACCACCGCCACGGTGGCTTTCGTGTCCGTGATGAGGGTATCGACGAACGCGAGCCCCATGGCGCCCGCGCCTATCACCAGGTAATCCGGTGAGATGGTTTCAGTCATGCCGGGCGATATGGTCGTCTGACGTGAGACGTGTATCTTGGAGCACTTGAGGGGCCACTGGCAGTCGATACGGACGAACAGGACTGATTTGTTTTAAATTTCCGATCGTGTTGTGGAGTCATGGCGAGTTCCGCGATGATCACAGGGCCTGGCCGCGCGTTTATTTATGCCAACCTTCTCCCATCAGAATTTAGCTCGCATGTTGTTGGGGACATGTTGGGGACGCGCGGCTGCATATTGGTCATCCTTTGGCTTACAGCCGAGGCCTTTTATCTGGAGAATTTCCCACGTTACTGCCAAGACGTCAGCAAAGCCCCATAGAATCTAGGCTGCCCGCGATCCTCGGGCGTGCAACTACTTGTCTCCGTCCATACCTATTCAACAAAATCTGGACCGTTATGACAAATACAGGATCCTCTGCGCCCTGGGGAACTTCATGCAGCGGCGCGGACTACTACGGCTTTCCCAGGCTTTCATCGCCAGTTTGCCCATTGCCTTCGTGGCATGTCAAAACACAGGCGGCACTCCCTTAACTGTATGGAAGGAGCAACGAATAAACGTCAAACGCAGTTCTTCACATGCCTTCGTAGGACGAGGTCATTGTTGTGGCTCGAATGCAGAAGCTGTCGAAGCATGTATCCACGCTGGTCCCATTGCAAAGAGGCCATAACAAAGACATTCAGAGGTTGTCAAATGGAGCCAACCTCTACTCACTGACCGACTCGCACTTGACGGCAAAAACAGTCTGCAGTACCACATGAAATGCACCAATCAAGCTCAATCAAGCAATGCAATGCAAAGGAACTTCTAGCTCTACCTATCTATATATCAACAAGACTTGAGCATGTGTCCAGTAAAACACTGCAGTATCCAACGTGGGGCCAAAAACAATGTATGTCACCGTACCAAGCACTGGCGTGGGAATGGAGCCAGCACTATTGCAACAGCAGACACGGCACGCTCGCGAGTGAGAGGCCAGTATCAATCTGATCTAGGGCGCAGGACCTTCCGACAATTGCCAACAGGGCATCAATTCCGCTGGCTTCTGCTGCCTCACTTGACTTGGGCACCCAATTCTTCGCTAGGAGGTAGGGTAAGAGAGTGACAAAAGGAAAAGACAAAGGAAATTTCTTTGTGTTTTTATGATTTTATAACGAGCATGTGAGATTCGGAGTAAAAGTAAAAGAGGAGAGAACAGAGTGACAATGTGCAAAGGCATATGACGGGGTGTGATGAATGCTCACCAACTTCCACACGCTCCACCATGCATATGCACCAACACCTGCTGGTCTCAAGTCCAGTACTGTTTCAAAACCATGGTTAGAGTGCGGAAGACCAAATAGGAATGCGGGAATCAATTACTCACCCTATGACTGGAAGTGTCCTACCTCCTCTTCAGAGGCAAAATCTTCCGACCCTTGCCCTTGAATTTGGGCACAGTCTTCTCCTGCTTCAATGTCTCCATCTCTTCGAGGGCAAGCTGGCCTTCAAGGTCCTCAAAGGTGAGTTCAGTCCCGGAATCGGGCTCGGACTCGGACGTCGGCGTAGGGTTGAGGACCGACTGGAGGGCAGACTTGCGCGCAGGCTTGGAGGAGCTGGCCTGCACCTCGTCGTCTTCAAAGCTGTCCAATATGCTGGCAAGCACGGGGTTAACCGCGCCCACGGTGGCGAGCTTCTTCGTCTCTGTGCTGGCCGCGGTGGCTTTCGCCGGTGCGGAGGAGGATTGACCACAGGCGGCGGAGGGGGACGATGTGGAGGAGTTGGCGACCTTGGCAAGAGCGTTGCGAGCTTTCGCGAACAACGGTTTGGGGCGAGGAGCTGCAGGGAGTGACTGCTGGCCGGCAGGTCGCGGGGCGACCGAGGGCGCAGCGGTGCTCTTGGTGGAAGACTTGGCGGTTACCGAAGACGAGTACTGAGCTGGAGCAGAGGATTTTGCAGCGGTGGAAGCATTCGCGGCGGGCGTTCGAGAACCTCGCTTAAAATACTTGCCGAAATCGAAGGTCGTATCGACATTCGGGTCTTGATCGCTACCGACCTCGTAGGACTGGGCTGGGGCACTGGCCGGTGCCTTCTTCTCTGTCTTCGGCGGGCTGGCTGATGCCGGCACCGAGGATGGTTGAACAGAGGAAGAAGGAGTTGCCTGCTTGGGAGCAGCTTGCAGACACGGCTTGGGGGCTTCTGTAGTGGGGATCTTGGGCTGTTCCGGGCGACTGGAAACTTCGCCGGAGGAACGAGCGGGGACTGCAGAAGACGATTGGCTAGAAGCTGTCTGCGAGGCTGCCGGAGGAGGCGCAGCAGAAGTCGAAGCAGGCTTGGTGGCGCTGAATTTGTCGGGGCCGTGCAGTCGAGGTAGGCTCTGGGACCTGAGCCTTGGTCGGCCGCTGCTTGTCATTCAGACTCAGACGAGCCATCATTTCCACCAAAGGTGAAGAGTCCGGCTCGGGCGAGGACGGAATCTGGAGGGCGACAAATTGCTTTGACAACTGCATGACCCTGTGCAGGAAGCCCGGTGAATTTTTTTGTCGACGATCCCTGGGGACTTGGAGAATCCAAATCCATAGGATCGCATGGCGGCGAGAGGGGGCGAGTCGCCGATTTAGGGCTGATGGGGCCAATGAGAGGAGGGCAAGGCTGAAGGGGCTGGCAGTCTCGGGCGGATGCGGCGAGGGAGGCGAAACCGCAACGAAAGCCGTCGAACTTCAGCTTGGCTGCCAGCGGGGTGCATGGAGCGTGAGCAGAGGGAGCAGGCTCAGGCTGAGGAGTTGGCACCTATTCTAGATGTCAGTGACTATGGATGGAAAGGTTGGTCGGGAGCTGGGTCGGGAGGTCAGGATACGAGATGGAAGATGAAAGCGTAGTTTAGGAGACTGAAGGGCAAGGTATAGTGTGTAAGACTGAAGGACAAGGTATGAGATACAAGGTGAAGGTGTGTTGTATGGAAACACGCTCAAAATAAAACGTATGAGACTGAAGCACAAGGTATCATATCATGTATGGGACGGAAGATGAGAGCGTGAATGTAGGAGAGTGAAGGTCAGAGAATAGTATGTATGGGACTGAAGGCCAAGGTGTGGTGTATCGGGAGGAAGTTGACAGTGTGATGATGTACAAGGCTGAAGTTCGAGGCCTTTCAGGCGAGAGTGGGATGAAAGAACAATTATTTACCTCGGGCGCCGCAGCTTGGTCTTCCCACGGATAGGACACTTCCCTCTTATCGGGGCTTGACTGGGGGCCGGACAGGGAGAAGGACTTGAGGGCGAGAATCAGCGAGGCGAAGGACGCATCGTCGTCAGCAATATGACTAACACAGGAGCCACTTCCCCGGCGACAGGGCGCAGAATACTATCCTGAGCTCTCAGCCACCGGCTGAGGGATCTTGCGGCCCGGGGTTGCCAGGGCCTGTGCCGAGCGACGGAATGCAAAGGGGCAGGGCCTATCCTGTGAGCTTGTCAAGTGTGAGGCGGTCGTGGGGAAGAATGTGCTTATCGGGAATACACCAGAGGACAAGGCACGAGCGCTGGGCCACTTCTTGGAGGGGCGGGCAAAGAGGGGGTTAATACGGACGGGGACGGCGACGGGGGACGGGGTGGTCACCACCAGGGAGGTGGCGGAGATGGAATGGGGCTGGGGGAGGGAGAAGACAGCGTTGAACGTACGTGAGAGCGTACGGGAAACAGAGGGGGCGTGAGTGGGGGAGGAAGAAGGGGGAGGGGAGGGAAAAAAGAAGAGGTGCTCATCTTCAAGGACCCAAGCACCAGGGGCCGTTCGCTTGCGCGAAGGGTTCGCGGTGTCGGTGCCAAGAATGATCGCGAACCCCCAGAGGAGGCCGGCCAGGAACACGACGGGCAGCGACGCGCCGACGAAGGAGAGGATGGAGGAGATGGAAGAAGACATTATGACCTATGCCTTCTGGCGAGGAGGGGAGGGGAACGTTGCGATGATCAAGAGAGGTCTCCAGCGAAGAGCTTTGCACAAGTGAAAAGCAGTTCTAGTTGACTTCCGTTGAGAGAGCGCGGTGAGGAAAAAGGGAAGAAGGTTTGGAGTTGCGATGGGAATGCAGCTGGGGTATATAAACAAATGCGCAGGCAGGCTGGCCAGCCATGTGGGGCCCCCTTCGCAGCACTGGCCATGGGAGCTCCCCCTTCTGGCTACAGGCCTGGGCAGAGGCTGCCTGGTAGCTAGCTACTGGGGGGATACATCTATGGCAATGGGTAAGCTGTGAGAGCAATACTACTTCCTACGTTGGTCCAAGAGAGTATGCATCTGGTCCTCCTCCAGAAGGACACTCCCGTCTGTCACTTCTCGAGAACAAGTGATTCCAGAGAGTATACTACCATGATATTCGCATTTTACCAGAGTACCTGAAACTACTATGATTGTCCGTGACCTTGTGTGATTAGTTATGCCTGAGGCCCATCTCAAGAGTCTTATCAGTCTTGTAAGGCCGAAACCTGCACGTGGGAGTCGTGATTCTTTGGACCAGTCCGTCTCATAGATATGCTGTTGTTTACGTCGCCTCTGGGTCGCGAATTAACTACAGTATCAAACTGAACTTGGTATTGAAGCAATTCGAAGTGACGAAACAGTTCTCCTCGTACTTGCCCAGCCATGACCAGCAACGCCGTAGTCTTTACAGCTTGAGGCGAGAAGTAGGAACTAGCTGTGAGGTGTTTCATAGACAACTACCGGTTGGCAACATTTTCTTGTTGATATATGATGCAGGACGTCCAAGGAATGAAGAAATCTCCCGCAGGAGTGCCATAGAAGCTCAACAGGGCGAAGTCAAATCCTCACGCAGACTTTGCACAATCACGTTCCCGGGCAACAATTCTTCAGTGCAAGAAAGAGGTAAAAGAAAGTGATTTATTATGACCAAGACATTGAGATTAAACCTATGATCTACCAAATTCAATCCCAATATCTCCCAAAAGAATGTACAATGCACAACCCTCGCTCCAGATCGTATTTTTGCCCCTCTCGTCATGTCATCAGCTAGATACAGCGTCCCATTTCCTCATGTTCATCCACTTCCCGTCCTGGATCTCATCTCCAACCCTCACAGGTATTCCACTACACTGAGCAATGCCGTGGGAGTCCACAAGTGTCAAGGGCGCTTAAGCAGCAAAGTTGCGAGCCATACGGCGGGCGGTGGCAGCGCCAGCCGCGGGGGCAGCAGCAGCCGCGCCAGGCTGGACCATCTGGACGGGGATGCAGCCGCCAAAGGGCCCCGCGTTGCTGGGGTTGACGAGCTTGACGAGGCAGGTGTTTGCCTGGCCCGCGATGTTGCCCGTGCAGGCGGCGCCCGCCGGCATGTTGACCTTGAAGGGGTAGTCCTCGTTGATGTTGGTGGCGCGCTTCATGATGCCGACGGACTGCAGGGCGCGGGCCCAGAAGCGCTTCTCCGACTTCTGGATCTTGCCCTTGGTGCCGGGGACCTGCGTCTCGACGTCCATGGCCGTCCAGCTCTGGCCCGTGCCGTCGGTGTTGAGCATCGCCTTGTAGGGGCCCGCGCCGTCGGAGGTGACGATGTGCAGGGTGCCCGAGACGGAGCCGCCGGGGGTGACCTGGGCCAGGGTGTTGCCGGAGAGGGCCATGGCGGCCTGGGTGCCGGACTCGATGTCGTTGTCTCCTTGCTGTGGGGGTTGTCAGCAAATAGTTCTGTTGTATGTTTGGGAACGGGGCGAATGGGTACTCACGCCGTTGGTTCGGCCACAGGCGTCGGCCTGGTCGCCCTTGAAGACGGTGGTGTCAGGCTCGGTAACCTTGTTCTTGCCGGCGCCGGGGATCACGGCACCCTGGATACCCAAAGCGGTGGAGTTGCCACCGGCGTCACCGGTTGCGACCGCAATCTTGCCATGGGCGGCAACGAGAGGGGAAGCGGCAAGGGCGATGAGGAAGATCTTGGAGAACATTTTGGCTGATGGTGGTGGGATGATGGTTTGTGTGGGTGGTGGTGAGAATATAAGATATTAATGTGAGAGAGTTATGGATTAGAGTTACGAGTCAATCGTAAGCTACTCTGCAAACCTGGCAGGGAAGAAAAAGGAAGAGAAGAAAAGCTGAAGACTGATGCTGATGCTGCTGATGATGGAGAGAAAGGGAAATCGTGATGGCCAGTGGAGGAGTTGCGGGCATCTTTATAATTTCTCGGACTGGTGAGGTCTTTTATGAACTCTCCATATCCGCAGGCTGTCTCGAATGCCCATGGACGCTCATCCTGGCCCCGTCACATCGCATCGGCCATCCTCCTGAATGCTTAGCACCCTGTTGGCACATCTTCGACAGCTCATGACCATGTGCTCCTGCTAGTCCAAACGGTTTTGAAGACAATGGAACGTATCATTGACTCAGAAAATGGGGCAGCAACATTTCAGACGAAGCCGGCACGTCGTTGGATCAAGGCCGGCCGGCCGTACGACGTCGCCCCAAGGGCTTGCGCCACTAACAGCCATCCGAGGGGAGACCGCCTTTCAGTCAGCAGTGGGTCCCAGGTTCGTGATACCTCGCACAAGCCGTGTGGAGAAGGGCGCGCATGAGGGAGTGTCGTTCCTCAGAAGTCCGGATGCGGCTCAATCGGGGTGGAGCTTGAAACGCCCGCGCTGATCGGTCAAGTGCAGCCGATGAGGCGTCCTTGTCGTCCCTGGGCATCCCAATCCCAATTCGGAGACAGCTCTGGGCGATTTCTGGGCAAGAGCGGGACTTAGGATGAGGCTGAAGGGTGCGAAATGTAAGGGCGGTCCAAAGGGCGTCTCGTGAGAGGTTCAAACATCCAGGGAGGTGGGAGGGGGGCTGATGGGACCCCGTCTGTGCGACTGCGGCAAAGGGGGATCTGAGAAGTTCCGCACCCACCTTCATGCGTTAGTCAGGAAGCGCGCAGCCCGATTGGTCCAGCAATTAGGTTGTAGCCCATGGCAAATGCTACTCCACAGTTCACTTTGGTATAAGCTTGATCTGTTCCGCTTGTTTCGTTTATCGGGCGAAACTTAACATTTCCCTGCCCTGTGTTTGGCATGGTCCTCCAACATTCCCCTTGCGGCATCGTCAGCAGACCTAAGCCGGGCGGCAACCGATGCGCGACAACGACGACGAGGCTTTCGGTTCACAGGAGGCGACCCCGAGAAGGGGCAAGCAGTGGGTGTAGATATGGTTGTTTTCCGGTCTGCGTGGGCGTGGTCTCTACTATCGCCAGAGACAACCTGCGCATCGCAGGCAGCGCCACAAGGACGGTCATGTACACGTGTATTCGAGGGCAGAGAAGGTCAGCCGTGATTTATCTGTGTTATTCATGTCAATCACTCGTCTTGGCCAATCTAATAAAACACAACCACGTATCAATGAACCACTCTCCCAGTCCCACCTGAGCTGAGCTGCAGCCAAGCCCAAGCCCTCCCGCCTGGGCACGACGCGCCAAGCTACTGTCAACGACAGTGATAGCCCTTGGCAAGAGCTTGGTATTTTCTGATGTCCCCTCCCCCCCAGCCCTAAGAATTCGGCTCCAGTTGACACCTTTCCCCATTCCAGCAGTCTGCTGAGTCAGTGCCGTAGCAAAACTATAACGTGGCCACCTAAGATCGGCAGACTGAATATACCACACCCCAACCTTGTGCGGCAGACCTGCAGACCTTGGGCAGTATCTTGCGAGTGAGGCCAGCGCATACCCGGCCCAGCGATCGGGCACAGGCACGCTGGCACAGAAAGCATCTACTCATTCTCGTCATCCACAATCGCCTCCTCGAAGGCCTCTGGCGTCATAGCAACCT
This sequence comes from Diaporthe caulivora, assembly GCA_023703485.1. Lineage (NCBI taxonomy): Eukaryota > Fungi > Ascomycota > Sordariomycetes > Diaporthales > Diaporthaceae > Diaporthe > Diaporthe caulivora. The sequence goes on from JAMPTR010000005.1 coordinate 801,374, forward strand.
GTTCTTTCAGGGCGTGTATACCAGTTACAGACCTAAGGTCCGCGGCCTGAATCGCCTCCGGTAATGTTGCGCTCGGGACGTGCGCGCCGTAAAGCTCGCCTCCAGCCGGAGATTCCTCAGTAACAGTCACAACCGACTCCTCCTTGGTGTCCTCTGGCGTCATAGCAACCGGCGATCTCGGTTCGTGCGCGCCGTGAATCTCGGATCCAGCCTCAATGTCCTTGACACCAATCGCCTTCCCGGAGTCCTCTGGCGTCGTGGGTTTCACAAGAATCTCAGAGTCTTTCGTCGGGTCAACGGTTGGTTTCGGTGCGTGCACGCCGTGAAGCCCGGACCCACTAGCCGTAGGTTCCTTAGCAACAGTCGCAACCGCCTCCTTGGAGTCCTCTGGCTTCGTCGCAGCCGGTGATTCCGGTGCGCCCACACCCGGAAGCTCGCTTTGACCCGGAAGTAGGTCGCGAAAATCCGTCAATACCTTGCCGATACTCGCTATTGCCTGCTCGACATCCTTTATCGCCATGAACTGCTCGAGTTCCTCTTTCGTTATAATATCTTCGGTTGTATGCGCTCCGTTAATCGGCTTGCGAGCATCCGCAATTAGCTTGTCAGTATGATCCATTGCCTTGCGGGTATCCTCCAATGCCTTGGTGGCATCCGCAAGGTCCTGCCTGACTTCCTTTAGCATCACAGAAACGACTTTTCTCTGGGCGTGCACGTCAAGCTCAGACCGGGCCGCAGACCCCTTGGTAACAGCCGCAACAGCCCGCTGGTATTCCTCTGGCGTTATAACAGCGTTTCTGTCCGGGGCGTGTATGCCGTGAAGCCCGGGCCGAGCCCCCAATCCCTTGGCAGCAGCCGCAACCGCCTTCTTGAAGTCCGCTGCCGCCGTTCCAGCCCGTTCCCTCGGGACGTGCACGCCGTGGAGCCCGAACCCGACCGCAAAGTCCATCTCGGCCCTGCCCGTCTCGCGCATCGTGCGGGCGTCCAGGCACAACAGGTAGCTCTTTCTGCCGGCGCCATCCAGCACCACGCTCAGCAAGACCCCCTCGTCCTCTTGCACTGCGTATGGCTGCTTCACGAAGATCGCCTCTCCTGGCGTGTGCCCTCGTGGGTTGTTCCATTGAAGCACATCTCGCGATATTATGTCGGTTTTCAAGATCGTGTCCACGAGCGTGGACCTTCCGCTCATTGCTAGGGAGTATACATAGCGGTATGGCTTTGTATGGTAGGTTGGGTTGATTGTTGGCAGCTCCCCAACATGCGGGCTTGGGATGTTGATTGTTGGCATTGGCTCGGGGGAGGATTGGAAGCCGAGTAGCGTTCGAACCTGCTGTAACCTCAATCCGGGACTGACCATCGAGATTGCCGTTCCCGGTAACCCATAGAGTATGCTGTCTGCCGTCTGACAGAACCACTCGCCAGGTGCTCGGGCCTGCGCGGTCACTATTTTCCCAAGAGCGCGGACTGTGTTCAAGCGTGGCCGGGAGGTTCGTGGCGGCATTTGAGGCCCCACGGTAAAGCTGAGCTGCCGTCTCTTGAACCGTGGGAGTGTGTTTCTGGCCTTCTCCTCTGTTCCCCAAATCTTCCTCGCCTTGGAGTCTTGGTTCAACAAGACGTCGTATTCAAAGGCTCTCAAGATGTTCATGTTGGGGTACTCGACCGTATCGCAGGTGATTCGCCACGTCTCCACGTTGCCTTGTCCGGGACGCCGCCTCTCGTCGAAGCAGTTGACCGTGTGAAAGAAGAACGCGGCCTCCGTTTCGAACTCAGCCACGACTCCTCGACGTCCCGATCTGTCAATGATGAACCATTTGTTTTTTTTATCATCGCTGAAAGGCTCCAGGGCATCCAGCACATTCCTGTTCCAGAGGATGTCAAGGCCGGCGCGGGGAAAATGAGAACTCGGCACGCGCAATACGACGAAATGCTGGCTCAAAAAGAAACTGTGAATGTAGGCCATCGGCAGCCCCGGACGACTGATGGTGGCAAGTACCTGCGTCTCCTTAGACTCTGCAGAGACCCGAAAGATCTTGTAGGTGGCTGGGAGCCCGGCCTTGATATTTACATTGAAGTAGTCGCGTGTTTCTGGGCAGCGCTGGGGATGGGCGCACGAAAGCTCACCGTCGAGTTCTTTGAGCAGACGGTCTTGCCTGAGAAGGCCGATGGGCTCAAGGGTGTGCTCATCTACTTCGCGGAGGAGGTGGCAGTCAGTGCCAAGCCACACCGTCTTCTGACCATCCGGGGCCTTGGATGGAAGGCCCGGCACATCGACCTGAACAGTTACTGCGATGTTCTCTGCCTCCTTCGTCTCCCTCTTCGACTTCGAAACCGCCCAGGTGCTGTTTATCTTGCCAAACAGGCCGATGCAGGGATCAGAACGCTGTCCGAAAGTGATGATGTCACGCATCCCATACTTCTGCACGTGTCTGACAAAGTCGTCAGACTGCCGCCGGGATGAGTAGAAAACGTTGGTGCTGAATCCGTCCTTGGTTGCGACGTCCTTGGTTGCGACTATGTCGAACCGATGAATGTGCGCCAGGCCGTCAAACCAGTGGGAGATCTCAATAGTTCCGCTTGGGGTACCGTCGACTTTGTTGGCCCCAGGCCCGGTCCGAAAGAGGGTGCCCGCGGCCCAGGGAGGGATGAAACCCTGTACTGGGAGTTCGACTGGCCCGCGATGCTCGTCGAGGTTGGCAAACTGTTCTCGGTCGGCTGTCAGCAACGGGATGGCATGCGACATGGGCTGGCTTCTTTTCCCTGGATGAAACAACTTCTGGGCGTCGAGGGTGTGGGCTCCGCCGCGAGCGACGAGGCCGTCAAGACCTTGTGCTGCCCGACACGAAGGGAGTCGTACTTACGCCAGCTTCGTTGGGCCACTGCGTGTAGGCCTCACCCACGGCGCGTCGGACAGCATCATCCAGATCAGCCTCTTGGTTGTCTGCCGACCTGGCAATAGCAGATGGGAATGGATATCCTGCTAATAGAGCTGCCATGCTGGCAAGGTATATATGTCGGTCGGTCTAGCCAATGCGTTGAAGGTCCCAGAGGATGCGTTGTCTTTCTTCCGGATTTTCGAGGTGATACCCGACCTTGTTTTGTGTTGGTTCTTGTTTGTTTGCCTGCTCTGGCTGTGCGAGGGCAGCAGCAGCAGCACAAGAAAGCAGCACACCCGTGCCAGGCCAGAATTGGAAGGACCTCCGGCAACATCACCTTCATCTTCATGTCCCAAGGTCAAGGTTTCCTTAGCAGCTTCCATTCACTCAATTAATTGATCCTTCCACAAGTTCCAGAGCAAAGAAATACCCACTTCCAAATTTTTTGCACATCTTCCCCAGACAGTGAATGGAAGGCAGCCGAGGCCGGAGGCAGCAAACGGATCCATAGGCATCCGTATCACACAAGGGTCAGACACAGTGGAACCAGAGTTCAAGACAAACACTCCTACAAACTCTGACGGCCGTCCCAAAGCTGCCGCCAGTCGCGAGCCTACAAGAAAAAGGGGAAAACGAGCTTGTCTCACCTTGTACTTCTGGTCGAACGCAGACATCGGCGGTGTTTTCGGGGCTAACACTACGAATTGGGATTCTGGACCTCGGGAATCGTCACGAGTAACGCCAGAGAGGAAGATGAGAATCGAGGACAGCAAGGCTGCAGACAGATGAAAAAGCCCAAATACTAGGTGCTCACTGTCATGTTTCACTCGGCAATGTTAGACTGGCCATTGATATTCAAGGGCCAGGATCCAAACGACTAAGTTTCAATGTTCTCTTCGAGAACCCAAGGCTGGGCTACAATGACACCACGCTTGATATTCAAATTAAATTAACGGACTTCATGTTTACTAGTACGTGCTTGTGTGATTTTCACGGAGCAAAGATTCTGTAAAGAGACTAGCCTAAGTTCAATTGACTCATTACCGAATGCAGGCACTTGAGTGTCGTTTCTTGTTGCTGACACACAGTCTTGGCAGCCTTGGCAGTATTGCAGGTGAAGCCGGAATCTCTCCACAAAGCTACATTATTGACATGAAAATTTGAGAATGAAGAAGAACTTTCCTGCATTTTGGGTCCTATTTGAGGTTCATTACACAGGAAACATATGTGGTTCGAAGATACCTGAGCATGCTGTTATAAGAGAAGGGTGGGAAGCATAATGCAGACTCATTCCCTTGACGGCCTTAAATGCCATCACCAAGACATCTCCAGGGATTTGATTTTGGGCAGAGTTTCTACGAGGCCATGATTTCGTAAAAGAAACCTACGGCTTATCAGTTTGAGCATGAATACTTCAGCTCTCCCAACACGTCCACATTTTAACCCTACGACCCACGGCGAACACGCGCAGAGCAACTTCCGAAACCAGCGGATATGCCTCGGTGTTACACTGCCGGATCACCAAAGGTTCCAAAGTGAAACTCTCTCATGTACCATGTGAATGTGACTTCCTTTCAGGGACTCTTCAACTGAGAGGGTTCTGTTGCTCCGCTCTATCAGGCTTACTCACTCGGAATACTTACGATGTAGCCTTGGTGATCAACACCAGTATTCCTCCTTCCAAACATCACGTTCACTTGTCGGTAATTGATTGCGTAATTACTTATTAGACTGCAACTGATTCTACCGAACTCGAAAGTCATGGGATGATGCAGTGCTGAAGGGTGTTCAGGACAATACTCACTAGCCCTGGCAGCTGACTGCTTCGAGCCATCAGCACGGCAACCAATTATGGGATGGTCAAATACTTATTGGCCCAGAATGGTACCAGCTCTCAGGAACCTCGAAGGGGAAGTGACCAATGTGGCAGAGGGTGGTAAGGCTGGCCCGCCCCCTTTCCCAACCTGTATTCCATAGGTCAGCTTATGGTGCCACGTACCATAGGTGCACTTCCCACATAAGAAACACCGGAGCCGACATTCGAAGACTGTCTCAGTAGCTACTCACAGACCGCGGTGGTCAGAGTTGTAACATAATCAGGCTGGGGGGCCAAAATCGGGGATGACAATATTGAGACCGGGAAGCACAAGAGGGATCGTGAGCCGCACTCCAGAAGGTGAGGGTTTTAAGCCGGATATCACAAGTAGGGAAGCTCAGGCTGTAGATCAGAAGACGAGGGTTAGAAGCATGAGAACACAAGCTGATGACCATACGCCGGGAGATTACTCATGACCCTCAATGGGGACGGGACTCACCAACTGTGGAAGTGCAAACAATATAGCAGCCGGGAAAAGTGACAGTGTGAGAAGTCGACCGGATGACAATATTTGAAGGTGACGAGGCGCAGACCCGAGAGTGACGATGGTCTCAGCAAACAGAGAGTAGAGCAACTCACCGCCCATTTCAGACCCGAGAACGATACAGACCCAACACAGACCAGAAGCACATACAAGACTATGCAATACCAATATCATCTATCATCCACACACCCAATCCCACCATCAAAATGATGTCCATCGCCACCATCACCAAGCTCGCCTTCGTCGCGGCCGCCACCCTCAGCGGCGCGGCCACCCTCGGGCCCCCAGCCGCCGACACCGCGGCCGCGAGCTACAGCGGCGACATGACCTACTACACCGCAGGCCTCGGCGCCTGCGGCGTCAAAAACGGTCCCAACGACCCCGTCGCGGCCGTCCACCCCTCGGCCTACGCCAGCGGCGGCGCCTGCGGCAAGACGGCGACCATCCACTACAACGGCAAGAGCGTCACTGCCACGGTCTGAGACCTGTGCCCCGGCTGCGCCAGCGGGGACATCGAAGTCACCCAGTCCGTCTTTGAGCAGCTCGCTCCAATCTCTGCTGGGAGGGTCCAGGTTACCTGGGAGCTCAACTAAGGTGAGTGGGAAAACGGAGTTCGAGATGTGGTCATCTATGCCTGAATATGTGCTAACGAGTGTCATTGGAAAAGTCCCGTCAGAGTTTGGAACACACTGGCACTCCTTGCACATTGGCTTGGCTCTTTCAACCTTTGCGCCATCCAACAATCTCCCCCTACATCATCTTCTCCTAGCTGATTGATACAAATAGCAAAGGGCTTGCGCTATGGGAAGGGACGTGGATGATTTTTGGTTTCAGCAAGATGTTGGTCTGATTTTCGGAACCGGTTGAGGTTGTTGAAACTGACGGAAAAGGGTTTGTGGGCGTCTTGATACGGGGTTTACAAGATCGACAAACAATTTCAGCAAGTCCTCCTCAACACAAATGTTTGACGGGCGGGCTCCATGGTATATGCGTGATTGTGTATTGCTGAACCCCTCATAAACACCACAAGTGATCGACTCATTCTGGAAAAATGCTTAATCTTGCCCGAAGGGACAGGAGGCGCAAAGAATGAAGACTGTAGGATCCTTGAGCTAGTGACATGCCGTTGGTCAACGGTTGCGCGAGCTGTGTACTTCGAGTTTTTGTCTGTGCTTAGCCTATCAAATGTTTACCTCGAAAGAAGTGTAACCGCTGACTGATCTTGGTGGTGGATAGCTCCGCAGACACTGCACATGTGGCATTGCAAAATCTCTTTGTACGTTGGGCCACCGAGCAACCGTGGACCTGTATCTGTAGCTTATGATTCTCCGCGAAAACGAGCCATTTCCTCGGGGTGCGTTGGTCACACCTCAGCCTAGATCACGCCTAAATATGACCGGGCCTTGAAAGTCTTGGAATCAACCGCAATTTGTGCAGGCTTCTCTGGGCCAAACACTGAGGCCGCAGAAGTCAGATGACGTTTGCCAGCGCTGACGGGGGCGAAGGAGCCAAACAACGAATAGCATATTGGCCCAGTCCAGTGGGTCTCGGTGGCATCCACTACACAGCACGCGCATCATCATCGAAGGTTACTGATGTGCGGGTAGAACTATTTGGCGGCCCCGCACCGCGCAGGGCCGACAGGGAAAAAAAGATCAAGCGTCAAATTCACGATCATGCGAATCGCTATGCCCTGAGACCATTCCTGTGCTACGAGAAGCACGCTGGAAGGTTGTCTATATGCCCATTCGCCCTTGGTATCAAACCCATGTAAACAAGATCCTCCTTTTGCACCACGTTGGTTGCTGCCCTCGTCGCCATTTGCCTGTGCTTCCGCCCAACATCCTCCATCCTCACTCTTTATCCCCTCTCGCGTCGGGAGTCGTGCTTGTACCCGGGATTTTCGTCTTCGCCGCGTTGGTGGCTCATCATCTCGAGATGCCCAAGCGTATCGTCAAATATCTCGTCTGGAGCCCGCCTCCTACTCCCCAACCTTGACCCCAGCAGCCTGCTTCTCCCTCGCCAGCTTGTCCAGCTTCTCGGTGGCGGCCTTGAGGCTGTTGACGTCGGCGCCCCGTATCAGCGACTGCCCGTTGACGGCGACCTGCTTGCCGTTCTTGAAAAACATGAACGTGGGCATGGCCGAGACGCCGTACTGCACCGCGACCTGCTGGACGTTGTCCACGTTGACCTTGGCGAAGGCGAGGTAGCCCGGCACCGTCGAGGCCTTGGCGAACTGCTCGTACATGGGGGCGATCGCCTTGCAGGGCCCGCACCAGTCTGCGTAGAAGTCGGTGACGACGTACATGGTCTTGTCCAGGAGCGACTGGAACTCGGCCGGGCTCGAGATGTGGTTGACGGACATGGTTGTGCTGGGGTTATGGACTATCGAGGGGTATTCGGGTGTTTTGCTCAGTATAAAACCAGGAGAAATTTCGATGACAGGTATTGAATACTGCAAAAGAGAAGAGTTGCACAAGTATAAGCAAATTCGTTAACTTTTTGTTCGGAGGCTCTGTCGTGATCGCGCAATCCGTCGGCCTCGGGCTGAGTGGGATGCTCTTATCTTATCAAGGACCCTTGGTTTTGGGTCCCTCTTTAATTAGTCAGCATGCTGAGCTTCGTCTTTTGTCGCTGACGCCACAGCACGTTCAATGTCCAGCGGCTTTTAGAACTTCTAGAACATGAGTAGCAAGCAGAGTCCAACATCTGGATTTGTCTTCCATGCGTTCCAAACAGGACGCCAAATCGCTCAGCCACGGCTTGGACATCAAATTGTCTACGTTTCTATGCCATCTGCGTCCTTCTGAAGGATGTTTTCGGGGATGTTGATTCCCCGCACCGTTGTGACGTGATGAGCGTCTGGCGGAACCTTGCGACGATGATCATTCAGCCAGCAGTCCTGTGAGAACTGGGTTGCTTTGTTCTAAAAAAAGCAATGAACTGATGCACTTGTATGACCAATTTTGATTCAGAGCATATATATTTCACAGTCCTCCTTCCACCCTCCTTTTGTAACTGGATCATTTAACCCAGAGTATTACCACGTGGAGGGCTCTTTGTGAGCATACCAGCACCGAGCAGCAGCTCTCCTTGCAGTCCACTCAAAGCCGTAATGTCGCACGTCCAGCTTGGGGAGATCAAGATAGATTTCACGGAAGACACTCTCAGGGCTCTAGAACCATACGGTCATATTTTCCGTGCAACCCGCACCAGCTCTCGGACCAGGACAAGCCAAAGAGCCCTGTTTCGGTCTCCAAGGTCGACGACAACAACGAACTGTGTAGTGGTCCATCCTTTGGGACATTCTCCCAGGGTATTTATAGGCATAGAAGACAACCCTTGAGGAACGAGAAGACGGCCAAGAACAAAAACTTCATCTGGTATCTCAAAGTCTTGAGATTGATCAAGTGCGTTGCCGTTGCTGTCAAGTTCTTCAAAGTCACAAAAGCTTTCAATGAAGGCATTCTCGCCTGCATCGCCCATGCCCATATGGTTCTCAACGTTGTTACACATCGTCTCTTCACACGCCAGCTCCCATATAGCCACGTTGTCCCCGGGCACTTCCTCCAGCTATGGCCCCATGCACTTATCAGGAAAGATGGCGAGTGGATGCCGGTGGCCAGCTGCGAGGCCCAGGGGTATCAGGGTATAAAGGCGTATGTTTTTCTTCATGTCTCGGAGGGTCTCGACATCTTTGAGGCGCAGGTTCGCCCAGTCAAGTCTGGTAACCGCCTCCATGAGTTGTTGAATAGCTTCATCAGCTGGGACCAGAAGTGGAAGAAGACGAGTACTACGGCAGTTATCTCTCCACCGGCCCCAAAGTTGAGATGGGCTGGGAGGAATGCAAGAAGGCGTTGGGTCAGACTTGTTCTCAACTTGAGACTGTCCTGCCCATCAGTCGGACCAACGCTGGAGAGGAGCCCAAGATCTTCGACTGCGCATGCCTTACCGAGATATTTGGAGATTGGTGCTCAGGAACTGCCTCCACGATGGCCCAGCAGATACGAAAGACAGCTGGTGCTCGGAATCCCCAGCTACTTAGGACCCTGGAGAAGATATCCTATTACGTAAGCACTTGATGCTGGGGTCTTGATGGGTGCACCCTAGAGTATGATTTACGCTTATCGAAGCAAACGTTGTTGCCGAAGGCTATATACCTACTCTTGAGCCCATCTTCTTGGTCTGGCTACGAAACCATAGGTGAGCAAATGAGGCCAGATCATACCCGGGCTGGGGCATTTACTCAGGGGTTGTGCATATCCGTGGCAATTTTGGCTTCGACCTTGATGGTGTCAAGTTTGACGGCGCCCGCACGAATTGACTATCTGGCCATAGTCTCATCCTTACTGATAGACAAATTGGTATCTTCCGAGTCAACAATAGTTAGCAAAAGTAACCTAAATTGTCGCTATTTCAAGAAACAGTGCATTATAAAGCCGACTGCCCATAACATGTATATATCATCTCTTATCCCACTAGGATAACCATTGCCGTTCCGGCTTAGTAGAGGAACTTAAGAATGCAGATGATCTCCCTGGGGTAATTTAAAAATGGATTCGTCACAGCAACCATGGCTTAGGTCTCAGATATTAATATAACTACCAACCATCTGCCCATGCCAATGTCACCAAGCCAACATGCCTAGATAGCAGAGACTGCCATGACAAGTGTTCAGCTTCCGCCAAATTTTTCGCTCCCGATGTTCCGCCATACTGGTCTTAAACCCGGACCATCTGCTGTCCCAATCATAAAAATAAATGAAATAAGAATCTTCAAGGAGGTTTATCTGAGACCGTCTTAAGCCGACCGACAGAAATGAAAACTTGGCATAGATAATATTGAATCAGCGTCACATCTATTCCTCGGGCGACACACGCTCTCTCTGAGACTCATTCCACTTTATCGAAAATAGCATCTCAACAGATTTCTGTAACTGAGCCCCAAGTTATGTCGTACAATAGAGCTTCGTGAGCCAGAGTTGTTTACTTGCCACCGAGGTAGTACAAGCAGGGGCTTTGTCCTGCAGACCTTGGGTTTCACAAGCAAAAGCAAAGCGAATTTGCGCTGGTAAATAGTTGAAGCTCGACAAGGATATGATGCTTAATATGCTGATGATTTGAATAGATGGCATGATGCTCCGCCATCTTGGGGGTTAATGTCTTCGGTCGGCTGTGAAGCTGAGATGCTCATAGTATAACTAAGGGAGACGACAGCCCAAGTCTTTGCCTTGGAAGTTGCACTTCCACAAGACCTGTTCCTACGAGGCTCTGCGGAAAGGCAAAAACTTGCGCTGATGATTTCTGCGCAACTTGAGGCGTTTGCAACACATGATCATAAGCGCACCTTGGTTATCCCTCTTTTTACTCCCTCTGAAGTCTGGACTTCGATCAGCCTTTCACCTCTACGAGGGGCGATGATAGTTCCAAGCGAATAGCAATGTCTCCATCAATGGACCTCAAAACTCCAGGCATAGCAATTAAGTTGGTAAGCCTAGTGAACAGCTAAGTGGAGAATAAGGAGGCCTAAGACGCCTCTCAAGAGCTTTCGACCACATCGCTAGTAAGCAATATCAAAATTGGGACGCACTTACAGCATTTGCAATACCCCAGCATTTCTGATAATTAAGCTGGGTTTTGAAGTTCTTCCACTATGAATCTAATTGACGAGTAGAGATCTTCCGACACACCTCCCCAGGAAATATAGCTAAGTTGGAGCCCGGAAAAGCCGATTCTTCCTATAGGAATGGAGAGGTGAAAAGCATACTTGGTTCTTGGCCGAACTGAAAGTGGGAGACTGCAAAAAGTGCAACCAGCATTATAGCATTTGCGGCAACGATTGGTATACTTCTGCCGCACTAAAGTGAGCCCCTGCCCCAGTAGCCTTTCCATATTTCCATAAATACTTTATTGTCTATTTATTCCGTTTTCCTAAAGCGACGTTTAACATTCAGTCTTGCATTAAGCAGCACCAGTGGCTTTGTATGCGGCAAATGCGACTATTGGTAGACATTATATAATACGATCCAGCTGGCCGCAATATCTAGGGGACTTGCCAGTGGTTGGTGTTTCGATGGCTTCAGCAACCTTTGACAGAGTAGGCGCGATAATTACTCTTCTAATGGTTGCGGTTGATCCTTTCTTCCAGGCATATCAGCAATACGCGGGCTGTAAACAATCCTTTGGCGGGAAAGGCGACCATAGCCCGATCCAATTACTTCGAGTCGACAAGGATGTACGATTATGCTTGACAATGGGATGTCGGCGACTTTCCCGAGATGTGGATGCGCCCTTTTCCGAGAAACCAGCCCTCGATAACAGCGCAATTATCCCTCACCGCCGCAGCAATCTCGCACGCAACCTCAACCCAACCTTACTGCCCCAAGGGCAACTGCACGTTCGAAGGCTTCTCCTCCGTGGGCTACTGTAGCGCGTGCGAGGACATATCACTCCAACTAAATTTCAGCAATGTGGCAGAGAGAATGGAATGTTGATACTTGCATGAGACTCAGGCTCAAAGACCATCAGATTGGGAATCATCGCTTCCACATATAATGCTGTGCACTAGGTAAGCCCGTTGCCCAAGAACGCCATCCTCATCCCCTTCCATGTGATCTTTTTGATCACAAATCCTGGCTTCTGCTCAGATCAACAACCCCGGCAGTCAATAGCCCTCAAATTCCGTACAGCCTCATCAGAGCCTTGAAATCCTCATTCTCCAGCAATTCTGAGGCTCCGGTGCGCTCCTCAGGTCTCGTACGGAATACCTTGCGGATGACCGATAGTGCAAGTGCCTTTTCCCTGGTACTAATATCAGGACGATGCTGATCCAAGAACTCGCCGAGCAAGTCCTTCGATTGTGAGCCATTGCTATACCATGATGCCTGAACCGCTTCTTTGTCGGAAACAGTATAGCAACCCTTCCACTCCAGGGGCAGCTTCCCTATACGACTAACAATTGAGCCAAGCTTACCCGCAAAGCCCGGCCCATAGAATACCGAATTCCCCGTATAAAGATGTAGGAAAACAACCATATAGCTCCACATATCACTAGCAAAGCTAGGTTCAAAGTTATGGAAAAGCTCCGGGGCACAATATTTAGGCGGCGACTGGAGCTTGTTAGGTACTGAGGTACCGGACTCGATCAGGATTCCAAGATCGCAAAGATAGGTATCTAAGCCAAGGATCTCAGATGGAAAAGTAGCTGGTGAAACTAATTCCCCAACTACTTTATCGTCCTGTATAAGTGCTCGTGCTTTCCGGGGCCGGCCAAGAAGCTTGTACTTGTCCGTTATGGATAACTTTCCAAGGTCTACGCTGAGACCACACACGATGTTAGGAAGTACGATATCTGGCAAGAAGCTTAATTAGCGGTATAAAGAGAATAAAGACTGCTTGGGTGACTTACCTCTATGCACTAGACCAGCGCTATGGATACTAAGAACAGCTTGTAGAAGTTGCTTTGCGGCTGACATGCGATAAGTCATAGGTCTCTTGATATCCTCCAAAAGGGTCGAGAGGCTTGGGCCCCGTAGTGGGAGCACTAGGACAACATGTTTGTGCGTGGAACTGCTGTCTATTCTGTTGAGAACAAAATGGTCCTGGCATAAGACGATTCGAGTACGATCCTGTACTCTTTGTGCGACTCTCAGATGCGTCTTGCACTCCTCGGCAGCAAACCCAGCTGAGCTGAGAATCTTTAAAGCCACATCATTCCCCGTCTTGCGGTCATGAGCCAGCCAAACAGTGGAGAAACCACCTCGCCCAAGCTTATGGACGACTTGGTACCGCCCATTCAAAACGTCCCCGATGCGTACCGGGTAGAAATAGCCGTCGAGATATTGCAGTGTGTCCTCCGACTCATCTTCAATATCGCATTCATGATCAGAGTCCACGAAGTCCCCACAGTCAAGCAGGATCGAGTCATAACTGGGGGCCGGGGTCGAATTGGCTGACATCATGCCGGCTTGCTTTCCCTGTGACTTCTGAAGTGACCTGGGTGGTGCCTCGTTGGTGGTTGCTTTTGATCGGCTCGTCTTCGTTGGTTTCTTTGTAAGCTTTGTTTGTGCTGTATAGACAGACGATGTTTTTGAGGAATCTTGAATGTGCTTCTTTTTGGTCGCTAGGCTCAGCCCTACAGATCGCACAGTGTTGCTGTTGGGCTCAGGCATATCATCTCTTGGAATGTTTGATTCGAGATTCCATGTGATGGTGTGCTCTTTTGTGGCGTGGAATCGATGTGGTAGGTGCAGACTTTCTGCGGACTGAGTTGCAGTTATGCCAAGCAAGGTGAGAGGAATGGTTGCAATTTGCTCGTTAAATAATTAGCTTTTATGTAATACAGGGTACGTACCTCGGTAGATAACCAACTCATCCAACCATTGACCAGGTCAACCGCTCCTCCGGCCGCGTTCTTGACCCCGATGTGGGTGCGGCACAGCATTCAGCTGCTGGGCCTCACTAAAATATCGAATGCCGACTTCGGCTACCATCTCTCTACAGGGTATGATTTCAGGCCTGGTCCACTTATCACCACTAGGACTATTTTTGAAGAAGGCTCAGTTGAGCTGTTCGCCAGCAGGCCTACCAGGCTGCACAGGCGAGCTTCTTGCAGTGGAGGTGGTAGAAGTTTTGGAACCAAGTACTTTTGGGCTGCCCCAGTACTGCCTGTTTGCGTGAGCTTATCTACGAATCTACTGCTACGGAAGAGTATGTATACGGATCAAAAGGGAAACCACCTATCTACGAAGCTACCAGGGCTCTGGTCCCCAGAGATGTGCCAGATGATACATAGGTAGTGGAGTCAGGAAAAACGCAGTGGATGCGTTCAACCCAGGCTGCACATGTGGCCTACCAGGCTGGTCTGCGCCGCTGGTCCCAGCCAATGTTTGTGTGCGCTGTAGCGAAAATCCGCCTATTTCACGATTCCTTGAGGCACAGCTTCATCCTGTTGATGGTTCTCACGATGTGGCAAAAATAGCACTCTATCCACATTTTGGCCATAGGGGCAAAGGCCACAGGATTGAAACAGGTTCTACCATCCGTACTAGATGCAGACCGGAGACCTGTACAGGAGCCACTTGAGTTCAACAACAATTGGTTTTCTTCAGTATATAAGTAGTCCATTTCCTTGCTCTATACTGTCGACATGATACTCATCCTCAAGTAAGAAAACCAAACACTTACTCCCCAGCTCGATTTCCAACACCTATCAAACTTCCTTTTGTCTACAAGTCTTTTCACCACATTATCTTACCATACACTCATATCACCACCTTCAACAACACCATATACTCATATCACCACCTTCAATAGCTATATAAAGGCTACTAAATCTCCAAGAACAATTGTCGAATATGTCTGATTCCAGCTCAAGCACCCCGGGTCAGCCTGGCAGCTTCAAGCCTTTGGGCGATGGAGTCTGGGAGGGTTTCATTGATACCAACAACGCCATCAAGGGTCGATGGTCACCAGCTGCGCAGAAATTGCTGGCCGAGTCTGCCGAAGAATTGTCTACCGATGCAGCAAGTGCAAAGCAGGCCAGTGAGAGGGCCGCTTTCGATGCGGCCCGTCACCTCAGAAGCACCGCGGTAGTGATCAAGTAGGAATTCCTGGGCCAAAGTGCTCTTCTCCCATAAGAAACAAAATACTAATGCTTCCGTGATATCAGGGGCGGCTGGCATACGTGGACTGTTAATTCGGCAACCCCAAACGAGCAGACGCCCGACCCAAGGCACCTCACCCTGGAGGTATGAGCAAGCAGTGTTTGGATGGGCCGGTTTAAAGTCCATGCCTATCTACCAACTGCTGCGACTGGAGCCAATCTCTCCAAACTCTGGAAGCCGACGTTCTCAGTCATCATCGTAAATGGAGGCTTCAGCCAGACTCTGAGTACCCAGCCGGGTATACCTAAGGGATTTGAGAAAAAGCTTTCGGAGCCCAAGAAGAAGGAAGCACCGGCACCGGCACCGGGAGCAACGAGCTCGTCCACACCTAAGCCTTGGACTCCGCCGCAGGGAGCCACAAAGAAGAAGGGTAAGGTTAGCAAGACAGAGTACTGGGCTAGTAAGGATGGCAAGACATTCTGGGACATGAAGGGAAAGGTTATCCCTGAGCCTAAATGAGCTCTGCAGGTCCCGAGACCTGTTGAGTAGGTATACTTTGAATGACTCCCATTTGTATGGGTCCGGGCAGGAACTGGAAGGTACCTAGATAGTTAAATCACAGATGCATGGGACTAGGCAGGAACCTATAGTGCCATTCTAGCTTTAAATGATATTTTTTGTCTGCGCTATCTCAACCTTGGAAATGTATGTGGATCGAAAAGTGTATTGACTATTTGTATTCTTTGAGTTCCTCTATTAAACCGGAACAATAATAATTTGCCCTAATAGGACGAGAGACAATACGTATAGGTTATAGGCAGTATTTCATAATGCATTGCTTTAAATAGTTAATTAAAAAGTATATAGTGGCTAGTTATTGCATTTAAAGAAAATAGGAGGCTATACCTTATGCTTCCTGTTATTTATGCTTTCTATAAGGTTATTTAACTTCTATTTAAATACCCCTATTTCCATATTAGTAATCTTTTCTTTTTAGTCCCATAATACTTTTTTTTTAAAAAAAAACAATACTCGTTTTATTTTATTAGTCTTAAATAATATTAAACGCTACTATTAAATCCCTAACCATAGAGCCTAATTTAACACCCCTTAATAGTACTCTAATTCCAGTATAGAATCTAGATAAAATATCTACTAGAGATATACAAAAGTCCAAAATACCTTTTATTAGATGCTTACTAAGACTCTACATATAACGAAAAGGTCCTTAGAATACTAATACGTGCTACAGACCCGTCATTAGTCAGTCAGAACCGAGATTTACTGCTATCATTGCTTCCGTTGGGGCCCTGTGATAACAGAGAGAAATGTGTCTTTGCCATGAAGGTCGAAAAATTGTAGGCTCCCTGTTGGCGGAGTTGCTTCTTGAAAGCTATCTTCAGTGGGCCGAATGTTATCTTAAAGCACGCTTTTATAACTCCTTTTCCAGCCCGATGGAGATTTAAGCGCTCTATAATCTGAAAATATCTCCTTTGCAGGCATCAACGAGAAGTTTAAGAATATAGCACAGGTTTTACAAACTATATGCGCTAAAACGGCCACGCCAACTACAACGCGCCAGCACAAGAAGTCGTCTGCCATCACGCATCGTGCCTCAACGTCCACTGGCCCTGGGTAGCGCTGCCGGCGAGCCTCGTCGCCCTGGCATCCTTGGTCCTCCTCCCGCTAATGATTTGGTCAACCGCACGAGCGGAGGTACCGTTCTAAAAGGCGCACCCTCTGCCCTTCATCCTTAGATGCCCCTTTATAGACGAAAACTTCGTAGCCGGACGGGCAAGGACCTCGGCCTCCCCAGAGCGTGGATATTTCTGAGGATATGATGAAGGAAGTCAGGTTCCGGCTGGATCAGACGTAAAGCGAGGCTAGACTTGTGGCTGCGTTACACGACCTCGAGGACGGGGTGTTGCGCCGGCGGTGGAGGGAGAGAAGATCGATTAGCGACGGCAAGGTTGGCGACGGCGAGGGCACGCAACCAGAAATCGAAGTACTCGGTGGGGGCTAGGCAGATAGTTGAGCGCAAACTATGATCAAAACACCATGAATTTGAGCACTTATATATAATATATATATAGTTTTCTGCCTCACTTAGGTTAATTAGTAAGGACATATGGCCAAATACTGGTCTATGCAGCAGCCTTAACATTTACTATAGTAGGCCCTAGTTAAAATAAATTCGTGCATATATGTGGGCACCTCTTAGTCAGAAATGGGTGTGCAATCTCCGTTTTTAGGTGCGCGAATCTCTGGTCTCTTTAAAGTTATTAAACCAGCAAGAGCCCTCTTGAGGAAGATAACTTGGACGGCTTAGGGGCAATTCTAAAGAGTGTTGAATTAAATAATACAGGATGAGCGTGGCGCGAGCCCATTTCATAGTAGGATTAATGGGCCAGAACTGCCTCCCAGGAAGTCGGCAGCTATTGCTTGTAGGTCACTATATGGCAGGAGGTGCAAACCCAAAAAAGGGACACAGGACGTGTGGCCGGCCGTAGGTACACGATACTTACTAGGGACATATGCCCACGGTGTTAAGGCCGCCGAAAATAGCGGGGCGCGCCAGCCAAATCCAGCGGCCAGAACACCGCCACCCATATTTTAGGAGTATTAAAAGTATTAAAAGTATTAAAAGTATTAAAAGTATTAAAAGTATTAAAAGTATTAAAAGTATTAAAAGTATTAAAAGTATTAAAAGTATTAAAAGTATTAAAAGTATTAAAAGTATTAAAAGTATTAAAAGTATTAAAAGTATTAAAAGTATTAAAAGTATTAAAAGTATTAAAAGTATTAAAAGTATTAAAAGTATTAAAAGTATTAAAAGTATTAAAAGTATTAAAAGTATTAAAAGTATTAAAAGTATTAAAAGTATTAAAAGTATTAAAAGTATTAAAAGTATTAAAAGTATTAAAAGTATTAAAAGTATTAAAAGTATTAAAAGTATTAAAAGTATTAAAAGTATTAAAAGTATTAAAAGTATTAAAAGTATTAAAAGTATTAAAGTATTAAAAGTATTAAAAGTATTAAAAGTATTAAAAGTATTAAAAGTATTAAAAGTATTAAAAGTATTAAAAGTATTAAAAGTATTAAAAGTATTAAAAGTATTAAAAGTATTAAAAGTATTAAAAGTATCAAAAGTATTAAAAGTATTAAAAGTGTTGAATGGGCTTTCTGTACGTACGTACGGGTATCGCGTAAACGATGGGTTGGATTCTGTGCTGATGTCTTGTTGTTAACTAATAAGAAAGGGAGCCCTTGAGGTGCGATGGGCACGATAAGAATGCTTACCGCTCAGGGGCTGGCTTAGTCATCTGACCGAGCCGTTAGTATCGGCGTACGGTCCATGCCGAGTGATATTCCAACAATTTATTTATTTCAATAATATATTGTATTAACGTAAGTATTAAATATTCTTGTGGCAGTCACCCATAGGGTGCGGCCACGCCTGCAGATAGATAGGTGCAGGGTCTGGCAGCTGACTGCCAGCTGCACGCCAGCTGGCAGGCGCACAGACCACCTCCTTCGGGCTTACCCCGAAGGGCCTGGGCAGACCTTCCTGCAGGTCTTCCTTTCTTCTGCACCTCACAAAACTACAATACAATTGCACCCCAACTTGCGTACCACAATTCTTTATGAATTTAATAGTAATAATATTGAAGATATCAAAATATTAAAGATTCTTTTTTTTAAAATATTTTTAACAATAGCTATTTTAATTAGCAATTAGTTATTGGTAGTAATTAAAATTATTACCATAACTGTTGGTCGGTCTTCATGTGCACATGAGTGTTGCTCGGTACGGTTGTATTCATCTCTTTGTTGGTTCGTTGTTGTTCGAGGGGAGGGGTAGCCGAAGGCTTCAGCCTTCCCATCGCAGCTATGGTTTGGCTGCAGTGGTCTTTGCACCGCCAGCTGGTACCAGCTGGCGGACGGACCGTCAGCAGTGTGGCCCTGTACATCTACAGCCTGCATCGCACCCACGATACGGCTTATACCCACAATAACCAATTTAAAAAAATTTAGTAATAAGAATTTATTACCAACGTTAGGATTATTATATTTAATAAAATTTAGTATTCATTACTATAGTACTTGTTCCAAACCCTGAATATCTGTTGACTGTCCATGGGTATCACACATCGGTAGCCATGGCCAAGAAGGTATTCATCAGTTGCGCGAATTGCTAGGACAATCCCTGTCTCCTTCCAAGATCATGTCGGAGCTAAAATGCCAATCGGCTCGTCCACTACGTCTTTCCTGCCATTCAACCGATCATGGCACGTTCATGTGATGAGAGGCGCCAGCAATGGTGATACGAAGAACCGGGCACTGTAATATACTAACTAGAACTACACAGTCACAAACTTCTTGACCGCCTCGATTATCCCTTGCACGAGCTGTTGAGGTTGACTCTCAAAAGGCATATGCCCAGTCTGAAAGTCAATCACATCCCAATGGACTTTTGTCTTTTCCAGCCACATATCATGCAACACAGAGGGAATGCAGCAGTCTAGCAATGTGCGCACATACACTCTCTTCCTATCGAAAGCCGTATCAACCCAGGCCGGCGCCATGGCTTTAGTCTCAAATGCAAGCTTGGCATGAGGCAGCATACGGCTCTCAAGCTCTGAAGTGAGGGCTGAGTCGCAGTCATTATACAAGATGTCCATGGCTGGCTCTATGAGAGCCAGACCCTTAGACGGCTGATCAAGGGCCCTTTGTTAACACAGTACTATTGGATAGCAGCTACATGCAGTCGGGGCGTACCTTATCGAGTTTGATAAATGGAGGGTAAGCACCTCCAACGGCCTCAAGCAAAGACTCGTTTTCCAATATAATGTTCCCCGCCACGTAGACGAAACCCACAAAACCGGTGGCTTGGCCTTGGCTCTTGCGCGTCAATCTGTCAAGATCTTTGGCGGCGCCCCCAGCAACAGCACCTCCGTGGGAGTGTGCCAGTATAATAACATGTTTCCGTTGTTGTTCGATGAGAGGGAGTAAGACTTCCTCGCGTAGGGATTTGATCTCTTTGACCGCGGTCGCTGAAGCAGGATTGACTGGATTGCAGCTTGGGTACGGCCCAGGTGCGGTGGGTAACCCGGCCTGTTCGAAAATGGCAAAAGCTTGCTGTATCCCTCAGGGCTGCCGAATGCTCCCGGTACAAGTACAAGTGTGGGAAGGGTAGGAGAAGACATGTTCCGCAGTAGTTAGATGGCCCGATAGAGAATTTTCGGTTGATCAAACCATGATGTACTCAGACAGCAGCTTGCTGTGCCATGACAAGACATCTGGCCGTCAAGAGGGTTCAGCGCCAATCCAGGAGGTTTGGAGCAGCCGTCGTTTGCAGTTCAAGCACCGAACTCGATGCGCCGACGCTCAGGCTGGGTGGTTGAAGACTTGGCCTTGGACAGAGATGTCACGTGTGGTATGAGCCCCCAACCGGTTCCCTATGTGATATATTTCCCCTTCGGCAGCGCAGCTCTGAACATGACCAAAGCCGTTATCGAATTCTAAACTCCATAAATGTATGAAGACCCTTTTCCCTTCAGGAAAGATTTCAAACTCAATACACAAGTTTCAACATGTCAACTTCGAGGTATCCCGCAAGGGGCGTGGATTTGTCAGACAATCGTCAACCTGACCTTTATGCTTCTTCAACTATTCATTTCGTCTTTGCGCTGATTAGCGTGGCCCTTCGCTTTTGGTGCCGCGGAACCAATCGAGCTGGGTTGAGACTCGATGCCTGGTTGATCCTCTTCGCACTGGTGAGCCCCAGCTCGTGAAACGTACTTGAGCTGTACTGACCCTCATATAGACTTGTGCTGACGGTTTGCTGGCTAAAATGTTGTGGTGTGAGTCTCTATTGACAACTCTGTTCATCTCCGTCGGACTCCATGAACACTGACGAAGATAGGGATACCTCACGGGCTCGGGAGACATGTTCAGACCTTTGGGCCCAATGTTGTCCAGGATTTCTCTATTGGCCTCTTCACGGCAGATTTAAACTACACTGGTGTCATCGTCTTTGTTAAGCTGTCAATCCCTGCCCTATACTAGCGCATTTTCAGTAAGATGCGCAGTATCAGAATCCCGATTTGGATACTCACTTCAGCCGTCCTGATGTGGGGAATTGCTGTGGTATGTCGGCACACCGAGCTCATCCAACGAAACATTGTTGCCCTAACCACGTTTAGTTCCTTCTGACTCTATTGCAATGCGTACCTACCCGAGGCTTGTGGGACAAGACTATCAATGCCGCTTGCAACGTTGATAGCCAGAAGTTCCTTTTCGCGATTTCAATTCACAACATTCTGATCGACGTTACCCTCCTCGTGATGCCTATCCCCTACGTGGTCAGGCTGAATGTCTCAGACAATCAGAAGAAAGCCAGTAGATCTATGTTTCTTCTAGGTGGCTTGTATGTAGCCCAGTCGCCCTCGGCCCCGCCTATGACATTAAATGACTCCTATGATATAAAATGACTAATCTCTGGGCAGTGTTTGCATTGCGTCTGTTATGCGACTCATCGCCGTGGTAACAGAAAAGACCGATTCCGATATCACTTGGAACCTGGTCAACCAGGGCACATGGGCAGTGGTAGAAGCGGATTTCGCTATAATATCCGGTACGTAGGCACTACACTTGAGGCCTGGCTGGCCGAAGCCAGATATTCACTGACGTCCGTTGCACAGCATGCCTCCCGGCTTTGCGACCTGTCTGGACAACCCTTCGTCCCAAAAGTCTCAGAAGCAAGTATTCAAAGATGAGTCTGCGTCGCCACACAACCAAGACTCAATCAGGACAACAACCCAAGCCATCGCCAATAACCTCAATAAAGCACTTCAATTCTGATAATGGCGGGCAAGGCCAGGTCTTATTCGGTAATGTTGAATTCGCCAAAGAGGCTCTGCGATTGATCCACATACCCGACCCTGTTTTGAAGGCCAAAGGATTCCCATCACCTGTAGACAACGGTGGGATGGGACAACATATTCATGTGATAAGTGTTGAAAAGACCTGGGATGTCACGTACGGATGGTCGCAAGCAAGGCATCAGAACTGACGGGAGCTTGATACGGTCATTAGATCACGCGTCGGAATGTCAAATCGCTTTGGGTGGGTAGAGGAGAGAAAAAGGCGAAACAGATAACCAATATGAAGAACACCTGACCTACCTGATTGGCAGTCTTGCACACCATATCAATGTTTCGGACGTGAAGACAAGAATGCGGTGACTCCTCAGGGTTGAAAATGCGGTTACTCAGCCGCAAGCCCTATCGGCCGGTTCTGGAGGTTAATGCAGAGCTAAGCAATTGAATGGAATTAAGGTGTCTGCTCAACACAGTCTGCATTAAGTCCGCATAGGGCTTGTGAGTGCGGAGGAAGCGGCCGCATGCGCCCGCGCGCGCCCGCACTGGTTTTAAGCATTGGTGCTGCACCTGCCGCTGCGACTCGCTGGCGTCATGTATCTCACCACAAAGGGCGTAGGGGCTGGGCTGACATGTTCACCCTTAAAATCCGGCCCAAAAGCCGCGTCGCATGCAGATTTCAATGCCCCTCTACTGACTTGAAGCGACGGTGTTGCCTGGAATCATGGAGGCTGAGCTTGTGATAGACTCTTTCGCTCAGTCTATAAAGATGGCAAGGCCCGCATTCCAGATGTGTCGTTGTCTCATGACCATTCCAGCAAATCAGCTACCCAGTCGACCTAGAATACACCACCCGAAATCAAGTTCTCTACAGCTCAAACAATTTTCATTCAATCACTTCAATCTTACCAAAATGACTGGCCCACCTTTCACTCTGCCCAGCAAGTACGAGGAGGTTCACAAGATAGAGAATCAAGCCGGACCAGGAGACGCTCGACCAACCGGCTTGCAGGTCCTCAAAGACGAAGGTCGCCTCGATGGATCCCTCAACAACAAGGTGGCAGTTGTAACAGGCTGTTCTTCAGGCATCGGCGTCCCGACGGTCGAAGGTCTGGCAGCTGCCGGATGCATTGTCTACGGGGGTGTCCGAGGAGCCAGCATTGGACGCGCAAAAGAAGCCCTATCGTCAGTTCTGAACGACGCCAGGACAAAGGACAGGGTCCACCTCCTCGATCTAGACCTGACCAGCCTCGCAAGCGTCAAGGACTTCGCGGATGAGATCAAGAAGAGGGAGTCAACAGTCAACCTTCTTATCAACAACGCCGGCATCATGGCCGTACCTACGCGCGAGCTCACCAAGGACGGGTTCGAGTCTCAGTTCGGAACAAACCACCTCTCGCACTTCTACCTCTTCCAAAACCTCAAAGACCTCTTGATCGCAGGTACCACATCCTCTCCGGGTTTTGCGTCCCGCGTTGTCAATGTCAGCAGTTCCGCCCACCGCAACAGCACTGTGATCTTGGACGACGTAAATCTCGCCAAGCCGGACAACTACGACCCGCAGAAGGCATATGGTAACTCCAAGACTGCAAACATCTGGATGGCGAATTACATCGACCGGCACTACTCGTCTCAGGGTATCCACGCGTACTCGCTCATGCCGGGCGGCATCGCGACGCCGCTGCTGAAGCACATACCAGAGGTGCTGGAGTCGATTAAGGGGGTGTCCAGGATCGAGAACTACATGAAGACCCCGGAGCAGGGGTGTGCGACTACCATTTGGGCTGTCACGGCACGTGATCTCGAGGGCAGGGGTGCAGTGTTTTGTGAGGACTGTTGTATCATTGGCCCGACGGAGTACAAATACGATGGATTTGATTTCATTGCTCCAGGGTACGCTGAGTGGGCCTACGATCCAGAGGGCGAGGAGAAGCTGTGGAAGATGAGCAACGAGCTAGTTGGACTCGAGGCGAATGCTTGAGACGGTCGACAAATCATAAATTAGGGATCCGATTAGATTCTGATAGCATAGACCAATAGCACTTACTTTCATAGCAGCGTATAAGGTTAGGAACTCGGATCATGATTTTCAGTGTCCATGCTTCACCCGCGATCCATACCTTGCGTGCTTGTGTCGCATGAACCGCTTGAGATCTAGAGCCAGCCAAATTCTACGAGTCTCAGAAAGAATAAAATCAAGAACACAGTGGCGTGATAGGGTGCCAATATCAATGCCAATGCGCCATGTAGAGGCGGTATTGAATAGTAGGGCCGATGTTCTGGGGTGATCTACGAGTTCCTCGCGGTCGGCCCTCAAGGAAGGTGACTGACTCCGGAGTCGGCTGCTGCCATGTGGGAGCATTTTCTCGAACTATGACCTGTTCTTCCACAACCTGCATGCAGGCTGGCTTGCGGAGAGCTGGGGGAGGGGAATCAGGGGAAAGGCGAGATCGAGCAAAGGGGGGGAAATTTGGGAGAACGGGAAGTCTGGAAAACACCTGGAGATACGGAGGACCACGCACGTGTAGAGTAACGCTGGGCAGGCGTGGATCCGAGTGAAAACGGCGAGCAACCGAGATCAGGGGCTCACGCGCTGGTGAGCAGCAAGCAGTGCTCGGCACAGGATAATGGCGCGAGCAATACAGCAGGCTGGGCGCTGACATTCCTGATTGGGCACACGCACAGCCTCCGTTTCCAGCTGAAAATATCTCAATCTTGTTGGCTCCTTCAAGCCAGGCACGGATCTACCGACCTCTCGCGACCGCTCGCCAAGGCCTGTTTGCGGAGCGGCTGGGTGCACCTT
Source organism: Diaporthe caulivora (assembly GCA_023703485.1). NCBI lineage: Eukaryota > Fungi > Ascomycota > Sordariomycetes > Diaporthales > Diaporthaceae > Diaporthe > Diaporthe caulivora. Next base: position 825,895 of record JAMPTR010000005.1, read on the forward strand.
GGCCGACCATGTGTTTTCTTGTTGTTGTACATACGAGGTGTAGTCGTGGTCCAGACAGACCTGCGGCTCTATGCGGTTCTTTGCCAAAGGACTAGTTGGGTATGGCGCATCTCGTTTGCCAAGAGATACAAAGATCCGGATGCTCCGTGCCCGAGCTATTACCTATTCCCGGCTGGTGGAAATGCCACGAACTACCACCAACAAACACCGGATCTTGCACCAGTTCCTTAGGAAGGTTTGGCAGTCTTGAAACACGTTTTCCTGGACGAGTTTTCGCAAGTGACGTCGTGCTCCCAGACGGAAGCGTGGGTGGACCCTGGGAACATCACCGAGCAATTCAGCGGCATCAACGTCACGTCAAAACTATTAAGTGGATTCGGTGGAATGCCGAGCAGTCCGCCGCGGCCCGTGGGCCGGACTCCTTTGCGGGACCCACACCAGAGCCGCATTTCCCACGACCGTAATTCTGATATTCCAAGGAAATCTCATCATTTTTGGGCTTTCTGGGGTGTTTTCGCGCTCGCCCTGCCTCACCGTTTCATGCATGCTTATCTGGGATATACGCAGCCAACAAGTACCAAAGTAGCTGGTATGTACACCTACCTCAGTGCCGAGGACGTTACCTTGCAAGCAACGACGGCAGACCTACCGTTTGGAAACATGCCAACACGCTCTGCGATAAGGCGATAACTAGAGTAGACTGTTGCCTGTAGCCAGTCTTCTCTTGTTGCCAAGACGATGAGGTAGATCAGCGGTTTATGACGGGTGGCGTTCAGATTTTGAACCCAAGTACAAGTTGAAGGGCCGAACTGACTCAAACAGCTCCTGATTACTGTGGCAAGCCGAAGTGCACCGCGGACAGCCATGTCCGCACCCAAGAAACATGACGTTGACTGCAGACATCGTGCTATTCTCTTCAAGTTCTGATGCCACTCGGCAGTGTGGGGAGCCACCTCGCGACCCCGAAGTGGGCCACCAACAAAGTGAGGCTACTGGAGGCCACGATCCCACATCATCCCACAGCGGCGGATCCAGACCAAGGCCGCCAACCCGGAACCTCCTTGCAGGCCATCCAGGTAAACCGGGGCTTCACGTAATCTGGAGATTTCCTGGAGTCAATAAAGATGGTTGTCTTCCCCAGCTCATGGCCACTTCTCCAGTAGCCTCTCCGCAACTTACCCCTTCTCTTGCAACGTTGGAGTTTCACTCACGTTGAAGGCGCTCCATTCAAGATGTCTGGCTATATTCCCTCCTTTTCTCAACCGCCTTCGAGGCCGGGGTCTCTGGCGGCATCCAGGGCGAATTCCTACGCTGGATCGAGATTTGGCCAATCTCGTCCCGGCTCCCCATCACCAGGAAGTCCGTACGCGTCGCACCCCGGATCTCCTGGCCCTGGAAGTCCTCTTCCCTCAAGACCGGGTACCTCCAAAGGCCCGTCTCGTTCGGCAACTCTCAATGGCAAATCCAGACCTAGCAGTCCTCCACCGGAGGTAGATACTGAGCAGACCACCCCCGATGTCATGTCTGTGCTGGAACACGCGAACGAAATGATCCGGGACGAGAAGGGAAATCCAAGAATTGGACGTATCGTCGGAGGAAAGTTTGTCGATCCATCAAACGAGCAGATCGACGCCGATTGTGGGGCGATAAAGACTGTCGACATTGATATGCCGCTCACGTTGACCGAGCTTGTCAACCACAACGACAAAGAGTATATCGTCCTTGAGTACGCGACCGGTGACAAGCAGAACCCTTATAACTGGAAGCCGGCATACAAGAGCTTTGTCACAGCAATGCTGTGCTTGATGACCCTCTTTATTGGTCTCGCCACGACTGCGTACAGCTCCGGAATCGGCAGCATGGTCGAGGAACTCAACTCGTCGCAATTGATTGGTCAGCTCGGCTTGTTCACCTTCAACTTCGCCTGCGCTCTCGCCCCCATGGTGCTGGCTCCGTTCTGTGAGCTCGTCGGTAGGAAGATCGTCTACGCCGGCGCGTTCCTCTGCTTCACCCTGCTCTTCATCGGACTGGCCCTCGGCCAAGACATCGGCACCATCATCGGACTCCGGCTCCTGCTGGGTCTTTTCGGCTGTGTCGGAACTATCCTGGTCGGAGGTACCTTCGACGACATGTACCTGCCCCACGAGCGCTCCCGCCCCATGGCGCTGTTCTCGTGGATCGCCATCCTCGGAACCGTTGCGGCTCCCATCTACGCCGGCTTCATCGACCAGGCCATTGGCTGGCGCTGGATCGAGGGTATCCAGGGACTGGCCAACGTGCCCCTGCTGATTTGCATCTTCCTCTTCTTCCCCGAGACCCGAGGCGGTGTCGAGCTCCACAAGCGGGCCGTGGCTCTGCGCAAGGCCACTGGGGACGAGCGCTACGTTGCCGAGGGCGACATCTACACGCCTGACATCAAGTCCATGCTGAAGGCCTCATCCGTCAAGGCCATCCACATGTTGGTCACCGAGCCCGTGGTCTTCTCCTTCGGTCTGTGGATTGCCTTTTGCTGGGGTGTCACCTTCATGTTCTTGTCGGTCATCCCAATCACCTTCACCGAGAAGCGAGGCTGGTCCGAGGGCGTCAGCGGCCTCCCCTACATCAGCCTTGCCATCGGCACCACCCTTGCCTGGCTGGCCCACCACCTCCAAATGCGCAAGTACGACCGTCTCACCGCCGACCCCAACGTCACCGTCCACCCCGAGGCCCGTCTCTACGGCGCCATGTACGGCGCCATCTGGCTGCCCATCGGTCTATTTATCTACAGCTTCACCCAGTACGCCTATGTCTCGTGGGTGGGCCCGGCGATCGGCCTCGCCCCGATCGCCTTCGGCATCTACTTCGTCTTCGAGTCTACGTACAGCTACACGGCCGACTGTTACGGTCCCAGCGCATCGTCTGCCATTGCCGGCCAGGGTCTCATGCGGAATACCCTGGGAGCGGTTACTCCGCTGTTCTCGACCCAGTTCTTCCACAACGTGGGCTCGCAGTATGCTGGCTTGATCCTGGCCCTGGTAGCCACTGGGCTGAGTCTCATTCCGTTCGTCATGTTCAAGTTTGGCCCCCAGCTCAGAGCTAGGAGCAAGCTGGCACTTGTGTAATGATAAGAGAGGAAAGACGAACATGATATATAATCGTTCCGATGGGTATATATGCCTGGAACATGCATTTTTCGGAGTACTACGGTCCAAGACATAGCATCATAGCATCATAGCGATGAGTTAATAGTTCAGAATATTCGAACCAAGACGACATTCCAAACAATGCCCATTTTTGCATCAATCGTGCAAGGGATCACTACGATTCTGTCGAAATGGATCTGTATCATCTCGTGATGCAGTCAAGTCCTGAATCCCTCGAAAAGTATACATGATATGGGAGATTTTCATGGGTCGGGTCGATGTTATCCAGTGGCGTTGAGAGGTTTCGGAGCATCCGGACTCACCGTATACGTGGCTCTCGTATACTTGCCTAGTCAGACCCAATATTTTGTACCCCTTTACACACCCTGGGTGTGAGGGCCAGGATTAAATACTTTTCTCGGGGATGATCCGTCTAGATTCGCCCCTTTTCACTTGACAGGCTCTCAGTGCCGGAAGCTCAGGAGACATTGAAGCCATTATACTGCATCGACGGATCCGGTTCCCGCAATGAAAGAAAAACCATTCCAGCTATTACTCTTTGCAGAAAATCTTAATAGACTCTAGGCTACAGCGCATTACCGGAACACCGGGTGGATCTTGCCACTCTGCCGATCTCTCAGTCTTTCTGGGAGCTTCACTTGGTACCTGCATGCTTGTTAACTTCAAATCATCCCGTATTCCAGAGTATAAAATTCCGGATGAATGATTTGCACTTGAAGAATCATCGGATAGATGCAACTTACATATGAGTCGTCCAGGCACAGAGCAGACGCCTTGTATCTGCTGGATCTATGATTTCTGGAACACTAAACGCTGCAGCAGTGCGCACAGGATTCTGCAGCCTAGTATACTCCTCCATCAAAGAATCATAGACCTCGGCTCTTTTCTCCCCAGCGTCTTTCAACTCCCTGGAATGACTAGCCTCAATGCCGCCTTTGAGTGGGAGACTGCCTGATTCAAGGCTCGGCCACGCGACACGATTGTGAGGCTCCCGGCAGTCAGCCATCAGGCCGCCAGCAACCCCGTAGCACTTCCTGACAAGAACATTGAAGATCGGCATTGTCGTAGAGTAATATGCCTTGCCCAACTCGACCCCGTATTTCATCGTCGCTTGCCGCTCCGCCGCAGTGCCGACGGCATACCCGGGGCAGTCGACGAACTGGATCAGGGGGAGGTTGAAGACATCGCACAGGTTCAGTTGTCTCGTGATTTTCTGTGCTCCCAGCGCGTCGGTGGCACCACTGAGTACTTCGGGGTTGTTCGCCACGACCCCGACGGGCTGACCATGCATGCGGCCGAGCCCCACAAATGCCGTGTTGCCCCAGCCAGCCCCTATTTCGAACCAGGAGTCTTGGTCCACGGTCGTCTGAATCAGCCGCAGCATGGAGTAAGCCCGTTGGCGACGGCGAGGTATTATGGTGCGCAGCGACTTGACATCTCTGTAAGTAGGATCTGCCGCCTCGGCAACTGGAGGAAGATGATTCAGTCCGCAATCAGGGACGTAGGAGATGAACTTCCTGATCTGCTCGAAGCAAGCAGCCTCATCCGGGACAGCGTTGTCGATTGTCCCGTTTGCGCAGTGTATCTCCGGCCCGCCCAGCTCACTGACCGTCAAGCCTTCCTCAAATGTTGCCTTGGCCACAACATGCGGCCCGGCGTTAAACAGGGAGCCGACATCACTGGCCATGACGGAGAAGTGACACGCAGTCACCCGCGCCGCACCAAGACCAATTGCCGGGCCCAGCACGGCACCGACGTTGGGGATTCCAAGGCTGAGCTGCTCTGCAAACTCTCTGAAACCGGGCGTGGGCGGCACATAGCTGTACCCGTCCTTCATGATGGTCGTCACGGAGCCACCGCCGGAGCTGCCGTCGACCAGCTTGACGATTGGCAACCGCAGGTCCAGGCACAGCTTCTCCATGTACACCGTCTTGGCCCAGATGGCGCCGTCCGCGTGGCCAGCCCGCAGCGAGAAGTCGTCTGCTGTGAACAGGACACGGCGTCCTCCCACAGTGCCAAAGCCTTGAACGTTGTTACTCGGCGTGAAACCTCGTACTTCGTCTCGTGCCTTTCCGTCTTTGCCGGCAGACGTCGTCCTCCAGTCTATGGTCCCTGCTACGGAGCCAACCTCATAGAAGCTGCCCGGGTCGAGGAAAGCATCGATGCGTTCCCTGACCCATAGCTTGCCTGCTTGCTTCTGGCGCACATAGCCTGGACGGTCTGTCGGTGGAGTTTTTCCAATCCTCTTCACGGCTTCAATTTGTCCTAGTATATCGGACCAGTCTGCCGGGGGTGCGTTCTCATCCTTCCTCCTAGCTCGTTTCGTCGGGTGCTTTTCTGGAGGATCCGTTAATGTGCCGGCATTGGCATGGTTGGGGCTTTGTATTTGAGCGGCAATCTGCTTCAGTCGCAACCTCGCCTTGGGATCGTCATTGTCCCGAGCCATGATGATTCATGTTATCCGTCCAAACTATAAGGACTGAACCGAGGGAGTTGGAACAGGAAGATTCCACAACGGCGCAGAGGTCCGCGAGAAGACGGCGGCGTGCCGCGGCAGCGACTCCAATGTTACCCGCCTGGAACCCCTGCAGCAGCCGAGGTTCACTTGGGCGGGGATTTGGGGACGGTATTGATTCTCCGATCACTGGCCCACCATTTGACATTCCTCTTAGACCCTGCGGCTCTATACAGGCGGTGACTTCCAGAGACACCATCAAAACAACTATTTTTGTTGGTCAGGCGCTTCAGAATCATCGGGGCTTGCAAAGTGAAAACAGGCTATGGCTTCTGCACGTATCTTGGTGGCGAACAGGTGAGTACGGCACGTGTGGAAGAACATCCGTGGGAATACACGAACTGATTGCGCCCCGGAATAAAGAGGCGAAGTCGCCGTGAGGATTCTCTCATCCGCCCGTGAGCTTGGCCTTCACACCATTGCCGTCTGGACAGAGAACGATGACGCGCACGTCGCACATTCCCACGAGGCAGTGCAGCTTCCCTCCGTGTCCTCATACACAGACCCGTCGCACTTGGTGTCCGTGTGTAAAGAGCACCACGTGAACCTTGTGCACCCTGGATACGGGTTTCTGTCAGAGTCACCAGTCTTTTGTCAACAGCTCGAGGATGCTGGCATCGCTTTTGTGGGCCCCAGTGCGGACCTACTCGTCCGAACCGGTGACAAGCTGAGTGCGAGGAAGCTGGCCGAGGAGTGCGGTGTGCCCGTTCTTCCGGCGCTGACTGAACCAGTTGGGAATTTCGAGACATTGAGGGCATTCGCAAATGATATCGGCTTCCCAGTCATGATCAAGGCAGTCGATGGTGGCGGTGGTAGAGCCATCCGCCTTGTGCGCCGAGTAGAGGATCTTGAAACAAGCTTCCGCAGGGCCGTGAACGAAAGCCCGAGCAGGCAAGTCTTTGCCGAGAAGGCCGCCGTCGACGGCTTTCGCCATATTGAAGTACAGATCATTGGCAACGGCAAGGGTGATGTGCGTCACTTTTGGGAGCGCGAGTGCTCGATACAGCGCCGATTTCAAAAAGTCGTTGAAGTCGCCCCCTCGACGGTACCCGACCGGACGCTGATAGCCTCGGTCATTGACGCTGCTGTGCGCATGGCAACAGCCATTAAATATCAGTCACTTGGTACATGGGAGTTCCTTGTGTCGCCAAAGAACTCGCATTTCTACTTCATGGAAATCAATCCTCGACTTCAAGTTGAGCATACTACAACAGAAGCAATATGTGGCGTTGACCTGGTCCGATTGCAGGTCCTCGTTGCGCTTGGCAGGAGCTTTCCTGATATTGGTTTCAACACATCACTAAAAGCCGCTACAGCCAGCACACCACCCAGTTCCACGTCAATACAACTCAGAATTACTGCAGAGGACGTCAAGCAAGGTTTCGCACTTTCGATCGGCAGAGTTCGTGGTGTTCTTTTCCCAGGAGGCAATGGAACCCGAATAGACACCCACTTGCGCCCCGGCGTCATTGTATCGGCAGACTTTGATTCTCTTTTGGCGAAGCTGATTGTCACGAGTACCGACTGGGATTCTACGGTCGCCAAAGCCGAGAGAGCGTTGCAAGATGTCTTGATCGATGGTGTGACGACCAACCATAGCTTGCTCCTGGGCATTGTACGGTCTACAGACTTCCAGAATGGTCACTGCGATACGCAATGGCTGGAAAGAAACCTGGAGGTGTTCAATGGTTCAAGAGCAGAGCTCTCACTCTCAACCGGCAAATCCAATGGTTTCGGTGGCGATCGACTTGGTCATTCCACACCCCAACCATCAAAATCATCCGGGCAGCTTGTGAGAAAAGGGGACCGCTATCAGATCCAAGTACAAGGCAGTGAAGACATGGACAGTTTCGAAGACCTTGTCTCAGTAACAAGCGTAATTCGAAATGACTTTCCAGAGTCACTCGCAGTCGAATTATCAACCTTGAATGTGGATGGTCTGGACGGCCCCTCCAACCAGCAGAGGCAAAAGAGCTACACCATTCGCGTCCTGAAGCAATCTGACACGCAGAAAGCTCTCAAGCCGTCTCCAGGTCGCGCACAAGCTACAATTCAAGACCCTTCGAAGCTTTTCTGCCCAATGTCCGGCCAGATTGTTGAGTTCCTAGTAGACGAAGGAGATCCGGTTGCCGAAGGGGACGCGGTTCTCATTATCCGCCAGCAGAAGATGGAGCTGGAAATAAGAGCCCATCGATCTGGCGTCGTCAGCACACTGGCCGACCTCGATGACGGGGATAGTATTGCCGTGGGCACTGCCATCTGCAGTATTATTCCGGTGGACCGGGAAAAGCTATGAGACACAAGGCTCCCATCGGCACATATTCGGCTCCTTGGTTGCCTCTCGAATCCAGATACGCACAGGAGACTAGGCTCAGCGGATGCTGTGTCCCGGACTGCTTCGCTTCGGCAAAGAAAATACTCCAACAATACGAGACCTCTGTTGGTGTGACAAGGCATGCTCGCAGCGTTCAGCTTCACTAGCGTCAGTCCGGAGGCGAGATACCACAAAGTTGTGCGGCTCTGGGCACTCGCCCTTCCGGCGAGAAAACGAAATTCAATGGTCGATTGCATTCTCAGCTTGTGTACATACAAATATTCATGTTTGTACGCAAGTGTTGTTAATAGTGAGTGACACAACTGCAGCGATGCTGGTGAAAATGAATTCAACGCGTCACCAACAGCCGGTAGACGGATTCTCGATCTGCAGCCAGTTGCAAAACAAAAGGCCGTTTCCCAGTCTAAGGTGGCTCAAAACCGCCACCACTTTCAGTCGATTCGCTCATCCTCGTGACTGGCCACTTATCGCTCTCCAAGATGGCTCGCAGGTTCTCCTTCAGCTTTGTATTCGTCCTCGCATTGAGCATTCTTCCTATTGGGCTCGCGGTACAACAACAACACAAGGTCAAACGAGACGCCGAAGCTCTTGACTGCAACGGCAACCCCCTACCGAGCTACTCACCAGTCAGACCTCCTGCTGTCCCTTTGGCAGTGAGAAGCCCTTATTTAAGTGCCTGGTCCAGGACAGCGTCAGGTGCTACTTTAAACTGCGGCAATCCCATATTCTGGCAAGGGGCCCGCATTGGATGGGAAGGCATAGTTGCAGTTGATGGCATCTCATATGAATACCTCGGTTCTGGCTTGCCAAGTCCACCCACACCGGCCAAGCTGCGAACTGCCATACCACAAACCGTCAGCTACGATTCCCAGTACTCAAACCTGACCTTCCTCGCCGGACCTGTCACCATCGAGGCAAGCTTCTTCTCCCCGGTGACTCCTGAGGATTTGTGCCGGAGCTCCATTCCCCTCAGCTACCTCACAGTTACCGTCAAATCAAATGATTGTGAGGAGCACAGCGTGCAGTTCTATTCCGACGTAAATGGGGCGTGGATCACACCGCTCCCCAATACAAGTCTTGTCTGGTCTCCCAAGTTGAACGGCCAAGAGTATCCTCTTCCCCCCACAAGTGCCTATCCTGCTACCGACGACGCGACAAACTCTGGAAGCGCAATATTTACTTGGGCCTACACACTTGAGACATCCTACATATTCGGAGAGGACACCGAGTTCCCCCAATGGGGCAATATCACGTATAGCACAAGCTCAAAGGGCTTCGAGGGCTTCACCTTGGAGAGCGGCTTCGCCCCGGAAGTGCGGGCTCAGTTTGTCGACCAGCATGCGTTGAGGAATACGAACGACCCTGGCTACCGAGCATGGGGAGATAGGGAGCCTGTTTTTGCATTTGCTCATGATGCCGGCAACGTCACCTCTGCCCAGGTGCGGTACACCATCGGCTCGGTACAGACGCCCATCGTCCGCTATCTCAGCGTTGCGGGTTCCAGCGCCTTGTCGCCGTGGTGGGAGAAGTGCTACGGCGATATGTACTCCATGATAGATTTTCATTGGAACGATTTCGACGCCGTGTCTCAGCTGGGCGCCACGTTTGAGGCTCAATTGAGAGCGGATGCCAGCGCTTATTACAAAGAGAGCGCTAACTACACGAGCCAAGCCTTGAAGAGTGCAAAGTTTACTCAGAAAAAGCCTTTCAATCGTTCAAATGCTTCGGAACAGCATGCAGACGGGGTGGACCGCTACGGCCAAGAATACAAATTCGATCCAAATAATGCATACGGTTACTTGGCTATGGACAACTCCACTGGCATCCCAATTCCCGATGTCGACGAGTTGGAAGCTTATTACTCCATTGTTGCTCTCTCGGCTCGGCAGGTGATGGGCGCTTATGTCTATGCCATTCCGCCGTGGAGTACCGCGAGCTGCAGCGGCGGATCGGGCTACTCAGACGCGGAAGTCCCACTCATGTTCCAGAAAGAAATATCTTCTGACGGGAATATTAACACTGTAGATGTTCTCTATCCAGCCACACCATTCTTCCTGTGGGCGAATCCAGAGATGCTCAAATACACGCTGGAGCCCATGTACCAGAACACGGAGTCTGGCTACTATCCGAATGGGTACTCGATGCACGACCTTGGAACGCACTACCCCAATGCCACCGGCCACGTAGATGGAACCGACGAATACATGCCGGTGGAGGAGAGCGGAAACATGATTCTCATGTCTTATGCCTACTACAAGTTCTCGGGCGACGCGGCTTGGCTCAAGGCCCACTACCTAACCCTCAAGCAGTGGGCCGAGTTCCTCATCGGCTATAGCCTGATACCGGCAAATCAGCTCAGCACGGATGACTTCGCGGGGCCGCTAGCCAACCAAACAAACCTGGCAATCAAGGCGATCATCGGCCTGAAAGGCATGGGTGCCATCGCGCAGGCGGTCGGCCAGCCCGCCGACGCCGCCAACTTCTCCGCGACCGCTTCCGCCTACTACCAGCAGTGGGAGGGCCTCGCCATCGATCCGGACGGTACCCACACCTTCCTCTCGTACCAGTGGCGCTCGAGCTGGGGTCTCTTGTACAACACATACATGGACAAGCTCCTGGGCCTCGGGGTCGTCAGCCCCGGGCTCTACGGGACGCAGTGCGCCTGGTACGCGAGGCAGAGCCAGGTCTACGGCGTGCCGCTCGACAGCCGCGCCCTGAGCACCAAGAGCGACTGGGAGATGTGGGCTGCCGCGACGTGCGACCCGGTGACGCGGAGGCTGTTCGTAAACGCCCTTGCGCACTGGATCAATTCGACATCCACAGACTTGCCGCTCACTGACCTCTACGAGACCACAGGCACCGGAGGGTACCCAACCAATCTGGAATTCAAGGCCAGGCCGGTGGTGGGTGGCCATTTCTCACTGCTGGCGCTGTACCGTGCGGGCTTGCTTGATAACCGCGGTATTTACAGCCTCAACAGCTCGGTATATGGCTCGCAGCCGCGGGTTCGTGCTGTTTAACCGTCATATTTCAATTTTGTCTCACGGTTTTGGGCTTTAATTCTCCATCTATGACTTCTTAGACAAGTTAGTGATGTTTTTCATTGCACTGGTCAAGGTGACCTCGGGAACGAGATGGCATGTTTCACTAGTAAAGGATACAGTTGTGGACATCAGGCTTACCATGACCAACATTTCGAGGGCTGTAGAGGCGGACTGTAATGCTGGGATGTGCTGCATTTTAAGATGTTTTATCACTACACACTCGACTGAAGCCCATACCGAGCACTACCTAAAGAATCCACAGCAATCTCGGGTTCATGATACCAAATTACCTAATAATAACAGAGTACATCATGATCATCCATTCAGGGGCCAGTCTGTACAGCCACATCATGATGTGGATGGGCAGATCCAACCATCCCGCATGTCTTGCAATCGAACTTTGTAGCTTACCTTTCCCATTACAGACAGTTGATTGCGGAGTATCGTCACTGGTGTAAAAGCTCCACCGTTCGCAGCCGGAGCCGTGAGGTCTTTGAAAGCCGTTGTTCCCGCTACTTCCACAAGCAATTATCGGCCATAGCTGGCAAGCCCCAAGCTGAGGACAGTCAAAATTGCACGAAGTACCAAGTACGGCGCAGTGTATTCGACAAGACTTCTTCCTCGACTACTATTGAGTCATTATGCCGTTCGAAACATGGATTTCTCCTAATTGTCATCTCAACGCCGTGAGTGATTGCACCTAGGTACGGAGGCTGCTCTATTGCCGTCGTGCGTCGTATTCGGCCTCTCTTCTCTCCGCATACTCCGCGATGGCCTTCAGCCCCTCCTCCTTCCGCCATTCGCTTGAGGGCCAGCCGAACTTGCAATAGAGATGCCGGACCCAATCCACATCCTCGTCAGCGTACATGAACATCTCGTCAGGCATAGTCGGCTCCGGAGCATCCTCCGGGAACGAGTCCTCATAGGGGCCTTCGTGGTTGGTGCTGAACCCAGCCCAGTGGGGGTCGTGCCCCGGCACGAAGACGCACTGGAGATTCCGGCACTCCGACTTGCGCTTCTCAAAGTACTCGTCCAGGGGCAGGACCTCGCCCGGGCCGACCCTGACGATCTCCTCGAACATTACCCCCGTCATCATGTCCAGCATCAGATCCATACCGCCGCTCTCGTAGCCCCTTGCGATAGAGACCTTGCTCCTTGGAACCGTGATACCCGGGTCACCAGACGCATACAGCTCTTCTAGGCCCTCGAACCGGCACTGACTGAAGTCCCGTGTCGTAGCTGTGGAGTAATCGTTAACCTCGCACTTATAGTCGATGTTGCAAACGTTCCGGTGCTCGTCCTCTTCCATGCACGGCAGATGGCGCAATACGTCGATCGCAAAGTCCGTCTTGTTGAATCCGGCGCAGTTTTCAGGAGTCATGTTCAGCCAGCCTCCTGGCGGCGGCCGCTTGATGGCGGATGCGGGTATGTGCAGGCCGCCGAGGAAGTCGTAGTAATCATGGAACAGGTCGACAATCTTGTCCCGAATGGAAGCATCAATCTGTTTTCTGTATGTAAGGTATAGGGTGTTCAAAGTGCGGCAGGACAGCCGCAGAGCGATGGCTGACCACATGTCAGGCAGACTCTCGAAGACCTTGACTTGCAGCTCCGGGGCGAGCCTCATGAGCTCGATCGACTCTTCCGAGGTTGCGCTGCGCTCCATATTGGTCAGATGTGTGTCTGGCCGTATGTATCTGTGTTTGATGGGTGCAAGTCCAAATTCAGGGCGCTCGCCACATTTCTATGTAGAAAAAAAAAGAAGAAGAAAAAAAGAAACTTCGGTCTCGTCAGCTGAAGCCCGGTGCCTGGCACTGCTGCCTACGTCTAGTGTCCGACTTGACCATATGCAGGGTGCCAAGCAATTAGGGAAATCCCCTGGCCGCGTCCGAAATGGCTGGGAGGATATCTGAAAGACTTTTTGGAAGTACACCCGGCGCTTCTGATGAAGTCGGACTCTTGATCTCAATCATTGTGGGAATGTTAGAATGGACTCTGATGATTTGCTTGTAATAACACAACTGTGCTGCAAAATTACAGTGCAATAATCACAAACGCTGCTTAGAGGAGGCCGACGATAATGCCCGGGAATATTGCATGGTGATGCTACGTTACAGGCTGGATTCCATTTCGAAGGCTTTCGTCATCGTGCTAGCTTATATAATACACAGAGGTACCTGACCCTACCGAGGATTTTGGTCATCGCAACAGCCAGGGGTGAGCTGGTATAGCCATTTAGTGAGCCGGTCTGTGGTTTAGTTCGCCAGGGAGGGGAAGAGGGAGCCCTCTGTTGCACGTTGAAAGCTGAAACCCATTGATTGGCCCTACAATGCTGCGTGTGGCTCCCTGCATAGACCAGAATCAAGGCCCCTGGAATCAGCGAAATCAAAAGGATAAATCACCGACTCCCGTGCCGGCCAACTAGAACGGTGGCGACCCCAGCTGACCGGGATCCATCTGTCATGGTGGCTGCGCGCAACCGCAGACCGAGATGCCTGATTCGAAGGCAGCCCGTAATGAGCCCCAGCGGGAAGTGGGTTGCTCACCCCAGGTGCCGTTGCTCCCGCGCCAAACCGCCAGCGAATAATGGGCCCCCCTTTCGGCCCTGAGGTGCCGAATGGGGAAGGTCACTGGTGATCGGCCCAGTGACTGTCGTGGAAGAGATCCGAGCCACAAATGCTTGATTGCACGACAGGCCGGCTGGGCGAGCCTGCCCCCTCTAAATAAGAGTCCAAGAGCAGTAGCTGCTTTTATAGATGTCTTGCAGAGTCCGCTTTCGACTCTCGCCGGCCACTCCCGTACCCGGTAACTAACACCACCACAGCGTCGAAACAAACCATCGAGGTTTTCGACTACCGGGGACAAACATGGCCGTTTCCGTTCTCACTGTTCTGGCGGGTCTCACCGCCTCGTCTCTTGTCAGTGCTGATACCGGCGCCTCCATCTTCAACACAAGGGCAACATGCTCGGGATCAGTCGAGAGCTGCTCGTCGGCAGCCGACGCCGCGTCGAGCTGCTGTGTGAACAAGCCAGGAGGCCAATTCCTACAGACCCAGTTCTGGGACACGGACCCAGGTGAGTGACGCCGTGCGCACCACCAAACCGACCCCGGGGCCAATGTTGACGCGGGGCGGAACTACAGTCACTGGCCCGTCGGACTCGTGGACCATACACGGACTGTGGCCAGACAACTGTGACGGCACCTATGACTCCTCATGCGACTCCAGCCGAGCTTATACCAACTTGACGGAGCTCATCCAGACGTACAGCAACGACTCGCTGCTGGACTTCATGAACAACTACTGGCTTAGCGATTCCGAGAGCGCTGAGGAATTCTGGGAGCACGAGTGGTCGAAGCACGGCACCTGTATCTCGACTCTTGAGCCGAGCTGCTACTCGAATTACCAAGCCGGGGAGGAAGCCGTCGCCTTCTTCCAGATCGTCGTCGACCTCTTCAAGTCATTGGACACTTACACTGTGAGTATATCAGACCATCATTCGAATCACAATGCTACAGGACTGAAATGTTGACTCTGCCACTTAGGTCTTGTCAAAGGCTGGGATCGTCCCATCCAACACAGCCACCTACACTTCCAGCCAGATCATCAAGGCGATCTCCACGTCCTTCGGCCAAGACCCCGTGATCCTGTGCAGCGGCAGCACCCTTTACCAGATCTACTACGGTTTCGTCGCCAACGGCCCCTTGGCCGACGGCGCCTTCGTGCCCACCGCCATCAACGGCCAGTCCTCAAACTGCCCCAGCTCCGGCGTCAAGTACCCCCTCAAGTCCGGCGGCGGGGCGACGTCCTCCTCCACCACCAAGACTACTGCCACGGCGACGGGCACGAGCACCTCCGCCGCGGCAACTGCGACGGGTACCTCGGTCTCTGGGTCTGGGTACTGGAATGCGCAGTACAACGGCAAGGCGGACGGGTGCCTTATCAGCGCGGGGACCTGGTACGTCGGCGGAACCTGCGCCACGTACAAGACGACCACAACCAGTAAGTTCTCGGGAAACCAGAACCGAGACGGGGATCAAATGGCACTTTGCTAACACGGAATAGGCGGCGGTTTCACAATGACGTCTTCCAAGGGCAACTGCGGCGTTACCAACGGGGTCCTCAGCTGTGGCAGTAGTGTTACCTTGAGCACCTTCTCCGTGGCTGGCGGTTTGCTGGCGTACAACGGGCAGACCGAGTTCTATGCCAGCGCGGTGCCCTCTGGTTCTACGCAAGCCAGCGTGTCTACCTCCTCGCAGGCGTATTCTGTCACGTTCCAGTGGCAGTCTGTCTGAGACGAGATGTTGACGAGATTTGCTTATATGGACATGGCCGAATCGGGAGCGAGAGGTACCACTCCGTGTACAGAGGTATTCACTACCTAGGTAGATCTGTGGACTTGCCATTCTAAAATCGCAAACAAGACATTTTGGGCCAGACTTTTGAAATAATATTGAACATTATGGTGCCAACCGCTCTTTCGCATGTGCATTTTGCCGCCATTAGGATTGTAAAGGACCGTACGTACAGGTACACCAAAGTGTATCCATATGTTCCTGTATCGTATTGGTGTGTCCGCGCTTTTGGTAAAATCTCCTCCTATTCGGTTATTTCCACAAGAATGTAGCAACTCCCATTGAGGGTTCAATGAGGACCGCGGTCTCAATGAGTCTCATGCATGTCGGCTCCCGTAATTCTTACAGCGCCACCTAGCTTTGGTAGTTATGTCACTAGGCCATACATTGCTGTGTTATCATCTCCATAGTTCAATTAAACTGTTAATGCTCATTTGTAGTCTGTCAGGACCCCAAATACGCTCCGTGATCCATGGGCATGACAGGGAGGCAAGATACTGCTAGCGCTGTAGGTGCCAGGGGAAAACATTCTGCCTTGAGTTCACTTTGGCCACAACAGACTGTCACCTTTTAAGCCTTCAACTAAATTGCCCAAGTGCTAGCTCCTGGAGGGTCCCCTGTTCCAGACCACCCTTGCATCGATTCCCGCCGGGTGTACTGTCTGACGTGGGTGGGTTCCGCCATGTTATGTGAAACGCTGAGGTAAACGCTGCTTCAAAAGCTGTTTGAGCCGCCAATGCCATCCCAATTTGAGATGGCGTGACGAAAGATCGGCTTCTCCACGTGAAAATCTGCTCTCATGTGAAGGAGTGACTGCTGGTAAATATAACGAGGGTTGGGCGTGAGATGTCTGTCACCTTTAGTTTCTCACCTCCACTCAGGCAGCTCCAAGACTCGATCGTGAATCCACACAATCGCAACCTAAGGATAGCAATAGTTTTTAAGATTATCCTTTCAATCACCAACAGCTGTGATATAAGCCAACCAGAAGTGGCTATTCGACTACGGCAGCAGGACATACCTACGTATAGAATAGAACACAGACTCCTGGTATGGATGGTAAGGATAATCGAATCCAGTTCGAGTATATACTCAAAATCCAAAGCCCAGACATTCCCATTATGCTCTACTTTGGATCTTGTGTAATCCACTGATAGACCCGGCGGGAAAATCCGATGAAAAACGAGTCCCTGAATTTAATGCTGACTTTCAATCTGTAGAACCAGTCATCTTGGATGCCACGGCCAGGCCGATACCACCATACCAAGCGCCGCGGAGGATCTCGGAGGTCGGGCGCACACCGCGAACGTATGCGGCCACGCAGTCAGGACGAGACTCATACCTAACGAGGCCGGCCCAAGTCCACGACACGTCATCGGATGCAAAGTCGTGGTCGCGCCAGACACAAGATGCGTTGGATGCATACAGAAAAATGGAAGAAAAGCAGCCGGGTGAACTCAGCCAGACTATTCCGGAGGGGAACGCCCGGGGGCCCCACGGGCTCGAGCAAAAGGTCAGGTTTGAGGTTGCCGAATATCGCCTGGACACTGGGAACGGCGGCGAGGCCCCTGGTAAGCCTCGAGTAGACGAATGGAACAGACGGTCGAAGAAGTCGGCGTCTAGGTACTTTGCGACCTACATCGACACGGCTGATCCGGGTAGTTGTGCAGAGAAAGAGATGGGAGGCGGCCAAAGTCCGCCGAAAAATCACAGGATGACGAAGATGATTGTTAAGGAGGACATTGAGTTCTTCACTGCTCTTCTGGAGGGCCATGACCCGCCCGGGACAACGAAGGAAACGGAGGACTTTGTGCACGAAGAGACCGAGACTCACCGGCATAGCCAAGAGATGAGGGAACTTGAGGCCGACAGGAGACGGCACGAGGAGGCGGAAGCGGCCAAGGCAGATACGGACTTTCTCATGATGTTGATGATGCAAAAGGAATAACCACCCCGAGACCGCGTTAGAATCTTATGGTGTGCATCTCTGTCGCTTCTGGGTGTTTCAATATTCTTAAGCCGACCAAGAAATAGACAAATAATTACCTTAAGTTCACGAGGCTCGACATTGACGTGGAACAGTTATTCAATGATGTTTTGATGCACTATTTGAGCTATTCAAGTTATAACACACTTTTTTTTTTGGTTTCCCGCATTGCCGAGAACCTCCGTACCGAGTTGATTCCACCACACACACGCCCTTTACGACAGCTTCCCAGCCTTCTGGGCAGTGTACGTGGCGATGGCGTCCATGAGCGGCGGTGAGAGGGCGTCGTAGGTGGGCAGTCCCTTGGCGGAGAGTGCGCCGCGGACCTCGTCCATCTTGTTGGGGTCGAAGCCCTGCTCGATGATGGAGCTGACAAAGGCGGCGAACTGGGGCTCCTGCCAGCCCTTGTCCCCGGACAGCTCGACGTGGACAAAGTCGAGGCCTTTGAAGGGGTGGTCCTTCTCGATGCGGCCGAAGAGGTGCACGCCGCACTCGCGGCAGGCGTTGCGCTGGATGACGGCCTCCGGGTCGACGACCTTGAGCTTGTCGCCGTTCGCGGTCACGCTCAGCTTGTCGCGCGGGACGACGGCCACCACGCTGAAGAGCGCGCCCTTGGGCTTCCAGCACTTGGAGCACCCGCAGGCGTGGTTGTGCGCCACCTGGCTGCTGAGGGTCACCTCGACCGGCTTGCTTGAGCAGTGGCACTTGAGCTTACCGCCTGCAAAGTTCGGGTCGCCCTTGGTGAGGCCGTTGTCGATGGAGGGGTGGAGAGATGGTGCCATCTTGTCTGACCTGATATGCCGTCGACTTTGAAGCTTCTGGTGACTTTACTGTCTTTGTCCGGTTCCGATCGATTTCGATCTTAGTCCAGGGCAGGAGGAGAGAGTAGGAGTTGTCAATGGAGGCCAACCCCTCTCACTCTCCACCTCTCAGGCTGGGCACGACGGCCCTTTAATAGGATCCGAAGCTTCAGGTACCCCTCAGATGAGCTCTCGCACCGCAGGGACTCGCTTCGCTGGCTGGCGAATAAAGTCTCGGGATTGTGCCATCCTCAAACGTCCCCAATGTCTTGACTTTCAGAAGAGGCAGGGACCCGTCAGCGTTTGGCGAGCTGGCTCAGTGACAGCATCCCGAATGCCGAAGCTGCGCCCCTTGGCAAGCGGGCATCACCAGCGGTGCAGCCGTTAACGGTACCAACTTGCATTGCCATGGATTGGCACTTGTGATAAAGCTAAGTCCGGTACGGTACGGTGCGGGGGGTATACGGGACGCCGGTAATGGTACATTCTTCGGGTAGAGATGGGGGAATTAAACACCCAGCTCGCTCGTCATCGGTGTGACCAAAGCTCCTGGGCATGATAGCCTGAATCGTCATACTGGTCCATTGTCTGTTTGGGAAAGACTGGACTTCCGGCTATCGCCATAGTCCGCTCACTGTCAGTTTGGATACACTGGAGGGCAAGAGAGATGCAAGAATAGCTCCTCGCGCGGAATGTCCCAGGACACCCTTCTTATATCAGTGGTTTTGAGACTGATTAGTGAGCACCTTGATGTCCAGCAGCCAGCAGCTCGGCCATCAAGGTTGCCGCCCAGACGGATGCAGTTGTCTGCATGCTGAATACGGAGAACTGCACAGTAACTATACGTCAATGCGTCAGTTCCATTGCTCGCTGCGTCAGTCAGTCAGTCAGTCAGTCAGTCAGTCAGTCAGTAAGTCAGTCAGTCAATCCGTCTCGTCTCCTTAGTGCAGACGGTCAATTGCCCTCCAACTGTGCATTGTCAAGAGCGGTACGCTTGCGAGGTCTTGTCGGACATTTCAGTTACCCCGCAGCCCACTCTCCAATTTGCCCAGATGCCGAGGACTGTCCGACGGTTGGAGAAAGTATTCTTCCTCGAAAGCTTATCTGGCGTCACGGACCACTATTCCGTGCTCCCCACCGGATCCCCACAAATTGCACCCTTGGTATAAAATCTGTCTGAAGCTGCCTTTGGCCTCAAGAGCAGGCTCGAAATTCAACCCTAATGGGCTTTATGAACGAACGAACCGTGTGTGCAACTAGAGTCCAATATCAATCGAATCATGCTACACGCGGAACGACGACTTGTTCGTGAAACCGGCCGGGCTCCCCCGCTGCCGCCAGCGACCGGCATGCATAGCCGTGTAATTACCCAATGACAGCAAATGGCAAACTACCTATATTCATCTTGGGGAATTCAAGAGAGTGACTGTATGTAGGTTCGGGGTGGGGTAAATCACAACCGCCGGCGGCACTTTGAATGGTGCTTACGAATGCCTCGGTTCTCGATGTCATCGACTTCAGCCGGTGAGGTTTAAGACGTTGCAATAGAACTCCGAGCGAAGTACTTTAAACTTTCAGAGTCGTGTTCAGAGCAAAATACCAAGATGAGCGAGACAAATGGCGATACTAAGCCCTTCCGCATCGCCATTGTGGGCGGCGCTATAGGTGGTCTTACAACCGCACTCTTCCTAGATCACTTCTGCCGCCGGCTCCCAGGCCACAATGAAAACCCCCTGCCGCCAATAGCTATCGATGTCTACGAGCAAGCGAGCCAGTACAAGGAGATCGGGGCCGGCGTCGGGTTGGGCATCAACGCTGCCAAGCTGATGCACCATATCGCCGGCGTCGGGGCCGCCATGAACGATATCCAGGGCCGGACGGACAGCTCGTGGTTCACTTTCTGTCGGTGGGACAACGGCGAGTTCATCACGCATGTCGACAGCCCCGTGAAAGATGATGACGTGGTGAGGCCGTCGAGCATGGCGCGCAGCGAGTTCTTGGATGTGCTGCTGGGTTTTATTCGTGAGAGGCACGTGGCGACGCTGCACACGAATAAGAAGTTCACTTCTGTAAAGGCAGGTATTCTGTCTTCCGTGTAGTGGCCTCTGCTGCAGAGCTCTCAACTGGTTTTGATGGGTTGCTGATGAATCGTGCAGGATCTTGGCGACGGGGGCGTGGCGATATCGTTCAGAGACGGGACCACAGCCGAGGCGGATCTCCTGATCGGCTCTGACGGGATCCACTCCGATGTCAGGAAGCAGTTCATCACCGGCAAGGCCCTCTACAGCGGCAAGATAGCGTACCGGGGCGTCGTGCCCATCGACAAGCTCCCCAGGGACACGTGGCCGGGGCGGTCGTGGTCGGTCATCTGGATGGCCCGGCACAAGCACTTCCTCGTCTTCCCCATTAGCCAGTCCCGGTCCCTCAACATCGTCGCCTTCATCTCCAAGCGCGAGGACGAGATCCCGGACCTGCGCGAGAGCTGGACCAGCACCTGCGACCGGCGCGAGCTGGAGGCGGACTTTGGGGACTGCGAGGAGACGGTCCAGGAGATCATCCGGCTCATGCCCGAGCGCCCGTCCAAGTGGCGCATCAACGACCACGAGCCCGTGCCGCAGTGGGTCTTCCTCGATGGCAAGGTCGTGCTCCTCGGGGACGCGTGCCACGCCACGACGCCGCACCAGGGCGCTGGTGCCGGGCAGGCCGTCGAGGATGGGTACATCCTGTCCAAGGCGCTGTCGGACTGGCTGTCGCGGGGGAAGAAAGGCTCGGTGAAGGAGTGGATGGAGCTCTACCAGAGCATCCGACTGCCTCGCGCTCAGAAGGTGGTGACCACAAGCCGCCAGGCTGGCGAGCTGTACGAATTCGAGTCGCCGGACTTGATCGGCTTGCCATACGATGAGGCGGTCCCTATTGTCGCCGAGCGACTCCAGGAAAGGTTGAAATGGTTGTGGATGGAAGACCTTGACGGTATCTACGAGAGGGAGAGGGAAGAAGCAGGGCTGTGAGTTTTTGCTGGTGTTAGCCAATAGTATTAGACGTTTCGCTACAGCACAGTGTTCTAAAATATAGTCTCGACATTTTCGCACTACCAACTCCTCTCATCATGGCTGAAGACTAAGAGGAAAATTGTATTAGTAGCCGCCGAGTACGTTCTACAAAGGATGCATTAGCCTATACTTTTTATACACACGTCGTAAAAGTAATAAGGGTTCCTTGGAACATCGATGCTAAAACGGACATCCGAGGGAATTTGGGCTGCTCGACGATACGGGTGCTCTCACTTCCAACATTCCAACCATGCTATTCCAGAATGGGAAACAAAAGGCAGCCAGATGGCAAGGGGTTGTAACTTTGGTCTCTATGCCCATACCGATCTATTAAGCAGCTTCCGAATGCTGCGTTAGCCCAGCCAATACGTCACCTCAACGGCTACCAATGGCTTCCATGTCACTTCAACATGTCACGTCTTATGCATCATTTGCGAATGAAATAGAGCGATTTAATTCACTGAAACTGTCGCGATTAAGGAGAAGATAAAGGTCATGTTTCCCATAACCCAGGGTCTCCGATATCTACCACACTCCCTTGCCAGGTTTGCCCCGGTGGAGATCTGGGATCACAAAATAGACCGTGAAGTGGAAGACACCCACAGCGCCCAGCGACTCGTACCCAAACGCCTCGACCTCCTTACCCTGCATCTCCTCAAACTCTTCCGTCATCTTCTGCGCTCCACTTCCGAACGGGGTCGTGTCGTGGAGCAGGTCAAATGCCTTGCCTTCGTTCTCAGTGTGGTGGTCTCGGAGGACCCTGTGGTGACGGGAGCGAATAATTAATCAGCTAAGCGGCACTAGGGACATAAATGCTGTGTTTTCTGTATAATCTGAGAATCGTTGTATGGAATGGGACGGAACAAGATTTACTCACATCAAGTCCTGCGTCTCCGGAAGACCCATCAGCTCGTACACCTCGTGCGTGACCCCCATGAGCGCAGGCTCGTATACCCACATGTACTTCAGCGCGTTCAGGTTTTCAGCCTGGCGTTCGATACTGTACTTCCATACGCCCAGCTCGATGTCGCGGAAGGGGAGCTTGCCGGGTCGGGTTTCATCGTCGGCCTGCACATTGAACACTGCGAGCATGTCCGGCGCGTTGTTGTCCTTGTAGATCGCAACGTCCGCGATGAAGGTCGCGCCGTACGAGACGTCATAATATGTGAAGTCGCCCTGGATAGGGGTGTTGCCGGAGATGGTGTAGCCCAGCGCCACGAGGTCCGGAATCTCCATGAAGGTCGGGCCTACCTAGATGAGCCAGGCGGTGAGGAGGAAAGTCAGGATGATGAGATTCATGTTGCGACGAGATGGCTCTTACAAGATGGTACGGTCGAGGTTTGAGTCGTTTGATAGTAAGACGGTTGAGACGTTGCTTAGCTTGGACAGTTGGCACGGCAAGACCGACAGTGAGTTCGAGATCAAGCTTAGGAGGGGGGAGTTGAACTGCCAGTGTGTAGTAGATCAAGTCTCATAAGACTCTTAAGGACGTAAGGATAGTGAAATGGCTCAAAGGCAATAGCGATTAGCAGAGGGACGGTATTCCGGCCGCAAGACCTGCCGTGCTCGGGGGTGAGGGGCTGTTGCCCTGCAGGGGAGTAGGGACTGGACATGTTTAATACGAAATGGTTCTTCGTTATAACCTAGACTCATGCGGATGCCGAAAATGGGCTTAAGATGTATTCAAGGCACTTTCTATGACACACATTCGCTTCACACTAATTCAAAAGAGCACCGGGCCACTAGCTTAACTGAGATGAGATGCTGTGTCCCTCGACAGCCAGCCATATTATGGACCCTGTCATCGTGCATTTTCGCTGTCCCATATACTATCACGGCTATCAAGCTATATGGGTTTTGCTCCGACACGTCACTTATGCAGCCAACAGAGTTTCAACCCACTCAGAAGCAACGGCGTTGTATTCGGAGGTGTAAGCCGTGTGAGCAGTGAGGTTTCCAACGCCACGAGTATCACAGACGCCGTCGTGGTAGTTGCAGTAGTCGCGCAGTTTGTTAGCGTATAGGCTAATGGTGGCCAGCTGCTCATCAGAGCGAGGGTATTTCTGGCCGCGGAGAGATCAGCGAGCGGCCCAGTGTACACGAATCTTTTGGCAGTGTTTCATTAGACAAAATACTACTTACACCAGGGGCGTCCAATGCAGATACGTTTCCGTGGTTGAAGCTCTGGTTGGGCATGTGGCGTGGATCACCGTAGAGCAACACTGCATTCACTGTTGTTGGAATTAGTAAAGCTGCTATAGAGAGTGCTATTTGGAGCCACTCACCACGCTGTCCGTAAGTATTGAAATCGATGTAGGGAGGCGTCGTGCTGTTCCCAAGCTCAGAGCTGTTGCCTCCGCCAGCAAGGATATCTCCCACGACCAGTGCGCCCTGTGAATAACCCACGAGCACGATCTTTGAGTCGGTGCAGCTGTCAGCATAGCTCGTGATCTGCTGGGCACCGTTGGCGAGGCCCTGCCAGTAGCTGTCGGTGCTGGTCTCCTGAGTCGCAGGGTAGACGATATCCTCGTAGTTGCTGTTCGGGAGCTTTGCGAGCAGGATGTCGACGAGGGAGCCGATACTGCCCGGGTAGCTTTCGGTCGTGCCTCGGGCGATGATGTAGTGAATATCGTCACATGTGGTATTCAACTCCTGTCGTGCTGAGAGCCTTTGCGGCAGAGCACTGGTAGCTCCAAACAGGCTGACGGCAATGGTGGCATGGTGGAGATGCATTTTTATATGTGGTGGTACCCAAGTACATCACATCTGAGATGAGCATCAGGGAGAATGATATCATTGAAGGCATCAACATGGGTTTATATCACAACCTCTGTTCGTATACATTTCTCTTGGTGATTCCTGTTTGGTGGAGTGTCCCGCGCAATATCCGAGCCGAGCAACGAAGTCCGAGAGGCTGACGTACTCCTGGACAGGCACCGCAAGGATTACTATCCACAATTTAGGGGCTTGCCAGGCTATTGACAGGTAGGATGGGCTATGATGCGAGAGATTTCTCCGTGATATTTCTTTACAAAGTTTTCTCGAGGTTGACGTGGATGCTCTGTTATGTTTCAACATGAAGCTTTCGAGTCATGGATCAAGCGTCGGCTCTTGCCAAGCGCCAGCTCACGTCGAGCGTTGGGGTCAAGTCCAGCACACTGGATGATTATTTCAGAATTTATAGCAATCCCCATCATGTTCAACTTACTCGAAGGTCAGAGAAAACAGAAAGAAGGACTCTCAGCAATCCTCTATTAGTCCAGACTAGACGGACTAAGTTAAGCCTCTGATGACCCGTTTCAATCCAAGTTAGTGGACAGAGATACTTCAATAGCAACGCTGGACGGCTCTGATGTTACACCCCTTTACAAATTTGACATAAAACTACACAGCATCGATGAGATTCGTGTGTGATTGTAGGAACGGCTAAATTTCTGGGATTCGCATTAAAGGCTGGCTAAAGTTACAGATGTCGGATTCCACAACCGTGATACAAACTCCTCGGGCTCCTCCGCCGCCATAGTCATTCCTCGTCCTTAATCTTGACCTCCTCTTCCTCCTCCTTCACTTCCTCCCCAGCGTCGCCAGCCAGCTTCCCCTTCCGGAAGGCCTTCCTCAGCTCACACTTCCCCAGGTTCCTCCCCCCAGCCCTGCACTCGTCGCACTTCTTCCCGTGCGACACGAGCAGGATATGCAGCCCGTACTTGTCCTCATCGGGGATCCTCGCGTCCAGGTGCTGGTGCGTCTCGTCCCTGCCCGCCTTGGCCGGCCTCCACCCCAGCAGCCCCGTGATGCGGTGGACGTGCGTGTCGACGGCGAAGCTCTCGCGGCACAGGCAGAAGAGCAGCACGCAGCTCGCCGTCTTGGGCCCCACGCCCTGGAAGCTCAGCAGCTCGGCCATGGCGTCCCCGCTCGCCGCCCCGTGCAGGTGGTCCAGCGAGTACTTCCCATAGCGCCCGCGCACCTGCTCCAGGATCCCGAGGATCACCTTGCTCTTGACGGCGCTCAGGCCCCCGCACCTGATGGCCTCCTGCAGCCGCGCCTGCCCGCCCGCCGCGATGGCCTCCCACTTGTCGCTGCGCCCGTAGGCCCTGTCCATGCTCTGCTTCGCGCGCGTGCTGTTGGTGTCAGACGTGTTTTGTGAGAGGATCGTCCGCACCAGGGCGTCCAGCACAGAGGGCGAGTCGCCGCACCCCGCGCGGGAGGTCGGGGCCACGACCTTGTCGGGCCTGGCGCGCTCGCCGTGCAGGGAGGCCAGGATCCTGTGGGCGAGCTTGCACTCCTCCGGCGTCGGGTGGTCAAAGTCCGGGAACGGCGAGCTGTTGGCGTACTGCGCGTAGGCCTTCAGCTTCCTGTCCCGGAGGTCTGACGGGTTACTCTTCTTGCTTGGGCTTTTCTTGGGTGTCTGCTTCTCATCTTCCACCTTGACCCTCTTGGGCGTCGCGCTGTCGCCCTCCGTCTTGGGGGCTGCGCGCTTCCTTGGTGTTGCTTTGGATTTGGCCGGCGATTGAGGTTCCGTCTTGACCTGCGGCGATTGCGACTGCTCTGTTTTCACTCGTGCAGCCCGTCTGGGAAGCTCTCTCTTCTGTGCCGGGCTTGCAGCTGCGCGGGTACTCCTGGCCATGGTGATTCGAAGCATGCAGCGTGGTCCACTGGATCCTGCTATTCGGAACAGTTGAGTCCGCTGAAGTGGAGATTAACGACTTGTTGAGAATGACAAATGCGACCTTGAATCCGCCAGGGGTCAAAAGTGGTGATGTCACTGGAGCTCAGTGCTAGGGCCTTATTTTCAGGGGCAGCAACGTTGCGGTCCCAGAGGCTCGGCGCGCTAGGGCGACCCTGGAAACGTATCTTCCTCCTCAATACTTCTAGAACAAGTAAAGCCACAACAAAGCTGTACCTCAGTCTGCAGTGTGACGAACAAAGGAATATGATAGATTCATGAACACTTCCTGGCAATAATGAGGAGCGACGTGTTAGTAAGGCTTCAACGTGTTCAATCCAGCAAGCTTTCCCGGGCCGGATCATGGAATTGCTGATGAGAGAAGATTTGAGCCATAGGTATCGTGGATCAGAATCAGATACAACGAAGAAAGCTAGTTGAATATTATTATCCCGAAGTATTCATCATTCTAGCCATGATGTCTGGTTTACTCGGGAGTCCACAATCTCAACTTCCCTACTCCAATTGAGGACGTCGGCACCGCGGGCTGGTCAACCAATTGTTCATGCAGAATTGCCTGACTAGTAAGTGAGAAAATGTGACTGGGTTGAAGGGGCAGGTACAGTAGCCTGCCTTTGAAGTGAAGAGCTGTACCCAGTATCCAGAGAGGGACATTGTGGCTCTGGACTCAAGCAAGGGGCATCTATTTGCTTCTTCTGACACCTCGATTTAACTGGCTTCAAAACGACGTTGGAACAAAAGCAATGTCCTTCTAGGAGGCTCAATTGAATAAGTGCGATGCTCGATACTGCCTGTTTCCCAAAGGTGTGTAGTGTGCTAACCAACTATGCCGAGACCCGCATCATCAAAAACGCCAACGCTCAAAAAAAAAAAAAGCAAAACTGTCTGTCCCAGGAGCTCTTTCTAGCCAAGTGGGGTGAGTTCCCCTCTAAACGGTCTTTGCGCACTCTTCGCCTCCTCGTCCTTGACCCTCCAGACGCCCTTGGTCTTCTCGTCGGACAGCCGCTTCTCCCAGCTCGTCCCCTTGGCCAGGCGGTGGAATACTTCGTGGTCGGCCCCCTCCATGCTGTCGAACAGGAGCGGCTCCCACGTCTCCCCGCGGGCCTTCTCCTCGGCCCGCAGGCGCCTCTGCGCCTGCTCGAGCTTGGACTTCTCCGTGACGGTATCGCGGAAGTCGCCCCTGTCAAGCGCGTCGATGACGCCTCCCCAGGCCCTCCGCGACTCCCACGGGTCCTGCCTCTCGAGCGGCTCCATGTCCATGGGCGCGGGCCTGTTCTCGACGGCGTCGACGTCGTACTTCTCGAGGACCTCGCCGGTTCTGCAGTCCTTGACCGTCCAGCCCTCGCTCCACTGGCCACCGATCTCGTAGATTGCCTTCTTCTTGGGGTCGTCCTTGCGGTACATCTTGGCCTGGAACGTGTTCTTCTTACCCGAGAAGACGCCGGCGCCGGAGAAGGTGATCTCGCTGATGTAGCCTGAGCTGGACACGATCGTGTACGTGCCGAGGACCTCGGGGTACAGCTTTCCTGACAAGAAACCTCGGACCTTGACGTCTGGGAGCGGGATGAGATAATCCTCGTCGTACTTGTCGATGTGGACAACGGCGTGGCCAATCTGGCGGATATCCACGCTGCTGCTGAAGGTCATCTCGACGCGGGCGTAGCCGTCGGCCCGGATGCCGTGCTCGTCGTCGACGATGGCCATTGCCGTGATTGGGGGATGATGAGAGACCTGCTCGGCCACGAGGCGTGTCGTGGCAGCCTTTCCATCTCCACTATCCATCCCCAATTTGATGCCCTTCTCGCCTGCCTTGCTCTTGCTCTTGCCCTTTGGGACGTGTGTCCAAGAGGCAAGGAACAGCTCTCCCAGGAAGGCGTTCAGGGGCTTCTTGATGCTGACGGTAGGCGAGCCGGCAACGTAGAACTGACTGCGCATCGCAATCAGGATCATGCGCAGGACCAGAAGGCTTCGTTTCGCCGAGTCAGGTTCCAGGGCGGGCGCTGCAAAGACTCCGGGCCGCTGGCTCCAGCAGTGGCCGACTTCTACCACAGAAGACGGCGCGAGAAAGAATGGGGGTGCGGTGACATTGGACAGATCACCAGACACGGATGAAAGGAACTAGGTACAGTTGGTTAGTTAGACGATGTACAATATGTGAGAAGCCAGTGAAGGCATTCATTTAAGTACTAACCTTGATCAAATCCTTAAACCGTGATGACACGGAGGGCTGCTGTCTGCTATGCGATGTCTGGATAGTTTTGGCCGGGTCGAAGGAGGGGCTCTGGGTGTTGTGAGTTGGACTCCATGGCCCTGTTGGTGATGGCAGGCTGCCGACTTCGAGACTCATTTTTGGTAGATGAAGTAAAGAGTGTCGTGGTGACTGTCTGTCTCACAGGGTGTGTGGGCTCAATGCGTGATACTCCTGTTCGGGTGCCCAGGTGGAGAGTGTGTGCGATCAGGAATCCGGCGAGGATATGTTGATGATAAGGACTCTGCTCGGAGACAGCGGGAGGTTGTGAAATGGTTTTGTTTGGAAGAACGTAAAGTTTGGAAAGTTTGGAGGTGGACAATTTAAAAATCAATAGAGAGAAAGCGTGCAATAAACCATGCTGGGCAAAGGCGCCGGGGATTTTGACGATAAAGCGTTTCAAGATTGTCCCAAGATAACCCTGGTGTGTACTCGAGTGCTCGCTAGCTGTCCCAAGCTCTTTCCCAGGCAGGGAGGGAGTCTGTCTACCACCAAAACCCGATCACATGCCAGAACCCATGCATCTAGTGTATGTACGATGTACATCAAATGCAGTCCCACGCATTAGACGTGCTCGTCAACGTGGAAGCACCAGCTTCCGATGCAGGCTCGAACTCAATCTACTACTCTGTCACCCTCCACCAGCGTGCAGCCCGCCTAGCAGGCCCAGGTACATGGTGAGCACATTACTTCCCGTCCACGCAATCCAACGCTATTCGTGCTGACCGCCTCCGCTGCAGCGAATGACCAGCAAGATGGCAAAGCACGCCGGTAAATTGCATCTGCGCGTCTTTGTGGCTTGTGGAGATGGGCCAAGGAGGGGCAGCCCCTCTCACGTCTCACACTATCCTGTCGGTTCAGGGTCAAGACGCCTTGGTACTTTGGTGCTAGAGCCCGGCTCCAAACACTGCCGAGACGTCGGTCGGATCAGCCCAGCGCCTGACCCCCGTCAAGCCCCGTCTCCTAACTACCCTGCCGATCTTGTTCCGGCTTTTCGAAGGCGACAGTCGACGGTCCACGGAATCACTCCGCGGGCCGCAACGCCGCCGTTCTGCACGTGTGTCTACCGAGCCTCTGCCCGGCCCAAGACACACAATCAGACAGTCAAGCCGCAAGACACGCGGGATCCGGAACATGGCATCATCGTGGGCATTTCTATTTGAAAACCTGATGAGATCGTTTCTCTCTGGCCACGACAAGACAGACTGAGATCCATGGATGCCGCCAGGTGAGGAAGGGAAAAATGGCGCTATTGGTTAACAATAATCAGTCAGTCATCCACGGATGCACGAGTCAACTAGGCGCATACAATCTGGCGCCATTTAAGCTTCTAATTATCAACGGAATGAGCCCCCGTTTTCCAGCGCCTCGCCCCCCGGCATCCTGAGTAGTACGCGGTCCCTCTATCGAAGCTTTTCGAGGCACCTGACAACGACCCAGCCACGGCCCCAGCATCAACACGAGCTTGACTCTAGTGCCCGTCGTCCGTGGACAGACTGCGGCCCCCCACGCAGGCGTTTCGAAGATCCATAGGCTCACGACTCGTTTTCCCCCTCTCAGACTCACGTCACGCCGTTTTGGGCAACCTCTTCATCAGCACCGACCTGAAGCTACCCGCCGGCAGCTCGCCAGCGAGTGCCACCGCCGACGCCTGGCCCCAGTTGTCGCCCTCGGACCTCACAGGGCCCCAGAGCTCTGTCAGCTTTAGGTCCTGCACGTCGACGTCCTCGAACCCGAACTTCCTGTACAATGAGTACCCGGCCGGCGACGCCTCCAGCCACGCCGTCTTGTTCTCCCTGTCGGCGAGCTCGCAACCCCATTTGAGCAGGGCTGACCCGGCCCCGAGCCGGTGGCGGGTCGGCGTGGCTGCCAGGATGCCGAGGTCTGTGAGGAGCCTGTTAGGTAAACACGCCCATACCTGCAGCGGTGGACGGGAGAGAGGTAAGATACTCACGAAGGTGCGACTCTCCCTTCACCCAGCGGTTCTTCATCTCGTGCAACCCGCCGATGAACTTGTTGTACACGGCGGCATCCGAACCCTCGCCCAGCTGCTCCCCCGTCATCTCGCCCCTCCCCTCCCACTCCGCCCTCGGCTGCTCCTCCCTGACCAGCTTCCACTTGGAGAAGGCCACGATCGTGGGGTCCTGGCTCGCCCCTCCGGCCTCACTTCCCTCCCCCCGGAGCTCAGCCACCATGACGATCACCTCGACGGACGGGTCCGCCGCCGCCTTGTCGGGCGAGGGGAGCAGCGACCCGGCGAACTTGTTCCGCGCGTCCTCGGTCACGCCCCCCGGGTGCATCAGCCTGTTCATCACCCCCGGCCCGAAGGCCTCGAAGTGCACCCTCGCGATCGCACCCGCGTCGCCGGGCGTGGCGCGGCGGATGCGGAGACTCGGGGCGGGGGTACCTGTCGACGACATGATGGCGCGTTCTGGGGGATTATCCAGTACGGGTGCGTACAGGCTGCAAGATCGGGCGGCTCAGGGTGGTATTTCAGCTCTATCACGATGCTTGCTCCCTCCGACTCGGTGGTCAACCGGGTGAGTTATATTGGTCCGGTGCGGCCCTGAGACATCGTCAGACGGGCCAAAGCCATCCGACCCTGTGGCGTGCCCGCCCGCTGCCGAGGCCGACTAATTCGGCATGACTCACCAGCTCCGGGCTGACCCCAGTCGCGGAGCGGAACCGCACGCTGCTGCAGCAGCCACGGGCAGAGCTGATAGGGTGTAGCGTAAAAGGAGCAGCAAGGGCGATTGTCTCACTGCGTATCTTTGTCTCCACTTCATGCATGACCAGTCCACAGCTTAGAGACTGCTTGCCCAAAATGGTTTACGCCTTCCGGGCAGCCTGACATTGTCCAGACATACCTCAGTAGGTGTAACTCTTGCACCTGTCATCCATAAGGCCACTTGGATAAATCATCTCATCCCGACTTCCGGGGTAACGGGATTGTGGACTCTTGTCAGCCAGCGCCATGTTGCAGGTTGTCCTAATGGGAACAAGTGAAGATGTGTTGATCACAAAAACCATTTCCATACTCTACTGGACTGCTTCCTCCATCCGAGTCCTGCCTGGCTTCACTCGGTTAGTGACATCGCGAATCACATAGATCTGTCCATACAGGTCCGTCACCGAGATAAACAGCCTCAAGGCGCGCAACACCTCCCATCCGAACTTGCTATCACCACCCACCCCCTCCTCCAGCCTCACTATCGCCGCCTCCATCCCCTGCCGCTCGTACTCCGCGGTCCACATGAGTTGCGCCTTACTAACCTTCTCATCCACAGGAAGCCTGCCGTGCGCCCCACCGTGGTAGAAATCAGCAAAATCCACAGAGTTCAGATTTCCCTCCTCGTGGTCCCGCGAAACACTCACATAGTCGTTGTACATGCGGCACATGCTGGCCAAGTGCCGGCACAGGTCCTCTGCCACGTACGCTGTTTTGGCAGAGTGCCCGTACAAGTCATAGCAGGAAGCATGCGGTGACGAGGAGCCGACGAGACAGTTGAAGAAGACGAAGGCACACGGTCAAGACGTGTGATCCGTCGACGTGCTGCGGACCCAGCTGCAGAATGTCTTGCCCCCCATTATTGGGTGCGGCGCCTCATTCTGCTGTGTGGTTGATTCCCCAGTAGCAAGGCCGCCCCATTCTTGTGCGGGATTGTGAGGCGTGTGCTCAAGCCCGCCAGACTGAGGGTCCTGTCTCTCCCAGTTTCCCCGTCGGAGGGCCCGCAGCGACTTGTTGTCCTCCGCCTGCTCAAGGTGGGCGAGCATGAAAGCCTTTACCTCACTCGCAACGCGTTTTCGTAGGTGTACCGGGGTCCTCGTCACGGATGGGTGTCACAAAACATGTGAGACAAACTTGCGGAGTATGGATGCAGCGTCCGCAAGCGCATCGCTGGGTGGAGTGTTGGTGGAGGTGTTTCTGGGCTGCCTGCCATTCCCCCGGGGCAAGTGATGTTCCTCATCGTCGAAGTGTAGGGGGTACTTGGCCTGCTCGCCTTGGACCACACGGGTGACAAGGGCCCTTACTAGATCCAGTCGACTCCCAAGGTCTTGCTCCACCACGCCCTTCATGTCCTCGTCTGCCTGGTGCACCAGCATGGAGAAAATCATCATCTCGTACAGCACGTTGGGGCTGACAGCCTTTCCGCCATACAGCGCGCCGCATGCCGTCCACGTGAGTGGCACGAAGATGAGGTATTTGTCACTGGCCGCCTCATTCTTGTCTCTGCTGCTACCCTCGGTGCAGCCCTGTCCGTTCTTATACCGCGCCGCGGGAAACACATCGTGCTTGTTCCTCTCGAGTTCGCGCAGCGCGTACGTCGCTTGCAGCTCGGCAACGTGGAGGAGACTCTGTTCAAGTTTCAAGGGGCCAAGAAGAGGTGTACGCGTCAACAACGCACCAGCCTTCCGCATCGCGATGAGAGCTTTATGGCTAGGGAGAACTTGTGACGGATATTGTGTGAGCGTATCCCGCTTCTGTTGCCTAGGGAGCGAGATGTGCATCGCAGCCTGGCAGTAAACCTCGGAGAGGAGGGGCGAGGCATAGGTGACTTTCTCAATCCAGATGTGTTTTCCGTTAGCCCATTCACGATGACCGGATGCCTCGAGATAATTCTTTGCCCGACCAGGCAATGAGACAGTAAAGCAAAAACTGTCAAATAAGCCGCTTACACCAACACCGAAATAGTACCTTCCTGCTGCAGCACCAGCTCTCGCCTTTGCATTAGTCAGTGGATGCCAGTGGGTTTCCACAAAGAAGCCGGCAGAGGCACAATTTAGCGAAGTAAAGCCAGATACCTGAAGCTTCTCTAGTGCCTATTCAATCAAAGTGGGTTGTTACTGGATATTGTAAGGGTCTAGACTGAGTGTCACACTCTAACGTCTATTTTCTCTATGAACAAGAAGACTTCTCTGGGGAGAGAAGTCTTTTCCCTTTGACTAACGTACAAGTTCCTGCTGATCGATATACTTGGTTGTCGTCCTTCGCTGGTTCTTCTTGTAGATGCTAGCAGGTTATGTGGGGAATCGAGCTGTGGGTCAGTGGGTCGTACGAAGGGCCCTGGCCCTGAGTTCTGTTGACAAGGGTCCATCCCATTACAGACATTGAGGGTTTTGCTCTCAAGCTAGGCCGAGGTCTCGGGCATCTTGGATTAGAAGAAACTGTTAGACAGACCATGTCCAAACAAGAATTCAAGCTACTTTGCCGTTGTTCCATGTTTAGCGCAGACATGTGAGTCCCGGCTAATATATGGCTGCAGCAATGTGTGGTTAAATGTAATGACGTCTGGAGAATAGTTGAACGATTCAACTAGGTACACTGGTATAGCAGGCGAACAATTCGAGAAAGTGACTGGTTTCAAGGGTTTTGGAACTCTGTGCCTCTGGGACCTCGATCTCCGTGTAGATTCTTTCGAGTTCATTTTGATCTCAGCCTCAATCATTCGTTGCGGAGACGCATTAGACACGTATAGAGGCGAATCAGCGAGCCCACACAAGCCGGCAGCCCCACCCTGGGGTTCGGAGATGTACTTGGTACATACTGTATTACAGCCTCAGCGCTACAGAAACTGGGAAGTTTGAGGGATTCCCCGCTGCACCGTACCTCGCATGTAGTTTGACAAGAGCACTTGAGAGGGGGGGGGGTACCAACCCTGGAACATCAACTCAGGGGCCTGCAGGCATTCAGACAATGACACGCTGATACGATGGGCCATGAAACAGGCGATGATTGATTCCGTGGTCTCCACAAGTATTTCGCTGCGCGTGGGAAAGGAATGAAGGAAGCGGGGTAGGTTGCTTCAATCGTTCCTGTGTCTAAGAGCTGACGGGCATATTCTGGGTGGTTGGTTGTCGGTGTGCTGTTGGTCCGGCGCGCCGCATATAACTAGCCGTCAGCAACCCGACCAACAGTCACCGTGGCGGTCAAGCTCAGCCAGGCCACAAAAGGTGACGCGAGTGAGGGTCCAAAGAAAGAGCTCGACTGGACTTTCACTTTCCTGTGTTTCTCCCAGAGCACAACCTCAGCCCTCTGAGCTTCTCTCGTGACTCCTTCTAATCACCATCCCAATACAAACGACGGGAGAATGACGAAGCCGATCCGTGTCTGGATGGCACGTAAGTAATGGATCATCGAGTTGACTACCTGCCTCAGCACACCAGAACTGACTCCACAATAAACATTAAGCTCCTGGGCCGAATCCATGGAAGGTACCATACCGTGGTAGCGCCGTCGATCCCAGTGCCCATGTGGGTTGCTGACAGAGAGGGAGCCAGGTCATCATTGTCCTTGAAGAACTGCAGATTCCCTACGAGATCAAATCCTTCAAGTTCGAGGAAATCAAGAAAAAGCCGTTCATAGACCTCAACCCTAACGGCCGTGTCCCTGGTACGTGAGCACACTTCAGAGATATCAACGAGCGTCCTTCTGCTGATGGATCTTAAGCCATCGAGGATCCCAATACAGATATCGTGTTGTGGGAATCCGGCGCAATAATCACATATCTGATCGAGCAGTACGACAAAGAACATGTTCTAAGCTACAACACTCTGAAGGAGAAGCATCAATGTAACCAATGGCGTAAGGCAGACCTCTTGACATACCTATCCTCCCTTCACTTTCGCTTCATTATGCCTTACTACACGTCAACGGGACTCAAGCTAATGGACGGAATTCTTTTTCAACGCAGTACACTTCCAAACGAGCGGCCAGGGCCCCTACTTCGGCCAGGCAGGCTGGTTCACCGTGCTGCACGCCGAGAGGCTGCCCTCAGCCATCGAGCGCTACCAGGCAGAGGTGCGCCGCATCCAGGGTGTCCTCGACGGCCAACTCAGGGACCGCGAGTGGCTCGTCGGCGACAAGATGACGTACGCGGACCTGGCCTTCGCGCCGTGGAACGACCGCACGGACGCGCTGCTGCAGTGCGCCGCGGCCGACAAGTTCGCGGGGTTCCCGCACCTGCAGGCGTGGCACGAGCGGGTGACGAGCCGAGCCTCGTGGGCCACGGCTATGGAAAAGCGTGCGATTCTGATGGACGAGCAGGGGCTCGACTGGCATGGGATGCCCAAGGGCATGAAGAACATGGCCGAGTATCAGGCAAAGATCAAGGCTGAGGAGAATGCGGGCTAGTCCAAACTACCTAGGAATGCAGAGGACAGGAGGCAGCTCGGTCAAGATTACGTTCGTTCTATATCCCAGAAAGTCGAAATTGCTGACTCAAATTTGTACCTTTTTTTGTTCGCTGAGTCTTTCCTTTTTCTTTTTTTAAAAAAAAAATAGAAGAAACGAAAAAAAAAAAAAAAAGGAGCCTGGGGGCGGTTCCTTCATACAATCATAATCGCTGTAATACCCAGCCCTAGATAATAAGCAAAATACCGATAAGAGTAGGTTATAAATCTATTGAGTCGGCGTGAGTGGATATAAATTGGTTGAGCTTAGGGACATGATTAACACGTGCCGAAAAGCAAAAGACCCACTCTTATGCTTTGGCGAGTCCCCAATATCGTACGACTTTCAAAAACAGAAAAGTCTGTTCCAGCACATGTCCGCTTTCCTGGACAACAACAGTGCAACCCCATCTTAATTCTGCCGACGAAACATTCAAGTATTCGCCGGATATCCAGCCATGCCTCCCAAAAAGGCAACAGAGGAGGTGAAGGACAATGTTGTCGCATTCGGGCGGGTTCGGAAGAACCTGAAGATGGGGTGCGTGGGCCTGCCAAACGTTGGGAAATCAAGTCTCTTCAATCTCCTCACGAAACAGAGTGCTGCCGCGGAGAACTATCCTTTCTGCACCATTGAGCCCAACGAGGCGAGATGTCCTGTTCCCGATGCACGATATGTAAGTCTAATGCGACGGTGAAAATAATGGGCCGAGAGTTGAGTCTGGGGCGATCCGAAACACACAAGACTGACTGGAATATGAGCATAGGACTTCCTGTGTGACGTCTGGAAGCCGCCCTCCCAGTACCCAGCCTACCTGCAAGTCACGGACATCGCAGGCCTGATCAAGGGCGCCTCGCAGGGCGAGGGCCTCGGCAACGCATTCCTGTCGCACATCCAGGCGGTGGACGGCATGTTCCACATAGTGCGTGCCTTCGACAACGACGAGGTGCTCCACGTGGACGACTCGATCGACCCGGTCAGGGACCTGAGCACGATCCAGAGCGAGCTGTGCAAGAAGGACCTCGACATCCTGCAGCGGACCATCGTCGCCGAGGAGCAGATCGTGCGCAAGGCGGGGGGCAAGTACAAGATGCTGCCCCTGTTCACCGAGACGACCACCAAGATCCGGGAGATGCTCGAGAAGGACCAGCCCGTCCGGGACGGGAGCTGGACGCCCGCCGAGATCACCCTCATTAATGAGAAGATCCAGCTCATCACGACGAAGCCTGTGATTTACCTCGTTAACTTGACCATGAAGGATTACCTCCGGCAAAAGAGCAAGTACCTCCCACAGATCGCCAAATGGGTGACAGAGCATGGAGGAACCCCCCGCGACATCATCCCGTTCTCTGTCGAGTTTGAGGAGAAGTTGGACAAGCTCAGCGACGACCCCGCAAAGAAGGCGGAATTCCTCGAAGAGAGCAAGGTCAAGAGCAAGCTGGACAAGATCGTCACAGAAGGTTTTGACAAGCTCGGGCTGCAGTACTACTTCACAGGTATGTTGATGTCTCTGGCTGGTCAACTGGATATTCTGCTAATAGTCATGGTAGCTGGCGAGAAGGAGATCAGATGCTGGACCATCCCGCGGGGCTGTCTAGCGCCACAGGCTGCCGGTGCCATCCATGGCGATTTCGAGAGGGGGTTCATCAAGGCCGAGGTGGTCGCGTACCAAGACTTCCACGACCTTTGTGGGGGCGCGAAATCGATGGCCCCGATCAAGGCGGCTGGAAAGTACCGGCAGGAGGGAAAGACATATGTAGGTTTTCATGAGAGCATGGGCCAGGGGAAATGAATGCTAATGTCAAAGTCACAGGTGGTTCAAGATGGCGACATTATACATTTCCAGTTCAGTAAGTCACTTTTGGGCGATCAGGGCAATCGATTGTTGAAGAACCACAAGCTAATATTCAACCTCAGACGTCGGAAACAAGAAATAGTATCATTGAGTGGCTTCTCCAGACGGCTGCTGTCGAGATGGATCTGCTTAGACATGTCGATCTGCTTACCAAGAAGACTGTGAAAGTTGGGCAGAGAACATCTGTCTGCCAAAGCACAAATCATCTTTTGAAAGCCATGCTTTTATTGTTCTTTGCAAGGAGCAAATACTTGTGGATACCGAGCTTCTAGGACTAATCAACTCATCACCAGACTGACGTATGAATCTAGATAGAGCGAGAAATGTCTATGATATGGAATTGCTGAAAACTACTCTTTGCAGCTGTAACTATTGTAAAGTTCTGTCAGGAGAGGGGCTCGAGCTCAAACATCTAGCAGTCGAGCAGGAAGTATCCTACCTGGGAGAGTCCCAGGGTTGAAGCCATAGAATATCCCGACTTGCAACTTTCTCCCACACCCTTCGACAAATGCTCGAGTGCTCCTGGCCAAGGATCCCTACGAGCCCGGGGGCAGTCCTCCAATCGGTCCCAGCGCTCGGAGGTGGCTTTCATTAGCCCCCGGCTCCGATGGACGGTACGTCACCGCACCCCTGCCGGAGCCAATTTCGGTGTGCTCGTTGGACTTGCCACCAGGTTCCTCGGCACCTGGAGCAGGTTTCCCCTCGCAGCAGCAGGCGCTGATCCGTCACATGAAATGTAACAGCACGCGGGCCGGCCGTATTTGATCGTGTGTCCTGGGGGGACCAAGAATGTCCAACTCTTGGGTAGCCAGTGTTGTTCCCAGGAACTTGTTGCAGGCACAGCAGCGCGGCTAGTTTTCTTTGTGTCGCGTCAACGTCCTCGATACATCCTGCGAGAAGGAAAATAGGATCTACCAACAATGCTGCAGCCGCGCCGGCGTTGTTCTTATCAGAGGCTCTAGATACACAATCTGGACCAGGACGCCCCAATATGGTAAGCCCTAATTCTACCTCGGGGACTTTAGTAGACGGGGTTGAATCAATGCATGGTCAGCGGCTCACTCTCATGCATGCAGGCCTCTCGCTTCGTGAGGATTGGGCTCCTTGCATTCACGACCGCGCTTCTCCTGTACTACCACTCGTCACTGCTCTCCTTCTCGGCACGCGACGGGGCACCAACCCAGGAGACCGAGAAGCTCATCCCGGTCCCAATCCCGCAGCCGCGGCCCGAGGACGCGAAATGGCCGTCCTCACCAGCTGAAGAGGCCGATTCCGGGCTCACGCAGGGCCCGCCCGGCCTCACCAGCGGTGCCGGAGGCGACGCGAACAACCAGGCGCCACCAACATCAGGGTCATCATCCTCCGGATTCAACGAGGTCAAGTTCGAGTTCCAGGAGGACCTGACGCGCTTCGCCCAGCCCGTCTTCGACGTCGCCAAGCTGAAGCGGTACCGCCCGCACAACGACCGCGGGACACCAGGCCAGTTCGCCTTCGC
Source organism: Diaporthe caulivora (assembly GCA_023703485.1). Taxonomy (NCBI): domain Eukaryota; kingdom Fungi; phylum Ascomycota; class Sordariomycetes; order Diaporthales; family Diaporthaceae; genus Diaporthe; species Diaporthe caulivora. Next base: position 864,570 of record JAMPTR010000005.1, read on the forward strand.
GACGTACCTCTCGACGCGCGGCGGCACCCCCGCGGACCCGTACTTCCTGTCCGCGATGCAGCTCGTCTATCGCCTCCTGTGGGACCCAAACTCCCGCTCGGAGCGGTACCCGGTCGTCGTCTTCGTGGCGCCCTTCATCCCGCAGGGGCAGCGAGACCTGCTCCTCGCCGCGGGGGCGGTGGTCCGCGAGCTGGAGCTCGTGCCGTGGGACCCGCCCGCCAGGGCCGAGGGCGAGGGTGGTGAAGGCGGGGCACAGGGCCAGTCCATGTTCCCCTTCGCCCGCTGGCGCGACCTCTTCTCCAAGCTCAACATCTGGGCGCAGGCGGACCTCGCCCGCGTCGCCTTCCTCGACCTGGACGCCTTCCCCGTGCGGCCCCTCGACGGCATCTTCGACCCCTCCGTCTCGCCCCGGCAGCGCTGCCGCGCCGAACTTCTCCCGCCCGAGGACGCGGCCCACGCCGCAGAGGTGTGCGACTACGTCTTTGCCGGCCACGGCCTCACGGACGGCGTCAACGTCGGGGTCTTGGTGTTGGAGCCCAACGCCGCCATGCACGCGCGCCTCCTGCGCGAGAGCCGCGACACCACCAAGTTCGACAACGGCATGGCCGAGCAGGCCTTCCTCAACTACGCCTTCGGCCGGGCCGGGCCCTTCCCGCCCACCGAGATCGGGAGGGAGTGGAACGGGTTCTACCCCAAGGAGAACGAGGAGGGATTCTTGCGCGTCGTGCACGAGAAGCTATGGATCTTTGGGGACAACACGGCGTGGACGAGGGACATCTTCGCCAACGGGTGGTTCGAGCTGCTGACGCTGTATCAGAGCCCCGAGTTCGAGGCGATACGGGCGCTGGACGGTCCGCTGGAGGAGGCACCTGGCTTTGATTGGCCGTGAGGACATTGGCGAAGAGAGGACACAGATACCCAGTCAGCATGAGAGTGCTCAATCGGTGGCATACAGCTCATATCACGAAGATCGCATTTATTTGACTTCTACTTGGCGACTCTAGGGAATGCACTTGTATATATGAGACTCAGATAGCATGTATTGTACGCAAGATCATCTGAAGCCTGATTTGAACGGAGGCGGTCATCAAAACGAATGACTGTTCCCAAATGCTCTTGTACGTTGCACGACTGCGTGAGTGGAGACAAGTGAACTACCCTTTGATACGAATTTATTCACCGAACAAGTCTATGTAAGAAAACTTCACAAACTCATGACAATTATAAGGTATAAAATCGCAGCCACTGTTTGCCAGCAGTGTGTCCACTCCCGACTCGATCTCCATAAGCATATATCAAATTCCTCCCTCATGATGTTTCCCAAATAAATCCAATGCTCCAGAGGAAAAAGTCCCTCATGCGTCTATCTCATCAAAAATTCAAATCCCAACAGCGTTCATAGCGAGCCCTGAGCCCAGATACGTGTCTAGTAGTTGATAAAGCCCCTCCCATAAGCAAATAAGCAAAAATGAAAAAGATCCATGCATCAGTTATGTTGTTTGATGCAAGACAGGCAACCATCTTCACATGTTGGCCTAGCGGTGCCTCCTCCGCGTGCTGCTCTTCCTCCCAACCAGATGATCAGCCATGTACCTCCCCGCGGCATCAGCAGCCCTGGAAGACTTGGGCTCGGGCGGGGCCGCCGGGGCCGGCGCAGGCGTGGGCTCGGGCGGTGGCGGGGCTGCCGTCGCCGGGCCCTTCAGGGCACTCAGGGCCGCGGCCCCCAGCCCGGCCCGGAGCACCTTGCCGCCCTTGTCGCCGCCCCAGGCCCCCTTCTCGCCGGCGAGGCCGACGGCTGCCGACGCGCCCGCCGTCAGGGCCGCCTCCGCGGCGGTCATGAACCGGGGGTCGTTCCAGAAGCTGAGGGAGCGGCCGCTGCCGGAGGGCCTCTTCGGGTCCTTGGAGGTGTGGCTGTGGGATACGGATGGCCGGCGAGACTTGGTGCCCTTGGTGGACCCGCTGCTGCTGTGGTGGCGATGTCCCCTGCTCTCTTTCTCTCGGTCGTCCTTCTTTCGTGAAGACCGTGGCGGGGGTGATGGCGAGCGGTCCTCGTGCTGACGGCTGCTGTAATGCCGTGATAACTTGTCACCCCGGTGTCTGGGTGGTGATGAGGACAGTGAATAACGTCTATGACGGCGCTCAGGACTGTCTTCCTTGCGCGGGACATAGTGTGACGTGGCCCGGTTGCCCATGGGTGGGCGATGGGGTCGACCACGGTCCGCCTTTGGTGGGTACTTCGAGTCCCTGTCCTGATGCGAGCGTCGAGTCTCCCGGTCAACGTCATGGGAGCGGCTCGATTTACCCTTATGGCGGTGTCGATCACGCTCTCTGTCACGGTCGTCCTCTTCCGGCGGCGTCACTGGCCGGTAACGATCCTTGGAACTTCTGTGGTGCTTAGACCGGGAGCCCTTAGAACCAGGCGGACTCGAGTCTGAGTGTTCAGGGGTGATGTCTCTCGCAGCGTCCCGCGGTACGTAGGGGTTGCCCACATCTTTATCAGGTACCATGTACTCGTACTGGCTCTCTAGCCAGTCATCCACACTGGATGGTCCTCGTGAGTAGTTTGACTTCGACATGGTAAGATGTATGTGTGCTGAATATTCGCGCAAAACTGTAGAAAGGGTTGAAGAAACAAGAAAACAATGCAAACAAAGACAGGAGGATCAGTTGATATTATATGCCTCGAGTGAATCAAGTGCTCCTCGTGCAGGCACCGCTAGGCACCAAGCCTTTGGTTGTCGAGTGCCCAGGTGGTCAGGAGGAGGGGCCAAGATGGGGGCAGGCGGAGCGGCTCAAGTCTCTGTGAGCCTTGACTGGCCGGTCCGGGGAAGACAGCACACGTGACGGGCCTCGATGGCTTCTTTCAGACCCCACGATGCCTGGGGCGGAGACCAGAAGTGAGATGGAAGATGGAACTGAACGAGTAGGAAGCCAGCGCTTGCGTGACTGGCAGACGCATCTGCTTTATTACGACGTTCAACCCGCTTTTCAGGCCGCCGAGCCTGCCCACATTGGCCACCCGGCGCCGGAGACGGGGGTCCACGCACGCAGCACTAAGACTATTAGCAATACCGAAGAGGTGAAGGTGGGAGGCAAGTGTCTCTGATTTGAGCTGAGCCCCGCGGACCCTGCGCGATGTTGGCCTTGGTCGGTCGTAGTACTGTCTTGTTGGGAAAATTTGCAAAACAGCTGTGCAAACCATAGCCATGACGGTGCAAGGAAGCGCGGCCGGGAGCTCCAATCAGGAGATGTGCAGTCCCAAGATGGTGGGTGGGATGGGACAAGAACCTGTAGCTGATGTGGAGGGTGTTTCCGGCATTGGGCACCATGGCAGCTAGTTGCCACCCGTAAGAAAAAATGGGGATGCCGCAATGCGACATGATCTCATATCGGGGGACCAGCACCGAGACCAGCCATGCAGTCTCCCATCAGATCCCACGTTTGGTGATGCCGCCAGGTCGGGTAGGCAATAAATGCGCTACAACTTACACGAAGACCGGCGTTGGACGAGCCGCAAAGGCGAGCGTCCCAGACGGTGCCACGTTGGCACCCCGTCGTCATCGGCCACTATCGCAGGTACGCGCGATCGAAGTGCAAGTGTGCGACCTGGGTTGGCCTGGCTGCGCGTTGCCCGTGGTGCAGTAGCTTGGTGGTCATGTCGCTCGCCCTGCCGGCCCGCAACCATGTCTGTCGCAGCATACTCTGGCACGGGCAGCGGCAAACTGTTTTCGGACATTTTGCGCTGCTGCGTCATGCATAACGCCAAAAGTGGCAGTGAGGCTTATCACGAGCCACCCCGGATTGTCGAGTCGCGCAAGGTTGAACGCTGTCGCCGGATTCCCCAGACTTTGGTCTAGATCTCGGCTGCCACAGAACCTGTCACTCTCACCAAACCTAAGACGTTCGCCGCGCTTGGATCGGATGAGAGAAATGTTCGGCACCTGAGATGGAGTTGGCAAGCTGACTCGTGAGTGCTGCAGCACCTGCGTCTCCCAGGCCTCTAGTAATCTCGAACCTGGGGCCACAAAGTCTCGGCCCGCTCCTGGGCGATCTGATGTATCGTCCTGGTGCCTGGACCCTGCTGGCGGCCGGGTGGGGTGATCAACAGCAGCCCCTGTCTTGGCCCTCCCGGCAGACCACAAGGTGAATTGACGGGTGATGTTCAATGTGGCATGCTTTGCCGGTGACTGTACGTCCTACAGTCAACCCACTCGTTGACATGGAGGACCGGTGGTGGTCTCAGGGCCGCAATGACGCCCATCTGGCTGGTAGAGGCTGCCGTCATCTGGTGGGCGTCCGGCTGTTGTTGCCCCGAGGCGTGGCACCAATCCATGTCCCGGGCATGTCAGCAGAGGCTTGTGTTTGGCCAGCGAGTAATGGCCACGCTGGACCAGACTGCCGATGATGGCCGATGATGGCCGCGCTCTATCTCGGAGGTGGTGTTCGCACGGCACACGGCTCGGCGGTTGGGTCGCTGGATAGTACGCAGATCGCTTTGGTTCGCTGGTGGTCGCACGGTTGGGCCGATTACTCGAGCTGGAGGGGGTGGAAGGACAACGCTGGCTGGCCCTGGAGCCGGCGTCTGCCTATAGGTGGGCGAAGGTAGATGGTCTCGGTGCGACGAGAGGCAGTGACGCATGAGCTGAGCGACTTATGCACCCCGACAAATCATCCTGCTCGGTTTGTGGGCAGTCGAGGGCTGCAGGGCAGTGGGGTTTGTGGTAGACTGCAGATTGGTAGACGTCGGTGGTGAGGCACGATTATGGCGGACGTGCTTGTGGAAGAAAGCACCGAGTGATTCTCCAGGTACCTAGGTAGGTATGCAGAAATTGGGCAGAGGAGCCGAGGCGCCTCGAAATTCTCTCAGACACAACAGCAGGAGCAAACATACGGCACTGCCGATCAAAAGGCAGGAGGTGCACTCGTTCCTGCCAACCGGATCTCCTGGCTTCAACAGCGGGCATCAAAAGTCTGGGCGAAGCTGACAATTTCCATGGGCCTCCGAGCACACTACTGCAAGTACGGTGACGGCTTACAACACGCAGAAGATCGTCCTTTCCTTCATCTTCATTGTCGTCATTCAGACGGCGCGGGATTCTCCTTCGTGTTTTGTTGTTGAACGCGAGGCAAGTCAGACGAGCACAAAGTGGAGCAGAATATCACGGCTGCCCAATACACGGCACAAAGAGTAGACACCGGCTTGATGCCACGAGGGGTCTGAGAAACAGCAGCAGTCAGTGCCTGGATGTTCATCTAGTCTCCTCTATGCAAACCAAGTTGACGGCGTCAACGAGGCGGCCGGCTTCCGATGCCGGAAGATCACCCCCACGGCGAGCGGTAATCATTAAACTGAAGCATACTGCGTCACGGCATCCTCGATTGGCACATGTGCCCCTTGTACACTCGATTTAGCAACGGTACACATTAGTTAGCGGCGCACAAGTGCGGCTTGCCCTCGGTAATCTGAACTGCCTCTCCTGACGGCAGTCATCAAGTTGCTCAGGAGGGCCGCGTGCCGTATGTGACCGAGAGATGACAAAACCGTTGACCTCATGCGTGTATGTCCAAGAGCACTAAAGGTCAATTCCATCATGCTGATTACACCATGCAGTAGCTGGAATCAATCGTACATCGGTTCCTCTTCGGAGTGACTCCTTACAGTAATGACCTCCTGGCCACCCACTCCATTGTCGTACCTTGCCCGTCGACAGGGCAGGCACCGCTCATTATTCGGGGTATCATAGTAGTATAATTCAACATCCAATATCCTTTCTCATCCAAACAAAATGCAAAATGAAGGCACATCACGGTGCCCTAGTCCGGGAAGCCCAAGTTCTAACGGTGCCGTGCGTCATCGGCAAACGTGAGCGTCATCTGCGGTGGATTGACCACGCAGTGAGTAGTGGAGGAAACGTCAACCACGAGTCCAGGTCGCCAATCACGTTGAAATGAAGTCTTCAGAGTCCTGCCTCTGCTCCGCGAGGGTCTGCGGGAACGCGGCAATGCCGGCGAGGATGCCGGCGACCATGAAGCACAGGGAGATGATGGACCACACGACGCCCCAGCACTGGGACGACCCTCCGTATCTTTTGGCAAACTGGCTGGCATCGGAACTGTTGACCTTGCGGAAGATCAGGTCGTCGCAGATATCCCACGCACTGTACAGGGACGACATGACACCGATGAAGAGCTGTGAGGCGCAGGGGAGTTAGTAACTGACGCCCCGCAGGTCCCAGACCACCTCGTGACCGACAGACACTAGCGAGGAGGAGCACAACTTACAATCACATATCGCAAGGCCTCGGCCTCGGCAATAAACCAGCACCCGACCAGCAGGCCGATGGCGGCCAGCACGGTGCTGATGGTCAGCCAGTCCCTTCGGCCCCACCAGATGATGAGCAGGAAGGCGGCGCCGACGACGAAGCTGGCGATCTTGGATGCGACGATGTTGAAGCCGCAAAAGGTCAGCAGGGCGCCGATGAGGGAGCTGCCCAGGTAGCCGGCGGGCAGGGTGACGCCGCCCTTGCCGCCGCGCATGTGGGTGACGCCGCCCTCGCGCGGGTCGAGGCTGATGGACTCGACCTTGCCGCCCGTGAGCTTGCACGCGAACGCGTGGCCGACTGTTTTTGTTCTCGCATGTCAGTTTATCCAACCTGCCTGCGGGTGATGCGCTGCGCCCCGGGGGGATATTTTTGCAAGCTATAATATCACGTACAGGGGGAAAACCGTACGAGGCGCGAGAGAAATTGATTGTACTGACATTCGTGAAACGCAATCACAAGCATCTTAAACGGCCACAGCACGTATCGCACGTAGGGGATGTTCCACAGGATGGCGATCACCACCACGTAGGCGGCGATGACGCCCAGCGTGATCTTTTGCGCGTCGGCGGTGACGGACAGCGAGGCGCGGCGGAGGAGCAACCCGTGCGCGGCGGCGCGGAGGGCGTCGGGCCCGGCCTCGGACGCGGCTCGCTTGGCCGCGAGCAGGAATGCGGCGTTGGGCGTGCGCGGGACGTCGAGACTGCGCAGGGTCGCCGGGGTTATTACTGTTGGTGCCATTTGTGCGGCGGGTCTTTTTTTCTTTTTCTTTGCTTTTTCTCCTGGTGGTATTCACCTGTTGGTTGGGTCTTTTTTCCCCGACGTGTGAGCCCGCTATCTGTTGGTGGGTGCTCCCGCTGTGTGTGATCGCGTGCGTTGCTGTGTGTTGGTGGTCGGTAGTGGGACAGCCTTCCTTCCCCTTTGGGACTGGAAAGTGCTATAGGATCTCGTCGGGTGTCGACTTATATCGTGGGATCGTTTGCGCGAAGAAAGTGCGTTGGAGATATTCGCGGTCGGAGACCGGATGGCAGACGTATATAGTGGGATATTCGTACGTTGGAACTACACACAGGCAAGGAAAAAATGAGAGGCGATGCACGGTAATAAGCAGCGGTGGGCAGCGAGTGAGAGTGGCTCTGGCTGCGGTTTTGCTTTCGCAAGCGCCAGAGCGGGCTTGGCTGACATGACGCGCGCGCTTGGGCAGAGCTGGACAAGACCATCGTCGCGTCCTTGGACAGAGGTTGCGTTGCGTTGGGGGTCTCCACTTGAAACGTCAGAACCTACCTCCTGGGCTCCCCCAGCCCGGCCAGCCCAGCCATTCCCAACGGTCCCAGCAATAAGCCCCAGGAACAGCCGTGTAGCCGTTGTTGCCGTGCTCGCCCACGATGGCTTGACCCCCCCTGCCCACTAATAAACTGGCGTGGCCTTGTGGCTGCGCGCAGGGTCCCCTCCCGATGATGATCTGGTCCGTTGACATGTCTCCAGGGGGCTGTGGCCACCCACCCTTGAATTATTACCCACCTATTTTTGGCAACGTCTATCCTGTCACTGCCATCACCAAACACGCCAGCAGTTTCTTCAAGCCAAGACAGACTTACCGGGAGATGTATCATCCATGCAATTTCCATTCCATCCCTTCTCTGTGCCTTCTTTGATACTACGAAGACCGTTTCTGTATCTGCGGGATGCCGTCCACGTTCCAGCAGGTTCAGACAGTCTGGGGCTCGATCAGGCCATGCTCGTCTACAATGCAGTGTAACCTTGGAATCCTCCAGCACGGCAAACACGGCAGCACGGACATTTTGCCTAGTGCCATCGGGTCTTGGGGCAATCCGGGGAAATGGTGTGGTGGGGATGACACACCACCTAAAATCCTCTCCAAGGCTTTTATAATAAGTTAGCCACTGCATATACACATCTGACTGACTTGAAATCTCGCCTGCTCGTTCTTGGAGTCTATTCTGGTGAGCTGGGGCCACCTGATTCCCCCGTGCATCGAGGCTGTAGCCATGTTCCCGGAAAGCAAGCTTAACTCGTCGACCCACTGTCAGCAGCTGAATGGGGCGGCCACTTGAACGGCCTTATGGGATGGAATCCAGGGGGGCCGGAACCTACCAGCTTGCTCCAGGCCACCAAATCCATCCTACCCGCATCTTTGGGGCCCTGGAATGGTCGCATGCTGATGGCGACCAAGTAGAATGGCCTCATAGACGCCCGAATACGCCGAGAGATGTGCCCAGTCGGGAGTCGGCACCGATGCAGACAATCATCTTGTCCCTGCCTTGGTTTGCGGATGTTGCCGGACTACCAAGACTAGTATCTCCATGGACACAATATGTCCAACGAACGCTCATTCCAGACCAGAGTACCCCCTCCCCCATGGCTCCTTCGACTGCTATCTCGTCACCTCTGCAACGTGCCACAGACAGGACATAAAGGTGACAGAATACAAGCAGCTGTCAAAAAGGTAGACACCAACCTGCGCACCGAGCCGCCCCCTCCCCTCCTGCGACCTTTCTTCGTGACCATTCATGCGTCCGGAATCGCTGTAACCCCATGTCTGAGAGTATCAGAGTTTCCAGCCTCTGGTAAACTCTGCTCAAACTATTTGGCCCTGGATTCAGACGACGCAGGGGGGAAGGGGAGACCTAACCTGCCTTGTCTTCCTCACCGGTGGCCATCTAAGAGGTCCGCTGCAGGACTTGAGGGGGGGGGGGGGGGGCGGCAGCCGCTGAAATTACTCTTTGCCCCTGCGCCAAGCCCGCAGTGCCTCCCCGACAACGGCCGATCCAGCCTCACCAAAATGCAAGAATCGGCTGCCTTCGTAGAGCCGTGTGCAGGACAGCAGATGCAGTCGAAAACACACATTGCAGCCCCCACCCTCCGGAGGGAACCTCCTTCCTCAGCCGCTAAATGGCGTTACGAATTCTTTTTCCCATTTTCCAAGCACGACAGAAATTTCCTCAATCGGTTAACCTATACTTGTGAAGAATACAATGACGTGTGCGTGCCTTTCACTCCAAGATTACGTTTCGCACTGCATAAGATTTGAAGGTGCCTCCGGTAGAACGGTCCTGGCGTGTATGGGACTGGCCAGTGATTCCGGAGGATGTCGCAAGGACACATCAATTGATTGGCAGAGGCACATATGACCTTTAGTTAATCGTAGCTTGCCGACTTTTTTTCAGAGGACAAAAGTCAGCACGCGAGCGTGTAAGCCCACAGAACTCACCTGCAGTCTCTTGAGCCAGACGACCGTGGGTAGGGGCATCAATCATACCAGGGTAGACAGTCGGAGCGCGCTGGAAGCCGCCATGGATTCTCTGGGGGCATGGAGGGATGGGGAAGATTCCACGTTTACGCCTGAATCATTCCCATGGCAAGGCTCACCTTGGGGCCCTGGGGCTGGGTAGTTACATCACGCGCTGTGCTTCTCAACATAGTTACAACGTTCCCATTTTGCCCTGGGCCTTTTGCCCGAATATTATGGCAAAATCGCGCAGCCCCTGCTCTGATATTGTTTGTCGTGCTCGTGATCAGCTGTGGCCGGATGACGAAAGATCCCATGCGGGAAGACCGGCGGGGGCGCAGACTCGGCCGTATCTTCTCGCCAAAACAGGCGAGGGATGATGTTCCCGGATTTTGTGCGACATCGCAAGTGTCGAGATTATGCGGGAGACTGCGGGCCGCGACATCTGCTGGAGAAACAAACATTTCGTGAGCGACTTGTGCAATCATTCATTGATGATGCCTTGCAATCCCGACGAGTAAGCATTGCCTTAGGATCACTGCTCTGGTCCCGAGGCTCTGATGTCGTCCACGGGTTCGCTCGTTTGAGCTTCCAAATGTTTATGTCAGGATCTTTGGGGTACCAGAAAACTATCAGGTAGTCACAGCGATACCCAAATTGGGAAGTACGGCTTTTGATCAAAGCATATTTGTGTAAGTTGCTGAGCCGCAAGTGCATCTTCTGAGTACCCTTACGAATACTTGTGGCAATGGTCCGTCAGATTAGTACATTGAGACTTTAATGGTGATACAATTACTAGGCAAACAAAACTAGAGTCCTGGCATTCTTCCCGGCCGGCCGTGTGTTTGCTCGGGAAGACAGATCCACCACCGGGAAATGGTGGAGGTGCTTCGACCAAGACGAGGTTCGTCATAACCCCATACCGTTCCAGTAAGTTCAATTCGTGGAGACAATTGGTGACGGAACAGACTTTCGAGAGCCTGGGCTTGTGAGGCTGGGGCTATATAAAAGATCCTCCCCAGACATCTAGACGTAAGCCTATCCCATTCCAATGATGTGAAGACCGTCAGCGACAGATTTACGCCTTTCATTTCATCAAAGGACATCTGATCTCTTCCGTCTGCCTCCAAAATGTTGCCGACTCAACTCACGATCCTTGGTCTTGCTGTACTGGCTGCCTCTCATCCTGGAAATGGAAAAGGAGAGGGTGAATACGACTATAAGTTTGTGAACGAACGCTCTCCTCGGGTCAACACCAGGCGCGCACTCGAGGGCTGCGCTTCCCAACTTGAGGCTCGAGGTGTCCACGCTCGTGCCATGGAGCGCCGCAAGGCTACCTTTGATGCAAATCGCATGGCTAAGGGCATCCCACTGAACGGTAGGCTAGGCTTCACACCAGCGTTTGGAGTATTGCGATGCCTGGCTGACAAGTTCCAACGTCAATAGCCCCATACATAACGACAGGTGGGGACATGGTGATGCAGGACACGCCCGACGTCCTCGCGACAGGTCACTATGTTGACATTGACCCCAGCCGGGCCATTGTTGACGAGTCTTACGTCTTCAGCGACACCAATTGCGCAGTCTTGAACCCGGGGGGTGACGAGGTCAATACCTTCTACATCTCGGGAATGCCTGTCCGTCAGGACTTGGTCGGGGACGCGGACACCGGCTTCGGAACCCCTGTCGTTGCGGATATCCAGTTCATCGACGTAAACTCGTGCGAGCCCCTGGCGGGCGTCTGGGCGGACGTCTGGATGGCCAACGCGACGGGCGTGTACTCGGGCGTGCGGGCTTATGGCAACGGTGACGGGACCGGCGACGGGAACCTCAACAGCACCACCTTGCGCGGCGTCCAGCAAGCGGATTCGGACGGCGTGGTGCAGTTCGACTTCATCTTCCCGGGCCACCACCCAGGTCACACCAACAACGTGCATATCATGGTGCACGAGAACGCCACCCTCTTGCCGGACGGTACAGCAACTCGCGGAAACGTCTCCCACACCGGACAGCTCTTCTTCGACCAAGATCTTATAGATGAGCTCGAGGAATGGTCCCCTTATACCCTCAACACGGCGCCTCGGACCCCAAACTGTGAGGACTCTATCTTTGTCGAGGAAACCGCGGGTACCGGTTCAGACCCGGTTTTCAGATACACGTATTTTGAGTCGGATGTGACATGGGGTTTGTTTGCGTGGATTGTTGTTGGGATCGATCCATCCGCATCTTACGACGATCCGATGTCCTTCAGCGACCCTGTGCCCGGCGGCGGTGGAGACGATGGAAGCAGTTTGCCTTCTGACCCTGGAAATATGTTTCCTCTGAAAGGCTGAGCTTTGTCTTTCTGAGGCCAGTCGTCTAATGTCCCCTTGGCAGCAAATGGCTCATGCGGGCGAGTATTGTACAGCATTCTGTCCCGTCGTGCGTGTGCATTTCTCTTTTCTTCTCTTGGACGACAACCCGTCACATTCATAGTCTTATCTTTCGCTTCTTGGAGGAAATTCGCGGTTGATGATACTCTGGCTTCTAAGTTGCCCCCATCGGCGTCACCTTACACACTGTGGTAGCGTCTCATCGTGAGACAAATGACGAAACTGGACATGTTTGTCCGACAGCAAATAGATTGGCAGCAAACAATGTGCTTGGGTGACCGGGCTAAGTGGTGATAGTGATACATGCTTGATGCTGTGAAAAATCCATACCGCGCATAAGTGTGAATAGCTGCGTGCATGTGCGCCAGATCCGAAAGTATGGAGCTGCACACGCTTTTGGTCCAGGTACTCCCACGATCACATCAATCTGTAGTCGTAGAAAGGGATGGAGATGACTTTCATATTCATTGGTACCTGTCACGGCTTTATGGATTTCATTCCATTCGGGGTTTTCAGCAAAATTTGACCCTCTATTATAAATCTTTTTATTACTAGACGAGGGCTGTCTGGATTCAAGATTGTGTGCTCAGACCTGGCAGATTTCAAAGACTACCTATATATCGTAAATGTCTACTGCGTGGAACCCGCAGGTTAATGTCTGGCGGAGGTTGTAGCTATCAAAGAATTCAAAAGGCAAACCAGTGCAGGATATGTTGAGCGTGACCTTTTGAACGGCAAGGCTTCCTTCCTATGGCTAGTTCCTTTTTCTACACCGCGATTACCTGAAATCGACTGTGGCAGTGTGACTTGTACAGCTCGGATTAGGAAAACACAGTCACGTTTGTGTTCTTATTTGGAGACACAGGTTTGCGGAGGTTCGTTCCTAGAAGGCTCATAGCCGACCATGATTTCTACATTGGACTGACGTCTTGGTCTCCTAGGAGCAAACTACGACCTGAGGGCACTCGGCCATTCAGAGCACCTGTGACCAACTACAGCCCCGCTCATGATATCGGAAGGTGACCACCAGGCGTATACAAGAGCACAAAAAGTCACTTGATCGACCCCTTTTGGCGATTGAACATAAAGTAAGTTGATATTTGGTGATTGCCATCCTGCCTGGTCCGACCTTCATATTCGATGGCGATCGGATTCGAGGCAAACTTGTTTGCAGATGATGTACAACAAACACCCCTGACGGCATAGAGTAACTGAGGAAAGGGCTGCGTTCTTATTACATAGATACTCTGCGTCCCGCGAGAAAGTGAGAGTCTCAGAAAAATATGGAACAGCACAGAGACAAACTGTACAGCCTCAATGCGCTGCTTGATCTATCGACATCTCAATTTCTCAGATCCACCTCAAATTAGTCACAAGAATACCATACACCGAAGGAAAATGACTTCCAAGACTTTGAATCGATAGACCTCCATGCCAATGGTTAAATATACGAGTTAGTACAGCCAATAACATATGTGGTGAGGAGCCCCAGGTTGTGGCTTGTCCCCGCGAATAGCAATAGTATTAGTTCATTGCAGTTGTGATACTATCATAAACACGAGGCTCAGCGAGGCGTCCAACCGGCACTATGTATTATTGCCAAGCTTGCATGCACGGTCTCCTTACCTCCAGTTGCTCGGCATCGGGCTGCTTCATGCCGCCGATCTGGCTACTATATAAGCAGCATATCATGCTTACCCAAGCATTAAAGACAGCAGCAAGCTTACCCAGAAGGATTCGATCCAGCCCAGAGCCGGCCCAAGGGATAAAGTGCTAACACCATAAGGTTTGGCCATCCTGCAAGGGGTCCAGTCATACGCATTTGCGCGGGCCTGGGCCGTGAGTGCAACTGCGGGGGAGAGCATGGATGGCCCACCTTGGCCCTCCATCACCACCACTTGTACTTGACGAGACATCTCCGAGAAGCCTCATCAGATGATCTTGGGTCCTGTGGGGGATCGACCCGGGGAGCTGGTCTGACACGAGGCGCGAGCGGGGTTGCCGTTGTTTTTATAACTGTGCTGTGAGAACCATCTTTGACGTTTTGATTTCAGGGGGGTTGCATCAGCCAGGCACAACGCAGGTCAGTTTCGACAAGAGCAGAAAACAGCAAAACCCGAGTAAAAAAAACTTATTAGAGTTCCAAAAACATCAAAAGAAAATGGAGCCCACAGTGCTCATCATCGGCGCCGGCACCTTCGGGACCTCGACGGCCTACCACCTAGCCCAGACGTACAGCGACCCGTCGCGGGTGACTGTCATCGACCGCGAGTTCTCGCCGCCGGCGAAAGCGGCCGCCATCGACATCAACCGCATCATCCGCGCCGACTACCCGAGCACCCTGTACTGCAACCTCGCCAACGAGGCCATCCACACCTGGTTCTGGAGCAACGAGCTGGGGCCGTGCTTCCACCGCGTCGGGTGGCTACGGCTCAACGAGTCCGGCAGTGACATGCAGGACCGCATCTTCGCGGCGCTGCGCGGGCGCGGCACGCACATCATGCGGGACGTCCCGCTCGGGGATATCGGCCGGGGGTGGGACGGCCTGCTGGCGGGGACGGAGACGGGCGGCTTCGATAAGGCCTACTTCAACCCGGACGCAGGGTGGGTGGACGCGGCGAGCGCGACGGCGCGATTCATGGGCACGGCGGAGGGGAAGGGCGTGAGGAGGGTGGTAGGCGACGTCGCGGAGCTGCTGGTCGACGAGAGGACGGGCAGGGTCGGGGGGTGCAGGACGGCGGACGGGCGGCACTTCACAGCCGACAAGGTCGTCCTCGCCGTGGGCGGCTGGACCAGCGCCCTGCTTTCGCCGGTTGAGGAGGCGCTGGGGGTGCCCGAGGAGGACAGCATCGAGCGCCAGGCGCAGGCCACGGCGATCGTGTCGGCGTACTACCGCGTGGCTGAGGGCGATATCGGGAGGATGGCGAGCGTCGAGATGCCGTGTGTGATTTACGGCCAGGTCGGGGAGGTCATACCAGCTTCGAAGAATAACCGGCTTCTCAAGTACAACAACTCGGGCACCAGGTTGATCAACACCGTCAGGGGCAAGGCTGGGAGGAAGATCTCCGTCCCGCCGTCGGGCCGGGACCAGAGGGACGTGCCGGAGGCCCTGAAGTGCGAGACGGAGAGGATCCTGACTTCGAAGCTGATGCCGGGCTTTGCGAGGGAGAAGCCAGAGTACTGGCGGATCTGCTGGGACTCGATGACGCCCTCGGAGGACTTGCTGCTGTGCGAGCACCCGAAGATCAAGGGCATCTATGTGATGAATGGAGGATCCTTCTGCGGTTATAAGTGCGATTCTCGACCCCCTCCTCTTGATTCTTGCTAAAAAAGGTCATACCTGACTGACATGTAACCCAGGTTTCTCCCGAACATCGGCAAGTATATGCTCAACGTCTTGAACGGGCACAGCAACGGGCCGGAGAAGGACAAAGCATGGGGCTGGAAGAGCGACGCGGACCTAGAGGCGGCCAGGCGAGGGAACAAGTTGAGTAACCCGCGGGAGTTCGAAGAGTTCGTAGACAAGAGTCTGCCCGAGCGGAATGAGCAGGCCCGACTCTGAATGGGGAGGATCGTCCCATACGTGGTGGCGCACCTGCGGTGCGCCAGGTGCCCCAAAAATCAGTGTATCAGCTCAAACAGGAACACATGATTCCTCGTTGGAGTGTTCTCGACCTAGCCAGGCGAGAATTGCTCAAGACGTGTACAATAGCCCCGGCTGTTTGGCTGGGACAAAATCGTGTGTGTCTGCCCCTGGGGATCATGATGCCTGTCTCGAGAGACTCTTATGGTCTAGCCCGTGACGTGAAAAGTGTCCGATTGTCCGATTCACATGTTCTTGATGCTGTGGGAGGGGGTGCTGAGGTTTGTCGGGAGTGCTTCTGCAAATTGATGTTCGACAGAAACCATAGTCCACGCGTGTTTGTTGGTTCCCATGCCTCGCAACAATAGCTGCCCTTGAGCCTCTGACCATCAGACCGGTCATTCGCCGACCACAATCCCAACGGTATGAATTCCCAACTGGGGTATAAGGCTTTTGATAAATCATAGGCCTCCAAGTTCCCTGGCAGCACACTTGTGGGTATTCCACCGGCCCAGCCTCGGTTGAACACCAAAGCCTTCCTCCTTCAACTCTAGCCAGCCAAGGGAACTCGCCGAAATCTTCCCTAGTTGTCCATCGAGGCGGGCGCAGATAGCCCGAGCCGCTGCAAGTTGGCCAAATCACCTCCTTACTGGCCGTCTCTGTGGGTCCAAAGGAGCACAAACCTGGGGGAATGAGAGTCCTGGATGCTCGTCGATGTTGGTAGACATCCGGGGATTACATCGAGTCGGCCACTCTTGGCGGGTAATCCGCCCCCCATACGCAGACTCAGAACATGGGGAAAGGAGGAGTCCCCTCGGGGTAAATACGCGTCGGATAATGAGAAGCACGACAAGGGGCCAAGCGCCCCCTTCTTGGTATTGGGCCGCTCAAATGTTGGTATAAAGGTCTAGCTGCTGCCACCAGCATGAGCAGTGCACGATGTTCTGCCCTTTGCTTCCTGGTGTTGTTTCCTCGACGGCACCGGGCTGCTAAGTCGCAGGCAGATCTCCAGCTTCCGTCCCAGAGCATAGTCAGTGGAGGATCAGCACCAATCCGGACACTTGCCAAGCCTACCGAGGCCCAAAAGCAAACCGCGCAGCAAAGCACCAGGACATGGACACCACCAATCTCATCAGGCTCATCAGGCCTCGTCGGATCTCCTTCGCCCAGGAAAGACTCGGGTCGTCTGTCGGACTTGCTGCTAGGCTCGAGACGACTGATATCCATCTATCGCACGGCTCGAGGCCCTGCAAACATCCTCCACTGCGTCGAAACAAGCCATCAACATCGAACACGCGAGTTTCCCCATGGGCTCCCCCGGATGCGGTCAAAACCGGCGATATTGCACCCATAACTGCCGTGGTGCTCCGACTTGTTGAGGTTGACTGCAGTCCGTCGACCGGGTCGTGGTCGGCCAAACACGGGAGGCTAGCCTCGGGCGCTCCTCGGCGGCACATTAGCGACGTTGTGGGACTGTGGGTGAGGAGTTTGGCCCAGTTGGTCCTTTGGGGGGAACATGGGGGGGACCGGCACCCCCCCTGGTCGCCGTCGCCGTCGTCCTCTGGGATTTCTCTGGGATTTTTACTGTACAACCACTGGGAACAGCAAACCCACTGGGTTCACCAGCAGGGCGAGTCAGCCCCTGACGGGTAAGCAAAAGGCTCCGCGCCCGCCTTGGCTGGCGTGCCGGCGACCCATGGCCTTGGCGTGAAGCCTTGATCCAACTTGGCTCCTCCGTGGCGTGGCATGGCGTGGCCTGGGCGGTCCGGTTGAGCCTCATTTTCCATTTCAACGGTCGTGTGGGTGACCATTGATCCTTTTCTTATTCGATATCATGCTGTCGGCCCGTGGGTTTTGGCGAGCGAGTGCTCGTCCCAACGTGTGCCACCCCCTCGAGCACATTTGAGTTTGAGTTTTCCCAAAGATCGGGGTGCGCGGTCTGGGGATACCCACTTGTCTTTTTTTCCTGGAGTCAAGTGACCCATCCTTGAGGACCTGGAGAAAAGTGGTGCGCCATGTGGGAACATCTGCAGGACTTTGCAGACAGAAGAGTGGCTCGGGTGGGCAGAGTGGGCTCGGTCCTCTGGGGTCGGCAGCTCTCGACCTGGAGGAGTACCACAGAGTTTACATAACGGCCCATTCCCCACGGCCCCATCCAGGCTCATCCCATCCGCCCACGGGGAGGATGTCTGGACAGGGAAGTCAAAGGACCGAACCTCTGCAGGCTCTGTTCCCAAACATCACCCACCCACACACCCGGTGACACCCAGTGGGCACCCACTGCCCACCCACACACAGAACCTGCGTTCTGGGCCGATCTGCCCATCTGATATTCAATATGGTTGGTGCACATCTCGGCTGGTGGAGCATTGAGAATCCAAGTGCAGGCCCGGATTGATCCAAGTAAAAGAGCACTGGCGAGTCAGAATTGCCACCCGTTTCCTGCCATTTTCCAGGTGCGAGGCACTTTCTTGCAGTCCGGGAAACCCTCTCAACGTCGTCAAGCCCGAAGGGCTGCGCTGTGCTGCGCTGCGCTGCGACGCGCGCTCAAATGGGCCCATGGTTGGGGGTGGTTGGGCGGTTGCATCGGATCCATTCCCAGGGCGAGGGAATTATCTGCAAGAGAAGACGCGGAGAAGGATCTTCACCCACACAGAACGAATCGCTCGTCTGGGGTAGAGGAGCGTGCCTGGCATGCCCATCATGTCTGTCCGTCCGGGGTAAAGGGCGAGCAAAACAGCGAGGTCAGCAGCCTGCGCTGTTTGTCCGCACCGGGCTGGCTGCAGGCCAAAGGTCGACACCCGGGACACTCTCCCCCCTGGGGACCCCGGCGCCAGTGTTCGGCCATTCTCCTTGCTGGGGTCCCCACATTGTCGTCTAGAATCTGTGAGGGATGACGTGAGTGTTTGCACAGGAACGCGAGGACGGCGAACAGAAAGTGCCCATCTCCAAATTTTGGTTGCTGATGAGCAGACCACAGAGATCGTGTGCGAGATAATTCATCTGTACAAATACCTGGTGGTCGTCCTGCCATCCACGCAGTCTATTGTGCCCTCTCATCCACGCTCCATCGTCGATGCTCAGTCATCAGCCCGCTTCTACTGTGACTTATACATAGACTACCTAATACAAAGTAGTCTGGCTATCTATAACTTTACTATTCTGCATATTCCAGTAGGGGCGCTATCAAAACATACACACCTCCACAGAACTTGCCCATCATGGCCGACTCCGTGTCGCCAGCTCCCGTGGAGCCAACCATGAGCAAGAAGAAGCTCCAAGAAGCACAGCTCGAGAACCCCGTCAAGGCCAACAACATCCCGGCAATGGACGAGGCACAAGCCCTCGCCGTCGCACAGGCGGGCGGCTATGAGATCGACGCCCTTATCGGCGAGATGGAGGCCGAGCTCGAGGCTTCCGGCGGCCTCAAGACCGGCTTCTTCCACCTGCAGTTCACAGACCCGAGGCACTTCACATGGGTCATCGTCGCCTTCGCCTCCATGGGTGGTCTTCTGTCCGGCCTCGACCAGTCGCTCATCTCCGGCGCAAACCTCTATCTCCCCGTCGACCTCCACCTCACAACCGAGCAGAACAGTCTGGTCAACTCCGCCATGCCTCTCGGTGCTGTCGGGGGTGCGTTGATCCTCGGGCCTTGCAACGAGTGGTTTGGCAGGAAGATGGCCATCATTATCTCCACGGTCCTGTACACTATCGGTGGTGCTCTCTCTGCTGGAGCCATGAATTATGGTAAGTTCCCGATGACGCTTAGATATCATTTAAATCTTCCCGAGCGGCAAGCTCTAACAACTCAACTAGGTATGATCATTGCTGCTCGCGTCATCCTCGGCTTCGGTGTCGGTCTCGAAGGTGGTACCGTCCCTGTCTACGTCGCCGAGACGGTCGAGCGCAGGATCCGTGGAAACCTCGTCTCCTTGTACCAGTTCAACATCGCCCTCGGCGAAGTCCTCGGCTACGCCGTCGCAGCCATGTTCCTGCACGTAGACGGCAACTGGCGGTACATCCTGGGGTCCTCCCTCGTCTTCTCGACCATCATGGGCATCGGCATGCTCTTCCTCCCGGAGAGCCCACGTTTCCTGATGCACAAGGGCAAGGTCCTCGAGGCGTACAAGGTCTGGAAGCGCATCCGCGGCGTCACCACCGCCGAGGCCAAGGAGGAGTTTTTCGTCATGAAGGTGGGAGTGCAGCACGAGCAGACTGTTGTTTCTGAGAGCGCCAGCAACAAGCGCTTCCCTTGGATGGACTTCTTCACTGTGCCACGTGCCCGCCGCGCCCTCGTCTACGCCAACATCATGATCCTGCTCGGCCAGCTGACCGGAGTCAACGCCATCATGTACTACATGTCCGTGCTGATGCACCAGATCGGCTTCGACGACGAGAAGGCCAACTACATGTCCCTTGTCGGCGGCGGCTCGCTCCTCATCGGCACCATCCCCGCCATCTTCCTCATGGAGAAGTTCGGCCGCCGCTTCTGGGCCAACACCATGCTTCCCGGTTTCTTTATCGGCCTCGTCGTCATCGGCGTGTCGTACCAGATCCAGAGCCTGAACGGCACCATGGCCTGCTACCTCGTCGGCCTCGTCCTTTACATGAGCTTCTTCGGCTGCTACGCCTGTCTGACCTGGGTCGTCCCCTCAGAGGTGTACCCCACCTACCTCCGCTCGTACGGCATGACCACCTCGGACGCCCTGCTCTTCCTGGCCTCCTTCGTCGTCACCTACAACTTTTCCGCCATGCAGAGAGCCATGACCCGGACGGGTCTCACCCTAGGCTTCTACGGCGGCATCGCCGCCGTCGGCTGGGTCTACCAGATCCTCTTCATGCCCGAGACCAAGGACAAGACCCTCGAGGAGATCGACCTCATCTTCGAGAGGCCGACGCGCGAGATCGTCAACGAGAACATCAAGAACACTACCAGGGCGTTCGCCCACTTCTTTGCTGGGCGGTGGACGCCGTCGAGCCAGAATGCTGCTGTCGCGGCTGAGGTGGAGGAGGAGAAGCTCGGCGAGAAGTCTTAGATTATGTTACAGGCGACATTGAATAATTTGTTAAGAGGAGGACGAGACGTGCGAAGAGATATGATTTATGTACCGATGGAGGATAGCATGGCATCGCCAGCCTAGGTCGCGCGGGTGCCGGATTACGATATGACCAATCTCATGATACCCAATGGAGATCTTCTGAACCAAACAACATTTTCCTACAAACACTGCACTGATATTTTGACTTGATTGGGCACCCAATTTAAAGGATTTCCGCTTTGGCCACATGGGCTTTGCATGGTACACGTGTACTAAATGGGGCGTCTGAGTATTTTGGTCCCATATTCTCCAAGAACACTGCAGTGGTACATTGCGTGGGTACCTAGGTACATGCTGTCAGGTGCCACGTTGTGTCAAATCCACTAAGCATGGCGATCAGAAAAGGTCCATGTTAGTGTCTTCTTAAGTGCAGTTAAGTAAGACTAGCTAAACAGAAGAGTTGTTATTACTGGGTCTCTCCACAGAACGCACGCCCGCAAGCAGAACAGTTCCATAAGAACTCTTTCCCAGTCCATATTGCTTCACGCTTTACTGCTGGGATTTTCATCTACGATGCACTCGTGATTTTCGTTGTGAAAGCGTCTTCATCATGCTTATATTAACAGCAACCTGCCTTCGCGGAGCGTGAGGCGTATCACATAAAATCAGTTACTCCTACCCAATGCTAATACTAGGCGCCGGTGTAATCGCCTTTTGAACCGCTCTACACTAGCACAGGTCTTCGCAAAGCTGCTAATCCGTAGTAATGAATATTGCTCTTATTTTTCATTATTTCCAATTTCTTCCCCTGGACCTGGAAAAATTGCCTGTTATCAGCCATTAAGTATGCGCACCGACGATGGGCAAGCTTGATTCCCTGGAATTATTTTGTTACCTCAAGACGACAAACTTCTGTACACAACAAGCATCTACATTGTCGTAGCATCGCAACAAACTGTGTTCGACCAATCTGAATACAACACTTCCGAAATTGCCTCCAAGAATCTCCATTCTCACACCAGAAGCACAATCACCGGAAAGATGGCGTCTTCTCCTCAGAGACCCTCCTTCAGAAATGGACTCTCTGTCCACTCGGTTTCCGCAGCGGAGGATGATTCAGTGATAGGCCATGAACTAACTCGCCAGCCCAAAAGGGAACCCCGGTGGACCCACGACACACTTCCACGCTTGTCGGCCGAGTCCAGAGTGTCTAGCACCACCGGAGAGACGCCACCTGAAGCGCCTATCCACCCTGAGCTCGACCACCGCGGCAAGGGAACCATCACCCAGAGGATCCAGCTCGAGCAAGTCAACCTGGTGCAAGTATTCCACCGCCACGACGGCTCCTTCCAGGGCATAAGCTTCAACTACCACGACGGCGACCTGGTGGAGCTCGGCCACTGCGAGGCCGTGACGGGGGGCGAGTGGCACCCGTGGGTCCGCCCGGCACTGCTGCTCTACGTGCCCAGGCGCCGCCGCCCCATCCGCCGCGGGTTCGTCCCCGTCCGAGAAATCGGCTTCGTCGGGTCCGGCGCCGGACCCGTGCCGAAGACGAAGGCCATCAAGATGCTGGGGGAGCTCGAATTCCGCCTCTCTGGAGACGGGCTGGAGATCGACAGTGGAGGGGTGGAGGTATTTGGAGTCGTGTTTAGGTGTGACCAGCCGGTGAAGAAGCAAGCGGCGCAGGCTGTCAAGCGATGGCTGGGAAACAACCGTACTCTCTCGCGGTTGTTTGGGAAATTTCGGGCTATTGGAACCATCCGCAGCCGGCTCACTAAGTAGGAGAGAATTCATCACGCTATTTTCAGATATTCTTGTGAGACCACTCAAGTCGGCAAGATCAAGCATAATCGTCATTGTCCTAATCCACCGACGACCTCAGCTGAGAAGTTTCTTTCAAATAAACGGGCAGTTTAATGTATGCGTCAGAACCGTGTTCACTGAAACTGAGTGTTCTCTTGGGGCCAACAAAGGCAAAACCGCACCTGGTTATGAAGCTGTCCAGGGTGTTCTCGTATGCTTACCATATTTAAGTGCATCATAAAATAATACAAATCTTTAATGCTATAAGCATTATTCCGCTTATGAAATTCACTGAACACAGAACGAAATGAGCGGCTCCTCAACGACGCCATATCCGGCGGTCGGTCAATGTTTCAATAGCCGGCGGGACCCCTAAGCAGAATGGCTGACTGCTCTAGTGAGGACTGTTACTTCTTCCTTCTTCTCCGTGACATTGGTGTTACTCGCGCTGCTTTGGTTTCCAGTCATCAACGCACCGATACCGGTGCACTCATACTGCCTGAACTTCTTCGCAGGTAGGCGAGCTAAGAACTATGGGGTTGTCAGCACCTTATCCGATGTGACTGGCGGTCATAGAATTGTGTAGGTTGCGGGGTTCAATGGTCTTACCATCTCGTCGATCTCTTCAAGCCTTCTATCCTTGACTTCGGGGACGTAGAAGTAAACCCAAATAGCACCAAGCACGCACCCCGGCGCCCACAAGTAGGCAAACTTGGCATTCCACCCCAAGGCGTCCGGGTTGAGGAAGTACTGTACTGTCAGCACTGATTATCCTTTAATTTGGCTTATGATGAGTGTGAGGGAAACATATTCTTACCGGCGCAATAAAGCTGCTAACCCATTCTCCGAATGAACCGCACCCGAACGCGAGCCCCAACGTCAAGGCCCGCAACCGTTGTGACAGCAGCTCCCCGCAAATCAGCCGCGTGTATGTGATGATCATTCCTGTGTAGCCCATGTTGAAGACGTGAAACATCGCTATGGTGACGATCCCAGACGCACGGCTGCCCGGGGAGGCCGTGTACGCCACGGCCATCACCACGTTACAGATGGCGCAGATGAGAAGACCGATAATCAGCCATTGCCGCCTGTAGCCCATCTTTGTGATGAACAAGGTGTTCAGGATGCAGAACCCCAAGGCTGCTGCTGCCAGGCCGACTGACTGTCCGAAGGGGTTTTCTATGCCCGCCATTTGGAACATGTAGGTGCCGTAAGCTGCGGGAAGAAGATATCAGCGGTGGTCTAAGCAGTGTGAATGCCAGCGAAAATGTGCTGATAAGTTCACTTACTTCCATGCCAAGTGACGCCGGTGATAGGGTTGAGAATCATCGTGCCGACCACCAGCAAGGTCCTCCTTCGGTCTACGGGATTCCGGAAGACATCCACAAAAGACACACCCTGGGCAAGACGCTTCTCCTCGTCGATAGCGGCTTTCATGTACGACAGCTCCCTGTTGATGCTTTCTTCGGACTCGCCCTTTGTTTTGAGTGCTTTGAGGGCCATTTTGGCCTTGTTCTCCCTGTTCTGGAGCAGTAGCCACCGAGGCGACTCTGGAACAATGAAGATTCCCCCGAACATGAAGATGACGGGAATAACGAGCGATGCTCCTAGAGGAATCTGGTACTGTTGGCGGCCTGTTAGCTTGACGGAGTAGTTGGAGATGATGCTTCCGATGAGAGTTCCTGCACTAACTGGTTAGCATTTGCTTTGGAGTCGTGTGTGATGTCAGGAATATCTCCCGGGGCTTTTGACCTACCAAAGATCAGGACGCTGCTGGATATCGACAACACCAGGCCACGATACCTAGCCGGTGCACATTCCTGAACGCCCGGTCAGTGCTTTTACGATGTCACAGGCTACTTCCGAGCGGACCTGTAAATAAAGATTGAAGAACGTGTAGAGGAAGCCTTGAGACATGCCGACGAGAAATCTCGCCGCATAGGCGCCGCCAATCGTATTGGCCACCATCGTGAGAACAGTCGCGAGGTTGAGAAAAGTGCAGCCGACCCAGATCGAAGCTCTTCGGCCAATATAGTGCGATAAAGCGCCCGACAGTGAACTGGAGACAACGTTCCCCAAAACAAGAAGCGTGCTAAAGAGCTGTTGGCGGAGGGGGGAGATATTATACCCCATGGGGGTGGTGGGGTCGCGATTTCCAAAGACCTGTTCCCGTGGAGTTTCAGCTATACTATAGAGAAATGGAGACGGCTCAGTGTCTGGTAATACCTCCAGGAACCCGGGCATTGCTTGGAGTGTGTCAAAATTAATTGACTCCCAGCCGTATAGGAAAGCGGTGGATGCCACCAAAGAGCAGCTCATTAGGCACCTCCAATGATCCATCACACCGTACTGTGTTGAGGTTGTACGACCTGCCATCTCACCGGAATCACGAAAAGAACCCATGTTATCTTATGGTGTCAAATTCGCGCGAAAGTGTATTGTCCTGCAGATAAGCAGTTGAAGTTCGAGGAAAAGAGCGAGGCGGGTTCTCTACTCCTCTTGTGAACATCAATTGCCAGAGCACGGCACCCCAAAGCTTGTACATCTCTTTAAGCTCATGCTTCCCGACTGGGCGGCGGTTAAGGTTGGGGGAAGGGCACCCACCCATGCCCAAAAGTATGTTGAGAAGTCTGGATCATTTTTGACGTACATCAAATTAAATTTGAACGATCGAGAACACACGTTTGCCATGGAATCACAAGGAATGTCTAAAGTGTTACTGAGTCTTGTGCTTGCGGGGAAGAATTCCTGCCCTATTGACTTGCTCGTTGGGTTGATAGTTCTGCTGTTGCATGGTGTCGTGCATAGCATACCACGTAATGTGCGCTTCCGGCAGAGTCTCGTGGTCGTATTTCATCTGATGTGACATCGGCACCCAATATATTATGCCAAAAGCTTTCAAGAAAGAGTAAATACATAAGCGTGACAATAAGACGACGGCGACGGACCATCCGGTATAGTCTGCTGCAACCTCCAAGACAACCTTCTATGGAATGGCGCCGTGTGAGATAACCTGTAACATGGTCTCCCCGTAGACATCAACGTTGAGGAATACAGAGCACCAGCTAACCCCATTCTCTGGCAAACTTTGTGACACATAAAGCGTGGCCATATCAGAATGGACCAATGCCATGCGTTCGGGTCTCCTCTGCAATGCAATGTGCGACAAAGCCTATGTAATAAGTAAGTAGGACCTCCATGCGCGCAATATTCTCGCTTCGAGTTGACTGGTCATTCATTGACATTTTGATCGTACAGTTCGACGAGAATATAAAGTTACAGAATTGCGTTCAAATTGGGACAGTGAGTTCGATGCCCCAATGCTGCTTGTGGCTGCACTGCCACGAGGTGCTGCGCGATTAATGTGTCCAGTGGTGCGCCTTCGCGCCACTGCCTGCATCCTGTTGGTGTTCTGTACGAGACGCCCAGTCAGCCGGAGACCCCGGAATCACCTGTTGTGAGCCGACGGCGGACAAGCCCGCACCCGGAATACATGCTCGATTCCATGTAAATGTGACCCGTCGCCACTTGTGAAATTCATCTATATCACATCTCCCGATGCCCTGATGGGCCGTTCTACGGGATCCAAACAATGTCGGCACCAAGTAAGGGTCGCGTCTGGAAGACGCGGCGCGGGGTCGGCCCGCTGTACCCGCAGGGAGCGTTCCCGTGTCAGGACCAGTCGGCGGAGCCCGGAAGTCACCGACGATCACCCTTTGGCGCATCACCCGAGTCACTGATCTAGGGAAGGTCAGGAAGCGAACGTAAGACATGTCCGAAAAGAGTTGACCGCGCTCTCCACATGACCACGAACAGCCGATATTTAAAAACAACTGTTGCCAACTTGAACACTCGGGCCCCTTGGGAACCTGTGTCCAACTGCTAAAGACTAACAGGAACTTAGAGCCAGCACTTACTTCTTTGTGATACCATTATTGTATTAGCCGTCAATACTCCATAATTTTTCCTACATATGGCTCCCAAGGTTGTCGACGTTTTGATTGTTGGTGGTGGTCCAGCAGGATTGGAGGTTGCCAGCACCGTGTCACGCCAGCTGCACACCGGAATTCTGTTTGACTCAGGTGTTTACCGCAACGCACGAGCACACCACCTGTATGGAGTCTTAGGATTCGACCATATTGCCCCTGAGACATTTCGAATGAAGTCCAAGGGTGAGATACTCAGGCGCTACGACACGATCGAATTCAAGAGGGCATACATCGAAACGATCAAGAAGCTGGAGAATGGCAATTTCCAAGCCACAGACGGGTGGGCTAACGCGTACGAGGGGAGGAAAGTGGTGATCGCGACTGGGGTGAAGGATGTACTGCCCCAGATTGAGGGCTTTGACTTCTGCTGGGGCCGGGGAGTGTGAGTGACCCCACGAAGATTAGATCAACGAGGCTGACTGGTTTCAGTTTCCCTGATCTTTTATGCCACGGTTACGAAGACCAAGGCGGACACTCGGCCGGCCTGTTCGCTTTTGGGGCGTACGACAATGTAACGGCTGGTTCTGAGATTGGGAACATGGCGCTGCGGCTCACAAAGAATCTGCGAATCTACACAAATGGCGACGAGGAGCTAGCATCAAACATCAAATCCAATCCATGGAAACCAGATTTCGAGTCGAGAATCACCATCGAAAATCGGGACATCAGGAGCATCAGGATGCTATCTGACGATACCTCGCAGCTCCTCGTGACGCTCGACGATGGCACACAATTTGAAGAGTCCTATGTGGTGAGCGCAGAACATGATTGCCAAGTGATATGAACTCGCAGAAGTGTTATCCTAATTCAGCCCGTCAAATTGTGTAGGTTTACCAGCCGCCAATCGAGATCAATGGGCCCTTTGCGAAGCAGCTTGGCCTCGAGACGGGTTCACAAGGAGAAATCAAAGTCAGCCTGCCTTTCAACGAGACCAGTGTGTCTGGTGCGTTTGCTTGTGGGGACGCAGCGTCGCAAACACGGATCGTGCCAAATGCGATATATGGCGGTTCCCTTGCTGGCCGTGGTTTAATCGCACAGTTACAGTCCTAAAAGCCATGAGAGACATTCAGGTGCACTATCCAGGACGTAAGCGCTTCGGAAAGGTTGCACCTCGGGAGCATCTCAAGACCTCACTGTGGGAGGGTGATTTTGAAGCACATAGTCGCCAGCGCTGGGAAGATGGTAGAGACGTTTGGATAAGACTTGAAGATATGCAAATTTGCATTACATTCTACGTTTCGAACGTTCTTTGGGTACGAATCGACTTATGAGGCCTGGTGTATAAGCCAGCAACAGGTTTTGTTTCGGGAGAGATAGCTCCCTGCGCGGAATGGGACGCAAGTCAAGACACGATATAAAATACAATTTCACGACTTATAGTGGGATTACTGGCATGTTGTCAATTTAAAGAAGTGGCAGAAAGGCCGCGTGCACCAGAAGCTCCAAGGACATGGTCTTGTTTGCCCTTGGAGCGGCACACCCGTTCCCTTGTGAAGCAGGTGGAGGACCTCGACTACGAATCAATGATGAAGAGATGAGAACAAGCCACTTGGCACCACGAACATAATATTGGGTGCACAATAGTTTTCTTATTTTGTTTATCAAAGTTTGTGTACCCTAGGCCCGAGCATGATGTTTGTTTGGATCCATTATGGCATGGGCTATTGTGCCTTTATAGTGGAGCTTTAAGCCCCGATTTGACGTGACTAAGCGCTTGCAAGGTCTGAATCTTCAGAGTTCCCTCAAAGTCATTTTGCTCAGTTAATCAATCGTACCAGGCGGCAAAGTACTTGTCGTCCGAGATTGTGAGCTTGCCCAAGCTCTGAGCGAGTTGTGGATACTCGGCTTGGGTTTGTTGTGTTGTAGACGAGGCTGAAGTTGCCTGTCGGGCCAGCGGCGACGGGCCACCAACGCGGCAGGACCTCCGCATTGTCGCGGGTCGCCGTGCACGGTAGGCGCGGTGGCATTGCCTGAGATTTTGGTCATGACGCAGACGTTGGAAAGCTAGCAGAGTCGTTGATGCCGACAGGACCTGTGAGGTTGTTGCAACTTCAGCGAGTCCGTACCGCTCGGCGGTTGAATGCGGTGCCCATTGCAATGTAAGTTGTGCGCCGAATTTGCGGTGGAGAAAGCGTGATTTTTGGATGACGTCCACTAGGGCTGGTGTGGCCTGCACTTGCTGAGTAGTGGAGTAGACATGACGAGCTCCGTCGAGTCTACGAAGTGCGTCTTGATTGCTGGTCAAGATCGTGATCTTGGGTGCCCCTTGTTGATTTGGGGTGCGGAGAAGATCTGAGGTGACCAGGCTCAGACATCTCGAGGTGGCGAGAAATGTTGCTTCATCGCTCGCCGCTGATGATTCTTGGTTTTCTTGGGTGAAGAAGAACCGATTAGAGGGGTCAAAAGTAGCCTCAGAAGCCTCGGTTGCAAGATTCATGGCTATTTCTTTTGTGGCTGGTATGTTGACTATGGAACAATTAGTATGAAGGTACTGGAAAAACTGGGGAATGGAAGATACGGACCAACACCCTCAAAAGGCAAACTCAGGACCTCACAGTTGAGCTGTAGGCACTCAAAATGGAGGTTTAGGTCCTCAGCTGACATGTCACGAACACGCCGGCTAAGCTTAGTGGCCTCCACAGCCGCATGCCTTTTTGTGATTCTGTGATGTGTGATGTCAAGACCAGCCCTGAGGCTGTGCATGTGCTCCTTCAAGTTGTTCTTCCTGTACATCATGATGTTCACAAGATTGTGAATGCTTTTGATGATGAGGTTTGGTTGTTTGAACAACTGCAGATATAGATATCTATGACAATGTTAGTATGACTAACCATAATAGAGAATAGTTGCCGAGTATGTGCATACGGGAAGACTGCAGAGGGGAAAGGGGGATTTACCTGACTTGTTTTGTGGAGGCGCGGTTGACAGAAGTGGTTGAAGACCGAGCTTTTCTGCAGTGACTCGAGCCCTGTTTGTAGGTAGTGGCTTTGTGAAGTGGCTGCAGGCAGACCGCTCTTATAGTAGTGTTTTGATAAGAGCTCTCTAAGATAGAGCTTGAAGATAATATGTTTGAAGAGTGGTGGCTGCAGACTGACTTCGCCGGTAGTGTTTTGAACAGTAGTGGTTCGAGCACTTTGAAGGTCTCCTTTTCAATCCGAGATGAATGTTGGGAAGCAATTCTTTTTTGGGAATTTTCTCAGGGGGGAGGAGCCGCCTTTAAATATTTGTCTGATGTGCACGTACGTGGACAATTACAACCGGTCACTATTAGTGTAATGGCTAAAGGGGGCACGAGAAAGTCTACGTGTACATTATATGGGACTACATTACCACCATGAGTAAAAAGTACCATAGTGGTTGCAATCATTGCAACTAGTAAGACTCCTCGTGCTTGAGCTTGAAAGGTCATCAGACTGTAGTAGTTCAAAAACTTGTATCAAAACACACAGGGTGGTCAATCATCCATATTGTGGTTGCATGTTTTTCGGCTAGTAACAATTAGTGCTTGAGTCTTCTACGGCCTAGTACCCAGGTACCTAGGTAGTAATCAGCACCTGGGTAATAAAAGGTGGCCTGAATCTAGGGGTCGAAGAATATGTGTCTGGCAAGTGAGTCTGTAGGCTCAACACCTTGATGAATACTCGCAAGGGTGTCAATATTTCAAAGAGTGGTTGCACATGCAAACCTTATGATAGTAAGAATTAGTGATTGAGTCTTCTAAGATCACCGGACTCTAGTGGTTTACGAAATTGAGTCAGGTGGCCTAACTTCTGCCTACCAAACTTAGTTGCGCCCCGTCCTACCTAGACGCTTACCCGAGTATATTTCATCATCACCTAGAGGATGACACAAACACTAACGCATTGCAAACTTTATAATACGATTCAGGCTAATGATGATCATTTGACACCTCTAATGCAGATAGACCTTGATTGTCTATGTTGTCATCGGCATTAGGCTTGTTTGATTCATGACCGCGTCTCAAGAGCCACCGCTTCACACCCTTCTGAAAGGGGGAAGGAAAGACACAAACAGTCCGTCAGAAAAAAGATTCACGTCACAAACGCGCGAAAGTGAATACACGCGGAGAGAATAGGGTCTATAAGCAAATCCTCCTGCTCCGCGCCGTTGCCGCAGCCGCGTCCACTGGCGCTGGTGTCAAATTTTATGCACCAGCCATTGACTGCGAGGAAGCTATAGTTCTTCGGATAGTGGACATTTCGAATGAAAGGCTCAGGCCGGCGCCTTCCATGATGAACGCGATTAATCCCCCGCATCGAAGGCTCTTGACCATACTGGATGAGCAGACCGTATTGATAGTGAAGCTCGGCCCGGGAAGTTCGCCCAATAAGTTACCAAGCAGCCCGTAGAGCGGCCAGCCTTACTGCGGCCACATGCCAGTATCTCGCATCACTTCTGGGCCAGCTTATTGACAGGGAAGAGGATGTGAACTTGGACTTTGCGCCTGATGCTTATTCAAATTGAAATTCCGCCGTATCACATATTTGAGCTACCTCTTAGTCTTCCTATGCTGTTCCGCTTCAGCCTCGACGGACTCGAGCCATGCCTTCCTCCAGCCATTCAACATATCATTCCTCCAAACAAACTTTGGGAGAGTTTTGACCATCGACCAAGATAACAAGGACTCTGCTCTCGCGCCGTCTTCAGAATCAAGTAAACCAACGGCTACATCTACCAAGTCCGACCTGTCATCTACGGCGTAGAACACGCTGGCCGAGCAGCATGAGCAGAAGTACCTCTGCACGTCCTTTGAGCTTTCATAGAATGCCAGCGTACCCAGCCTGGGGTCTCGGTCTGGGCCCTTCTTGGAAACAGCTGCCTTCAGATCCAGGGTATCTTCCGGGAAACTGCCGTTGTTGCTGCTCGATGTGGAGGCGAAACCAATGTGCCTAAGGAGCATGAATGTCCAAGTCCAGAAGTCTACTCCGGATGACAGCCTGCAGGAGTCGCAAGGGTCGATAGAGGCCATCAGCTTCTTCGTCTCTGGATGGACGAACCATGGTAGCTTTGACTTTGCTTTCGCCGTGAATTCTTCTTCTGCCTTCTGCCGCCGGAAGACCAGGTCGACCCCGCCGCAGTGGCAGCGAATGGGGACCTCGGCAGCCTTGCTTTGCGCCTCGGTCTCTGATCCTGACTTCCCTGACCAGTCGAACCGAAGCTCTTCGCTCCGGGAGGTGAGACCCATCCATCTCCTCGCGCTTACACCATCACCGTTGGGGTTCCGCATCCACATGCTTGCCCCTCCGTCCTTCGTGTCACCGACAAAGACGTGGTTCTCAATCCTGACCAGGCCGTCCGGGCCATCATTGGACAACGCCCCAGTCATGACACCAAAGTGACCCTCTTGTGAACCCTCGGGCTCGCCTTCGTGCGGGACATGTAACTGGAAGAACATGGGGCTGGAGCAAGTCTCACAAAACAGCACCGTGATCTGCTTGGAAAAGCTATACCGCTTGAGAGTCGAATCGCGGATCGGAGTCTCGTCACCCGGCCATTGCAATATAGCAGTACTGTAGAGTGCGCCGGTGCACTTTCTGCACGAGGTGCAGTGACATGCTGTGGCTTTGAGAGGGAGCGACGATCGTGGGACTGCTGCGGTGAAAGTGTGCCGTTTACAAAGACACTGGGCCCTGAGTTGAACTTGATCTTCCGAGCTTTCCATCTTTGCAATTTTGCTGTCGTCAATAATTTCTGCTTATGTTGGAGCTGGGAGGAACGTCAGACAATCGGAGGCTGCCATCGGCTGGTTGTGAGCATCTGGTGTTGCTGCCTGGGAATGGTCAACCCCGCGTGCGCCCTGGGAATGATCAGACGCCACAAGCGCCATCCTTGGGCTAGAGAGAAGATGGCTCGAAGGGCCTGACAAGCTACTTGTGCGGTCTTGGCTTCCGCAAGGGTCACACAGGAATGCCTTTCAGAGCTGAGTTGTAGAAACTAAAAGAACTCAATGCACTTAGAGCCAATGGTGTCTATACCTAAAAAAAGCTGTATGCGCTCAAATGCGCATTAGCTCATTAATCGCCGACAAGCCTTGGCCGAGATAGTCTCATGACTCACTAGGTGCGGCTGCCGCCCCGCGGGCGACTCCGATGACCAACAAGATTTTGGATCGTTTGTCATTATCACGGCCTTGAACGCAGTCACAACCTTGAAATACGAAGCATTCTCGTATGCCGGCCATCAAAAACATAGGTCGTACAAGGCGTCCCTTCACATCCAAAATCAGAGGTTCTTATTCAACGAAAACCATCCTGGTTCAAACGACCTTTCCAGAAGACTAGCCGCCGAGCGGATCATCAACATGACCACGACAAAGCCCATCGATTCCAAATGTATCCTGGAGCCTGCAGACTTCCACGAGCAGTCTCAATTCGATGAGCTCCTCCGCCAGCGTAAAATATGCGGCTGGAGATTCAGGCCAAATGATATGGACTTGTGGAAGGAGAAAGCCGAGGCGCATACAACCGCCCTCTTCTGGATCAAGCCGAGCGCTCAGCCACACCTCAGGGTTGGGCACATCTCGCTCGATAAGGTCAGCGGCGATGCTTCGACGATGAAAATCGCAGACCTCTTCATCCTCCCGGAACACCGCGGCGGCGGCATCGCCCGTGCAGCCTTCCAGGCCGTAGAGGGGATGGCGACCACTGAGCCGCACGGCTCTCGGCACTGCAAGACCCTGGTGATTGACACGCTGAGCCGGAAGTATTCTGACGACGAGGATATGCGGCAAGAGTATATCCAGCTGACCGGGGTGGTGCCGAAGCCGAAGGGTGCGACTACCGAGGAGTGGTATGGCCGGATGGGGTATGTCACGTACAAGGAGGAGCCGATGTATACCGACAACGAGGGCCGGCCTAGCGGGAAGCTCCTGCTGGCCTCGTTCATGAAGAAGGAGATACGCTGATTAGCCCAGTGGCATGTAAAGGCAAGGTCGCCTGTTTCTTAGATGCCTGAGAAGCATAAAAGTGAGTGACCCAACTCTGCAGAGAACGTGTTGCTTTAGTGTCCGACCTTACCTAGGTAGTGATAGAGTAATTATCTCGCACGAACGATTTCTTCAGGACGCCTGAGTCCAGATCAATCAAGAAGCAACGAGTTAGACAAAAGGTTAGCGCCGTTATGTTTTAAAACAAGTTCCGCCTCGAAACGTGTGGGGAGAGAGTCAGCCAAGTATCGGGGGCTAGTCTCGAGTGATACCCGCACAACAGTTGAATGAGATACGATTTGGCTAAGATATGACATCCAAGGGGACTTTTCATCCAACTAGACTTTATCTCTATCCTCTGCATCGCCCTTCCCTCTCACGCCGTGGGCAAAGGGTCAATCAGAACCGCTGGCCCAGCAGGGGCAACCAAGGGCACCTTGTCTTGGAAGACGATCTTGTTCCGCGCCGCAGCATAGCCCTGGCCATAATACTTCATG
Source organism: Diaporthe caulivora (assembly GCA_023703485.1). Lineage (NCBI taxonomy): Eukaryota > Fungi > Ascomycota > Sordariomycetes > Diaporthales > Diaporthaceae > Diaporthe > Diaporthe caulivora. The sequence continues at coordinate 898,369 of JAMPTR010000005.1, forward strand.
TACGGCTCCGTGGTCTCATAGAAAGCCCCCCTGGCCTGCCCCTTCTCGTCCCGGTCCCAGTACAGCCTGCGCAGCCACAGGTACAGATTGGGGTAGTCGTGGCGGATCGACTTGCGGTTGCACATGAAGACGCTGTGGTAGGCGACGTCGAACCTGGCCAGGGTGGTATACAGCCGGACATCCGCCTCGGTGATGTAGTCGCCGAACAGGTACGGCTTCTTGTGCTCGGCCAGGATGCCCTCCAGCCGGTCGAGGGACTCGAATAGAGGGTAAAGGTTGGCCTCGTAAGCCTCCTGGGTCGTCGCGAACCCGGTCTTGTACACGCCGTTGTTGACGGTGTTGTACACCCAGTCGTTCATTGCCTCGATCTCACCCCTCAGCTTCTCGGGGAAGATTCCACCGCCCTGCTTCTCCTTGGTGCTCTCGCGCAGGTGCTCGGGCAGGAGGTCGTCGAACTCAGAGTAAAGCATGCGGATAATCTCGGAGCTCTCATTGTTCACCATGGTGTCCGTCTTCTTGTCCCACAGCACGGGGACGGTGTAGCGGCCCTCGAAGTTCGGGTCGGCGTGCTGGTACAGCTGCCTGATCTTGGTGAAGCCCGGGTGCAGGGGATCCTCTGCAGGGCCGTCCTCTATGCCAAAGATCCAGCCCTCGGGACCCATATGCATCTTGAGGAGATACAAGTCAACAATTGATTCGAGCCCCTTCAGCTTGCGCACGATGATGGTGCGATGTGCCCAGGGGCAGCCGGGCGACAGGTACAATGCATAGCGGTTTGCTTCTGGCGGGTACTTGGAGCCGGGAGCTTTGGAAATAAAGTTCCGGAAAGTGCTTGCCGGCCTCGTGAAGTGACCGTTCTTTTGGTAGGACTGATGGGTGTCAACTAATGGCTTCTGAATGTTGAGTGCTTGGAATCTAACTCACTTTGTCTGTCATTGTGTCTAGGTCGTTCCTGTTCTTGTCAATACGAGTGTCGTTCCTGTTCTTGTCAATACGAGTGCAACTTGTCGTTGACTAGTTGACCCATGGTGTGTGCAGTGACTGAAACTCTTCTATATATCCGTCGTTACCCCTGTTCCGCGGCCCCACCCATAGTAAGCTTCGGAATTGCGACCAAAGCTGTTCTGATTTCATATGCTTGGAAATCGTCCAATCCTTCTTAGGTTCGAGTTACACGCGTCGCGCGCCAGTAAGCTCTCGCTACTCGGCGCTGACAAATGCTAGCCAACCAGTGCTCATTCGCCCACCAAGCTCGCATATTCCTGCCCGCCCAGGGGCATATTGGCACCAAGCGTTTCCCAAGTTGGGCATATGCAATAGTTATGAGCTGACACTTATGAAGAACGCTTCGATTGCCCTCAAGCAAAGTGTGTCAAGCTTTAAAAAGGATCAAACTGTGAGCAATTCCGACTTGCCACCAGTGCATCTATGTGAGACATCATCTGCAGTGAAGTGGAATGACGTGGGTTGTGTCATGATCCCTTGCCTGGGCTGCTATACTCCAATCCAGACACACCTAACGGTCAAGTCAGAACCCTGATGGTAGACTATATGCGACCACCATACCAAATCATCAATCGTTTAACCGCCTACCTCAATCGATGAAATTGAGAATTAGTTGTTACTCCTATGCACAGTGTAGTAGTGAAGGCTGGGTTGAAGTCTCTCCCAGGCGTATATCTCAAATCCAAACTCCCCTGGAAAGATGACTGGGCCCAGCTGCAGCACATTCTTCGGGGGTTGTCTATTGCACAAGCTTCATCAAAGCCTCACAGGTGATGGCGAAATCGTTGACAATTTACTGCATCAAGTTGCCTTTGGAGCTCAAGGGAATTCTCTAAATGCACCACATTATACCGTCTTAATCACGACCTTGGAAAAATGCTGCTGTTTCTCCAGTCGCTCGAAAGCCGACTTTGCATCCTCCAAGCTGAATGCAACATCATCCAGCGCGGGTCTCACTTCCTTTTCATCCAAGAACTGCACCATGTCTTTGAACATGCCGCGAGATCCAAGATAAATGCCCCGGAGTACACAAAGCTTCCACAGCGCGCTCATCACGTCTGGTGTCTGCCCTGCACTGCCAGATCCCCCGACCATCCCGGCAACTGTGATCAGGCCGTGGAGGCGGACGGCGCTCAGGGACTCGGCCATCGTGGTGGCGCCGACCACGTCGACTACGTGGTCGATACCGCGCCCCTTTGGCGTGAAGCCCCTGGCCAGCTCGCCCCAGTTCGGTTTCTCCCTGTAGTTAATGACGTGCCGAGCGCCGAGGGAGAGCAGCTTGTCTGCCTTTGCGCTGGAGCTAGTTATCGCGACGACGTTGGCGCCTGCTGCCACCGCGATCTTGGAAGTGTCAGCAGAAGCAGCTTCGACTCATGTCATGGCACAGGCCTGGACTTACCTGCAGAGCAGCCACACTGACGCCTCCGGTGCCCTGGACGAGAACCCAGTCACCTTCCTTGGCCTCCCTCCCCGGCATGCCCATCAGTGCGTTCCATGCCGTAAGGCCCGAACACGTCAACGTGGCAGCTTCCTCGAAGCTCATGTGCTTCGGCATCGGCACGAGAGCGCTGTGATGGAGGATCACCTGGCGGCAGAGCGTGCCGTTCAGCTTCTGGCCCAGACCGGAACACACGTCTTCAAGGCTGGGCAGTGCGTTGTCTTCCATGTGGGGGATCATGTGCGTGACAACCTTCGATCCAGGCTGGAGCCACCCTGAGGAAGCTGGCACCGTCGAGCCGACTGCGATGACCTGTCCGGCTCCATCGGACCCGGGAATCACGTCAGGAGTTGCCGGGAGAGGAATAGCACTGGACGGGTTACCCTTTTGTTGTTTTAGCCACAGGCCCTTAGTTGGTAACTATCATGACTTGCCCTGCAGATTGCAAGCTCCCTGTAGTTCAGGGACGCGGCGTGGATCTCGACCAGAACCTCCTCAGGCCCGACCTGGTCTGTCGTGAATGTCGCATCCGGCTCATATTTCAATGAGGCAATGCCCTCTTGCACGGAGTCTAGGACCCAGCGTCCTGCCTGCTGAGTTGTACTACCCATGACTCGGATGTGCAAAGGAAGCCAAGAAAGAACAGGTTCTTGCGGACGAAGAAACTTCGACTACGGCAAGTAGACTAGGTCAATCTTCGATAAGGAGAATCTTCTACGTATGCAGATGCAGCAGCCATTGGATGGGGAGTGGATCCTTCCCGGCCACGCAGGAGCCATTATTAAGCTGGCGAAGGGTCTGGGCAGACGCCACCATCACCGCCTTTCCGAACCCGCTGCTACCAGGCTCGTTGTCTTCATGGCCCCTGGTACGCAATCACTTATATCTGTCTGATTTCATGGACAGCCACGGTCGTATTATTGAGAGGACAGTGGTTTCCAGCTCGTGACAAGATCTGAGTATTCAAAGTGAGCTCTCATCAGATCGTACCCTTGGTCCCCAGGATATGCAAGATTTGCTTCCTATGATCCACTCACGGCAGTCTCTAGTTCGGACCCACGTTGATGACGTCGGTATTGCATTGGTGCCGACCAGTTCCTCTTGATCTCCGGGAGGCCCATCTGCGCTCTTCGTGTATTGTAAGGAAGATTTAGATCACGAATCAGCACCCCAAAGTGCTGACGCAGTACTCGAGTCCTTATTGATACCGGTACCCTATGACGAACCTAGGTAAGCATGACAGCGCCCAGCCCTTAACATTCCGCATCATTAAGAAGAAGTTTGAGGCGAAATTATATTACTGCATTATACCGATATGTACATCTTCAGTGAAGAGGTCAGAACGGCCAATATTATGTAGGTCGTATACTAACAGGAGTCCAGCTCAAGGCCTCCTACAGCAACCTGGGGCACTCGGCTTAAAATGTAGCAGCAGCCAAGTTTCCACTGAACGTGGAGTCCTTGAATGGGACCGTCGCGGCACCGAAGTCCACAGTCTGGAGTGCATTCTTGGCCGCGGTAGGGAGGCTCTCCCAAGCAATCAGCGGCTGGGTACCGCCTTGCGATGTGGTAAGACCCAACTGGTGGTTAACCGGCCAGGTGCTCTTGTACTCGATCAGCGGCTTGGTGCCCGACAGGGTGTAGCCGCTCGTTGCGCAGTTCCAGTCCCCGTGGGCTGATGGGCACACGGCGGCGATGTTGCTCGCGGCCGTGGACGTTGCCGACTTCAGCCAGACGATCACGCCCTCCCATTCGTGACGGTGTCCAAGGCCGTCGGAGGGAGAGTCCTTGGGCATGTACCTAGTGGAGAGTGTCAGCTCATATACCCCGATGGCATGTGATCCGGGGACAACAAACCATGAGTACATCAGACCGTAGTAGCCGTTGGATGTGGTGCCGCGGACGTAGACCTGCCCCGTGCTGCTTGAGCACTGGCCATTTGATGCGCCTGTTGGGTTGAGTCCGGCGCTGAGAGTAGGTTAGATCCAGCCCCCAATGTTGATATGCACAACAGCGTCGATCATGTCGATCCTAGGATGCCGGCCAGCCGGTCAGGGGGGGAAGAAACAAAGAAAGAGGGACGTACTTCGTGTCTCCCGCGGCATTCACAGCTGGGAATGGGACACAGCCGTTAACGACCTTGAGGTAGGGCTTGTACGCGAGGTACACGCTCCCTGTTGTGCCGGAGGGAACAGTCTCGGCGAACCCTACGACCTTGTCCGAGTCGATGGGTGCACGACGCTCGATGGGGCTCGCGCTGGCGACCGCAGCCGCGGCGATCAGAGATACAAGAGACCGGAGGACACCCATGATGAGACAGCGACTACCACGTTTTCGTTGGAAGGATCGAAAGTGAAGGCAACGAACGGCGCGAGGACGAGGACTGCTTGGGATGCAGAGCCCCCTTCATCACCAGCCCGGCACAAGTAGGACCGCCCATCTTTATACGTCGGTATTGGGACATGCACGTGTGTGATTATTAGGTAGGCAGATCACCACCCATCGTCCCTTACCGAGCGCGGGCATGCACCGCACCGCTTCGGCAGTGTGGTGACATCGCGGTTCTTGATAACAGGGGCCCTGCTCCGGACCAATGCCCCTGGACGGTTAGGAGCTGTAGAGATGCCGTCCAAACCCCGTCTTCCAGGGATGGGCCGGCCAGGAGGGAGACCCACGATGCGCGGACCAGTTCGCCCATTGACTTGTCCCACGTGTGGCTGGTGGAGAGTGATGATTTGGACGCTGAATCAAGCACACCCAAAAGCCGTTAAGCTTAAAGTAGCAAACCAACCCGCCGTGGCAGCGCCGCGGATGGAGATACGCGAGCGGTGAATTGGGCAACTCCACTGCACGTGTTCACCTGTCCCTCATTTCTCGACTGAGGACCTTCGGCTGTTCCCCTCTTTGCGGTTCGTCGACCTTCCTGTTGCGACCTAGGATCGTCGGAGTCTCGGGACAGGATTGGTTCCCCTCCACCTCTTGGACGGACCTCCTGGAGGGACGGCGAGGGACCTGCATCAGGAAGAAAGCAACGCCTTGGGGGTTCTATTGATCGGACCTCACAACATTATCCTGCTGCCAAGCACCCACCTGCATTAAGGCTCGGGTTGATGCTACTCGAAGCTGGCCTGCATCTCGAGGTCGACAGGGCCCGCACAATGAGAGTTCGAGCCTGCAAGAAATGTCGAATGCGTCGTGAGGCCCAAAGCCCAGCAAACCCTGGCGATACCGGACAAGCAGGTCCGAGTCAGATAGACTGAAAACATGTATAACCTAGTGATCAAAACCAATTATTCACTCGCTTCACCGGCCCTAGCCATGTGTCAGTGCCTCATCTCCCGCGCGGCTGCCGTCACTCCGAACCCACTGTGTCCTAATTTCACTGCTCGGAACCACCCGTCGATCAAGGTTGTCAGCTTGATAAGTATTTCTAACCCATCAATACACAACTGATCCACATTGCGCTCGGCGATCTGTGCCGTGATAAGGTATCTCAAGCAGCACGACGGAGTCGCTTGAGTCAGTTTTGCAGTCTGAGCCGTCTCGGCCTGCTTCCGTACTATGCATTCAAACAGAATGGCCTCTTCCGGAAGCTTTTACGAGATGGCGTGTGCTCAATTGGTAAAACAGGGTTCGTTAACTGGAGCTGGCTCGCAGTGCAAGTAAATAAGTTGCGATAAGAGGCCTGTTACCAACAGAATACCCTGTGTGCATTGGAATCGGGTAAGGACTCCGGGGCTGTGTTGATATCATTTGTGACAGCCAGAATATGACCTCTAAGTACAGATGAATGATCTATTAATATGAAGTCTTGTGCAATTGGAATCGATGAATCCTCTTCTGTATGGATGTTTGTATTTCTGGCCGATTCTTGTGTAACTATACCTGACCTCTTCTGACGGGCCTTAACTGTATCTCATCACTGCACACTAGACTTCAGCGGATGCATGTCAGCTGAGTGGTTGATGATTCACAGTTACACAGCAGAACATATGAGCTCACATTTGCAGAGGTTCGTGGCTTATTGGCTGAATACCTGCAGCTGCGGTCCTCAATATTGATTCCCATGCTCGTCCTTTAGCGGGGCTCAGATGCTGACTGCGTGGTTTACTTGAGGAGGTCCCCCGAGCAGGCTCCTAACCGTCGAAGAAAGATGCAATTCATCTTCACTCACATCGTTCAAAGGCGTACGAAAACCACATGTGATCTTTGCATAGTATAGGAATCAAGATGTCTGAGCATATCTCTGCAAGCTCATCTGATCAGAGTGGGATGGCCTTGGTACGTAGACCCATACGTGGTGATAGTTGGGCTTCCACATCACCTACGGAAGCCGGCGCTTCTTCTGCACACCAAGCGAAGCCTGTGTAAGCATCACTCACAAGATCCTGGACAGACCTTCCCTAATGTGAGAACATGCAAAGTTCGAACGGTGCTGTGGCGCGATGGGCAGAGTACGTCGGAGGCCTGGATGGCGAGCAAAGGAAGGCATTCATGAGAAACATGCCTGAAGGCAGCTTGACCAGCTATGCTGAGTCTGTGGACCAACTCATCAACACGAGCATCTCTAGGAGCAAGGCAGCCCGTTCATCCAAATGGATTACCCCTCTGGTTGACTTTCTCAACATTTGCAAGCCCTTCACAGATGCTCTAAGCGAAGCTTACCCTCCGACACGGCTTGTACTCGGTGGTATTCTGTTCGCGCTGTCTATGACACAGCGAGTGATCAAGTACCAGGAGAGCCTTGTTCAGTTCCTCACCAAGGTTATGAGCAGCCTTGGGCAGCTGGAAAATTTCAGAACGTCGTTTCCAGATACAACCGAGATACAAGAAGCCCTAGTCGACGTCTTCGATATCATCATTCAGGTTTGTGCAAGGGGTATCAACCTTGTTCATGGACAGCAAGGGAAAACAGAAAAGCAACTTTCGACTTTTGCACAGATCATTTGACAAGGATTTCGAGGAGTGGGGGGTCACCTTCTTGATCTCAATCTTGGCGCCTTCAATCGCATAATCGCTCTGGTGTCGATGAAGAAACTGGGCTATTTGCAGGAGGCACAGATGATCCAACTGCGAATTCAGCTGTCTTCATACAGAGACTCCCACGCAAACATGTACAGGCAATCACAAGAAGAACGCGAACGCGTAATGAGACAATTAGCGAAGGACCAAGGTCAGTTCTTGAAGCTCCAGGTTGCTTATAACGCTAGTCAATCAGCTGAAGAATGGCCCCTGCAGATGAGAGACGTAAGAATCTCTTGGGTTGGTTGTCCCACCTATCATTCCAGAGGAAACATGACACAATCCTCGACGCAACCCTGGAAGAAACTGGTTCATGGCTCCTATCTCACGAGGCTTACATTCCCTGGAGAAGCCACTCCTACGGATCTTTGCTTTGGGTGTACTGTTATCGATATTGTGTTTATATCTAGCGCTGGGTCTTAGAGCGCCTACGACTTGACTGTATGAAGGAACCGCCCCCAGGTTGTTGTTTTTTTTCTCCCAAAAAAAAAAGCATTGTGACCAGATTAACAACGAAACCAACTTGATGCAAGACGGGAGTTGGGAGTATTAACATTCAATACAGCAAGTACCGAACTTCGTTTTACCACCGTTCTGTTTACACTTTCCATTGCCCAACAACATGAAGTCACTTCTACAGAACATTTAAATTTTCTGTCAGATTATCAGACCAAACGCGACTGAGTGAGTAGCTGAGTATCCAAAAGCTTAATTCCGCTGCAAAGAGCGGATTTCATGAGATTGTAAAATGTCTCATAGAATGGTACCCTGAGCTGGGGACCGTCAAAGATATCAATGGAGACCTTGCCACTCATCTAGCGGCGGAACACAAACACTTCGACTGCATCAAGCATCTCTGCACGCCTGAAGTCGTCAACATGACCCGCCAGGATGGCCGCACAGCCTTGCACTGCGCCATAGAACAAGGAGACTTGACGGTGGTAAAGTATCTCATCCAACACAATGCCGATGTTGATGCTCGTCAATCTCACTTTCTTCAAGATCCCCCTCTGATCAAGGCTATCCAAAAGAATGACCAGGCCATCGTTAACGTTTTGATCGATGGGGCAGCTGACACTGAAAGCATGGATCAGCGCGGATGGCGGCCTCTTCATTTCGCAGCACACCATGGATATACGGAGCTCGCGTCTCGTCTCCTTGATCTTGGATGTGAAAGTCAGCCTCAAACATATCTAGGTGAAACGCCCTTCTTCTTAGCGATTTGGAGTTCTTGGCCGGATATTATTGCACTCTTTATGAAGCACGGCATGCACGCTTCAGACATTGCAACTGTCCATGGGATGACATATGCTCACGTTGCAGCGGATTCTGGACGCTTGGATGTCCTTCAAGCGCTGATCAGGGCTGACAGAAAGATCATTTTCAGGACCAATGCAGCAGGTGTTGACCCACTTCTGGTCGCAGCCGTGTCTGGTACTCACACAGTGGTCGAACTACTCATTAGATCTGGTGTGAAGCCGGACGGGATGGAATGCGACGTTGAAAGCCCATTAATTGCAGCTACAAGGAATGGATACATCAAGACAGTGGAAGTGCTTTTGAGTTTTGGTGCGAGAGTCGACCAAACCGATGCATTGGAACGGACGCCCCTGTCAAGGGCCGTCCAAGAAAGGTACCCTTACATCGCCCATTTGTTGCTCAAAGCAGGAGCAAACCTGCACCTGCGCGACGCGACAGGGATATCCTCCTTTGAATACTGCGCCGATGATCCTACTATGATGAAGGTCCTGAGACCTTGGCAACCAGCTCTATATACTTACAGTATGGCTCAAAAGGATAACGACCAACTTGTCCTACTTGCGCAGTGTATAGTTCGGTTTGCGCGAGCTCTAGTTGACAGCAGACGCAATGAAAGTGATGGGGGATTCCAATTTATTGATGCCCCATGGTATATCGGGAACATTCTTTCAATTCTGTTCAGGCTGGTCCTGGCACCGTCCGCGCTATCACATCTCCCAGCTCAGAGAGTCCACACAGCTGTGCCAGCTAAAAGAGCCGAGATACTCAGAGAATGGAGGATTATTGCTGCAGACTCGGGTTTGACAATGCTTTGTTTCTTCTGCCGCAAAATCTTGCGAAAGGAGTTCCTTGCCTGCCCAATCTGTGGGTTATTCTTTTGTGGGGCCTGTTATTCTCAGTTAAGACTTGAGACACAACCGCAAATGCGTGTCAAATTTTGGAAGGAACTTCAGCAGCTGGAAAAGGACATGATCCCAATTTCGAACATTTTAATGGATGTGGCTTTCCAGGACTCAAGGGTAATAGGCGAGGTTCTCTCCCAGGATGACTTCCTTGGGCATTGGTTACTTGCAAAACAGCAAGAATACGCCAACTGGAGAAAGCGGTGGGCCCTCCATCACATCCGAACGTTGGACTTCCATGGATACAACCTTGTTCACACCTTGGCTCGTGTCCTCTCACATGGAAGACCGCATGGCATGGGCAACAATAAGCCACCCTCTGATATTTTGGACAAAAAGCAAAGCAACTTCGAGGGAAAGACCCACCGTGATCTCACGGAGAGGTGGCAAGATGTCTTTTCTTTTCAATACCAAGACAAAGAATTGCACAGCACGACGTGCACGCATAGCAAGTTTCTGGAGGGATCGAAGCAAATTCAGAGTCTCAGAGAACGCAATTCGTTTTTGACTCCAGCGGCAAGCTGACAGCTGAAACTCTCGACCTGCTTGCCCGGAAATATGAGGACTGTTGGCCAATGGGGACCTCACATTCGAGAAACTCCAATCACGAAGTTTCACAGACCCAAATGTCGAAGATGCTGAAATCGGCAACAATGGACCCCAAGATACTACCAGAGGGGCACGTAATCCAATAGATGGCGCAGACTCTCATGCCGACGTATCACACCCTGAGAGAGTATCAGATACCACCAGCGATGTGACTAATGCTAGTCTTGTCTCCGATCTCGAAGAGGAAGAAGCACAGACCGACATTGAGGAAATTCTTGAGAAGTTGTTGGTGAAGAGAGGGGCACTGGTTGAAGAGAAGGCATTAACGGACGATAATCAATTGGTGCTTGAGACAGCTTGGAAGCTGGCCCAGGCTATGGTCTACCACGACACACCGCGATCATCACTAAGGGACATTGCAGAACAGGGCGGTGAGTGGCATACAGCTCCAGGAACACCACTTATATGTGAATCAAGGGCTACTAATAGTGGTTCTTCGCACTACAGCACAGCAAGGTCTATTGGGTCATCAAGGGGTGGTGGAGTGGAATATTGGCTTTCGGGACTTCAGCCCTGACTTCACTGTTGCCGAGGCCTGCCATGGCCCCATCCGTCAACTTTAGATCCAGCAGCAAGCGGCGGGCGATTTAGCTTCGGGGCCTCAACAGGATGGGGACTAGCTGTGTTAAATGAACTCTAGGATAGAAGGAGGCTACCGTTCTGTACGTTGTTTGTGGATTACAAGTAATGTCGGTGTGTTGGTGTCTCTGCCTGGAATCACATTACTGCTGCCTGTCGTTGTCTCATCTCTTCTTCCCTCCCGTGAATGTACAAACCATGATATTGGTTATCTATAATATATGCTGTTTTCAAACATTCTCCTAGAATGTTGCATTGACTGCATTGGTACCTAATTTGGTATACACATTTTCCGACCCATATGAGGGGCTTGAAAGGGCTAGATGAGATGGACCATTCTTTGATGTTCAGACGGATAAAGATGGGGTTTCAGAGGATTTCCCGGGACGATTTTTGGTTGATTCGGAAGTGGGCATTTCAACAACACAGGAGATTCTCAATCATTGGATGAACGAGCCTCGCAGCCATAGAGTCGACCGGGCTGGTTGTGGAACAATTAAGCCTCGCAGTGGGACTCGGCAGGCGTGCAATCCATCAGACGCAGAGTTTAATCTGGAATTGTGGATTTCTGAGCGACTGTCAAGTGCCCATGCCCCTACGGGCTATAGCCAATCAAATGACACGGTTTGGAGTTAGTCAGCCAGAGGGCCGACTACTACACCAACCGTCAGGGCGACGAGATTAGCGATAGCTTCTTCCTTCTCGATAAGCAGAAATCAGAACCCGTACCCAAACACGTACGGTCTGCTTCAACCCATTTGCACGTGCAAAGACCCCTTGACCCTCGCCGTCAGGGCCGTACCAACAGGAATCTCATTTTGCAGTGATTCAGTCAGTGGTTTGGTACTCCTGGGCCATCATATATTGCCAGAAGATTTGAGTGCATCAGCCGACAGTTCGAAGTCAACTGGTCGCCGGGCAAAAAACCTCGTCAGTTCTTCCTGATGACCAACTACACGGCAGGTCTCCGCAAACACGGCGGATTGAAACGCGGTGAAGCTCCAGATACAGGATTAGCCATCATTAGTACCACCCAGGTGAATCTTCTATCTCCTCCTGAATCTGCCCCCACTCACCCCCGGTCCCCAACCTCGTTGACCACTTGGCCAAAAGGGTCACAGTTTTCATGCCTGACTGGTGTCTATTGTGCAGCCCGTTTACCAATCGCAGGCAGGACAGAAGCTCATGCTGCGCTCTTGTTGGTCTCTGTGACCTCCAGTCACCGCTACTGTCACAGACCAGGTAACTGCCCAATCTGGGAAGTATTTAGACCGTTTAGCCATTAGGGCTTACTTTCTCTCCTTCCTTCAGTGGCCTCGATAATTCGCATCACCCAGCTCCTAGCACTCTGCCATTCCCTGTCACACACACCTCATCCCAAGACATTACGAATCTGTCGGTCACGAAGCAAAGATGTTGCCTCAGGAGGAAATTGAAAAAGTTCTGTTCCACCAGGTGCACCTTGCTGCGACGCGTTCTCTACGGCCCGGCGGCGGTACCGATTTCGACGATGGTGTGTACATCAAGAACACCATCCAATCGATCTGGGGCCAGGACTTGCACAACTTCACGGCCGATCAGCAACAAGCCAAGGAGCTCCAAGCCCGCAAGGCCTTTTGGGGTTAATTCAAGGGTTACCTCCCTCTGCTTGACGAATACATGACCCAGCCTGAGGCCAACTTCCAACTCGCCTTCGCTCATCTCGACGGCCTGTTTTTCCTGCCTAAGAATGCCGATGGGGTTGAAGAGACAGATCGAGTCGTGCAGCACACCAGTGCTCCCCCCGCTGACCCGGCCCCACAGCTCGACGATAGCGAGGGCAAGGAACACGCTTCGATGGATGAATCCAAGGGGCAGGATCGAGAAGATCAAGTTGCGCAGCGAACTTCAAACCAAATGCTTCCAAGATCTCACGCATGCGGTAAGCGCTATTACTGGTCAGTCTAGATTCTCGCCGCCGACTTGCACTCGTGTGCATTCCATTCGCCCTGGTCATCGCAGCATCGTCTCTCCAGATGTCTTTACCTAGCATTGAATCACACCAATTTTGCTCTGAACCATTGAAATATCATATGTCCCATTTCCCAAAGAGTCTATTTAATGCGGGTTGATGTAGAAGTAAGTTGTTCCACAAGATTTCATGTATGTGGGGGCTTCTCGAGATTCTCTACTCGTGGGTCGACCGTTTCCGCGCCGAAAGGTTGTTAGTACACTGTTTCAAACAACCGTTGCTTTTCTCGAAACAGATGATGGTTCCTTGAAATATGCTATAGCTCGTTGGATCACATCACTTCCCTCAGCTGGCCAACTGTAGATTCAGTAAGGTCTGTACTTGGAGCCTTGAGCCTAGACACCACAGCAGGTAGCAAATAGGCATTGCTACGTAATAAAAAGAAAGCAGATTCTGCGAAGCAGTGAAATTAGCACAACTTGATTGTCTCAGATTATGTAATGTGCTGTTGAACTTTTCTTATAGGTAACTTCGCCCACGTCGCTCACCCGAAGTGGGCATGAGGAGGTCCAGTTCCAACGAAATATTCCTCAAGCACATTATTCACCTTGAGAGACAGCTCGCATAACCTCTAAGATGGCTACATCGTCGCTTAGTAATGTTCTCTGAACACTTCAAGATGTTATGGCCCGCAAATTGGGGCCCTTGCACAAACGTTATCTCAGTAAACAATCAACCACATCACCTCCTCCAACAACAGCCGACTGTCACTTCTGTATTTTCGGCGACTGCTCTTTTTCACTTGATCTGCGGGCCCAAAACACATGGGACAAATTTGTGAGCTCTGTGTTCATAGTGTCGCCACTTATTCATTCCTTTTCTTTTCGAAGCAATGCACCCACTGGCAGGCCTCCGCCAGCCAGCCAACGACGGGTTTTGCTCCCTCATGTCTCGAGTGCTGCCCGATTCCCTTCCCCTTTTACCCCATTTGGTCCCAGAAAATTTCAAAATGTCATCCAATCCAGCAATGCTGTCGCCAGAGGTAGAGGAGTTCATTTACAGTCAAATGTACTCCTCCTCGGTCGTGATCATGAACAGCAACGGACCCATCCCCCCCAACCACCACGAAGTGTACATCCGGAACATTTGTGGCGCAATCTTCGGTACAGAGTGGTGCAACTACACCAATGATGAGAAGCGGGCCAAGGCAGAGATCATCCGGGAAGAGTATCACAGGATGCTCACGAATTATTTTCCCACTTTGCAGCATTTCGTGCAAGACACCAATCGCATATTGAGGATCGACGAAGCCACTCTTGCCAACCTCTTCAAGAAGAGAGAACAGACGAGCCCTCCCGCTATGAACGCCCTCGAAATGGTCAGTGTCGCCTCCGACGTAGGCGCTACGAAGGCCCAAGGTGCGAAGGCCAGTGCCTCGTCTGAGGAGCCAGCTGCGAAGGAGTCGACTGCAGAGGAGCCTGCTGACGACGAGTCCACTGATGACGAGATCCTCAAGAGCAAGGTCACGATGGAGAGGGAGGCGGCTGCTAAGAAGAACGTTCACTACGAGCGATGCCGCCAAGGGCGCAAGGATCTGAGAATCAGGCGAGCTAAGGAGCCAGAAGGCAACCTCAGCGCCTTCAAACTTACCGAGTAAGCCCTTCTTCTCTTTCAAATCTCCCTCCATTGGTATCCTGCATTATATGAGAAAGAGCCCTCAATGAACCTCCTTTCTTCTTACCATTGGGGTGCATCCTGTATCTCTAACACAACCGTCTGCAGCATCCCCTTGAATGATGATAACAAGACCAGAGACTGTCCCAAGTGTGGGAAGTCTGTCACCTCGAAGCACGTCAAGGAGCATTATCAACTGTCGCATGAGAAGGACCCCCGACGTGTCATCTATTGCCCCGCCCCAGGCTGCGAGTTTTCATGCTGGCTTGGTGGTACTTTCATCCGCAAGCACACGGCCGCCAAACACAAGGACCTGCACAGGGAGCTCTTTGGTGAGGAGGACTTGCAGAAGCGGGTTGCGGCGAGGGCCAAGTTGGCTGCAACGGCAAAGGCAAAGGCCAAGGCGGGCACAAATGACAGGAACAAGGGAGACACATCGTCCATTGTCTCAGAGAGTGAGGCACTGGACCACGACGAGGCGATGGACGGCGAGGAGCTGGACGAGGCACCCACACCCGACCGGCACATGCCCAACCAGGACATGGTCGACACTGCCATGCAAGAGAACATGTCCGACCGGCTCACGTTAGACCAGAGCATGACCAGTTAGCACATATCCAAGCAGTGTATGATCAAGAAGCACACAACTGCCCCTTCTCTTTGGTCAGTTCAGAGTGTCAGTCACGGTATGGCAGTGCCTTGGGGGTGTAGCAATATAGAGGTCCACAAAGGGGCAGTCAAACTGGCAGAAGGACAGCCAAGCAGCGCAGGCTGCAGCCCTCTGGGCTAGGCCTTTAGATAGCTTCTCTGCAGTTTTGCAGCTCAATTTGAGCTCCGTAACTAACCCACACCCAAATTGTATACAGTTGTAATTGATTTCCCAAATGGCCCACACAGGCTTGAGTGCGTAGATCTGCGTCATTTACATTGTTGTGGGTGGGTGTTGTAGTAGTAGATGTTGCATGTGTTGTGCACATGTGTGCTCCCCATTTCTGTGAGTTGAGGTCGATTCGCTGTGGGTACGCCCGATATGGTTCTAAACCCTCCAACTCTTGCTGTGCAAGTCTCTGGCTTCCACCGGATAAGCTGCTGTCTCCTTTGATCCAGAGCAAACTATCTCACAAATATCGGAAAATTCCATCTGCCTACAGTATGTATGCAACTGATGTTACCCAAATCAGACGGATGATAGCAGACCTGGTCCAAGTCAATGAAGAGCCGCCCAGAAACAGACTGACAACGCGATCCAGCCCAGATTAGTATCCCTGGTTTGCCATGCACCATTACTAACAACAGTCCCGGTTGAAGAAGAATTGCCATTCCCACCGCCGACAACTCCTCCTTTCGTGATCAAAACCGTACCATTACCCATCTCAACATTCGGCTGGACAGTGTTATTCTTATCAGTCGTGAACGGTGTCAACGACTGGAAGCCCTCTACGCGCCCGAGGAGGACCTCCATGCTCCTGAAAGCAACCTGGGGGGCTTCCATGGCGAGGAAATGTCCTGCCGGGGCGACAGCTACATACGTCAGCCCGCGCTCCTTATGGGCGGTGCCGAGGACACCTGCGCCTGCCACGGTCTCGAAGTTGTCGTTGGTGTGGTAAGGGATGAAGAGCGGCTCTGTGGGTCGTGTCTGGAAGCCTAGCATGCCTCCCCATGTCATGTTTTGGATCGAAAGCAGCGTGCCGTCGGAGATGAGCACAAAATCCTGGGACCCGTGGCCCAGAATCACGTTCTGGGTCCGGTCGATCACGTTCGGTATCACGGGCTGTGACCCCGGGCCATCTACAACGGAGGTGTCGGTGCCGTTGACGAACACCGGTTCGTTCGTGCAGAAGATCCACTCCTTGTCGGGCGCGTGGATTACCGCCTTGACGTCAGGGCGGTTGAAATAGGCTGGCCCTGATCCCTCTGGGATATAAGAGGTCCCATCCGAGAACCCCAATGGGTCGTACTTCACGGGGCACAGGTTGGTAATCGTGTAAGGGCTGAAGCAGGGGTTGACCTCAACTGCAGCGTTGAAAACAGCGTTGAAGAGACCACACCCTTCGAGGGGGGTAACCTGATCAGCCTCAACCCCAGGCAAGCTTGATGGCTGACGTTCCGTAGCCGGATAGACAATGTATTTGTTGAGATAGTCGTCGTAGCCGCATGAACTTGATCTGTTCTGCACTGATGCTGTGAAGGAGTCGTTGAAACCAAAAATATCAGACCAGGCGGTTGCGAAAGACGACACCGGGATGTCCTGCGGAATCGGGTTATTTGAGTACAAGCCGTCGAAGACCTGCATGCCCTTGACGTCGAAGAACTGCGTGTCGTTGGCGTCGAGCATGCCCGAGGCGATATAGGGACAGTACATTCCACTGTACGACGAGCCTGTGATGTACACCTCATAACCCTGCAAGGCGAAGGCATCCACGAAGTTCCTCCAGAAGCCCATGAACTGTTCCGCAACGTCAAATTCATTCTTTGCGGTCACATTGCCCTGAGAGAAGCCGCTCCCAACAGGCTGGTCGACCCAGACCATATTGGTAAGTCGGTGCCAGCTCCACTTGTTGCGGACGGGCTTGAAGACGCCCGGCTGCCAGAGGACGGGACCATTTTCAGACAGCAGCTCGCCGACGGATGAGCATCCAGGCTGCATGCGTGTCAGTATGGGAAGTCAACGTCGCTAAGAGAACGTGGAAAGAAGCTATATCAAGCTTACCCCACCTGTCAACCATATGGTGATTTCATTGCCCACTGTCTGGTTTTCTGATGGGAAGAACCAAAAGAACAACTGATTGGTGTCATTCGCATTCGAACTAATGGGCAATGATCCGGCATAAGACTCGCCGACATCAAAATCGACATTTGGCAAGGCAGTCCCATTCACGGAGAATTCTGGAGTGGTGTCAATCTCAGTATCATGCTTCGTTGGCATCTCGACTTCACTGACTTTCCGTCTGCGCATTGAGAAATCTGCTTGGTGCAGAAGATTCCGGGGTTTGCTGCTGGCGTGGTGACAATGCCTGATCAGCTAGGGGCGGTCTCATCTGCTTGAGATTCAGAGTGGCAAAAGCCGCACTGGCGTGAAGAATCACGCCCCAGTGCATGGCGATCTAATTCTCCTTCCTTCCAGCAGAAGGAGGCTGGCGATGTAAATGTCTTATTCTCAAAGAAGGGATCTAAGACGAGGTTGTGGGGCCCGGCTTCTTTATCCAAAATTTGTCGTCAGATTAGAGTTGGGCAAGGTGTCCCTGTTCGGCTCAGGAATCCGTGCGAGGTTTCAATTTTGGGGGGTTGAGGGCACCCAGCACTTTCAACGTGATGGACTATGGTTCCCGCAGAGGTGTTACAGACTCCGCCCATGCAGGGGGCCGCCGTGATGACAAAACGACTCGGACCATCAGGGACGCCGGATCATGCAGGGTGAGATAGAGCTGACAATTATAGCACTGGAGCATGCTAGTGTGAATCTCCCCTCCAGCGTCTGGTGAGGTCAGGTCTGTTAGCGTGGTCGGAGATCAAACTCGGTTCATGTTTCGTCTTGTCACTCCCACCCAGCTCGAAGCTGGCAATACAAGAACGAAGGCCAATCCGACATCCTCCAGTCTGCGGGACAGGCTTCGCGGGATGATCTTCTACAGCGTAAGATACGTCTTTTCAGGATAAAGTATCATTGAAATCTTCGACATTCGTTCCTGCGATAAGCCTGAATTTGTGTTTGCAAAGATAGGGCTACTAATATCACTTGCATACTCCTGCACGTGTCCACCTTTACCGGCCGCCTCTCGCAGCTCCGGAGAGTAACAACAGCCAGCGAAGGCGCCAACTTGCTATTAATCCAACTGAAATGAATCTAACGAGCGATGACATCGGAAAAACGAGCTTCCACTTGATCTAACTGAAAAGAATTGCTGAGCCCTGAGCTGAGCAGACCACCATCTACCCGGCCTAGCTCTTACATTCCAGGAAGCTTAGAGAGCCCTGTGAAGTGTTAGGTTCTGGCTTTTCATAGAGACAGTCAATACGTACAGCCGTCAGTCTGCTCCTGAACCGTGGTCTTGATGGTGCACTGGTTGGCGACGCTCATCTGCTGCTTCGTGATGGAGCCGCAGCCATCATAGAAGCACTCAGACTTGTTCATGGCGCGCTGAAGGGAGTCGCCCTTCCAGCCAAACATGTAGTCGGCGTGGGTGCCGGCTGCGGTGCCCTCGAAGCTCCACACGAAGGGGTTGGGTGTCCCGGAGGGCCACATGCTGTTGAACTTGGAGGTGTCCCAAACAGTTTCGAACGCGACCTGTGGAGAAGGAGCTCAGCTTTATCCTACTCAAAGCATAAAGTGGAGGGTTAAATAATTGAAGGGAACTCACTTGTGGCATGCGGACAGGGTGACTTGATGGACACTTCCCTGCGTTGACGAACCCATCTTGGGTGATGGTGTTGTACATGTGCGACTGGTGGTCTGGGCTGTCAAGATTCTTACCATCCCAGCATCTAAAGACGGTCAGTACGGTCAGACTTGCCTAATAAGGGAAGTTTACTCACGCAGGGAAATGCTGAGTGACAAAGATACCAGTAGAGCACGGCGAGGTGGGAAAGTCCTTCAATTCCGCGCCTCGGTTGAAACCACCCTGCACACACTGGTACCGCAGACCAACGTGTTGGTTGGAGGTGATACTCGGGCTGCCCACCGTCATACGGAAACCCTATAATACGTCAGATCACTGCTCCCAAGAACTTTGGAGCACTCGGTATCATTACTGGTGGGAATGTCTTGACGGGCTGGTGCGCGATGTCGTCTCGGATCAGATCCGTCTGGCTGTAGTAGACAGTGAGTCCGCCTACTGTGCCGGAGTAGCCATCGAGGTTACCAGGGTTGACAGGAATGACTGGAACCCGGTGGTAGGACCCGTTGGTGGGGTGCTTGAAGTACAGAACAGCCGTCCAGTAGTTGGAAAAGTCTTCTGCCATTTCGCACGTGGTGCACGTAGCCCGTTCACCAACGTCTCCCTCCATTGTAGCGTTGAAGGCATTACCGCCGACAATGTGGTGGACATGAGAAGCCGGGACCGCTCCAGGCTGGACAACAGGGTCCAGACGTTGGATCGTGAGGGTCGAGCATTGGAAACGAAGGCCGGCCTGGACAGGCGCGACGAGAGACAGTGCTGCTGCGGAGAGCCACTTCATCTTTGCAGTGTTGAGGATGATTCGGTGCTGGGACCACTTTGGAGACAGAAGCTTGTGGAAGGAAGAGAATCCTGCAGGGGCAACCTGACCTTATGCGACTCTTATAGTGGCGGGTTTGGTTCAAAGCGCTTCATTTTGGTTCTACTTTCCTTTTTGTCTCTCGGTCTAATATGGAGTGAATGGATTTTTAATATTTTCTTGGTAACGGAACCAAACACGGACGTTCAAGAAGGCTCCGGCAGATCGCCAACGAATCAACTGAGGTCCGTATTAGCCGGATGATCAACCCGGTACTACGACGTGTTCACCACACATGCGGTTGGGTCGCATTTCTCCACGGTATATATTGCGAGTGGCTGTTCACCTGTCGGCATATTCTCTATTTGTGTCTTGATCGTAGTGCAATCGCCTCTTGCTGGCATCCCATATGTGCCGAGATCCCCTGACGTGTAGCCTTGCTGCGGCTACCCACGGGAGGCAGGATCCAGCCGGGTAAATGGACGTACCAATACAAATTTTAAACACGGAAAGTTGTCTATCTCGCCTTGTATTGCAGCATGTGATGGTTGGTACCAAGCAGTGGCTCGTCAGGCCGAGGGTGTCGAATAGAGTTGAGATGGGCGGTGACGGCCCGATTTCTGATCACGCTGAGTTCTCACTGGCAGGTCCTTGATGAGGATAGGCTAAATATGTTCCTGGCGCCTTTGATGTCGAATAGCTTAGGAGATAGCCTTCCACAAAACGATGTAGGATGATGGTTGTTCCAAGCTGACGGATAAGAGGAAAACAAAAGCACTATAAATTCTAAAATAGGAAGCTCCAAGTGGCAATAATCACGGAGTTGTGTTCTTTGACCTATGAGCGGCCATTGAGGCGGACAAGAATGGACAGCTCAAGGCCCCCTTTACGATACAGCTGATTGCCTTGTAATTTGAGCATCGACACAGAACCTTCCGAGTCGTCTTCTACCGGCGCTGCTGGGCGATTTCGTTCTTCGTGGATTCTATGACTACCACTCTGGAGATCTCCCAGAAATTCTCACGTTCCTATCCCAAAATAAAATTTTATGTCTTGGTGGCTCGTCTTTGCGGTCCTGTTAATAACTGGTTGAGTATGCCGCCAAGTTTAATGTTGTATGCCGCCAAGTTTAATGTTAAATAACTGACGTGCATGATTAGTTGGTTTTGTTCTTAATCCGGCCACAGTACCTTTTCTTTTGTTTAAAAAAATTAAGAAAAAGCCTGCAGACTACCAAGACCCATTGTACCGATGCTCGAAAGGCGCTCGCCCCTGTGAGACCACCTACACAACTAAGAAACTATCCTTCATGCACCGCCTACGTTCGATCGTCACAAGTGGATCTTGTGTCAGAGAAGAAATTGAACCAGTTGAGGTAGGCATCAGCCTACGAGACGCTTGTGGCAACACTGCGATGTGTTCGAAGTCTATATATACTGTCAAGGTCTCTGCGACTTACAGACGCCGCACATTGCCGGTTATGTAGGGTCTGACATAGAAAAATTTCAAATATCTATATAATAGAGGAAGATGTGTGGGAAGAACAATCTGTCTGTAGATATGACGCCAATGCCTGATTCACAAAGTGTACGGACGCCAGTGCAAATAAAGATCGAGTAAGTGGTGATGCCATTGACTCCTAGCGACCACGGCCCAAGGAATGCCTTGCCATGCAATAACAGACAAAAGGACACAATAGTCGCCTTTCTTCTTGTAAAGTTCGTGTAGCTGCAAACATGCTATCGAGATGCTTCATTGGCCTGGCTTCACGAGCACTCGATCAAGCATCTCTTGTTCTTAGGCGGAGCCAGGAAGTAGGTGACCTGCTCCATATCATCATCGGTCATGCCTTCCAGCGAAGACATCTTCGCGTTCGGAAACGCGCGGAAGAAATGGGCAATTCCTAGCCTCAGCTCCATACGAGCGAGGTGCAGGCCGAGGCAAACTGCAAATCACGTCAGTAATCGTCTGCAGATCGCGGCCAAGAAGGTTCTCAAATTGGCAGAAAGGAAAATGTGGTAAGGGGAAGGCGACGTACCGCGAGAACCACCACCAAACGGCATGGATGCGTCCTTCATAGCCTTGGTGGGTGCAGCCCACCTGTCCGGGTCAAACCTCTCGGGGTCCGGGAAAACCTCCTCGTTCCGGTGCAAGCTCCATGCCTGTGTGCATACGACTGACCCGCCCGGGAGGTACTTCCCGGCCAGGGTAGCACCCTCCGGAGGGACCACACGAGGCAGCCCAGAGGGCGCCGCACTGTGGAGGCGGAGGGCCTCCTCGATGACCTGGATTAGGTACGGCATCTTCAAGGTGTCGTGGTCCTTGAAGCCCTCTGGCAGCTGGCGGAGCTCGTCTACCAGCCTCTGTCTGATCTTGGGGTTCTGGCAGACACGCCAGACGGTGTACGTGAGCGTGATGGCGGTAGTGTCCGTTCCGGCGATTATGTAGGTCTGTGCCTCATCGACAATCTCCTTGAAGGTCAAGTTCTCTTCCTCTTCGCCCTTGAACAGCCGGGTGAACAGTGTGGGGAAAGGTTTATCCGGATTCTCCTCCACAAGCCTCTTGTACCGGTCCAATGATTCAGTCGCATACCGCCGCATACCGCGAGCGAGCTCGGTGTTGTCCTTGAATCCAGGTATAGGGAAGCCCTGCCCAGCGAGCCTGGACAACGTGGGGAATGTGGCTCTCTTCGCTCCCACTTTAGCGACCCTCTCGAGGTTTTCGATGTATTCATTTTTCTGTGTTGATAGTTAGTACCGGCCGTCCGCAGTGGTCTGTTAGACACTTGCCTTCCCCAGCTCCAACAAGCGGAAAGACTCGCCAAACGATAGTTCCCCGATGACGTCTGTGGCCATGAACATCCACCATTTGAAAATGTCCGCTGTTCCCCGGGTGGTCGTCTCTTCAGCCATTCGCTGGATACATAGTCTGACCCGTTGCTCAATGGTGGGATGGAAGGACAGAAGAGAAGCGTCTGAGAACGGCGCCTGTAGGAGCTTTCGATGGCGGCGATGGAAAGGAATGTCTGACGTGTTGAAGACATTCCGCACTCCAGGAATGCTGACATCTTGATAGAAAGACGACTTGAGATACCTCTCCTTGACTGTATGAATTTGCTTGGCCGCCGCGACGTCCATCACATCTACCTCGTTGGGACCTATTCGAACGATGGGACCTAAAGAGAGTTTATCAGTAACGGGATAATGCTGAGATGGGAAGAAGTGTTGATGGCGCTCACCATATTTCTCATGGAGGCGCTGAACATATTTCGCCCTTCTGCCTTGCAAGAGCTCATTCGTCAAGACAAGGCTCGTGAATCTAGAATACCATGGACCTGGTATCTTCGCTAGAGGGTTCCGTAGCACATTATACACAAAACCAAGGGCAGCGACAGCGATGGCTGCGAGAACGAGGTAGTATTGTTGTTGGCGCAGAGGCCCAATCTCCGTTAGAGGCGACATTGTCTGGGATGTCACAGTCTCATGCACGACGAACAGAATGAGGAAAGAAAACAGAACTAGCTTGGCGAACGAGATGAGATGATGTTATATAGTTCTTCTCCACAGCATGAGCTCGACCGTTTCCACGCCGGTCGCGTCGGCTATTAGGACTCAACTCATCACCGGAAAATAGCCTTCAGGATAGAGCCGACGTCACATTGCATGGATGGCGTTGCAGCTAGAATCATCATGGAAGTTTTGTTTTCAGTAATGCCGTAGTAGTGACTGGACCAACCCTGAATAACATTGTGGAGTCTACAAAGGAAAATGAAACCTTGTGCGAGAGGGGGCACAACGCAGTGGCATGTGGCCCAGGTGGAGTAACGTTTACGCAGTGGGTGTTACCCAAGTGCATGTAGCAGATGTACACGGCCCAACAGGACTTCGTGTAGTGCCCATTCTAGTGCTGAGGTCACAGTGCCTGTCCACCGTCGCCTCTCGGAGTCGGCGCCGACGTCGTTCGACCGAAGGGCGAACGGGGGCACCTATTATGCCGTGTTTGCCGCACGACGACGTAGATCGCTTGCCCTCCGCCATCAACTGACCGCAGCAGGTGCATGAGTAGCATTGATGAGACAGACTATCAAGATTGCGCCTGTTTTGGATCGTCGAGGGCGGCAGTACGGAGACGCGAGACCGACAGTGTGGAGAAATGTATTTCTGGGTACGGGCGAATGAGTTGAGGGCCGTGACCTCCGGGGCCGATTCGGAGATCTGCGGAGGAATTGAGCTCCATGTGCGGGCTGTGGTCATCTTGCATTGGGTGGTTGGAGTTCGGCCTCGGACCTAAACAGAAGCAAGATCACAGGCGAAAACAGCATCTTGATGCTCTCCATACTTGAGTCGACTCAGGATCTGTCAGTCTTCGTACCATCTAGGAGAAAAAATAAACTTAAGTACCATTCCTAACAGCAGCCTTCCAATCAGTGCCAACATACTTTAAGTCGAGTTTCCGGCCGCATCGAGCGTACTTCTCCCCCTGTTTCGTTTCGTGGAGACAGCCTAGTTGGACCGACAGCTATTGGCTTGATTGATCTTGATTTTATGCGCTATGGACGTTGGGCCAGGGGACGCTGGGAAATAAGAGCAGCTGGGTTATTGAAGTAGTTGGCCTGGGGCTGCAACACTTGGATGCAATGGATGGGATGGATGCAAGTGAATGGCGGAATCAGCACAAAGGTTAACCTTGAGCGCTCGATGAGACATCATGGCCATATGTGGATTCAGGTCAGTACTTGGTGATATTTTATGGCCTTGTGTGCATTCTGATACGCGACTCAGCAGAGTGAGCAAGATAATGCGGTCCGTAGCTAGGGAAGCTAACTTCTCTAACTACTGGTCAGTCTCTGCTGCGACAACATGAGAGTATTCTGGATGAAATAAACTATCTCTTCTTCAAGGATATTCAAGCGATGATCAAGTTCTCCGTTTAGATCTAAGGTATTTGCGTAGTTCATTTCCTAGGACAGGAGAGGGGCCAGGACTCTTTGGCCACCGTCTGTCTGTCTGCCACCTGAGGCCGAAGATGACAAACCCGCAAACTTGGTCCTCGAATGGCAAGGACTCAGAACAGCACAATCATTTAAAGTAAGCAGACTCAAATTTGACCGCAGACGACCCGAAGCAACCGACCGATTAGATATGCTTCGAGCACAGAAATCCGGAATCGCATTAGCGGCTGCATTCATATATGCATGCCAGAGGCCCAGGTCATTCTGCACCATCAAAAAGACGGCGAGGGGGGTACACGTCCATTCTGCCTCGCATATGCACCATTTCCTTGGACCAGAGCTGCTAGATAAGGTGGTTGCCCGATGCCCAATAGCATATCACTTGGCCTGGCATGCCACCATCGATCCCGCATCATATCCAAGCTAACTGTTCGTGGAGCCACTGTCGTCTGGCCCTGAGATGCGTATATTTCTCAAAACCTTTCAATGCGAGCGAAGAGAAATATACAATATAGCTTTGTCGCCACTTCCCCCCGCAGCCATGGAGTCCCCAACCCCCTCGTTCGGGTTCGGCTAACTTTACCCATCCACGACCCATCCTTGTCCTACCCCAGATTCTTGGCAGATGCATGGTCGGGGGACATCTACCGTGGTTGTCAAATATCAGTAAGCTTCTTAGCCCGGTCCCCCGGCGGCCGTGGATTGGAGCACTCCAGCACACCCACCACCCCCACAAAGGCTCAGATGGGCGAGCTTTCCAAGGATGACAGGCGTTCAAGCTTGGGACGCCTCCGCAGCAGTTTTTCCAAGAGGGGAGGAGAAGCAATGCCGTCGTCGTAGACGTGTCTTGGAGAAAAATCGGGGCCTTGATTTGAATCCCGTTTGGGGCGCGCCCATACCGACGACGGACGGATGCTCGCATTGCTCGGCGGTTGATGTGTGGTGCCCGGGGTGCAGTGGTTCGTCGACCACCGTTCACTGCTGCAAGGGGCCATATATCTACTATATGCTCCTTTTGATTGACCCTCCCAGATCTGGACCCCATCTCTCGCCCGCATACCAATCTATATCGACCACAGGAGGAGTTTCCGCCTTGCCCATCTCCTCTGCGACCCACCATCGTTTCCCCCTGTTGAGGGCGAATCAAAAAAAGAAAAGTCGACACAATGAGTGACGCCCAGCCGGACAGGCACCACCACCACCTGGCCCACAGCCACGCCCGGGAGGAGGACATCCCGGGCACGGTCAACCTGCGGGCCGCCGAGGGCGATGACACCGGCTACGGCCAGGCACTCTTCCCCGTGCCCGCCGAGGACCCAAACGACCCGCTGCAGTGGGGCAACACCAAGAAGACGCTGATCCTGGTGACGTGCGCGCTGTACTCGTTCCTGGGCAACACGGCCCTGCTGGGGCCGTCGGTGTACATTGGAATATTCTCCCAGGAGTTTGGCATCTCGCCCAACACGGCGTCCGGGCTCATCAGCTATGCCAACCTCGTGTTTGGGTTCGGTGAGTGTTCATATTTGCTTACACTCTCACCGTCGAGGACACCATCCATGTGGTAAGCGCATGCCATCCTGACTTGAACTCCAGGTTCTCTACTTCTAGTCCCTATGTATAGGAAGTTCGGTCGGAGGCCGGTAATGCTCTTCTCCCTGGTGTGCTACTGCGCCGGCCTCATCGGCGCGTCCCAGGCGACCTCGTACGACGGGCTTATGGCCGCACGGATCATCCATTCCTTCGGCTCGGGTGTCTGTGAGGCCCTCCCGGTTCAGCTGGTGAACGATATATTCTTCCTGCACGAACGGGGCCAACGCCTCGGGTACTGTAAGTGGGACACCAGTGCCAGTCCCATGCGTATCGAAGCGTGAGCCGTAGCTGATAACAACGAAAATTCTAGACACCTTCGCCCTGTGTCTCGGCGCCACCGGCCCGTTGTTCGCAGGCTACATGCTCAACGCCGGGTACTCGTGGCGGCTCTTCTTCTACGTCGAGATCGCTTTCGGGGTGGCGCTGCTGATATTCGCCTTCCTCGTGGTCGAGGAGACGACGTACCACCGCAAGCTCACGCAGGACTCGTCGGACGGGCCCGACGATGCGGAGAAGACGGAGGCGACGGCGGTCGAGAGGAGGGTCACGGCGCGCTCGAGCGTGCCGCCGCGCAAGACGTACCTCCAGACGCTCAAGTTCTGGGGCGTGTGGGAGCGCGACTCGGAGTTCTTCCTCATGATGGCGCGGTCGTTTACTTATTTCCTCGTGCCTCATGTGTTCTGGGTTGTCACCACCTATGGTAAGTCTGTTTAAATACCACAGGTCCGCGTCCAGGATTATAAGGCTGACCATCACCACCACCAGGCATCTTCATCGGCATCGGAGCCCTGACGTTCAACTACATCATGCCGATCAAGGTGGTGGCACCGCCGTACAACTGGTCACAGCTCAACTCGGGCCTCGTCTCGGTCGGCACCATCATAGGCTACTGCGCTGCGCTGCCCTTCACCACCTCATCGGACCGCCTGGCCGCGCGTCTGACCAAGAAGAACAACATGGTGCGCGAGGCCGAGATGAGGCTGGGCGTGTGCCTCCCCGCGATGCTCATCGCCCCCGCGGGGCTGGTGGTCTTCGGCTTCACGGCGGAGCGCAACCTGCACTGGATCGGGTACTTCGCGGGCGTCATCATGTCGTCATGGTCCAGCTACTTCTACTTCACGTTCGTGCTGAGCTACGCGCTCGACAGCTACACGGCCAACACGAGCGAGATGCTCATCGCCATGAACCTCGGCAAGCAGGCCATCAGCTTCGGCATGGGCATCAACCTCCTTGAGTGGGTGCAGGACAGGGGCTACGCCGTCATGATCTCGGGCGTGTTCGGCGGCGTGCTGCTCGCCAACCAGCTGGCACTCATCCCGTTTATGCTGTACGGCAAGAGGATCCGGATATATATGGCGAAGACATGGCTGGCGAGGATCCATAAAGACAGCGTGAGGGAGGTCATGACGGCCTGATGGGGCGATCTGCTTAGATGAAGGATTCCGGGCAGGTGGCTGTCGTGGGTCTGTAGAGTTCTCCTGGGCGTAGTCCGTGTGCACTGGTGTTGCAACTTGAAAAAACCGGTCCCAATTGCTACCAATCTCCGCCCACGAACCCCTTCCAAGGCGAAGCATGGATGTCGTCTGTCCACAACCTGGTTCCTGAAATCATGGACCACAGCAGTTTCAGCAGCATGGCCATCAGGGGAAGTCCCATGGCAGCAAGCACCAGCCTTTCCCTTTGCCTTGCCAGTTCGCGCAGGCGCATCTGCCGGCGAAACTCGAGGGCGGCGATATGGAGGTGATATGTGTCCCCAACATCGAGCATGAAGGGAAACTGTCCGTGAGAGTTTGGGGTAATGTCGACGTCCGGCATGAATTCTGCTGCTTCGTCGTTCGGCTCGAGGCCGTCTAGCCCGGGTGGCTCGGCCGGTGCGCCCCGTCGCCTGAGGATCTGTGGCAGTGGCTCTTCGCGCATGACGGTGTTGCTGGATGATACAGACGGAGGATAATTATGTCCTTCTGGTTTAAAATGTAAAGCCACGCTCCCTTCAGCTCAGCCACTGCACATGTTGTAAAGCATGTATCGGCGTAAGGTTCGAAGTAATTTCTAGAATCACGCAGGTGGTCCGATGCAGTCCGGCATAGCCGAGGCACGCGCTCCCCAACTCCAAGAAGAGGAAGGATAGTGTCTTCGGAGTTGCAGCTCACGCGACGCAAAAACGAGTCTCTAGAAGATGTGAGGTGAGAGTGACGGCGCTTATGACCTTCAAAATGTCGTCAGACGTGGCGGATGGTGGTCGAAAGGATGGGGAAACTCATGATAGCGTTGACTACGCCGTCATCCTTTGTTCCGTGGATCGCTTGCCCATATTTCAGGGTCAAACCCTGAAACCCCTGTTCCCCGGCCCCAATTGCTCGAATCGTCTTGCCTTCCCCATTGTCCGAGCATGACCTCCGTTCAGATCGATCCACAGCGAAGTTGTCTGTTTTAAGCATGCATCTTTCCAGTCGTCGCATTGTCATCTCACCAACCACCTCAACAATGTAGACGAACATTTGATTCTCGGAGGCATCGATGCGGAATTCGTTCAGCTTCGGCCCGGCTCGACGGATACGCTGGTGAAGATGGTCGGCCTCCCAATCTGGGCCACACGCTGTCGACGAAGGAGGCCAAGTAACTGCAGACCAGATGCTGTGCTCCCGGCCGCGGTCATGCGACCCACGCAAGAAGCTTGGCGCGACGTGCAGATGCTCCCCATCTCACCTCAGTCCCAGCACCACAATGGATGGCATCGAAGTACAAAGTCTCGACGTCGTCTTCGGACCGCCATATAAGGCCTCAACTGCATTCAGTTTGCATCGAGCTTTCAAGCTCCCAAATTGCCTCAAGAGTGTGCGGGGCCATCGCGCTATCTTGCACGCCGATTATCTTGGCTGCAACGATGCAGGTGTTGGTTGTTGGGCGGGGAGGCTTAGACCACACACCCAGCTGCTCTGCATGCAGGCCCGCGACGGCTGTTGGCATCCTCTTCCGTTTACTAGTCTGCTGTAAGTGCAGCAGATCCGATCAGATGCTGGAGAGTAAGGTTCAATGGGCGATGGACGGTAGACAGTTGTCCCTCGCTGATCTCGCCGATCCCACGAGCTGTTCTGCTGGCCCATCCGGCGGGCTTGGAACTCTGGCCCAACTCGCTGCCTGCGGTGGAGAGACTGCCCCAGACTCCATACGCACAGCGGGAATCATGATCCACCACCAGGCAGTCATGACAGGGCCTGCATGGTGACTAGAGATTCTCTCGAGCCTCGCAAGCCACAAATCACCTTTTGAAATTGAACAACAAGGCTTACCACACACACACACTACCTGTGTGTACAAATATAGAACGCGGGCAAAGCAGGCAAGCGGGGCGGCGGGCACACAACGTGGGCAACCGACATCTCATATCCTCGCTCCCGGCCCGCCTTGTCCAGTCTAGCCCGGTGTGTTGGGAATCCCACGCATCCACAATCCTCCTGCGCCGCAATCCGCCAAGGTGGGCATTTGTCTTGGGATCTGACACTTGGTATTATTGCAGAAAGCCAAAACCAGCTCTGTGGGATCATGGCTTGTCCGTGCGTACCCGGTATCGCGGGCCAGGTGAATTCAATTCGATTGTGTAGGCACGCAGTATGTATGTCAGGTTATGTAAGTGCGGAGAGGTTTGCTCGTCGTGGGTATACAGCTTCGCCTGCTTCGCTCATTGAGCAGTTAGCCGCGCCTTGCTCACACAACAGGCGACCCAACGCAGCGTCGGAGGGAGGACCTGTTGGTCCCATGCAGGAGCTTCGCGTTTGCATCACATCACCTCGCATTTCCTTGTCTGCCCCGAGTAACTCTGCTGATTAGAATCGGCTGCATTGGGCCGTCCCATCTCCCGCTCCATCTAAGTCCTGAGCCTCTCCCCTCCTCCCCTGCTAAACGTCGACTACAGCTGTTTACTCTCGGCGACATCCCATCTCTGCTGCACCCCAACCCTCATTTTCTGTACCGGTTTGTCGTCTAGAACGTCTTATCTTCTTTACTACTTGTATTTTATTCTCAAAGGTAAGCTACCAGTCATGTTACATGTCAAATATAATCACCCTTGCATGCTGGTCATGCCCTCGTTTCGCTTGCCTTCCATCATGCAGAATCAGAAGCATACAACCGCGTACTACATGGCCCACAATTTGTGCCCGCTAGATACCGGCCTGTTGATCGGCCATGCGCAGGAACCAACATGCCTTGGCCTCAAACGCCTTCTGCCTCGTGGGGTGTTGGCTCCCGTGAGCTCCCCGTCCGGGCTGGGGTGTTGAGTAGCACACTCGTGGACCTTTTGTCTGCCATTTCTTGCGTCACCCAATGCCCCTCCCTGACCAGTTCCCCCTCCTCTTGTGCCATGTAGTTCATTCTTTGACCTTCATCACAAAACTGACAACCCAATCCCAGCACCAACATTAAGCCCGGCTTACTTCAAACCTTAAAGGCGCCGGCAAGGCATCAGGATGGCCACCAACGGCCAAGTCGAAGGAGGGGCAGAGCACGACGAGCAGTATGCCTCCCCTCGACCAGCTCGCGACCCAGGAGGGCTGGGTATATCATACCCGGCCCTGATCCAGCGGTCCGAGTCCAGCCAGCCGCTCGTCGCCAACGCAGCCCCAGCACCCGGTCCCTCCTCCCCGCCCTACGACACTTCAGCACAGTTCGCCCTCCCCGAGTACTGGAACCCACAACTGTCTGGGCGTACGCTCGGCGGCTTCTCCCCAACCATGGGGTCCCCAGATGCGATGCCTCCCCCTCAGAGCGACCTGAAAGGGTCGGTCTACTCCGCCTGGGACCGGGGCTCCACGTCGGCGGCGTATCAGACGATAAACGACGAAGGAACGGCAGCAGCGGCGGCTGGAGGGCGAGAGCGGAGGAGCGGCAGTGACTCCATCAGCCTGGACTCGCTGCAGATGCAGGACGAGAGCCAGCAGTACTCGGACGAGACCTTCAGCTCCAACCGGCACCTCGACCCGGCGGGCTACGACAGCTTCAAGAAGCAGGCGCGGGGCCCGCCCCGTCCCCACGGGGCGCCAGCCGACGTCCGCGTCAGCCGCCTCAGCTGGCTGTCCGTCTGGCTCATCATCCTGTCCGTCTACTCGACGATCCTGAGCGGCATGTGGCTCGGGGTGGCGATCGCGCAGCCGGGCTGGGGCCACGCGATAAAATCGCACGGCGGCTCCATGGACCTGTCGACCGCCAACGTCCTGACGGCCATCTTTGCCAAGACGATCGAGCTGTCCTTCGTGACGGTGTTTGTGGCCTTTATCGGCCAGGTCCTGACGAGGAGGGCCATGGCCACCAACGCTGGTATGACCATGGCGGAGATGACGATGAGAACCTGGATCACTGTTAGTGCCTGTCAGATATTCCTATCCGTCGATAAAACATACTTCTAACCTCCGCAGCAACCGGGCTCGCTGCTGGCGAACGGCCAAACCCTACGATACGCAGGCCACACCCTCCTTGGCATCCTGACACTGATCGCCACGCTCGTCGCCATGCTCTACACCACCGCCTCCGACACGATGGTCCGGCCCAAGCTCCGGTTCAGCGGCTGGGACGACAGGTTCCTGGATAGCTACGTGCGGGCGTCCTACGCGAACCCCGTCTACGTCAATGACACGTGCTCGACGCCGATCTCGATCTTCTTGGACAACGAGGCGGCCGGCGAGTCCTGCCTCGCCGTGCAGTACTCCGGGGACTCGTACCAGAACCTCCTCACTTTCATGACGACGTGGCGCGACATCAACTACAACGGAAGCACGGCGAGCCGCAGCATGGTCGACCGGCCGCCAGCTCAGGCCATGCTGTATGACAATATCACGATGGTAGGGTCGTGGATTGAGGCGCAGTACTCTAACGCAGAGGAGAGCTTTGAGGCACACGAGAGGGTTATCAACAATGTCTCGCTGGCATTGCCGCATCCAGGTAAGTCGACCTCGACCTGGACCTCGGAAACATGGGGCGACGTGCTAATTCTATGGAAAGGAGTCTACAAGGCGGCCACCAACGAAGAGAACGATATCCTCCAGCCCTCCGACCTCGACGGCCTCGCCTCGTACAATATCTCCGCGAGCGTAATCTCCCCGGCAGTAAACGTCCTGTGCGTGAACATGAACGAGGAAGAGCTCGCACCATTGGTGTACACCAAATGGCCCAGGGCCAACATCACCAAGAATAAGGCCGAGCCGAAGCAGGACACCGCCTGGGAGGAGTGGGAGGACGACGTGCCAGTAGCGATCGAGGACGAGTGGCTCAACAGCACGGTGGTCGACGACATCTTCCGCTGGGGCCCGCGGTACCTGCGACGCCCGCCTGTGTTCCCGATGTACCCCTACGACAACAACATCCTCACCAACACGACCGTGCTGTCCCTCAACAACAGCAACCCGGCCGACGCGGTGTACATATTCGGCAAGAGCCGCAGGATGGGCGACTACACGCTGTGCGAGATGCGCTCGTGGCCCGCGATCCAGTGCAGCACGCAGTTCGACGTGTCGGGGGTGACGGGGATGACGATGGAGGCGCAGTGCGCCCAGGATGCCGACTACTTCCCCGAGAACGCATCCGACCACCCGGACCCGGACGCCTACGTGCGGCACATGGAGCCGGGGGAGATCGGGACCAGCTGGGACTGGAAGAGCATGGTGAACCTGTGGCGGCTGGCGATCGACCTCAACGGCGGCGTGACTAACAACAACGCCTCCAACGCGCGCATCCTCACCGAACTCGCACTCACGGAGCCGCGGCTCAACGACACCTTACCCTCCATGGCCGAGGCCCTGGCCGTGCTCGTCAGCAGCACCCTCGTCACCGGGTCCGTCGACTCGCCTTTTATCCATGTCAGTTTTCCTTTCTTAACTTGCTACAGTTCCCCGATCTTTATGCCTTGGAGAATGTGTCACTTTGGGACCCGTAGCAGGTGATTAACACGTAGCAGTACTGGGAGTACGACCAGACCACCTGGCCCAACATGACAGAGAGCCAGGTCCTCCCAGCGCCGGGCGCGCCCGTCTCGTTCCATGCGCGCGTGCGCACCCAGGAGTACGCCAGCTGGCACTCATCGGACTGGCAGGGCGTCTTCTACCTCGTGCTGGCCTTCACCTTCCTGCTGAACCTGCTGTGCCTGGCCTACTTCTGCCGCGTCGGGCTCGTCAAGGACTTCCTCGAGCCGACGAACCTCTTCGCGCTGGCCACCTCGAGGTCGGGCCAGCACCTGCGCCAGCAGGAGGAGGCGATGGCCGCGGCCGCGATGGGGACCCCGCGGCCTGAAAAGGAAAAGAAGAGGAAGACGGGCTTGGCGATTCCGTACAGGCTTGCGTTCAAAGAGGATGCCAATCATTACTACTTCGAGGAGGCTGAGGACGAGAAGGAAGCGGCGAAGGCCTCGGCGGTCGACGGGGAGGATGGCGTGGCGAAGAGGAAGAGTTATTACCGCCTAAGTAGTAGGATTGGGTTCTGAGGGAGGGTCAAGCGGGGCGGCGTTAGGCTCATTTATCGTACTGTTTATAACAGCCTTAATTCAGTTGTTTTGTAGTTTCTCTACAATGAAGGCTTTTTCTTTGGAAATCATTGTCTTGTTTGATTCTTTCATTGATACATGTGTTATTTGAAGATATTCCACAAATTAAATGTTGAGCCATAGTGGTCGCAGTGCGATCTTGAGCTGAGCCCTACCTAGGTACGTAAGTGTACCCTGGACGTAAGTCTGATCAAGGCTACGTGGGAAATGTTGTGAGGTTTCATGGTTCGTATTCTAAATATCATTATCCCATAGTATAGTCTACCACCAAGCTCTCTGGCAAGAATGCCGACGCTCGGGCTCATTCTTCAGTTTTGGAACGTGAGCTCCCATAGCAGGAGGGCGACTCCCAACGAGTTTCTAATCACACACCCCAAATTTACACAAGGGTGTCTTGGAGCCAAGAGCAGGGCAGGAATATGAAGCGCATGGGATTATTCATGCCGTTGAGCATGACAAGACCATATGGTCTGTCATCTTGAGCTTCCCGGACCAAGCCTATGGGGTTACCACATGACGAGTGGCCGCCGGTACCAGAAAAGAGTCGGGAGGCCGATGTATCGACTAGACCTATGCTTGACCACTTCACGAACAACAAAAAACAGCCTCTAGGCACCTGGGACGGCCCTATACTTTTTACTCGCCTAGAAGCGAGCCAGGTTACAAGCCTTGATCGCCTGTGGGACAGTTTGTAGAATAAACGACAGTGGAATCGTCTATTAGAAGTTACCCTCGACTCGCCCTTGTCAGCACATAACTAAGCTCTTGATTAAGGTTGAGTCATTTAGAGTGGCCTGAAGTACCCCTTAAGAACCCGTCTACACGCCCAATCACTAGTATGAACGGATGACGCCGAGGAGGTTTTATATAAATCTACAAGAGCCCGTCACGATTTTAATGCAAGTTTCGACGCAGACGACACCTTTCCGGCCCCAGCAAGAAGAGTTATTTTCAGCACAAAGCACACAAACGCCTTGAGATTATGAGTAGTGGTCATGTTGAGGCAGAACATTCGATATAGTGTTCCAGACTCCAGCGATTTGGATCACGCTTACAGTGTGGAAATTTCTTCTCGTGATCATATTGTTCATTTGTCTTCGGCTATTATCATGTCACAGTTGACAGCAACCCAACCCCTTGACATGAAAGAATCAGACTCTCCATCTCGCTATAAGAAACTTGGAACTGTCAAACCTGTTCACCGGTGCGCCGCAATACAATTTTATTAATTATTTTTCCAACCAAAATTTGTTCACCCAGTGCACAAGAACCCCAATCTTCCTGGCCTCACACCAATAAGCTTACAGAAGCATGGTACCGACGAGGCTGAAGAAGAAGACGACACCGGTGACCATGAAGGTACCCATGTCCAGAGGACCAGGGCCGCCTGCGCCTGCGTTGTTGGTGGAGGAGCCGGTGGAGGCGGATCCGGTGGCGGAACCAGAGCCAGGCTCGGCATCTCCGGTCGACGTGCCGCCAGCGTTCTGAGAACCATCGCCCTTCAGGCCAGGTCCATCACCGGCGCCGTTGGTCATGTACTTGGTTGCGCCGGTGGGGATAGCGGGCAGCAGTGTGTTGCTGACGAGCCAGTCCGAGTCGGCAGACGGGCAGGCCTGGGAGGCGGTGGTGGAGGTGAAGCCGCCATCGCCGGTGGGCTGAGGGTTCTTAGCCAGGGCAGTGGAGTAGGCGGCAAAGTCGCTCTTCTCAGACACGGTGTCACCGCTGATAGAGACGATGCCGTATCCATTGCCCTCATCGGAGTACTCGTACACCAGGCCACCAGAGTAGACGGACGTCATCTCGCTGCTCATCAGGGCCTCCACCTCGCCGAAGCTACGTCCGTTGGTGATACAACCGTACTCAGAGAGGAAGAGGGGGAGGCCGTAACCGGTGAAGTTCTTGACCTTCTGGTCCCAGCCGGACTGTGTGAAGCTGCTGTCACACCAAGAGTAGTCGTTGAAGGCGAAGAAATCACTGCGCTCGTCGTCAGTGCCGCAGTTGAAGTACTGGGCGAGCTGGAAGCGGTTCTGAGAGACGTCTGCGGCGGAATAACCGACGGGAACGGCCCTGTAGCTACGGTTCCTGATATACTGGCGCATATCACGGGTGGTAGCCTTGACATATGGGGCTGCGAGGGTGGTGTTTGCCTGGTCGTTGACAACCTCGTTTCCAGAGAAGAAGGCAAGGGTATTGTCATACTTGACGAACTGGTCGACGGTTGCAAAGACACTCTGCAGGTAGACATCGTTGTAGGACTCGCCGGGGCTGTTCCGGTTGATGGAGTACAGTGGGTTGTTGACATCGAGAATCAGGTAGATGCCAGCATCAGCCAGCTGGCTCATGCAGTCATCGTGGTTGGCGGAGTTGTCGACAGTGTAGACACGGACGGTGTTGATCCCCAGCTTCTTGAACTCGGTGATGTCGCGCTTGCAGGTGGCGGTATCAGCCAGCGGGTCGGCCAGGTTGGACGAGCCGCCAGGCTGGTAGTCGATGCCACGGACGTAGAAGCGGTCCTTTCCAGACCAGAAAGCTGTTGAAGAGATAGGTTAGCACCAATTTCGTGCAATTGGACATAATTGGAAGGCCTACCATTGCCAGAGGCTGTGACGGTTGGCAGGCTGGCCCGCTTGCTTGGGGGCTCCTGCTCGGTCGGAGTAGGGTTGGCCGAGACGGCGACCGCCAACAGAGCGGACGTAAGAGCAAATGACTTCATGTTGGGATTTTCTGCGTCTGCGACGAAATTGTTGACAGTAAGTAACAGATACTATTCAAGGTTGAGTAGCTGGCGTCGTGCTACTTTGTGCTGCTGCTGCTGCTGCAGTAGTCGTAAACAAGAGACAGCAGATGAGTCAATGTGTCGGTCAGAAGAAGGAGAAATAACAGAATAGCTGATCCGACGAAGCGAGTGAGTCGGGCTTGACAACGACGACGGCTGGAATGTGATGGAGGAAGGTGAAGGAGAAGGTTAAAGTTCAAGGGAGGTCGGTGACGGGGAAGGAGTGGGAGAAAAGCAGGAGAGACAGAGGGCTTGTCTGATGTAGATCAGGGAAGCAGGCCAATGGAACATGGAGAACGAGCAAGACGGAGGAAGCTGGCAAACAATAATAACGACCATAATCATGCAACATCTACCTGGCACCTGGCACCTGGCACCTGGTACCTGCTCCCCCCTTTGCCCCTGCCGCCGCCCGCTGCCGCCGCTTCTTGTGTGTTGCTCCATCAGATCCATGTACGTACACACGGCTACACTAATAGCAATGGTCCATCCATCCTTCCTCCTCGTAATGCTGTGGTTTAGCTTCCCGCCAGTCGTGGGTACAGTGCGCGTCTAAGTCGCGGGTCCCCTGTCGTGGTCGGACAGGTGGTGGTGGGGTACTTGCCAAGACGTGTAAGGCTTACCGCGAAGCCAAGTCACTCCTTCCCGCCGCCCATGCTCTGCCATCCTTGCTGATCCCACTTTTCGCACTCTTCGGATCAGCAGGAACTCTCTGGTCTGGGCTGTCTGGGCTGTGTGGCTCGAGTATCTTGGAGAAGCCACCGTACTTAGGTAGCTTTGGCCATTTCATCTCCGCCCACCAACCATCCAACCATCCAACAATTTCAGCGCCAGGACGCGTGCACATCCATCCCCCACACCACCTACCTACCTCTCACCTTCGTATTGGATACCAGCTACACACATTCGACTGCCGAACTGCCGCACCGCCTACCTAATAGTTCTGGGGATACTCAACATTGCTGCTGACTCTTCTTGAGTGACAGTTCCCACCGGTCCACCGTCGATGGTGACGCTGTGGATCGTTGGACGGTTTCGACGTCTCCGCCCGGTGGTCTGCCGGTGCCCGGATTCCACGACGGAATGTCAATAATGACGTCTGGTCTGATTCAGACCCCAGCAACCAGAGGTTTGACCTTCAGCCATTGGAAACCATCGTCCCACCGCCCCCCTGGCACGAACCCAAACGGACTGCCAGACCAGACCATTCAGACCGGACGAGCAGAACACAGCCGCAGAACACCAATTGTCCTTCGTGTCTCGTTACCACCAAGGACGGGGTGACGCCAGCGCTGGACCACGGCAGCCCGTCGCGCTGGGCACTGTAGACTACTCCTCCGTATTGCACTGCCTCAAAAGCATGTGAGATGGCTGCACGGTTCGGCGGTTTCAAAAAGTCTGTTCGTGGCCGATCCGATCCAATCCAGTGTCCACCACCAATCCAGCCCAGGCAAAGCAGGGAACAATCCCAATTGATCCTTTGGCTCGGCTGGCTTCCAGACCAAGATCATGATCGGTCTGGCTCGGCACCTGATAAATAGCATATCCCCCCTCCCCCAGCTCTAATGACCATGCAACCAGGTTTTTCTTCGTGATTGTGGGTAACCGTATTATCAGCATCCAACTGTCTTGTATGGCTCCCCGAAACTTGCTTGCTGGTCGGAGGTTTGGTTTTGTCTCAGTACACAGCCTCACACCGCAAATCAAGTGTCAGGGCCCGTTCAGCCCTCCACAGCCATTGCTCATTTCCACAAGTTTTCCGTTATGCTTACCGTTAAGGAATAAGGTCCTCCTATGGCGATCCCCTTGGGTTGGTTCTGCTGTCCTTCGAGCCGGGCCCTTGTCACGCATTGTCTGGGTCTGCAATCCACAGCCCACAGTAGCGCGTGTTTACCCCTGAAATGCTCATTTAACCCGCCCCCCTAACGCCCTCCCGCGCCTCCTACAGCCGTTTCCTGTTAGCGCACCAGGGCTGCCTCACACCGAGCGACGTCAAACGAAGCTTCACCAAGCAATTGCCCAGCCTCGCCCCCAGGTCTTGGAATTGCTTGGCCCAGCCAGCCGAGCAGATTCGTGGTAGATCTCATTCCCGCGGTGCACAGTGTCAGACATTTGCGGAGAAGGACATTTGTGAGTGTGCGTTGTTACGTGGGTTTCAGTGGAGGTAGTATCGGTAAGTATGTATAGAGGGAACGCTGGAGGAATTCCCATAGTGGTCGGCTGTGGCTGGCTGGCTGGCCCTGTCCACATGAACAGCGCATAAAGTTCAACACATCACCGATGCATGTCAACTGGACCTGGAGACCGGACGGGTCTGTCAGGTGACGTCGTGCACCGCAGGCGCAGTATACGGTACCCCCAACGGCAGGTTGACAACCTGAACAATATTGTGTGTGAGGTTGATCGCTCAAAAGGACGCGAAACAGGTGCACAGGGTACAGTTTCGAACTACCGGCGATACACTACAGAGGAGGCATTGGAGGCTCAGATCTGATGAGATATGTCACCGCAGAGAGGACAACCTCTTTGTCAGACTAAGGATCTACGAGAGTGGCATGTCTCAATTGCTACCTGCTTTACGTCCGGGACACTTGGGGGAGAGCCTCAGCTTCATTCATCCTGCCTCTTGAGCAGCAATGCACACAACGCGTGGAACAACTTAACCACGAGCAATTTCTCTCTCATCAGCGCTCACTACGCACGGCATCGGCCACTTGCAAGCCTCCCTGATTCAGGGTGGTCCGCCATTCTCAACGCTGATGGGTCCGTCGCTGAAAAGGGTCCAGTGCGCACGGCATCTCATGCCCCTCATCGCCTGGTTGCCCGCCCTCGAACGACTCCCGATGGCGACCGTGACAGCCATAGGAACCTGCGCGCGGGCCAGGTGTCCTCGTCCTCCCATGTGATGAGATGTTTTGCTCCAGCTGGGTCTGCAGCCGCCTGCTCGTGCCTGAACTAAGTAGGTACCTAGGTGACGGACATCGACGGCGGCTGCTCGTCCCACCCCATCGACCAGAATTTCACGTGCGAAGCGAATTCACCTGCCTGGTTACCGGCTTTCCAGCCTCATGCCCGTCGCTCACCCCGCCCGGCAGTCTAAACTGCCACCTGGGGATTGACCTGCCGGCCGCATGCTGTGTCCATCGAAGACTGCGTCCTCCTGAGGGCATCTACAGTCGGCTTATAGACGCCAGGTAGGTGGTACGTAGATCACCCCCCGACCCCCAAACGGCATATGATATCGCTCGTATGGCATCGTGCGCGGCTTGGGGCGCACTGGCACATTTGCTCTGGCTGCTCTACCCCGGGCAAAGGGCGTTTTGCAATGCGATCCCAAGGCGAAGTTTCGTGGCCCGTCTGCTGTCAGGATCGGGGAAGAGGGGACTTGTTTGAAGGCCAGCCCCAAGACCTTGATATAAGAGAACAGGACACCGTGTAGCCACCCAGTGATGGCACATAGTAGCGCCAACAAAGCCATAAATACGATACGGGAAAGCAATCAAATGGGTCTTACTTGACGGCGGCCTACTCATGGGTCAATTACACGGGTTAGATTGTCCTCGACAGACTTCTCCGGGACACGGGGCCATTTTGTAAACGTTGACTTTAAAGTCCCCTGGCCCAGACCTCGTATGTACATACCATACCATATCACCCGAAAGCCATTGGTAGAGAGGTCTTTTCGATAATCTGCTTTTCCCACCGCAGCACGCTCATCACGCATCTATCTCTAATAATCTTCTACGTCATCAAGTTTTGAGACCAGCATGGCTATGGGGCCATACCCAGGCCGTGCCGGCGGTAGTAACCACGCGAGCTTTGAACATGCCTCTCCCTTCGATTCCCTTATTTACAATCTCGCAACCCCTGCCCCCCCCCCCTCCCCACCCGCCCTGCCCGTCGCCCTGCCCGTCGTCGTGACGAATACACGCACGGACGGACGAGTACAGTAAATATCATCACTGTAAGTCCCCCCCCTCCCAGAAGCGGGACACGCCCACAATCACACACACACACCAACCTCACCCTCACTCAGACAGCCTGCACATAGCTAGCAGGCACGCTCCTCGTGACCCCCCCCTTCTCGACCTCGGCCCACCCGTCGCCCGGGTCCTCCCTGATGAGGACGAACCTCTCGCCCTCCACCATGCTGTGCTCCGTGTCGGACTGCGCCGCGTAGTCGTAGAGCGCCTCGACGTACCGCAGCTTCTTGGCGCCGCGCCGGGGCGCCACCGCGGGGCCCTTCTTCTTCGGGCCGCCCCCGCCGCCGATCGAGGACCCGGAGTTGCTGTACGTCGAGGGAGGCCGCGCCGAGGCGCCCGTGTGCTGCGGCGCGATGGCCGAGGCGGGCAGGACCTCGAGGTACGAGGCCGGCACGATGCCCTCCTTGTAGCCCGCGCGGACCTTGGTCCAGCCGGATCCATCTGGGGGTTGCGTTGTTAGTACTCGTCATGGTGATCGATAGCCTGCACCCATGAGAGAGGAACGGGGTGGGGACTCACTATCTGGCTCCAGTACGACCAGCTCCCTGCCCTCGGGCACAGAGACCTCCCCTTCGCCGTTCGCCTCGAACGTGTACAGCATCTTCGCCTTCACCTCCGGGTGCCCCGCCCCGGACCCGTTCGGCGCGCTTCCGGGTAGCTCGCTGATGTACGCCGAGGGCGGCGGCGCGATAACCCTGTTCTTCCTGACCGACCCGGACGCCACCGTAGACGTCGGCCTCGTGCTCGTGGGGACCGCCGGCGGCGCCTCCTCCTCCGTGGGGCTCATGGGGCTCGTCATCGACCGCTGTGCGCTGGCCGCATACCCCGAGGACACGCTGGCCGTGGTATTGGTCCTCGACAGCGCGGGCAGCTCCGCAACCTTGTCGCCCGAGGGGGTGCTGGGGCTGAGGAGCGAGTTGGCGGCCTCCTGCCGCTGCTGCTTGAGCTTCTTGCGCTCCTCCTTGGTGGACTCGCCGGGGCACTCGGCGGGCACCTTCATCTCGCACTTGCTGTGGCACGTGTACCCGCAGTCGCGGCAGTCGAAGCCCTTTGCCGAGAGGCCCCATATCCTCTCGCCGCAGAGGTCGCAGTTGGTCGGGATCTTGAAGGTCTGAGCCTTGAAATTGTGGTTCTTAGCCCCGAGTGTGACGTCTCCTACGACGGCGGTGATGGTGGACGTCTCAACCTCGGCGGTGATCTTCTTCCTGTCCACGGCGTGGAGCTGCTCCTGGAGTGCGAACATGGCTGCTACTACAGTCACCTCGTCGCTCTTGTCTTGACCCTCGCGCACCCTCTGCTTTACCCTTTGTGCCCCTTCCACCTCCCTCCTCCTCTTGTCTACTTCTCGCTTCAGCTCTCCAAGCGAGCCCTTGGATTTGTTCAGGACGTTTCTCAGGTAGATCTTGGCCGTCTCGTCCACGATCATCGTCGGCTCGTCATGCCACACGGGGCTCGGCTCAAAGACCCTATCTGGTGGCTCGTTGAATGCGCCCATGTTGTGCCGGATGTACATCATCGAGTCGAGGTGTGGCTCGTTCCGGGTGATCTCCTCGGTCTGGCGCTGGATGAG
Source organism: Diaporthe caulivora (assembly GCA_023703485.1). Taxonomy (NCBI): domain Eukaryota; kingdom Fungi; phylum Ascomycota; class Sordariomycetes; order Diaporthales; family Diaporthaceae; genus Diaporthe; species Diaporthe caulivora. The sequence continues at coordinate 940,400 of JAMPTR010000005.1, forward strand.
CCCCTGGCTCTGCTGCAGCATGCCCAATTCCAGCTGCGATGCCAATGTCCAGAGCCCATTCAACTTCAGCACGCGGAACTCGTTGAGATCCTGCAAGCTGTCCAGGATCTCTGGCAGGTACTCGTGGTAGTACATCTCCTTCTGCTTATTGGTAACATTTATCTGTATGAGGTATGTGTTCTTGATGTTGTTCATCTCGATGATCTGTTGCTGGTAGGCGCTCTGGGCCTTTGCCTTGTCAAAGGACGACTCGGACTTCTTGCGCTTGCTCTCCACCTCTTGGCACACGGCATCGTATTTGCCTTTCGTCTTGCGCAGATCGGCGTAGGAAGAGTCCCGTTCCTTCTCCAGCTTGTCGGCGTACTCGGCATGCTTCTTCCGGACCTCCTCGAACCGTGTGCCGAGTACCTTCATGGGCTCGGCAACTTTGGTGACGAGGTCGTTCGCATAGTTGTCGTGTTCTTTGGCTCGGCCCTCGAGGGTGGTTAACTGTGTGGTCCATGTCGTGACGGAAGCACTATGTCCTGCATTGTCAGTCCCTGCTCGCGTGCCCGTGGCCTGGGGAGATTGTCCACGCGGGACGCTGCTCACCTCTCTATTGAGCCAGGTGTCATGGCGGGCGTGTCACCAACACCGAGACCCGCGGACTTTTTTGCTTTCTTCTCGAAATACTTGTTCGCGAGGGCGGTGAGTTGTTTGGCGTAGTCCTTCTCGATGGCGGCGCGTTCGCGGTAGAAGCCTTGGATGTCATCGAGCCACGCTATGCCGTTGGCGACCCAGGCGTTGGCGGGTTTGAAGCCATCCTGTGTGCCGATGTGGGATCAGTAGATGCCAACTAGTGCTTTCGTCTCTTTTCCCGTTCTCCCTCGTCTCCTCTGTCTGCTCTTCAGTCCCATACCTTCAATTCCGCGCCGAAGGTCGGCGCAACATCCACCTCGGCCATTATCCCTGTCGAGAAGTTATCCGCAAGGAGGAGCTGTCATGCGCGGCTTGTTCGGGTCCTCTCCTTTTGTTTATAGGCTTTGGTCTGCAGCAGTGAACGTATTGATTGGAATCCCGGCGAGCGTCGAAGCTTCAGAGGGGGATTGTAGTAGGGAACGAGGTGGTAGGCGCAGAAGTTCGAATGGCAATTCAAGGGCCCCTCCAAATGCCAAGCATGGATAAAATGCGGCCGAAGGATGGGAGGGTATCGCTGGGCCAAGGATGACACCCTGTTGGGTTGAGTCGATCTTAGATGACGGCGTTTGTGTCTTGGGGGTCGGACGACGGTTGTGGGGGCTTGGTGGCAGGTGAGGTTGAAACAATACAGTTGGAGAAGTATATGTGTATGTACAGAAGAGTAAACGTTGAATGCAGTGAGTGAATGGCTGTGTAGGGCAGTACAGGATAAGAAAAAGGTGGCCAAGAAGATTCGGATTCGTGCTCGTGCGACGGCGAGGAGAAGTTGCCGGGTCGCGTCCGTCCAAGGCGGGCCAAGAGGTTTAAACGACCATCACAGCCCTTTGGGCTTCGTCATCTCTGCCATGCGACGGGCGGCCCGCGCTGTTTGGGCATTGGGCAGGCTGGGCAGCTACCCGAGGAGCCGTGCTAATCAACGAGAGCTCCACATGGGAATAAGGATCAACCCCTGACGATGCCTCGAGTTTGGCCTGCTGCCTGCACGGCGCTGTAAAGCATCAATGCGTCCGCCTTGCTGCGCTGCCGCACTAACTGCCAATATGATTTGGGCCGGTCCGTCACCATCGTCGGGGTCGGGGTCTGCCTCTCTTTGGGGACGAGGTGCGGAAGGACGGAGAGAGGAATGCCCAGACTACAATGGGCTATGTCATGCCGGTCGGGAGGGAGACCTTGTCCCAGGGTCCGTCAGGGCGGACGAAATGCAGCTTTCCTTCAGATTCAAAAGCTGCTGAGCACACAATTCATATCAATATTACTTAGTGTACTCTGGGGTATATTCTGACCCTTTTAGAACATTTAATTATACCCACGTACTCTGTGATATGGCAGCGAGTAGAAGGACTGGGTGGGCCTTAACTTGTGCGGAGGACCTAGGTACGTACCTGCCCAGTTGTGGACAGATATTAAGGTACTTAGGAATCCGGGTAGATTGCATGTAAAGGATAGTACCTGCCTATCACTGCTGCCCTGCCCCACCACCCCGCCATCAAGTTGCTCAATTGGCAAGTGGCCTCTTACTGGACCACCCGCCTGCGTGGCAGCTGCTCCCCTAGTTGAGCTTTCCCTTTAGCGTCGCCGCCTCCAAAAGTTGACCTAAGAGGCAGAGAAGGGTCGACGTCCAGTACCAAACTCGAGCCCCACCATTTTATAGCGACAACTGACTGACCCTGATATTGACCGACCCTTCGTCAAAGCCATCCATCCATTCATACTTGACAAATCGCATACTGGAAAGCTGCCCTTTCATACAAGACACGGCTGCCGTCGCAAACGGACACACCCTTTCCTCTCCGACCCCCCGCTTCTTGTTCCAGCCTGAAGCAACGCACTTGCTCCAGGTGCTTGACGTCGTCGCCTTCCACAGCCCCATCCCGCCTCCACCTCTGCTCGCCGGCACCGCACCTCATCGCGACGCCACTGTCGCCTCACTCACCATGGCGACCACTTCTTGGGCAGACGATGTGGAGCAGCAAGAGAGCAACCTCAACGAACCCAGCTATGATGTTGAGGTCACCGTGTCCAACCTCGATGTTGACACCGACAACCCTCTCTCGTCTGCAAAGACCTTTGAGGATCTCAACCTGTTCGTAACTTGCCTCCTCCCGAAGGCGGCACTAGGCTGACACTCCCCGCAGCTCTGAGGGCATCTACAAGGGTCTTCTGGCCATGAACTTCAAGAAGCCCTCCAAGGTCCAAGAGAAAGCCCTTCCGCTGCTTCTCTCCGACCCTCCCCGCAACATGATTGCCCAGTCACAGTCTGGCACTGGAAAGACCGCCGCGTTCGTTATTGCCGTTTTGTCGCGGGTCGATTACAGCAAGCCTCATCAGCCACAGGCTCTCCTTCTGGCGCCCACCCGAGAGTTGGCCCGCCAGATTCAGAACGTCGTCAAGACCGTCGGACAGTTCATCCCCGACCTCATTGTCGAGGCTGCCGTGCCTGGTGCTGTCGATCGAGCTACCGGCGTTAGAGGCTCCGTCGTCGTTGGCACGCCCGGTACCGTCATGGATACTATCCGCCGCCGCCAGTTTGACCCGCGAGGGCTGAGGATCTTCGTTATTGACGAGGCCGACAACATGCTGGACCAGCAGGGAATGGGCGAGCAGTGCATGAAGGTCAAGAAGTACGTCATGGTGGCCTCACCGTGCTTTATCAGCGCACAGATGCTAACAACTCTCAAACAGCATGCTCCCTAAGAGCATCCAGGTCCTGCTATTCTCGGCCACCTTCCCAGACCGCGTCATTCAATATGCCGAGCGCTTCGCGCCCAATGCGAACTCGATGCGACTCAAGCAGCAGCAACTAACTGTCAAGGGAATTTCGCAAATGTACATGGACTGCCCATCCGAGTCTGACAAGTACGACGTTCTCGTGAAGCTTTACGGACTCATGACGATTGGTTCCTCGGTCATCTTCGTCAAGGTGAGCACTCAATATTCGTTTTGGCGGGCCATGAGATCCTGACCGTTGACCTTTTCTGCAGACCCGGGAGTCGGCTAGTGTCATCGAACAGAGGATGATGGCCGATGGCCACAAGGTCTCGGCCCTGCATGGCGCCTTCGATCCCGCCGACCGTGACCGTCTTCTCGAAGAGTTCCGCCTGGGCCGTACCAAGGTCCTGATCACCACCAACGTCCTTGCCCGCGGCATCGACGTTTCAAGCGTCTCGATGGTCATCAACTACGATATTCCCATGAAGGGCCACGGCGACTCGGAGCCCGACGCAGAGACTTACCTGCACCGTATCGGCCGCACAGGTCGATTCGGCCGTGTCGGCGTCAGTATCAGCTTCGTGTCGGACCGCAAGAGCTTCAACGCCCTGGCCGAAATCTCCAAGCACTACCACATCGACCTGGTCCAGCTGAGCCCTGACGACTGGGACGACACGGAGGCGAAAATCCACGAGGTGATCAAGTCAAGTCGAGCTCAGGATACATACAAGCCCGAGGACCTCCCCAACGAGGTGAAGAAACTGCAGGTTAACGATGAAGCCCCCGCAGCTCCTCCTGCGGAACTTGAACCTACGCCGGCTCCAGCCCCGGCCGCGGCCCCAACGACTCAGGGCTAGAAACCCCGAGTGCCGGTTTGGCACACGCAGAACTGGGGTCCTGGAAGTGTTTGGTAGGCGCATGCTCGACTTGTCGCCAGGGAGGAGTCACGTGGCACGGAAGCCGTCAAGGAGGCCCATTGGACGTCAGCTGCTCATCGGAACAGCGAAGCGGAAGTATCATCACAGTCTACTGTTCCGGGGAAAGAAGCCCGAACAGCAAGAGGGCGTGGACGGGTTTTGTTCTTGCAGCTTGAAGACAAGCGTGGGTCACAAGAACATTGCCTGGATTGCTGCTGTTGCCAACGCTCGAGATGAAAAAGAAAAGTTGATTGATTGACGGAGGACCCAGGGAAAAGGTCTAGACGATGTAATTAAGATTCCCCCAAGAGCAATGTGACAGACGATCTGCCCAGTTCCCAGCAGGAATGATACCCTCTATCGCGGAGTGGGATTTTGTCGTGCGACATGTTCGCTGAAGCGCCGGACCTGCATGGTGGATAAAACAAAGGCTAATCTGGTATCTGGTCGGTCGCTGGAGAGGGCCCGTTGCGGCGCTTGGCACACGAGCCTTGTGTGCCCCCAAGACGCACGCAGGAGTTCCCAAAATTCGGATCGGCGGGCATCGATTCGGTAGACTTGTGTCAACGACGTCAGAGGTTCAAGCGAGCGACTGGCTTGGTCGGGCCACTGAGAAGGCGGTCCGAAGACATGTCTCGTTCCCTGCCCGCAGATATCGAAACGAGGGGGAGAGAAGAAGAAGCCCCTATCACGGTTTCGAGCGTCAGGAGCTAGCTATCCGCCGAAAGCTCTAGCCAACATCGAAGGCGGAGGTGGAAGAGGAGTGCCTGCATCTTCTCCAAGCCCGCCTACTGGCTGGCTGGTGGGACGGAGAGTCGAGTTGCCAATGAACCCGACTGGCCCTGTTCATCGTCTCCTCGCTTGGGCCATCATCCTGGCGGTTGATTGGGCGGCTGGGTCCTTGCAGACCACACATGCAGAGCACGCACCCCCTCCCCTTGTCTCCTCTGGGAGGGCTGTTCGTTGGCGCCCGCGACCTCCCCAGGACCCCAGGACCCAGATTTAGGCGCCCCGTAAGCGCGCACAGGATGACCTCGAACCCGACCGGGCTGCCGGCTTCCCGGCCCACAGCCACTCATCAGCCCGTTCAGCCAGCCAGCCCCGGATGCATTCTTTTCTTTCGCCTTTTCTTTTGCCGCAGCATATGCGTGGTAATGTACATGCATGACCTCTTCTGGTCGCTTACTACTACGGTACTTTCACGGCGCAACCTTCTTCTGGCCGGCAGCATGCATGCTCACTCACCCACAGCCGGGTCCCCATTCCATCCGCCTGGCCCACTCCACCGTTCCCTCCCGCTCTCCTTCTCTTTCTGCAACCCAAGAATACATACAGTACGTACAGTCACAGGCTCTGCGGTCAGAAAAGGCGCAGATTGACATCTGCACACCTGCACCTGCAGCCATTGTACCCACCCACACCCACACCTCAATACAACAAGCTCGGCCGTGGGATGCGGTACTTGGCGCGCTTTGGGGGGGGGGGGGATTCCCACTCTCTATCACCCCCCAGAAATAGCATCGCGGCCAACCATGAGGCTCAGACACGCCGGGTCTGACCTACCTCCTACAGGCACAGCAAGAGAGAGATCGAGCAAGCGAGTGTTTTTGTCTCCGATGGCCCCTCCTCCCCACCTCGTGCTCCCCTGGTTCTGGACCTCCTTCTGGATGGATCCATCCCGCTTCATGACGTTTCTGTTCACACCCAGCATGGGTGCCCCGCTGCCGCTGTCTCTACCGCCGACGCCGCCTCCGCGACTGGGACTGCCACTCACTAGCTAGCTACTGCTGCTACGGCTGCCGCACACATGTCAAGGCCCGTTTTGGGCAGGGGCGGCACGGGACCGCAGCGGATTGGGCAGAGGGTGTCATTGGCGGGACCGGGGTCGAGCCAGGGTCGGTCCTGTATGCCGTGACACCTACACTTGCTCTCCATCATGTCCCGGCGTGCGTGAGCAAGATCGTGCGGTCGGACTCTACTGCTGCCCGTCTTTATATCGAGAGCGGCTCAGAGACTTGCTGCACGTCGATGCGTTCGTCTTGCTTAAGCGAGTGGGACGTCACTTTTTACCCTGCCCTGTCCTGTCCTGCCTCGTCCCTGCAAGGCAAGCAAACCCTTGCAGGGCATGCAGCTTTGCTTCCCCCTCTCTCTCTTTGTCTCTTTACTCTCTACCTCTCTACTTATTATATGGTCGTCGAATAGGACGCCGGACGGTCTCGTGGCCTAGCCCGGTCGCCCTTTCTGATCATGTTCCGGGAAGAAAGTCTATGTTGGGTTCCTGCTCAGCCTCCACGGGCCTGTTTTCTGTCCCTCTTTTTACTTTGCATGCGTGTGGGTGTGTATCTGGTGTCTGCTATTACTCCATATCTTCCGCCTTACAGGCCTCCCCAATGGGTCCCCTTGAGACACTCGTCTAACTTTCTCTCTATTCCCATCTTCTATTTTCTTTCCTATCTTGGCCTCCCTGTCGTCGGTTTCGTTTCCTTCCGGATAATGCCATAGGGCTGTTGCGACTTGTTTGATAGAAGGATTCCTCTTTCTCTCTTCCTCCCCGTTCCGTCCTTGTCTCAGCGTCTTCTCTCCCTCCTCTGTGTCGTTGCCCAACGGCCATTCTGCAATATCTTTTCTCCTTTGTCCTCTAGCCGCCGACTATCTGATTCATCAAATTTTCCTTGCGTTGGACGTCTTCGAGACAAAAAGAAAAAAGAACTTCTAGATAATGCTGAGATGCCGGCCATCTCCTTAATACCGGTCTCCTTCGCAATAGGTTAGTCAGGCAGCCGATGTTTCCCCCTTTTGTCCTGCGTTTCCCAAATTTCCCATCGAGCCACCATCTGGTGTCGTGGGCGGGTACTTGAAATCACCACACCTACTGCCCCTTTTGGACGTCGAGCGGCTACAGGGTTTTGCCTCACCTTGCCCCGGCTTGACCACTACCCGGACCGCCTGGGCAGGCGGCAATGTCGAGGTGAAGGGGGAAAGCTCTGTCTCCCAGCTGCGCGCTGCTGTGTTTGCTTTTCCTGGCCTCCTAAAACTAACACGCGGCTCCTCTGTCATCGACGAGCAGATAGATGTTGTTGTTGTTGTCGTTCCCTAGGATGGCAGTCAGAAGGACGAGGCTGCTGCTATGGGCCAGTACGATACCTCTCCTCGCGGCAGCGTCGTCTTCCACGGGCGGCCTCGACCTCGGGTCCGACATCACCGCCTTCATACCGTCCTGCGCGGTGTCGTGCTTCCAGTCCTTCCTCGAGGTCAACTTCGAGACCGACCTCTGCGGCTCGTCGCCCTCGTTACAATGCCTCTGTTCGCGCACCGGCTCGACGGGGTACACTATAGGGGAGGGCGCGGTCCAGTGTATCGTGGCTGAGAACTCTATTAGAGCGTGTCAGGGCATGAGTGCCGGATGTGAGTCTGGGGAATATCCGGGTGGTGACCGAGAGTCATATAGTTCGATGAAAGCTGACACCCTGCGCAGCTGACACGGTCTCAAACGCATACGGCATGTGTAATAATCAACCCAACGCAGCACCGGCGACGCACGCCACAATAATAGCGACGCTGATCGTGCCGCCGACCGGACCGGTGGTGGTGCCGAACCCGGCGACAACGGCAACCGCGAGCTCGAACAAGAGCTCGACGACGAGCTACATGACGCCCTCCGTCACGATGGAGCCCACAACATCGTCGAGCCTCGTCCTCTCCAGTTCTAGCTCAACCTTCATCACCAGGACGAGCTCATATTCATCGGCATCCTCAACCACCGCATCGAGTGCCACAGCCGCACCAGAGGCAAGCGACACTGCCACCGCCGCGGCAGCAGCCCCGACGAGACTATCGACCGCCCAGATCGGCGGCATAGCAGGCGGGAGCGCCGCAGCAGTAATCCTCGCGGCCGTCGTGGCCGCCTGGTGCCTCATGCGCCGGCGCCGCGGCAAGGCCGTCACGGGCTTCTACAGGGTCCGTGACTCGTGGAGCCCCCGCCGGAAAGAGAGCCCGGAGATCTCGGCGCCGCAGTACCGCGAGCCCAAATCCATGTCCTTCACGCGGGCGCTGGCGCAACAGCGGGCCAACAACAACAGGGCCAGCGCAAGGCCCGACACGATCGGCCTCGCGATATCCCCCGAGGGCACGGGGATGACGGGGGCGGCGGCGAGGTCCCAGCAGCCTGGTGGTGGTGGGAGCATTGTCGCTGCGAATGTGCGGCCTGCTGCGGCTCGGCTGGGGCAGGGGCGCTCGTCGGCTTCGCCGCCGCCGCCGCCTATCCCGACGCTGTCGCCGCTCCGGGCGCAGGGCAACTTCAATTTCTTTGCCGGGCAGCGAGAGCAACAGAATCAACAGCAGGCCAGCCCCGCGGCCAAGCCGGCGCTGACCGTCGCCATCCCGGCCGCGAAGCCCCAGCACGCGGCCAAGCGCTCCAGCACGCTGTCCGGCAGCCGCATGCCCTTCAGCGGCGTGCGCGACAGCGTTGTGACCGAGTTCGCCGAGGACGGCGAGACGAGCGCGGGGCTCGGGTCGGCGCAGATATGGCGGCCGCCCAACACGGACCCGCAGTCCGCGTCGACGTACTACGTCGCGGACAAGTGGGGCAACTGGGTGCTCGGTGGTGGGTCGAACGCGGCGGAGGCGGAGCAGCAGCAACACTTTGTCGAGATGCCGACGCCCGAGTCCAAGACTGCGGCCGAGAGGAGGGGCGAGGCGGACCGCGCGGCTGTGCAGGAGAGCAACGCGGTGCAGGCGGCGGTCAGGGAGCTGGCGGCCTCGCCGACGCTTGGCGGTGCTGGTGCGGCCTCCACCGCAGCGGCGGTGAGGCTCTCGAGGCCAGCGGGCGCGCCGGGCAGGCCGACCATCAGGCACGTTGCGCCCGAGAGCGGGCGGCTGCCCATCAACGCGCGGAGCTCGAGCGTGTACTCCACCTTCAGCGGGGTGAACAACTTCAGCCACCCGCAGACGGTCCAGCCCGGGCCGGGGAACCCCATGCCGGCGGCGAGCTCTGCTGCTGCGGCCGTTGCTGCTGGCGCTGGGTCGCGGAGCAAGGAGCCGTCGCCTAATCTGGAGACTTACTACGCGGGCGGAAAGCAGCAGGGGCGGGATCTCACCTCCTCAAGGCAGAGGAGGAGGTCCAGCAGCGCCGGAGCCGGCGGCGCGGCGAGGGACAGGACGAACACGATGATGTCGCAGGAGTCGGCGACGACGATCGCGTCCTCGGTGGGCAGCGACGTCGGCGCCGTGAACACCTCGTTCCCGGCGCCCGCCGCGTCCCGCCAGTCGGCAGCGACGACGACGGACCAGCAGGGCAGCCTCTCGCCCGTGGTCGAGTCCCCCGGGCGCTCGCCCGTGTCGTACCCCAAAATCCCGAGGCCGCGCAGCAACGCGCAGCTGCTGCTGAACAAGACGAGGCCGCCCGCGGACGCGGCGAGGCAGCCCCTTCAGCACCCCTCGCTGAGGGTTGTCAACTTGGCCACGGCGCCCAGCGACAGCCCGACGCTCGGCGTCGTCGACTCGCGGAAGCCCGTGCCGGCTCCCCAGGGCCAGGCTCGCGCCCCGTACTATAACAACAACAACAACAACAACAACAGCAGCAGCAGCAGCAGCAGCAGCAACAGCAACAACCCTCCCAGGAGGAACCCGAATCCGAACAGGAACCCGGGCCAGGTGCGGTCCGGGTCGCCCGAGATGCCCTCTCCGCCGAGGGACGAGCAAGAGCAGCAGATGCCGAGACCGCTCGCCGTCCCGGGCAACAGGCGCGATACGACGAGGTCGCCGCCGCTGCAGTCGTTCCAGCAGCACATCAACAGCCGCTCGCAGCTGCCGTCGCAGTCGCACTCGCGGTACGGTCCCATGTCTGTTTATGATGTGTACTCGCGGCCCGAGTCGGACCTGCAGCAGCAGCAGCAGGGGCTGTCGCGCCAGAAGCAGCAGAATGATTACTATTACCAGCAACAACAGCACCCACAACAACAACAATACCAGCACCCACATCAGTACCAAAACGAGCCGGGAGGGCCCTACGCATTCACCTCCCCCTCCCCCTCGCCCTCGCCCGCCTCCGCCTCCGCCTCCGTGTCGAACCTGGCCTCCATAAAGACGGACAGCCAGTCGAGCCTGCTCGCCGCGAAGCGCCTCGGCGCCGAGCGCGCGGCGGCGCTGCAGATCGGCGGGGATACGGCGGAGGAGCGGCGGGCGAGGTGGAAGAGGCGGGCTTCGAGCCTGGGTAAGGACGACGCTGCCGCGCCGCCCAAGGGTGGTGGCGGTGGTGGCGTGTACGGCAAGCCCAGGGAGAGCGACGTCCCGCTGCCGGCGACGCCTGGGTGGAAGCCGCAGCTCACGCCCAAGAGGCGCGGGGACGACCTGTTCCTGAGCGTGCAGTAATTGGATATAGGGCTTGTGTAAGAGACTTTTTTTGTAATATCAATTTTCCTTCATGTTTCCTCATTCCGTTTCATATCTTTACTACTCTCTCTCTCTCTGTTGAGATTTGTCTCTTATGGCGTTTGGAGGGGTCAGGCACGATCCAGGTGCTGTCAGGAGTTGTGGGAGTTTCTTGGGGGCCAAAACAAAAGAGAAGATATCTCTGTGGGTTTTTGTTTATACCGGGTTGGGCCCGGCCGGCGTTCGGGGGGATTGCGATACAACAGCCTCTTTTCTTTTTGACGTCTATTGCTCATTAGCTAGTCGACACATTTGAGATACCACACAAATTGCATTTTGATTTGCATATATCATAGCCTATTCATGTCTTTACAAGCCATATATGCCGTTGTCCCCTGGCGATATGTCGCGGCCACACATGTATTTCACGGCAGGCACCTCCAGTCTGCCAGCAGCCCCATGAATAACGCTTAACATCTAATCCCGGAGGACATTCTTGGGTGATTCCAAAGACACCGGAAGCCGACTCGCGGTCTTGCTCATGGAGCAGTTGGGCGTTAACCATACATCCCCATTCCCTCTCATTTTTGCCTCTTGACCAGTGTCACTTCGAGGACGGCGCTCAAACGCTGCATGGAAGTTCACACGAGAACAGCACACCTATATAGATGGGAACATCTCATGGGAAGCACTCGGCCCAGGCGTGTGCACAAAACAGACACAAATAAGGTGACCAAGATAAGTATAAGCATATATCATTGTCAATTTAATTAACTTCAGATACCTAGGTACGCCCAAAACGCCAACGTGTCGACGCATACCCTCAAAAGGAATAAATAAGGAGGCGTTTCAGAGTTTACAGAATGAGTCGACTGGGAAATTCGAACCATCCCATGCCGTTTCCCTTGTTCATGGGGGGGTTTGATGTCGGGTTGCACCCCTCCGCGCTGCCATCACCCCCCCCCCCCAAAAAAAAAGAAGTAGGATAGCAATGAACACGTGCAAACGTCCAAGGGGCCGCTAAGCCAACTAGCACGTGTAACGCAACAAAGCAGCGACCATAATCACGGCATGTACCTCGCGGAGCCCGGCCTAGTCACGGAGCTGGAGGGCTCCCCGATGAAGTCTCTAACGCTGGCCTGCCTGCTGACGGCAGTCGAGGAGGAAGCAGCAAAGGAGGAGGCGGCAGGGCTGACGGCGCGCTGCTTCCCCTTGGATATTGACGACGGGGTGACGGCGGCGGCGGGGATGACGGCGGCGGGCGAGGCCGAGAGGAGAGGCCGGCAGATATCGGGTGGTACCTTGAGCCCGACCCCGCGGGCCGCCTAAGCCTCGCCTGGTCGGCCGAGGTCACGCCCGCTGGCCATGGCGGCCGACGAGCCGGCTGGGTGCTTTGAGGCTGGGACGTTGTTCCATGACAGGTATGTGTGGTCGCCGAGTTTCCTGCAAATGTCGGGTTAGCATGATAAATATCCAACACTATGTAGCATGCGCCTTGCGCGAGAACTGACCTTGGCTTCAGGAGGTGCGTCACGGTGAAGATGGCGCCGAGCAGGATGCATATTCCGCCCACGACCAAGTATGCGATCCCCAGGAAGGGGTTCCTGCCACCCATGACAGTCCTGGTGCTGAGGACGATGGACTTGGTGCCCTTGTAGACGTCCGCAGGGAACCCTGGGACCACCAGTTAGTGCCCAAGTCTTCAACGTAACGCGAAATGGGGGCCCACTCACAGTGAATGATGTCCACTTGGTACTGGCCGGCCTCCATCTTGTCGGTATCGTTCCGCATGTACAGCTTGCTAAAGGTCGGCAGGCCAGCTGTGCGCATCCAGACCATGAAGTGCTCGTCCGTGCCCAGGTTCGGCGGGGGGTTGCTTTCGGTATAGCCATTGGGATACCGCATCCGCCAGTTGAGTGGAACAGCGACGTCGGCCAGTTTGACCTCGGAAGAGATATTCTTGAACAGGTCCTTGTCGGAATCCCACGCGATGCCCGTCTCACTCATATTATAAGGCGGCTCATCCTGACCCACGGGATACGGGCTGTAGAAGGTGTCGTTGAAGATGGAGTTGGCAATCAGCCCACAGGGGTAGAACGGCTTGCCAGTGCCCTCCTCCGTCTTAAGAGGCTCACATGTGGACCCGCTGACGGCTGCGGCATCGAATTTGTTTCCGGCGAGCTGCTTGTCGTAGAAGCTATTAACATAGCGACGGTGGTTTTGGTAGAAGTTCGTGAGTTGATAGTAGAAAAGGACGGGCGGGCCCATGTCTTCAGGGATGGTGAACTGGACCATGCACTTCTGCGTCTGGTTCGTGACCCCATCGAAGGTGACATTAACAGTCTCCCGCTTCCACTGCGCCTGAACATCGGTATTGTTCTTGAACTGTGTGAAGACATTATCGGAGGGTATGGCGTTGAAGGTGTCGTTGCTGGCGTCCTTGTAGCATGTGGTGTAGTCGATGGAGATCTCTTGGACCTGCGAGCTGGCGTAGAGGAGCAGGCCGCCAATGGGGGCGAAGATGATGCCGATGGAGAAGAAGAGGGGGAGGACGGTCTTGGGCGTGAGGATTGGTCTGGCCGGTGGTCAGCGCTGTGCGTTTGCGCCGTGGGGGAGGGAATTCGCTCATGGTCGACGACTTACTGCCATGCCTTTAGTCGCTGCTGTCGAAACGCAGTGTCTGTTGGTTGACGCGGCCGTCAGCTACATGTCCCGGATGTTGGGCAGACCATCTCAATTTCCCCTCGTGCTCCAGCAGATTCATCATGTCCCGAGGGCGTGGGTGGATTATTGATTGCAATCGCTATTGCCGTGGGTTTCCCAACGGTTGCGGGCGCAGGCGCAGGCGCGGGTGCGCCGGGTGGGACTCACTGGCTGGCCTGCGGCTCTTCTTCTTGTCGTTTGACTTTGAGCCGGAATCCTGGGAAGCGATGGAGTCGGTATGGCCGACTCTAGTCGGTGAATCGGCCATGGTGATGGATGGCAATGTGGACGAAGTCGGTGTGGAATGGTACTAGGACTAGTGGAAAGAGAGACGGCGGTCAGGTCGGTCGGGTCGAATGCGATGTCATGGGCGTGGACACGACGGACGGAGGCGGGAGACGGGGACGTGCATCCACTTCTTTGACGAGAGGCTGCGGCGCTGCAGAGGGTCCGAATCCCAGGGTGCCTTCGCGTCTACTGCGACCTCTTACTGGGCAGACTGGCTGGGCTGAAGCAGCGTTGGAGCGCTGCAGCACAGCAGGATCCGACCAGAGTCTAGCGTAAGATTGTGGCTTGGCCTCGCTCTCTGCCCAGCTATTCCGGTTTCCAGTCAGTACGCAGCCGCACCGAGAGGGAGGAGAGACTGAGGCGCAGCCGGCTTGGGGGAGACATGCGAGTTCCCGGAGTGCTCAGGGGGGGCTGCTTACATAAGCCGCCCAGGTGCATGTTCTGGGTTGCGACACTTGAAGCCTGTGGTAGGCATGCATCTTCCCGTGTGCGGCTGATGAGTGTGTTGACTACTTGGAATACACCGTCTAACGCACTTGGACATACATGTCATCACTCGGAATCGACTTCTGGCCTGCAGGAAGCTTGTTGAAGATATGAAAGCCGGATGATGGAGCCGGACTCCCGGGTAGGAGATGAGCTTCCATACCACCTTCAAACCACAGAAACAGGCAAACCAAACACCACGCCACCACATCAGCCACCACAAACTCAAAATATCCACGATCAATGTCCAGAATCTTTTCGTCAACTCGATTGCCGCCGCGGCGAGCTGCTACTAAGCAGATAGCCTGCCAGCTGCAATGTCAGGTCGTCAAGCTTTTGCCACATTAGCTTTCTGGCCTATCCTGTCTTGCCCGTCAGCCAATCTCAGCCACGCCTCCGAGTCAGCATCAGCAGCTGTCGTCATTCTGCCGCCCAGATGCTGATGCGAACGGCACAGCTCCGTTGGGGGGGGGGGGGGAGACGTCACACAAGGATACGAAAGTGTCTTTAGGTGTCTTTGTCAGGGACGGGCACAAACTCAGCAACCACGACGGTCAGCCAACCAGCATGACCACCAGTCCCGGGCCATCCGGACCACAGCCAATAGATCGTTGAGCTTCAAAGGGGAAGGTGAGTTGGAATTAGTTGACCACGTGTGATACGACGTGACATGTGGACCGGAGATAGACGCTGGGTCGGGCAAGCCTCCCCTCGCTCGGCCAGATTTCACGAGAAAAGAGGAAGAAAAAAATTGACCTCGTCCAAGCGCGCACCCAAGAAGCGGTCATTGCGATGACAGGCATAAAGGAGGCGGCGAAGAAATGAGTGGACCTCCAACGTCAGATGCTGCATCAGCCAGGTCCATGTCTGCGACTCTGCCCCATAGTGTACAATGCTGTGTGTGCCCAGGAGGTACCCTTGTTTTGCCTTTGAGATGTATGAGTGATACACTATTGTGGATTATTCAGCCTTGACCTCTTTGGAGTAAAATGCAGGAGGCGCAGAGGCCAGGGCTGAGGGTCTGGTGATTGAGATATTGTGATAATAATAACCATAAAAGAATACGGGAAGGGCTCATGGGGAAAAGCGGACGAACCGCGGTCGGGGATTAAATGGTGACATGGCGTGGGAAAAAAAGATCGGGGGTTGGTTGGTGGTGAGACTGATAAAAGATGGGACGGAGTGGACGGGATTGTTTGAGGTCTGCAAGATTGCCTGACAAGCCTGATTGCTGGGAGGGCTGGATGGGGGGAACTGGGGATGGGGGATGCAGGTCCGCAGGGCAAGCAAGCAGGGCCAGCTGCAACCGAAGCCTTGAGAGAAGCTCGAGAAGAGCTCGAGAAGCATTCTATTTCTTCGGGAACCCTTCGCTGGGGCCGTCTGCGGGAGCTTGGGGCCCTGGGCAAGCCCTGAGTGTCCTGGGTGTCCTGGGGGTCCTGGGGTCCTGGGCCGTCCTTCCTTTGTTCACAGGCTCAGAGAAAGGTGAGAAGGCGTCACACAGGGCCACTGTCTGGTCTGTGCCCCCTGGTCTTCTAGAAGGCTTCCAAGGGTTCGATTCGATGACGGGAAGGGCGAAAGAGGGGCAGCGCTAGGCCAGACAGCTGCGGAGGGTGCGTAATGTGGCCCCTGCGCGCCGCGGATGGCAGGAGGCCAAGCCCGGCAGCCGGCTTTCATGTGCCCTTTCTGGCCACTGGCCTGCTGGTCGCAATGGGGGGTGGGGTTTCTCACTAACATACATTGCAGAAGCGAAAAGTGTGTTTCTGATAGAATACTACCCCCGACAGACCCATGCCAGGTGACATCTTGGGGCTGCTCGCCTCCCCCACTTGATTGTCTCCTTGCCCTGCCAAACTCGGGCAGAGCGAGCCAAAGCTCCCTCGCCAGTTCCACGCTCAATCTCCTGGCTGTCATTTGAATCTAATTGCGACTGCTCTGCCCTTGCGTTCCAGTGCCAGTTCCAGTGCCCAGCGTCAGCCAGCGCCACTGTCCAGCAATCACGAGGAACAGAGAATTGTGTACCTGCTGTACTCTGTACATGCTGTCGGTACCTCCTACCACACCCTCCTCCTGCCAGCCTGAGCCTGAGCCTGCTCGAGTCTGCCCTGCCCTGCCCCGGCCTGGCCTTGCCGCTCGTCTCGTCTTCACCGACCTCGTCTTGAGACTTCCTCTCTTCTCCTCCCTCACTGCCTCACACACACTCTCTGCCTCCTCCGGACCACCCCTAGCCTGCCTCCAGTCTCCAGTCTTCAGTCTCCAGTTTCCATCCAGTCCCCTTCCGGGTCTTCTGCTCCCTCCCTGGGTCGACACGCGGTACCAGCTCCATTCTTCCTGCCTCTTGGACCTCCACACAAACCTGGGCTCCGCTGCTAGACCACCAGACCACACGTACTAGCTCGACCCGGCTGCCGACGTCAAAGCTGAAGCTGCTCACTTGCTCAGATCGGCCCTCCTTCTCCAGCTCAACAAGCTCTCCCAGCCCTATCCCACCACCCGGGCAACCTGTTTCCCCCTTCGCTCCACCGTCCTTTCCGCCACGGTACTCTGTTCTTCTTCCGAATAGCTTCTCGGTCCTCCAATTCCCTTCTCGATCAGCGCATTCAGGCCTTGCCAATCATCCCACCCATATCATCACGGTGTCTCCGATATTGCCTATAACACTCCGTTATTGGCTATTGGTTGTCAACCACGCCCGGCCTCGTTTCTTGTCTCTTGCCTGGCCTGCCTTAGCCGTCTCGACCCCGACTCAGTCTCCCGACCCAACGTCGCCTCCTCCCTTTTAAGCTCGACCTTCTGCTTCCTCGCCCACAATCTGTCGTCCTGCCGGCGCTCCTCTTTTCGCTATCGATATTTACTTGGACCTTGTGTTCTTTCTTGTCCCGCCTTCGCTTGTATCAATTGCAACCGCACTCCCTTTCGGTAAGTCTTTGCGACAGCTCAGCTCCAGCTCCCAACTCCAGCCCAGATCTCCGTCCTCGGTCGGCCCCAACACCACAGTTCCCCCCCAGCAAGCACGGGTCTCCCTTGACGCCACTCCTGCACACTGACTTGCGCGCCCTGCCATCACGTTGCGCTTTGACATATGCGGATTGCATGCGAGGAACCTACCTGTCGGTTCTCGCTGCTGCAGCACGCCGCCAACAGCTTCCTTGACTCCTCCTCAGGGTGACGGTGCTCTTTGAGCTGGCCTTGACCCCTCCCCTGCTCCAGCTCAACATGTCTCATCACCCTTGCTCTATTTCCTGCCGCTTCACCACACTCTACCACAAGCCTGTCCTACGGCACTCGCACATGCCTCAACGTGCAGCGCGGAGTTGCTAACGCATCAAAGCAGGCTTGTCACAAAGTAGACGCCACAGATTTCCAAACAACTCAAAAGGTACGGACAAGAACACACCCTTACTTGTACAGCCGGCCGCCTGCCAGCCCAATATATCGCTCCCGCACCCCTGTCTGTGGGCTCGGCAGAGGTCACACAGCGCACTTGCTCTTTATATCGTCAAGCATACTTTTCTGTCTCGAAGTCTTTTCCCTCTGATTTATTTGTCTTTTGCAGCCTGTCTTAGGTCGTTCGAAACATGAGTCTGCCAGTGGCTTACACGATCGAAATTCAGAATTTGAACAGCGAAGTGCTTCGTTCCAAGCCCCGAGATATCCTGCAGTTCTGCTGTGATCATTTTGCCAGTCGATTGGCCTCGGAACGGGAGAAGAACCTGTCCGAAGAAGCACCCAACAAACGGCTCAAGACAGACAAAAGCCGACCTGCCGCCATGTCGAGCAGCTTCACCAGTCCCTTTGGGGCCCACACAAACCCCTTTGGTTCTAACGAGGGTAACATGATGCAGAGGGTCATGGAGGAGGAGGAGGAGAACGATACCGTCACCTCGCCCACGACTGGCACTTTCAACTTCAACTCCGGCTCCGTCTTCAGCGGCCCTTTCGGCGGCGATGGCAGCTCCGATCCTCCCTCCTCGCTGCGAAACCCACCCAACCCCGAGAATTTCCCGGCTCAGTATAACTTTGGCCGCCGAACATCTGTCTCTGCCGAGTCGCTCAAGCCTGTCGCGGATAACAACGACAACTGGCAGCCTCCAGTGTTTCCCAAGACGGAGGAACAGCAGGAAAGGCTCACAAACTCGATTGCCAAGAATTTCCTGTTCAGCCACTTGGATGATGAGCAAACCGCCCAGGTCTTGGGAGCGATGCAAGAGAAGCCGATTCCGGCAAAAGACATTAAAGTACGTGCCCGAGATTGCCTCTGCCGGTTCGTGTAGTTCACGGCCAAAATTAATTGACCATTCTGTTCAGGTTATTACCCAAGGCGACGCTGGTGACTATTTCTATGTCGTCGAAAAGGGGACGTTCAACGTCTTTGTGAACTCAACCGGGACCCAACAGCCCGGCCCCGATGGCCTTGGTACCCAATTTGGCAGCATCGGAGAGGGGGGTTCTTTTGGCGAGCTTGCCCTCATGTACAATGCGCCCCGTGCTGCTACTATAATCTCAGCCGAGCCGCAGAGCACGCTCTGGGCCTTGGACCGACTGACCTTCCGCCGGATCCTGATGGAGTCGACGTTCCAGAGACGGCGCATGTACGAGAGCTTTCTGGAAGAGGTGCCCCTGCTCAAGACGCTCACATCATACGAACGATCCAAGATCGCCGACGCCCTCGAGACCCAAAAGTACCCACCAGGGACCGCCGTCATCAGGGAGGGCGACCCAGGCTACGACTTCTACCTGCTCGAGAGCGGAGAATGTGACGCGTACAAGGAGGGTGTCCACAAGGAACGCATCAACCTCCGGCACTACGAGAAGGGCGACTTCTTTGGTGAGCTGGCGCTGCTCAACGACGCGCCCCGGGCGGCCACCGTGGTCAGCGTGACGGAAGTCAAGGTTGCCAAGCTTGGCAAGAATGCCTTCAACCGCCTGCTGGGCCCGGTTGAGAGTATCATGAGAAGAACAAAGTACGAAGATGTCAAGTCCGGTGTTGAAGATGTGGACCCGCTCCAGTCGGCGTAGCCAGCTCTACGACCTCTTTCCTGGACCTGGAATCCGGACACGGACAATATCACTAACATGGCCTGATTCACGACAGATCTGGAAGCATGTCCCGACCCAACTCCCGAAGAAACACGACGGAATGCGGCCTCTCGCGCGGAACCCCAAGGATGCGGGCCTGGACGACGGACGGACAGCTGGTGGAGGCTTGAACGACGGTACGGTATGTATGGGCACACAATGCAAGTTACAAGCGGAGGCTTGTGACCGGAGGATAGGATTGTGGGACGGACCACACTGGATGCTGGAGTTCGGCTACAACGGCGTTTTTGCAGGTGACGGCATTATATCGACTGGCAGACAAGAACCTTTTACCTCTTCCTTCGCTAGCCTATTGTGTTAGGAGATTATTGTTTTGTTTTCGGGACATCAGATACCTATGGAACAGAAAAGACGAGTGTTGCGGCGGGGCGCTGCTCCGGAATTATAACACCTTCCTTAATATCACTACATGTTGGTGTAAAAACATTGAGTCGAGTGATTTTATTTTCTGTATGTGACTATGTCGTCTCTGTATGCCGCCTGTAGCTTGTAGGAGGCTATGTCGAATAGCAAGACATCTCGCACGCCCTGCCCAAGCCCTGGCGGATGGACTATACCGTCCTCTATGAACCTCTTGGTATTTTTTTTCTCATTGAGCGGCCGTTCTCTCTGGGCTAGGACTATGCACGAAATACTAACAGCGCAACACGACGTTGGTGCCGCTCGTGCCTTTGCAACTTTGGCGGGACTCCTTGCTGAGAACGCATAGGACAACTCCTGGCCGATGGGTGCTGCCGCATGTCGGACTGACACTGACCAGCCATCCTCTCAACGGAAGCCAGTCCTCCATCCAAGATGCCTTCAACATCAAACGCGTGATACCTCAACACTCCCATCTCCCCACCTCAAGCCTCCGCCTGCACATGCTGCTGCCCGGCCCCGTCCTCAGCCCTCCTCCTCATAGCAGCGTCGACCTCCCTCCTGAGCCCCTCGGCCGCGACCTCGGCCTCGAGCACCCTCCCCACGCCCCCCCGCCACGCCTCGTCTAGCCCGGTGATCTCGCCGCCCGACTCGTTCTGCAGGCGCTGCCGCCTCAGTGTGACGAGGTCGACCTCGCGCCTGGCGCCCGCCAGCTCGCGCTCCAGGGACGCGAGCTCGGCTTCCAGCTGCCAGTTGCCCACGAGCCACGCGTTGCGGCCGTGCGAGTCGAGGAGGGCGAGGTGCTGCCTGCGCGAGGAGAGGTACGTCGCCGCCGCGTAGGCCTGCCTCAGGGCGGACTCGAGGGTTTCTCTGTCGCCGCTGCTGCCGTCCTCGGGGAGATCCGGGAGCTCGTAGCGGCTGAGGTCAATGGCTTCGAGGGGCGTTGGTTTCGACGGGTCCGCGCTGGCGGATATGCGGTCGAGCTCGGCCTGGATGAGGGGGCTGAAGGAGGGCTGTATGGCGGGCGGGAGGAGGGCGTGGTGCGGGTCGTCGGGGACGGTGGAGCGCTCGGCGGCGATGAGGGACTCGGCTGCTGTGCGCTCTGAGGGGGTTGGTTCTGGGTCGATGTCTGTGGAGGAGTGAAAAGGTTGGTTAGTGATATTTGGCCTTTGGGTGGTTTGTGGTTTATCTCGAGAGGTCGTTTGCGCGCGAGTGGGAAGAACGGGCTTGTTTGCTCACAGGGTAGTGACTCGTGGACTGTCGTTATTGAGGGCATGGTGGGCGGTTGGTCTGAAGGGTCATGCGCCTCTGGTTTATTGTAAAGGGAGGGTCGTTT
The DNA here is from genome assembly GCA_023703485.1 of Diaporthe caulivora. Taxonomy (NCBI): domain Eukaryota; kingdom Fungi; phylum Ascomycota; class Sordariomycetes; order Diaporthales; family Diaporthaceae; genus Diaporthe; species Diaporthe caulivora. The sequence continues at coordinate 961,343 of JAMPTR010000005.1, forward strand.
TTGTCGTTGTCGGCAGGTTTGGCCTGGCTGCAGGTCGTCAGTTGGGACTGTCGCGAGGCTGTAATGACTTCTTGGAATTGGTTGTTTGCTGGTGGAGCCGCAGTGGGCCTCTGCGGCCGTAAAGGCTGCGCGCCGCCTAGCTGCTGTACTTTGTCCCCCTGCTCTCTGCAGCCCAAGGGCCCCCTGTCCCTGCCAGGCGGGTGTCGAGCCGAACAGCCAACCAAAGCTCACCTCGCATATGCACTTGATGGCGTGCCATTCACTTGACTTACACGGGAAGGCTGAATGACAGGACGATGATTTTGTTGTCACCGTTTACGAGGACTCACTGGCTCTTCCACCAAATACCATTTTCCTCGTTGGTCTGTGAAAATCTTTTTGCGGACACACAGCTCTAGGTCGCCTTTTATAACGGCACCATTATGCAGACTTGCGTCTCTCGGCCAGTAAGTACACTTTCGATTCTGAGCAGCCAACAGGTCGCCAGGCTCCAACCTCGCAACACCACAACATCCATTCGCCTTGCATCCTACCATTTAAGTCTCAGCTGTAGACATTCCATTCTGCAATGACCCAAATGAAATAGTGTCAACCACAGCCAGGGCACCACAATTTGGCGAAATACTCTTCTAATCGGTGTAACCATCGTCATACACGTCCGGGGAGAACAATGAATACTTACGATGCGAGAGACGCCAGCCAAAAGACCGACCTGCCAGATCAGCAGGACACCGGACCTACTTCTCTCAACAAACCCTCATACTCTGGCTTCGTACCAATATTTCATGAGAACATCTCTGGTGACCAGGCCGACGGCCACTGTATCATCATCGGCGGAGGGGTCATCGGTTTGTCTACTGCATATAATCTTGCCAGACGGCATCTGAACTCCGCCCACCGGGTCAAGATCCAGGTTATAGAGACTTCCGGGGCGTGCTTCAACGCGATGTCGTCGAAATGCACCGGCTGCTTCCACTCTGCCTTCCCAGGCCCAGCTCTTGAGCCGCTGTTGCCCCTAGGCAAGTACTAGTTTGATCTGTGGGAGGCCGAAACCGCAAACCCAGAGTTTATTGCGGCCACGGGGTACAGGACCCAATCCTCCATCGGTGTGAACAAAGGCACGGGCAAAGGGTTGGATTGGCTTACAGACTGGGCTGTCAAGGATCCGTCTTGGAATGTTGACAGTGCAGTTCTTGGAGCCCGCTCCGCAACGGTGTAAGTCCCAAATCGATCACCTCACGAATCAAGCTCTATTGGCATACATCCGACAGAAACCCAGTTGGATTTGGGACGTGGCTGAAGTGCCAGTGCCTCAACATGGGCGTGGAAATTCGGACCAACTTCACAGTAGTGTCGGTCGGCCTGTCACCTGAGAAGCAGGTGAAGTTTGTAACCTGTTCGAATACCGTCGTCCAAACCATAGTCCGCATTGGCTGTCAGCAAGTCCTCGCCTGCGGACCGTGAACCCCATTCTTGTACGGGACAATGGTCTCGCTCTTACCACTCAGGTGGACGATCGACGCCGGAGACTGGGTCGTCTGCACGAACCCGTGCCCCAACGCCCAGAAGTGGCTGGACTGGAGCTGCCCCTGCCCCGAGGAGCATCACGCGGGGTTTGAGCTGGTGAAAAAGGGTCGGGCGTTCAGGCCCACAACAATGTCGGGCCTCCCTGTCATGTGTGAGGTGCAGCCTTCGGCCCTGGCCGGCGATTTGGAGGCTCCTGGTGCCAGAACTGGTGTGTTCATTTGCTGGGGCCACGGGTCCTATGGGCTGACTCTTGGTATAGGGAGTGGACGGCTTATGAGCCAGCTCATATCTGGTGAGGAGCCGGATGTTGACCTTGCTCCTTTCTCATTGGAACAGGAATATTGTGGCGAGACCGATTCGTGATTCTAGCAGGGACAAACAGCTGTGGCACCGATGCAACCAAATTCAAAAGACGGTCTATCTCTCTAGAACCCCAAATAGGAAAATCCGCATCCACATCTTGATTTAAGCCATTTCTACCATCAATCTGCTCCCTGAAGCTCCCGTAATTTCTCATGGTATTCTATGGCTATCTCTTAATTTGTCTTTCTCATATGGACATACTGTGTTTACTGATGGTGTACAAGTGTTGTGTGTATGTGTGTGTTTGTTGAATTGATTGTAATCAATGGTATCGCTATTAACTTTTCAGTTTCCAGTTGGGCCTCTGTGCAGGCCCTGCGAAGGGTCCAGCGACACGAACTGCCAACTTACGTGCCTCTGGGACAGAAGCAGACATAATAAGTGCAGCTGAGACTGGTCGAGCGCCGCGGAACGACGCAACACCAAGACCCGTTGTATCTACAGTTCAGGAGCCAGCTCATGCTTGAGAATCAGTGACCAATGATGTCACTTCGCCCTCATCGGACCTTTGGCTTGAGGTCCAACATGGGTGGGATCCTGAACAGAAAATGCCTGTGGTATATATCTGAAGAGAGAGAGAGTACACCGGTACATCGCTCAGCGCTGACAAATGCCGTGGCATTAACAAATTTGAAGGCACCAAAAGGAGGCTTTTACCCCAAGCCTACCAACAGCACTCCATAGCACCTACTCTCATACTAGTTATACCTAATACCTACTCCGAGTAAGCCGGCTCTAGATAGTATATAATTATATCAACATGAATGGCACTTCCCGGGTAGATATGCTATAAATGATGCACCGTAGATGATATACGGTAATGATTCAGGGCTACAGCAAGGAGCCACCGGTCTCAAGAGACAACCACAGCCGCGTAATCAATCTATTACCACGGCTTAGCGTGAGCCGTGGATGGGACAAATTTTCTCGTGTAATGTCCAAAGCTTGTCTGTCTCGATGCTCCACATGATCCGTGTCACGTTGCTTGATGATGTGGCGTGGGCTCTCGCATTTTGGCTGATAGTGACTGGTTGGCTTGTGTCCTCGGCCGTTCCCGAGACTTGGGCCTGTTCGTGGCGGTGACTACATCCCAACTCAAGCCAGGAGGTTTGCACCTTTTCACTTCTAAGACCGATTTCCTTCATGTGGGATCATATGAACGTACGTGTCTACCTTTAGGTAGGCATATATGCCTTTCGTTATCAATTTCGTTGTTATATCGGCTCGGCCATGTATAAGCCCTCAAAAGTCCGAACAGCGCTAACAACAACCGCAGCCGTAATAAGCTCGGCTGCGACTGGTAAGCTATCTCCCTGGCAATCGTTGGGGAACGTCACAACAGTACACCCGAACTCCATATTTCCACGGACCTTTTCCCTGTAATAATGAGTTTGTTCATCATGGCGTGACTATGGCACGCGAAACAGATGAAGCCCCCAAGGTGCCAATCACTCACCGAGGCAACAGCACCACGAGTATGAGACACCGAGTATTAGATCGGCTGTCTTGAAATGGCGGCATGTTGTTTCCCTACCTAGGTACGTGAGCTTCCCTGTATCCCCTGGGCCCCTTAGCACAGTGTTAGTCCAACGTAGGCTCGAGCGACACCGCTCCCTGTCCCGTGGAGTGTGACGGATGTAGGGGGCCTCAAATTGTGCACATATTCATTGAACTATTGTTGAGACATTATCCATGCTGCTTTTGCACCACGAAATGACTTCAGCCAGCCAAGGGTAGGACGGTGTTCATTTTGCACAGACCTGAAGTTACTAATATGTCTTATGTTGACCTTGGCATATTTATCCAAGTGGCGAATATCAACCCTTCACTTCTGCCTCGCTCATGAGTTCTACCCTCTCGAACTTGATCCAAGGCTTAAGATTGCGTCAATATGCGTCGACACTCTTCCCAGCCGACTGGGCTCCTTGCTCCACATTCTTTTGTTGATGTCTGACTCTCATGTTCATGCATCAGCTATTCCAAATGGAGAGAGGCGTCAATATTCTGCATGCCGCCGCACCAAGGTTGCAATACTGTGAGTGTAATGATCATCCACCTGGAATGCTCCCTAAATGTCCAGAACTTTGGCTAAAATGCAAGAATGAAGAGGGGCGGGCATCGCGGGCATCACCACAGCTGTAAGCCTTCAAGTCTCGTCTTCCTCTGCGGCACGATCTGCAGGGCCATTGATATTGACATCTCTTCTCTCATCTCTAGCAAGCATTGGCCAATCAGTCTATCACGGACTTCTTGATTGTCGAATTTCAGGATGAAATCGGGGGACGAGTCCACCATGCCGACTTCGGAAAGGGGCCAGATGGCAAGCCACTTCTAGTTGAATACGGGGCCAATTGGATCCAAGGCCTTAGTACCGAAGATCGACCAGAGAATCCCATCTGGACATTTGTGAGAAAGTAGTCTTCCTTGGTAAATTCAACAACAATCACTCAAATAACCTTGCGTCACAGGAGAAGAAATGGGAAATTGCGAGCCAGGAGTCCAACTTCTCCAGGATCCTCACGTACAATGAGTCCGGTCTGACAGACTTTGAATCCGAGATAGATGAATATGAGGAAGCCTTCTTCCGCATGACACAGGAGGCTGGCGAGCTCCTCATGGACAACATTCAAGACAAGACGATCCGCGAGGGCCTCCTGCACATCGGATGGCGGCCAGATCAGCGTGACTACCCGGCAGCGGCTGATGCTGTTGAGTGGTGGCTTTACGATGGTGAGCAGGCTTACACGCCTGAGGAGACAAGTCTTGTTTCAACTCCGTGCGTTAAACCGCGACTGCATATCCATCCCCATCCACATTGCAATTCTGTCTGACATTGGACCCCTAGGCGGTCAACAACTTCACCTTCCTACAATACAGCAGCAAGAACAACTTGATCATCGACCAGCGCGGCCACAACACCTGGATCAAAGGTGAAGCATCTAATTTCCTGGACGAGGATGACCCGCGTCTTTTCTTGAATACTATTGTCAGCAATATCGAGTACAGAGACGACGGTGTCGAAGTCACAATGGAAGACGGGTCTTGTATCGCTGCCGACTATGCGGTCTGCACATTCAGCTTGGGCGTCTTACAGCACGAATCGGCTGTGGCGTTCGAATCACCACTACCAGAATGGAAGAAGACTGCGATCGACATGTTCAATCTGGTCACGCACATCAAGATCTTCATGCAGTTCTCAGAGCGGTTTTGGTCTGATGACACTGAATTCTTCCTGAATGTTATTTTGCCCAGGTTCCTTCACCTACACTCCCATTTACCCAAGCCTTTCGATACCCACGCGCTTATGTCCATTTCTTGTTTCTGTTCCATAATGTTGAACTGGCGACTAGCACCTAAACAAGCTACGCCGACCCGACCCAACGAGGCTAGTACCCCATCTAGCAGTCCCTCGACCTCGAAGGCTTCTTCCCAGGCTCCCACGTCCTCTTCACCACCGTGACGGAGCGAGAGTCCAAGCGTGTGGAGCGCATGACAAACGAGGAGACCCTGGCCGAGACGATGGACGTCCTCCGCGCCAGGTTCCCCAAGGACACCGTGCCGCAGCCCACCGCCTTCGTTTACCCGCGGTGGGGCACGATCCCCTGGTCGTACGGGCCCTTCTCGTGCTGGCCGGCGGGGACGACGCTCGAGATGCACCAGAAACTGCGCGCCAACGTCGGCAGGCTGTGGTTCGCGGGCGAGCACACCAGCGCGACGTATTTTGGGTGCATGCAGGGCGCGTGGTTCGAGGGCCGCGACGCCGGGGAGAGGATCGCGGAGCTGATCGGGGGAGTTGTATCGGTGATGCGCCGACTGGCGGTGCGACGAGAGGGAGCGAGGATTGTGGTGAGAGGGCGAAGATTGAGACGTTGCATGGGACCACGGAGCTGGAGGAGTATAATGTGCAGAACGGGTGGGAAGGGACGAGCTTCCAGACTGATGGGTTGGATGAGGAGTGATTGCTACTTATTGTTTATATATGAATCCAGTTTGATTAGTTGTACTGTAGTATTTATAATCAAATATGAATATGGAATAAAATAAAATTATGATTAAAATATCAATAAATATTTTTATTCTCTAAGAATTATGCACCTAGCTTTTCTATATATACATAATTCTATAATTTAATAAACTATATTAATAATTATAATTTTGAAAATTGAAATTTATAAATTATAAATACTTTAATAAACTTATTTATATAAACCTTTATTTTTAATTATAAATAATAAATTTTGAATATTTTAATAAAAAGTATATTAAAGTTGGAATAATTTTGGATATTAAAAGTACTAACTACAACCCTGCTCAGATTCCTGCCTACAAATGGGACAGGGCCCTCTTTGCGCCACGCTCCCTCTATCGTCACCATCCTCACTGTAGGGGATGTGCTCGAGATACGGCTTCGACTTGACTCGTTTCTCCTCAACTTCCTGCTTCAATCATGTCTCGCTCTTCCTGTCACGCTCGCGCTCGCGTAATCTTTTGGCCTCGTTCAACCTTGCCGCCTTAGCACGTGCCTTCCGGTCTTTGCGCGCCTGTTCTCGCTCCCGAGCTGCTGCTGCTTCTCTTTCCCTTTCTTTGGTCATTTTCATTAGTCGTATCAGCTCTTTCCGCGCCTCCCCTTAACTTGTTCTGCATCACATCCGGTTTGAAGCTGAGAAAAAGTGCCATTGTTCAACCTTGTCCAACTTTAGCTTTATCTTGTCGATTTGGAAGGTCTTTGCTCACCTAGGCAGTCTGCCAGTCGACCGGCTTCTGGATTGTGGGCAGGTTGCGCGCTTGAGTCGGTTGAGCTTAACCAAATCTTTATGGAAAAAGATGATATTGTCCTGTGTGCGTTAGTATTCTTAACGTACGCGCCAGTCTTGAGGCAATGCAGAAATTTTTACCTTTTCAACTACTTTGTACCTGATCTTAATCTCACTCAAAACACGCCTCGATAGGAGATTTCCAAAGATAGAAGCCCTTTTTTCATGGAATCTCACGGATGCAGAAGTTGTTCTCTGTTTCATCCCCGCCACCACTATTGGAGTTTTTGAATCGTTGAACCGGGACGGGGGCAACTCCGCCCCGTTCATATCGGTCATCGCTTGCCCCTTCTGTCTCTGGCATATTCTCTAACCACTTGCTTCCAGGATTCAATGAAAAGCTGTTCAGGATTCGGACTCGAGCGGTGCAACCGAGAAGTGGTCAAAGGATATTGAGAATGTTCAATGCGATGCTCGTCGTCTTGCCGACTGTTAACGAGAATGTATTGTCTTTCAGGGTCTCTTGCGGCGGGACTCTAAGCAATGTTTTCATGGTAGGATGTATTCAATGCCAAGCTATGTTTCTGGGAGATTTGGTCTTCTGATTTGCTTCGTATTCGAGGCGAAGACTCTGCTTCCGCGGTATCAAGATCCGTTGTCCAAGGTATATCGGGCTGACTGATTTCTTCTTCATCATTACGGTTCAGAACATAAAGCTCGTCTTCGAAGCATTAAAGGTCTCCGTTATCGCATTTCTCGTCGTCCTCCATCACAATCCAAGTGTGTTTGATGGCCTCCTCAGAGGATAGTCTATCCAGAGGAGATGGAGCCATCAAGTGTTCAATGAATTTGATGCATTGGTCACTTGATTTTAACTCAGCCCAAGCTTCCCTGGAGAATTCCACGCGGCCGGACGCGTAGTCCATCACTTCGGCGAACGTCTCGAAAGTTCCGCGATTGGTAAGGGCCTGGAAACTCGTCTCAGCTAGGCACCATAGATCGGCTGGAAGTGGATCAACCTGTTTTTGGACTGTGGCCGAAGATACCCAATAGCTCTGGGGGCACAAATCCAGGTGTAGCTCGCACGCTAGTTGTCACCGCGGTAGCTCCAGCGTGTTTGCTAAGTCCTAGGTCACCGAGCTTGACCCACCAGTTGTCCGGGGGTGCTTCCTTGATAGTAACATTCTGTTGTAAATTTGAGCAGTGTTGGTAACAATCCCAATAGAGGTAAACTTTGTCCTACCGCTGGTTTGATATCCCGATGCGCAAAGCCGGCCGTATGTATCATACTAGCACCTGCCAGTATTTGCCGGGTAATGTCCTGTACCTCTGCTTCTAGTAATCTTCCATGCTCTTCCAGGTATTGCCTTAAGTCTCCATGTTCACAGTATTCCATGATAACATGTAGCCATTCCTCGCTTTCAAGCCAGCCGTCGAATTGGACAAAGACCTCCAGGTGCTGATTTACCATGCAAATCAGCAAAGAACGATGCGGTTTGGATGTCCACGCAAAGTCGACTGACTTTCTCTTTGTTTCAGGAAAAAGTAGACAGTGCTTCCAGTTCTCGTACATAGTCATGTCGTTTCGAGGACGCATGGATGCACTTCACAGCGCGCAACTCTGGAGCCCGCCCAGCGTTGGTGTCATTGGCGCTCAGCAGCTTCTTCTCGAGCCAGACCTCTCCATATGCTCCATGGCCTACCTTCTTTTTTCTTATCCATGTCTCTTGCTTTTATGCCCCTCCGCGTTTCCGTTCGAGCGTGTGGACTGTTCGGCCTTGCTGGAAAGTTGCGTCCACCTGCAGGTGCCGGACGAGCTCTGGGAGTTCGTTGATGTCCGTCATTTGCAGCCGATGGATGCTTCGATACGGTGGGAATATTCAACAGTAGAGTAGAGCAAGCATATAGTCGCTTGAAGTGGATTCAATCAACACGGCACAGCTCTCAGTTGAGTCCCGATGCATGGTGTTCGTCGAAATCATTGACCGCGCTTCGCTGGCGCCTGGCTATGTTCAGTCCACGCACCAGTCCCAAAGCGTCAGGTAACCTGGTATGCTTCAAAGTTACACAGCAGCACATAATGAAAGGGCGAAAGCCTTCGGTGTTCTTATCACATTGCTACTTGAAGCTGTCTGAATGAGGGCGTGGTACTTTTGGTTCTACGGTCGGCACAACCTACAACGATCAGGGCCCTGATGCGGCCAAACTAATACGAGAAAAGGCCCGACATAACACGCGGCGTGGTCTTCGGCCGATTGTCAGGGAAATTCCAAGCCAAAGTTTGTTGCTCGGGACGACTTCTGTCTGCAACGGCAAAGCTACGACACTCAACACCGAAACCCAACGGGAGTCCCCAATGTCGCCGTAGTGCCGAAATAATGTCAGCTGAGCTTGCTCTAGCCATAGTCGCTGCTATCGACTTATGCCTCAATTTTGAAGAATCATTATTTCAGTCTCATTTTATCGGTTTTTGTAGCTGACATTGCAAGTATAGGTACGGCAGGAAGCTGAAAGACTCGTACAACGTTGTTCACAATGCGGTTGAGGAAATCTCCGAGGGTGTACTCCAATTAGAAAATGGGTTACTCAGGCTTCAGCGACGAACCAGTTTCTCACAGAGAATTCGCCATTTGATGGATCAAGAACACAGGGAATTGTATGAGAGAACCCTCATTACGCTCCAGGGCAAGCTCAATATCGTCAAATATATTCTTCAGGGTGTCACCAATGCAGATTGATCAACCTTGACTACGAGGTTGAGATATCTCTGCAAGAAAACTGCACTCGACGAGGCAATACACGGTCTCAGTGTCTGGCAAACCATTGCAGACCAATCCTGGTTTTGGATCATGACGCTCGTTGATCCCAGCGTAGACGCTGCCCTGGCTGCCGAGAATCATTATAAAACTAAAGCGATACCATCGGCTTCTTCCATAAGGTCTTTGAATCTTGACTCGTCCGCAGCCAGCGGTGCAAGTCTTTTACTACCACACGGGGAGATTGAAAAGATGGAAAAGTCTGATATCACATTCTCGGGTGTCAAGATAGGCAAGCGAGTACATCACCAAGGAAGTTCTGTTCTCTACGTACTGAATGAGATAAGTGGACTTTGTTCTCCACCTGGCTCGCAATTCTCCAGGTATGGCATTGCCAGGGAGGACACGGGGCGGCTTGCCAGAAGGCTGCAGCATAGGGAGCCGGCCACATTCGGCTTACTCAGTTGCAAAGGCTTCACGCTTTCGGGGACGAAGGGAGACCCGAAGATCACCCTGGTACTCCACATGCCGGCAGACCTTGCAGCAGACCCGAGAAGCCTGCTGCGTGATTTGCTACTTAATACGGGGCCGCCTGAATCCCTTTCTCAGCGGCTCGAGATTGCTCAAGGGCTGGCCAAGTCGATCAGCTATGTCCATACTTTTGGCTTCATTCACAAGAACGTCCGTCCTGAGTCAATACTCTGTTTCAACGGAACCCAAGGGACCACCATGCCACCTACCTCATAGGGTTCGAGCTGTTCAGACGAGACATGGAATGGACGCAAAGACTAGGCGATTCCACTTTGGACAAGAACCTCTGTCGGCACAAATCACGCCAGGGAATCGATCCCAAATGGAACCACGTAGTGCAGCACGACATATATAGTCTTGGCGCGTGCTTGCTTGAGATTGGTCTCTGGAAAAGCTTTGTCGAGTATGCCACAGACGGCACAGTTGCTGCTACAAGGGCTCAGCCCGGCGGATATACTTGAGTTTCCAGCGAGTCTCGATGAATCGCAGACAGCTCGTCACTTGGGAACTGAAGGGGTGGCGAGGCTAGTTTCCCTGGCGCGCAACGGCCTGCCGAGATACATGGGGACTAAAGACTCAGAGATCGTCGCTACTTGTCTTACTTGCCTGGACGGAAGCAATGCTGATTTTGGCAACGAGTTGGAGTCTGAAGACGCCCAGGGTGTTCCAATTGGCGTTCGTTACATTGAGAAGGTGAACGCCCTATCTTTATGGACCTAGAGGCACACCTGGCGGAAACAGATGGCTGACTCTTTTCAGGTACTTCTCCGTCTAAACACGCTCACGATATGAGACAAGCAGTGCGTTATGCGTGCTATTGGAAGCTTCACGATTGACTTGGCTTGCGGTCGACCCCGGGTGGCTATCTTGTGACATTCCTTTTCGTGCAATTCCTCTGGCTGCCTAGTTAACAGTTGCAAACCTGGGGCTGCCCTGGTAGCATGCAGCAGCAGGTCTGGACTCGGAAAGGTCGCGTTAGCTCGGTCGGTCGCCGCAGAAAGAGATATGAGTGCAGCGTTTCAGCGGCAAGCGAACGTAGGTCGTGACTTACACTCGCGGTGCAGCAGAAACGTAGAGCGTTGGCTGCCTGACAAAGCGCGTCGCAGCGACTCGCGCACTGGATGAAAGAATACTGCGATTAGTAACGAGGTCGACTTGGTCACTCATCACCAAGCGACTCCAACAGCACCTAAGTAGCGAGGGAACACTGGCTTCGGAGAGAGGAGGAGAGGATGCGGGCTCCGAAGAGTTGTACATACACCTCCAGGCTGTGCCACAACGGAGGCTGCCCACATCGAAGCGAAGATGGTCTTGATGATGACGAATCTCATTGTGAACCGCTGTTCTGGAATGCCTCAACAGTGCCGTGTATCCAATGGTGAGTACGGGAAGGTTGTCTGTGTCCTGGCGCTCAGGCAATATCCTGCTTTGAAATTGGCCCAAAAGCTGCTGGATGAGGAACTAAACGAGGTTGCGTGTCAGGTCTTCAAGCAAAGAAAACAAGAGCGTTCAGCGAATGCTTTATAAGTCTCAAATGTCCTGGATAAGGGTTTCGCCGACCAGCTTCCATCTCCCGGATATCTGGGATCGGGTGTCGGCATCACATTCTTATTTGACTATTCAGCGGGAAATGTTCGACTTGAGCTTCAGGCAGCGCGGAACTTCCCTAGCCTACGTGTATTCTATTTATGTTCACAATTGGTAACCGCTAGTTGATGCAAGTTATTGCCCAGGTGCGTCTGCTATTGTCTGGCCAGTTGGAATACATGTTTCACGGCCCACATCGCCGCCTGCTTTCACATAAATTGGTGCCCAAGACTTCTTGAGATAGACTCGGCAAAGTCTACGGAGAGCCAAATGCGAATCTCAGGGGCATCAAGTTAGCGAGAAACAAATTTCATAGATGATCTCTATACCGCTCAGCTTGCGCCCGAAAGCTTGAGACCCCTGTGAGTTGTAAATTATGCCTCTACGATCCTCGGCCGACTAACCCCTTTCCGTTAAGTGAAGCACAATTGCCTATGGCTTCCATCACTCTGACTCGTGCTTGACTTCTTGGGTTACGGAGAAACATTTGCGAGCCACTCTAGTGTTATGCCTCTGACAGGAGAACTGCTGTAGTCAAGGCTACAGTCAACACATAGATGACCGTCAACCGACGGCTTTGTGGCTCGAAGTCCGATGTCATGCGGAAATGACCAAGTGATCGACGTCCCCAGACAAAACTTATTCGCGAACTTTGAAAAGAGGTGGATCCTTGCACCTACAAAGACGAATGCTACACCAGCACGATTACACACACGCCTGTGGCATTAGTACATCTACTCCCACATCACCCACTCCAGAGAAAGACCTACACGCAACAGTCATTCTGATAGACCCTATATCTATAACACCTGCACATATAATAATGTAACTGATATACGAGTCTATTATCCATTTTGTCGGGTGTGAATATCCGGTTTCTTAGCGCCTTGTTGGGTCCACATGCAATGGCTAGGCTCCCCAGGGATGTCAGGAACCAACATGCTTGCAACCCGAGTAAGCAGCGAGATACTGAATTCAGGCCAAGCTGTATGGCTGAAATGGTATTGGAAAACCCCTACTCAATTCTTACAGTTTATTTTAAGGCTTTTCTCCCTTCGAATCGCCACACATGTAAGCTTTTTGTAACGGCTTCTCAACCTTGGAAGCAAGGTCTTAATTTAGGCGCATCTTCCTGTTGATGTTTAATCGGCCTCAGCTCTGGCACCAAACAGTAAATAATCTGGTACTTAGGTTGCTTCTAGCGACTCACCCATCACTTAAAACGTGTTCCGAAGCTTCAGTTGCCTGTTTATTGAAATAATCTCTCTGCCCTGAGGGGCAAATCGATCGAAATACACTAGTCGCAAAAAAGCACGGCGTTGGCCGAAATGGAGGAGGCGAAAATTCAGTAGAAATTAATCGCTAAAGTAATGAACAAAGAAACATGTCGATAAGGGTCGACTATCCATCTAGAACTTTTTTACTACGCAGTCAATCAGCACTTGATGCACAATGTATCATCGCTCCAGAACCTCCCGGAGCCATTCCTCAGATATGGATACGGTCCCATACTCCGATCGACTTCGCCAGCACCAAACTATTGCCTTGCGATATTATGCAGAGCTTGAAGATTCTCCTCGTCTGCTGAGCAATGAGAATGGTCATAAGTCTCAGAAAATGTGGCCTTGCGGTGCTGGTCTCCGCGCGGTTAAAGCCGTCGATAATGCGAATCATTGCCGGAGGAGCGAGTGAGAGAAGGGTCCCAATTAGTGCTAACGCTACGGGAGCGCTGGCAAGACTTCCATCGAGCACATCGAAGCTCTCTAGGTTAAGGTCCGGTGGTCGCTCGAATTCAAGAGGAACAATCCTGACGAGTTGAGAGATAAGCGAATAGAGGATTTCGACGGTGGCTGCCTCTTTCTGGGCCATCTTCGGCTCAATCTTACTCGAAAAGTCGTAGTAGGGCTTCACGAAGACTGAGAGGCAAGGTATACCTTCCTCGACGCTGAGATTGCAAAGCCGCTTCGCTGCAAGTGAGAGGTCTGACCCAAATTTAAAGAGCTCTCTCTCGACCCATTTACTCTTCGAGACATCCGCAGAAATCCACTTATGAAGCTCCATTAATGACTCTTCGTGGAATCTCCACTTAGGCACTGTCCCATTGGATGGTCGGCCAAGGCTGCCCTGCCGTCCTCTGCGAACATATCAGACCCACGAGCCAGTTCTTCAACTTGATACCGTGCACATCTCGTTTCCGAGTCTAGATTGTCCATTAGAGGCAACAGAACTGAATTTTATCTGTGTGACTTACCTGAAATTGTGTCTTTTCCGGGTATTGTTTCCACAGAATTATCCTGTCGTATCTAACCGGGAGCCGAAGATACAAGCTGAGTCGGACTGCGGTTGTAGCTTAGAATTTATACCGCAAGCAAGTAACGCCTGGCGAGCTTGAAATGACTGTCAGCTGGAAAAGAAGCTTTTGTGCTCTGGAGCAATGGGATTATGTCCTGGTCCTACCCCTTGGGGAACGCTCATCAATTTTTTTGTCTCATTCCATTGCTACCAAGGTTCGAAGCATTCTTTCACCAAGTATGGCTTCGCTTAGATGTGGATGCTCGAGCCTTTGAGTGGGCTCTTCATTGCTTTCATGGCAGCTCTGGTTGGCAACGATTTGGTTCTGGATAAGCCAAGATACCCTGAAATCAATACTCCGAACGTTTTCCTGGGTCAAATCCTCCGCCTCGCGTTGGATTCTACCAATGGTCTGCTGCTTCCCGTCCACTGGGGGCCGAAACACGTCATCGTAGAAGTTCTTGTTAATGGAAGCTCTGAATCGTTTCGTTTTGCTGGTATACTATGAAATGGAGAGGCAGAGGAAGGTAAAGACATGGCTAAAGAAATTCACAAGTCCATGCATTCGAGGGCTATCGGATTTTGTTTTCTGACTCACAAAACGCAAATCCGAGCTCAATTATACCAAAGCCAAGGAAAATGCTTCGTCTATGCGTTGGTGATTGAAGGACACCTATCGAGGTTGTTTCAGTCAGTATTTGTTTACCCACAAGTGCCATTTTGTTGTTGAGCAATACGTCCCGGTAATCCTCACCTTGACGACCGAAGTGACGACGCCAGTAGTCAAGCTGACGTAACTGTCACCTACTGGTATGAACTTGAAAAGATACGAATTCTCGTTCATGGTATTTTAAAAGTCAATGAATTGAGTTATGGCGATGTAAGTTATTGACTTCTTATGGCTCTCTCGTGCTAATTGAGAATTTGTAACAGCTTCGTGGAGCTGAAGAGCCCATCAGCCCGCGGAACATATTGCTAACAGACCATGAACTACATATAACATTGCAGACTGCAGTTGCGCTAGCCGAGTAAAGGTACTCACAAAAGACCAAGAAGGAGGACCACCAGCCTGTTTGGACTAAAAGGACTTTGAATAGGTCTACTTGATGATGCAGAACTTCAAGAAGTATCTAGACAATGATTACGGAGTCGATGAGAAGGAAAGACTATTCTCAAGCAAGGCGAGGGCGCTGATAATTAGGCCTTGGGCTATGGCTGTTTACACAACGCGGGCGGATATTGCGCCTCCCTTCCTTTCTTGCTGTGTGTGTAAGTGTGTGTGTATGTATTTCTGTAGCTCTCTTTATTCCCCTCTCTTTCTCTGCGACCCTATGGTTGTGTGGACAAGTATTCAGATATCTCGTGTGGCTGATATTGCTGTCCTCGTTTCGTCCTGGAGCCGAATTCAAATACTTGCCCCTATACATCCCGCTAAACCGGTACAAACCGCACCTTCATCTGCGGCTTAGCTAGAAAACCGAAGTGTAGGAACTCGCGCTCGAGACCTTTCACAGTCAACATCTCGCCAGGCGCCTTGAAGACATCAAAGTGCCACAGCACCTTGGCAACAACTACCCTTGACTCCGCCCAGGCGAGCTCCCGTCCTACACAGGCGCGCGGTCCGAGGATGAACTCGGGAAGTTCCTTGTAGGCGTCATTTGCGAAGGCCTCGTCGTATCGTGGGTGTGCTGGTGAGAGGAACCGTTCCGGCCGGAAGCGCATGGGGTCATGGAAGTAGCCGGGGCTTCGGCCAAGGGTGAAGATGCTGGTCTAGACGGTGGCCTGGTGCGCCGAGAGGGCTCTGATTAGTTTGGGTAGGGAAGGCAATCGGGCACATGGAGATCCCAACACGTACCCCTTTTGGAATATAATGACCATCAACTACTGCGCCGGGACTGTATCGTGGAAACCCCGTTGAGTTGATTGAAATTATGCGGGGTGTCTCATCCAGACATACTGTTAGATACTGCAATTGCGCAGTGCGCTGGATGCTGATATCATCATAGCGCTCAAAGTTGCTCCGTATCTCTTCCGTCAAGACTCTGTAGCACTCATGTGCCTCTGTAAGATGAAAAAGCAGAAAGTAGTACCAGTCTGCCATTGGGCCAAACCCAGCAAACATCGTCTGCAGACCCACGGAACCCAAATGCAAAAGCTGCTTACTATCGGTTGGGGGCTCCTCGTCGGCTGGCAATATGACCTCGAAAATGTCCAGGTGTGGCGTAGTGCCTCGCCTGTCGATGCGCCGCAGCACGCTCTTACGCGCATTGCTTTCCATCTCGGCGAGCGAGCTCAGCTTCTTGACTGGCGCAAATAAGTATTTGACAGGGCTGAGCAGGGGAACCCATTTGAAGACCTGAATCATAGTGGCGAAGGCATTGAACGCCAGCAGAACGTCGAGGGCAACTGGATATTTCTCTGCAAGGCACACGGATCAGGTTTCATACCAGGGAGAGATCAAAATGCATCACAGACATACCATCATGCATAGCAGACGATGTCTCATCATTCCAGGCCACGTCCTGGGACAAATCTCAGGCCAGCCAATATGTCCAATCGACAAGGCTAACACCACGAGCGCCGATCTCCTTCATCCTCTCCAAGAAGAAGTCGACGTGCTTGTGAAAGACGGGCTCGTATGTCTGTACAGAGCGACCGCTGAAAGCCGGGAAGATCTTCCTGGCGACCTCGCGGTGCCTCACGGGGTCCTCCTCCCAGATGATGCCCCCGAGATTGGCGCCGCGGTTCTGAAAGTCCGTCTTCCTGAACAGCTCCAGGCCCCTGAGTGCGGGTGCGTAGATGTCCACGAGAGCCTGGGGTGTGAAGAAGACGAGCTCGTTGGGTGCGATCCGGACCACGTCGCCGTACTTGTTTAGCACTTCCTCAATGGCCCACGGATAGCGCCCCGAGAGCCTAGCGGCCGTTGTCAGCCGCCTAGATTGGAAGTGGAGGTGGTGAGTTTGTGCGGCTTACCAATGGCGGGCATACCAGATGTTGGACACGGCCGCGAACCGCGGGCCCGGATACTTGGCGAGCGGGTGGAAGTACAGGAGGTAAACATATTTGATAGTTGCGTAGACGGTTATCTTTGACGAGAGTCAGCTGACTGCGGACTTTGTGAGCGGGAGGGCTGGCATACGGCACCCAACACCACGGTCAGAAGGACCTCTGTCGTAATGGCATCACGTGGAAAGAGCTGAAGCTCCATGTTCAACCGTAGTCACCGATCCGAGTGAGGAGTCGATATCCTCTCTGACAAGCACTGCACCTAAGGGCTCAAAAGTCCGAGTCCTTATTTGTTAGGCTTCGAAGTGCGAGATGCCGCCATGCGAGGTCAATTGGGCCAAGTGCATCCATAGGAAGCCAACTATCAACAGACCCTTGTGCGGCGCAGCAATACCCAACACTGCCCGTCCGAGGTTGCATTTGGCGCTGGCTAGCAGGAAAGCTAAGGAAGGTCCTTCCAGGCCTGTGACAATTCGCACTCGCCATGTGAGTCCACCGAGGCGTTGATATTCCAGTGTGTTACACATTCTGCGACGAAGGCATTGCCTTTTCCACCATGAAGGATGGCCCTTAGTATGTAGAATTGAAGATTCGCACATGCAGAAATGGGTAATACACCATCACACTGGTATTTTAAGAGAAACCATGTGAAATTCCTGGCATAATACGCCCAGCACCCTCCATAACGCCCATACCTAGGTATGTACCAATAGATGCTACATCTAACTAACCTACGTTTTTGGATCTGCTTCTATTCCAATGATCAGGGTGACCGTCCACTTCCACACACTCTCCTGCCAAAGCCCAATTAGACTTGCCGGGCGCAAATCCTTGAATTGAAAGAGACATCTGGAGGCGAAGAGAAGTCGTGAGAGGAAGAGAACCATGCCACATCTCGTAACCAAGCATATCCTCTTGCATGTAAGCGGTTTTCGACCGGTATTAATGGGTTCCCTAGACGGGGATGTCTGCGGGTGGAGAAGGAAAAGGAAGAGAGGCATCCGGCGTCTCTCCACCCGGGAAGACGTGAGGAAACACAAACTCGGGAGGCCACAGGGCACACCTTTCCTCAGTCACTTCGTACGACTTTCTGGGGCAGGATGTGACGACAGCATCCACATGTTGCGCATGCACGCAAACATCTGAACTGACCCCTAGCACATGGTTACGCTGGCTTCAATAAGGGACCTCGACTCGTGTTGCTCCCTAAGTCTTGCAGCTGCTCGAGCCGGAATCCATGCTACAATTGAAAATTTCGCGCCGTTTGGTTCTTCACAATGGGTGCTCAACGCTGGTACTAGCTGGGACCCAGAATAATAATGTCCACTCTTGATGCAAAAGATGCAAAAGGGAGCTTATGCGCAGACCCTGAGCCCCAGAGCTTGTCAGCTGCCCGCATGAGCCGGCTGTCGAATCGGGGCGTTTCCAATTACCCGAGACGGGGCGCTCTGCATCCTCATTGCTTTGCTTTCCCCTGTCGCTGCAGCTAATTATGACCGCATCCCGTCTGGCTTACCAGCCTAAATACCAACGGATCGCCCCGGACTGGTCCGCAGATGCCGCTGCGTCACGAGCGCATGCCTACACCACTTGACTGCACTTGTGTCTCACTTTGGGGCTCCACGCCCTTACCCAGGACTTCTTGCTTGTCCACAATTTTACCTTTCATTTGACTGACGGTTCATGCCGCGGCCATGCTGGACGTGTAGCAACAGTCCGCGAGGAAAGAAAACTCGAACATGGACAAGCTCAAGTCAATACCGGCCCAGGGCCTGCGGCGCCAGGCCGTTGCACATGACGACAACGAGGCCGGCCCTTTGAAACCGCGTGCGGCTGCATCGGAACAACACCACAGGAGGAAGCTGTTTTCATGGTTCCCTCTACTTCTTGTCATCACATTCTCACTTTATCTCATTCACACATCGCTATCAGGATTCGACAGACACCTCCTGGACTGGTTCACGCGCGATGCGCCCCCTGCTACGACGACCACGGGCCCCAGTCAGGGAGACCAGTATCTCCTGGGCGTGGGGAAGGCCGACATCACGGGGCCAGTCGTCGAGGTCAACCTGATGGGCTACGCAGATCCAAAACAGCTCGGGACTGGCCTGCGCCAGAGGCTGTACTCGCGAGCCTTCATCGTAGGCGACACCGAGAATCCCGCCGACCGCTTCGTCTACTTAGTGCTGGATATCCAGTCCGGAGACACTGCAGTGAGATATGGCATCCTGTCTGGGCTCAAGGACCTTGGGCCCGAATATGCAGTCTATCAGAACCACAACATCGCCGTTACCGGCACACACTCCCATTCCGGACCTGCCGGGTGGCTCAATTACCTGCTGCCCCAAATCACCAGCAAGGGCTTCGACCACCAGGGCTACCGCGCAATCGTCGACGGAGCCCTGCTCTCCATCGTCAGGGCCCACGAGTCCCTGCAGCTAGGCTACCTCAGCATCGGATCCACCAGGGTCGAGGGCGCCAACATCAACAGGAGCCTGTTCGCCTACCTGGCCAACCCGGAGGAGCAGCGCGCCAGGTACAACCGCAGCAGCGAGGACGACGGCTCCGTGGAGAAGAACCTGACCCTCCTCAAGTTCCAGCGCGCGTCCGACGGCAAGAACGTCGGCGTGCTAACCTGGTTCCCCACGCACGGTACGTCCATGTACGGCAACAACACCATCATCACGGGCGACAATAAGGGCGTCGCCGCCTATCTGTTCGAGAAGAGCGCCGCGAGGGACCCCCTCGCCGCGGACGGCTTCGTGGCCGGGTTCTCGCAGGCTGACGTCGGCGACACGAGCCCTAACGTGCTGGGCGCCTTCTGCGAGGACGGCTCCGGCGAGGCGTGCAGCTTCGAGAACAGCACCTGCCCCGGCGACGGGCGGAGCCAGAAGTGCCACGCCCGCGGGCCGCTGTACACGGAAGACGACACGGGGACGTCGTCGTGCTTCGAGGTCGGCAGGCGGCAATTTGCGCCCGCCAGGGCCCTCTACGACGAGCTCAACGCGCGCCCCGCCCCCGTGAGGGGGCCCTGGGTCAGGTCCTTCCACACCTTCCACAACATGTCCGGCTTTACCTTCCAGCTGCCCAACGGGACCCTGGCCTCGACCTGCCCGGCCGCCCTGGGCTGGTCCTTCGCGGCGGGGACCTCGGACGGGCCGGGGGCGTTCGACTTCACGCAGCACGACGGCGACCCTTCCAACACGTCGCCGGTGTGGCGCGTGGTGTCCGGGTTCCTCAAGGAGCCGTCGGACGAGCAGCGCGCCTGCCAGGGCGCCAAGCCGATCCTCCTCGACGTCGGCGAGGTGCACAGGCCCTACGCCTGGACGCCCAACGTCGTTGACGTGCAGGTCCTCCGCGTGGGACAGCTGCTCGTCGTCGTCAGCCCCGGCGAGGCGACCACCATGGCCGGGCGGCGGTGGAAAGAGGCCGTCAGGGCCGCGGGCGCGGCGCTGTTCAACGACGAGGTTGACGGTAGCGATAGCAACAGCAAGGACGGCGGCAGTGGCGCACCGGACCCCGTCGTCGTCCTAGGCGGCCCCGCAAACAGCTACACGCACTACATTGCCACCGAGGAGGAATACGCTATCCAGCGGTACGAGGGCGCCTCGACGCTGTACGGGCCGCACACCCTCGCGGCCTACATCAACGTGACGCTGGCGCACCTCCCGCTCCTCAGCCGCGGCGCCAACAAGTCGCCGCCGCCGCCGCCCCCGCGGCCGGACCAGCAGCCGCCCGACAACACGAACCGCTCGCTAAGCTTCATCACCGGCGTCGTCCGCGACGGGGCGCCCCTGGGGCGGTCCTTTGGCGACGTGAAGCAGGACGTGCGGCGGTTCTACCGGGCGGGAACGGCCGTGACGGCCATCTTTGTCGGGGCGAACCCGCGCAACGATCTGAGGCTGGAGAGGACGTACGCCGCGGTGGAGAGGCTGGAGACGAGCACTACCCCGGGCGTGAAAGATGGGCCGGTGGATGGTCAAGAGCTCTGGCGCAGGATCAGGGACGACAGCGACTGGGCGCTCTTGTTCCGGTGGCGGCGGACCAGCGAGGTGCTCGCCACGAGCGAGGTGGAGATCACATGGGAGACGGGCAGGGAGGAGGAGGGGGAGGTCGAGCCTGGTGTGTACCGGATCCGGTACTATGGCGACTGGAAGAGCATCGGGGGCACCATCACCGAGTTCGAGGGCGTCACGGGGGCTTTCACGCTAGTATGATGAATGCATGGTCGCCCTTTTTTTGTGGCAGAATGATGGTGGATATCCTTGATTCTGGTTTGCGATAATGCGGGGCGCATGTGATGGGGTCTGGGATTTCATATGGCGTTCTTTGCATGTGCTTGGAGGGAGGTCGGCTGGTCAGCCCAAATGATATCTACTTGCCCGCCACCACTTGCGCGGGCCAAGAAACCCAGACCAATCTGGCTGAAAGCCAGCTTTGGGTCCAGTTCCACATGATTCTAGGCAGACTCTGGCTTGATATATTCTCTGATTTTACGGTACATCGCTTCTTCGACCTCGTCACATCTCATGCTGCTTAACCGCGGAATCCGCGCGGCAGGCCATCCGCCGGCTGAGCCAGCGAGAATGCTCCCAGATAGAGTCCCAATGGTGGGTCCTATAGATCTTAGTCTAGCAAGGGCTATTGTATTTGAACCTACTGTTATCGTTATTGTGTTTATTATCTAACGCTGGGTCTTTGAGCGCTTACGGCTTTATGAAGGAACCGCCCCTAGGCGTTTTTTTTTTTTTTTTAAAAAAAAAAAAAGCAAAAAAAAAAAAAGAAAAAAAGAAAAAAAAAAAGAAAAAAAAAAAAAGAAAAAAAAAAAAAGGCACTGTGACCGGATTAAGAACGAAACCAACTAGACTAGCAAGGTAGTAGTGTCATGAGACGTTTGTGGTTCGAAAGCCAAGGTCTACCCATCTAAGCCCCTCGCTCACATACAACAAGTCACCACGGGACATACGTAAATGCTATTCCGGTCATATATCGATCCTTGTTGCCCCCCCCCCTCCACCACCCTCAACGTCTGCAGCCCTCTAGATAGCTGAGAGAAAGCACGCCTGAATGTGAATGATTTTATTTGCATACTAGCTTTTGGCTCTCAGCTGCCGGGTAGTGTGCGGCTGAATGGGCTGAAAGTGATAGATGCTGTGTAGCCCGACTTTAGCTCGTCACCGTGCTGAGGCTGAAGTTCTCCTATAAGCTCCCTTTCATGCTGCCTACATCTGCCTCTCAGTCTGCCATCGTCTTCAAGATGGCATAGTACACTACCATCCTATCGCCTATTCTTGACTGTACGTGAATAAACTATACAATGTCGACCAGGATGCCAAACAGTCGAGGGTGCGTATCTGGACATGCAGATGGCCGAGCCGGTCCGGAGCCTCGTCCCGGGTCTATGATATCAACCCTCAACCTGAGCCGGTCAGCTGCGAATGGCTGCCTCTGGTGCAAAATATATTGGAAGGCCCTCAAACGCATCCTCGGAAACCCGAGAGCCGATGACCAGGAGTTCATCTACTGGAGATATTGGGGTGAAAGCTTCTTTGAGCCTTGGTGCCAAGGGAACTTCAAGATTCAGATCTATGTCCAGGGTCAGTTGTACGCTCTCGCTCCGAATCGAATTCTTGATCAATTTGTTTTGTTCAGGTTCTGACCGAGCCTCAAACCAAGATTCCCAGCGAGATGCTGCCGAAGATCTCGTTTGTCGATTCCCTGTCAAGGACGTCCTCAGCAACAAGACGGATTCGGAGGCCACCTTGGGGCAGATCATCAAGTGGCAAAATGAATGTGATAATAGCCATCGAGCCTGTGCTTCAGGGAGACCTGATGCCCCGCTCCCCACACGATGCATCGACGTCAGAGACGACACCATCATCCGCGTTGCCGAGCTTGGAGGGAGTAGTGGCCAATACATCTGCCTCTCACATCGGTGGGGGACGGAGGGGATGCCCCTAAAGCTGACGGAAGCCACCAGAGACAAGCTCGCTTCTGGTATAGATATTGCGGAACTCCCAAGCACTTTCCGCGATGCCGTAAGCATCACGAAGCGACTGGGCTGCGATTATCTTTGGATCGACTCCCTATGCATAGTTCAAGACAACAAGGACGACTGGGCCAAAGAGGCCGCGAACATGGCCTCGATATACTCCGAGGGCCAGCTGACGATCGCCGCCGCTGCCACCACCGGGCCGACAGGCGGCCTCTTCAGGTCCCCTGCCGCGCAGCTCACAGATAACTCAGCGCTCGAGCTGGGCCGGACGCCGCTCCCGTTCTCGGTGCACGTCCGGCGCGAACCCCGATTCGAGGTCGGCCACTTGGCCCAAGGCCAGCAGCACGGCCTGCTGGACCGGGGCTGGGTCCTGCAGGAGCGGCTCCTCTCACCGCGGGTGGTGTACTTCGGGGCCAACGAAGTGTCCTGGGAGTGCATGTCGCACGAGGCATGCTCTTGTGAGCCGGTATTGAGCCCATACAAGGTCCAGCAATGCTCTCCAAGAGAGCCTATGAACCCCAAGGCTGCATTTTGTCAAGCGTCCGGGAAAATCTGCCAAGCGTCTGACAAGGGCGGGCAGAAAGATATGAACAACGAACGGCTTCCTGAAGCGTGGCACAATATTGTCAACGCATACACGGGGCTCCGTCTGAGCATGCCTACGGATATTTTTCCCGCTCTTGCTGGTTTGGCCAGGCAGGTCGAGAAGACGCGGAAAAGTGACCGATACATTGCCGGCCTGTGGAAATCCACGATCATGCAAGACCTGCTGTGGAGGAGGCGCAACTTTGGCGACTGGAACCAGTCTATCTGGAGTGACCACTACGATCTACAGAACTGCTTCGACGGCGGGGACCGGGGCAAGCGGGAGTTCGAGCGGAAGCTCATGGACCAGAACCTGTTCGAGATCAAGACCGCGAGGGAACTGGAACGCAGGCTGGCGCCCTCGTGGTCCTGGGCATCGCTCCACACGCAGATTGAGTACGACAAGGAGACGAACGCGCTCGACATGGGCATAGTCGACCTCGAGCTGGCAGAATTGGTCAAGGACAACTGCACGCACAGCAACACCTACGGTGTGCTGCAGAACTCGGAAACAGCATCTATCAGCGTCAGAGGGAAGATGGCCGCGGTGGCACTGAGGAGCGAGAAGGTCGGGAATAGCTACGAGTTCCGTCTCGTCTCGAACGGCTGCGTCATGCCCTTTTCGGAGACGGACACGGGCATGAGATTCCGAGGGAGCCCTCTCAGGGACGGGGCGAGGCTCAGTTGCCTCCTCATCGCTACTGGCAAGGTAAATGGAAGGCTGCACATGAGGAAGGAGCTCGGACTTGTGCTGATTGCTGAGGGGGCCGAGACGGAGATTTGCTACAAACGTGTTGGCATGTTCTCTCAAGCTTACGAAATCGGGAAAGAAAAGTCAATCTTTGACGCCGTCAAAGGTAACACTTTGGCAAAACTAATCTGATATAGAGAAGACGATGGCGGGGGAGTCGAAGTAATAATATACCAAATAATAAGTTATTCACGAGTCCGAACCGCCCGTGGTGAGAGACGAAGAAGGCACGTCCACTGAGGGCGCTATACAATGCCTCGTTATACCACTTTGACAGCTTCTCGTCGCGTGGCTGCCGCTCCATTTTGCCACACCATGCGGCCCACATGTCATCAGCGGCGCCGGGGCCCAGGACCGTGGCTTCATTGCGCGGACCTTGTTTTCGGATCCTTGATGCGACAGGAGTCCTCCGGATCGCATCGAGGACCTGGGCCCGGGGGCGCCCACCCGCACTTGCCAAGGCGGCGGACTCGAGCTCCAGAAGGTCGTTGTCTATCTTCCCCATGTCCATGAAATCATCCGACTCGAACTTGTTCAGTCCTTGAATCTTGTCAACGATTCTCCCGGTCAGAGTAAGACGCCCACCATCTATACGGGCAAGGGCTGGTAAAGCTGGGTCGCCAGCCGCTTGGTATTGATTTGGCCACAATAAGATCCTCTTCCCCCACCTGACTGTCCAGTCTGGACACCGGTTCGGCAGCCCTGCCAGACCCGAGATCGGCCTGTTGTGATGACAAAGTATATGAAGTGTACCAGTTGACTCGATCATGGCGCTGACCACTTCGGTGAACAATTCCTCCACCGGCTTCGTGTAGTCTGGGGCAAGGCTTTTGTTCTCGGCAATCAGCCTGTAGAGGCTGTATATCTTGTCCCTGGGGTCAAATAATTCTGATCCACGGAAGCGGTAGAGGATTTCCATAGCGTCTGGTCTTGAACTGGAAGCTGATTCTTGGTAGGCGCATCTTGTCGACCAAAGGTGGTGGATGGGAGTCGATGCAACGTGCCTAATGAGGTACTCGTGCCGTCTAGGAACGAGGCCACTGAACCTGTATTCGACAATGTTTTCGAGAGCCCCCCCAAACTCATCACCGTCCAGCTCCACTGAACCACAAACAAAGATGACAGATGACCGCTCTGGCCACAGCGTACTCCTGTATATTCCATGCTCGGCCCCACCACCCTCGGCGCATCACGCGGAGCAGCGCAATCCAAGAGACCCCTACCCGCTCCTCACCAAGTAGTTTGTTGATATCAGAAATTATATCACTGAGTGGCGTCCGAGACAAGACGGACAAAAGCTTCATTGCTTCTTCACTATGGTCGGCCTCAGGTCCGAAAAAGACCACGACTCGGCGGGCGCGCTCATATTATGGCCCACATTCTTTGGACTTGAATATTCACCTCCGTAACGTCCATCTGGTTGATGCAGATCGAGTCAACCCAAAGAAATCGGTCTTGGCTTTCCTGCCGAAGACGCATCAATGCTCCCTTCAGGTTTTCGGTCGCGAGGAATGGACGCTTGTTGACAAGAATAAACTTTTTGTCGCTCGAATCGCCCCAGGTGTAGGACAGAGCTTCGTACCGGCCTTCGACCTCGCCTAGCGTAGAGTGAATGATTGTACATTCGATGGCATCGCCCTGTTGTCCCGAGTGGAGAACTATACAACGTAAAGCCCACTGGTCGGGACTCTTCACACTGTTGTGCTTGGGAGGGCCATCTTGCAGGGCGCTGTAATAGCTTTCGGGTTTGTTCTCTGGAATAGGAGTACCCATGCTTGTGCAATCTTGGTGTAACCCCAGCGAACATGAGGATCGAGCTGCATATGTCATGAAGATGAGGTTGGCGATAATGGTTAACCTCTATCGCCCCTTAGCTACTATAAGTGGGCGAGGAGCTAAGGGACGTAGAATAAATTACAATGTTACTATCACCGCCACACTGCTGCATGACTTCATCACTGCAGCGTTTGCAGTGCCAAGGTCTGCGGCTGAGGTCAGCATGACTTTCGGGACCAATTCAAGCAAGTATATGATTATGACGTGCAAGTTCTTGCGAGGCTAGGACAGTTTCGAGGCTCACTCCGCACTCCGATAAACCACATCACTCCGCGTCCAGTATCCGAATTCGTGACTAAGAATACTACTGTTGGGCACAGTGACTGGTGCAGTCACCGCCTTATCGATAGTGCTGCCCACTATGGGTATTTGACGTCTGCAGACCTTCAGACTTCTTCGTCCTTCTTCCTTTCTGGTAGCCAGCATCAATGATATTTGCTATGCTCCCTACAAATACGGACATTCGCACATAGTTAAACGGATGGTATGTACATAGCGCCTCACGGCAGACATCGATTGAACTTAGGAACAGGCAAGGTAAGCAGATGACAATTTCGATTTCATAGTTGCCAATGTGACTATCTGTGCTTTTTGTGCTCCATGTGCCTGCCAGCCTCTCCGAGCTGCCCAAAAATGCCGAAAATGTGCAAGGGTTGGGGAATGACGACGGGATGGTGGTGATGGTGGTTGTACATACTCCATACAAGATGCCAGTGCTATGCAGCTAAAGAGGAAGGAAGAGGGAGAGAAAAACAATCGAACCAATTCGCATGACGTTGCGGGTCGGTGATGGTGACTTGGGGGGGGGGGGGGATTAAGCAATCAAAAGAAAGTCCAAAGCTAAGGGGCCCAAACGGTGTGCAGCAGTATTGGTAGTTGCTCTTGACTACTTCTCTTCCGCCCCCCAAAAAGAGCCCGGGTCTGCGTGATAGCACATTGAGTGCCGAAGGCTCATTATCTTCTCAACGATTCATGCTTTGTATGTACCACTTGGTATCACGATATATCAGCGCCAGATTTTCAATTGTAACCACTTGGTCCAACGCCTGCGCTTTGCCTTGCTCTTAATACAGATGCCACAGCTGCTTTCCCCTCTTTGCTTGTGTCGACCCCTTGAGATTAATGTTCCTCCACCACAGCCCCTGCTCTCTACTTCTTGTTCGCCTTCTTGTGCTCCTCCAGGGCACCGGCGAGCTTGAGCGCGAGCTCGTTGGTCTTGACCTGGAGCATCCAAGTCTCCAAGCCCTTGCCGTCTTCCTTCGCGCACGGTACCTTGATCCACTTTGCGTCTTTATCGACCTTGTAATCGAATTCAGGGAGGATAGCCTTGTTCATGGCAACGTTGCCACGAGGCTCGCCACGCAGCAGCATGCGTACGGCGCCAGTGTTCTTGTGTTTGAGCAGCCTGAGTGGTCCCAAACCCTCGGTCTTCCACGGGTTCTTCTTGGCGCCCTTGTCTTTATCGTCTTCATCGGACTTGGGCGCCAATCGGAGAGCCTTGGCTCGCACCTCATGAACGACCTGCTCGTCCTCTTCCCCGGGCCCACCTTCGGTTAGGGAAATTTGCTCCTGTGGTTTTCCATCCTCGTCAGCCGTCTGTTCGCTCGTTGCATTATCCTTCTTGGCCTGTGCGGCTTCTGGCTCGGGGGTGCCAGCCGCCGGCGTCGTAGCTATGCTAGACGCCCCGCCAAACAAAGGGGTATCTTTACATGACGTTAATGATGGACTGCCAAGAATAACGAAATGTGTAGTCCTAGAAGACAAGGAAATGAGACACTACTTACTCGTGCCAGTCGAGGATCCAGCTGGGGGCGCCAGACTACCAGCAAAGATGCCTTGCGCCGCGTTTGCCGGCTGACCGGAGAACATGTTGGCGGACGAGGTTGGCTGAGACGGCGCCTGGGATGCGTTGCCAAAGTTGAAGATGGAGGATCCCCCGTTGGGCTGCGAGCCTCCAAACATGTTGGAGGACGGGGCAGGTGCAGCATTTGCAGGCTGGGCGGCGCCACCGAATGTGAAGCTGGACGACGAGGGCCCATTCGTTGCGGGTTGCGAGTCTCCACCAAACGTGAAGCTTGACGAGGCTGGAGCCACTGGAGCAGGATTAGTTCCAAACTGGAACGGCGCGCTGACTGTTTGACTCTGAGCCGGTGTCGCTCCAAAATCAAACGAAACTCCGCCAGAATTTCCACCTGAGAAAGGGTTCTTGACACCAGCGTCGAAAGTGAAGGAGCTGGTTGCGGGCGCGGGTGCGGGCGCAGGTGCACCGCTGAATGAAAAGCTCGGCTGCTGATTTGTGGTGCTGTTGTTGGCATCATTTCCAGACGCAGTCCCGAACAGATTCGTTGAAGGTGTGCTCGAGGCGCCACCGAATGTGAAACCCGAACTGGGAGCAGGAGCATTTGCGAAGATGCTGGGTTGAGTCTTCGCCGGCTCAGCCTGCGGGGCTGGGTTACCAAAGAGCGACGTGGGGGCCGGAGTATCTGCCGGCTTCGGGATTGAAGGAGCAGGCGCGGAAGAAGCAGTGCTTCCAAAGCTGTACGTCTTGCCACCGTCTTGCGAGCTAGCGCCGAAGACATCACCAGCTTCAGTCGAACCCTTGGCTGCTTCTGCGGTCTTGGGTGCCAGACTTGCTGCAGGGGTCGGCGCGCTCCCTCCAAACGTGTACTTCTTGGAAGCTGGTTCGGCAGATGTGCTGCCAAAGACTGAACCAGCCTCGTCAGAGTCGGGCTTTTTCCGCTTCGTGGTTGACTCCTCCTTCTTTTCCTCATTCGAGCTGGCCGGGGCGCCGAACAGTGTCGACGTTGAAGACGGCTGAGCCGCAAACAGAGACGGAGTAGAAGAAGATTTCTCGTCACTCTTCGCGCCAAAGAGCGTGCCGCTGGGCTTTTCGCTCGCCGTTCCGAAGAGAGACGGTGCTGAGGTTTGAGTCGTGGTTGCGGGATTGTTGAGGTTCGCGAAGATAGACGTCGGCTGAGCCTGAGTAGCAGGGGTCTCTGCAGGTTTGCCAAAGGGCGTCGTGCTCGCAGTGCTAGAGGGCCCAAAGAGACCTGTTGCAGGTGTTACGGCGGAAGGCCCTTTCTCGTCGGCCTTCTGCTGACCAGGTGTAGATGCTCCAAAGGCAGGCATGCTCGAGGCATTGCCGAAGAGGCCGCCAGTCGAGTCGGACGGCTTCGAAGCCTGGCCAAACAAAGACGGCGCAGCCTGCTTCGGCGTCTCCTTCGCGAAATCCTGTACCTGAGTGCCAAAAGCAGGCGCGGCACTGGCCTTGGGGGTAGTCGAGCCAAAGGCTGGCTCAGTGCTCTCCTTGGGCTTGCTAGCAAATATAGAACTCGGTTGACCCGCGTTTGTACCAAAGAGCGAGGCACCAGGTTGGGAAGCTGCGCCACCAAACTTGATGGGCGTGTTGGGGTTCCAGGTCTTATCCTGGCCTTCCTTCGATGGGCTTGCCGGTGGCTTCACGCCGAAAAGTCCAGGGGCAGCATCACCTGTTGCTCGCACAGGCTCGCCATCTGCACCCTTAGTGATACGACCAAAGAGGCCAGTGCCTTTGGAGCCAGCCTCCGTGGAGTCACCCGACGGTTGCTTAGTGCCAAATAGCGACGGTGTAGCACTGGCAGCTGCCTTAGGGCCAGGGGTTTGGCTCTCCGACTCTTCGTCCTCAGCCTCCGCATCTTCGGACTGCCCATCGTCATCGTTATCGTTATTCTCGTCGTCATCACTACCCTCGGGCGAATTCTGCTCGGACAAGTGGTCGAAAATGTTGTTCGAAGAGGCCTTAGCTCCGGTGCCGAAGTTGGGTTGACGAGAGGATGCGGGTGGCTGAGCGAAGAGGCTCTTCGCGACAGACTTGGTGGGGCTTGCGGCTGGGCGCACTGGTGAGCTGTTGGCAACATCCTCGAAGATAGAGAGAGTACTGGACTTCTTCTTGCTAGGCTGGTTCTCGTCGGCCTCTTCCAGGTGCTCAGCACTGCGCTTGGTCTTCTTCACAAACGGGGTTGCGCCCGCATTCGAAGTGAGTGCCGTCGACTCGGTCAGGGGCTCTCGCTCGGTGACGCGGCGCTTGTTCGTATCAGTATCCAGCTCGTCTCCAGCTCGTCTCTTGACCGAAGACCGGAAGTTTGAGGTGCCGTTTGCCTTGGGGGCCCCAGCTTCTTCCATCTCCTCGTCCTCCTCAGGAACATTGTTCTCCTGCTTCCACTTCTTCAACAGTTCCCTAGAAGCGGGAACAGTTTTGAACTCGTAGAGGCCATAGCGGAGCATGATCAGACTCCGGCTCTTCTCGTACTCCTTGGCAAAGTTCATGATGTTGACTCTCCAGTCCTTTTTAGCGAAGATCTCGGACGCAGCATACTTCAGCCGTCGCAGGTCGAGGACGCAGAGAAACTGACGTCGCTGCAGGTCATCGAGCTCGGCGGGGACAAGATGTGACAGGAACTCGTCAGCGTAGACAGAGCCTACCCTATCCGGACTGTCGGGAACCTGCTTGGCAAGCTCCTCGCCATCGAGCTCGGGAGGTGGAGATGCGATCCTCATGGGGAAGAGGTTGGTCGAGGAGGTCTTGGACATGGCTCGGCCATTGAGGTCGGCGGTGGAGGCTCGGAACGACCGCCCCGGCGTGACGGCGGTGAAGCTCTCACGCGCGACATTAGGAGGTAAACGGGGGGAGAAGGTGAACTTGTGGTTGCTGCCGTTGGCAAGGCCGGTCCTGTTGAAAAGCTTGCCTGGCGTGTTGGCAGGCGAGTTGGAAGAGTGTCGCGCTGTACTTGCGCCGAGGCGAGGCTGGTTTCGATCGAAGAGGCGCCTGCCTGCTACGACAGACGATGCTCCTGGGTGGGTACTGGTAGCACCGGGGCCTGTGGCCCTCCAGTTACCCAGAGGTCGCAATGAGGGGCGGCCACTGACATCGTCGCCGACCTCATGACGCAGCTTGGAGGGGAAGCCGCTGAAGGAGGCGGGTTGGCTGGGGCGAGAGCCGTACTGAGTGCCGCGTTGTCGCGTGGAGGTGTCCATGGTGAGATAAGACGATCGCGAGGATCTAGTGTGAGGAACAACGCATCCAAATCCGGTGGTGCGCGGATAGGATGGTCAAGTCGCGACGGTGGAGGGGTTTAGGTGGGCAGCAGTCGCGGAGTGTCGCGAGGCAGGTGGATCAGCGGGGGGCCAGGGCCGTCGAGGTCAGCGTGCAACCAAGACAGGAGGCTCGTGCTGTGGAAGGAGCCTGAGTGGGTGCACCGGGATCGAGCTTCGATTGCGAAGGCGAAGGCGAAGAAGATGGAAGAAAAGGGCGCGGAAGAAACCTCCAGCTTCCTCGAACCAGAATAAACAAAGGCGCAACGTGTCGCAGGTCTAGAATGACAGAAAGGAGAGGGTCATCAAAAGCAGACGCGTCCTGATGCGATTGACATCGAAAGGCAATCGATCACGGCACGCGAAGGGGCGGTGCGGTGTGGATGGAGTTGAAGGGTTGGGAGGATGGGAGGATGGGAGGCAGGGAGTGGTAAATTCTGGACGGGGTGGGAGGGATCTGCTGCCTTGGGTCTGTCGCGCGACGGACGGGTGCGGATGAGGGTTGAGAAAAAAAACCCAAGTTGGAGGCGGGAGCTGGGCTGGGCTGGGCTGGCTGGACTCAGACCGCCCGCCGTCTCTGGCTGGACTGGCTGGCTTGCAGGAATGGGCACGTGGCCCGAGCGTCTTCTGGGAACCTTAGAAGCCTCGAGCAGTGAAACCTGGGTACATGAGTACATGTGCTATGTAGCTGGAGTTAGAGTTGGGCTAATAGTCGGCCGGATGCGGCTTGCCGGCTGAGTCAGCTGGCCACCAGCTGGCAGAAGGCCGGCTCGACTTGCCACGTTGCGGGTCATGCCTTTGCGATGTACACTATGGGCGAACCCATCGACGAGTGATTTATCACATGAATTAAAGAGAATAGAAAACATCCAACATATCCACGTAACTTGAGTCTCTGTGGGAATGCCTGAGAGGTGTCCACAGAGGCTCCAACCCTTCGCATTGCATTGCATGTCAGTGATGACCAGTCAGCAGGGGCCCAACATGTGATATTTGGGGAACCATGACGAGTACAGATACATGTTAATACTGCTGAATTATAGTCTAATGGCACGATATTCAAGATTCGTGGTGCAGCATGCATCCACCAATTCTTAATTTACATTTCCCCATGCCTGCCCCCAGAAAAAGACAACCCGTCCGCTCCCAGCCGCGGCCCAGCCCAGCCCATCAGGGTCCCGGTCCGGGGATGGATCCATCAATCACACCCTGGGCTCCCGCGGGCGGCCGACCCAATCCGTCCAGACTCCATCGTCGTAGCGCATCCCGAACCTCAGCCTCTACAGCTTGGCCTTGGTCTGCGCCTTCTTCAGGATGGGGTCCAGCTTGGTCGCCTTCATGACGTTGCCCTTGATCTTGAGCTTGCCGCCCATGAATAGCTTCTGGGCGTTGCCCTTGCCGGCGACGAGGTTGCCAAAGTCGGCATCGGACAGGGTGAGCGTGACTGTTGTATGCGCCGAGAAGTTGCATGTCAGTAGCTGTTGTACCAGTTCATGGAGCATATGCACATCTACACGCGGGCAGGGTGTCTGTCACGTACCATCGGCCTTCTCTGCAAGGCCCTTGTTGACCTTGCCCTCGTTCTTCAGGTCGATGTGCCAGCTGTCTGTCTCGCCGGCGGTATTCTTGAGCGTGAAGGCGTAGATGCCGTTGCCCTGCTTGATGGCATCCTTCTTGTCGGCCTCGCTGGCGTTGAGTGCCTCGTTGATGGCCTCGAAGGCGACCGACGAGGGGAACTTGTCTGTTTGCGAGTGTCGTGCTGTCAGCCAGGGCAGTTCTTCTTCCATGTCCGATCCACGATACTACTGGGTGTACTTGGGTCGCACGTACCATTCTTGAGCGACATTTTTGCTGTGGTGTGTCGGGTGTTGGGTAGGTGTGTGTGTGTGTGTGTGTGTGTGTGTGTTTGTCTGTCCCCCTGGTGGTTGCGAACAATGGATGGGGTATCGTAAATATCAGCAAGTGTGTGTCGGAAAGCAGGAGAAATGAGAAAATGGAAAAGCTGCCCAGCGAAAAGGTGCACGATCCTATGCGGCACTTATAATAGTGAGGGTTCGGCTGCTGATGACCGCATGCCTTGTTGGTCGCAACGAGGCATGTGAACATGTGAACGTCCACAGACAGGGCGCTAGGCCGAGGCTCCGACACACCATGTGCTACTCGTCCTGGCTAGCGCCGTGCTGCTCCCCTGCCTAACCCCCCCACAATAACCCCGTCCCAGCAGTCCCAGTGCCGTGGACCCTCTCTCGGCCCTCGAGTCCCGGGCCAACCAGCCCCAACATGACGCCTCCGACTGCCAGCAGCCGCTCAGACAGCCAGCCATGTCGGCGCTTTTCAGAACTTCTGGAACACCCAGATAATGTTCCACGAGTTCCCTAACTGCCGTCATTCTGTGACCCCTGGCGCAATCCACCAGTTGCCAAGATGCTCGGGATGCGCGTTGAGCTTGAAAGCGTTTTATTCATGCTCGAGGATGTGGAGCACGAATCAAGCGATGTCAACTGCTCGAGATTTCCCCTTCACATGCCCCGACCGCTGTTCGCCAGCCCCGGGCAGAGGGTCCCCGATGTCACACTGACCAGTGGTTCTTGTCACGCTACGTCCTGTCGGGCCAGGCCGAGGCAGCTTCACCACGAGTCCAACATATCGTGCATCAGCCACAGCCACACGTTTGCTGGGATATTTCCTACTTTATTACCTCCATCTGCGATCACTGGCAGTAATATCGTTAATTCCAAAATTTTTAGGAGCCAATCCCTGCATAATCCTTAAATTCCATGCCGAATCTCAGCGTCCTTGAACTCATCTCCCAGCCCAGGTGCAGTATCTTGCTCGCTGCTAAAGTCAACCCATATGGCCACTTCGGATTGACTACTTATTAATGACGCGTAAAAGTGCATCACTGTCAGAATTGCAGACACTCTCATACTCTACCGTGATCTGACACGTGTAATTACCTGAAATAAATGCACGTTCCATGAAGCATCGTATTGGCGCAAGAACAGTGGCCGATGGCTTTCGAGTCGTCTGATCGACGATGAGGATGGTTTGTAATCGGTTCGACCCCACCATCACATTCTGAGTGAGACTCAACAACATTGCCAACTCCATGCTATTGTTTCCACTTGCGAGACCTGGTCCTTGGGAGTCTTTCGGAGAGCCCAGACAGGGAGGGGGACTGGGTAGCCCATCACGTAGTACTGTGGGCCTCCATTCTGAATGTTTAATGCAGGCTGAAGGTCCAGCATCTACATGTCAGCTTTTCTGCTGCTTATATGCATTCTCGTTCAGTGCTCTCTTGGGCTGGAAACCCGCCAAATGCTCGAATGCTGGGCGTAAGCTAATGCATGTTGACGAATGGGCACTACTGGAACATGAGACCGACAAACCAGCTTCTGTGTGTCGCAGAGCCTCAGCTCAATTAAAGGATGAGCAGCTCTTTGCATCTCTGTATGCCCACCACTGTTCCAGGGCAGTCCCATCATCTCAGCTATACCTTTACCGAAGCCTCACGGCTCTGTATGCGCGCCGCCTTTTTGTTTCGTCGCCGACAGCCATTGAGATTCGTCACCCTGGTCCAGCACCAGCCTGTTAGAACACATTCCAACAGTCCTAATAAGCCAAAGCCACGATGTCATCTTCTGAAAAGTCAACTTCCAACAGTACCGCGTCCTGCGCGCGGTGGACCTCACTTGTACGCCGCAGCCTAGAAGCTTGGAACGCACTCGACCAGAGCATGCATAAGATGGCAGAGAGCTTTTTACAAAGCCATACCGACCTAGACGACTTCCTGGCTAAATCCAAATCAACGGGCGAGCTCACCTTCTAGTTCTCCCAGAGGCGAGGCGTGTTCCTCTCACAAACAACGATGACCAAGTGGAGCAGGAACAGACTGGACGACCACATCCTCCTCCCCGCCTCCAACGGCTTCGTCACGCGCGCCGAGTGCTTCTTCGTCAGCCACTTCTGGCACTCCCACTCCGACCCGGACCACGGCGGCAACTACCTGCACCTCGCGCAGAGGGACCTCGCGCAGCATGCC
Source organism: Diaporthe caulivora (assembly GCA_023703485.1). Taxonomy (NCBI): domain Eukaryota; kingdom Fungi; phylum Ascomycota; class Sordariomycetes; order Diaporthales; family Diaporthaceae; genus Diaporthe; species Diaporthe caulivora. The sequence continues at coordinate 996,438 of JAMPTR010000005.1, forward strand.
TGGTCCTACATCTGGGTCGACTGGTCGTGCACGCCCCCAGGAGCCCCGCACGGACGCCGAGGAGGCCTACTTCCTACTCCTGCGGTCGCTGCAGACGATGCCGGCCATCATCCGCAACTGCGGCTTCATGTGGTACTACCCGGGCTGGGTGCCGCGCCTGTGGATCCTGTACGAGGTGGCCGAGTACACGCTGACAAGTGAGGGCGAGGACGGCATGACGGAAGACATCAGGGAGTTTCTGGACCACGTGAATGAGATACGCTAGGTCGGGGTGCGCAAGACGCTGGATAAGCACGGGTACAGGTGTTCCTTTGGCCGTGACAAGGAGTTCATCACTGCCTGGCTGGAACTTCTTATGCTGCTCAAGCAACATCTCTACAAAGTTCTGGATATCAGGCGAATCCTTGATCATCTCACATGGTTCCCCACCGTGCAAACGCTGTGGTCAGGTACCTTCAACGTTAATATCACTATTCACCGATATGAATGTACTATGATCCTGGGCGGAGAACATTACACTTTCACTCCATTTCCTCAATGGGTAAGCTTCCTATGATCGTGGGTTATGTCTACTCTACTTATGATAATCGATAGCAAGACGGCAAATACTCCATAAACACCATGCTGGCACCTGCGCAGACACATCAGTCTCCGCACAGAGGCAACGAAAATGAGATTGACCTAGATGAAGCATAGAAAATAATTGCCAGATATTGCTACAGGAGTGCTCTACTCTTCTCGGAGTAACAAATTTCGTGCATCGCATGTTGTAGCAATCAGAACCGCGCATGAATAGACTGTCAACAGGGAAGTTTCTTGACACCAGGCGATGAAAAAGAACGAACGAACGGCTCCTGCCTTGCTCGACGAAGGGGGATGTTTGCTGCGAAATTGTCAGAGAATCATGTGTTTTCAAAGATATATGCATCGCAGTTTGCTTCTTGTGCCGGCAACAACAGCAGGGCTGATCATTGAGTTCACGTTCCTTATCAGAACCTTCGACAACTTTTTCTATTGGGTACAGAGCAGGAGTTTAGCGAGGATACTGTGCCTCAATCCAGCGGAACCCCTATCCCCGCGTATGACCATTCGCGTCATGAAAGCGGAAGGCATGCTGTTTGATAACTCATTGACCCATAAATGTAAGCGCAAGGAATTCGGCCACGGCCAACTGCAGGAAATTTTGCGGCACAGGAAAGATCGCCAGTGCACACCCGGTACTTCGGACAGACTACTGCCCGTTAACTTGTCAAGCTTTCTTTTCGTCTGTTCCTTTTTGTTTTCGTGTCCCAACTTTCGGTCGATTCCTGTGGCGAAAAGAGCTATTTTGAACGATCAGCTGTGCTGCGCATGCGGGACCGTGCAAGGCTTCGTCTTTAAGAAAGCCGCCTCGTACCCCCAAAGCCGGCATCTCCTCCAGGGCTCTGTTGTAAGCAATACATTGTATACCGATCTGCCCAATTCTCAAAATCAATCGTGTTTGCACGGTCAAATACCTATCGCTCCATCTTGTATTTACGTCTGTCTTACTATCCAACATGGCCACTGCTCCGGCGAAAGCAATGAGAGCATGGCTCTACTCCAGTGCATCGGGTGGCCTACACAAGAACCTGACCCTCTCAACCACAGCAGCCCACCCGCGCCCACAATCACCGCCCAAGCTTTCAAAGGATGAGCTACTAGTCCGTGTCCGGGCCGCCGGCCTCAACCCTATCGACTACAAGATCGCCGAGCTGCCCTTCGCCATGTCCCGCGCCATGATCTCCGTGCCGGCCAGCCCCGCGATGGACTTTGCAGGCACCGTCGTCGCGCATGGCCCTTCGGTTGAGTTCCCCATCAAGGCTGGGCACTCGGTCTTTGGGCGCCTCGACCCCGGCCGCTTCGGGGCGCTCGGCGAGTACGTTGTCGCCAGGTCGTCCGGGTGCGCCAGCCTCCCCGGCGGCGTGAGCCTCGAGCATGCGAGCGGCGTCGGCTCGGTCGGCATGGCGGCATTCGCGAGTATCGTACCCCACGTGCCGAAAGATCTCACTAATTCTGCGGGGAGCGCCCCGTTCCGCGTCTTTATAAATGGGAGCAGTGGCGGTACAGGCACCTTTGGTATCCAGATCGCCAAGCTGCTGGGCTGCCACGTCACGACCTCCTGCTCTGCGCGGAACGTCGAGCTGTGCAGGAGCCTTGGGGCAGACGAGGTGCTAGATTACACGCAAGGCGACCTAGTGGGCGCGCTAAAAGCCAAGGGCCAGGTCTTTGACCTCGTAATTGACAACGTCGGCTCCTCGCCTAGGGACCTGTACTCGGCCTGCGGCGAGTTTCTCAAGCCGAGCGGTCAGTTCGTGCAGGTCGGCGCAGGGATGTCAATGTCCGACATGGGGCTCATGACATCGCGCATGATGCTGCCGTCGTTCCTGGGCGGAGGGTCCAGGAAGTTCTCGCTGGCCGTCGCGAAGAACAAGCATGAGGACCTCGCCCACCTCGGGGAATGGATCGCAGCCGGCAAGATCAGGGTCGTGGTGGATGAGGTCTTCGAGTTTGAGGATGCACCCAAGGCTTATGAGAAGCTCAGGACGGGAAGGGCAAGGGGCAAAATCATCGTGAAAGGTGCGCCGTGAGCATGCCCAGGTGATTCATTTCATCCTAGGCAAATGGTCATTCCGCTTAATAACACCACAGGAATAATGACGTGGAACGTACTATTTACCTCATCATAATCACCATTGTTTCAATGGTTGACTGATCAGCCATCGGCTTCCTTATTGAGTCATGAAACTTGTATGATTTCAATTCCGGCATCGAACCAGCAGCTTTTCAGCGAATGAAAATGATCCCATATTGGCTTTATTTGGACTATGTGGTCATGCCATTGGCGAGGGGGAAGCTGGTCACAATTCGAAAACCTAACTTTGACTTTGGCAGGAGAGCTAAAGGAGCACAACAGAATAGAATCATCCTCCATAAAGTTAGAAATAACCTCTGTATTTCGAAGATCACCGCTGAGACCTAGGTAGTTAACTCACTTACGGTGCTGCCGTGGTCTGAAAATGGTATCATCGGAGTAGATCGAACCTGATACCCTCCTAAATCGGCAAGCAACTCCAAGGGTGGCGGCTTGAGTTTTACTGATGATTCGGTTGACAGCTGGTAAGAAGCAAGAGCCTTGATGCTGGTCTGAAGCCATGAATTCTAGAACCTTGTTGTAAATGCGGCCGCCCTACTTCCCCATTGACCCCAGAAGCTCATGGCACAAGTCGTTGGTCATGCAAATGCTGACGGCTCTAGTCTTGAGTGAAATCACTTCAGATAACTACTTCCCGTCTCGGCCGGACCAAGGTCGTAATTTTCGGGTCTATCCGAGATACGGCCTGTCCCAAGTCCAGATGTTCATCCCAATCTTCTCCACTTCACCCTGTGGCAACTCTAGCCCCTGATGAAGAGAGCCTGGATGGACTGTGCCGTTTTGCAGCAGATTCATCCAGAATAAAGCGCTCAGAACAATAGGCTTCACCACGATCTCTTCCACCTCCTCGCCACATTCGATGGCGTCGCACAAACTGCCGTGTGAAAACCGTCGCCTCAGCCGGGGGAAACTTGTGCCTGCACTCACCCGTCTTGCTGTCGGATATCCAGCCTGCCCACCCAAGTCATTACTGTCGAGCAGCCCCCTGGAGCGCAATATGACGAAGAAGCTAGTCTCCCTGTTGCCCTTCGTGGCTGTGTCCTTGCTTGTCCACGCGTCGTAGTGCGCCCTGTAGTACTCGCCGGCCTGGTACCTCACGAGTTGCAGGGGCTCCGTGTGGCTCAGGGGCACATGGCCCTGAAATGCCGAGGCTCGTCCTAAGATGCACTCTATGACTGGGTCGGACACGTTCTTGTCGAGCACATCCGGGAGCGCGGCGGACTGTGACCGGCGAGTGGTGGTGTTTCTTAGATTATCTGAGAGACCGATGGTCGACGTTTCAAAATCGCTGCGAACTTGGGTCAACACGTGTTCTCGTGTCCGTGGTCTCCTAGGCATAAAGGGGAGCCGGGGCGGAAACTCTTACGCGAGGGAAATTAAGTACTCAGCCTCAAAATCTGTCACGAACTTGTCGATGTGAATGAGCAAGGGGTCGGTCGAAAGGACCATAGGTGTAAATTGTTGTTGCAGACATCTGTAAGTCTTGCTGTTTTCATTGGCTGCGATATTGTTCCGCGTGTTGAAGTACGTCAGTGCTATTGCGACGACAATAGTCAGAGCTGATGCTGCTGCCTGCAAGCCAGTGAGAATCAACTTCATTGTAGGCTTCAATCGCCCCAGGTATTTCCAGCCCAAGCTGCTACGTCCTGCTACAGAAATTAGGGAGAGATGCTGACATTGCCACAAACCGAATCAGAGAACCTAAACGAGATCGCTGAGTCCGGTCCTTCAGCCGGCGGAGTAGGCCACCGGCGCTTCGCCGAACCAGACCCCAGGTCCGGCCCGTCTCCCAAAGGGAAAGGCCATCGGCGTTTTGCCGAGCCCGAGCCTGAGCCCGAGCCCGACCCCCGGTCCGGCCTATCACCAAAGGGCCCTGGCCACCGTCGCGATAGCGAATTTAACGACCAGCTGGACCAGTCAGGGCCTTTGACTACCAGATCCAGTCTCCCTTTGCATTTTGTCCTTGAGCAACTCTCTAAATGGTCTTGACGTGTCAAGGTGGTATGTCAAGTTCATCAAGATCTTCTACTTCCCGGCGGCCCTTCTGCCGCCTTGTTCCCCACCCCGTCCCTGATACTTCAAAGGCCCCCGAACCCAAAAATGGTCGTCGCGACGAAAAGTTTCGGTTCTGTGCTCGATGGTATTTCCGTTTGCCCAGTCAAACATTACTCGCTCATCAGTCTGGGAAGCAGATGACCTCGAGAAAAGCCTGATCGACCCCGGTGTTTTCTGCGCGAGTTTCGACGAATCTGGAGGCTTTGACGTTATTTAACGCATGTCATTTACTGTGCCCTTTAGGACAGAATTACCTCTCGAGTCCCATTTGCCAAGTTCTTCCACCGTAAGTACTGCTATGATAATTATCAAGTGAATTCCCCTTGGACCGCACGTTTGTTGGGAGACGTCAGCTTTGTGAAGTAGCCACAAATATGGTCCTTGCACACTCGCTTGGACTTAACCTTCTTTTTTCCCTGGAGGTCAGGGTCGCTGCTTTTGCTTCGTTCTAGAAGTTGGTCCACTGTAGAAAGCTCGCATTACAACTCGCATCAAATTACCCCCATATGCACAATGAGAACTCTCCTCCGGATCAACATAAACGCCAAGTCAAGTGGCTGGTCTATACAAGGCAGGTAGCACTTGTATTGAATCTACTTCTCAACCCCGCAAACGTGTAACCAGAACGAAGCTATCTCATTCAACAGGACAGATGCCGATCTGGCATGGCAATAGCAAGGCTGACTGCATATGCCCAGTTCTGGATCAAGTATCCCCGTGACTAACCCGAGCAAAACAACTCAGCATATATAGTCCCTCAAAAGCCCGTCATTGCAAATGATTTCCTTTCAGTTCATAGACTCTTCTAATCAGGAGCTTGAGGCAAGAAATTGTTAACATGGCGATCCACCTGAACTCTTCTGCTATCCAGGTAGCACTCCCCAAGGCCGTGCTGGCACTTGGATTTGTTGCTTTGTCGCTTGTTGGCTGGCGTATAATCCGCTGTTTGTTCTTTCACTCACTCCGTCATTTCCCAGGGCCGTGGTATGCAGCATGCTCGTCTCTGCCATTGGGCCTGGCCTCCATCCTGTCGAAGGAGCCAGACTGGCTCATGTCGCTTGTGCGCAAATATGGTAGTACGTCAGGAGTGCTGTTACTGTTGTCGATCAGAGCTTTGAAGCAATATACCCACCTTTTCTAGAACTATCGTCACTAACATTCGACTACCCCGAAACAGAAGATGGTAGGCCAATCCGCATCACACCTACACTACTGTTTTTCTATAACACGTCGGAGCTTCCTGAGATCTACTGGAGTGCCAAGTGCAACACCAAATCGTCCATGTATGGGCACGAAGCCCTGGGCCCCAAAGCAATCTTCCAAGTCACCGACAGCCAGGAGCACAAGGAGTTGCGCAAGGCCGTCGGCGGGGCTCCATGGGGCGTCGGCTTGATCAAAAAGAACTGGGAGGCGCGAGTGGATGATCTCATCCGGATGTTCCACTCCAACACTCTCAAGCGTGCCAATACCGGCGAGCCCGTCATCCTGAGCGACAAGGTCGCCGAGTTTGCCGCTGACGTGCTCACAACAATCGTGTTCACCAACCCCTGGGGCTTCCTCGCCAACGACCGCGACGAGCGCAGCCCCATCCGCGCCGGGTAGGACGGCCTCCCCCTTTTTGGCCTCTCGCAGCGCTGGCGCTTCCTGCGCGAGGTGATCCTGCCCTCACTTCTGGGGCCGCACGTGCTACCCCAGGAGTCGGACGAGACGGGCAACGGCTGGCTCGTCGCGCAGGCCAACCGCGAGATCGCCGAGCGCGAGCGCCGCATGTAGATGGGTGAGGCCAGGCCTGACCCGCCGGACATGCTGCAGCTGGCGCTCGAGGCGACGGTGGGCGGCAGCGGCGAGGACTACGGCTCGGCGCGGCCGCTCACCAGGGTGCAGAAGACGGCGCACATGTCGCTTCTGATCCAGGCCTGGGTCGACACCACGGGGAGCGGGCTGGGCGCCACGCTGCGGCAGCTCCTCTTGCACCCTGCCGCTCTGGAGCGGGAGCGGGCCGAGATCGACGCGGCGGATGCGAAAGGCCTGCTGAGCCCGGTCGTGCAGTACGACGAGACGCGGGCGCATCTGCCGTACATGACTGCGTGTATCAAGGAGTCACTCCGTGTGAACCCTCCGATCCCGAACATCTTCCCGCGCCTTGCGCCGGAGGGCGGCATAGTCATTGGTGGGAACTTCATACCGGCGGGGACCGAGATGACGAGCGAGGCATATGTCGTACAGAGAGACGCAGACGCGTTCGGTGCCGATGTGCACGATTTCAAACCCGAGCGATGGCTAGGGCCTGAAGATGATGTGGCTAAGATGGATGCTGCCATGTTTGTTTTCGGTATGGGCGCGAGAGTGTGCTTGGGGAAGGAGATTGCTCTGATGGAGATGCATAAGCTCATACCTGAGATCATCCATCGGTTCGAGCTAGAAATGCTTCATGCGGGAAAGTGGGTGATGACTGGGGGCATTGCATCTCACTCGCCGGTTCTCAAGGTACTGATCAATGCTCGGAAGAAGTAATATCACAAAAAAAGATGAGGCCTTGCCGTTGGGAAGGACTTGGTGAGCATTTACTTATCTAAGGGTTTCATTTGTGCTTCGAGTATTAAAGTGGAAAATATGAGGTCACAAACCAGCGGCTAGGAAACATGCGTTAGCCCTCGGCTACCACAAGGGTGCCATAGACGCAAATTTTATTACTGAAGGGAAAATTGGTGAGGCTAAACTTGTTCTTCAGCTTAAAGACAAGTCAAGAGTACGAATTTGTGCTGTGCAAATCGTAATGCCGTTTGTATACAAAGAAAAGCACAAATTGACGGGCCCAATTTTGTCTGCCACAGTACTCACGAGTCGGATGACTTCACAGCAGGGAAAGATCCAAGAATTCTCTGTAACTCTAGCCTTGGTCATCACAAGACGAGTGTGTTCTCTTTCATCTCATGAGAGTGTCCAGAGGCATAGCAGCTGGCCTCCAACACGGAGGGTGTGGGTTAGCCCAGTGTTGATGTCTTATATTCATCTTGGGTATCTGTGTTCCTCCACCAGTGGATGTCCCGAAAAGCAAGTGTTCCCAGGTCAGACGCCTTGGCCTCCGAGTTGTGCAGGCAATGTCAAAAAGCAGTCGCATCATCAATGGAACCAATCGCTCTATTTTCTCCTCCCTTTCAAGCACCTCTTGATTCCAATACCGCCACCGGCGCCGGCTGTTGGATCGATGGCGTAGTAGTCATGGTAGTAGTGGAAGCACCCCCCAGATTCACAGCAAAATCATACGCCGGCGGCTCAGGATGCGCACCAGTGTGTGGCTGCTGTACCGGACCGAAACCTCCCCGTGCCTCCCCCGCCAGCGACAACGGCCCGCGGTCCTGCCGCGACGCTGCCCGGGACATGTTACTACTACCACCCCCACTTCCACCAGGGCCCTCGCCGAGACCGAGGGCGTGGACCTCAGCCATGTCGACCCCGAGGAGGCACGGCTCGAGGTCGTCCTCGTTGTACGGCGGCGGCGCCTCGCCCAGCTCGTTGAGGCCCTCCGAGGACTGCGTGCCCGACGCGCGGTTGGCACCGTGGTGGTGCGGGTACACCCAGCCCCAGCGCGAGGAGGCTGAGGGGTTTCCATGCTGTGAGCGGCTCCGTCTGCGGCTGCTGCGGCGGCGACGGCCCCATAGCAGTCGCGAGCCGCCTCTGCCCCTTGGGACGGCGTCGCTGCCGCCGCCACCCTCTGCGTCCCGCTGTTGTTGTTTCCGGACCCGTCGGCGTACGACGAACTGGTACAATCCGAATGCGATGACCCCGACTGTTAGGGCTGCGGCGAGGGCGACGAGGACCCAGACCCAGGCGGGCGGCCTGCTGCTAGCATTTGTGGTGGGAGCGTTGTTGATGGTTCCATTGGTGGTTTGGTTACTATTTGCGTCCATGTTTGCGTGAGGGCTATTGGCGCCCTTGTGGGCCCCTAGGGCTTCGTGACTCCTTGACTATGGGGAGCCAGGTAACCCGGGAGATGGCACACCTGAAAAAGGGATGTAGGTGGGTGGAGGCGGTGGTGCCCGTCGAGGCTCTATCGCGGCGAATTTGTTGTTTATGCTGCTGACGACTGCCTGGGGACAGACACTGTACACACTGGCTGGAAGGATTTAGTGTGACAACTGTAAAGCGGACACAGAGGAGATGAGTATGCGTTGAAAAGAATGAAAACCCCTGCGCATATTGGCCTTTACAAGAGGGTGGGTTGAGATCCGAGCCCGCACAGCCGAGCAGTGCAGAGAGGCACATGCGGCTGAGTCCCTTGGGAGGAACCTTGAGTGTGGGTGCGGGTTGACGTGGCCCTCCGGGACCAGGCCCCTGGGCGACTGTCATTTTGGTAGTATGATGATGGAAGGCAAGGAGAGGTGACGTCTTGGTCGTCAATGCCTTCGCAGCTCACGGCACGGCGTTGGGCCAAGCGGAGGGCACGACGTGGATTTACGTGGACCGCATGTCAAGGGTCTTCCTCGCACGCCCTTTGGGGGCCCACCACCTGGGAAGGCCCGATCGTGTTAGTTGATTGGCCGCTTGCGCCGCCGTGGTCAAGAGTTTCTCTTCCGGCCATCTCCTGCTGGGCCACAGCTTGAACCGAAGGGAATATAGATAGCGTGTGTGCACGCAGCAGTCGAAGCATCGAGGCCAATACTTTCTTCTGCTCGGCACGGTCCTGACTCTCCAACAGGGCGAACCTACTCGGCCACCCCCTGAACCAGTTATCGTGCCTTTTGCTCCCAGATATATCCCTGAGACGGACGTTGGTGCCTTTCTGCAGCTGACCTGCAGGCCAGCATCATTCGTTTTCCTTTTCTGCGCGGGAGAAAGCAGCAGAAGAAGAAAAAAGCAAAAGCCAGTGAGGCCAGGCACATCATCACCTTGCATCGAGAGATTCTGTCGCTACAACCTCATTGTGTCATAGGGCTTCTTTGCATCCGACACAAAAGATGAGCTCTCTCCCGACGCTTGTGTTGGGCGGGCATAATCTGCACCTTCATGCGCGAGATCGAATCCAGCTTGGTTGCCGAGGTCCGCAGCGGCGGCTGAAATCTAAAAGTTTCATGCCCCTCCGATTCCGATGGCAGCAGTGACGCAGGGCCGTTTCTTCAGCACGGCCCAGCAGCCAGGCTTCGATCTCTTTCTGGGCGAGTCACGCCGCCTTCTGCGAGCATCATTGGTGTCCCGCAGTCACCAAATTCCTCTCTGAAACCATCTTCTTCTGCCACCTGATGAGTGAGGTCCTCTCTCAGAGATGGAAAAAAGAGGTGCTTCGGCATCACAATGCGATATAGGAACCCCGAAACGGGTATTCAGCTGGTTGAAACATGAGGTTTGGTGGGGGTTCGCCATCTCGACATGGGCGGTGCTGGAGTCTCGGTGTGTTTGGACCATGGCCAAGATGTCGTCGGATGCCCGGGGCCTTGAGATGAACGCAGGCAAGAAATGTGGGCATGTTTCTGTTTCACCCTTCCGAACAAACCGTGGTGAGACTCAGCCCCTCCTTCTGAAATGTTCCACATCATAAAGAGGCATAGGACAGCCATGCTATGATTCTCCCATCATGGTCGGTCGACTCTGGGAATGAACGAGAGTGTGCTGGAATGAGACCAGAGCCCGCTGCATGCTGCACGCTCACTGCAGATAAGCGCAGCACCCATATCTTAAAAGCTGCAGACGACTGGGGTCACGGCGATCAACTGCAGTGCAATGCTTTTGCTTGACATGCACATCGTCCCGTGCCGAAGAATGCCATCGACGGTGCACAACATGACCACGGGTGGCTTGTATCTTCCTCCCCGGATGGCTGGGGGTGGTGGGAAAAGGTACGAGTTTTCCCGGCCGTGGCCGCGCTGATCTGCCGGGCAGAACGTTTTCGCGGGGTAGCTTTCCCCGGCCTTGACCTGCCGAGACCGGCCGGCAGGGACCGGAACCGTGGGCCGAGAGTCTGAACTATTTCACCGCCCCCCTCAAGACACTCACGACCTCACCTTCTCATGAGGCTCAGCTTTTCCTTTCCCTGAGATGCAATCGCAGAGGACGACACTCACCCGTCACATCTCACGCTTCTGTCTCTCAACCCACCACCACACAAGGAAGCCGACCCTCACCCCCCATCACCACCACCACCACCAGCTCAGACCCCTCAGCCACACAGCACCCCTCAAGATGCGCCTCCCCTACGTCCCGGACCCCCCGCCGACCTCCACTCCAGAGGACCAAGCCATCGTGGACCGCATCGCGGCGCGGCGCGCCCCCCGCCCGCTCACGTCGCTGGACCTCGCCCTGCTTCACTCCCCGCCCGTCGCCGACGGCTGGAACTCGTTCCTGGGCGCCGTGCGCACGCGGACCCTCCTCCCCGCCGACCTGCGCGAGATCGCAATCTGCCGCGTCGCCTCCGTCAACCGCGCCTGGTACGAGTGGATGCACCACGCGCCCCTTGCGACCGCGGCGGGGGTGAGCGACCAGGCGATGGAGCTGGTCAAGACGCGCGCCGGGGGGAGCGTGGGCGATGTGAAGGTGCCGGAGGCCGGGCTGAGCGAGAGGCAGTGGGCTGTGTTGTGCATCGCTGACGAGATGACGCGGAACGTCGAGGTTAGCGAGGGGACGTTCGGGGTGGTCAGGGGTTTGTTCTCCGAGAGGGAGGTGGTTGAGATTGTGGCTACCGTGGCGAGTTATAACTGTGTCAGCCGGTTCTTGGTGGCGCTGGATGGTGAGTTCGATGGGCCTGTGTCCCCTTTGCTTGAATTGACCATGATGAGATTACTGACACGGTGGTGCAGTTGGGGAGAAGAACGGGGCTGGACCAGATGCTGCTCACTAAGTGAGCTGGCATGTTGTGATTAAGGTATACGACAGGCGTAGTGGCTACAGGAGCTTCGGCTGAGGCCGCGGCGCAAGTGAGCGATCAAGGCTGAGCCTGCGCTTCTGAAATACAGCACTGCCTTGCTCGGCATAGTCATTCGTGATACAAGTGAGCCAACAGCGCCCGTCCCCATTTCGTGGGATTCACAGTTCTTGGGCTGGCCATGATAAAGCACTGTCGTCACGTGGAACTGGAGTGGTTGGATCATGATAATGCGTTCCCTGACGGTCAACCTAACAATACGGCTATCCTCGAGCCCCGAAGGCAAAGAAATCAAGGCATTAAAAGTACATGATCAGACACCTGTCGCCATTCACATGCTTGCGTGGGGAAAAGGGGGTATAAAACTTCTGGGGGTTACTGGTTATCTGGAGATTAAACAGTATGTCGTGATATATGCATGGCCCTTTGAACACTCCCGGCTTGATAAATGCTCATGTGTGCCATATATAGAACACCTCGTGCAATGTAATGTGTACTGTTTCCTCAAAGATCCGGGGGGGGGGGGGGTGTGTCGTTGGGTGGAGGTGTGGGTGAGGTTTCCGTGAAGCATGTCTGTCGTGAGCGGCGGATGCGGCGGTGTCGAGCTGCGGCCCACAGCTGTAAGTTTTAGAACGTAAAAGTCGTAAATAGTCGTAAGAATATATCCTAGTTCCCTCGTCCGTCACAATTTGTTTTTGTGTTTTCCTCTTTCTCCACTCCAGTTCCATGTTCCGTGCTCCCAATTTCGTTTTCTCTTCTTGGTCTTCGTAAAAAAAAAAAGTAAAAAAAAAAAAAGGTAGTTGGCCCTTCATAGGGATTTCGGTGATTTTGGTGATCCCGGCGAGCCCGGTGACGACATGGCCTTCTCGACGCTGGCGTGTCGCTTGTGCAGCAGCGGCGACAGCTGCAGCTCCCTCATGACGTTGCCCCAGCCGACCTTGGGGCCTGGGTTGACGTTGTCGCTGTGGCCCATGGCCTGTTGGCTGAGGCGGCGGAGGAGGGGCTTCTTCTTGATGCCTTCGGTGACGGCGCGGGGTAGCTGCGGGCGGGCTGCGAACTCCTCCTCGAGGATCCTGTTGCCAAGCTTCTCCGAGGTGCTGGCCGCCCTCTTCTTCTCGGGCGGCTTGCTCTGGGGCGCCGAGTTGGCGACGATGCCCATGTAGACGACCAGGAAGCGCATGCGCAGCATGTCCAGGCGGCGGACCTTGTCCTCCAGCCCTTTCCGCTTGGAGGCCCACAGCAGCCTGGCGGTTGTCTTGAGCCTCAGGTCGCCCAGGTCGCTCATGCCGTCGGCGCCGGCACCGACGCCCCTGCACTCAGCCAGGAGCAGCGAGTTGAGCTCCTCGCGCAGGTCATCGCCGCCGCGCTGGATCTCGCGGAGCAGGCGGCCCAGCCTGAACTTGTCGTCGAGGCGCTGGAGGCGCGAGACGTCGCGGTCGTAGCTCTCGTTCTCCTGGACGGAGGAGTCGGCGGCGTCGACAAAGTTGATGACCTCTGCGGGGGCGACGACGTAAGCCTTGGCGTACTGCGAGAAGATCTGCAGGACTACGACGGCGCTGAGGAAAAGAGCGGTCAGGGCCAGGACGAAGGTCCACTGGGTGGTGACAGGGCTGGGGACCGTGGCCATTGTGTGCTGCTACTGGGAGCGGTAGAGACGACGACGGCGTAAGCGCATGGCCTGCCGCGGGTGCCTCAGGAGCGTGGTGCAGGATGCCTTGTGCGCATGCATGTATGGGTGAGATGAACACGTTGTGTATACGGGCGGCGTGGACGTGGCGTATGCAGCTTGTGAGAGGATTTGAGGTGGAACAGCAGAGGCGAGATAAGATCGGCCGAGACAGGCTGATTGTGGAGAAGAGGGAGGCTTCCCCACGTCAGCTAAAACTGTAGTCAAGAAGAGGGCAGGGAGAGAAATGACAGCGGCGGGGGCGATTGATGGATGACGAAGAATCAGTCTGTCATTTGCAGTCATGAAATGGCACAGCATGTGCATGTGCATGTGCATGTGCCAGGCAGGCACATTTCGTTGCCCGGGTTGCATTGGTCGGTTGGAACTATACCTACACCGTCTAGGAGGTCGGGTAGCACGATCCTGCTGCAAGGCACGGGGGCTGGAATCGGTGCGAGTGGGAACGGACAAGACGTCTCTTTTGGTCTTTTCTTCTCGTCGTTCCGGCTGTCCCGGGGCCAAATAATCCCCTTCAGCCCCTTGGACAGGTTGGAAGAAGTGAAAAAAGAGAGGTCGATCCCAGCCCCACTGTCGCGTGGCCTGTTAAATCGGTGGGGGCCTGCAATTCGAACCGGGTGATGAACCAAGATTCCAGTTCGGAGCGTCGGCCCACTGACAGGCGAGACGGTTGGGTGGTGAGACATTCAAAGTCCACATCCAGGCTGGCAATAAGTCATGCTGTACTCTGCCGCAGCACGACAAGGCTGGTTAATCTCAGAAGAGGCTGAAAGTGTACTTTCAGACTTGGAAAGGAGTAGCAAACTCTAGCCTCCATGTTGCTTGAGGGGCTTTCACGGTATTGACTGTGTAAGGTACACGGAGACATGACCCCATGCTTAATTGTGCAACTCCCCAGCCGAACTACCCACGCATGGCTTAGATAAGCGGGGAGCACTCTAAGCCAACCTCTCCATCGCATTCGCCCAAGATGCTTGCGCTGTCATAAATCAATCCAAGCATTTATTACCAGGACCAAAGACACCAACCAGTCAAGGGACCCCAATTAAACCGACATGCACACAGTTGGGGAACGCCCATGTTCAATAGGACAAGACACCCCTTGCGGAGACAGCGCGGTCACGCAGGCATTCATACCTTTCGTCTTGCATCTATCTTGGTGATGGACGATGATTGGCACAGGTCGGTATGTGTTGCGCAAGCTAACAGACACTTCGGATCGATTGCGACACAGCTGGCAACAGTACACTGATTCTTCAGGAGGAAGCAAGACCCAAGCTCTGCAGAAATCGATTTCATGTGGATCTCTGGCCGATGTTGAATGTTGAATGAGAGTAGTTACAACGGCCAAACCAAAAGACCAAACGATAGCGAACCTTGGCCTCCCGTCATCATTCAAGCACACGGGCAACCCTGAGGTCCTCAGTAGTACTTGTCGGCAGGCTTGTCTGATGCCTCGATGCTGGACTGTTCAGCAAATGAAGGCTGCAGGCTCTGGCCATCAACGCCGATGTTGACGAGCTTCCCGTCCTCGAAATAAACTTCAACCTAGGTCATGGAAACGGTAGTCTCATTAAGGCGGACATATGGTGTAGCCTCGATGTAGAGAGCCTTGAAGCCCTCGTCACCCGAGACGGCAAGTAGAGATGACACATCCCGGAAATAGTACTCGATTTGGAGGTCGTGGCTATCAATGATGTAGGGAAGCTTCATACTCTGAAGAAGGGCGCGCGTGCTAGCTGTGTTGAAAGTCTGTGGTTGTGGATTAGAGATATGTGTCTTTTAACAAGTGTTTACACATGTATAAGGGGGGGACCCAACCATCTGGTATTTCAGAATGCCATATTTCTCGTGGATTTTGGCACACTCGACTCCATGGCGCCGGGACATAAAGTTGTAGAACTCTTCTTCGGAGAGCCCCTGTCTTGAAGTAGGAGCCGGTAAGGAATAGGACGCGCTCTGGCTTGGCCATGTCGAACGATGCGTTCTAGGAGGGCTTCTTGGTGTCGAGTCCTGTCTCGTTTGGGACAGATATGAGGCTCTGCGCGGTTCAAGTTAAGGCGGGGATCTAAAGGTAAATTGTACCTACCGTTTTCCTTGAAAAGAAAAAAGGAAGACTTTTGTCTGCAATGAGCTGTTCAGCAGTTGGCTACGTTTAGTTCAAGTGGTGGTAGATGAAAGAAGGAAATGATCCGAAAATGCTGAGTAGTCGTTGGTGACGTAGCTGTTTGCTGGGCGTGTCTAAAAAGACCTACTGGCCGAGTGCTGAAATTATGCCGACCAGTTATTCACCGAAGCTCTTGATTCGATTGTTATTGTTGTGGCAAATTTGTTGGTGTCGTCCGGTGGGGACCAACAGAAAAGCCCAAGCCGGTTTTTGAGTATTGGCGTTAGAAAAGGCGGCCATCAACATGGGCACCAATGCACATGGCAAATTGAAAGCGAAAAAAGATGACGGCCCTGACTGCCTTAGATAGCTGAAACATGCAGAAACTTTGCTAACAAATCTGGTGAGGACGCTGAGACGGGCCTCGAGAGGATCTCCACCGTTCTCAAGCGCCCAAACTATCAACAATCCATTCTGCTTGTCTCCCAGTATCCAGATGTCAGCTTCATCAATTCATGGCCTTTGTGAACATGGAAGCAGAAACGAAAACTGCTGAGGCCAAGACAGGCTATGTCTGGCGCTTCTGGGTCCTGTTCCTGAAACTTGCCGTCACGCTTTTGCTGGCTGCTGCCGAAAGCATTGTCACGTCCACTACACTGCTTGTCATCGCGGGTACCTTGACCTCGGGTGAACTTTACATATGATTTGTGACAGAACAGGGTCTAACTTCAGTTTTGAGTGGGATGATCTGATGCGAAGCCGTAGTACTGTATCCAGGGAAAAGATTATCTATTCCCTATGACTGTAGTTGTCTAGGTAAATTTTCCCAGTGACCGAGCAGCATCGGGTTACCGTGCTGCTCCCGAAGCCGCCATAAACGGACCAAGCTGTGCTAGACACCGACTAGCTCCACTGAGCTATGCATGTTCCAGAAGCTCATTGACTTTTTTATTTTCACTCGTAACGATCCTATGCTTCCTCCCGAGCCTCCCCCAGAGACGTCCATCCCGAGGACCGTTATGATCTGAGCCACTTTGTCTCTGCCAAGGTGGCCGAGCACTCCATCCACTTCCCCATCAAAATTCTCGCCATTATCACCGCTTGCACCGTCTGGATCCGCCTTGTCACCTCCGGCGACCGATTTACGGCCGAAGATGCCAATGGTCTTCTCCGTGCACCGCAAGGCATGGAGAAGGACCTTGACAGTTATGCTCACCTACAGACTTGCGCAGTCTCGGAGACGGAATTCTCCGAGCTGTAATTGTGGGAAATAGCCGATTTGTTGAGCTGGTTGTCTCCGTGGGCAATGGAGCGACGGCAGTAATCTTCCAAAATGTCGAAAAAAATGAGCCTGACATAACACGACAGGAGGTCAAACGCCATGGGCATGTCCATCTCAAGCAGTGACCCGCGTCCAATGCTGCTGCCGTCTATGGATGGTGATATCAACGTCCCATCCCCATGTGCAGAGGAGTCGCTGAGGCTCCGGCTGGCTGCGCCGCATTCCGTTTCTGATTTCTCTTCTTCCACTCCTGCTATACTCCTTGACGGGATGGAGGTCGGCATTTGATCGCTTTGCTTCAAACCTGTTGCCATATCGACGAAAGCTTGCGTGCTTCGTAGTATTTGGTCGACTGGGCAAGTAGTTCCTCGGTGGGACCATTGGGACGGCCCCAGCATCATTCGACAACGGTGCTGCATCGGCCGCGTTCATCTGCCTGAGTTGCTTCAGCTGTTTATACAGTAGCCCCTGAAAACTCCAAAGCTTCTGCATATACAGCTCCTGGCTATCCGGTGGTAGGCATACCTCACCATCCTGACTAGTTGTCCTAGGCTGTCGATCGGCTTGGCCGGCCTAGATGGAGGCTGTTTCCGTGGAATCGAAATTTATTGTTGCTGTATGAAGGCCATTTGCGAGCGGCGATGACGTAGTATTGATATCGGACGGTGTTGAAGGGCAATGACCAATGGGAAAATGCCAGAGGTCCTCATCGTCGCAGAGCTGGCTAAGTAGGGCAGATGGGCCGTCTGCGGATGGTATGACCGATGAACCGAGCACGCCGTTGTTGTATCTGAAATTACCTGTTGTCGTGTCTGTGAAAGGCCATTGTTGACAATCTGTCCAGCCATGGGGATCGGTCAGACTCGTGGTCATCTCGCCGTTGGCCGTTACCAAATTCGTGCGATCCGACAAACGTGACGTCGTCCGGGGGCCGTTCCTGTTATCCCTCTCGTGCTGGGTTTCCAGCTGAGGGCTGCGGTCTTGGGGTGGCCTCCCCAGGCGCCTCAGCGTGCTACTTATGCACACTGCGTTTGCTCTTCGGCACCGGATGTACGTAGTATCTTCCTCCTCCTCCCACCGGCACTGTAACTTCTGCCGGCTGCACCAGCGCCGTGCTGGCTTTTGGCTGGTGACCATGGCACCTCTGTGATGCGTATCATTCGAACCGTCAGGCTTTGGGGACGCTGGCAAACAACAGTGGCATAGCCGGTACAGTATCAGCCTGGCACAGCTAATGGGTGGGCAAATTAGTGGTGACCACGCAGGGATGTTTCAAGAACGATTTTTTTTTTGAAAGATCAGCATCTTCAAACCAGTGCATATTGTAACATCAACAGTAAGCTCTGAAAGGTCATTCCTCACTCTGTATCAGGGATCGTCTGCATGTTGGTGGAAACTTGTCAACCTGCAAATGTTGGTGATACATCCCGCAGCCTGCTCCTACTCCACCATGGCCCCTCGCCATGGTGCCGATCAGCGAATCCTGTCGGGACCCAAACCGCTGATCACAACGAAGCCGGTTGGTATGATTTGAGAAGTCCGCTTGAGCATTGCCGGTTGAGTGGCCTGAAGTCAGACAACTGGACATCTGTTCATCGTTGGACGATCTGGACCAACAGTCGCCGGATGAGGTCTTGGGGACACGTAATTAATTGAAAAATAAGTCACATTAAAACAAGTCACATTCTGGTTCCACACCTTTTACACAACGTCAATATTCCATTCATATATTACAAGAGATGATCGCTGCACTATATTCAACTATATTCCCACTAACCCCCTTCTGTGTATGAGGGTTATTAAAGACTTATTATTGGTTGTATAAGATATTACGTAGGCAAACAAGCTTGTATAGTACAGCATTAAATAAGGTTTATAAATATACATAATACTAATATATGATTAAACTCCCTTAAGAATTAAAAATAAATAAAGGTCCTTTAACTACATGTAATAAAATAAAATATATTTTTATTAATAACTTATTAACAATAAGGGCTAATTAGCTATAAGCTATATATTTCATATACTAATACGTTATACTACTATATGACCCTATAATATATGCCTACGTAATCTGCTTACGTAAGCGGGTTCTTTGAAATGAACTTGTTCAGGATAAACTTGTCCTTTGTAATGTTGCGCAAAGTGAGGTGGGACTCGCGAAACTTATAAGTAGCACGAGTTGGTTCCGTCGAGAAGAGCTCTACTAAAGTCTTGGTTACCTCGGCGTAGCCCTTGCTGCGAAGCTCATAGCGAGCCTGGTTGGTAAGTTCGCTATTTCACCAGTACACTGCCGCGCCCTGCAGCAGAATTGGGGACATCCGCATGATTTCAGCTTTAACATCGCCAGGATTATCATTTCGGAACGAATCAAGTTGGTTAAGGAAGCTCTATACATCGGTAAAGATAAGGTCTTTACTAACTATAATCATGCCGACGTTATTCGGATCATCGTATTCAGAGTTAAAGATACCCACCTCTTCTCTCCTAAGCTTATTCTGGGAGAAGGAAGTTATGCCGGTGTGAGTCGAGAAAGGAGTCGCGTGTTGGCCGCGATCTGGTTTCTTCGGATCCTTTGAAGCCTTAGGCTATTCGGCGTTAGGTTTTTGAAAAAACTCGCATTCGGTAAGGAACTCATCGTCATCGCCATCGGGCTCCCTCTAGTTCAAAGGATCAAAAGCAAAAGCGTACCAGACCTCGTGAGCTTGCCCGGCGGGTATCTAGTTTTTGGCTGCTTCTCGCAATTAATCCCCTTCTCGCTTATCTGGAAGCGCAAGTTTGATGAGGTCTTAGCAATGTCGTCTAAGCTTAGGCCAGTAATTAGGGTCTTTATCATACTTGACAGCTCTAATACGTTCAAATTGATCCAACATGCTGTTTGTAAGGCTTTAGTATTGTTTATATGGGATTAGTTAGTACGCGTCTCGATGTAACGGATGTAGGATTTAAAGGCGTTGTTATTGGTAAAATTAGCAGGCTCCTGTGGGTTTGTCGGATGCTCGGGCTTTATCGTTGGGCTCTTGCGCGGGTCTTCTACAGGCTCCTCCGCCATGCTGGAGCTGCCTAAGTAAGCGGACTGGAAAGGGTTGTCGTTATTAAAGCTGCCGGGTACGCTTCCGGGCGTTGCTCCGGTTAGATCACTCGCCGGTCGCTTAAAGTGCTTCGACAGGGTTTTGGAAAGGGTTGTAATATTCTGTTGGTATAACGATCGAGTCTTTCCAGACTATAACATTCTAAGCTTCTGCATATAATAATAAAAGGAAATTAAATAAACAAATTACAAAAAGTAGCTGGTAAGTACTAAGTGAGATAAGGAAAGGGAACAGTTCCAACTTCCTTATGAGTATAAAGTAGCTGGGGAAACTCGCAGCGTTTACGATAATAGGTTGCCCAGTGTAATGGGATGAACCCTTGTCAACAGAACTCAGGGCCAGGGCCCTTCGTACGACCCACTGACCCACAGCACGATTCCCCACAGAACCTGCTAGCATCTACAAGAAGGACCAGCGAAGGACGACAACCAAGTATATAGATCAGCAGGAACCTGTACGATAGTCGAAGAGGAAGAGACTTCTCTCCCCAGAGAAGTCTTCTTGTTCATAGAGAAAATAGACGTTAGAGTGTGACACTCAGTCTAGACCCTTACACCCAGGATTAGAGTGGTGTCGTGGGAAGCAACTGCTAGGGTTGCTTGGCTACTGAAAATTTGCACTCAGCTTAACTTGAGGCAGTTTGTCTAAACGGTCTGGGAGTGTGCGGGGTCGATCATCGAATTCACTTCGTATCTTCCCAGGTGGGCGTAACAGTCAGCAGTATCGCAACGTTGTGCTTTCCCAGGTGGGCGTAGCAGTCCGTTGAGCTGTTGCTAGAGAAGTCCCAGGTGGGCGTGTCTCTTTCGCAGCGCAAGTTGGGTGCTTTCGATGGTGGTTGAGGGCGTTTGTTGTGGTGGTTGCAAAGCGATGGAGGTGTTGCAACGAAGCTTCTCCCGCTAAGGCGTATTCTCAGGGTCTCAGGGACGTCGGCCCAGTCGTAATGGTCCTCTTGAGGCAATCGCTCGTCGATTGCGATATCCTCTTTGCATTGTAGCGTTGTAGCTACCACTTGTGGGAGTCACTCTAGGGTGCAGTCAAGTGGTAGTGTAGTCGCGCGGTTCATTAAGTCTACGAGAAGTCCTCTGACGAGAGTCTAAGTCTATGGGCTGGCTTATGTAATCAAACAAGCAAGCCTAGTCAGTGCCTGACTAATTTATGGTCCCCCATTCGTCTGCCACATAACAAAATCATTCATTTTAAAAATCTTATTCTTAACTTCTTCTTTAAATCCTTTATAAAATTAGCTTATAAACACTTTATTTCCCTAGCTAATACAAATAATAAATTATTTAAAGTGCATAGTATAATTAAAGGCTGATCCTCTCTACTTAAATTTTATTGTCACGACCCTAACAGAAATAGGAATAACGGTTGGTTCTGTTTGGGACAGAACCCCACTGGGCCAGCACACCGGCCAGCCGAACGGCACAAGAACACCAAGCCACCGTCACGTGGTACCCATGCAGGGTTAGGGTCAGAGCAGGGAAAGCTCACCAGTGCTCACCGAGCCTCAGTGAGCACCACTGAGCACCAGTGAGCCTCATCGGGCCTCATCGAGCCACGATGAGCCAGCCTGAAGAGATGGACTATATAGACACGCCTATTACCAGTAGATAGCATTAGGATAGGACAGCTCTTCAGCAGTGAATCTAAGTATTCACTCTTGAATAGCTTTCATTAACTCTTGATCATTGTACAGACCCCAATATTGCTCAACCACCGCCTTGTTACGTATCTTGGACATAAACCCCTTGATCTTTTCGGTTTATAGGACCCAGGAAACCTTGATTATTACATTTATAAATTTGCATTCTACAAATCTCTCTTTATTTAATTCTCTAAAAACGTTTTTTAAAACTTATTTAAAATACTCAAAATTCTTAAATAGCTTTTTAATATTGTCATCCCAATCCTATTTTTAATTTTCAAGATAATTCTGAAAAACTTAATTTAAATTACATAAATATATTATCCTTGTGAATTTCTGAGCGACTGTCAAGTGCCCATGCCCCTGCAGGCTATAGCCAATCAAATGACACGGTTTGGAGTTAGTCAGCCAGAGGGCCGACTACTACACCAACCGTCAGGGCGACGAGATTAGCGATAGCTTCTTCCTCCTCGATAAGCAGAAATCAGAACCCGTACCCAAACACGTACGGTCTGCTTCAACGCATTTGCACGTGCAAAGACCCCTTGACCCTCGCCGTCAGGGCCGTACCAACAATCCTTAAGATAGTATCTAATAGAAATAATTTTATTAGAATCAACATTAAATTAAGGATTATAATATTTAAAATAAGCTCAGCACTGGGTAAAAAATCCCTGGAGAGTTCCTTTATCTTCCTTACAAGGACCAGGCTTATCCATCTTATAAACTTTAATCTGCTAAACAGCATAAAAACGGTTAATATCCTATTAAAGTTAACTGATTTAATCAGAGAGTTTCTAAGCATTAAGGTTATTAATACCAATTTTAGAAAAGGTAGGAGTTTGAGGTGCTATCGCGTCGTTATATTATTCAGTCAGGTAAATATATAGTTGTTTTAAATGAAAGTTATTAAAACAAAAGAGTTATACCAAACCTTTATATGATTTAATAAATAAATTATAGGACTTATATTAACAGAGCATTGTGAAGGTAATATTTGATTATTTGTAATATAAAAATACTATTTCTTTCAAATAGTAATAATTATTAGTTAAAAAGTTATCCAGTTATAAAATTACATGTTTAAATTAACAATTAAAAATTGTATTCTATAAAAATTATTTACTATAATAATAACTATATCCTTATATATTCAAACTCTTCAGTCCCTATATTGCCTACGTGCATAATAACATAGGCGTATTATATGTTAACTATATCCCTCAGCTACATAATCATAACCCTAACCCTAGTTTTAGCAGGCCACACTGACTCCGCCGCCAAGTGCCTGCGGGCTGCGTCGTGCCGTCTGGTTTTAATTACTTGGGCCCTCAAATGGGTCCCTGGGGTGCCAACGTGTTGGTTCATAACAATCATTTATAATTAATTTATTTTTAAATTACTTCCTAATTTTCAATAATAATTTTAATAATAAAAAAAAACTTTCATAATGAGAATAAATTTTGAAGTTTTTACATTTTTATACTAATATGCTTTTAATACTGACATTATTTTTATAGTATAAAAGGATTATTCCAATTTTCATATTATTGTCAGGAGTCTTTGGGGAAGATGCTGGGCAAAAGATTGCTAGTGGGCAGATCAGGACCTGAACATTCTGTACTATGCTTCGATGCCTCACTAATCATTGTGATTGCAGCACGTCCGGTCACGTATTTTATAGCCTGCCCATTTCCTATGGATGATAGTGCTCGCAGCTCATCCCTTGCTGGGGCGCCTTAGCCTGAGCCCCGACAGGCCCGAAGTGGTGCCTTCCAACAATTTTAGTTATTCAAAAGTGATTTATGTTTTAAAAAAAATTTTATAATATTTCTTTTATTAATTTACATCAATTCAAATATTCTTTATTCTTTATTAAAATCCGTTTAAAATTATTTGAAAGAAATTGAAATAAAGGAAATTTCTTTCTTTTTTTTATAATTTATTTAGTTTTTAAGTATTATTAATTTAAAACCCTTTCTTCAATTTTAATAATATTTTAAGAATTCTATTTGAAATAATCGAAAATAATTATATTTCATTTAATTAAATATTATATATATATATACATTATCAATTTTAATATCTTTAGTGTTGGAATATCACTCGGCATGGACCGTACGCTGATACTCACGGCTTGGCCAGATGACTAAGCCAGCCCCTGGGCGGTAGGCATGCTTATCGTGCCCATCGCACCTCAAGGGCTCCCTTTCCTATTAGTTAACAACAACAACAACAAGACACAGCACAGAATCCAACCCATCGTTTACGCGATACCCGTACGTACGTACAGAAAGCCCATTCAACATTTAGTGATATAAATTAAAATTAAAATTATTTCAATCTATTATTTTGTAAAGAATATTTAATGATAATATTACTGTAAGATATATTCATTAAAATATTAACCCTTTTTAGGTTTATTTAAAATATTGTTTATTTAAATAGGCGTTCTTTACATACAGATATATTATTATTAAGTTAGAAGTGGTTAGATTTACATAGGGAAAATGTTATTTGAATTCTAGATGATATAGGAAGTAGGAGAAGAAGTAAAGCTTAATGGCTGTGAGTATAGGGACTAAATACTGTCCTGGGTGGCCAGTTACCTGGCTGTTGCTGTACCAGTGAGCTTTGTAGTCATACTGAATAATATATTGAGGCTGAATTATGGCTCCAAGTCCAACTAACTCAGTCCGCCTAGATGATGCTAGTAGCAGAGCACCGTAGCCAGCCTGTGTTGCAATGTTACATTTAAGTGAGCTATCCAATAGGTCAATTTAGGTAGAACGAAGGTGGTACGGCTAAACGGAGGTAGCCCTCAAGTTAGATTAAAAGACAGCCCTAAATATTTTACTTGGCCCACGCTGTTCCTGGCTGGAGTCCAGAGACTTCAAAATCGGCTAAGATGTAGTTCCCTTGCCGCGTACTAATTGATATTCGTCGAGAACACGTGGTCTTTCTCTGCTTCCGGCTCTCAGTGAAGACCGCGGTGTCATGGAGAGCACTGATCAGGAGGTCAATGTATCCGTTGGGGGTAGAACCATCACTTTATCAATACCGAGGGTTGCTCTTTCCACCTAACAGCTGGAGGTGGTGTGATTGGCACTGGAGTGGAGCTGGTGCTGGCGCTGGATTTGGTGTTGTTGTTGGATGGAGTTCGTGTTTTGCCAGGATACAAGATGCAGTCATAAGCTTCTGTGCACCTATTATGCTTTGGAAATATCGAATTTGCAAGGTGTGTTGGAAGTTAAGTGCATATCCGTGAGATATGGGTTGTCGCAATGGATCAAGTCCGTCTATTACCAGCCGTTTGCGACTGCTGCCTTGCAGGCTTGGGATGATGTCGCACAGCACTTTAATTGCTGGACCCAACATTTGACCCAGGAACTCCTAAATGAACGTGGTATCAATTCGCATGGCAACTCTATTCAATACCAAGGCTTTCAAGGCAGGCACTCCGGCCTGTAAGCTCGCAGTGAATTCGGAGGAAGGAGAGGATTCTCAAAGGCGTACACACCACTTGTGTTTGGTTGATACTGAAGATTAGTTTAAGCGCACAGGATCCGAGTCGTATAGACTTTATGCACAGACTATATAAGAAGCTGCAAGATTTTCCCACGCCTAGACTTTAAAGAGGATCAGTGGACTTGAATGCAAGTAACAGCGCAAGACGTGGAAATTGAATGGGAGTGAAGTTCAAGACTCTCCACGGTTCTCTTAAAGCCTGTCTGGCAATAGACTCTGTGTAAAGAATAGAATTTTTTGGTGCTTTCCATTCTGTTCAGGCTATTGCTATTAGAAGTTCTTCAACGCCCCACGCGAAGCTCAGAACCCACCTCCTTGTGATAGAGATCCTGCGCGAAGAGGGTTGTCCATTCAATTGGACCGAGAGTCGACGGGCTTTAGGTTCGAGACTTGGCGAATAAGACTTCCAAGTTAAAGGTAAGCTGTAAAAGAGGTAATCATTGCGAAATTATCCCATAAGATGATAGTTATGGACACAGGAAAATATACAGCACAAGTAAGTTCTCTAGTAAACCCACCTAATATGGAAGTTTCAACAACGCCAGCTTGAGCTGTTCCAGCGGCTCTTCTTGTTCCTCGATATAATACCTGAGGGTAGCAAGACCAAGGCATTTCTAATGAGCGTCCTTGCTAGTATGCAGAATCCGGGCAACGCCCTGGCACTGTCGGTCGACGTAATATACCGTACCGCTGTTGTTGAAGTCGACCAGGGCCTTGTTAACCAATTCATAAAAGCGAACCGTGTTATCGATGGCGATTGACCCAAACTTCCGGCGGTTCGAATCTGGAATTTTGCGAAGGTATTTTCGCAATTGCCTGACTCCGGCCTTCCAGGTCGAACGCTGCGACTCCTTCCCAGGTGCCTTGCACTCGACAATGAGAAACTTCCTCTTGTTCATTCTCGACTCGAAAAGAAAGTGAGCTGTGAATAGGTCCGCTATTCCCTGACCGAATTGCACCTCAGGCCCAGTGCGATTCTTCTGCACGACGAGAAACCATATGGAGAATTCCAGTCCAGCCTGCGGTAGTCTCTCCTTCTGGCTGGCCTTGAATGAGCCTGTTCTTGATGGGCCAAGCAATAGACTCGTGTTCCATATACTGCGAAATCACGTCAGCAATCAAATGAGGACCATGTGCTTAAGCGCCATCGGAGTATTTGGGTAAAGATGTGCTTGTGAATCCTGACACCTCAGTTGACGGTGTGACTTACTGTCCCTTCAATAGCCTGCCCATCGGGGAGCGAGCGAGACATGATGATCGTTGGACAATGGCAACTAAATGTACAGAGAGGTGAATGACCGTTGGAATTATTCGATGAATGCTCGATTAGAATGTTGAATTTCAAAGACTCTTGCCACGATTGAGGCTCGCAAGGGAGATGATTGCTGTGGAGAAATATACGTGTCTGAGTTGAGTGACGGGAATTGATCTCTCCATTGAACAAAACGCAGGGAGTGCAAGCCGTTATATACAGATAGATGCTTTGATACCTGATTTGAGATGCTCTTTGCATTTGTTCTATTATGACTACTCATCTAGATGCGAAGCACTCACAACAGACATCAGTTGTTGGGAGACCTGGTTCCCGCGACGCTATCTGTCACGATGAAACCAGCGCCACACGTCGACAGTAGCCCATAACCTATTGTGCCCTCAGGAAGGCATACTGGTCTGTGAGTACCCACATGGTCACCGTTGATACAATACGGCCTCTGTGGAGACTCGCAATGTGGGAGAAGCCTCACAGGCATGGCTTTTGGTCGACACCAATGGACGCAGAGTTTCAGCCGGGCGAATTCTAGATTGACAAGTTCCCTTATTCTGGGCTGGAACAGGGGGTTGAATTGGGTCAAAGGAATCGAACAAAGCCGCCATGGCAGCCTTGCTTGTACCACTCATTGCTTGCAACTTGGGGTTGTGTCATCCTTTATCCAACCCCCACAATTCTGCTTGGCTCCGCCGCACGAACAAAGCGCAGCAGCAAGACCATTCCAACAAGTGCAGTGACTGAGTGGATGGAGGGCGAGCCACGAGCCACACAGCCGCCCGGGTGACCAACGGTTAAAATAATTGTGCCGCTTGCTCAACCTACTCCACCAATCATCCATCAACAATCCAAACTCACCTCCAACGTCCGCCACCAAGTCGAAACCATCGATTCTCAGCAGTAGTCTGCCTCCAAAAATTTGATCATGCTACTTGAGCCCTCATGCCTGTCTGCAATGTCAACTGCTGTTTGTGCGGCGTGCCCGTCGACGAGACACACCCATGGACACCGTGGATGGCCCCCTTCAGAGCGGGTGAGTAGCATGTATTCCTTGGTCGAAGCTATTGGTTCGAAGTTGCCGTACCATCTGACAAAACTTGTGACCAGTCTGCGTCATTGACGATAAATTGGAATTTGCGTTCATCAATGGTGTTGGGGAGCGTCAGCAGTTCGCCGGCCTGATTCCCGATCCCATTCATATTGACGCCATCTCAGATGGTAACATGACTGAAAGCACTGATCACAAACCCATGGAGATAGATATAATATCCAATCAATTTGGGGAGTCTTTGGCAGTCAGACCTGATCAACGTGTTTGTGGGTTTCCGTTCCACTGCTCCTGTTGGGATCTCTTCATCGCTGCCCGCGAAGCTCGCGGGGCGACATCTCAAGACATTCAGGCACTCTTTGACATCTTAATGCCATTCCCACTCCATAGACTGATTGAGATCGGTCACAACTATGGCGATGTTGCCGGATACGACCTCGAGCTCGATGATTTCGAAGTTATTGAACCAGACCATCAACTTCGTCGTCTTTGCCGGGGGAAGAGCCTAGGCTCGTCTATGACCGGACAGATATGGCTCTATTGGAAATGCAAAAGCAAGACCCAATGCATGTTGCGGAAATACGCAGCGTGTTTCAGAATGGACCTAAGAGAACTAGCCGACCTCTTCGGTCATGTTCAGCTGCACATTCGCCAAAGCATGTCTTCGAAGCCGACGAATCCTTCAGAAAGCTTCCCGTCGAAATCCTCCAGATGATTATGTCGGAGCTCTCCAGTCCTGATGTTGTTGCTTTGGAGCAATTCTCTCCAACCTTCCAGCGGCTCCCACTACGAGATACCTTTTGGCGATCTCGGTTCCTCCCCGGCCGAGAGTTCGGGCACGTGTTTGAAGCCCGTGGATGTTTCCATGGCCGTAGAGGCCAATGGAAAACAATATATAAGAAGTTCAGAGCTATCGCTCACACGCCATGCCTAACAAACAGGCACCGTGTGTGGGATCTTGCTGGTTTCCTTGTTGAGTTACTTGATTTGCGGACGAACAGTCCCGCCTGCGTCGGGAGCAAAGTCATTTCATATTTTGAACCCGGAGAAGCCCAGGAGAATGGCATAGCTTGGATTCAGGGCGATCGATGCTCTCGTGCATTTAACGATGACTTCTCTACGGGTTCCAGAGCGCTTTACGAGCGCATCGTCTGGTTCCCAGCAGCCATGAGCGCATTCTACACTTCAACGATTGATATAATGGGCAAGACCTACGTTTCTGGCCTGCGGTTAGTAACTCCGACAGGCGAAATCAAACGGATAGGATATTTACGCCCAGAGAAAGAGACCCTTCTTACCTGGGGCCTTAAAATAGAAGCTTCTCAACTCACAGGCTTCGAGCTGGCCCTGGATCAACATGGCGTGCACGGCTTCCTTGCTGTGTTGGCCGAAGGCGATGTGTCCTCCTGGGGTGGGGACCATGATTGCGTACCAAAGCGAATGCTTGTGGTGAATTCGGCAGGAGAAACCCTCCAGGGGTGATTGATAAGATCCGGGGTGGTTTTGATGCAAGTCATGGTCGCATACCCAAATTCAGGCTGGATGGCACTAACTGGTGTTCCAGGCCCTTAAACTCGTCTCTCTGTCTGTACCGGTGCCTGCAAATTCTGGCACAGACTCAACAACACCATCACTTCGAAACCTTGCATTATGGTTCCCAGAGGCTCCATCTTCACACCTCTTGTTCTCGGGTATCATGATGAGTGATCTTCAGAGAGATGATTTCGACAGACATCAAAGGCCGCTTTCTATGTTGATGTTTAAGCACGTGGGGCACATAAGTCGCCTCACCGCTTTAACGCAAGTCGACCATGCCGTGATGGGCCTGTAAGTCACGTTTGAAGGCAATGAGTCGATATTTATTGGGTCCAATGAGCCATGCAGGCTATTGAGCAAACGGTCTGCTCCATCTACGCTCCTGAAGACGGAAATGTCATTCGATGTCTCTGCGGGCGAGGAGATCATAGCACTGGACGTGCTCCAAAGTCTTTATGTGCTGAGTTTCAAGGTAAGCTATTACAAGCCAAAATTGCATTGTATTTGAGTCTACCGGGAAGACTGATGAAATTTTCAACGTGTACACGAACCTTGGACGAGCCTTCGAGTTCCGCCCCCTGATGACGATGAGTGGGATATGGAGGCTCGAGCTGAAGAAGAAGGCGAGATCAAATCTGTGAAGCCAGCATTGGGAAAAATTGTTGGTTTCCTTGCCAGGGCGGTACGTTCAACACGTGTTCTTTTACATAAAGCTGGTTCTAATCTTCATCTCAGGGCTCCATGGGAATGCAATATCCACAGCATGCTCGCCTCGGTAACCTTATTCAATCCTACACTTAGATAGATTCGGCTCATGGGCGTGTCGGGGTAAAGTATTCGTATGCTTAACGATCAAGTCCTATGCGAATATTTGTTTCTGCACCCAAAGACAGTCCGAGAGATTGAAAAGTATAACAGGAGCCATGACCCACCACCACTGACTTTGATGACCTGGGAGCACAAAACACATCATGAAGCGACTCCGAAACTGGTTTAATGGATAATGTTAGCCAAAGGGGACTATCCGGCTTGAAAGCAGTAGTTTGACAGGGCAGTGCCTTCTGGAGAAATACGATCTGGCCTAAGATGTGTCGAGATGGTGACCTCGGGATCCTCGTGGATTTGTAGATCTAATGTGTCTGGAAGATCTACCCTGATCGAACCTCAGCCCAGGGGGATATTGACCCTGGATCTGCTTGAAGTGCAATCTCCAAACTACCCCTTCCAGATTCCTCTGATTCCTCTGATTCCTCTGGTCTCTCTATTTGTCCCACTAGATGGGTTCAAATTAGAGATATGAGCTAGAGGTGAGCGTGCACAAGAAGTAGTAGAGTTAAAATGAAGCCATATAAAATGGTGGTTCTGGTGAGAGAAATACAATGGATGGGCCCAATATTGTTGAAAGAGTACATAATTTCTTGCCATAACATTCTAATCTCGGGAGCCCAATCACATATTCCAATACCAAAACCGCCATCCACTCACAAACTGCTAGCTCTCGTCAAATCAGCTGGGTCGAAGCTTACATGATCATCCACGATCTCCTTCGGCGGTGGCGGTGGTGTCTTATCCTTCGGCACGGCGTTGTGCCAACCTTCTGGAAGTGTTGTTTTTGAGAATTCCGCCATCTTCTTCTCCTCGACGTCGATGAGCCCGGGGTCTGCCACTGCCCGCGTCTGACGCACAAGTTAACACACCTCATCGAATTGCGTCGGACCGCATATGTCTCGAATCGAACGGAAAATGCAGGCAGTGTAATATCCGTAGCTTTCATCCTTCAGAAGGCCCTTGAATACCGGAAGCTGTGGGTGATTCCAGCCGTTATGCTCGACGCGGTCCCGAAGACTTGAACGTGAGATGATGAGCCACACAGGAAGGTCTTCACGTTCAGCATCTATCGCAACCAGATAGTCCGTGTCTTCTGTCGGCAGTCTTTTGCCTCGAGGCACATGCGAGTCCCAAGGTTCTCTGAAGGATGTCCTAACTGCAAGATTTCCAAGTATGATAAGATGATTGGGCGGAACGAGCCCTTGATCTCGGACGTCTCCCTCGGGTATTGGTCTCCGGTATCTAACCTTATACAGAGGGTCGGCACAGCGTCTCCAGGGCGCTGGGTCGGCTGGAGTTGGTACAAGGTCTTCGCGGCAGTAGATGCGGTCCATACCCACGAGTGTCCCTGGATGAACATGCAGTGAATAGTGGTCTCCAGTAGTGGCATCCTCAAATAGCGGTACTTTCGGTGTACCTGCAACAGAGACTTTCAAACATGGCAGGTCTTTCTTTTGCAAGCTGGACAGCTTTTCCAACCAGTGTCGATTCTTAGGGAATTCAAAGAGCTGGTCGTTGGGTTTGCTCAATTCGTCATTGCGCATGAATCTGTGAGGCGAACCATCACCGACATCCCAGTTTTTCCATCGGGTGAGATAATCAACCTCGTCCCAGTGGTCGCGATGCCATTCTTTGTAATGTTCACATTCTTCATTCTCTTCATCTTCGCCATCATCGTCGGAAACATCGAAATCTTCGAAGGTGCTGGTCCCACTGGCGGTTGGCGGGGAAAGCTCATTTTCGGCTTCAACACTGAGTCAGCCAGTCGCGCTTATATGGACTTCGGAAGAGCCAAAATCGAAATGAGCCAGTGCGGCCACTGGATTATTTACTATTACGATGGAAGGATAAGATGAAGAAACTTACACTCATGCTGTACCAATGTCTGCGATGAGTTCGTGAACTCCAGTTGCATTGCCATGGTATCTGCTAGAGTCGCTACACAAAGCGAAAGTCTTCCGGTTCGCATTCTGCAAGATGCCTACCAGAATCTCTGTCCGTTGACAGCATTGTTGCAAGCGGTTGCACAGAGTATCAGTGATTTGAAATTGGGCGTTCAGTAAAATCACAATGGCTGGGGTGCTATCGACCCCCTCCGAAGAGTGCTAAAGCGGATGGAAGAAAGTCTAGAAGGGGTTGGCGGCGAATACACTGGTTTGGCGCAATGCATCATGTTTCACGAGAGGAATTCACGATGCATTGTCACATTGACCGCACCGCGATACAAAGACATCGGCGGCCTTCAAAAATACGCGCTTCACTTACGGCATAACCATCTTCTCAGAATGAGAAACAGACTTCCACCACAACCCCTTGAACGTGTCGAAGAATTGAAGGACTACTCAGAAAGCTTGAGGAAAGCGTGGGTGAAGCTACCAAAAGAGGGCAGAAAATAGACCGGTGCAGCGCCACCAATTGTGGAGTCCGTCATGGGCTGTAACGCGTCATTCGCAAACACAGGAGTCTACATGACGGCTTGTCTTTTGGACCACCTCAGGTTCAAGTTGGCCAGACCCGAGGAAGCAGAGGAGAGTGAGCGCACTGCGGGAAACAGAGACGTCCACGGCCCGTTCTCATGTGCAGAGTGGGTACTTTACATCACCCTGTTGAGTGATCTGCAGCCCAGCCCTATGCCCCTCGTGTTGTCGCCATGAGCTATGGTATGCCCAAGGCAAGCACTTGGGATACGAAGCAAACCTCTCATCGACCACCTCCCACAGCAAACATCGCACCCAGACCGTCCCCTCTACCAGCGTACCCTAAGCCGACGTAAGTAGTCTTCGAAAACCCCCTTTTGAGGAATCTTACGCCGGTATCGTTGTACTGATATAATCATAAAGAGCACAAATAGCTGGTGTGGGCAAGTCCTCAACATTCTCGAATCATCGACAGTCGATGCGACATGAAGCCGCAGGGCAAGTCATCACCAAGAGACCAACTCCACCACAGAATGCTCATCAACAGGCTTTCCACACTCAAGCTTCAAGACCTGTTCATGGCCAATACACTCAAGTTCCGGAGAAGAAAAAGGTGAAGTCAAGAAAATGTTGCTTCTAAAACGCGTGCGGTGAAAATGTACCTAGGTATATTAGACGAACCTAAACAGGGTTTTCAACATGCTCGCGCTGCAGCGACATGATTGAATTATAATCGAGAACATTCGTGATTGCTCAACAAGTCCCCATATTTTGTAAGGTCTCTGCCTGGTCTACCTGTCAGCAGAAGGGCATGGGTAAAGCCTCGACTTGGAAACTTCACGAAATCTGAGTCGATAGTTATTCAGTCTTTCCGGTCACGGGTCCTATCACTGAATGCCCATTCAAGCCCTTTCTATCTAGCGTGATGTTTACACACCTTTTTATCTCTCATCTCCCTGTATTTTTATAACGTGGGTGGCTCCCATTCCGGCGATTCCGCCCCCCCCCCCCTTTTGTAGTTGGGTAAAGTGAGTTCGAGCTGGATGAAGAGAGCGCGGGGTGTTATCTCAGGGCTTGTAAGAGAGGGGCATCATTCGTGTTTGTCAGTCGATGCTCCAATTTCATTGATCTTACCGGCTGGCGAAAAAAACGATACCAACATCTCACCTAAGTGATGGCATGTTTAAGGCAACTGAGCCAAAAGGGAACTGCGCTTCTCCGCTTCTGACATCATGTTTCGGGCCTGTACATGTCGTCAAACACTGTTGCGCCAGTAGTTACAAGGAGAGAATGTTAATCAGTTCGACATGCTATCATCAGTGCCGCGGTCGTTTTGCTTCGCCACCTCCCATTCTTACGCACAAAGAATACTTCAATGTCAAGTCTGATGATTTGGGTGTCTTGGGTCTTTTGGCCGTAAAATTCTAGATCTTCCTGACTGACTATGGGTCTAGATTGACAAAAAACAGACATTATATATTCTATACACGCTCTACACGGCACTAGCATACTTGTTCTTCAGAGCCGTGGACGTCAACTCAGCCAGCTGGATCAAAGAGCCCGTCCCCATGATCTCCAACACACTGATCTGCAGGCCGAGCAACTGCCTAAACCACCTCCTCAGCTCGGTGGCCATCAAGGAATCGAGGCCTATCTGCTGCAGACTCAAGCTGGTGTCCACATTCTCACCCGGCTTGAGCATGAAGTCGTACACCTTGACGCCGATCTCGTGCGCCAGCAATTCGACGTTGTCCTTCTCACCAAGCACTTCGGGCTCTTCAACTGCCTTGGCCAGAAGCGCCTTGAGCGCGCCAGCGTCGTCGCCCGCACCGGAGCCTTCGTCACCCCCGCTGCGGATGTTATGATAGCTCCCCATGCGGCGATCCCGACGCCAGTTGCAGCGGTTGTTAGGGTCCTCCAGGTGCAGCTCAGAACGGAGGCCCATGATTACCTGGCCGTCGTCCTTCCACACCAGTGGGGGCCGGCTGGACGGCCCGCTGAAGAGGGCCCTTTGGTCTGGCTTGTTGCTCAGGATGGTGTGCTCCACATAATCGAGGTACTCCCTCTCGCCGAGGAAGTAGATGCCTTGGGCCTTGGTGTTACGCATGGCGTGTGCATTGTCCGCCACGAATCCGACCCCCTTGACCGGGCAGATGTTGAGCACCGATGCGGGAAGTCCCAGCCCGCGGCGGTATTGTGAAAAGGCCTCGATGTATGTGCTGGCGGCGCTGTAGTTGCCCTGCCCTGGCTGGTCGACAACAGTCACGACCGAGCTGGCCAGCCAGAAGAAGTCGAGCGGCTGGTCCTTGAGCGTGTTGTGCAGGTTCCACGCACCGTCTATCTTCACCCTCTTGACCTCGTCCCACTGGGACCATGTCATGTCCACCATCGGGCTGTCTCGGAGCACCATCGCGAGGTGTAATACACCCTTGATGGGCTTTTTCGACGCCCTCACGGCAGCTTCGACGTCCTGGAGGTTCTCAACGCCACCTGCGACCGCGTGCACCTCCGCCCCCATCGACTTCAGCTCATTGATAGCCTGCCTGCCTTCCTCGCTCACGCCCGCACTGCGGGATAGGAACGTTAACGAGCGAGCGCCGTGCTCGATCAGCCATGTTGACATGGACTTTCCGAGGCCGCCGAGGCCACCCGTCAACAAGTAGGTAGCCTCCGGGTCAAACTCGAGCGCCTTGGCCGACGGCTCGGCCTTGAGCTGCGCTTCGGACCCGGTCATGGAGACGACAACCTTGCCGATGTGGCTGCCGTGCTGCAGGTGGCGGAAAGCGCTCACGACATCGGTTGACTGGTAGTGCTTGGCCGGCTGGATAGGCCCCAGCAGACCCTTCTCGTAATATTCGTTGAACTGGTGCAGCACGCGGCCAAACTCCTGCGGGCGCTTCCGGGCCATCTCGACACCCTCAAAGCAGACAAACCGCCGGTTGCCCAGGAAAGGGTTGAGGTCGAGCTTCCCGTGGCCCAGCATGTCGCGCTTCCCGATCTCGAGCATCGTGCCGAACTCGGCCACGCACTTCCACGAGGCATGCAGCAGGCTCCCGGACAGCGAGTTGATGACGACGTCGACGCCGCGGCCGTCGGTCGCCGCCATGACGTCCCCGAGGAAGCTCTCGTCGCGAGAGTAGAATATGTGGTCTCGCGCAATTCCGAGGTCGTTTACCAGGAAGTCCACCTTTTCCTGGCTGCCGCAGGTCGCGTATATTTCAGCACCTACCATCTTGCAGACCTGGATGGCGGAGAGACCGAGGCCGCCACAAGCAGCGTGGATCAGCACGCTCTGGTCCTTCTTCAGGTTGGCGATGTTTATCAGGCCATGGATGGTAGTGGCGAATACGACAGGCACGGACGCCGCCCCCTCGAAGTCGAGGCCTTCGGGGATCTTGGCCACGTGGTAACGGTTGAGCAGGGCGCGCGTGCCAAAGCAGCCTTCGGGGCAGAATGCGAAGACCCGGTCGCCGGGCTTGAACTCATCGACATTAGGACCGACGCGGGTGATGACTCCGGCTACATCGAAGCCAAGTTCATTGTGTGGGATGACACCCATAGCGATCAAGATGTCGCGGAGGTTGAGTCCGATTGACTTGGGCTCGATTTCGACCTCGTCAGCAGGGACCGTAGCGGGTGATGCAACTTCTTTCCAGTAAAGTGACTCGATATCGCCAGACTTTCCCACCCGCAGGGACTTGATCGTCTCCTGGCCCTCAAGGCTCTTGAGCGAGCGCTCGTCTGTCAGGGAGAAAGGGTGGTATCGGCCGATGCAGATTGTGCCATTGTCTACAACGAACTCCTTGTCCGACACGAGGTTATCATCATCCTCTTCGGTACGGATCTTATTGAAAACCTTCAAGACTAATTCCGCAAAGCCGGGCTCGCTCTTGCTGATTTCCAGGGTGTGGAAAGGAGTCGCCAGCTCCGTCCGGACCGTCCTGGCCGCCCCGAGTGCTTGCGCAGAGCGTGGGTCCTTGCATTTTATCTGCACCGGGCTGGTCAACCAGAGGAGATTCTGGTCGGTTCCTTGCTTGCGGATCAACTCGCGGAAGTGCAAGAAATCAGTCTCGTTGATGTTGTCGAAGAAGCTTTTCTCTATGTCGACCGTTGCAAGGACATCTTGGCCCTGTGGCAGGCTCTCGCCCAGTCTACAGATATCCACGCTGAACTGAGCTTCCTCTAACGCGTCCTTGAGGCCTGTCGCAACCTCGCCAGCCGGTTCCAGCGTCAGGAGAGACACGTTGGTCCCACGCGATTTCACATGGACAGGCCGTCTGGAATAGATGGTGGTACAGCACATGTAAGGTGCTTCCTCGTCATATACCGCACTCTCGACACCTGTGAATCCTGATGCGACAAGCTCGTCATGCCAGCGGGAGGGAGGCACGTAAGGGGCGAAGGGACGCCCATCGTCTTCACCCAGCCACCAGCCGACAAAGTTCCCGAAGATGTACGTGGGTGAGCGAAGCTCGGTGCAGATCTCGGTCAGGACGAGGGCACCACCCGGCCGGAGAAGCTTGTTGAGGTTGCCCAAGGTGTCCTTAAGACAAGGGGTGGCGTGGACGACGTTTGCCGCGAAGATCACGTCGTACGTGCCCTCAACGAAATTCTGCTCGAGCGGGTCCTTGGAGATATCAAAGACCTTATAGTCCATGTTGGGGGCATATGCAAATCTCTCCCGGGCCTGCGGGAAGAATCCGGCTGACACGTCGGTGAATGTGTAGGTCGAGTAGCGGGGGAGACCGCCCTCGTGAATCAAGTCTCGAAGGATGAGCTCAGTCGTACCTCCTGTGCCGGCACCAACTTCAAGGATTTTGAGGGTCGGCTTTGTGTTTGATAAAAGCCGTACAAAGTCGCTGTAGCCGAAAGACATGGCGTTGTACAGCTCAGCCAGCACACCACCCTCCATGAGGACATCGATGGTGTCAAGCTTGCCGGTGAATATGCTCGCGATGTTATCGTTGATACGCTTCAGACCCTCGGTGAGACCTGCCCTCGCCTGGCCAGAAAGTGCCTGGTACAGCTGGTTTATTCTTGAAGTGCGCTCCACCTGGGACAGAGAGAGATATGTGGCCGAGTCTGGAGCCAGACGGTTCTTCCCGTCCCTGGCGTCCTGGATCTCCCTGCCCAGGAAAGCTCGCAGCTTCTCGAAGTGCGGCTCAGCGGGCTCCAGGTCCCGGAGCTTCTCCTCGGTGTCGATAATACACAGGAGTGTGAGCTGCTCGATCAGCTGCAGGTTGTCCCTGTTGGTAGGTGGTGCCTTGAACAGCGGCGCGACATCGACGAAGTCAAAGTCCGGGAGCCACTCCAGTCGCGCCGCGGCATAAGGGTCATAATTCAACTCATCGTCCTCGTCGAGCGGCGTGAGCTCGAAGCCAGACAGCGACAGCGTAAGCTTGCCATCCGAGGCGCACTCGATGCCCGGCTTCTTGTCGCCGAAGCCCCCGAAAGCGACCGCGGTCATCTGTTCGCCGCCGCGGCGGATCTCCAGACTCTCGATGAGGGTAGGCATAACCAGGCGGTCGAAATCACGCCCTAGCCCTTTGACCTGCGACAAGAGGCAGAGCTGGAAGCACGCGTCGATTGCCGCCGGGTGCATCACGTAGGGCTTGCTCTGCTCGCTTGGGGGCGCAGTCAGGTCCGCGGAGGCGCGGGGCTCTGTCGTGGAGCAGGTAACGTTCTGCAGTCTGCGGAACTCGGGTCCGAACACGATGCCTACGTCTGCCATGTAGTCGTAGAAGCGAGAGATGTTGACCTTCCTGGGGTGCTCCTCTCGGGCTAGCCCGCTTAGGCGATCCTGGTCGACTGCCTTGACCAGGCCCTCGGCGTGCTTCGTCCAGGTGGCGCCGTTGTAGGAAGAGAGGGTAAACTCGTACCACTCCGATACGTCGGAGTCGGTCAGGGCATGGCGCCGCAGCGTCGTTATCAGCTCAACCCCCTTGTCGTGAGTGAGGACCATGGCAGCATGCGCCACGACGTGTCTCATACTGTAGCCGGCGTCGATGCCGGTCATCTGCCTGACAGCCTCGCCTGCCATGGCGACGTAGGCGGCAAAGGGGAAGACGACATCTTCCTTGACCTTGTGGTCCGCGATCCACTGCTCGTCCTCGAGGTACAGCACGTTGCGCCACTGCGGCGCCGTGTCCGGCGACTCGGGCACCCTCGCCCCGAGCAGAGCATGGTGGGCGTACTTCCTCGTCCGCCATGCGTGCGAGATCCGGCTCTCGTACCAGAACGAGGCGCTGTGGTCCCAGGCATATGTCGGCAGCCCCGTCAGGACCTTGCCGCCCGGGTAGAAGCTTGCAAAGTTGACATCGATGCCGTACTGGAAGAATTTGCCGGCTGCCGAGAGGTATGTCTTGGTTGCATTTTCTCCACGGGTGAGAAGCGAAACGTACTCGCACGGCCGCGAAGCCTGGGTGCAGATCTGGCGCAGTGGCCCGGCGAGGGCGGAGTGAGGCCCAATCTCAATGAAGACCCCGTCGGGTTGGGTGTTGAGGAGTTCGGCCACCGCTGTGGAAAATCGCACTGGTGATACGAGGTTCGCCTGCCAGTACTCAGAGCCAAACACGAACGTTGGTTCTGTTGCCTGGCCGGTCACACTGGAGACAAGAGTTGCAATGGCATTGCCCTTCCACGGAATATCCAACTTGCCGAACTCCTCTTCGAGTAACTTGACGTAAACCTCACCAATCGCCACCATGTGATCTGGGGACAGAAGGTCAGCGCTGGCAGCTCGATAAAAATAATCGGTTCACTTCAGTAGGAGTGTCAACGTACGAGAATGGTAGGCCATATCGACCTTTAACAACCGCGCCAATGTGTCTGGACATTCTGCCTTGATCTTCGAAATGACTTCGACCACTTTGTCCTTGTCACCCGATATCGTCACGCTGCTTGGGCTATTTTCGCAAGCAACCACCACGCCTTCGACAAGATATCCGGAGGCTTCTTTGGGACCCAGCCCGACAGCCGCCATAGCCCCCTCCAGCGTTTGCTGCTTGGTGACAAAGCCACGGTAGTACGCAGCGATGATAGCTGCCTCCAACGAGAGAGCGCCAGTCGCATAAGCGGCTGCGATCTCGCCGCTCGAGTGGCCGACGACTGCTGCAGGCCGAACACCGGCCGCCGAGAGCTTGTTGAATAGGGCGACCTGGATAGCAGTACAGAGTGGCTGGGAAAGCTCGGCTGTGTTGATCCTGCTTGTCTCGGCTGGCTTCAACAGCTCCTCTGAGAAAATGCGCAAAAGAATATTAGCGATCGACCAATGCAACTATGTGTACGATTTTCTGTGGCGAAGGTCTTTCTGAGCTTACCCAAAATATTCCACTCAGGCGGGAATTTCAGTCCACGGAGCACATTGTCCATTTTCTCAATGTCACGTCTGAAAGAGGGATCGGACGTGGCGAATTCTTTGCCCATTCCTGGAGGACGGTAGTGTTTGTTAGCTCATACTGCTTCTTCGTCAGACGCCGAGGGCAACGAAATACTGCCATTGCTCCGCCATGGGCTTCGTTGAATACTTACCAGCCCATTGAGCTCCTTGCCCACTGAAGATGAGGTACACGTCCTGCTTCTTGGCCGGTAATTTGGTTAAACTTGATGTCTCGAGTATTTGGCCATCCTGGACCACCGTGAATGCACGGTGGGGCAGCTTTTCGCGCCTCGCGTTGAGAGTGTAGGCGAGATCATATATGTTTGGTGCAGAGCCAGACAGTACGAGATCTTGGACTCGCTTTATCTGTTCCTTAAGCGACAGTGCTGTGTTGGCTGAGACGAGGAGCAGTTCGGGTTTCAAACTGTCCTCCTGGCCGTCGCTCTCTTGGGCATCGGGCAGAGTCAATGCGGGCGCCAAAGGGCTATAGGCATCGAGGATGACCTATGTCCAAGTCAGCATGGATGGTACTAGGCTCAAGGAATTACCAGGGAAGAAAATTACGTGAGCGTTGGCACCGCCAATACCGAAAGAGTTGATACTAATTCGTTTCTTTCGGTCCTCAGGAAAAGGAGTTGGCTTCAGCGGCACCTTGAGCCTTTTCTCTGTAAATGGAACTAATACTCAGTCAGCACACGATTCCCTTCTTCCTCCCTTATGCCCGCGTGGGTTTTCCGCCAGAGCTTTCAGCTCCTGGGCCAAAGGCTAGAGACTTACTCTTTGGGTTGGGGTTGTTGAACTTAATATTTGGTGGGATTATGTCGTGCTCCAGTGCCAGGATACACTTGATCAGACTGTTGAGGCCAGAAGATCCTTCTGAATGACCCACATTTGGTTTCACCGAGCCGATGTATACGCCCTTCTCAGCGAAGACGTTGCCAACAGCACCCACCTCGATCGGGTCTCCGGTTGAGGTACCTGTGCCATGACACTGATATAGGCAGGTTCGTAAGTACATGGTGTGGTGAACGCCGAGGTGACACAACTTACTTCGACATAGGCCGTCTCCGCAGGGTTGAGACCGGAAGCCCCATAAACCTTGCGCATAAGTGCCTCTTGCGCCTCGCCATTAGGCGCCATCATACCCTGACCTTTGCCATCGCTGTTCGAGCCCGTCGCTCTTATGACGGCGCGGATGGCGTTGCCGTCCCGGATGGCTGTTGAAAGCGGCTTTAAATACACGGCGGTGATTGCTTCGGCGCGGGCGAAGCCGTCGGCGCTCGCGTCAAATGACTTGCAGGATCCTTCTGGTGAAAGGATGCCTTCAGCAAAGAAGGCGGCCGTGATAGTCGGCGTCATGATGAGACTTGTCCCGCCGACAATGGCACCAGTTGCGTCCCCATCAGCAATCGCCCGACATGCTTCGTGTAGTGCAATGAGCGAGGCGGAGCAACCCGTCTTAACAGTCATACTATCATAATATGTTAGCTTAAGTAGGCTGATAGAGACAGTATTTGCATTAGACGCAGGGTACTTGCCTTGGGCCTTTCAAGTCATATTCGTAGGAAACGCGATTTGACAACATCAGATCACCATGTCCAGTGGTGACATAGCCGAGGCCGCCCTGAGGGTGTAGCGTTTCCTTGCCTGCGATTTGCGCCCAGTCATCGCCGAAGGTGCCCACGAAGCACCCGATAGTCTTCCCTCTGTAGTTGACCTCACCCGCATCTTCGAGGGCCTCCCTGCTGACCTCAAGTAGGAGTCTCTGTTGGGGGTCACATCTTTCGACTTCCTTCCTGGACATGGAGAAGAAGGACGTGTCGATTTGAGAGAGGTCGTCCTCTAGGAAATATCCAAACCTGGTTTTGATAGGTCCTCTTCCTCCGAGTGAGTCATCGAAGCCATCAATGTTGTAGCGTGAAGGGGGGATGGGACCTCTGGCATCTCTTCCATTGACGAGAAGGTCCCAGTAGTCAGCAGTGTTACGGATCCCGCCAGGGGCTCGAAGAGCAACACCACACACGGCCACCAGGCTCTCCTCTGAGGAGCCGACATGAACCTCAGGTACTTTGTCTGAACCAGGGCTAAGGTCAGGCGTGAGTTGAAAGTACGACCCCATGGTGATGTAATGGTATTGAACTAAATATGTAGTAAGAACAACAGCGTAGGGGGATTAGCGTGAAGAGGTCAGGGCAACGATGGCAAGCTGTTGAGAGCAGGCCGAGGGAGACGTAACAGAGGAAAGCCAATAAAGATTACTATTCTAGCTGTTCTCTTGATTTCAAACAGCGTCAGCGAAAAAGGGGCACTCAAATGGCCCTTTTATACACAGCATTCCACGATTGTTACACTCGAGGTTCGTACCTAGTGTTTTGTCCAGGGCGGCCATGCCCATGCAACGAGACCGCGCCAAGGCATTCGATGTTTGCCTACTCGAGCCCATCTTGCCGAACCTAGCAGCTGGGTACTCATTTTGCTTGCTCCTCTCAAGAATATTGATCACAGTCTATGGTTATCGATCGTACCTAGGTAGTATTCTGCCTAGACGTTCCACTTTGAAGTATCGTCCGATCACTCTGCGGTATTCCGGGTTAACGAACCATTCCGGTGAGCGGCCGCCTCTGCAGACCATAGCCTTAGGTGACAACCGAGAATTTTCCGCAGATTTCACAACAGCCACTTGGCTTACGCCTTCAAAGGCAACCCTGGATAAGTTCTACTCAGCCTATCAGGTGCAAGTTCTGCAGTTATCCCAGCCATCATCGTGTCAGTCCATCAGCCGATCAGAAAATTTTGTTTCCACACAGGATATTGGCGATATGGGATATAGATCCCAAGTGGAGTGCGAAAGCTAGCGATAGCATCAACGGTCCGGCATTGGAGTCCGCCTAGCTCTTCTTCACCCAATTGACTTCTAGCCTCGCAATTCCCCCGAACTCCCATCTTAGCAGCTTTCTGCACAGAAAGAAGTACAATCGTATGTTGAGTGGCTACTCCCAAGACGTCGGGAGACCCTCTCTCGCGCGATACACGAGTCAAATGGCTCTGGAGCCAGGCCTGGCCAGAACGAGATCGCGCGGTGGGGCCTCAGTGATACGGCAGGTTCCAGATCGCTGGTGATGGATACGGGGCCCCACGATGCTCAACGCATCGCATCACAAGTGAGAGATCAGCCTTGTTGCCCCATTGCAAAAGCACTGGGTACCCACCTTGTGGTAAATGCCATAGATATTCAGTCACATGAACACGCGCCATCTTGCAGCATGAAATACACATGCAAATCTCATACATTAAGCATGCCCCTTTCGGCAGGAACTGTACAGGGTGGATCCAGCTTTACTAGCCACTTACCATTTCCAACCACACTGCAAACTTGGACCTGTGTGGGTTATAAGACCAATGATTGGCAGGTTCCGTCACCTGCGGGGCTCTTCCCCTTTCAAACTGTGCACCTTAGCATAGTACAAAGCTAATGTTCCCATAATAGCAAGGCAATAGAAGAAAACACTGGAATGGACTGATTCATGGTGGGTGGGGCCTTTGCAATCCTCAGATCATAAGCTCAGTAGAGCCATTCGCCAAGTAGTTGTGGTCGCTCGCTTAGCTAGAAAGTGCACCGCAAGGACGGGTGCATGATTCGTGAAGTGCCTACGTGAGAATCAGTTCGGCGACACGCCGGGAGACACTGGCATATCACATCTTGGTCGGTTGTGAATACCTCCTCCTTCGGCAAACTCGGGAGTCTCCATAGATTCGGCATTCTTCGGGTTCTCGGTAGACTCTACATAGATTCCGCCAACCTATCAGTCTCGGTATTCGCGCACGGGAACACCTCGATTACCAGGTCACGGCGACGAAGGAGCTGTTGACAAAGGTTTTCCCGCTCCAATCAGTGGTTTTGGCTCACTAGTACTTTCCGTTCCGAGTGCCTGGCTGAAGAGGCGGTTCAAATTGGAAGTCATGCCTCCATCAAGCACGTGAAACACGTAAGAATGTATTGGTAATTGGTATATTGCTTTTATTAAGTATTCCATTAACATCTACCTTTCAATGTTTTTCTAGCCTTAGCTTTAGCACCAAAAGTAGTAATATGTAAAAGTAGCCTAACCTACTTTCGTGCTTGTGGAACCGGCCCCAGGAATTCACCATGGGTGGACAACCTGACACGCGCAGGTGATAAATGGTGCGACCCGGGGCATCTTGACGATTTACGTCAGGTCATGCAAGTGAAAAGTGATCCAGGCTGATCTGTCACATGAGTGGCAGGCATAAGGAATAGCACTTGACTTCCTTGCCTGTCCACTGCAGCTACCTATCTATCGTCATAAACCTGCACGATCCCGGCCACGAAGGCGTGGTAGCGAATTCTCGCCCTGACTGCTATCCTGGGGCAGTTCTCACCCAATAGTTTCGTGCTTGTTTTCCGCGATGGTACCCTCGTCTCCCCTCCCATCTACGCTCGCCTCAAGCCCCTGGATTTCTGGCGTTAAGCCACTGCCAGCGCTCTTGATCACCGTTGCTCTGGTTGCCATTGCTGCATTGTTTTCTTTCCCATCCCACTCAAATCTTAAGGATGTGCCGATCCTTAATTCCAGCAAAGGGTTCTCCCCTTTAAAAGTTGCGTCCAAGGTATGCCTGGGCAGGGTCTCTTCCAGTGAGCGCAGATCATGGCTAATTAAATGCCATCATAAGCGCGAGTTTGTCCTCAAAAGCAAGGAAATCCTGAGGAGAGGTAGAGAAGTATTTGCTGGGAAGCCTTACCGCCTGATCACGGACTTGGGCGAAATCATATTCCTACCACTTGAGCTCTGTGAGGAAGTCAAGAATGACCGGAGGCTCAGTTTCGGGACCGCCTTCAGCCGGGTACGCATATTGTCCTATAGCCAAGTATTTTGTTTCTCAACTAATATACTGACTGAGAACTGAAGGACTTCCACGGGCACATCCCAGGATTCGAAGGTGCATCTGAACAAGGCTACAAAGATGGGCTCATCCAGACCATCACAAGAAAGCAATTGACTCGGTCCATCGGCAAGTATAACGATCGTATTTCC
Source organism: Diaporthe caulivora (assembly GCA_023703485.1). Lineage (NCBI taxonomy): Eukaryota > Fungi > Ascomycota > Sordariomycetes > Diaporthales > Diaporthaceae > Diaporthe > Diaporthe caulivora. Next base: position 1,040,898 of record JAMPTR010000005.1, read on the forward strand.
AGTCAAAGTTCAATGAGCCGCTAACTCGTTGCACAGGACAAGTCACAAGGGCCATGTCTGAGGAAGCGGCCACATCGATGTCGATGAACATCGGAGAACCAAACGGTGAGGTTCTTCCCCGATCTAGGAGTTTAATTTCCAATGACACTAATTGTTTAAGGATAGACTGGAAGGATATACACCTAAAGCCAGCGATCCTCGAGACTGTTGCGAGAGTTTCAAGCCGTATTTTCGTAGGAGAGCTTTGCCATGACGAGGAGTGGTATGTTTCACTCAGAAATATTGTAGTGCCCCTTTACTGATCAGTGCCACCAAATCAAAAGGATACGAACCACCATCAACTACACAATCAATTTCTTCGTGGCAGCAACGTATCTGCGCATGATCCCCGCCCCCCTACGCCGCATAGGCCACTGGTTCGTACCGCAGTGCAGGGAGGCCCGGCGGCAGTTCGACGAAGCCCGCCGGGTCATCGCCCCCGCCATCCAGAAGCGCCGGGCACTCCGGGCGGAGGCACTGGGCGCCGGAAAGCAGGCCCCCGACTTCCACGACGCCATTGACTGGGCGGACCAGGAGGCAGCCGACAGGGGCGTCAGCTTCGACCCGGCTACTTTCCAGCTGATGTTTTCGGTTGCTGCGATACATACGACTGTGGACCTGTGCACAGAGTTCATACTGCAGCTGGCCTCTAACCCTCAGTACTTTGGACCTATTCGGGAGGAGGTTGTCCGTGTTCTCAAGACTGAGGGGTGGTCGAAAAGTTCTTTGTACAATATGAAGCTCCTGGACAGTGCTCTGAAGGAGTCGCAGCGGCACAAGCCACCTGGAGTCGGTGAGAAATTCCCCACCCGCAGAAGAGATATTGACTTGACTACAGAGATAGTCGCTAACCTTCTTTCCTGAAGCATCACTGCGAAGGCGCGTAGAGGAGGAAATGACACTGTCCAACGGCCTGACTCTGAAGGTTGGGGACAGGATCGCCTTTGACACGTACCGGTAAGTTGTCACAAGATCCATCCATGACAAAACTCGAAATATGCTGACAGCATTCTCTCCAGGATGGGAGACCCGGAACTGCATGACGAACCCGACAAATGGGACCCTTACCGGTTCCTCCGGATGCGAGAGAAGGCCGAGACGGAAACTGAGGCCTTGCTGGTGACCACGAGCCCGAACCAGCTGGCGTTCGGGCACGGCAAGCATGCCTGCCCGGGCCGGTTCTTCGCGGCCACCGAGATCAAGATCATCCTGTGTCATCTGCTGATCAAGTACGAGTGGGAGTTGGCCCCCGGAACTGACATCGAGCCGATGGCTCTTGGCTTCACGAACGGCGTCAGTCCCAACGCGCATATTCTGGTCCGGAAGCGCAAGGCGATGGAGATGGATATAGACTCTCTTTGACTTTGAAGCATCATGGTTCTTGTGTTACCTAGGGTATCAGCTGAATAGCGAGAATGCATCTGAATCGTTCTGAGCAAGACGCATGGTTCGGGCCGTCCCTTGAGCATTGACACCCGTCATCTCACAACCTGCAGGGTTATGGAGGAGGGAATGCTGGTGATGCGTGTCGATCAGTAGTAGTGAGGCCCGCTGTAACCCTGGAACCCTGTCTGCTCCCCCAGATCTTCCAGAACTTTTCTGCCCCTCCTTGGCTGGGTGCGGGACACATGCTCCCATTTGTTAAGAACATCCTTACACCTAGCTCACCTCACACCGGCAAGAAACCATCAATTCACAACATTCCAACGTCCAAACACTCCCACATGACCCACTCTCCAAACCCTCCCAACCCCTACATAGGACCGCAAACCAAACGACAAAAGGTCGCACACCCAGAACAAGCCCCGCACATAACCGACCCATCGCCCACGAGCTCGACCAAGACCACCCCCGCGACGCCAACAACCTCCGCGCCGCCCACCATGGCGACGGCTGCGACGGCTGCGACGGGGCAGACCCCGATCCCCCTCCCGCGTGTCCTCACGCACGCCACCTCCAGCCCTCCCGAGCTCATCACCCAGGGCGCCGAGGGCCTGCTGTACAAGACCTCGTACCTGACGCCCTCGCTGCCCTGCGCGCTCAAGCACCGGCCCGCCAAGCCCTACCGCCACCCCATCCTCGACGCGCGCCTGACGCGGCAGCGGATCCTCGCCGAGGCCCGCATCCTGGCCAAGGCCCGCCGCGAGGGCGTCCCCGTGCCCGCCGTCTACTGCGTCGACGAGGCCGCCGGGTGGATGATGATCGAGTGGGTCGAGGGCCAGCCCGTGCGCGCGAGGGTGAACGCCTGGCTTGGGGATAAGAATGAGACCGAGGTGCTGCGAGGGGGCGAGGGTGGTGAGGGGGGCAACGCGGACCTAGTCGCGCTAATGAGGCGGGTCGGCGCAGCGGTCGGGGCGCTGCACGCCGCGGGGATCGTCCACGGCGACCTGACGACGAGCAACATGATGCTGCGGCCTGCCAGCGGGGGAGACGGCAACGGCGAGGGTGGCGATGGTACCGTCCTGGCCGGCGAGATCGTCATCATCGACTTTGGCCTCGCGAGCCAGGGCCAGAGCGAGGAGGACCGCGCCGTCGACCTGTACGTGCTGGAGCGCGCCTTCCTCAGCACCCACCCGCGCACCGAGAAGCTATTCGGCGAGGTGCTCGCCGGGTACGCGGCGGCGTTCAAGGGGTCCAAGCCGGTGCTGAGGAAGCTCGAGGACGTGCGCATGCGCGGGCGGAAGCGCAGCATGCTGGGGTGATATGCCTTGGTCGTCATGGCTGTCACACGCCGTCATCGCCTGAAGGTTTCCCGGTCCCACCTAAGGTTGCTTACAATCGGTTTCGTCGTCAGACGCGACGAGCTCAAGCCCAGAATACTCATCAACGCCTGCAGCACTGCTGTCTGTCGGAGTACGCCTCTGACTGCCTCGCCAGGCGGGTTCAGCAAGCCGCGACCTCTACCAGTACCAGGTCCGCATTTGGATGCGTCAACTTCTTCGAATGTCTATTCATGCGCAAACTGCTGTCAGGCAACGCTCTGGGCATCAAGCAAGAGATGTACGATTTGAGGCCCTCTAAGATGGGGGCGAGATACAGAGGAATGTAGCCCCTCGGGCTGAAACTCTTATTGCTTAACCTGACAACCGGCTCGCAAGCTTGTGATTTATATGTCTTCCCTTGCGCCTTCTATCAAAGTATCCTCGTCGTGTCTCGTCGCATCGCGGAATGAGACGACCAAAACAAACACCAACAAAACCACGGCAACCTGATGAAGCCTTGTTCACGCGAGGGTGGTATGCGGGCGTCGAGGCACAACAACAATCCAGTCGTGCCTCGACTCTACGAAACGAACCACGTCTGGCCCCCATCACAATTCTTGACATCTCCGAGGTCCTTGTTACTCTTCGACGAGTCCTGCGCCGGCAAAATAACCCTTGTTCTCAATGACGCCACGGTCCCTAACCACAGCCGTATATTTGACAACCCACTGGGGCGTCAGGTCGCCCTTCAGCCCGTCGTGGACCCCCTCGGCCGGATCAGCCAGCACAGCGGCGCCCCTGACACCATGGCCGAGCAGCTCGCGCAGCGTCCCCTTGGGCAGGATGTCGGTGCAGTCGCTGTGCACGAAGAGCTCGATGCCCTCCTCACGGGCGAGCTTGACGAGAGGCGGGGGCACGTTGCAGCAGTTCCGGATGTTGATCTGGTCGACAGCGGGCTTGACGCGCGGCGAGGCCGCGAGGAACCGGCCCAGCTTCTCGCTGCCGAACTCGGCGATGCCCAGCTGGCGCGCGACGCCCTCGTCGTGCAGCGGCTCGATGGCGCGGGACCACGTGGCCAGCTCGGAGCCGTCGTCACCCTGCGACGCGTTGAGCTTGTCGGCCTCCCACTCGCAGTCGCCCTCGAATGACATTCCCGGGAACGAGGCGATGAGAAGCGATATCGACTCGACGCCCAGCTCCCGCAGGACCAGCGACAGCGCCCGCCGCGTGTAGGCCGCCCGCGACGCCACGTCCGACGTCGGCAGGTAGAAGACCTTGACCGTGATGTCATACTGCGAGGGCTCCTCCTGCAGCCCCGTCTCGGGCGACCAGTCTATCCGCGGGATGTAGATGGTGCCGTCGGCCGGGTCCTGCGACGTCCACGACGGCAGCGGGGTCGGCGTTTTTGTGGTGGTGGTGGTGGTGATGTCGGGCTGTGGGTCTGCGGCTATGCCGTTGGGCGTCTCAGTCGCGACGGCGGCGGCGGCGGCAGCGCCATTTGCGCTGCCGTTGGCGTGGCCATTGGTGGCGGTGGTGCTGTTCGGCGTCGCTGATGCGTACTCCTGCTTCGCGGCGAGGAAGTTGCTGCGCAGCGAGTTTGTGAGTTCGAGGTTGGAGCGGTATGCGCCCGGCTTGCGGATGATTGAGGGGCCGCCGGATACGATGTTACTGCGATGCGACGGGTGCAGAAAATTAGCATGTGGTCTGGGTTCTCGGCGCGGCGCTGCTGCATTTTTTGTTGCTGGGCGGCACGGCCGGCGGCAAGAGGGTAGGTAGCACAAGTCAATGACGTGCTGGGGCGAATTTGGGGGGCAGACTTACCCAGTGGAAAGCACCAGTTGTTTTGCCATGTTACTGTGGTTCTTCGAGGTTGATGGTTTATGCTTCTTGGAACGAATGCGGGCAATCAATGCTAGGACGAACTTCTTCAGTCTTTCAAAGAAACTTTGGGTGGTCGAGGTCAGTGGCGCTGGCATGGTGGGGGGATCCCTCTTCCCCGAGGGGCGCGGAAACGGGGCCGTTTCGAGGAGGGGTCCGGTGAAGGGACTGCTGGGGCCCGTTTTACTGAATTGGGTTCTGGATTAGTAATGTGGTCATGACATGCCGCTGTGCACAGCAGCGGACTATTTTTGACTGTGGATCGAGTCAATAAAATAGCCTGAGGTGGCAGGGCGTCGTCGAGCTTATGATAATATGTAATCAATGGCGCCCGGAATGTTGGTAATCACGACTCACTCGCTATCTGGGGTCAGTCACTCAACCAGAGGACACGAAAGGCCGGGGAAGGACAAGACTATAAACTCCATCTTCCCGGAACTTTTAGTCCATAAGTTCAGTAATACCGGTCAGCAGCCCTATGATACCAATCCAACCTTGTTCCTTGGCCATAAGAACATGCTAGTATCATCTACTCCGTACAGGCTCACCGTCCCGCGCTGCAGTCGGCTACGGCGTCTGTCTGTCTACCCCACGGCCCACTCTCAGGGCCGCGGCGTGGGAGGTTGTGAACGCTCGCCTCATCACCCGTCACCCCCATCTGCTCAGTCACGCGGTAGCTGCAGCCCCGCGCCGGGAGCGTGGTCATGACTAGGCGTGCATGTCTAGTAACAATCCTAGATGCTACATTTGGTGGGGAGGGGCTGTTTGGTTCATTTGCCGCAGCATCATCTAAACAACCGGAGCGAGGTAGTTATGGTATTACGTACCTAAGTAGGTACTTACCTAGTTACGGACATCTGTGGTTGCAGTCTGGTGCTACATCGCGTACTACATCATGACCAAAGTTGGAACGCGTCGTCAGTTCTGTCTGCCAAGGATCTGTTATTGGAACGAAGGTGAATAAAGTCTTAGAAGCACCCTCAAATTATCATCTTGACAGTCATGAAGCTTGATGCCTTCACGAGGCATTCGTCTGAAACCCGGCGGTCTCATCTGTGTCCAACTCTACCTCGCCGAGCTCTAGTCAGCCGGTGATTGTATACCTCACGTCTATTACATCCATGAACAACACCAAAAGTATCTTGACAACAGTCAGTTAATCAAGCAATCGAGATTGCTTGTTTACATGGGCTGTGCTCAGGTCATTAGATCTCATTCACACGCTGCCACACCGTGCATGTATTAATCTTGATGTCGAGCTCCACTACCTAGGTATCTAAGCCCATGATTTATACATCTTCGGCAATTCAAGAGGTTCATCTCCTCTCCTGCTTATCGCAAATATTTGCAGCCACATATAGAGGCCATCTCTCACTGGTGGTGGTGACGCAGGGCAGATAGCAAATAAGATGCGTACCTGGGATATGTGCATTGAATTGCATCGACACAAGAGAAGGGCACATATAGGAGCGGCATCGGAATCTACGCCTCTCCGGCACGGGATATAGTAGCTATAGGTGGATGATACTACAGCTGATAGTTACCCTGTCAGTCACTGTAGCGGTGTGTTCTCGTGGCTGTGTGGCGTCTGCAGCTGAAAAAGGCAACTCGTATTAGCTGGCTGGCTGGATGCAACTTACATGATGGCTATGCACGATTTTACCTGCAATTAGGCAGCCAGGCAGCTGTCAGGCAGTCTCACACCGCATCTCGAGATCAGCATGATACGCTCAAATTAACCGGTGAGCCACTTTCCTGCATGAAAAAGCAGCGCACTTGAACCGTCGCGAGAACAGGATAGTACTCTCTGGCGAATCTTACCTGATAAACACTCAATTACCTAGGTATGGGTTGAGGCTTAATTGACGAACTTCGGTCTCCGAATATACAATTGATCCACCAAGATCTCGTACTCATTCACCCTGAGCGGTCACTGCATAAATAAAGATGGCATCTGTTCCCAACCTGAATGGTTCCGTCGTTGCTGCCAATAACCAAAACGTCGCCGCGCTCGTCAACTTTAACCTCGACGTGTCTCTGGTACGATGGACTCCACCTGAGGAATTCTCGACAATCGGCCCATCTTTGTCACTCATCCGGCGCAATGAAGCGGAGTACGGGCAACAGCACAAGTTGGCCTGCAGGTTGGGCTTCTTGTTCAACGACATAATTCCAGCGACGCCAAAATTGATCAAGGCATTCGGCACTCGAGTCTCCGATATCCTCCGCCGTCCTGGCGTTAATCCCCAGGGATCCGAGGAAGATGGGCCTTTCAAGGACTTTGTAGGCGCGGACGGGACTTCAATCTGGGCGGCCGCTACTTCGATGTCAGCGTCTTTAAGTGTCTATCTCCTCGCCTGCATGCTAGCAAGGGCATGGGATGCTAAGCAAGCCACCGCAATCTGGGTGGAGCTTGTGCACGAGAGAATAAGTCAGATCCAGGCTGAGACCAAGCAGAACCCAGCGGTTAATCCTTACACCCAAGCGGCGGCAATGCAAGATTTCAACCGACCAGATTTGGCAAGATGGGATGCGAGTGCTCGTTCCTGGTTAAGAAGAGCCGATCAGTGCACAGTCCTCCAACACACGCAGTTCAAGCTGATCATCGACAACATCAGACTTCCATTCCTGGACTCCGGGACAACTTTCGACAAGGTGACCCGTGCATGGATTCGTGCTATGGAGGTCCTGGAGACTTTGTTGGGAAATGAGCCACAGGTCGCTTTTGACCGGTCTGTGCTGCTCGCTGTTTCCTCATGGCATTTGTACCCAAATCTTCTCGTCTTCCAGGAGCATGCAACGAACGTGTCATTTTCTGATGAGTTGTTCCCTTCTTTGGGAGTACTCAGCCTTGGGTTTGAATATCACGCCCCAAAGAGTGATGCGCAGAACAAAAAGCCACAGGACACAGGGATGGGCACAGCGACTCGATGGTCCCTAGCACTATCTCATTTGAGGTATTATGGGAGCCCGGTCCAAATCAGGAGTGACGAGAGCCAAGGTGAACGAGCGACCATCGACGAGATTTGGCTCACTTGCCTGGGAGCGATTTTGAGGCAATGGGAGGTCTCAATTTCGAATCTCGAGCCCTCTGTCCAATGGTTCACAAGGATCGGAGATCTCTTACACCCAACCGAAGAATCCGAAAAGACCGTCCTGTCATGGTTTTCCAAACTCTGCCGGGTAGCCAGCACTATCTCAAACCAAGATCACACCCAGCGCCAGGATCGTATGAGATTTGTTAGGTTCGGCTGGAGGAAAGACACTCGACTCCTCGGATCTCAGAAGGTGTTGCGCCCGCCGTTCTTTGGTCTGTGTAACCCAGATGTTCTGGGCTCCCTCAGCAAGCATGATGGCACGGAGATCGGTTTCGAGTTCTTCCGCAGGGTTGCTCAGCGACTAAGTCTGTTACCTGAACATGCTATAATATGCAGGAGTAAAGAATATGACAACTTGACCGAGGCGTGGGAGTGGGCCACCATCAGTCCAGTCCCAGCTGGCTCGATTGGGTCCAGCGATTCCGACCAAGACGGCTCAACATTGCTGCGCAATGCACGGTGGTTATCTGCTGAAGATCGCGAAGGACACACAATCCGCAGCGACGAGATGCGACAACGCCAAACTAGCATACACCGGCTGGGCGAGCACTGCCACATCATAATCGACCCGAAAGATATCCCGCACAAGAAGAAGGCAACCTGGGACTCAAGGGACTCGAGAGATTCTGGGATTGTCCCTGCAGGACTTCGGTTTTGGGAATCACCGCCGCCGCTGTTCGCTGAGGATGGGCGCTTCACACAGTTTGTCGAACTCCAGTACATTCCAATGCCCGATACCTCGGCCGGGTTTCATATGTTTGTGCTCAAGGAGCTCTATGAGCACAGACTAAAGGAACTCAAGTCGCAAATGGATCGTGCTGCCATGGAAGTGGATGTTCAAGCAGGCCTAAAGTGGCTACAGAATGAGGGCATGTCCTTCGATATTGTAGGATTCTTAATGGGTTTCGTTGAAGTTAGTACCCAATGACTTGACTCGGAACTATTTGATATGAGTACTGATGAGATCTGTTTATAGGGAAAGCAATATTCATTCCTGCACGGTCGAGGACGAAATGCTGGGAAGAAGAGAAAAAGATCGCCAGACATCGAGGCAGACGCTAAAAGCCACCATGCGGACCTACTCGCCAGTGACAATGGTAGACATCTAGGTGCTTACTACACGGTCGGGCTTTATAGGAAAATACCGACTGAATGGATCGCGAGTCTCCGAGCATTGGAAATAGTGTCTGAACTCTACAGTCAGCTTCCTGGTGCCACCATCTCGCTGCGCCTAATCGACCAGGAGTTATTCAAAGCTAAATGGTTCCCACGGCCATCTTCAGAAATGGGAGATTCGTTCGGCGCGATTTCAACTGCTTCTGTGAAAACTCTGTGCAATCGAATGACGCGGGCGCGGTCTTTTGCGTGCATTGCAATGATGGAGTCTGGGCAGTCCAACATTGACATCGAACACACGGAAGCGGTCGTCGCACTTTGTTCCGAGAATTCCATCTTTGTTGCTGGCATCTTGTTATCCGATCCCACAACCGCTAACCTCGGCATGAACATTCGACATCTCATTGGCAATGTTGGTCACGCCGGAATCGTTTTAATGGTCTCACCTAGCGACCCTTCGACGAGGGCGCCAACGTATGATGCCTCCATGATCGATCACAATTTATACGATGGGAAGCATATAGACAGCTTCGAAGGAACTTCGCTTCATCTGTCCTTCACCAAGTGGGAGATGCCTCTTGAATGGGATAACACCGGCGACATCGATCAACAAGTCTTCCTTCTAGAGTCGGTAATATCAGTCCAAGACAAAGGCCGATGGGTAGCCGACTTGGATGTTTTGGCTTTGGAGAATGATGGATGTGACATACTGCAGTTCCCTTGCGACTGTGACCGCACCCAACCGCCCACAGACAAGGATATCGCATCTTTAGATTCTTGGGAGGAGCTGCTCGACGCCCCGCCCTCCGTAGGGGTCATACGGGCCAGCGACAATTGGGTTGCCCGACTCTGCGCTGCCGCAATTTTGATTCGCAAGGGTCAAGGCCATTGTGTTGTAGTGACGGCTGACGAGCCCATCTGTTGGACTTGTATGGCAGAACACTATGCCTACCCGGAGTCGCATCTGCCACAATTCATCATAAATTGAGGCAAGATTGTGCCACGGAACTCTCAACCTTACCGTACGTGTTTTATTATGTTCTAATGTCTCTCAGATCATAAACTAGATAAAATGATCATGGAATAGAAGAATAGCATATCCTAGTAACTTTGTGGAGCGAGTCAAATAACAAAGTACGAGGAATGATCGCAACACAGAATCAAAGAACGGAAAGGACCGGATTTTACGATCTATTTCCTAATTTATAACAAGCTCTATTACAAATATCAACATTTTCTAAGTGATCTCATTTGCCTAGTCTCGAAAATTGACCTCATTCCCGCACCGGGCGGCTTTGCAAGCCCGGTGTTGGCTTTCACATGTCCACCACAATACACTGTAGTTATGCTTCACTTCCAGTTGAGAGATCGCAAAGATTGGGCCGGCAGACTCAAGTGATGTATTTCCATGATTTAGTTCCGTCGCCAGGAGCAGCTTGTCCTTGTCACTCAGCTCCTGGTATGTGCTTCCAAGCTTGGTGAAACCGCGGCCGTCTTTCAGGACATTGCTTTTATCGATGGTTATTCTTTCGTCTTGTTTTCCAAACGAGAAGTTCAAACAAGAAAACACGTCCATACTAGTCAAAATATTCTCGCATTTAGACTTTGCCGTCTCCTTTCACTTATATTTGGACAGGTCTGACAGGACTAAGGACGTAACTTACAATTAGCGGCGCCGTAGTCAGGATCGCGGGCGTCTTTGGGCTGCTCGACACCTGCCTCGTCCGTGATCACCGTGACTGCCGTCTTGCCTGAGATGGTGAGTGAATTTTCAAACATATTGCCGCCCTGAGGGATATCACCAGTGACGGTATTACAGTTGTTGAACTCCTGGTTGGCGCTGGTCGACATCTTGTTCGTACTGCTGACTGTGGAATTCGAGTTATGCTTTGGGCGATTGGGGCGAGAGATTCTGATTGCAAAGAGTATTGATCTGGTCTGTTTGATGGCTATGACATGAAGCACAAGTGAGATGCGGCAATTCGTTGGCTCTAGAGGGAAACTATGCCGTGGACATTAGGCGATGTGCTGTTGATTCAATTAATATTCTTTGCGGATTTGGCTTGACATCATCGTATCGACATGCGACGATTGCGTATCTGGCATGAAGACATACATCATAGAATCCAAAAGAATTATCGTAACTGCCATTTTCACTTCATGGTCACAGTGACGTATCGTGCAGTCTTTTAGCTCAAAGGTTTCCCAGGCCTAATCTGACTAATGTGAGGCGATGAGTTGCATACTCCCTGATACACATGATGGTGCAATAGATATAGAGGATTCAAACACCAGTCAATGCTGAAGTCGGACAGATTTCTGGTTGGAGGTGTTCAAGGTTAGCTTTGCAGATGGCCGTCCGTCTTAACAAAATCCGAACGGAAAGCCTGGTTAGTTGCCAAGAGGGTGATTTCAACCCACCAAACAAAACATTGCATGGGATGATTCCGTGATGTATATTTTTCTAATTACAATGGTCTTCCAAGTTGTTTCCTTGCGAGATGGTATCATCCACGTTTGTCTGACTAGTTATCCTAGACCCGTGCATGCAGACGCGGCTCAACATGATGGAGTCGTGTCATTGACTTTCTTGTTCCTGCTGGTGGGGGCACCATGAATTTGTGAATAGAGTTGTCAGCCTAGCGTGCAAGTGAGGCAGGCCAATATATGCGAATTTTGAATCAATTGGGCTGGATACAATGACATCTACCTGTGAGACCAACTCACGGCCTGCAGGAGCAGCCACCTGGGCACTGTTTTAATACGAGCGTGCAAACACCGAGGAACCGACCATCATGTACAGACGACCAACACCTACCTGAACAATCATTCTAATTGCTGGAGGTAACGCTATGACAGTACCGAAAGAAAATTTGAGCAATTACTTGGAGTAGCACAAGCACTCTGTGTGGTCGATAGCAACTAACAACAAAAGCCGTTGGTGGCATGCGGTTGGCTCGAAAGAGAATCATGAATCCCCTCACCTCCGCCTTCGCGAATTCGCAACATCTCATCATGTCACTGATCGTCGAATCTGTCTTCAATTGAGTAAGTTTCTATATTTTTGCATTCCACAGCAACCTTTGCTTTTGTAGAACAAAAATGTCGACAGACACTCAAGTGCCACGAACCGTACAGCTGGTATCGTTTATATTGGAGGTCGTCACGGGTCTTGGAAATCACCTTGCAGAAAATGGGCGGGGCTTCAGCTCAGCCACAGCTGCCGCCCTTCCTGAAATCCTCGGTCGATGTCGCACTTGGCGTCTTGGAAGAACTAATCGCCCTCTTGTTGGGACCTATGGGATGGATGACTTGCCAACTGGCTCGCTCGGTGAGACGATCTATGGAACCCCTTCACTCTCGTACCCCAAATCTCGTAACTCAGACTGACTGTGGAAGCAGTTCGACTTAGTTAGCCTACATGCGATGTACCGCTACGAAACCCCTGGACGCTTCCCCGTCAGTGAAACTATTTCTACAGTGGAACTGGCGCAACGCTGTGACGCCAACGAGGAAGCCCTCACTCGCCTGGTTCAGCACGCGGTGACCAAGTGGTTTCTGGCCCAGCCGGAAGAAGGCGCCGTTGTCAACACAGCCCTCTCCGCAATGATGGCGGAACAGCCGGCAATCTCAGACTTCGTTGGCTACCTCTGCGAGGATCTCCGGCCGGCCGCGGCTTCAGTTCCAGACGCCCTGGTCAGATGGCCTGGTCCGCTGTGGCCACCGAATCAGACTGGCCACAACCAGGGTTGAAAATTAGTACCTTAGTATTACTAAAATCCTAAAAAAATGATGAAAATTAGTTATGTATTTATAATAAAAATAAATAAATAAAACTTTTAATTTTTTTTTTTTTTTAGTTTCTTTATTTAAAAATGGTTTTATCATACCCCGTGTCACGACAGCAGGCAGGTAGTAGGCAGGTGGACGTTGAGCAGGCGGTACGGAAGTCGTTATAGTTCTATTTGCTACGGGCAGGCTCTATCCTCAGTAGGCACTGGCTCTGTTGACAAGACGTAGCTCGAAGAGCCGAAGAGCTACGAAACAGGATTCAGGATAGGTTCCAGAGTTTTGTCAGAGCTAGCAGCTCACGTGATCAGACCCCAACCCTCTGGGTTGGGCGCCATAGGGGTTCAGTCCGCCCTGGGCGGTGACACCCCGCTTGTTTTTTTTTTTTTAGTACTTTAATAATACTAAATTAGTATTTAATATTATTCTTTCATATTAATATAGAAAGAATACTAAATCCACTTATTGTAGTATTTAAAAAATACTAAACTAATTAAACTAGTTTCAACCCTGGCCACAACATAGCCACCGGGACGACGGGTACATTCTGGGACTCTCTGGCGAGCGACCATGCCCGGTCTCGACGCTTCGCGTCTTCCATGAGCCTATTGCAGCGTATGCCCGGCTGGCAGCCGACAGCTGCCCTTGAGGCGTTTGAATGGGGAGCATTGAGTCCTGACGCCGTCGTTGTGGATGTCGGTGGCGGAGATGGTAGTTTTGCGGTGGTACTCACGGAGCGGTTTCCAGCACTGAATAAGATTATTGTCAAGACGTGGCAGAGGTTGTCGAGCAGGCGCGCACTGTGGTCCTCGAACCGCTGCGTGGCATTATCACGCCCCTAGATGCCGACCTTTTCGATCCACAAGCCGTGAAAGTCGCAGCAGTCTACTTCCTGCGCAAGATACTACACGACGGGCATGACGATTTTGCTATCAGGATCCTGCGACAACTAATACCGGCTTTAAAGCCTGGGGCACGTGTGTTGATCAACGACCATTGCGTCCCTCCGCTCGGATTTTTATCCCCGAACCAAGAATGGATTGTGAGGTAGGGCAGTTGTAGAATTCCAAAGGAAACTGGCAGAATAAGTAGCTGACCGCATAATTACTCTTAGGGGACAGGACCTCGCCATGATGGCGTTGTTCATCAGCAAGGAACGAACCAGCGACCAGTGGATAGAACTGAACAGGAGGGTTGACTCACGTTTCATTATTGAATCTATCGCGCCTATTCTACCGGGACCGCTGGCATTGATAATTGTGGGCTGGAAGTATGTAGGCACCGAAAAGAAAAATGAGGGAGAAAGGCTCCTCCAGCCTCTCCTCGCCAGAGGAATAACAACCAAGATGGCTCCTGGGCTCAACTAACTTGCTATGACCTTGTATGAATTTGAGATATAATTGAATAATTTGATTTAATGTCCCTATCCTCAGTAAAACAAGCCGAAGCTTGAGGTGAAAGTGGCTGTAGCTGGCAGAACTAAAGGTACCTAATTAATTGCCACCTGAATGCACTTGTTGCCGAAAACATACTAAATCGCATGTTCCGATTTCTAAGTACACGTAAAACAAGGAATAGGTAAAATGCGCCCAACCTACAAGAGAACGCAAATTCTCTTTGATGCAACGTGACATTACCAGAATCTTTTCTCTACACACTATCCGCTCGAGATCTACCTCTGCTGCATCTTCTAGCACCCCAGTGTTTTCAAGGCAGCTCATGTGCTTTTATTGCCGAATCCCCATGAAGCATGAGTGGGGAAGTCACCTGTTCTCCAAACACTTCAGTCTGGAATCCGACTTTCTGCTTATCATCGACCCGAATGCCTGCTTCTTGCTCCGTAGTCGGGTGGTGGTCGTGGTGGTTTCAATGTCGCTTCCACAACCAATACGCCGCTACACACAGTCTAAGGCCCCCGATGGGTCCCACTACAGCCCTAGCGATCCAGGCCTTACTCCCGCCACTGTTGGAAGCGGCCTGCGGACTGGTTGATGCGCTGGACGAGGTGGTAGATGACGGTACCCCTGCATAAATAGTTTCCGTCGTTGGTACCGTTAGATGCACAGTTGAATCTAGAACGCATGCTAGGTTAGATACTGCTTGCGACATGCTTGACTCCCAGGGCAATTTTTCCTCGCCGATGACGTTGAAATAGGTATCCAAGACTTACAGACCGTTGGCGTCAGGACTTCTGGCGGCAAGTTCTTGTATAACACCATGCCATCCCATTTGGTTTCCGTCGTGGGTCGACAATCCCAATTCGTGGCACTTGGCCCATCAAGGTTGACTGACTCAAAGATAGTCATGGTAGCACATCTGTAGCCGTTTTCAGAGTTGCTATTGGGAAATAAAAAAGGTAAGCCTTCAGTCTATACGTCTCCATCAAACGTATGTGCGCTTACCATGTCCATCGTCCCCCATCGTTGTCAAATAAAGTATTCGAGGTGCACCAAGTATGGAGCGCTCAGGAGCTAGAGGGCGGACAGTCGCCCGCGACAGTCCCGGAAGTGGTCCACCCAATAGCAGCCCAAATTCCATCGGCTGCCCAGCTTTCAATTAGACAAAGTGTACATTGTAGTCAATGCCTCTGAGACGTACTGCGGCCTTGTACTGTATACCAGCCTATGAAGAGGTCATTAGACGTTGTCTCGGAAGCTGTGGACGTCGTGAACACGAAAGCCGTGGAAGCCGTGCCGGGAGGCGTGGTCTCGGAAGCCGTGGACTCGGGAGCCATGGCAACGGCCAGAGTCACAGCCCCTGCAAGAATAAACCAGAAAAACATCTTGTCAGTTGCCTTTAAGAGTTTCCTTTAAGATTTGCAAAATATTCCACTAATTCCCAGTCACAGGGAGGACTCATAGCTCGGTTATGATTGGGAGCTGGTGACTGGTATGGAATGAATCCCAAGAAGGGATTCGAGGGCTACTTGAAATAATTTCCCACGCCGCTTGGAGCAGGAAGCCCGTGGGCAGACACGGTGCCGCCAAAGTCCTCTCCATGCAATCAGGGAAGTCCCATCGCACCAGACTATTGCCTTCATGCAGCTCCTGCATGGGCTCTTATCTCTATTGCTGTAAAGTGCAGTACTGCTGCAGCCACAATCCTACATATGTACGCAGCCAGGCCGACCTGTGCCTGGCATCAAATGAAAACGGTCTGTGGAGGTTTGCGGTAGCACGAGGCTAGCAAAAGATCCCATGAGCCACAGTCGCCCGGCCCGAATGGCATCTTGATTGGGATCTAGAGAGATCAGGCAGACGGATACCGCGTGCCGCCAGCAGCCAAGAATTATGATATTTACTGGCATTGGTCGATAACATATTGGCGTTCTATTGCAGTGGCCTTTTGTAACCAGGTCAAGTCTTGGTCGGCTCATTTGAATTTCGTCTCGTTTTCACTATTTCCCCTCGTACAAGAACCTGAGGACAATGAGAAATTGCACTCGGGTGAAGAAGGATGTTTCAAGAACAGCACTGGAAGTGTCCTCATGCCTCAGTATAAGAGCTACTTGAGCAGATCAGAGAGACATGCGAGAAAAATTATTTTGGGTTTCGTGGTTAAGGAAACTCGTAAGTGACTTGGTGAGTCGAGAAAAGGTGGTGGTCAGAAGTGCAGAAGGCAGACCGATGGACAGGGAGCCCGAATTCCCGATGCAAAAGCCGTGCTTGTCGGAAGGAAAATGGTCTACATGGTGATTAGGCAGTTAAAAGGGAAAATCAAGTCGCCACAAGAAATCGGGCGAAATTGGTACCCCGTGGCCCTCCGCAAGCTATGGGGAGGCTGTGGGAGGGCACCAATTTTGCCCGATTTCTTGATCTTTTCTAGAAGTGATTTAATTGCTGCCCTGGAGGAGCTTTTATCAAACGTAAACAGACATAAGTGAAGACAGGAGTGACCTGAAGTGCTTGTGAGGAACGGCTCTCAGCCGTGGTCCCTGTGATCCCCTCTGCGAGGAACAGGCTTTGGGAGAATAGGCGTCTCTCTGGCTTGGGGTGGGGGGGGGGGCCGGTATCCCATGAAGAGGAAGGCATTTCTCTTGAGGAAAAGGGGCATCTTATGAAGCATTCTCCTTATTAACTTTTATCTCAGACTCTTGTGTTATTTAATATACAGTCAACTAAGTATAGGCATAGAGAGGCTTCAGGTCCGCGATCAAGGTCTCCATCTCATCAACAGTCCCAACACGACCCCAGTCCTCCCTCGCCCTCGCCGCCCTGCTCTCGCGCACCACAAACGTCTCAGGGAGCCCATGGCCCTCCTCGTCCCCCAACATAATCCTCGCCACCCCCCTGCCGGCCAGCGCACACCGCGGCATGCCGTGGCCCGTAAACCCAGACGCGATATACAGCCCCTCGCCGCCTCCTAGCGACTCCGGCACGGCACCGATCCACGGCGCCTGGTCGCGGCTGTACGCCATGATGCCCGTCCACTCCATGGACGCCTCGAGGCCCTCCTCGGGGGCCTTGCCGTCCCCCTTGCGGTCCAGGCTGAGCACGGGCTCCAGCTCCGTCCGCAGCCACTTGGCCACCCGCGGCTCGACCGTGTCGTCCCTCCACTCCCCCACGGCCATCCCCTTGGCGAGGTGCCGGCCCCCGCCGAGGATGAGCTCTCCCCCCGGTAGCGGCCTCTGGACGAGGTACTCGTCCCTCGTGGTATCCTTCCCGTCCTCGTTCTCCACCTTGCCGAAGAAGACGTACGAGTAGTCCAGCGCGGCGCGGGGCTCCGGCGGCAGCAGCGCGCCGATCTGGCCCCTGACGGGGACGATGAGGTCCGAGAAGGCGGGCAGCAGCCGCGAGGTGTACCCGTTCGTGGCGAGGAGGACCTTCTTCGCCGAGACCTTACCCCGGGGGGTGGCAACGACCCACCTGCCCGACTGTGTGTCCTTGGAGACGCCCGTGACGGGCGTGTTGGTCTGCAGGTTGAACGACGCCGGGCCGTGCTCGGCGAGCAGCCTCTCCAGCACGTGCGCGACGAGCTTGTACGGCCACATGGACGCGGCGTGCTTCTGCACGATGGCGCCCGCCACCCCGGGCCTGTCCAGCCTGAGCTTCGCCAGCGTCAAGCCCTTGGCCCAGTCCTCCCCCTCGGGCCCGTCCACGAGCCCCTCCCGCGCAGAGACCACGGCGATCTTGTCGGCAAAGTCCGGTACCCTGCGCCGCAGGGCTGGGATGGCCGCCGCAGCGGCGTCAAAGACCTCGGCGCTGAGCATGGCGTGCACGCCGTTGACGGGGCGGAAGTCCGCACCGACAATATCCTCCTCGGCCACGAGCTCCTTGAGGAACTCGTACGTCTCGAGCTCGAAGCGAGCGACGTCCTCGCGCGCGCCGTACAGGAAGGGCTGGCAGTGGCCGCCGTTGCGGCCCGTGGCGCCCCAGCACGCCTCGCGGGCCTCGAGGACGAGGAGGGACTGCTGGCTCGCCGGCGATGATGATGCCGGCTCCTTTAGGAAGCGGGCGGCAAAGGCGCCCGTCATGCCCGTGCCGATGACGATGATGTCGGCGGAGGCGGGGAGGTCCGGCGTGGTGCGGTGGCCTAGGAGCTTCTTGGAGGGGTCCTTGTGCCAGTATGAGTGCGTGCTGTTGGGCACGGGGAGGCCGGCTTGGCCCTCGACTACCTCGCGGAGGACCATGGTTCCTGGGTGTGGCAGTGTTGAGGTGGATGACAGAAGAGATTTTGTGTATGACCAGAGCCGTAGTGTGCAGTGCGAATCAAGTTTTTTTATATTTGATTTCAGTTCCAAGATTGGTTGAGTGAGCAGCTGTTTGGTTCCAGAATGACAAGTAGAGCTGCCCGTTGCGTGATGGCCAACCGGCTTCGGATCGGGTTCCCTTTGAGCGGGGAATCGGCCGGCTGACGTCTTATCTGGGCCGGAGCAGCCAATCCCTCCGGCGCTGCACAGATTACTCTACACTGCATGTGAAGGACACTGGATCATGGATTAAGGCTCCGGCCCACATCTGTGAACCACATTGCATCACTTGAGGTGTGTTGGGAGCCTCTGTTCCAAGTTTTGGGGGCATGCCCTGCGCTTTGCAGCGTATTTTCGACAGGAGTATTTGGTATACAGATATTTTAGAATTCTCATCAGAGCGATGAATCTGTTGAGCGTAACTCGTAGCTCTGATATGGCCCACAATACGACGAGCCTACACTCATGACACCCGCTCCTTCTTGTCCTCCTCCCGTAACCTTGCAACGAGCTTTTCTGTCAAAAAGGGGCTCAGCCCCAGTCTGAAAAAGTTGGAATCTTGGTCAGCTATTTTCTGCGCAGAACTGAAGCAGCACAGAAAGGCTAGGACGGGCTCAACTCACATTCCCTCGTTCGTCACTATCCGGTACGTCCCGCTGGCCTGGAAGTTGCCCTCGATATTCCCCTTGCTGTCGACCTGTAAACTGCCAAAGATGTCCTCAGGCCTTACGAGACCGAGTGTTAGTCAACCAACTGGCCCATCTGGGAGTGAGAGAGAAAGGTGTATAGCCAGCTCACCATGCTATCCTGCCAAAGTCCGGCGGGTTCCTCCTCTATCCACGCAGCAGAGTCAGCCAAGAACATCAAAGGACGGTCCATCCAAGAGATGGAGCGACACCTTTCCTTTGAACAAGGGAATAAGAAAAGGGCCAAAAAAAAACCACATGAAAAAAACTCACATCACTCAAGTGCACCCACCCCCCAGCACCCCCGCCGCCCGCTCCCCCCTGGTCACTCGCGCCGCCCGCGCCGTCCGAGCCGCCCCTCCGCTTCCCCTTGCCCCTCATCATCCCCCCTCCGAGGTTTACACCACCCGGGCTGGCAAAGGCCTGGGCCGCTGCGCGGAGGTCGGCATCGACGGGCGCGTGGGCGGCGAGGACCTCGTTGAGGATGCCCAGGAAGCGGGGGTTCTCGCGGAACGAGCGGGGCGTGGGCGGGAGCTCCGTCGTGGTGCCGACCGCCAGGTTGGGGTTGGGCGGCTCCGCGCTCAGGTAGGTCAGGAGGTAGGAGGAGGAGGAAGGTGATGATGGGTTGGAGAAGACTTTCTGTCGCGCCGGTATCAGTCTTTTGGGCTCTCTTGTTATTGTGTTGCGTGCAGTTGTGGGGGAAGGTCCGTAGGTGGTGGTGGTGTGTCTTCCTTGGAAGACAATCAGGCAAAGTAGAAGGAAATGAAGGCATCGTTGAAAATATCATGGCCACTTCTGAAGCCCATCATACTCATATCGCGATCAACGCAGCGAGGAGAACATGAGACGGCAGGGGACCGGGGGCACCACCTACAATATCTGGATTGTTAGACAGCGTAGTGACGCTCCTGGTCACCACCGACCTGCGCAATCGGTTCGCGACCCTGAACCGTGAGGCCAGCATTTTGTTTGTGAGAACTGGGTGGGTGTAGGTAATTGAAGCTCTCACACCCTCGAATGGAGCTTTCAAGAAGGGTATGCTCATGCCGTCATTTATAAGTTTATTGCTGGGGTGTGCTGCGGCAGGCAAAATCCCTGCTTTGCAAAGCTCCCTCCATCGCACCCGACGGGGATCAATTTGAGCCGCAACGACGACCGACCACGGCTTGGGGGCCTACCCATGCCTTAGGTACAGGTTGGGGAGGTCTCTCACGTAGTGGCAGGGGCAATATTTAGCATGAATACAGAGGCACAGTAACCATGTCTCGTCTGCATTAGAATCATACGTGAACTTTTGTGCGCATTACTTCATGTGTTGCCCTATCTAGCACTGAGGAAATGCAACCCAGCCAACAAGCAAACGACCAATTTACGCCCGCATCTTCCTTCTCTTGCCGATCTGGGCAGAGAAACCACTCTTAATCGCGGCAACAGACCGCCTGGATCCGCACGAGTTGCAGGTGACGAAAGACAGACGGTTCTCTCCCTTGCTCAGCTCCGTGTCGGGCGACCGGCATGTCTTACACGACACGTACTCGATGATGTACTTGCGCAGCACGTTCTCCAGCTGCTTCGCCTGGAAACGGCCCTTGATGACCAGGCCACCGGTACCGGCGGTGGAGCCGCTGGTACCCAGCTCGGCGAACAGGAACGCGGTAACGTGCTCCTCGGACCGCTTCATACGCTTGCAAATCTCGGGGAGGTTGGCGAAGATGGTCTTCTTGTTGCCTTCACGCATGCACTGGGGCGGTGGAATCTTGTAGCTCTTGGCAGCTCCAGTGGCGTGGTCGGGGTTCTTCTCGGAGAGGAGGCTGAAGAATCGGCTCTGCGAAAGATGTTAGGCACCGCACGATAATCTCAAGGGAGGGACCAAACGATCCAGAAGGCCAACATACCAGGAGAAGGTCGAACTTGATGGCGGTTGTCTCATCGTGTGCCCAGATACCGGTTCCTTGCTTCCTGTATGGACGAAACCAGTCAGTACGCGTAACCTTTTGTAGTAGACCCTGTAGCTGTGCTTGCGCCAGCAAGGGCAGAAAACAGAAAGCCCGGCACAATGCAGTAGAAACGTGGCACGGCAGTGGAGAAAGACCTACATATCGCCGTCCTGGGTTGGCTCCTCGCCGGCGGCGGCGGCGGCCTCGCCACCCTCCTTGTCGAGGTCCAGAGCGGCAAGCTTGGCGGCGAAGTCGTCATCGCCCTCCTTTGCGATCTTCTTCTTCTTCTTCTTCTTGATTCCCAGGTCTGTTTCCAATCATGTCAGCCAAGCCGGCCTTTGAAGTGCGAGCTGCGCTGGTGAGTATTTACCAAGTCCACCGTCGCCTTCGGCAGCGGCATCGTCCCCAGCGGGCTCGGCGTCATCGGCGATCTTGACCGTCTTCTTCTTTTTCTTCTTCATGAGCCCGAGGTCGAGGCCATCGTCGCCAGCCTCCGGGGGAGGGGTCTCGGTCTCGGCGGGGGCGGTAGCTGCGGAGGGATTAGTCGACGCGAGGGTCTCTGATAGTGGCTCGGTAGACGGACTGTGAGACTGCGCAGGAAGTTAGCAAGCGAGTTTCGTCGCATTGGACCCTGGGCGCATCGGAGGCGCAGAGGAAGGGGAGAAGGCGGTGACTGACCAGAGCGGTGTCCTTCTCCTCGTTTGGAGCAGACATGATTTCGACGCTGCCGTCGGCACTGACGACGAGTTTCTCTTCGGTGAAGGCGACGGATTTACGCGAGGATCTTCGCGAGTCGGGCTGGTCCTGGGGTGACAGGTTTAGTGTGGGGACGTCTCGAGGCTTGGGCGCGCGAGGTTGGCTAGTTGATGAAATAAAAGGGAGACGACAAGACAGGCTTGTGGTGCAAAGCTGGTTGAAAGACGACAGGTGGTTGATGATGTGTGTGGAGAGAGTGAGTCAACTCTAATGGCCTGCTTTTTTTGGCGGGGCTAGGCAAGCGGGCGGACAGGGGTGGGCCAGTAGCAGCCAGGCCAGCCGGCCGGAACTGGAGTCTGGCCTGGGCTGGGGTAGGGCTCCAACAAGCTGCACTGGCGAAGCATGCTGCACTGCAGGCAACTAGAGTGGGCACTTGCTCGCTCCTCTTTGTCCAGAGCCTGAGCTTGAGCTTGAGCTCTTCCTTGAGCCGGTGTATGGGCGGAGTTCCGGTAAAAAGGGGCTCGACTCGAGCAGTCATGCAGTTGCAAGCAAGGCATGGACGGTAAAGACGCGGGCAATGGAGGGGAAGACGCTGGCCACCGGGACTAGCTGTCGGACATACCTCGTTCGTCATCTTTTCTTTGTCTGCTGCTCAGCAGCAGTGACGGAATGGCTTGCTTGGCTGGCTGGCTGGTCGGCTCTTGATTTTTGGCTGGTTGATAGACACGCTACTGTTGTGCGCATTTGGGGGTGTCCTGCGTGTCGCTTTTGAATTCTTTTGTGGGTGCGTGCAGAGGCGAGTCTTGTCGATGTTATGAGTCGGATGCCGATGACGAGGGGCACAGCTATGAGTAATAAGACAGAGAGAGAAGATGGCGGCTCGGGTTTGATACAAGACTGCCAACCGTAGAACGGGTTCCTCATGCAATGACGACATGCACCGTCCAACAAATACTCTCAGAGACAACTTGGGCTCTCAGAGTTAAAAAGAAGGAATACAGCCCAGGCACAGTCAGTTGACCAGCTCAAAAGGTAAGGAAACTAGAGATAGATCCCTATGCGTTCGTTACTTGGTCTATGCTGAAACAGTACACCCTTGCGCGATAGCTGCTGGCTTTGGGCCTACAAAAGTACAAACGCCCAGCCTTGGAACCCGACCTCGGCAGCTGCGTGGGCTGGCGAGCTAGGCGGGCGGCGCGCCGTAGTTTTGCTGGTGAACGAGCCGGCGTATACTCTAGCCAAGCAACACTACGATCCACTCTTTGCGACTCCCCATTAACTGCCACCTTCTTGTCATCCCGACATCTTGGGCAGAATCATCCTAGATATCACAACCCGCCAGGCAGCACACACCGCACATACTCAGGTAGCCTCTTGTCTTGACCGACCTTCCGGGCATCCACCGCCCGCGACCGAGCTCCAACCCCCGAGTATACGTCACCAGCTCGTTGATCCACCACCTCCTACCACGTCCACCGCCCTGCCCTTCGGTGCACCCACCCCCAGCCAGCCGCCACCATGTCCGCCTCCTCCACCTCCGACTCATACGTGATATCCGACATGATGACCCCCTCGGAGAGCCACCACGACGATGACGACGACATCGACTCCCTGCCCTCAATATCCAGCGGCCTGCTGAGCTCCGAGGCCAGCGAGAGCCCCAGCGACGCCCAGAAGGAGTGGGAGGAGAGCCTCGAGCAGATCCAGCTGCTGCTGACCATGGTCGTCGTTCCCTTCGCGGGCAAGTACCTGGGGAGGAAGTTTGCCTACTGGAGTGCGTTACCCCGCCCCGTGCTCCCCCTCTCGGCCCTCCCCGGGCAGATGAGAGGAGGGCAAACCCACGGATGACCTGCTCGCTGACACAGGACACATTCTGATAGGCTGGGCGCGGTACATGGAGTGGGCGCACAACGTCGAGATACGGTGGACCAACAAGAAGACCTGGGCGGCCACGGGCGTTGCTGAGGCTGCTGCCACGTTATGATGAGACATACACGTCTTGGGCTTCTGACGATGCCCCCTCCGCCCCCCCCCCGAAAAATAAGAGAGAACTCGGCCACGGGGACATTGGAAACCTGTGGCTTTTGGCTGGGCGTCGTCCTCTGTCACCCATGCTCGTCGCGTGTAATGTGAAGGGAACGTCATACCAAAAGGGGAAACCAGGCGGGTGGTCAACATTGGACTATCCCAGCCCTCGACCATATTGTCGGTTGAGCAGTTATTGGTCGATCACTGACTGGGCTCGATCATATTGACATTTGAGCGCACTGGCGTATATCTCAAGTGAATGATGACTGGATATGCGACTTTGGTTGTTACGAAAACGCAACAAAGGAGATTTTGTCCAATAGAGTCTATAAATGTAGATGACAATAGAGACAACCTCGACACCAGAGAAGTCAGCCCCAAGACTGCATTGTCGTGGACGTATGTATAGGCACAATAAGTCATCGGGAGACAAAGCACATTGGGCACAAGTGAGCTTTTGGAATGATGTTCTTCAAGATCCCCGCACAGGTATATGTGGCACGCCCATCTGTTATGCCGCCTTGTAGAAGCCCATCACCATGGCGAACACAGACCAAGTGGTACAATACTTCGTACGGCTTGACGCCTGCAAGTCCATTACTATATTTCTCGGTATCTCTAGTTCAGCCAGTCAATCAGAAGCACATATCCAGTACTCGTTACAATGTCCAGATTCTCGGTCGCACGCAAGCACTCGGCCCGGATGACCTCACCTTTTATCCCAAACGCCATCCCAAGACCTCATAGCTGCCAGTATGCGACCATTTCTTGTGCCCAGACTGCTTCCTGTCCCATTCGAGGGTTGTGGTATCCCATCCCGAGTTTTCCCAGCCTTCCGTCCCGTCCATCCATTCATCCCGTCATAACATATCCATGACCATCATAAACTTCATGACGATCGTACCCTTATACCAGCTCTAGGAAGCCGTATCAACCATCGCTTAGACCCTCACCTGCGCCATGTGAGGCCCGCCCGACCTGACCGAGCCGCCGCCCCTCCGGTAGCCCAGGAGGGCGAACGCGAGCGACGCGGCAAAGGTGCCGAAGAGAAACCACATGAAGACCGTGCTGGCCTGCAGCTCGCGGCACTTCTTCTGGTGGTCGCCCTCGCGGCCGCAGTTGGGCACGCCGAGCAGGGCTGCCAGGACGATGGCGTCGATGAAGGTGAAGAGCACGACCAGCGCGTCGGTGGCCATGACGACGATGGGCACGGCGAGTGACTCGACGAACGCGACGGCCAGGCCGTAGATGGTCACGAGCCAGCCCAGCACCGTGACGAACATGGAGAAGTTGACGGCGGCGGCGGAGACGAGGGCGCCATTGTTGGCGGTGGCGATGACGTTGCCGAGGAGGGCGGTCAGGAGGATGATCCAGAGGAGCTGCAGGCCTCGGATGGCTATCTGGATGATCTCCATGGTGGATGGGGGTCTTTTGGAGGAGGTGGGGGATGGCCTGTGTGTTCCTGGCTAGATGCCTAGGGGGTGGATTCGCAGTGCTAGACTGGGCTGTTTTGGGTGGTGATGGAGCTGTAGTATGTGGAGTATTGGATTCTTGGTGGAGCTTATCAACACAGTAGAGTAAAGTACGTGATGGTCAAATTGCTGATACAACAATAGCGTTGTGAGGAGTGCGTTGTGAAGATGGGCAAAAAGGCACGGAAATAATGAGGTTTCTCTTGGTGAGGAGATGAATTCGACGCCGTATGAGGGAGGCTGTGAAGGCCAATGTTGCCTGTTATTGCTGCGGCTGGGGGAGGGAGTAGCGGTTCCGGCTTCCGGGACGGCGTTGATGAATGACGTCGGCTGCTCGCACTTGGTCAGATGCGGAATAGGTGAGCTAAGCTGGCTGTCTCGGCCGGGCCTTCTCTGCAATGGACGCGATGCTCTTTCTCGTCTTCTTTGAAGCTGCACTGTGTCTCGTCTGTGATGGTATTTTTCTGGATATGAGCGTGTTTCGTTTCGCATGGGAAAAGGCTCTACCAACCATATGACACCCCCATGCAGCCATGCAGCATATATTGGCTGGCTGGGGGCGTGTTGACATTGTTTCTGTTTCCAGCCGACGAGGGCCATTCAACCGCCATCGCCCCGGCACTTGGACTGTTGGCGGGACGATCCCAAGCCAATCGCCAGCCCTACAAGCCTGCATACCCCCTGCAGTAACCTTCAGATCTCTCCGCATTCAACACGCCCTCGACACCCGACACAATCGTCGCGAACGCTCCACAATGCCTCGACAATATCATGGCCATCAGCGCCCAAGGTCGAGTCGAGTACTTAGTTCTGGTGTCCCCTTTCTGATTGAAATGCTACCACGGTCACCGTCACCTCGATCATCATCACCAAGTTGAAGGAAGCCCCTTGACGAAACTGCGAATAGCGCCTCTCCCTCTCTCGAGACGCGCGGCTGCGAGAAGCCAGCCAACCACAGCAGCCACACCACAGCACACCAACCACAGCCTGACAGCCCGACAGCCAAGTCGCCTACGACGCAAATGCTGCCGTCCATATCCTTGTGACGCGGGAGCCAGTGACGCCGGGGTCCCGACCGAGTCCGGAGTACCATGTAACCGCCTCACAGCCTCTCGAGCTATGCAGCCACACCCGACCCTGGACGACGCGTACGCATGCAACGAGGCAACCACCGGGCTGGAAGGCTGTCTCGGGCTTAGCCACCCGCACGTCGTTTCAACTCAACCTCCTCAATAACCTATCGCCAACTGCCAGTGGGTGACAGCTGCCACGCTGCGTTCGTCTCGTGGCCAACCTGTGACCTGTGCTGCCGCACAACGCTCGAACCTTATCTCCTCTGCTGCTCACCACCCTCTCGGCGCCATACTCCGTACTTACTCCCAGTCAGGCCAGTTTGCTCTCCTCCACCCGCCACCCTCCGAACCCGTCTGCCCATGGCTTGTCGGAATAGTCGACCGACCACCATGCCACCCCAACTTGCCAACGACTCGCGGAAGCCTGCCGCCTCCATCATCTACCTGCTGAGGGTCCATGCGTCCGCCATCGGCGCACCCGAGCCGATACTTTACTCCTGCCAACGCCCTCGACCGAGCAGAGAGCACTCGGCCTGCTGCCGGTTGCTAACAATACCTTCGTCCGCACCCTCTAACGCCAATCCCCGGGCCGTCGAGCTCTGAATGCGTCATGAGCACTCGGAAACCTTATAGTGGCCTGCTGTCGAAACCATCGTGTCGAGCCACCGACATTTCATCCCGGACAGGGAATGTCATGACCGTTTCCCCTCCGTTTGGGACAAGGTTCTGGCTGTTGAGCAGACTCGTCGGCCTCACTTCCATGTAACCTACCAATCTGGGGCACCATCCGAGCAATACCAACGCCACCCAGTTACCGTCGTACGCCGTGCGGATACTCCATTTCGCGTCTGACAACTTTCGAAGTGTTCTGGAACCCTTCCCCCTTTGAACCAACCTTCCCCCACTCCCTCGGCACGCACGCGCACGATACTGGCCTCTGTGCCGAGCAGGTAGACGGTTTTGTTGTTATCACAATTGCCTTTCGGCGTTCCGATTACCACTGCCGCCCCACTGACTGACGTGTGCCGAGTGCTCGTGACCTCGCCCACGCGCGGGGCTGCCTGCTGTCAAATCCTCTCTGAGATTCAGACGAAGCTGTCGCCGGTGACTTGACAGTCCCAAATCGCCAGTAGACTTTCCGGCACTTGCGCCTGACGGGTAAACAAAACTTAGCCAAGCTCCAGGGACAGCTGTGATAGACGAGATGACAGCCCGGCCAGAGGATGGGTCCTACCTCGGCTGCCTGGGAGAGTCTTTGACGCTCGAAACAAACGGCCATTTACGGACACGACTTCTCCCTGCCCACACTTGTGGGTATCAGGAACGCCAGCGAGACACAGCTGTGTGTGATACTCGCAGCTGAATTGCGAGTATCAGGACGCCAAGCCCGAGCACCTTGGCGTTCGCCCCTCTGGGATGACTTTGAGTTTCAGCAATAGTTATTTTCCGTGGGCTACCACGGTACATTGGGTACAGTAGTACCCGCTCTCCGCAGCACTGGTCGTGAGGCGTGGGATCGCATCTCCGGAGATGGACCTGCAGCTTGGGGGAGGGTTAGAGTTTGGACGAGAACATGAAGGGCGTCTACAGTGGTATTGGCGGCGCTTTGTACTCGGCTCAGGACAGTACCCACTGCTCCAATTCCATCTGGATCCGTGCCGACCCCTCCCCTGCCGTCGAGATACATGGCCAGCCACAGTGGCATGTACCCGAACATGACAGGCACCCTGGTCCTCCCAAGCCTCTAGAAAACTCTAAGATCCAGTCTTTTGGGATTCCTTGGCTCGGGATCGTCTGACTTGGCGTGGCACCCGTAGCGCGGGATTTGGTACGGGATTTGGGTGAAACCTTCTTTTCTGCTCTTGTCAGGAACCCCAGTCCGAATATGCTTTTCCCAAAAGGAGACTCACGACAAGGCCGTGCCGGCCTCCTTCACACTCTCAAACAGTCTCGCTTTCACTCTCGTTCCCCTCGGGTGGTCAAAGCTTGCGACAATTTCACTTCCAAGAACTGGTCCGATCTGATCTGTGGTCTGTTGCACAGCAGACTTCTCCATTTCTCAGGCCAAGCTTTTTGCCACCTGTAGATCACTCATGATGCACACAACTGAATGGCATGTGGTGCCTGAGTACCTGCCGAAGCCTGCGCGCCAACACCAGATGACAGACCGAACTGGGCCCATCACCGCAAAGTACTGTTGCAGGATCAACAGGATTCACTGCATCAGCTCATTGCGCTCGTCTTGCTCCGTATGACCACGGGTGGATCGGGTCTGGCCACCTCACATACATGCTCTGGAAAATGCCACAGCCAACACCGTCACGAAGCAACCAATATTTCTCGTGAGGACCTCTGCCTGTCAGCTTACTCCGGCGCACCAGCTACTAGGCCAAACTCTAGAATAGCGACACCGATTTAGCTCGGAGATTGGAACACCAGCAAGCTCGGCGCGATGGTCAGTTGCGGTTCAAACTACTGCCCCGCCACGGCTCGCCACGGGTGCTTGAGGGATGCCGCCAAAATAGGGCGTCGATCATGATTGCGGAACATTTCCCGCGGCAATGGAAGCGAGAACCAGGTCGGGAATAGGGGAATGACACGCTGACCAGGGCAAGGTGATGTGAAGCGTGTGTGGTGTGCACTCGCTGGGCGGTCACTTGGACGGGGCCCGTCGAGACGGAGGTTGTCCGGCCCTGTTTGACCGTTGCGAAACCTACTGAACTTCTGCTACAAGCTCTCAGCTCGTGATTTTACGATTCCCAGGGCATCTCGAGATAGCCTCGAGCTTGCGACTGAGTTTTGACGTCAGACCGCCGATGCAAACTGGCACGACTGCAGCCTATGCTTCGGTAGCCTCCTGCGTTCGAGCGACACGTTTCGCCGGATACAACCTAGCTGGACAAATTATGAGATTGCAGTCGCTATGCGCGGCAGCACCTGCCCGGCGGGCGGCAGCATATTGCTGCTCGGATCTCTCTGCCCAGTGCTGGCACATGCAATAATGGCCCGCTTGGAGTCACCGACATGAACGCCTGCGCCTACCTTGGTACGTGGATTGGAGGATCACGACCCTATTCAGGAAGCGCACTCCTAGCCTTAACCTTAAAATCACTACCAGCAGTAGGCTGTTACCACAGCCCTAACCTCAAACGTGTCACGCGGACCGATCATCAAGCATGCTATGGAGCACTGAGGACTTTTATGGCATTAGCTCGTCAACTAATCAATCAGCCAAGGAGTGCTAGCCAGATAACGAGGAGACGCTACGGGCCACGCGCAACGGTGAAAGGCAGCAAGCATATTGACATGGTAGGTAGCTGAAAGACAGAGGTGGAAACGGTACGTATCTCCATGCGTGCGCAGAGATCGACGACACTTATCACAGCACCCCTTGCCCCCCAGCAAGCTGCCAAAAGCCCAAGCTACCTTCATCCCATCTCTCTGCCCGCAGTTGGAGAAACGGCGGGGGAGGGAAAAGAGGATGTGCGGTTGCTAAGCCCGCAGATCTACTCACTAACAATGCACCGCGGCGCCGTCCCGAAAGGGGGTGCCCTTTTTTTCGCCACCGCGTGGGCCACTGTTGCCCCCGTCCCTATTGATTCTCCCATCTTTTCCCCCTCCAAAATCGCATTCTTCCCTCACGCGCATTGCACGCGGCGCCTGGGGCCCGCTGCCGGGCCCTTTGACACATGCACGTCGAAGGGGGGCGCTGCTGCGGTGGTGCGGGACCCCAGCCAGCCCCTGGCTTGCCCCGGCCTACATGAGGCTGAAAAGGTGCCAACCACCAACAACCACAACAACCAACCAACCAACCCACTAAGCCACTCAGGAACAAACCATAACCATAAACTCCGCCTCAGCCCTCCTCCCACACGCTGCACGCTTTGCCCCCCTGATCCTACGAAAAGCCCGGTGAACAAATCAGGACTGTGGCCTTTGGAAAAGTGAGGCTTCTCTATCAATATATTTTAACGCGGGGCTAGAAATCCTACGATATGCGTGTGTGTGTGTGCGGTGGCGCGTAAGCAAGTGAAGGTTTTTTGTGTTGCTGTGCGTGTGCGCATCATCACGATCACGATCACGACCGCGACCACCAACGCATGTACTGGACTGTACCATACTATTGCGGGCATTATTATAAAACCAAATCAACCACAGCGGACGATGCTACTACTGCTACTACCAGGTAGGAAAGTGTTGCGCAGGGCGCGATCCATCATCACCGTCCTACCTGCTCCAATCGGGAGCCCGCAGCCAGTCCATGAGGCCGCCCTGCTGAGGCGGCGCCCAGTCGAAGCTTCGTCTGTGTGATTTGCCCTTTTTTCCGTGTTCCGTTTCCTTTGCCTTATCTCTTTTCCACTTCACACCCTGGCCAGGCAGGCGCCGGCCCCCATAGTGGTTCAAACGAAAACGCCACCGCATGAGCATCCTTTTTTTTCCCCGTAAATTATCACGCTTCTTCGCCAAGCCGCCAGTCACAAGCCAAAAGAAATTGTGTGTGTGATTTCACACACGTACCGCGACATACGTGTATTACGCCTTGGGCCGGAAGAAAGTATATACACCGCGCGCACAGACTGCAGGTGGCGGGTGGGGGAGATGTCGTTTAGTATATGAACACAATATATTAGAGTATTTCTTGAATTTACATGGCAGATCATCCAAGGTCTTATCCTGTCAATGGTGGTCCGTACGGAGCTAGACATGCGGGACACATGCGGCCTTCCCCAATGACAGCTGCTCCGAAAAAAAGGCGAGAATGACAGGCTGACAGCCCCACGGGCCTGCTGTGGTTCTCGGCTGTGATACTCGGCTAAGCTGCCGGCGAGCCGGAGTATCTCCAGCTGTCGATGCCCAGCTTAGGAAACTTAAGGGGAGAATAAAGTACCAGTAGCCGAACCCTGTGAAGCCCAAAGCCATATATACATGTACTGCTGGCTGGGCTGCGTATTCGCTTATTAAGCGGAGTAGGCGAGTAAACCCGATCTTTGCGAGGGACGATCACTAATACGTCTTCCCCTCGCTACCAAAACACAATCTCAATAGACTTTCGCAGTGGGTGAGCTGTCGCTCGCCGAACTTCGGGGTCACTTCGTATACAACGCTGATTCATAATGGTGGCGGTTCCTCGCCATATCTTGCATATAGACGGAAGGTGAGGGGAGCGAACCGCACGGACATTGGTGTATTTACAGTTCAGCTTCGTCCTGCCGGTACATGAACAGCCTCGGCCCACCGTTGCCACCGCCGAGGGGCGCCTGGGCATAGGACTCCCCGTCGCGCAGGGCCCGGCCGTTGCCCGTGGAGGTCAGGGACGTGCCGCCGTCGGCGACGAACTCCTCGTCGCGGGTGACGGTCGAGTTGACGGCCGCCACGTGCCGGCGGTACAGCTCCTGGTCGGGTGCCGCATCGACGGAGCCGCCCGGCTCGGTGAAGCCGCCGAAGCTGAAGACCTGGTCGGTGGAGCCGTAGCCGGAGCTGTTGGAGCGGTCCGCGTATTGGAAGAAGTAGGCCGTGCCGTCCTTTGTCGTGTCGACCAGTGAGCCGGCATACTTTTCTCCTTCCGAGAAAGCCTCCAGGCCGTCGGGGAACACGGCCGCGCCCTCGACGTAGACTTGTAGCCCCTGAATCAGGCGCCCATACAGGGTGAGGTTACCTTGGGGCGAGTAACCGTAGGTCGAGTTGCACCACAGAGGATACTTGTACTCGGTCTTGTAGTCTGCCCCGACGGCCCCTGACGAGGAACTAGTCTGGTCAGTCCCTGAAATCAGGAAGTCGTTGATCTGTCCAAAGCCGTAGTCCGAAACAAAGCCCTTGTTACTATACGACAGATCCTGCGTCCAGCTAACTGTGCCCGAGGAGTTGCGCGAGACAACGGTCGACGTGACCTTGAAGGCACGCGAGACCTCAGTACCGTACGCCAGTGTCTCATTGGCGCCCGTGGCATTCTGTGTGAGCACCGACGACACAGTGATGCTCGGCGGCAATGCTTCGACGACGGGCGCTGAGCCCGTCGTCACACTGCCCTCGTCATCGAGCCAAACGAACACTTTGCCCGTGACATACCAGCTGGCCGCCACAGTCTGCGTGACACTTGCCACGGAGCCGCCGTCATCGACCAGACCGGCCACGTAGATGGTGAAGGTGTGGCTGTTACCATCACACAGCACCGGTAGCCAGGGCGTGATGTCGATCTCGTGCTCTTTCAGGTCGAAAGCGTCTGGGCCGACCACTGGCCGATGCAGCGAGGGCACGACACCGCCTGTGAACACCACGGGGAATGGCCACTGCACGCCTGCAAGCTGCCCGTCAATGAGCACCTGAACCTCACGCCACGGCGAGTAGCCAGTGAAGTCCCCAGCGGTGTCGGAGAAGGCCGAGGTGTCCGACTGCAGAACGTTGGACCACCAGAACTCCTCGCTGGACTGGCCGTTGGCGCTGACGGAGAAGACGGCGCGGTTGGCATTCTGGGGGAAGCTGATGGTATTGGTCGCATTGTCGGCGGGCAGCGTGAACTGACTGACTCCGTCCGACGAGGACTTGCGCGCACTGATGGGGATGATGAGGTCCGCCGGTGCGGCAGTAGCCACGTCGACCTCGTCATTAAAGAATGTAGCTGTCAGGGTCGTGTTGAAGGAGCCTGTATACACATCTGTGATGAGGTTTCCCAAGTCAAAGATGATCTTCTCTTGTGATTTCCACAGCGAGAGATACTCAGTCATGTCCTTCAGAGAGGTCCAGTGGATGCCTGGATGGGCCGTAGGCTCGGCGGTTGATGTCCGCCATACCTCTGTGTCATTGAGGTACATGAGCGCAAGACGGTCACTGGTGTACAAGTGTTAGTGGCTGTCTACATGCTTGCCAAGACGGCGAGGTCGCTTTAGACTAGACTTACTATTGTCTACCCTCGCTGACTACGGTAAAGTTAATCACCACGCGGTTGAAGTCACAGTCTGGCGGCGAGTAGGCCCCAATGAAGGGCGCCCCGTAGCTGAAGGCGAAAACGTGCTCCATCAGCACGACGGAACATAAATCGCCCGCCGAAGCATCGGTGGCATCGTCCAAAGTCGGGCCAGACGGGGTCAGGACGGGCTGGTGGACCTGGAAGACTTCTAGAACTGTAGCAGCGGGTGTCGCAGAAGTCGTAGTCACATTGGCAGTCTGCCGTCTGATCACACCGGGGACACCGAGTGCGACGCTCTCGCTGGACGACTCGGCACGCGCATGTTCCGTCTGGTCGCTACCAGCGTGACCAGTGGTCACATCCGGGTGTTGAGGAGAAGCTACAACTGCTGCTGCAGCAGCAGCAACGGCAGGACTTGACAGCAGGTCGCGGTCGGACGGTGCCGTGCTCTCAGACCACCAGGCTGGGGCAGCCGCCATGGGCGCAGGCCACTGCAGGCCGAGGTGGTGGTGGCACAGGCCCAGGCCCAGGGCGGTCATAGCCGCAATCACGACGAGACACACGACGACTGGTGCTGCATATGTCGAGGCATGTCGTCGGTGTCTGCCAGTGTGGGGTTTGACCATTCCGTGTTCGGAATACAGCCCGAATCGCTGGGCACGACGACCGTGAGCCTCAACTGCATGCTGCTGCCCTCCATCGGGGCCGCACGGCTGCGCCTTGTGATGCATGGCTGCTCACTTGCTGCACTATGTCCCCGGGCTTGACACCTGCGGGCTGGCTGGCCGGGCTACCGATGAGGTCAGGACTCGACTGCCGGGTGTGAGCTGTGGGTTGTGGGTAGAGAGTTTGGACGAGGGCAACCCCCCCGAAAACAGGCCGAGACGACCGTCTGGTCGCCAAGTCCCAAGGAGGAAGTGCTTGTATCCTTGTAAGGACAAGAGTTGTTGGGGTAGCACTCACTGTCAAAGTTGTCCAAGCAATCAATTAGTTGCTCGCTCGCCCTGGCTCTGAGAGAAGGCGAGAATGGGAAAGCGCCCCTTCTTGGAGCAAGGGGAGATGGGAATTGTGCCGATCTCTGGCTTGTGTGTGGCCCCTCAGCCCCCTTGGTGGTGCGATTGCGTGTTTGAGCTGGTTGCAAGACGCGAAAGTATTATGAGATTGAGCATATATCAGGATATATTTGGAGCAGATGCGCAGGCAGACTCTCGGGCGGAGCGATCGACGTCGACAGGAACAGAGATGCCGAAGAGTAGAGTTTCCCAGCCCGCATGGGACGAAAGAAAGGGACAGCAGCAAGGCAGAATGCTGCTGATAGCGTGTTCAAGGTTGAAGTAGGTGAGCAATGGACGCTCTTGCTTTGGCAATGCAGGAGAAGAGGGGGAGATGAACGCCACCTCTGTCTCTCTGTCGACGGTCTCCCACACCTCTCATTGCCCCCTCACGGCAATGATGGACCGTACCGTCGCGATAACGCCATGACGGGCAGACGGGCAGACGCGCAAGCAATCTGTGCGATGGGCCAGATACGCGAAGGGGCCAGGGGTGAGAACTGGGGGGGGGGGTGTTGCAGTTGCAGGGCTGGGTGGCAGAACCCCAACAAATGAGGCCATACGAGCCTACGACGGATTGGGGAGGTGCATCGTGCAGCTCACTTGCACTTGCACTTACACGGGAGTGACAAGGAGGGCAGGAGCACATACATGGTAAGACACCCACATAGCCAGCATGTACAAAGTATCTATCGCAGAGCAGCGCAGAGCAAATGAGAAACAAGGGCCTCTATAGGCAAAAGTGTGCGCCATCCGAGTTTTGGAGATTGCAACTCTGTGTCAAACCAACTCTGCTCAATCTACCGCGTATCTACTCCTCGCCCCAAGTGCTCGCAGTGTTACACCCGGTACCTGGTCTATGAATCTTGTGTGTGTGTACGAGCAAGTGTACCGTACCCCGCACGCACGCACCATGACGACCAGGGGAGAGATCAGAGAGCTTTCCCTCGAAACCGAGTTGGGGAATTGATTCGCAGCCAGATACATCTTTGGGGGGGGCACTTTACGGAGTAGCAGTTGCTGGTTAGGCTCATCACCTCTTCCATGCCCCTGCGTTAGTTGTGCCAATGCCAATGCCAGTAAGATGCAACGGCCCGGTTCGACAAAGATCGGTCATGCCAGTGCGGAATCATGCGGGTGTTGCGGGCTCGGTGCGGAAACGCGTTGCCTGGTCGTTGGATCCTTATGTGATATGTGTGTGGGTGTGGGTGTGGCGTCCAGCCTTGGCTGGGCGAAAGAGGTGAAGAGAGGTGCATCTCGTTAATGCTGCAAGGGCCCTAGACTAGGCACGCAGTTCCTGGTAGACGGGATAGGGACCCAACTAGCCTGCCTGCCTTTTCACTTTCCCTCTTCTGGTTTCTCCCCAGCACTTCAGCCTATATCTCACAATCTTCTAAGTCAATGCTGGCTGCTGGCTGCTCTTGCATAGTCCCACACACGCAAGACACATCGAGAGCCAAAGCCGGCATCTACGTACGGGGGACAGGGAGGAGGGGTTGAGGAGGGTGGCTTGGCCCCCCCAGGCAGGCGAGAGCTACACTAAATAGTTAGGACCCCTGGGGTCGGGTCAGGAGCTTTTCCCCCGGCCGGTGATATTGGCGAGGGTGGGTTGTGATATCGTACCGGGTATTTTCGCAAAACAGCCACGCTCAATCAAGCTTATTAGGTTTGGGGATTATTTGGGATCTCGGTCGCGAGCGAGACGGGGGTGCAGTGTGTAGTAGACAATAGACAGGTTCAAGGTTATTTGTCAAGGTAGATGAGTTGAAGGTGTGCGAGAGTGGCGAAATCCGGGTATCTCTCCCGCATCTCCCCCCTCTGCTCCTCCTTCGTCGCATCTCGCACAGGCGTATCATCGCCTCCCTCTGTTTTGTCTGTGCCTGCCCGCCTGCCTACCAGGCCTTACCTAGATCACCCAGTCAGGGCCCCTTGCTGTGGGTCCCCCGGAATTCCTCCCCAGTCATGTCGACCACTCCTGGCTTGAACTTCATCTGATGAGCTCCTGCTAATGTGTAGATTGCTTGGACAGACAGGATGTTGGCCCGGATAGATGGGTGGACGAGAAAGCTCCTTGTTTCTGCCGCCCGGTTTTCCGTGTGGGCGGCCCTCCCCTTTCGGCTCCGAAACATTGATTTGGGGGGTGCGAGGGACGGGGGCCGGGCAGGCAGGCATTGAGATCCTCTTTCTCCCCGAGCAAGCTTCAGCTTCCCAACACCATCACCCGGGCGTCATATCATGTCATGTTCAGAAGCAAAAGCTGTTTCTGCCCTGGTCCCTTTTTCTCAACGTCTGTGCTTAGCGGGGTGGCCCCTTCCCGAGCTATGTGTGCCCGCGGCAAACACAAAGAGTGCTCTGCTTTTGTTACTACCTAGGTACTCACTCGGGCTTGACCCGCCCACGCGAGGGGGAAAGGGGAGTGGAATCCCTCAAAGAGGAACCACCGCCTTCTGGAGGAGGGACATGAGTCGAGCACCCGCCTGATAGCGGGGGAAATGTTGGATGCGGCTCACGCCCATCGGATGGAGACCCTGACGAGAGTTTACACGCAGGGAAATCATCGGCAATGTGGACAACAACTGGATGTTGAAAATGTGACACTGAAAGCTCTTATGTGGGATTCTTTGCGCTATCAAATACTGTAAACGCGGGTATCAACAACCTGAAAAGTTTGACGCCCTCCGTGTGTATGCGAAGAAGATGCCGCCCCGGCTCGGATGAGGTCCAGGAGACTCAGGGACCAGGAAGCCGGGAGAAAAATAAAGCAGACAACATCTGCGCAGCAATAATAAAGCAGACCAAGACAAACCAAAACCCCTCCTTGAAAACCATTTGTGCATCCCGTCCGCCCCCCGTAATCAAGTCAGTTGGCCGGCTGCTACGGTGGCGGCGATGATGTAAAGGCAAACACCCCTTTCCCCCAAATCCAACTCCATCCAGAATGCTTGACCCCGTATCGTATATACCTCTCCCTTTGGAATTTTCCCCTTCGTGAATAAAAAGAAATCGTTCACCACTCTCTTTTTGGTAGGACTGTACAAATCTCTGTGTAATGTTTGATCAGACACGCCAGGACCCTCGGCTCTAGCAATGCACTTTCATGCGGCGCGGAGCTCCGGCAGTGTGAGGACAACGCTGACGGCTGTAGGGGGACGGCCATGGCAATGCGGGTGAACCGTGATCGTATCTTGGGAGCCTGCTGGACCCTGTTCCTTGGGGGTGGTGCCGCAGTGCCAAGACATCTTATTTACGCCTTGACGCTGAAGAACATCGAACGGATGTTGGGGTGGCGCCTCTCTGCTTGTGTCCTTGTGGCGCACATGCGGACCAGGACCAGGTTGGAGATAGCTGGGCCCGGGCCGTTTGAGATTGTCTCTCTTGTCAAGCCAGCCCACGCCCGCCCCGTGTCCAAGATGGACGGGGCGAATGGGAAGGGCGCCATCGGTGTGGCTCTTCTCAACGAACTCGACTGCTGGCCAGCCCCTCCCCTTCCCGCTTGAGTACCGTGCATTGTGTAATGAGCGTCTGATAGTTGTAGCGTAGGAGGGGACGTTTTCTGTCTCCCGTCTTCCCCACACAGGAGAGGATGTGAGCCGAGTGGATGTCCGGCAGACTGCGGCTCTTATCGGTCGAATTGGGCATGGCTGAGGTGGCCATGGCATTTCCCGACGACCGCCTGAGACGCCGTCCGAAAGGATCCATGTAGATGAAAAGTGCTTAGAACGAAAAAAGACGATCAACCCCTGGTGGAAGGGCTGGCTCATGCGTGCGTGTTGTCCCAGAACCTCCTCCTCGCGGCGACGGCCAGCTTGTTGCCGACGAAGCGGTGCTGGTAGAAGTTAAAGACGGCGAATTCGCCCGTCGTCATGACGTAGCTCTCGGGCTGCGCCGTCACGCGGTCCCACAGCTGCGTGAGCGCCGACTCGAGGATGCCGCTGACCACCGGGTCCCGCGCGCCGTCCGGGCTGTCCCGCGCGATCTCCAGCGCCTCGGCCACCGTGTTCGGGTCGAGGCTGCCGAAGTCGGAGGGCGGCTGCACGGCGGGCGATGTGCGCGGCGAGGCTGAGGAGCGGCGCTGCTGCTGCTGTTGTTGCTGTTGGGATGATGATGTGTGGATAGGGGATGTGCGTGGGCTGAGGGGCTCTGCGGGGCCGTCCACCTCCATGTGGTCCTCGTGCTGTGGCGTCGGGGGTTGCACGGCGCCGCCCATTGTGAAGGGCACGAAGGTCGAGTGGTCGGCTGTGATCGCTGGGCCGGCGAAGGACCGGTATGGGAGGTAGCACGGGTTGGAGTTGAAATCTTGAGGGTGGAGGGACAACATCTTGAAGAAAGAGGCCAGGCGGGGTGGAAGGGACGACTGGCGCGTGATGGGTTATATGCTCCCAAGGCGAGAGGGCGAGGAGGCGAGGGGAGGAAAGAAAGATGTACACCGGTCAGTGATAGAAGATGCCGTGCAAGACGCTGTGCAACTGTGCCTTCTGCAGCTGCTTCGCAGAAAGATGATATGTCATATAACTGGTCCCGGTTCCAGTGAAAAGGTTCTGGACGTCCCGGTCGTGGTTGATTGATAAACGGGGGGGGGGGGGATTTGGCGTCTTTGCTTCTGCTGACTGGGACAAGGTCTTGTGGTCAAGGGCCGAGGGTGGCGTTGATCTTGGGAGATTCTGGTCTGGTCCTGCTCTGGTCCTTTTGTGTCTTTCTGTTGTTTCGTATGTTCCTGTCTTTGTCTTTGTGTGTCTCCTGGGCGTTGCGTTGTACGAAGTACCGGGCCTGACAAGAGTTATCCTGGTTTGGCGGAGCAAGGCGACACGGATGTAGCGAGGCGAGGCGAGGCTGATATAATGGATAGGGCTGGTTGGCTTGCCGGATCCAGATGAGGAGACGGAGATGGGCGGGCTAGAGATACTTATACATGCAGTTTAGATCGGGCCTGACGCAATAGGGGCAGCAAAGTGGTAGTCGGAACTTTGGGACTGGAGTTTGTTCTGACTAGGTTCGACGAATCCTCGTCGTCAAGAGCGGAATGATCGCGACAAGTCCCAAAGTTTAAGACCCAATGCCTGGCGGCAATAATAAAGTGATACGCCCCATGGCCAGCCCATGGCACCAGCCCATGCTACCAGCCCATGGCAGTCCCGTCCCGACAGTCCAGACACAGAGTGGGAGTGGCGTACCGTAACCTGAGATTACCCTGACTCTGGTACCGTCTGGGCTCCGACAGGGTCGAGGCCGTTATCCGTGCCAGGAAGCAAGGGTTTCCACATTGGCCATGGGTCACGGTGGCTATCACCTGCTGCTGATCCTTTTGCTGGGTCCCCTTCCAAGGTCCAGCTCTCGGGGAGCTGCTTGGCAGAGAGATCAACCAAGCCCCCGCCGAACACTGACAAGCAGAATCGTTTCTGAAGCAAACCCAGGCGGAGATGTTGTCCTCTTCGGGATCAGGGCTGCCAGAAAATCCCTAGGCCTCTTCTCGCTGCTCTCGTCTCATGCCGGCGCCCTACTAAAACGACGGCTCCTCATGCTCGCCCGAGCTGGGCCGGCTGGCAGATTTTTTCTAACATGAACTAGGCACTTGACAGCGAGCACGCGAACGAGCACGGTCGTCGGTTGTGTCAAAAGGGACGGCGCGACCAGCCTAGTACTGCGATGCGTACTGCGCGTTCATTGATAGGTGCTGGGTTGCGGTTGTGCACAAGTGCGCATGGTAGGTACTAATCCGGTGACGGTCGCTGAGGCCCCACCAGGTACTGTACTTTTGTCTCTTGGCTTGTAAAGTACATTTGGAGGAGCACAGCCCCGTCATTTGGGGTACTTTGGAGAAGCTTTGCCAGGAAACACGGCCTTCTCCTCCCTGGTCTATTGTTGGAAATCTCAGAGGGAAGCTCCCCTGTACCTGAGCCTTGGGAGGTACATAGGATGGGAAGGGGGGTCTCCGAGGCTCACACCGCTGGTCTGGAGGAATTAATTGGAATGGGGGGTAGCAATTGGTGACATATGCCAGGTAGAGAGCTGGTGAGCCGGTCAGGGGTACGTCCGGCTGTGGGGGGCCACAAAAGTACTTTGGCCGTCAAAGTTTACACTGCTAGGTTTTGATGGGGCGAAACCGTACCCATGACCGGCAAGAAACTCAAAGCCATGGTGATTAGACTCGACAAGTTTGACAATAAGTCATGTATTGGTCATGTAGCTGCTTCAGCTGGCGTATGCCCTTGAGAAATGTACCCTCGGCAGTTGCCCACATGATCGACCAGGCGATCAAAGGCTGGCGCGCCTGTCTGCCTGTGTCCCATGTATGTCTGCA
Organism: Diaporthe caulivora; assembly: GCA_023703485.1. Lineage (NCBI taxonomy): Eukaryota > Fungi > Ascomycota > Sordariomycetes > Diaporthales > Diaporthaceae > Diaporthe > Diaporthe caulivora. Next base: position 1,081,355 of record JAMPTR010000005.1, read on the forward strand.
TATTTGTATGTGTGTATTTATGTCTGTATGCGCAGACAAACACACCAACACCGAATGATGGGACCACTCTGCCTGGGTGCAAAGCGCGGCTAAGCCAGAAAACAGGCAGCTGGAAAAGTATAGACATGCTGAGGCAGCCCCAGCCGCCAGCAGCATTCTCATGTCGACAGCAACAGGGGCGTCAACATCAGAAGCGCTTGGCCGGGATTGTATTTGCCTCCTCGCCAGGCCTAGTAATTTTTTTTTTTGGTGTCACGAGAACGAGGCGAAATGTTTGGAGCTACGGAGCATATACTGAGTTCGTCGTTACCACATAGTTTTGGCACTGGCTGCGCCGTTGTTGGCGAAAATCGCCGGGAGCTGGCCGGTCCGGATCCCAATCCATTGGCTGTTCGTTGTTGGGACGGACGGCCTCCTCTCGCATGATCCCTTGCTACTAAAACAGGTAGAGCCGCCAGCTCGCAGCTCGCAGCTCCCCAGCTCTCTGGGTACTGCTTCCAGGGTTCGATGCTATATCAGGCGACGCCGAAAAGCCCACGAATATCAGCAGTATTATTATCACGTCCGGCAGCCTTGGCTAGGGCGGCCCTGGGGACTGGACACCCGACGGACGTAGCGCTAGTTATGTAACGTGTGAGTGAATACAGAACGTCCGGCCCCAGGCGCAGCCTGCGTATACATGAGATGCTGTAAGTACATGCCTTACACATGCCAGACCGCGGTGGAGCGCGTGTACCCAGCCCCCCAGCTCCTGGCCGACACATGTTTCCGACCCTATCCCACCCCGTCGGGAATTGCCATTCAGTGAACGGTCGTGGCCCTGTGGCCCCCAAAACAAGGTACTCCGTACGTTGTAAAGCCGTGGACGGTCCTGCCTCGGCCGTTTTCAGGGCGTTGGGCGGCGGTGCTGGCGGGGGCGTGCGTGTGCTGGCAGCGTCGGGCGGGCGGACGGCGCCTGCGTTGGCCTTGGGGGGGCCCTTGGGGCCTTGGGAAAAGTCAAATGAGGTCCTGAGGGGCGCATGAGTCAAACGGTGACGAATTCTGGAGAGAGTTTGCTTTGACCCAGGGCCACCGTCTCGCAGGTTTGCCAGGCTTGCCAGGCTGGAGAACCCACCCGGCATCTCGCGCGGCGACTCAGTAATTCGACGAGTCGAACGGAGGATTCCCGAGGCAAATGACCAGATCGTGACTGAAACTGGGTCGGGTCGGGAGCAGATTGCCATTACCATACAGCAGGGACGGGCTTGGCCGCCCCCCGCCTCGTTGTCATCATCATAATCGTCGTCAGGAGGGGTTTCTGGTGTTTGGGTTTCCTCACCGACTTGACAGCCTCTGAGCTTAACCAAGTTGAGTGCGCGCCCGGCCTGGCCTGGCGTGCATGAGAGAGCCAGAGACAGAGACAGAGACACAGAGTCTCGCGCCGGAGGGGAGTCTCGGCTCGGAGTCGGATTAGCAGGATAAGTATTTTTCTTATCCGAAGCCGTGCTGGGCTGGGCAGAGGTTTAGAGTTGCCGAAGTGTGCATTGTTGGTTGGTGCAGGCCCTGCGCTGGCTGGCTGGACAAGCGTCATGTCATTTGTGTGACCGTGTCCATGACTGGCGTCGGGCGGGACGTGGGACAGACCTGAAGGAACCACGTGTTATGCTGCAACAAATCATCACCACCAGTCCCACACCTCGCTCGCGGCTCACCTTCCTCTCATGATTACCCTCACCCCGTAGCCGCCGCCCCTAATATTGGCACATAGTAGAGGGCAAGCAAGCGTCTGTCGTTGATTATTGGGGAGTCGTGCGAAGTCTGGGCCGTTCTTTTGGCGGCGGGTCTCCACCACGAAGTCCAGACTCACCAAAGCCCGATCGCTAATCTTGATTGCAGATGGTGCTGCCCGGGTCCTCCCAGCTCGCCCCGGAGAGCACGCGAAGGTGGTGGCACGCGGTTCTGCGGTGCAGTAGGGGCTGCAGGCCTTGCAGTAGTGCAGGAGTTGCAGGAGCTGTGCAGACCCAGACCCAGATCCATCCAGATCAGACCAGACCAAGACCAGACCAGATCCGACCGGAGCAGGGGAGGGGGGGCTTTTGGTTGGGAGGTGTGTGGGAGAGAGAGACACAGCGAGAGGCAGGGCTACGGCACGGAACAGGTACAAGGCACAAAGGCTCAATCCCAGACCCCATCTTTCTCTCAATCAATACTCCGAACGGAGTTCACACCCACCCACACACACACCACCCCCCATGACACCACACGATTCCCTCCCGAGCTGCTGCTGCTCCTGCTCCCGGCAGGCAAGGAGGATGGTTTGAGTTTGGCCGCCAAGCCCTTCAATTTTCAGCCGGTATTCAGCCGATGAACGACACATGCAGCCAACATGCGGGTGATGCAACCGTGTTTGTCCTTGCTGCCCACCGCCCGTGGCAATCCCCTCCCCTCTGATCGCTGATCGTCAGGCCACGCCCCAGATATGATGTAATTATTTCTAAACAGAGGAGGGAGTCCTGACTTGCGAGAAGCATGAGGACTAACTGGCTGGCTGGCACGACCTGACGCCTCGGGATTCCACTTACGGTACATACGATGCCTGGTTGACGTGACCCGCCACAGAGCGGATTCCGGCCTGGCACAGCAAAGCAAGCCTTGGTTCGACTCGACCGAGCCCAAGGTTCATTGGCAGCTCGAAACTGGAGCTTATACTATAGTCCTGAAGCCTATAGAGCTGGAGCCTGGAGCCTGGGGCCTGGGGCCTGGGGCCTGGGGCCTGGAACCGGTCCTTTTGTTGTCCAATGTCGGGCGCATTGTGCAATGCACACAGTGGTTTTAGGACCCCTAGCCCAGCGACCGTGCCGGGCTAACCAGCTTCGTGGGCAACCTCCGACCCTTGGGATTCAGATTCACGAACATCAGACGGATCGATTCGCCACGGGATTTCCGAGTCTCTGTACGACCTGTCCTGGTCTGTCGGGTCCCCTCTCTCCAAGTCACAAACTGTCTGCATGCCTGCCCCCAGCCTCCCTGACTGGCTGCTCTGAAAGGAAGGGGTGCGTGTGAGGGCGTGACCGAATGACCGCCAGACTTTTTCTCCCTCTCGCTTCTCCCACTCGCAACAGCCCATCCCGACGGGGCGGCGAGTCACCTTGACAGCTCACCGCGTGCCGGTACGATGCCGCCGCCCTGCCCTGCCCTGCGGGTGCGTGCAGCTCTCTGCCTGGCCACCCCTGGCCCAGATCTGTGATCTGTTGGTCCCCACTCCTTCCAGAAGCGGAATGACATTCTTGCCCAAAGTCTAATCCAGATGATCTGCGGCTTGCAAAGCCCGTGTGCGTGTGTCCGTACCGTCCACCGTGGCACCGTGGGAGGCCCACCCCGTGGCCACCAAACCAGTTTCGGACAGCCTTGCGGCTACCCGGGTCAGACTGTCAGACTGTCTAATAGTACATTACGCTATGTCTGCCCCGTGGTTGTCATGTATCTACACCGTTACTGTTATATAATAGGTAAATGTGCTGCTGTACGGCCCACGATCGCCAGCTTGGATAGGGGCAGGGCCCTGGGCTTATGACTACGCTGATCCAATCTTGCCAGTCCAGTCCTCGGGCCCGTGGTCCTGGGCTCGGGTTCGAGACGAGGGCCGATGATGTGCATGCGCAGTGCAGCGCAGCGAGCTGCGCGCATATTAGTCTTTTTCGTTTCGACGGGTGTGCATTAATGAGGGAGACGAGGGCAAGACGGAATGGACGAATAGTAAGTGCGAGTACTCCTGGGCATGAAAGACAGGTGTGGGTACCACGGGGCACTTTTTTGTGCAGACCAGCCCCGTCAAAATTCCGCCTGCCTGCCTGCCTGCCTGTTGTTTGTCATGAGCCGAGATCAGCAACATGATGAAACGATGCATACTTTTTGTTGTGGGTGCGCTTACTGTGGTTTACAACGGGGCCGAGTCCCAGACTATTTTATTATTACCGCCCGCGGAGTAATGCAATGTAAGTATTTGTCCACCCGCCGCCCCTCCCAACCAACAGTTTCGCAACCAAGCTGGCCGGGAAATAAGGTTTTCCCTATTACCTGTAATGCGCCCAGCTCTCCTCGCGGTGGGAACGCCAGCCCACAAACACCACCCGTGGGGCCCGCTTTCGGGACCGCTTCGTGATGCTGACCGCGGCGGGCTTAGTTGAGTTTCTGAAGGATCGTTGGTGCGTACGCGTCCCGAGGTTATTACGAACGGCTTAATAAACAAAACTCCCAATTCTGTTCGAGCTCCTCCTGCCGAACTATCCTTTCCACAGTATCAATAGGCTGGCGCCGCGCCTGGGTTCGCGGGACGAGGCTGTCTTGAACTTTGTGTGCGCCCTCTGGCCCTAGCGCAGCTGGGCTGGGCGGTGCCACCGCGGTCCAATGTCTGATACTTTCCGCTCGCGTTCGACTTAAGTTACCTAGAAAGGTTTGTCTGCCCGCCAGATGACATCGTGACCTTCACTCTTCATCTCTCTTACTCTTGGGGGGGGGGGCGGTTGTGTTGGCCCGCCACGGAGATGTCTTTTACCGTTGGCCGATCAGTGCTGCACCCGACGGTAAGGTTTGGGCCAAATCAGGTTATGCCATGATGACCAAGATCCACGAATGGCTTCTGCTCCGAGTCAGTACGCCTGACCGGCAACGGGTCCTCATCCCGCGCGCGGCGGTGACAGTGATATTTTTTTTTTTTTTCAACTTGTTGGTTCTGTTTTTGCTTTGCATTTATTTCACCACTAAACTGTGCCTGTTTGTCGGGCGCGCATAGCACCACGATGGTTTATTATTACTTTTGCATTTCAGACATGTAAAACCCAAGAACAAGAAGAGCAGAAACAAGAAAAAAAAAAAAAAAAGAAAAAAAAAAAAAAAAAAAAAAAAAGGGCCGTGTCACAAGGACCGCCCAGCTGGGACAAAGTTTTCGGATACGACAAGTTCCATGGCTCTGGTCGCCCACCGCTGGCTGGCATTGCTGGCAATGCCGGCCCCCCCGCCCGCGCCGCGCCCCGGCGCGGGTTCCTCCCAGCCTCTTGTCGTGACACATCGTGCACGAGTTTTTTGTCAACCGAGTATAAATAAAGTGGCGACACACAATTAACAACACATCAGACAGAACCACCACATCCCGCCCGCCCGGGGGACTGGGGGGTCCGACGGGGTGTGTGTGGGCGGGCCAGCGCGGGAACAGCAACGACGACAGCGACGAGACTCATGACCCAGCAGGAAAGCTCCCCGTACTTGAAACGTGGTTGACGGAAACCCTAAATTCTGGACGGGCAGACGGGCAGGGGAGAAAGAATAGTGAGAAATGACGCTATCGCTGGTCTCGCTGGCTGGGCCCACCCTCCTACCAGCATCATTCGCTGGTTTGGGCCGTTTTTGCCATCCCACGCCCGGGCGACGAGGATTTGGGGTTGAAACTCAAATCATCCATCTCTGGCCGATAGAGTTTTGAAGTTTGCCATGTTTCGGTGGCGAGAGTGACGAAATACACTAGCTGGTGGGAGGGGGGACCCTTTATTGGGAGGGATAGCAGGATGGGAACACCTTGGAGAGGAGGCGGTCGAGGGGTTCATTCAACTGTCTGCCTATTCTGCGTGCAGACCATGTCCATCAGATGCCCATCAGGTATTGTGTGTACTGTAGTGTGGTGTAAGTGTGCATCTGCTGGGTCCAGCTAGTATCCTGCAGGCCGGTCCCGCCAGGCACGGTACTGCGGTTGATGGGGGGCGGGATAATTGGAGAAAGGGCTGTTCAATTCCGTGTTATCCCCAACGCTCGCCTCGCATGTGAACTCTCCGACCGGCGACTTGTGCACGCTTGATGGGCCCATGGATCACGAGATAAATGCACAAGTGCCATATGCACCAGCTAGGTGATTGGAACCGGGTGGGCACTTTACGGGGCTCGCGAGCCGCGGCTTGTGCTCGTTGTATATACAGTCATTACCTACCCAAGGCGGATACTTCCACCACTTTCGCTGCGCCGTCAGGGACGTCGAGGGTGGTGGACAGACAGGGCTACTCGGGTCAAGAACGGGAATAGCAGCGCAGCATCAAGCGCGGGTGCCCTCCTGAGGATCCTGAGGATCCTGAACCCTCACTGGCCCACTCCCACGGTGCTGATCACGATTGGTACTCTGGTGTATTTTCGTATATGTAGGTACAGAACATACTCTGCGTATATGCTGGGCGTAGGTGAGTGTGCGTCTGCCATGTATGTACCGAAGTACGTACCACTCTACGCACCTGGTCGTGCAGCCCCCAAGTGGGTGGGGCCAGGTACCGCAGGTACCATGAACAGTACTTTTATAAAGTACCCGGGAGCAGCCCACCACCCCTTCCAAAATAGGCCGACATATGCGGGAAAGGGTGCAGTAGTGGGGTCTGACACCTTCCTAGCGCGAACCTTAATTTCTGCCGTGCGGCTGTCGGGCAGACGGGGACGTGGGAAGGCGCCATGTGTAAAGTGGGACTGGCTCACTGCCTCCTTGGTGATGTACAGGAGGTACATGCAAGGCCACCGTGTGGTGCCTGCATTGGCAGTACCTGCCGTTGTTCCCGGCACGCGAAGGAAAAAGCTAGCGAGTTAGAATCAGGAAATAAAACGAAGAAAACAAGTAGATAAAATCAATCAAAAAAAATACGGGGAAGCGAGGCCCGGACGAAGGGCCAAAGGAAAGAGCAGCTGTTTGGTTGGGCTGCATCAATCCATCAGTTAGTTCCGCTGCAGCTGCTCAGCCTGCTCCGTATAGGCAGGTAATGGACAAGTTTTGTCACTCTCTCATCCACGCACGCGCACACCGCACACCGTACACGTACTCCGTACACTCGGCCAACAAACCACCAGCCGCAGCATGCCAGGACATCATCGGATGCAGGCACCTGGCCAGTTTCCCTTTCCCTCTGATATTGGCTGGGCCAGGGGACGGATCCTTCCATTACGGATGCGCGCCACAGTAAATCTTGCCGCTGCTGTGGGTCTCTCTTCGTCGCATCTTCAGCAATTCCAGACAGAAAAAGGGCCACCGTCGATCCAATTGCCCACTCCACGCGATTAAGCTTTCGGACCTCGTTTTCCCTCTCCCCTTTCGGCTTCTCCTCCGTGCTCTTTGTGACGCGCTACCAGCCCGTCGCCCAAAGTTTGTTTCACACGCTCTCTCGCATCAACACGGCTGCGCGGCACTTGCCACTGTCTGCGTCGAGTGAGCTGAGTCCATCCGACAAACCGCCCACGCATGTACCATCTGTTGCGTGCATGGCGCGTGTGTTTGTGTAGTTCGGCCAGAGGTGTTGCTTTTTCTCATGCACTACGTACGCACTAGTCCACGACGCACGCCACTGACAGTACGGAGCCTCATCTCGAAAATGCACAGCAGCATATCAGGGACTATACGCTACATCTTCACGTGCCTCGACACCCTCCGCGCAGCAGCAGCGCGGCGGGAATGTGCCCGCCCTCTCTTCCACGTTCCGCTGTCCGCAATTGCCCTTCCGAAGGGCTGTCTCCCGCAATACATGGCACTGTTGGTACATCTCATCGGATCCACCAACGCCCAGGCCAGCCCGCCCTCCAAGCGTGGGGACTGGTCCCACTGCCTTCACTGCCAGACTACCTACTCTCCTAAGGCCAGGGGCCAACTTGGATTGGGCCCTGGCCCCGGTTTTCCTGGCCCCACGGTGGCATCCCTCAAGATGCGGAATGTCTCGATCGGGACCCCCAATGGATGTCACAGAGTCAGCTCACCTCTGGTTGGTGACCCTGACTGAGTCAGATCCTCATCAGCTCTTGTTCCCGTCGCATGGCCGTGTCGTCACGATGCCCTCTCCCTCGGAAACGTGCCCGTTGGCCTGCCTGCCCGCCGGCCATAAGGCTGACTCAATCAGCAGATAAGCCCATCAGGATAGCCCAATTTGGGACGAGGCGAGGCGCCCAACTGCGACCTGTCACATCAATATCGGTTCGCGACACTCCACGGCCGGCACCGGCACCAGAGACAACACTTCCGCCATGACGACTGCCAAGCTGCTCACGCCCCCAGTGTCCCCACCGTTGTCATCATGGGCAGGCAAGTTGGGCAACTCCGACGGGCTTTTGGCACCTTGGGGCGGAAATGCCCATCCAACGTAATAAAACCATCCTGATTCGCATTCGCCTATCTTGATTCGGAAGACCATGATTATACCACAGTAACGGTAACGAACCAGCAAGCAACCGCGGCACTCATTCCGAGAGAACAATTTACCATCGGCGGGGCCTACAACGGCGATTCAGCCCCCAGTTCGAAACGCCTCGAGCCGCCAGCTAGCACCTATCATCCGCCTCAAGAAGGCCACTCAAACGAAATGCGGTCTTGGGTGGCAAGTCATTCGAACCTTATGCTCACCACGAATTGCAATCTTCCCTGCCCGTCCTCTCATCAAAACCGCTGCATTGTATAGGGTCTCCCGCCTAGCCTTCTAGAATGATTCTCTTACCGTTGTGTGGTATGCTGGACCAGCGCCCGACTCAGCCAAGACACTCGAACCCGGCGCCACTAGCTCCGCCGTGCACTGGCTGCGCGGCGCCTCCATCGTGTCAAACCAGCGGCGTCGGTTTCACTGACCGAGTAAAACTCACCACTAATGGATCGGCACATAACAGTCAGTTTAACTCAACGCCTCCAAGACACTGGCCGATTCCTCGGCGGGCGCGCGGGGCGGAGTTGAGCGGGCGAGCACGATAGCTGCCACCCAAACTTGCAGGGCTCCCCATCGCCGGGCGGCGCCGTTTCTTGGGACTCGGAAGAGCTTCGCACGACTGTGCCGTGGTTTTTTCTTTGCGCAACCAGGTCGAACGTCCCAGGCCTGACATGATGACAAGGACGGCCCTCGTTCGTCAGGGATGTGCCGCCATCGCTCGGGCGGCTTCGGCGGCCAAGAAGCTTCGATGTGCCTTCTATCCGGCTTCCGTGCGTCTTTCCAGAAGCCATCGACTCGTTCCAGCGCGTGCTAGTCTCTGGGTGATCCTCACGACCTTCATGCGGCTCGGGCTGTGTCATGATGCTTTCGTCTACGCAATTGTGCAGCAAGACGTGGTCGGGGTGGGACCGACACCAGATCCACGCGAGATCTTGACTTGCCCGCCTCGCTGTCAGAGTCATGATGGCTGTAAATCGTACAGGCGAGAGTAGCGGTGTCTCCCGTGATGTCGCGAACGCGGGCTCTTGTTGAATTCCGTTCATTGAGAAGTGCTATTGTGTCTTACAGCCGCGGACACACGATGGTACATGCAGGTTGTCCGAAAACCCGCCTACCTTTTTTTACCGCCCCGGTTGCGCCTCGCCACTGATGCCCCATGCAATGCCATGCAACTCTATGTATGTATGTGAATGTATTTGTGCACGGAAAGCCCGCCGCACAAGATGCAGGAAGCCACCCACCCAGCACCCAAATCTCAGATCAGATTGACGTCAACTGCACACACGAGCAGGGCCGGAAACAGCAGTGCACGATGTCAGGTACAGTAGATCACTGCGTGGCTTGCGTCCTGCGTCTACCGAGCCTTCGGCTTCCTCTTGCCGATCTGGTATCCCCAACCCCTGAGGACCTTGACCACCTTCGGCGTCACTGCCGCCGTCAAGGGCACCCGGATGAAGATGAAGGTCTTGTGAATAGCGTAGGCCAAGGCAAGCTGCGTCGCGAGGCCTAAGGGAGTCATGCACGCGTCAGCTGGGTGAACTTTGATACTTGGCGAAACACCCGAACCATAGAGGCCCCCAAACTCTATCGGGTGGCCCCATTTCCTGGACAGGAAAGTCCAGGCGACAACAGTGAGGCGAATATCATCTCAATATGACGGCCGCCGCTTGGTCCGGCTCGACACCGGAGTATTCCCGGCCAAAAGCTGGACGAAACAAGCTCGCGGCAGCGGGCAAGTCTGTATCAACTCCGTAGAGGGAGCGACCGTGAAGTCGACGATCCGCCGGGCGGGCGAGGAAAACAAGGAACTAGAAACGTAGCGAGGGAAATGTGACGTCTGAGAACTTACTCGCTTCCTCCTTGTGCTTCTCCTGCGCCTTCTCGACGCCCCAGCCGGCCTTCTCGACGTCCTCGCTGACGTGGTTGTCGCCCAGCTCCTCCCTCTCGGCCGTCTTGAAGGCGGCGCGGTACTCGTGCCACCGCTGCTTGACGGATTCCGGGACCGCCCTCTTGACGGCGGCCATGACCCAGCGCTCGACCTCGGCGATGCGGTCGGTGCCCACCATGCGCACCAGGAGGAAGCAGAAGGGGAAGTCGAGCACGCTGAGGCCCAGGTAGACGCCCAGGGCGGCCCAGCCGTACTCGCGCGAGAGCTTGCGCAGGCGCGCGCTCAGGGACTGCGGCTCCGAGCTCGAATTCGCCCCGGAGGCCCCGGACCGCCGTGACCATGTCCAGCCGAATGTGCGCCGCTGTGTCGGCCCCCGTGATGGGCCCTGCTGCGCGGCCGTTTTCCCCGATGATGCGGTGGCCGAGGGCCGGCCCCGTAGGAGTGTCGTCCGCCCGGTGCCGAATGTCCTCGTCGCCGCCGTCTGCTCGACGGTAGCTCGTGGTGCCGGAGCCGGTGGTGCGGTCCTGAGGCCCTGGACTGCTAGCCTCCGCAGGGGGGCGCCTCCAGCGGCCGTCGTGGTGGACGGGAGGCCCAGTCCCGAGGCGCGGAAGGCCCCGTACATGGAGCTCCGCAGCATTTTGTTATTGTTTCCTTTTTTGGCCCGCCTTCGGTCGCCTCTTCTTCTCGCGCCCGTATCGCTGTGGGTTCGTGGCGGTCGGGGTCGTGTACGTGTTATAGCAATGAGGAGCGTGGCAGCTGAGCTGCTCGGTTCGGAATTATGTGTCGGCGGCCCTCGGGGAGGCAGAGAATGACAACCCGCGGCCTGGTCGTGGTGAGCCGGACTGGGAGGGTGTTGACGCGGATATGTCGGGATTTAGAGATGGGTGGGACCCTGCGGGAGAGAAAGCTGCTGACGGCCTCCCGCCGGCGGACCCGGTGGCGAGATCTCGTGATTTTGTCGCGATGCGATCCTCTCTTCGGGAAAGGACGGACCCGTCTCGTCTGTCTTTTGCTCGAGGCAGCGACAATCAGGATCCCGCTGTAGCCTCCCGTGGCTTCCGTCAGGCTTAAGAGCAGTCAAAAAGGGCCTGTCTTTCTCCTTCTCTTGCTGCACGCAGTGTCCATGGCTCGCGGTTGTCGTACGTTGGGGCAGAAAAAAGTGATTGGGGGAAGGGGGCATCGATTGTCCCCCCTGCGCGATGATGGAATTTCTATGGCATTGGGGGGCCCTGATTGGCTGGGACGGGCGGCATCGGCGAAATGCCGCCCGCCAGAAGTTCTGGAGCTTTTCTGAGCATGCAAGCTTATTTGGACCGTAGGAAAGCGCCGTACGACTTGGAGAGGCGCATGTGGGACCCGGTCTCGGGCTTGAGGCGCAAGCAATTTATCGATTGATCGTGGTGCATCTACCGGAGAACACCTGGACCAATTGATGTGAATTGGTGGCTGTTCCGTCGGTATGTACGCCTCGTCCCATCACCCCGTCGTATCAAAATACCAGTTTCAGCCTCACCGAGGCGTTGATGATCTCCCGAGGCACTGCAGATGCAGGTGCCTTTGTGACATGTTCTGGACTCCTAACCCTCACGTGGGAACATCAGCTGAAAGTTCCCGGTAAGACGGAACCTTTGCGTGAGTTTCGACCTCGGCCTCGTCATGGCTTTAGGAGCTGCGCAAGGCGGATTGGACTAGACCAGAGCGCTGGGCTCTAGTGTAAGTCATATTCTCGCTGTCGCGTCATCAACAGTATTGTGCGAGGGAGTTGAGCATCCCCTCATGCTTACCTTCGTACCGGACCTTGACGTCAGGTTGGGATGATATATCACCGATCCATGTTGCATTTTGCGGGGCAGCAGGAGTGCGGCTGTTTCGCACTGCCGGCACCCCAACATGCATAGATTAACACCGCTGCTTTTCAAGTAGTCTACTTTGTAGGCGATGATCGAGAGATGCCGAAACAATCAACAGCGTGTCGTTCCTGACGTTGGGGACTTCCATGTGATAACCACCAACCAACCGGTCATCCATCTATCGACCCCGGGGATATCTCGCTGGCGTGGCCCCTCTTTCTCTCTCAGTGAGCAAAAGTCCCATTCCAACACCACCCAAGAATAGCGAGCAGATCAACGGATGGACAGGTTCTTCAGGACCCATCGATCGGCCCCCTTTGCATTCTCAGCCTCGTGCCAAAGGACCCAGATAACCCTCGGTCTTCGGTTGGGTCGGAGTGCGTGCCCTCCCGGATGACATCTACCTCTTGATGCTTAACCTCCCGCTGGATCCGGCCGAGAGAGGGCTGCACGGTACATACAGCTTATGAAACATTGAAAAGAAGATCTAAGCAGCTCATCAAGCTGCTTATCAATTCGCCCACTGAAACAAGAAAATATATATCTTCGGGAGGAACACGCACAGCCGGAGACTGGCCTTGACCGTCATCACATTGTATTGCTCACAACCAATTGATACATCTTTCTCAGCCGTGGATGACTCGGCAGATGGCTGCGGACGGGGCAGTTGGGTCTGCTGGACCCCAGACGAGGAAGGAGACGGATCCCCACACCTCAAATGAGGAGGCATACTTCACAAGAAACAACCCACCGCGGGCTCTGAGGGAAGCCCTGCGGCTTTCTGGAAGCGGGACGATATCGACGCCTTCGGAGAGTGCCAGTGAGGAGGACTATGACGAGGACTCTCAAAAGCCTGTTGCTGTCCTACGCTTGAATAAGAATCGGGAGAAGGATCATGCAACCACACTCCCGTCCTCTGGCAGCAAGCTAAAGGTCAGCGAGGCTACTAGTGAGGCTGCCACGCCGAGCGACGTGTCTTCCGAGAATGAGAACCTCGACGGCATAGCGTCCCTCAAGGGCGCCAAGGTATACACGATTGCCTCGGATGACAAGGAGCTCCGAGAGATCCTGAGACGGGGAGTGCAGAGGGTGAGTTGTGGACCACACTGTTGCAAACTCGGAACGGACGTTGGCTAACAACATACAGGCCAAGGAACCACAGCCGGAAGGGAAGCGAAAGGGGAGGTTCAGTGACTACGTCTTCACGAGGAAGTTCTCCACCTTCGACAGGCAGAATGCCGCGGCTGCTAACAGCCCGTTCCACGGCTTCTTCACCCTGTTCTGGATCGCCATCGGGTTCCTGCTGCTCAAGATTGGGGCCGAGAATTGGAAGAACACGGGCAGTCCGCTCGGGACAAACGACATCATGAAGTCCATGTTCAAGAGGGATGTCATCGTCCTGCTCATTTCCGATGGCATCATGTGCGGGCTCACCGGCGTCAGTTGGGTATTGCAAGTCTTGATCAAGAGTAACTACCTTGACTGGGACTCATCTGGTTGGATCATCCAAAATATATGGCAGACGATATTCATCGGGAGCACCATTGGATGGACACAGCTTCGGCAGTGGCCGTGGTCTCACACGGTCTTCTTTGTCCTACACTCGCTGGTGATGCTGATGAAACAGCACAGCTATGCCTTTTACAACGGCTACTTATCGAGCGCCTATAAGAAGCGGGCAGAGTTGTTGAGGAAGCTCAAGCAGCTCGAGCACGTCGAGGCTGTGGAGTCGCCCTCTCAGACCAAGCCGACGGCCTCGTCCATATCGACAGACCATCTTGCTCGGAGGCCGTCGAGGCACGACGTCCGGCCAAGGCGGCAGTCGTTCCACTCAAGCTGCGACGCGTTCAGCCAGGACCTGGAGGGCATCGAGGAGGCCATCAAGTCGAACCAGCCCCTGGACCTGGAGCAGATCCACGTGTTCGAGCAGATCATCAAATGGGAGATCGACGGGCTCACGGAGGAGCTCCAGGGCAAGTCGACGGCGCCCGGGCGCGCTTACCCCAACAACGTTACGTTCCAGAATCACTACGAGTACATCGTCTTCCCGACGCTGGTGTACGAGCTCGAGTACCCGCGCTCGGAGAGGATCGACTGGAGCTACGTGGCGGAGAAGGCGGCTGCGACGTTCGGGGTCATCTTCGTCATGATGATGGTGTCGCAGGCCTTCATCTACCCGGTTGTGATGAAGACGGTGCGCATGAAGGAGGCCGGGCAGTCGCTGGCCGAGCGGTTCGGCGAATTCCCGTGGCTGCTGTCGGACCTCGTGTTCCCCTTCATGATGGAGTACCTCCTGACGTGGTACCTCATCTGGGAGGCCATACTCAACCTCCTCGGCGAGCTGACGTACTTTGCCGACCGCGAGTTCTACTCGGACTGGTGGAACTCGGTCAGCTGGGACCAGTTCGCCAGGGACTGGAACCGGCCTGTGCATAACTTCTTGCTCAGGCACGTCTATCACAGCTCCATCAGCGCAAGTAGGTAGTCTCCGGGCACAGTCTCGATCGCAGGGGCAGACCACTGCTACCCGACTCTTTTTTTCCCGACGCAAGAATCCTCTTCAGCACTTTGGTAGCTAACTTTGAGTGCTGCAGTGCGGGTCAACAAGCATACGGCGACGCTGTTCACCTTCTTCCTATCCGCACTTGTCCACGAACTAGTCATGTGGTGCATCTTCAAGAAGCTCAGGGGCTACCTGCTCTTCATGCAAATGCTTCAGCTACCAGTAAGCTCCGAAAGCAACCACCCAACCCTCCTTTTCAAAGCCCCTCAGTGTTCTCACCTGGCCTTTTCTGCGGTGGTCTTGTGCTAACCCGGTATGTGGCCAAGCTTGTGCAGCTGAGCAGGACCAAGTGGATGAAGGGCAGGAAGACGCTGGGGAACATCAACTTCTGGCTGGGCATATTCACTGGCCCTTCGGTTCTGTGCTCACTTTATTTGATACTGTGATAGGGTGTTGTTAGTAGTCGGGGGTTTTGCACATAGTATGGTAAATTTACTCACCAAATTCGATTGACTCCAGCCCCGGAAGTTGCGAAACCGCATTCAGATGATTGAAAGTGGTCAATACTCTCGTGCCCCCCATTCACTAGTCCAGTCCACTACAGTTGACCGTGCTGGGTCATGTCGGGCACCCCGGCGTACTTCTGTTAGTCTACACCTGCCTACCCGATTATTGCCTAAGCCAGCCGAGTGACAAGTGACAGTAGCTCCTCGAGCGGTGAGGTCACCGGGCAGTGGAGCCTGCCTGCGCACGGGCCCTCGGCTTCAGCCTCCCCCAAACAAGAGCTGCCCTTTGAAAGGCCACTCACTTTTTTCCACCTCGGAGCTCTGCTCATCACCACCGCGTCAAACCCCCCCATCGTCCATCGGCGAACCGCATCACCACTTCATCCCGACAAGATGTCTCGTGGCGGTACTACTCTCTACGTCACTGGCTTCAGCCACGGCACTCGTGCCCGCGACCTGGCCTACGAATTCGAACGGTAATTCCGATCCCTCCTTCCTCAGCCCACCGCCCACCCAAAAAGCCTCTCGTCCAGCCCAGTCCAGTCTCTCGGGGCCCTCCTCCATCCTCCCAGCCGCCCTCGCCCTCGCGTCGAAAGTGTTCGCTGTGTATACCCACCGTCGTGTCGTACCCAACCGTCGTGCCATGCCTCCGCCCTCTACCTCCCCCCAAAAATCGTCCCCCCTTTCGATCGAGCGGTCGGCGATGACAGAACGCTTCCAAACAAAACAAACGCGCGCTTGGCTTTGCACCGGGCAAGTCGCCTGTCAAAAACGGTATCCATCCGGGAATCGCGACGCTACCTCGGCGCGGCGACGCGGTCGCAGAAACCCAAACAGAGAGAGAGAGAGGCCTTGTATATCTATCTTCGTTTGATTCGGCGATACTGACATCATGCGACACAGCTATGGGCGGCTCGTCCGTTGTGACATCCCTGCCCCTCGTAGTGCTTCGAGCAGGCTGTAAGTATACAGACCCCGCAATCCCGAAACATCCTCGCGGGCCAGCAGCCGCTGACTTGCATCATCAGGTTTGCGTTTGTGGAGTACGAGGACCGCCGTGACGCGGATGATGCCTACCACGATATGCATAACAAGCGGATCGGACGTGACGACATCCTGAAGATCGAGGTAAGCCCAGCTAGCCAGCTACCCACGTCCGTCCACAGATGTGTTCATGTGCTGATTCTTCTACAGTGGGCCCGTACTCCTCCTTCCGCGTCTTGGCGCTTCGATTCTGGCCGTGACCGCGACCGCCGCCCTCCGCGCTCCCCTCGCCGCCGGACTCCCAGCCCCCGGCGCCCTCGCGACTACTCTCCTCGCAAGGATGACCGTCGCGAGCGTGACCGCTACGACGACCGCGACCGCCGTGACACTCGCGACCGCTCGCGATCCCCAGACCGCCGGTAAGACATCGACTCGTTGTCAAACATGCGAAAGGAAAACATGCTAACACGGTAGATATAGTGACCGAGACGATCGGGAGCGGGATGACCGGGACGACCGCGATCGCCGTGAGAATGGTGCGAATGGCGATGACCGGAAGCGTAAGCATCAGACCCAATTACAGTGTCGTGTCCTGCCAGCCGCTAACACATGCAACAGCCCTGGACAGCCCACCTCCCGCCCACGACGACCTCGACACCGCGGAGTAGACGCCTGAAAAGCGCGCACTGATTCACGGATCACGGATGTGGACTGCGAGGTTTCTGCTCTTTTCCCCTCCTCCCGCGGCACTAACTGAACCGGAAAAAAATTGCTTTGCCTGGTTCCACTTTGACTTCCTTAATATGGGTGTTTTAGTTTCCGATGCGGATATGCGGATTGCGGATCATCGGCGGTTTCTCTTGACGGCGTCGTTCGGAAAGAGCGCAAAAAGAGAAAAAAACAGATTGGCTTTGCGCCCGGAAACTTTCGGTCGAATCCTTCTCGGAAACGGTTATTCTCCTTTTTACTACCCTTTCTCAATTAAGAATGGACAGAAATCGCGGGAAAAAGTACTTTTTAGATCATCGTAGGGCGAATACCATGCACGCATTGCTCCATGAAGCACATGCTGTTCCTTGTCTGTGAAATCCCGCTGGGGTGATGGCGCGCTTATTAGGCTTTCCCACCTTTCGTGAACGTTGAGGAGAACTGAAAGCAGCATACGCTGTTGAATATTCACCACAATCCTCATAGGTTGAAGTTGGACCAGCTGTCTCTGCCAGGGGGCCATTTCATGTCACAGACACGAACCTGTCACCCAACTCCCACAGCACATCACTCTGGCCTGCTCCACAAACGGGGCCAATTACAAATTTCCTCTTGTGGTACATTCTGGTATATATATCCATGACTTGTTACGTTGATCCAGTCAACCAGACTGATAGTAAATCCGTCCCGTTCTTCAGTATACAGTTCCTGGCTTCTTGCTTGCCGTTTGCCCACGGCCCCTGCACATATGTTCCACCCTGGATAGGAGATGTCAACCAAGTAGATAGAGAAATGGTAGAAAAATAAACATTGACTTATGTCAAAGACTAGAGCCTTCCCCCTCCCCCTTCCCCTCCCCCCACCCGCTACCGGCCAGCGTGGAATACACATGCTCGTTCAATCTCCCCAAAATTCACCACCACCACTTTCCAGTAGAATCACATGCTGAGAAGAGAACGGCGCGGGCGTAAAACAACAACAGAAGGGGGCAAGAGAGGAAGCAGGAAAGACCACGGGGGAAGGAGGAAACCTGCTCATTGCTGCGGCTACTTCGGATTGTTTCCTCCGCGGATAATAAGAGGCACAGTATTAGAATAGACAGACAACCCAGGTTCCGGATCATCCAGCCA
The DNA here is from genome assembly GCA_023703485.1 of Diaporthe caulivora. NCBI lineage: Eukaryota > Fungi > Ascomycota > Sordariomycetes > Diaporthales > Diaporthaceae > Diaporthe > Diaporthe caulivora. The sequence continues at coordinate 1,099,107 of JAMPTR010000005.1, forward strand.
GCCCGGCAAACCAGTGGAGGGAGGGCTCCACGCAGGAATATATCGACGACCAAAAGCCGACCCGGCCACGGGGGCTCGTATACTCCCCGAGCCGGAGCGGCATTCACGAATACAGAGAGCAAAGGAAAAAAAAAGGACAGAGGCGTCATCCTGAGTTGGGCCAAAAGCCCCAGAGCTCGTTCATTAACCCACATATACACTCACACACACACACACACACACACACACACACACGGGAAAAAAGGAGAAGAAGAAAAAGGCCGTATGCCCGAGCCCAACGCCGACTGCGTTGAAGCAGTTGTGACCCAGCCTCAGCCCAAGAAAAAAGCCCCCCCGCGCTACCATATGATGCAGATCCAAGAAACGCCGTGTCCAACAACAACAAGGAGCGAGAGACCAGTCCGAGAAAAAGTAAAGCCACAAGGCGTAAACGGGAAACGGCATCAGCCTGCTCGTGCCACAGACAGAGCGGAGCAGAGACCAGGCTCACTCGATCTCCATCCTCCCGGCGATATCCTCGCTCATGCCGCGCAGTGCACTAAGCCGCGGGCTCGTCTCGTGCTCGTCGGGGTTCTCGTCCTCCTCCTCCTCCTCCTCCTCCGAAAACTCATCGCTGAAGCCATCGCTGAGCCCGGCGCCGCCGTCGTCGTAGCTGCCCGCGAACTCGTCGAGCTCGAGCACGCCGTCCCTGTCGCGGTTCCACGAGAGCCCGTCGTCGGCGTAGTCGTCCTCGTCGTCGCTGACAGGGATCCGCTCGGCCTCGCGGTCGCCCAGCCAGTACCTGGCGCGCTTGTTGGCGCCCGCGTCATCCATGCCCTGAAGCTGTCTGCGCTTGTGGCGCAGGTCGCCCGCCGACGACGACGGCGTCAGGGACATGGCGCCGCTGCGCTGGCGGTGGCGGAGGGGGGAAGGCGGGTTGTAGCTCACGGCGTGCGACACCACGGGCACGCCCCGGACGTAGAGGTACGCGACGCGCTTGCGCTCCCGGTTGAAGAAGAGGTAGTGCAGGCTCCAGATGGCGGCGGCCTCCTCGTCGAAGGGGTTCGAGCTAGGCTGGTACGAGAAGACAGCGCACTCCTTGAGTGTCATCTCCTTATCGATCAGGGCCCACATGTGGGGCCCCCAGGGTGGGGACTCGGTGCCGGACACGGCCGGGGGCGAGGACCCCGTGTCGGCCGCAGCAGCCTTGGACCTCTTACTTGGTGGCAGGAGTGAGGTCATTGGGAATTCAGTAGTAGAAGGTGCGTTGGGCCGCGCGCTGTGCAGTGTTGTGTCGAGGTTGGCGATGACTTTCCTCAGGTTGCGCTCTCGCTTAAAGTCGGCAGGGCGCAAGACGTGGCTGAAGTCATAGTCGGGATGTGATGCGTTTAATGTGGCGATGAGGTACGCGAATGTCCTGCGACTCGAGATGTCCGAGAGGGGGCCGAAGGGACTTGACCGGGACAGGTTGAGGGTTGTGCGCTGGGGAGGTGACAGGCTGGAGCCGAACTTGAGCAGGGCGGCATGTTGTGTTTCTAGCGACTTATCAATGTTCTTGTAGAGCTTCTTGTCGGAGCCTGCAGCTTTTGTAGTGTACAGATCGCAGCCGCCGGTGACGTGACAATCGGGGGTGTCGAAGTTGAGCGCGCTGGCCACGACGTCGAAGTCGCGAAGGGGTAGGAACTGCAGTGATTGTTAGCTGGTCCGTGTCGCATAGCGGGCCATGGATAGTGCAAGATTTCGCATGCAACTGTCTCGGTTCTACATACCTTCATCTTGCAGTTATGTACTGTTTAGGAAGCCGTGCAGGCGAGTGTTTCGATGGTCGTGGTGTGGTGTTGGCGTCGTTGGCTCGGGTGTTATCGAGGGGGTGGAGTTGTGTGTTATCGTGGCACCACTGCGTCATCCGAATGGAACGCGGTCACAAAGGGGGCACCTTGCAGAGTGCAACCTGGCGCTGGGGGTATATGGAAACAAGGGAAGTGAACCAGACCACTTGTCGGTTATGATCACGAAAGGGGTCGGATAATCGCAGTTGCTGGGTCGGGTGTCTTGGGTGAGATGCAGCCTGGTTGTGACGGAATCAAGTGGAGGCCGGAGACGCGGGTGGGTTCCTGATTGTCAGTCGGTCAGGCAAGTCGCAGTCGCAGTCGCAGCCGCAGTCGCAAACGCAGACAGATTCCAGAACGCGGTCGCGTCCAGGTGATTTACTGGGCAGGAAATGCCATGGGAGAAATGATACTGGGTGTTCTGGGCAGGGCTGATGAAGTGTACGAGTTCTTGGTAAGGAGTGCAGGGGCTTTGTTCAGGAGAGGAGATGTGGTGGTGATAACGCAATTGACGGGACAGGCGGCCCAGGTAGTTAGTTAGACGGGCCAGCTGGGGGTGGACGGGCGGTCGGGCGGGCGTTTCGGGAAAACCAAGCAGGCAGGGCAAGTCGCCAGTTAGTCTGTCTACTGACATTGGGCCCTTGTAAGCAACCTTAGAACCCCGGGAAGAGGGACCCGGCACACATGGGCTGAGGCTTGGTGCCAAGTCGCTCTTGGGGGTGGAGGTAGGACGGGGGAGGGGCCAGCTGGCTAAGAGGGGACACTGCAGCATTGGTAGCAGCAACAAGCAAGCAGCAGCAGCAGCAGCAGCAGCACGACAAAGGGGTCGGTCGAGCTCAGCCCCTGAGAATCCCTGAGACGCTGCAACTTGTCCTCGGCACTCGGGTGCACTGACATGATGCGGGGACCGACCTGATGACGACGAATGATAAGCCGGTCGCACACCACGAGTAGCGTCCCATGGATAGCAGCACATGGGTAGTGCCACCAAGTCCCCCTTGGGCTCGTCCGTTGCGGTCCTCGAGGTGTCAGTTAGAAAGAACGTGCACCAGTCTGGCCGCACGGCTGGATAGACAGGTGGACGGGCGGACGGATCCACGAATGAACAAGCCAACGAATCAATCGATGGCTAACATATGGATCGAGTGTTGTGTTTGAATTGAACCTTGGTCTGCCGCAAACAGACAAACGTCGTTGAGGACAGACCTTGGAAGTCTCTATTAGCATCCCGATCAATCCACACATGTGCGTACCTCCTAGCCTGTGTGGCGCCGTGTCTGTCGCCAGCTGCTGCTTGCTTCTTCATCCCTGCCGTGATCGAACTCTTGAAGTTGAAGTAGTCTTGCTATTCTGTTCGTCCCGGTGTGCATCGGCTGAAGTGTTGTTCGCCCAGATGGCCTCCCTAGCCCAAATCATGTATGTGCATACGCCAGACTCCATGCAACGAGCAACCATCTTCCAAGTGCTGTGTTCGTGCCTCCCGTCGGCGCCTCAGCATGCGTGTACCGCATAATGTGTCTCTTCCCAGGCGGCCAAGCCCATCACAGTATGCCGACTTCCTTCAGGGAGTCTGTGATGCGTTCTATTTCCTGCGTTCGTCGTGTGTCAGGTTAGCCGGAGCAAGATGCCACACGGCCGCCCGTCTTTTCCCGGTGTGTGTATGATAGACGTGTAGATGGGGGCATTCAGATAGGTAGGCAAATAGTATGTATCCAGCTGCTGCGTTACATGATCTTGGTCACTTCGTCCTCGACCTGGAGGAGGCGGAAAAGGGCGTCAGCGAGCTGCACTGCAGAGTTGAAGGGTGGAAAGCGCAGCACGAGGGTTGATAGCGACCGAGGATGTGCCGTCTCGAGTAACAGAATAGCAATAGCACTTCCGGGCCAGCGGCAGCTCGAATACATGGCAGTACAGCAACAGCACAAAAGACAAGATAGGAAAAACCCTGACTGACCTCCATGTCCTCCAAGGAGTCCTGCTGCGCAATGCACCGCAACACCGTCTTCTTGCTGCTCTCCTGCAGCTCACCGGCGAGCAGGAGCTCGTCGAGTATCCAGTAGGCCTTCGTGAAGGAGAAGATGATGTCGAGCTCGCACACGTTGCCGTAGTACTTGTCCATCTGCTCGACATAACGGTGGATAATCTCGAGCGTGATGAGCTCGTTGTCGTCGGAGGACGCCCCGGCGATGAAGAAGAGCGAGGCGTATCGGCGGTAGACGATCTTGGTGTCCTTGTACTCGAGGAAGTTGCACATGCGCGTGCGCCGGGCCAGGACCAGCTGGGAGACATCCTTGACGATCTTGGCCTTCTCCTTGGGGGACATGGTCTGGAACCACTTCGCAAGACGCTGCAGGCCGCCGGGTTTCTTTGGTCAGGCTTGCGCTGCGAGGCAAAGGGGGGCCAACGACGACGGAGGACAACGTACAACTTTGCCCTGCCGGGACAGCAGGATCAGGTAGTTGATTGCCATGATGGCAATCCCATCAAACGGTGATGGCGGCGAGGAGACGGCAGGTGGGGATGCGCGAAGGAGAGCGGACGTTGTCGTCGCCACTAATAACTGTCCTTTCGAAGACTTGCTGGGCAGTCAAGCAGTCGGGTCGGCCACGAGGGGTGCAACATTGAATTCAGGTACGGAGTACCTGATGTTGGACAGGGGTGGGCCGTGGCGGCAGCAACTGGGTCTGACGGGTCAAGGTGCACGAGCCAGCTTGCGACAAAAGCTTCTTTGTATGTATTCGAACTTACAACGCCCCAGAAGCTCAACAGGACTGCAAATAAAAGGCTTGCAATTCAACCCACAGTTATAAAAAGTCCAATCACGATATAGACCTCATTGCTCTTTGCAAACTGCACCCAGCGGCCGTCTCGCGTTCACTCCTCATAGCGGGCGGTCGAAACCGGGCCCCTGAGAGGAGTTGTTGAAATCCAGCATCATAACAGAGCGCAAGCATTTGCCAACTTCATCCATTATATATACAGGTTCTAGGATATCATCAAAACCAGTATGACGTAATCCCCTTTTCCCTTCCCTGATCTCATGCCGTTGGAACCAAGAAAAAAGCTACCTAGATATGAGCTATTTTGTTTGTCCTCGCGTTTGTACCTATGGACATGATTGAAATTTGGCCGTGCCACCCGCCCTGCTTTTGATCCGTTGCCCCGTTGCTTTCCGCGGTCCGGAGCTCCTCGGTATGCAAAAATTAAAAGTCTGAATACTGGTATTGAAATTATGTACAGGTCGAGAAGTGAACACATGCAGCGAATCACACACACACACACACACATACACGCCAGGCTGCCTTGAACCCAGCTGGTGGGTCTAGATGACATACTATAGCAGAGCAAGGTTAGCTTTACGCGACGATCAGCGAGCAGGAAACTGGTTCGAGAACTTACGGGTATGAACAGGTAGGGCACCTGCCTCTCGTACTCCTTCCACGCGTCGCCGTACTTCTCCCTGCACCTCTCGATGTCCCGCATGGCGCGGTGCGCGATCATGCAGCAGAAGAAGACCGGGTAGAACCAGGGGAAGGGGCTGCTGAAACCGGTGATGAGCCCCCAGCAGATCGCAAAGAAGGCGTCGCATGTGTAGTGGAGCTTGCGGGCCTTTCCGTACCAGCCATCGGCGAAGAGGGAGTCGCCCGTGGCCGTGGGGATCTTGCGCGGGTTCGGGATGGACTGCCAGGGGACCTGGGGGAAGGTGTTGCGCTTGGTGTAGGTGCCGCGCTCCATGGAGCGGAAGCTATTCTTCTGGCCGTTGCAGCTGTCCCAGACCCAGTAGACGAAGATGTAGGACACATACAGCGCCACGAGGAAGGCGCGGTTCCAGCGGTACTCGTCCGGGTGGTGGTTGGCCAGGTAGATGATGCAGTGACAGTAGGAGAGGGGCACGCCGGACATGTTCCAGAAGATGAGCATGAACCCCCACTTCTCGTAGTACATGTCCCAGGTGGTGACGATGAGCTCCTCGCCCTTGCCGCACGCGTTGGCGTAGAGCCAGTGGGCCATGACGAGGAACATGACCTCGCCCGACACATACCCGTGCTGCTCGTACTGCCGCACGGCGTTGCTGATGCTGAGTAGCAGCAGGATGTACCAGGGCAGGCGGACCTCGAAGAACATCTTGAAGTCGAGGATGCCGAACATGCGCGGGTTGAGCTCGGCGCCCATGAAGAAGTCGTAGATGGGGCGGCCCGTCATGCGGTGCTGGGCGCCGCGGTAGATGGCGGAGAAGTAGGCGACGATGGCCACGAGGTAGCCCGAGAGGATCGAGACGGACAGCAGGGGGCCGAAGTCGTCGAGGATGGCCGAGAGCCTGTAGACACCGGTGAGGTGCAGGACGGCGGCGACAGCCAGGGTGGCGTACAGCGAGAAGAAGCCGGAGCAGTAGTACTTGAGCTGCTTGCCGCCATCGTGGGGCAGCGGCTTCCCGTAGGCGTAGACACCGGGGGCATAGATGTAGAGGAAGACCTCGAATACGCCAAAGATCCAGTAGGTGGCCCACGCCCTGGCGTGGGGGAAGGCGCCGGTGTAGACGAGGTGGCCGAGGTGTGCAAAGAAGTCTGCCCAGCCCTGGCCCTCTGCGCGCGTGGGGAACTTGCCCTCGTAGTAGGTGGCGCCGATCCACATGTACCACATGAGCAGAGGGAAGCCGATCATCATGGCCGACACGCCCAGGGAGCCGCCGAACTCGAAGTTGCCCGAGTAGTCGATCTTGGGGTCCATGCCGGGCTTCCAGCCGTCGACGACCTTCTCCTCTGCCACCTTGCCGTTGACGCCGTTGATGACGTTGACCCCATTCGCGTGGCCATTGATCTCCAGCTTCGGCTTCACGTCCTCCTCGGAGTGGTGCCTGCCGTTCGCGACGGGCGCGGGCCGGTTGTTTGTGTCCAGCAGGACGCTCGATGTGGGCAGAGCCTCATCGTCGTCTAAGTGCTCGATGAACTTGGGAACGCCGCGCTTGCGCAGGGATCGCGTGCGCAGGGAGGTAGTCTCAGCGGGGGAGCTCGAGTCGGCGTCGGCGTCGGATGCGTCGAGAAGAGGGGTCTTGCGGCGGGCAGAGACGCGACGGCCGGGTGTCTCGACCATGCCATCGAAAGGCTCCTTCTTTCTAGAAGGAGAGCATTGGGATTAGCATCAGGTCGCCATCAAGAACACAGCTGGAGTGCGCGAGTTGGTATGCCCTGGCAGTGGGCAAGCCGGACGCGCTGAAATACCAATGCGCCGAGACGGTCCATTATGGCTCTGTCCGCGCATGTTTTGTTTGGCGCGCAACGTCGCAAAGTCCAAAACGGTAGAAAGCAGAGTGTTGGAGTGTGCAGATTCCCAGAAGAGACAAGGTGAGCTTGCAAGCGGTGTCAGACAGCTTGCAGCTATCCGTTGCCTATTCTGGCATGCTGTCGTGCTTGACTGCGCCTCGAATTGGGCCGGGCCCAGGCAAGGGTTGGAATGCAGCGTGTCTGATTGGCAACAGGAGAGGCGATGGATGCCAACATCAAAACAACAACAGCAAACCCAAGGCGGGCACAAGACAAACTGAAAAAGCTTGACAGGAATGACAAGACTGCGGGAGTCGGGACTTACCGAGGCGTCTGGCGGAGTGAATACCTCTGCGACATTGTGTTCTCGAGTTGTGCGAGCAGATATGGATGATGCGTGCAGTTTTGGGAGGCACGGTACTATCAGTACAGTAGAAGGGAAAGGAGAGGGATTGAATTGGACTGGACCCGAAATCAATGTCACGGAAGAACAATTCGATCCTCAACAGTCGAGACCAAATTGCAAACAAGCAGATCAGATCAAACCCCCGAAGGCCAGAATGCACTCGCGGCTCGCCCCTTCTGGAAACTCGGGGCCCTTGTCGTCTCTCGTCGGAAATTCGGTAGATCCCCTACAGGCAGACTCGACAGAGCTTGTTGACAAATTTTCTGGTTTCTGCTCTGCATCGGCACTGGGGCCACTCGTTGGCCAGGTTGCAAGCCTGCAGGGGTGGGCACACATCTCTAGCGCCTCTCGCAGGGAAATGAGGTCTTGCTGCTAACCCGGACCAGAACTTCCCTCTCTCCCCTGTTCCCAGTAGGGATGGGATCCACAACCTCTGACTTGTACACGCATAGAAACCACTGCTCCTCCAGCAAGGACTTGGGTGATGGTGACGACTGCATGCAGAAGCGGCCAACGTAGCTGCGTAACTGCTAATGCGGCTGCTTCCGTGCAGAACGGCTGTGCTTGTGGGCCAACTTGTGCAGGGCTACTACTCCGTACCAACTGCCGTCCCGAAAGTGAACGGGCCACAAAGTCAAATCACCGGCACAGCACGAGACCACCAGATGCTGAGTCGAGCACCGCCGTGGCGGCAGCGTGAGGTCGGCATTTGACAACTTCCAGGCGTAGAGCATTGGCTCACGGGCACGACGCTGGGCTTTGGTGAGCTGGTGAGACTAACAAACTAAATACTTGACTTCTAGCCCATCTGGTCCTTCTTGTAGATGTTCCAAGGTTACTTCCGCAGATATCATGCATCTAACTGACACGCAAAACACCGTGGAACGAGCTCTGCTCTCCTTGATTATGATTATGGCTAGAAAGGGGACGAAGCACACACGGGGAAAAAGGAAAAGCAACGCCAAATACAAGGTCAAATAAGAAACAAAACTTGCCTCCCATCACCAAGACGTCCACCCCAGCCCCAGCGCCCGCTCATACGGCCCGCCGAGCTCCTGCTCAGGGATGGCAAACATCTCGAACATCCTCCCCTGCACGGTCCCCGAGCCATCATAGGCCTCCGGCTCCGGGCACACAGGGAACCGCCGCGTTCGCCTGGGCGCCACCACGCCGGGGTCCTCTCCGAGCTCCTCCGGGCCGGGCGCGAGCTCAGCCGGCACCGCGCCCGGGCGGGACTCCACCATGAGCAGCAGGTCCTCCTCGGAGCGCCGCTCCGCCCGGTCCGCCCCGTCACGCCACGCGTTGCAGTCGGCGCTGTCGATTATGAAGAACACATCGTGGTGGCAGGACGACGGCGGGCGCAGGTACGAGGGGACGAGGCGCGGGAGCCGCTGCTGCTGGTTCTGCTGGATCTGCTGCCACCCGTCCGCGATCTGCCCCAACTGGTCCGCGTACGTGCCCCGCGCGGCCCTCTCGGCCCAATAGTGCCGCTCGCAGTCCTCCACCGTCGCCCCCGGCTGGAAGTAGACGTCCAGCCGGTAGCCTGTCGTCTCAGGCGCGTAGCGGGACTCGCATAGGGCCTGGAGGAGGTCGGCTGCGGCGAAGAAGGGCTCTGGTAGGGGCGGTGGCGGCGGCCGCGCCTCTTCCCCGCGTCCCCTCTCCGTGGTGGTTGTCGATGGCGAGGGTGACGTGACGTAGATTGCGAAGCTGTACAGTGGCGGGAGGGGCTGGTTGACGGGCGCCCAGAAAACCATCACCCCTGCGCCGCCGGCGTGGTCACGCATCGGTTGGGTGTGGATCTTGATGGCGGTGCTCATTGTTGGTGTCGTACTGAAACGTGCTTACTTCCTTCCGTCCAATAATTACCAGAATTATCATGCAAAGGGTCAAAGCCTACATGGAATCACATATGATGTCACAGAAAATTGTTTCAAGAGATAAAGGAAAGAGAGGCTTCAGAAGAAACCAGAGATTGCACTAGCAAAAACGGAGTGTACACCCGCACCTTAACCAACACCCAGTCCCCAAACATCCACACCACCAACACGCACGACACCCTGATCTGCGGGAGTAGAGAAGAAGAGAAAAGAAGTCCCCGCCGTCTCTAAGAATTTCAGTGTGGGATCAGACTAGCTGGGACTCCGAGACCAGTAAAAAGCCATTTATGCGCAGCCGTCTTTTTGTGGCATTGGCCGACTACCAAGACTTCCACGAAATAGAGCTCACAGGTAACGATCTCATCCTCCACACTTTGTATCAATGCATCCGCTATCAGACATTAGTTGTCTTAACTATCTACTGTTCAATATAGTTGAATTGATTAACAGTGCCCTTTGTACACAGATAATTAAATACCTGCCCCGGTGGTCTTGAATGTCCGTGTTTCAAACCCAGAACAACCCACTGATTGCACACCAATGGTCTGTCTCGCCTGCCTCAGCACTTTATGTCTGCTCTTTGGAATTGCGGTGGTTTGGAAAGGTGACTCCATAGATTAATTACTCTTCAATCCCAAACCAAGCAGCGAGCATAGCAGATTGTACCGAACAAAGGGATTGAATGGACCAGTTTTACTGCAGGGGAAATCGTGTTATATTTTCTACAAAGCTATACACTTGCTACTCAGCCTGAGGCAGTGACATGACCTCCTAAGTAGATTCAATGCCCCCAATCTCCACGCGATGCTGGGCCAAACGTAGCCATCTCACTGTGTTAATCCCAATGCCCGCCGAGCGAACAAGCTTGAATAACTGCCATGTTTGACAGGCAGCTAGTCGGCTGATTAGTGCTAATTCAGCGCCAAGTTGAGGCTGTCAAAATATCTAGTTTGTCTAAGCATAATATGAAGGAGAACTAACGAGCATCATGCAGATAAGCAAGCTCGACTGGAATTATAGGACCCAAGAAGTATTCCCGAATGTGAGAAATAATTAGCGGACTAACCACTATATATCTTTCAGGTTAAAGCATTGTTCAAGGCCGGGTGACTGTTCTAGCCATTTACAGTACCCCAGGTCATGGAACATGGCATGACCCTTGCCTACCTAGGCCTGAATCATTTTTAATTCGATCACAACACACCTTTTTTTTTGTAAGAAAACAGCTGCTGTAGGCAATTCCTTCATATAGTTGTGAACGCTTTACAGCCCGGGGATAGATGACAAGCATACTGATAGTGGTGGTTTCAGAATACAATAGTCACCAAGGAAATATTGATGGTCTCGTGACAAGGCTACTTAGGTAGTCGAGACCGGCTTCAAGCCACGTATAGTCAGAACTATTAACACGTGTAACCCGAGACCAACTTACATTCTCGCGTATCTTAACTATCAGACCCCAGGCCTAGAATTTCAGATTGCTTTTTCTTTTCTTTCTTTTTTTCCTCGCGCACCCCCCCCCCCCCGGTTTTTAAGGTTTCGATTATCCTTGACATCCACATCTACTCGCGAGTTCTGCCTCCACACTCAACAAAACGTAGGCAACCCTCCACTTCCGGAAATTCCCAGCGACACCGGCTTTCCACGATGCTGCGGTCACTCCTATACCACCTGGGCATGGTCCTAATCGACCTCGGCTCACTACTAGGCCCCTCGATACTTGTAGCTAGCATATTCTATTGGCACAGCGGGAATTCCGATGACGGCAGCGTCTTGAACGAGCCTTTCGGCCTGTTATGCGTTCTGACTGCCTTGGTCGCCGCATCACTGGGCTCAATTCTTCTGCAATCGGATCTACTCCTGCAGAAGGGTAACGACTCGGAAAATGAGAACCACCAAGAAGGACCGAGCCCGAGCGTGATCCTGTTCATGCTTGCTGAATCTCTAGGTCTCTACCTATGGATTTGAACACGCGTCAACATGACGGCAAGCCTAATAGCGGGGTTGTGTCGAACAACTCATCGGAAATGGAGGTATTTCAAACGACGGGAGTGTCTTCGAAAATTCCGTGGTGACCGCCTTAGGAGAAAACAGATCAAAAAGTTAACCTGCCCCTTCCACTCCAAGCGTTGTGGTACTAGTGCTTCATCCATTCTGCGGGCGAAGATTTGAAGACTTGGAGTTGATAGCCAGGGTGTTTTCTTTTAATCAAGACAGTTTATTCAGGTCCAGAAGACAGAGGATTTGGCCAACATACTTCTGGCTTCACTACCGTGCAGATGTGATGTCTGAAAGTAATGACTTCTTTCTGTATCCGCCCTCTTTCCGCTGCTCGGCTGTCCACCGTCTAAATTTACACTCATTCTTCAACCGCATCATTAAAGCCTTCCTCCGCCACCTTACCCTCCCAGTCCTTCCTAACAATCTTTTGCACACCTTCCTTGTCCGACGCGAATGAGCGATGTAACGAGAAATATTATATCGTGTTCGCGTCGTTCGGTCAACTTGCTTAGTTTAACTCCGATGAGTTACTCGGCCGAATCGCCACGTCGAGGCGCAAGGCTATTGATCCGGTTCCGCAGCCGCCCACCCCCGGGTCTGGCGTCTGGTGCTCTCCCCCCGGACCGGAAAAGAGGAGGCACCCCGGGCAATCAGTCAGCAGTTTACATAGTAATGGGAGGGTATGTATGTTGAGTTTGCGGGCGGCGGGCTGGGAACGAGAAGAAAAGAAGAAGAGAGGGGAGAGTTCCGGAGAGGGATTCAGGTTTGAAATAGGTCGGTGGACGCGTTAGGTAGGCTCTTTGTTTACATCATACCCTGTTTTTGCCCATAAGAGGTCATAATGACCGTGCTACCGACTTGACTAATTTGGGAAATGCAAGAGCTTAACCAACTTGGAGATGACGAAGCAGAAGAGCATTGGTGGATCCAGCCGAGGGTCCGGAGAAGAACAGAAGGAAGGTACGGCATCTTACTATCTACCTAAGGTACTTAATTAGGTACCACGGCGATTGACATACCAGGCTCCATGGTATTGATGCAAATCTACGCAGCTTCAGGCTGAAACCGCGTTACCATAGCACGAGAGGGGACGCACTCTGTCTGTATGCATAGCCCCTAGCGCTACTCTCTGGGATTCTTGCCAGAAGGCATTTCCTCTCATAGACAAAACGTGATTTACTCAACAGAGTTAAATTCTCGATAAAGCCTTTTCTTTTTTTTTTTGCGACTGAGGTTCATTCCGTATCAGAAGATTCAGAACTTTTGATCTCTTCCTGCTACAGTACAAATTCTGGCCAGGTGAGAATTTCTCTAGAGACTGTGACGAAGTATGGCCGAGCCTACACGATACGGGGCCTTTCTGGATCTTGTAACCTCGCCAGCTCCAGCAGCAAACGATAAACATATATGCTCCGATCAACCTCTCTCAAGGCAGTGTTGAACCACTCCCGGCCCTCATCAGCAATATGCTTGGCTGCTTTCCGTCCGGCCTCGGTCGAGGTGAGGTGCGAAACTATCTCAGGCAGCTCCTCCATGCCTTGGCTGACCGGCACGTAATGGAGCCACGGTACAAGGCGCTCGTCGTGCCACTCACGCAGGAGCGTCTGTTTCAGCGGTGTCGAGCGCGAAGCGAGAAATTTGTAGTAGCGCCCGCTGATGCCGTTCCCGTCCATGTCGAAGACAAGACGAGACTTGAGGGCTCGATCCTTGTCCTCCCATAGCTTCATGTTGAAGTATGCCCGCTGGTCTCTGCAAGACCACCCCTCGCACTGGAATATCCTGGTGAAGGCCACGTCGTATAGTCTGGAGTTGAGGAAGGACGACTTCACGCGGCTGAGTATGCCGCCCATTTCTCGTAGGTAGTGATGTTCGCGCCTGTTCAGGTTCTGTGCCAGCTCGACGAATCTTTGGCGGTGAAAGTGCCTCCACTCGCCGTCTGAGGCATAGCCACCAGTATTGGAGCCAGCCCAATAGAGTTTATTCTGCTTGTCGTCCCACTCGACGTCGTTCGCGTCTGCATATTGGAACTCGTCCTCCAGGTAAGCCGGACTGGGGTACAGGATGTCGCCCATGGTGGATAATGAGCCGGTCGACAGGACCGGGACTAAGCCCTCCAGCAGAGGAAATGATACAGGGCTCATGAGGAGGCCGTGCGTGTGACTGTACTCCGAATGCTGGCACAGATTCATGGCGCCAGATGGATCCGTAATGAATGGGAGACCAAAATCCTCCATGAGATTTGTCGTCCTGCCTCTTGTGGTGTTCGCGTCCTGTGAGTTGCAAGATTTGGTTAAAGTGTCCCACACCGGCTGTCCTGCCAAGTTGTCCATGATGCATGTTCCGCTGTTATGGGCGCCTGTCTGCTGAGGTATCAGCACCCTGGGTTCGTCGATGTGGTTGACGAGAAACTGAATATCTGGAAGGCGCCCAGGAATTCCTCCCAGTATTTTGTCGAATGAGAATGCAATATGTCTGTCGTAAGCTCGATAGGGGTGATTGCAGACAGTCTTGGCCTCACGACCAGAGAATGTGCAGAGCCACAGGTCGCTGCCCGGAATGTTTTGCACAAGTCTTATTCTTTCGAGGAATTCGCGACCGCTCATTTCCCGGAACGGTGCCATGTTTTCGTTTATCAAATCGAACTCATCTATGATGGGCGACTGATGAGACTTTGCGAAGTCGAACCAAGCGTCGAAACCAGCTGGCGGTTTCAAACCATAACGACGTCGATATTCATCGTGGGCAGCAGCGTAAGTCTGCGATTGTTTATGGATTAAAACTCCAAATTCTTTTTGGCGCTCCGTATCATGTTCTGGACAGGATGGTCTTCAGGGTGCGTTGATTGTGATGGCGGCCGTTCGACTCGTATGGAATACAGGTTTGCAAGATATGGAACGAGAGGCACGAGGAAGAAGACCCATAGCGTCGCCTTCGATTTCGCTTGCTTCGGAAGCAATTGTATAATCTGGCCCAGTGATAGAAAAGCTGCCAAAAGGTAGGATAAAGCACGTGAGTCTTTAGATACTGTGGAGGGATCTTGAGTAGACACAATGCTGTAAATCATTATAGCTGCGGCAATGCGCCAAGAAGAGATTCTGGCCTAGACACCTCTTTAGTGTTGAAATGATAAACAAAATCCTCGTTAGGTACGTACTGTTTGAATTATGAAGTACCATGTCAAAGCCTTGGTTGAGGCTATCGCAGCGGTATATCCGCAGCAAAAGGGATATCCAAATACCAACGTCTCCAGGCCCAGTACAGTTACCAGCAAAAGTGTAACACGTATAGCTAGAGGGAATGATGCATCCTGTACATCTAGAGGTGGCAGAAGTCGATGATAACTGTTGGATATTCTTGGCCGAGGATCGAGGGTTATATAGGCTAACAACAGAGCAGCGACCGGCACAAGGGACAGAGCATCTGATGCTCGGATGTGCCAGTCCGATTTGAGGGTAAGGATTGAGAACAGAGCCACTAGTGATCCACCCCAGGCTGTGTTGGATAGATAGGAGAAGACTTGGGAACTAGGTGATGATGTACTGAAAACGTCTGTGTTGTGCCAAATAAGGTGATTCTGGCAAACCAGCAACAGGGGCGTCAGTGCTGGAAGGAACGCAACAGCGCCATGTTCAGCAGCGAAGAGCCAGTATGCGACGAGGCAAAAAACAACAACCCATAACGACAGTGCGGGTAAATGTGGTCTCCTCAAGGGATTCCAGGCTATGACATCTTGTTTTTCTTGTCTGTAGTAATGTCCGTCTTCCTTCGCAGTCGTAACCTTGAATGTTATGGCTAATATGGCCCAGCATAGAGTCTCGGACATGGACTGGAGGTCAGGTCGGCGGTCGGAGAGTCGTTGAGTCAGTATGCTGCACAGCAGAGCTGCGGCAACCGATCTGGTGACATGGTCGCCCTTGGCATCGATGCCAATATCATTCCACATGATGTCCGCCAGATCGAGAGCGGAGCTTGGTAATCTCAAGGTGAACCCTCAATACTGTCATGACGTTTTGTGTAAATGGCTGTGCATGTTTGGAGGTCGGAGAAGAGGGAATGGCCAGAAAGCAACTCGAGGCTGGCACGAGGCATAGTTAAGATGCAGCCTGGGTTTTGCTCCTGTGGTCCCTTTCTGCAGAAGTCTACGGGTCATACTGATGTCTGACCCGCCTGCAAAAGGGGAAAAGGAACATACGAATTCCGGCTAACAGAGACCACGCATCAAGTAGCAATCCTAAATTGTGCCGTTGTCATCAAGTAAGGTAACAGGGTGAGCTCCCAAGAGTTCCCGAAGGATTTCACTGCCTTAATCATGAAAATCATTACCCCTTTTCGACTCGTGTACCAGGCACTTGCACTGCCACACCCCAAAACGGCCCCATTGTGCTTTTTTAGAGACTTGGCAAGGTGTGAGACAGAAACAGAAGAGGCACGGGTTAATAATTTTATGCTGTTCCACGGGATACGGGTCGAGCGAGAGTGGATATTGTTATGGGTCTGCCGATGTGCCTAGATACTTGGCGTGTCAATCCACAGGCGTTGAATACCGGAATGGCCGCTACGAAAATTACATTACACGCAAATTCATGAAATGTCTGTGTGTTCAATTAGTAGTATACTATCATTCGGGCTGCTGGGTGGGTCTCGAGTCACGAAATTACGTGGGCCACGTGTACCGTAAGTACAAAAATATTCCATTGCTCCGGATGGGGCTGAGCTAGATCGAAACTGTTTATGCCATCCCCTTTAATGTCAGTTCAGCCCATACATTAAATCTCAATTGCACACGGCCAGATTCCGACCGCCAAAAGCCAGTCATTCCATTGTCTAATGAAACCACATGGTACATTCCAGTGGGGCCATATGGACATCGCGACCCGACCAGTGATATAAATGGATCAACAAGTATATTGATTATTGATTTTGCCTTCCCTACACCTCTTTTCACTTCGTGAATAAGCACGTGAACTATTCCTGCTCTTTTTTGGTTGCCTCCATGGACTGGACTTTAGATTTGTATACTTCGCAGCCTATCTCCCTCCATCGAGATTCTCCGACAAAAGCTCTCGATCTCCTGAAACAGATTAACGTGAATTTAGTCCTGGGTTGGAAAAGGATATGAGATGGATTGCAAAAGCCATGACCTGGTATAACAGAGTTCCAGCTTCATATTGCAGTAATTTAGGCCTGTTCGGTATATGAATCTGTGAACAATGCTCCGGAAATTGCTTGTTGGTTTCGAGGCAATTGTGCCAAATGATTACCGTGTATTACAGAACCATGACCATCTCATGTTATTCATATAAGTTCCATGGTTGTCCAGTCATCCAAGCCTGAACTCCACATATTTTGGGGAACGATAGCAGGGCTGTGTCCTTACCTCGCTCTTCTCAATTGACACTATAGTTGCAATTCATTCCGAAAAGTTTATGGTACAAGGTCCGTTGAGATGCATTTGGACCTCACGAGCCTTGATTATTTGGCTCCCCTGAGGCTGAGATTCGTTGATGCTGAACAAATTGAATGACTACGAGTTACATGTGGCGTTCTAAACTTGGCACTGTGCTACATCAACTTGAACCTCATATCATCGCTTAATTGGTAACGTCTACCGCCTGCGCAGCGCACATGCTCCATCTCAGACGGATACAGACATTCTCGCATGAGTGACTGCCTAGTCAAGCCATTTCTGAATGGTGTCATTATGATATCAGCGAATTTCACAAAGTCTTGGCCACAACATGTTCAGAAATAGCTATTCCTAAACCTTTTGGCAATGCCTTTTTTGCTGGGCCGGCTCGCTGGGTTACCCTATTCACATATTAAGTGAAGGCGAAGAATGAGGGCATTGAGTGCAAGTGACAGAACCTCAACCTGAGCCACAGGCGTCAAGTGTCAACCAACATCTAGAGTACGATTCCAGCTTGTCCTGGCACACACGCCCAGACGCTTGGTGTTTTAATGGAAGAGACTACTAGATAAGTGAGCGGCTCACAGGTAATCGCGTGAAGGCGTCGCAGAAACTCTTTGCAGCGTACTCTGTTGTGTCGACAGATTGGCCCGTGAATCCAAATCAGGCTGCTCAAGCTCCCATCGGCGGGACTTTTGAGCTTTAACGTCACATTTTGCTTGTGCCTACATAGTCTTGTATGTCGACATCCACTGCGATTAGGTGACCTGGTCCAAGAGGATTTCATCCCAACTTGTGAAGCACGGAAATCCAAGCTTGACAGTATGGCAGATGTTCCAAGGCCGCAGTTCGAAAGGGCAGTTACATTGGAAATGCTGCTACAGACACGCAGATAGCAGGTATCTGGCTTACGGCCACGAAGAAGGCCAGACTCGCAAACATACCTAGATAAGAGAGAGAACAATGTACAAGGTATTATGAAGAAAACGTTAAGAGGCTTTGATACCAGCTTCCAAGAGCTAGCTGCGAGTCGAAAGCTCGCCTTAGGATTTACTCCAATACTTTGTTTGCATTGACTGCACTCCGAACATTTCGGGATGCGCTAGTACTTCCCTGAAGTCTTGCGTGGCCAGAACATTTCCCACAGCTTAATCCTTTCATTCTTCCACTTCCCAGGCCAGGCCCCCTGTCATCACCACAAAGACACCCGACGTACCTGGGAATCGCGTCACTCGGCACGCTCCGTTCATCCACGTCAGGACCTCCTGACGAGTCGACACCTTCCGTTGAGGTCGCAAAGTCTTCCCAAGACCAAACCAACAGTCAACATCCTCGCCGTGCTCTCCTTTGCTACCACCTCTGTTTCGTCGTCTAGCAACGCGCGCTGAGGGTATGTGAAAACAACATTACCGCGCATGGCGAGAATGGCTTGACGACAGCGCGTTACCAAACTCGCGGCCATCTTGACACGATGACGACGGATTGGTGTCCTCAATTGGCTAACATTGCAATCCTCAGATGGCCCCTCAAATTCCTCATCTCCTGGATGAGGACATCCCGGAGGACGAGAAGAGAAGCATGGGAATCGAGACAATGTTCACGAACAGTAAGTTCACTGCCAACGGCTTCTTCTCTTCCTTCAACTCTTGCACTGCTCGCTCGTGTCAATGGGTTTGTGGCAGCATGGCTGTCTGCTTCAAGAGCACACGTTGGGAATTGCATCTGATCACTTTTAACCTTACAACTTCCTTGCATTCCTAGCTGTCCACAGAGACAGCGATAGCTTCACACTTATCAACTCATCCATTTCACATCCATAATTTGCGTAAAAACCCCTTCCCCTGTCCAAACACCGTCACAGAACTGCCCTGGACTTTGCCTATATTGGGGACTGGAAGGAGACCAGCCACCTCTACCTGATCCCCAACGTCAAATGAATTTGGCACGCCCCTTGGACTGCATAGTTGAGCAGATAAAAAAGAACTTTGCTGACTACGGATTGCAACAGTGGCTTTGAACACTGTCAACCACGGTACTGGACGCATATTCCCGGTCGAGAACAACGATGAGGACACCGCGAGCACTGAGGTGAGCTTGGCACTCGCACACCGACGTTGGCTTTAGTTTACCACTCACACCACTTTGTTAAATCCCAGACCACGCAGCCTGCCGGCGGGGTGGCCCCCACCGAGATATTCATTCGTATCCCAGACTTGCAACCGACATACGACAGGGAATTCCTCCAGTGGCGGGCTACAGGTTGTCCGCTCCTCAAAAGCATTACCGGCTCAAGCTTCGCTTTGGCCCTCGCTCATACGGGATGCAGTCTCTCCGGAATGGCCGATTCTTTCTTGATGAGATCCAAGGACCTATTGCATACCACGTCATGATTGTTTCAGGAGGAGGGTTTTTTCTGTTTCCTACGTCCGAGAGACACAATTCGGGGCCGGTATTGCGACCTCTGGTTGAGTGGCCCCAGCCACCCTTCCCTGATGTCGAGCTTGAGGGAGGAAATACCCGGACTGGAGAGACTCGGAAAATTATGATCATGGTCAAAAGATACAAGATCGACGCTGGAGCCTCCCCAAGCGCGGATTCTCAATATGGTGCTTCGATACGCGTCAATCCGTAGTGAGTGACCAGGGCCCGTGGTTCAGGACTCGGCCCCATGGTAGCTCAGGATACCTTTCTCGCGTTTAGGAGGTTGAGACTTTACTAGGCTCGGGGACGGTGTGGAAATGGGGCTTGCAAGTTTGGCTGACGTGAGAGACTGAATGGTTCATGAAGGGGTTTTCGGGAATTGAATTGTTACACGATAGCAGCGGTACGGACTCGGCTCTGAGCCTTGAGAATTCATCCTGCTTCGGCAAATGCGATCAGCCCGTTGGAGGTTATCATTTCTCATAGGAAGCCTTGCTGCTGTCATCGATGTGTTACAATTCGGGCCCGATGTGAGGCAACTAATCACTGTCACAAATATCGGATCAGCCCTTTCAGCTGAGCAATCGAGACCTAGAAAAGAAGGCAATACTACTTTCCAATGATGTGTGAATAAAAGAGGGAAAGTATTTATGCTTGACGCCCAGGAGGCTATGTAAGCTCTGTTCGGTAAACATGATCTGCGTCCTGAGCCCCTAAACTTCCAAACTATTCACAAAAGCGTTACTATCTACCCTTCAGCTGGCTACATGGTCAAACCAGCCCAATTATCAGCCCAATTATCAGCCCCAGAAGATACATATAGTAGCCCATGTAAGGCTTCGACCGGTCGTATCCTCAGATCATCCAGGGAGCATCGACAGCCCCGGTATGAGGCAGATCACACAGGCGCAGGGCTGTTGAGGGCTCCACAGAGTATTACTGCAGACGAGCTGATAAAAGTCCCGAACCACTGGATTCTTCTGATCTTGATACCCCACATAGCACAACCTCTCTAAACAGCCTCAAAGATCTGGAACACCCCAAGAATATCATCCATGTCTGATCCATCAAGCCGGCGCGAGTGTCACCAGGCCACAGCATCAGAGCCACGCACGCCTCGCGAGCACAACGCACGTATGGAGAATGCCAAGAGCAACGAAAAGGAAGCACCGAAAGTCTATGGATACAACCCTTCCCTCCTGGTCTGGGTATGATCGACGTCGCCTCCCCAGCTCCGCGGACGCGCGCAGGGCCTTGTCGTTCCCAAGTGCCTGGGACACACGAGTAATAGGGCTGGCTGGTTCCAGGCAAGTTTCGAGGCGCAATTTGCCCAGTGGTGATGCTACCTGGGGGAATGCCGAACCCCTGGCCTTATCGTGGGTCTGTTATGCGCCTGTCCGCTTCCTAGGACGTCGACCTGTATCCGTCCATTCCCCGGTCAGACCTGGCTGGGCGGACCCCTTCACAACAAGTGAGTGTCCGGCTCCGACGTGGTAGGACCCCCGGCGAGCTTGTCGTGTCGCTTTGATGCATGCATCGTTTGATGGAGGCGAATTTCTTGTGTGCGGAGGCCGGCTGAGCAGAAGCAACCCCCCCTTTTTCGATCGCTCGCCCACCACCCCCAAAAAGCCTTACCTTTGCGGCTGTTGTGCGGCAGTGCGCTACGATCCACAGGTTTCACGAGTCTGCCGTCGCCAGTAGAAGGCCGTTGACTGACATGAAAGCCCCAAAACTCTCAATAACATGTGGGAGAGAAGTATACCCGCCGGCACGGAAGCTCAGCTTATCGTATGGAGATGCCGAAGGTCTACCCTAAGGCATGCAAGGCCCATCCCAGTCCCCGGTCCGATCGGCTCCGCAGATCTGTAGAAATAAGGGTCCTGATTCCGGGTTGTTGGAGGAGGCATTATCCTGGACAAACGCGGCAACTACTTGGCGGGTGGAGGGTGCCCGAGGCCAACTTTTGACGGGGTGCCGGGCAAGAATTGAGAGGTCGAAGTCCTTCTCCAACCGCGACGATCCAACATTTTGAGTTTCGATGGCGCGCTTCCTGTGGGGCAACGTCATGATTTGCTTTCATAACAAGACGCTGTGGCGGGGGCGAGAGGCTCTTAGAACATGCTGTGCTCGTCGTGAATTTGAGATGGGCAAGTCAAATTGACCGTAGGCCCAAATCTCACGATGGTTCCAATCTCCGGATGCTACGGACTCAAACAAGGAACCAAGGTATATATGGTAGCCACGCGGTTTTTCAAATGTTTGTAATATTTCATTTCCTTTTGCTAGATTTGGCGCTGCAGGGCTCGGACAGCCACTTCTGTCCGTACCTGGAGAGCATGCAAGGAAATTGATCTGTAACACCTGAGTACTCAGGATCGGCATTGCGTCTCTCGCTTAAGCAAGAGGATGACCTGGGATGCCCATTGTCAATATGTGGGAAACTATGTACCTAAGATTGGTGATCTATAGGCCAAGGCGGGTGGACTGTAGTGAAGTTGGTGTGCAGTGCGTGCATCTGGGGCGGCAAAATGAGGCGAACGAGAACGCGTGCTGCGGCCAACTAAAATGCACCCAGGCAGCAGGGATTACATCCCATCGAACCTGGGAAATCATGCAAGGAATTGCGCTTAGCAGGTCTGCATGTATTCCATGCGGCGAACCGTCGCAACCAGCGAGTCTACCGACCTGGCCCAGCGGTGAGGGCGGGATGGGACCAAGCCCTGCTAGACCCGACCTGCCATGCTACCAAGGCTCCGGCGGTCATAATCTTGCATACACCGGTGGGCAAGCCATAGACAGCAGACCCGAAGGTATGGGCAACATAAATACCTTGAATGCCCCCTGGTATTCTGCGACGATCAACAAACTCAAAGCCATCTGCCGATCTTCCCCAAGATCCCGTGCCGGATGCTCAGCTCGTGGTGATGATGTCGTCCTCGTCCAACATGAACAAATACTGGATCCCACATCTCGACATCCATAAAAAGGTCATCACCCAGGAGCTTCAGTATTGTAGGTCTTGACCTCATAGCCACAATGTGGCCCCCTTTCTGTACTCGGGTTGGCAGACCGTGGTCAAAAGATTTCTTTCTCACTGTGCCACTATCCCACAAACTTCCCGTGACGGTAATACTAACCACGACTGTCGAGCAGACTTGGGACCCGAAGCAACAGTTCGACCGTTCACTCGAGACGTACGGGTTCCAAAACAGCGATGCTTCAACTCCAGAATCTTGCTGACAGCACGGTCGCGCACAGGGCGAAGACGGGTTTCTCATCCAAACGCCAGGACCCTGCCTGTCAGATGTGAGCGTCGTCCAGCCTTTGATACTAACGCTGTCCACACTGTTGACCCTGCACTCAGGAGCAAATCGACGACATTTGCGTGAAATCGATGGAGATGTGGGAGAGGCAAGCCGCTAGCAGAGCCCCAACCGACTCCGAAAGCAAGAAGCCCCTGAAGCGGCCACTGCATCAACCGGTGGTAATTTCGAAGGGCAGCTCGAGCCGTCGAAGGCACGAGGACCCCCGGAGGGACTCCAGTCGAGGCTATGATGATCGCCGATAACATCCAGTATGAAGGTATGTTGGGCAGCGAAGTGGAGAGGGGCTGGTGTTTTGTTGCACCTTCAGCGCAGGCAGAGCCTCGAGTTGAAAGGTACTTGGGCCGCCAGCGCAAGCGTGACCTGGTGTGTATGAGAACGGGGCGACCTCTGAATGGGGGTTGACCCGACAACGTCTCGCAGGACCCACCCAAGTCAGAGCTGCTTGATTTCGGAAGCGATTGTTGTTGAGCGAATAGCGGGCGTAGCGGCGTGAATGCATTGCTCTGGTTTTGGTGTGCAGGAATTTTCTGAGCCAGCGAAAGCCCGCCATCTGGCACAAATAGACCATGCGTTTCCACTTCAACTTGCATGAACCATACAAATCAATATGTGATATGCAGGAGTACCGGTAAGTAATCAATAGTCACAGAAACTGTGGTCCAACGTGGCTGACCAGTGACGCCCTTTGAGCTCATTTGTGCAAAGCCGCAGGTGTGATGCAGGGGGTTGGTGCCGGCCGCAGGTCTCGTGGAACAATAACTTGTGTTTCGGCATGTGTAAATCAATGTCCATATCCCCATAGAATCATCTTTTGGGATGGAAATTCTCTCGTTTTGTGTTGACCCAGATGTTGAGTGGACAATATCCAAAGTTGACGTGTACGCCCCAAAGTAGCTCGGATTTGACCGGTATTGCACGAAGCCTGTTCGCTCGACCTGAGCACACGGCGTTTTTGTGATTCCTGTGCTGAGGCTGCGAGCGATCGCATTCCAGAGAATCCTCGAGGCGTGAACGATCGAATTGTGTCCGTTGGTGGACCGCTCAAGAGTCTTGTGAGAAACGTCCGAAGAGACAAAACCCTGAGAGATGGCACAGGACATGTTGCGTTGCACTGGCTCCTGCTGGACTTGTGTGCCAAGTCAGCAACGGTCAAATTATCGCCGGCAGCCTGTACACTTACCGTCACATGTTGAGATGCGGTACTTCCCGCCCTGTCCTGGAGTTTCAGCTCCGTGAGAGAATCCAAGGCGGTCATCAAAGGACTGGCCATCAACTTCGGGTACTCTGCCTAATTCTCGCATGTAGCCACAACGAGGTATGCATCACCTATCAGATAGGCATGCTTAACGCCCAGCCAAGCTGACGGACCTGGCTCACCCGGGCCGCGAGGCCTGTGACCGAGCGCCATGTAATCTGCGAAACCAAAGCATTGCATTCACAATGAAGTCTCACGTCTTACTCGATGCTCGTATATCAGGCTCACTTCCGGTGATTTTTGACAGACACATCTCATAACGGCCGATATCCAAAGAGCCGGCAGACCAGAGCATCAGTGCTTGCACATGAACGACCGATAGACCCCTCTTGCGTTTGGTAGAAAGCTTCACCGACGTTGATGGCGGAGATGTTATGTAGCCTATGACATTGACCCAAGAGCCGACAGAGGTCTGCTCTGCTGTGAGCTTCTCGAGCAGCAGGCGCACGTCAACCAATGCCTGGATCTCGGTTGACTTAGGGAACCGGTGCTGCAGGGTGAGCTGTCCTGAAGCCGCAGCATATGATGTGACACTGTTATTTTCATCAGCCGATTTGGCCCTGAACGAATACTGAATGCTGTGAGGCACAGGCGGAGGGCATTCGCAAAGCACATGCGCCAAGGGACAAGGGGCAGCGTGACCGTGGTGATGAGGCGGGTTGCCAGCGCACATACATACCAACCTAGGAACCGCACTTTCGTACCGGTCTCGTGAGAGGGAAGCGAGGACAGTAGCGTGAGCTTCGACGGCAACGGCGTGCTTGACATTTCAATACCCAGCAAAAGACGGCAGGCTTCCGGAAGGCTGCAGACCAGGTCGCAAGTCCATTTCAGGGGCTGATATTCGCAAGACTATTTAGTCGCAAGGGGAACTCTGGTTATGGCGAAATAGCGATGCTTGTCGAGCAAGGTCAAGCGAGAGGGTGATGACGAGCCCCGTCACGGTGGAATCCACTATCCTGGATTCGATGTCTGAATGGTCTCACATCTCGCAGGCAGCACCGCAAAGCAGGGGCAACAGAGGCAGCAGTGGACGAGGGAGGGGGTGACTAAGCAGACCGCGGCTAAATACCGGACCTCTTGCGGCTGCGTGTTGACTAGCGCTGGTCATCACAAGGCCAAGCACTGACGAATCGTGCTTGCATCATACCTCGTCCTTTCTTTAGGCTTCTACCCAACAACCCTGGCATCTTGACTGCCTTTGCAAACTAATCGACACTGACGACGACGACTCCTGCGACGATCTCCCTACCGCGTCTTCCTGGGCAGCTTTCCGGATCTATAAGGCCCAGGCTGCGACAACGGCCCAGCCTTCTACCACGACCCCGCTATCAACGCACGAGTCCCGGGATCTTGACCGAGATCATCTGCCACATACCTCCCGCCGCGACTTCCTCGATAAGCGACCACAACGCTTGATCTCCCCAGGCTCACATCCCACCGAGGCCCTCTCCCTTGTGCAAACCGAATCGCCAGAGAGGCAAAATGTCTGGCTGGGGCCTGGGCTGGTTCGGCGGGGCCTCTGCTCAGAAGCAGAAGAATGCCCCCAAAAACGCCATCCTCGGGCTTCGGTCGCAGCTCGACATGCTGCAGAAGCGCGAGAAGCACCTGCAGAACCAGATGGACGAGCAGGATGGCCTGGCCCGGAAATACGTCACCACAAACAACAAGAATGGTGAGGACAGACAACCCCCTGCACGGACCGGTGGCTACTTGCGTGGTTGCACGTGCTAACCTTGGTCCATTCCCGGTGGTACAGCCGCGAAGACCGCACTGAAACGCAAGAAGCAGCATGAGCACAGCCTCGAGCAGACCCAAGCGCAGATCGGAACGTTAGAGCAACAAATAAATGCGATCGAGTCGGCCAACATCAACAAGGAAACGCTCATGGCTATGGAGAAGGCCGGCGAGGCGATGAAGCAGATACATGGCAAGCTCACACCGGAGAAGGTGGACGAGACAATGTATGCGTTGCCCCTCATCCCCACCCGGCCCCCCATCGACTACGTATATTATTTGGTACGTGTGGCTAAGCATGATCGCGACACAGGGACCAGCTGCGGGACCAAAATGCGCTCAGCGAAGAGATCGTCAACGCCATCACGGGCGCCCAAATCGGCGAGCCCATCGACGAGGACGAGTTGGAAGACGAGTTCAACGAGTTACAGCAGGAGCAGCTGGACGAGCAGATGCTCAAGACTGGAACCGTGCCGGTGTCGGACCAGATCCAACGGGTCCCAGCCGCACCCCAAGACAGTGAGTTATATCCCTTTGGGCTACATGACACCCGCACTGCTGATGATCTGGCACAGTCAAGGGAAAGACGCCAGTTGCGGCGCAGGAGGACGACGAAGAGGAAGAGCTGCGGAAGTTGCAGGCCGAGATGGCCATGTGAGGAGCCTTGTGTGTCTTGGAGAACAAATACATTGTCAGCAGGATATAGCGAGGGCATGCCTGCGGACTTTTGGCCTGTTGGCAGGAGTAGACAAGGAGACTGTCCAGAGCAGATGGGTAAGAAGAACTGCTTCGGGGAATCCTTCCGCGACTGGCGTTGGCGTACAGGAGGCTGCATTCATGATTGCGAGAGAAATAGTGGGACAGGAGGGAGTCAACCAGCTATACAATTTCCGAACCATATTGAAAGGCCCATCGTACTCCTGTCCATTTGTACCCGATAGGGGGAGGGGAAAATTGCACGTAGAGGGTTGCATGATATGTATGCTCAGCCCAGGTGCATGATTTGGAAGACAGCCCCGGAGGGCCTGCTACCACAAACTGAGTTGCTGGATATGATGGCATCTCTGGGCTCTGCAGGGCCGCAGCTGAGGCTGGCCGACCTGGATCGAAATCCTCGCCTCGGTTCTAGCCAACGGAGGCAAGCTAGGCTGCGCTCACACCTGGCCTCGACGTCTTGACGAGCCACGATCAAGCGCAGCGGGCGAGGCTGTCAGCAAGCAGGAACCAGTTGCTCAGCCTGATCTTCTAGGCGGACCCTTCTGATCGGGAGTGGATATCTGCATCCAGACTGTGGGCCTGTTGGTCGGTCATGCTTTGTTAATAGCGTAGTTGATCTTCCAGGTGGGCAGCGTGTGTTTACTTGGCCAAGCTCTGACTCCACGGAATGAATCACCAGAATGCGAAGCTGAGGACACATTGTGAGCGTCCCGAGCTTAGTGGAGAATGTATTTGTTCCTCGACAGAGTTCGCACGTGTAGTCAGTCTATGTAGATATGCCGGGATCCACACGGTCTAAGTTCACCAGGAAGCCAACAGGGCAGCTGTAGCGGCAGGCCCGAGATCTGGGCATAAAAACTTCACACGGCTCATCACACAGGCGAGTGATCCACTGCATGAAACGGCCTTGGGAAGCATCGTTCATAGGACGGTGAACACTGCGCGCTTGGTGTTTTGTGTGGAATGAAATGAGCAAGGCGAGTCGTGGTTAATGCGAGCCGTGTGGGGTGGTCAACCGTGGCAGGGAAGACGCGTCTTCTCAGCACTGAGCAGTATAACGACTGGCTATACTTGACGAATGCAGACAGTTACCTCGGGTCACACCCAAGTATAGTGAGGAGCCATGTAGCTGCAACCTGTGGGTGTGGGAGAGTCCAGGCGTGGTTGAAATCGGGCAGAAACAAAGGCTTGGGTATAGACTAGGCCACACACTACAATCGAAGTAGGTAGGCTAGGCAGAACGACCTCTGATGACAGGTGCGTTCGTTCACAAGATCAGTCCCGACGACGCGATGCAACCTCGACACATTTCATCTGAAAATCCAATCTCCGTCAACCACTTTTGCACCTTGGATCGTTCGCCAGCCTGCCAGGCCAGCATCGGCGTACCATCCGGGATTGCAACCATGATGCTGCCACCATGTCAGACCGGCAGCTCCCGGCAGACGGTCTGAACTGTCAGGGCCGTCTCGTCCGATGTGTTGGGAGACACGGGTACCTAAAATATCTCCCGGATGCCCGCGACCTCGGGATTCAAACCTGAAGGATGACCCATCGACGAGGAGACCAGCAAGCCAGGAGCACTAGGACTCAAGAGTCCGGCACGCATGAAGAACAACCATGAAGCGGCCTTCCGAGGCGTGCTTAAAGCCCCAACTATCGCCAGGCACACGCACAGTAAATTCATGCTGCCGCCCCACACGGTGAACCGATTCACGCAGGTCACGGCGCCTCACCTTTTGTGCCAGCCGTGCATGACTGCCGCACCAGCCGCTGCAGTCATCATCCAGGCCTGCAGGTTCGGGTTGCTCAGGCTTTTGGCGCCCACCTTTTCCGGGGCTCTGAGGTCCCTCACGCTGTCACGGAAACACACGGTACAGTATGTGTATGCGATTGCTAGTACGGATCAGCCAAAGCGACGGCCCGGCTAGCGAGCCACGTAGCACGCAGGAAAAGTCGAGCATCTGCAAACCAGTGTTGCACTTGCAGCACAGTCACGTCTCGTCATTGGGCGACGGCAACACCCACAGGCAATTCCTGGTTACCCTGTGCCGTCCCTTGATGCCCGGCGAGACGTGCTGACTACGCCCCAGGCCAATTGCTGGACGAACAGCCTGACAGCCCGGCAGCACAGACCCCGGCAAGGCCAGGAACCTTCTTGGGTCCCAAGCCGTCAGGCAAAAGGGCGTGGCAGCCGTGAGAAGAAGGGCGGCTAAGTAGTAGCAGCGTGCCACGTTCTGCTCGAAGAGGCATAGCCTGAGCAGCGTTTTTGCGCTACTCAGTGCCTGGGTGCGGGTAGGCGACATGCATCCGCGGCCTGGCGGCGTGGAGGGCAGAAAAGATCGCTATCCCACGTCGAATCGGCGGCCGGCGGCTTCTATACAGTATGCTACTGTATTCTACATCCCACCTCGACACCGGCCTTTGCAGACCCAGAGTATAATGATGTCCGCGACCCCGTCCCATACACGAGTCTGGGCTTGAGGGAGAGGGAGGGCCGTATTGGGCCGCGAGGTGACCCTCCCCCCCGGGGACCTCTGGTTGTGTTGCACGGCGTGGTCTCGCTCGTGGTAATCTCAGGGTGCCATGCATGTGCCCGCGGAAACAGACGTCTCTTTATCCTCAGTCTCAGAGTCCATGATTCGCACTGCTTGTCTGCCTCGGTTCTCCTCGATGAGTCTTGACGTGGCGCCAGTGCCGGTCACGACCGCGCATCGGCCAATCGATGCCCGGCAGAATTCCCTGTCGTGGGTGTGTCCCAAACTTTCCCCATTGAATCATTTCGTTGGCATTGACAGGGCCCTTGGAAGTTTTTCTTAAAAGTGGAAACTGTGGACTTGCACACCGCGGGGCATCGCGATTGCACCCAGATGGACCCTCTTCCCTTCGCGCCTTCTTCAACACACTGTTTGCCGGGGTTACCCATCCAACCATCCCACCGACAGACCGTCTCTCTTTGTCAAATTTTCAAACAACCTCTCTCTATCTCTCTCTCTCTCTCGCGTGTGCTGCCCTTCGGCTGTTCGGTGACCTTGCAAGCATCTCCCTCCTGGGCTCACCGTATTAAAGTCGTTTGATCCGGTGCATACATATCCATCCAGTCACGCACGCCTTGACGCCTGCCTTCACATCTGGCACCCGCACATCAAGCTGTCTGCAGCTTGCAAAACTTTTCTTCCCTTTTGTGCATACCCCGTCTATCACTCTCCTCGTACCAGTCGTAAGAGCGTCTGCAGCATAGCATTGCTTCTTTTGCCATATACCCAACCACCAGCTCAGGTCGCCATCTTATTCCTCCCTCGTCTCGCCTGCGTGCCACGACATCACACCCTCGTGACCTCGCACCACCCAATCGACTCACCCGCCTGTCTGCCCAAGCCGCTGCTGCCCCACCAAGGACACGCAGAGCAAACTCCTCGGGCACTGATTGTCCCCTTGGAACCCTGACCTGCATCTGCACCTGCACACCTATCTGCACGGCCGGAAGCACCAGCATCGTTGCGTCACCTTTATGGCGAACGACATTAAAACCCAGGACCTGTCTTCCCTTGACACCTCCTTCGACCAGCAGGCCCCCCAGCCCGCGGTCCAACCAGTATGAGTTTCCCAAATAACAGCATCGAATACTGTCCCGTCCGGGCAAACGTCGACTGGTCCCAAGTCCAGTACTCGGATTATCCTAATCAAGAAGTACAGGTAGCGGACTACTCCAAGGTCGAGTACTTTCAGCCCTCTGACTCCGATGAGGACCAGAGTGATGAGGCCGGCCACAGCGCCAACGGCCAAAGTAGGTTCAATCTTAATTTCTTGTTGAGCATCTCGCTCATTTTCGGCGCAGCCCGCGTACTTACACCGGCGTAGATGGACACGCTTCTGAGGCTGGTAATGTGAGCGGCGGAGACGGCCTCGCCTCGCCCACATCACCCGGCGGCGACGGCACAGCGCCCATGAGCAGCAAGACGGCCAAGAACAAGGCAAAGAAGGCGAAGCAGAAGGCCAAGGAGAAGGCAAAGAAGGCCGCCGCCGCCGCCGCCGCCGCCGCTGCCGTCTCCGGGGACTCCACCCCGCTGGAGACGCCCATGACTCCCCTGTCGCCCACCATGCCCTCCGGCGAGTTCGGCGGCGAGGGTGACCTGGCGGCTACCCCCAAGAGCAAGAGCAAGAAGAAGAAGAAGAAGTCCAAGTCCAAGAACAGCCTGGACTCGGCTCCTACTTCCCCGCGGCCGGAGCTCGCCTCTACGGAGCAGAGCAGCCAGCAGCCGGAATCCAGTGCCTCGGCGTCAGAATCTAGCGTCAAGGAGACGGTAGCCGCCCCGGAGCCCGTGTCAGAGCCAACTCCGGCCGCAGAACCTGCGTCAGAGCCTATTCCGGTCGCAGAGCCGGTACAGGAGCCGACTCCGGTTGCAGAACCCGTGCCTGAGCCTACTCCAGCCGCAGAGCCAGAACTTAGTGTCAAAGCGACAGAAGCTGCCCCCGAGCCCGTTTCGGAGGCTGCTCCGGCAGCAGAGTCCGTCCCAGAACCTACTCCGGCCGCGGAGCCTGTACAAGAGCCCACTCCTGCTCCGGAACCCGTGTCAGAGTCCGTTCCGGCCCCGGAGCCAGAATCCATTGCTCAGGAGACAGAGCCCAGCGTCAAGGAGCCGGAAACCGTCCCAGAGCCTGCCTTGGAGCCAACTTCCGCCCCAGGGCCCGTGTCAGAACCTACTCCGGCCGCAGAGCCCGTGCCAGAGCCCATCCCGGCTCCAGAACCCGTTTCGGAGGCAGTTTCGGAGCCCATCCCGGCCCCTGAGCCGGTGAAAGACCTGGCCAAGGACGATAGCGCTCCTGCTGCTGAGGCCTCCCGAGCCGCAGAGCCGGAGGAACAGCCTAGCTTGGAGAGCAGCGCCCCCAGCGCGCCTGAGCCAGTTCCTGAACAGGTCCAGACCAACGGAGACGGCCCCAGCGCAGTGCAAGACAGCAGCAGCATCAGTGCCGCCGAGGAGCAGCAAGAGCTTGCCACCTCGGCTGCTCCTGAGCCGGTTGGGGTCCCCGAATCTGTTGTGGCCCCCGTCGAGCCCGTCGAGGCCAAAGAGGAGCCCATCGAGGCAAAGGAGGACCCTATTGAGGCAAAGGAGGAGATCCAGGCCCTCAGCACGAAGGAGGAGGCAAAGGAGGAAACGTCTCAGCCTCTCGAGACGAAAGAGGAGCCTATCGAGGCAAAGGAGCAGACCCAACCCCTCGAAACAGAGGCTCTACTTGAGGCGAAGGATGTTGTCCCTTCGACCAGCGAGACGACCGTTGACCAACCGGAGATTTCGCAGCCTCAAGAGTCAAAAGGAATTTCCAGTGACATTGCGGAATCCCAGAAGGTTGAAAGCACCCTTCACGCCGAGGAAGAAGCCCCAGTCGCAGTCGAAGGGGTCAAGGAAGCCGATATTCCAGCATCCGACGCAACCAAGGACATCCAGGAATCGTCCTCACCCGAGACGGACGTCTCCGGAGAAAGCTCCGAGGAGACTGCCGCCCCGACATCATCAGAGGCCCCGGCTGAGCCCCAATCGCAACCTGCCCAAACGGAGAGCGAGGAGGCAGCTCCTCTCAGCTCCGGAGAGGCCGAAGCCGCACCTGCCGAGCAAGCACCGCCAGCAGCACCGGTCAGCACAGAGGAGCCATCAGCGGCCCCGGTCGAGCCCCAGCAGGAGCCCGCCTACACTGAGAGCGAGGATGCGGCTCCTCTCAGCACCTCGCAGCCTCAGCCCGCGGACAGCGTCGCACAAGACAGCACGCCGGAAGTCGTCGACAGCACCCCGGCAGCGGTCGACCAGCCTTCCGAGCCTGCGATGCAAAATGAGGAGCCTGCATCGACCGAACAGGCTCCCGTCCCCGAGTTGGCAGGCCTTGAGTCGAAAGAGTTCTCCCAGGACAAACTTCCTGAGCCGTCGACCAGCGACCAGAAGGACGACAGCTCCCCGGCAGCAGTCGAGCGGTCAGTGTCACCGGAACCTGCAGTTGCTCCAGCTGTCACCAGCGAGTCGAAGGAGGACAGCAGCGCCCCCGCGGTCGAGGATGTCCAAGACGAGAGTGCCCGAAGCCCGACGCCCGTTCCGGAGGATGCTCAGAAGAGTGTCGCAGAAGAGAGCGCCCTAGTTGAAGCCGCTCCCGTGAGCAGTCCTCCTGCCGAGGAATCTGCTGCCCCTCCGAGTGCGCCGGCTGAGGAGCTCGACTCGAAGCCCGAAGAAGGCACCCGCTCCGTGGAAGCTCCCGTTGTCGATGAGAAGCCGGATTCCGAGCTTCCATCTGTCGACCTGGACACGCCCGCCGTTGAGGAGATACCCGCCGCCGTTGAGGAGAAGCCTGCCGTTCAGGAGAAGCCTGTAGCTGAGGCGACGCCGGCCGCTGAAGAGACGCCAGTGGTTGAGACGCCAGTGGTTGAGACGCCAGTGGTTGAGAAGCCTGCTGAGGAGAAGCCCGTGGTCGAGGAGAAGCCAGCCCTTGAAGAGATACCCGCTGCTGCTGAGCAGCCTGCCGTTGAGTCGCCCGCGGTTGAGGAGGCGCCCGCGGCTGATGAGAAGCCCGCCGTTGAGGAGACGCCTGCTGTTGAGACACCCGCAGTCGAGGAGAAACCTGCGGTTGAGACACCCGTGGTCGAGGAGACGCCCGCGGCTGAGGAGAAGCCCGTGGTCGAGGAGAAGCCAGCCGTTGAAGAGACGCCCGCTGCTGAGGAGACGCGCGCTGCTGATGAGAAGCCGGCCGCTGAGACACCCGTGGTCGAGGAGAAGCCCGTGGCTGAGGAGAAGCCGGCGGCTAAGGAGACTTCCGCGGCCGAGGAGAAGCCCGCTGCTGAAGAGAAGCCCGCGGTGGAGGAGAAGCCCGCGGTGGAGGAGAAGCCGGCGGCTGAGGAGACTCCTGCGGCTGAGGAGACTCCTGCAGTCGAGGAGACTCCTGCAGTCGAGGAGAAGCCCGCCACTGAAGAGATACCTGCCGTCGACGCGAGCGCTTCTGAGCCGGTGAACGCAAATGACGAGGAGGTTAAGCTGAAGGAAACGACTCCCGTGCCTGAGAAGGAGGCCGCCGAGGTATGTTACGGCTTGGTTGCAAAGTTGCTGATCTTCCGCACACTTGTTTTGCGATCCCCTTCCGGAAATTCGACATGCTGTACCGGTTGCCATTTGAAGTGCCTTGATGTGGCCTTTCACTTTCCTAATACCACATTGGTTGTCTGGTACCCAACGTTTGGAGACGGTGCTAACCACGCACCGAATAGGTCCCGGCTGAAGTGTCCGAGTCGCAGCCTGACCAGAAGACTCAGGAAGTTCCTGAGCCAGAACCCCGGCAGGCGGAAGTGCAACAAGAGCCCCAGCAGCAAGTTCCCAGTGATGAGCCCAAGGAGCCTGTCGTGGCTTTGGAGGACGGAACGGCGGACAAAGGTGAGGTCTCCCCTATTCACAGTACCCATGATGTGAAGAGCCATGTTGCTTCAAATCTTGCCGACGAAAACCTGCCCGCCACGGAGGGAATTGAAGCCCGAGGTGTTCCCAATGGCAGCGCGAACATCCAGTCCCCGGCCGAGGAACACACCAGCACTGGTGTGGAGGAGGAAATCGGAACTACCACTGTCGACGCCTCAGATGCTGCTGGACAAGAGAGCGTGGACGAAATTTCAAACGGCCACAGCCACGACGACCAAACTTCAAAGGTCACCACCGACTCCAGTCTGGAGCAAACGATAGTTGATGAGAAACCTCAGCAAGAAGCCGTCGCAGATACTGGCAGCGAAACCCGGGGCGTAGAGCAACAAGAGCAACAAGAAGCTCATGCCACGCAGCCAAGTGCCAGCCATGGCGACTCCAGCGACATTCCGGCTTTCGCAACCGGCGCTTTGGTGGCTGAATCACTGGCGGCCGCTCCGGCGGTGGTAGAAGCAGCTGCTGCTCCCAGCCAGCGTGACTTCCAGGACCCCGAAGACAAAGTGGTCCGGAAATTTTCTGAGAGTATCCCCAGCGAGCCTTCTGCTCACGAACTCCCCCCTCGCTCCCCCTCCCCTACCCCGGATGCTGCTACGACTGTTGAATCCTCCGAGTCTCCATCTGCCGGGTCACAGTACGGCACTACAACATCAGATCAACCAGCAGCGCAAGCCGTTCAAAGTAATGAATTGCGCGAGCGTTCTGTTGCAAGCGGTGCCGAGTCTTCAGCCAAGTCCTCTAAGCAGGACGTCGTGGTGAAGGACGAGGTTGTGGCCAAGCCAAACGCTGCTTCTACAACACCAGGCAAGCTTACCATCCTTGCGTCCATGGTCCTCGGTGCGTATGCGATCTTCAAGCTTGCTAATGGTGCTTGGGGTTCAAGATATCCTTGAATCGCCAGTTGAGCCAGAGCCCGTGAGTGCAGACGACAATGACCCAGTCGTCGTGCAGGAGGGCGTAATTCCTGGGTCTGGGGTTGGGAATGAAGATCGGGGAGATCGTGATAGTGGAGCCGTTGAAGGAGATGCTGACGAAAAGGATACCGCCACTATACCTGAGCTCGAGAATAATGCGCAGCCAGTGACCGAAGAGGCGACCGACTTCGGGCCACCCAGTTCACCAATAATATCAGAACCAGTAGACGACATGTCGGATGCTCTTGCCAGCGAACAGCAGTCAGACCCCAGCACCGAAACGACGCAAATAACGCAAGATGGCCACTCCGAGTCTGGTCAAACGTTGGAGCAACACATCGAATCGTCACCACTACCACAACTTGAGAGTGGCACGCTGGAAGAACCGTCTACAACCCTGCCTGAAGAAGGCACTGCAATCGACAAGATATCTGAGCAAAAGATTTCAGAGGACACACGGTTGGACGAACCCCAAGAATTACGTCCAATGACACCCGAAACTGTCGAGAAGTCCCAGACAGAGGCCAATATCGAATCGCCACCCAGCTTAACCGAGAGCCAATTGCCGGAGTCCCTTGTCATCGCGCCATCTCCCTCCCACGAAAGTCTGGAAGAAGCTCAGAAAGTTGACGAGCTCGCCGTCGACTCCTCGAATACAGACCAGCCCAACGCCGACGAGGCCAACGTGGAGCAGCCAGGTGGTGACAGCCCCATACTTTCTCCTGCCACGATCGACCAGCCTGGTACTGCACTCGAGGCTGACCCATCGCCATCAGAGAATGCTCTGTCTGATCAGCAAGGAGGCACAGACGAGAATCTGCTACCAGAAGTGCCACAAGGACAGGAAAACTCGCCCGTCTTAGGGCCAAGCGCTTCAGACCAGGCAGAACCGGAAAGCGAAAGCGTCACGGACGAGGCGCCTTCGAGTGGGTCCCGCGACACAGAAAATCTCCAAAAAGACGAAGGTGGACCTGATTCTGCGCAAATGGATAATGTCGGAAACCTACAAGCCATCGATAGCGGGGCTTCAGGGCAAGCAGGTGACTCAGAAGACCTTCAAACTGGGCTCAGCCATGGGGGCAGCGAAGAGGATACTGGCTCCCAGACAGAGCCACCAGAACCGAGTCTTGCCACAGAGTCCGAGCAAACCTCGAGCGAATCTGCAAATATTTCACCTGATCTGCCCCTTGACCAAGCTCAAGACGAGCTAGCAGACTTGCCATCATCCCGTCCGTCCAGTCTCATTTCAACCGACACGGTGGTAGCCATAAACCCGCCTATTGATGCACCTAGCAACACCTTTGACCCGCAAAATACGTCCCACCCAATCGGGAGTGTTGAAAGCCTCGGGGAGATGTCCGAAGGCGGCACGCCGGACACGGCTGATGAACTGGATCGGGGCTTAGTCGAGGTAGAATCGCTACAAATCGCACAAGACACACCTGAACCGTCGCTGGAATCATCAGACGTACTGCCCATGGATGAGCAATCTCAAGACGTGACAGATTCATTGGATAGCGGTGACGCTCAAGTCGTGGACGAATTGGAGGCAACGCATCAAGAACACAACGACACCAACGACACGCTTGCTGTCAGCTCTAAGCCGAGTCACGAAGAGCTGCCGCCGAATGCTTTGGAGCAAGAATCTCCCCGCGACTTGCCCCAAGAACAACTCGCGCCTGTCGTCAGCGAGGTAGTCGTCTCAAGCCCACCAGACTCCTCCACTCCAACTCTTGAGATCCAGGCGGCCCCAACGGATCTGGAGCAAGAACGGGAGCAAGATGCAAGCTCACAGGGCGGCAAGGAGGTCGTGGATAACACGGACCAGGCTGTGGCTTATGGTGACTCTGGCGACGACTCTGAAGGCGAAGGCGACATCGGGGCATCCTTGCTTCCCGGTCAAGAGTATCAAGATGTTCCTGAAAGTACTGAAGCCGACACCCTACCTGATGCGTCTCAAGAAAGCTCCAATCATCCTGCCGCCGATACTGTGGCCGTCATCGACCCAGATTTGCACATCTTAAGCGGCAACCATGACTCTGGACAGGCGAACCCGAGCCAACCTTCTTCGAGCCAAGTTGACACATCCTCCCACCACATCAACAGCCAAGCGGTGCCTAGCCCACCGACGGATCAGCCAGCCGAGGATGCCGAGCTTGCGAAAGAGCCAGAAGCCGTCCTCGACCAGGAGGAAACTCAGCAAGATGATCCTCAGCACGATGAAATCGAACCTCAGCAAGATGACATTGCAGCTTCTGAGCAGCCAATTGCTGAACCTGCGATAGAGTCTCACTGGGATGATTTGTCTCGAGACCAAATCGTGTTAGAGCAGCCCGGGACTGCTGACCTCAGTTCCAAAGAGGAAGACCTAGGCCAAGACGAAGAGCTACCACAAGTCGAAGAGCTCCCTCAAGAGGAAACTCCACCTCAGGAGAAAAGCCTACCTCAAGAAGAGCAGCTACCCAAAGACGAAGAGGTACTTCAAGAGGAACAAGCTTCTCAA
This sequence comes from Diaporthe caulivora, assembly GCA_023703485.1. Lineage (NCBI taxonomy): Eukaryota > Fungi > Ascomycota > Sordariomycetes > Diaporthales > Diaporthaceae > Diaporthe > Diaporthe caulivora. The sequence continues at coordinate 1,136,185 of JAMPTR010000005.1, forward strand.
GAAGAAACCCCAACCCCAGAGGAACAGTACCAGCTCCCTCAGGAGCAAGAGGTACCTCAAGAGGAAAGCCTACCTCGAGAAGAACAGCTGCCCAAAGCCGAAGAGGTACTTCAAAAGGAACCTCCTCAAGTGGAAACCCCACCTCAAGAGGAACAGCGTCAGCTCCCCCAGGAGGAAGAGGTACCTCAGGAGGCTGTCACACAGGATATTGTCTCTGAGGACATCGACAAGCCATCTGAAAAGTCACTGGAGTCCAGCGCAGACCCTATCATCGCCGAGAAATCTTCAAGCCAGTCACTGTCAGATCAACCAGCTGAGCAGACATCTGGAAATGATGACGATATTAGGAATGCTGGGATTGCCGCTGCCACGGCTGCAGCAGCAGCTGGAATCGCTGTTCGCGAACTCGTTTCGGGTGATGATGAGGTTGGAGATAGCTCGGTAGTTGCTTCTGAGGTCGCAGACGATATCCAGCGACCCAGTACGGCTGATAAAGCTACTGGTACATTGGAGGAAGCGGCACTGGATCAGGGTGATCTGGAAGTGCGTTCAATCTCATCAGCTGCCCCCGACAGCCCTGAAGAAATCTCGTCGCATCAGCCATTATCTGAATCATTCACTATCGTCGATTCACCATCAAACAATGATCAGGGACAAGCTACCCTAGACTCGCACGAGAAACCAGTACTCCTGAGCCGCGTTGATTCATCAACTCAAACTGATGAGCTCTGGCGCCCCAAAACACCTCTGCTTAGGGGTGGCACTCCCGGTATAGTGCTACCGGACCCCAATGACGAGGAGGCAATGGGTAGGAGCAGGGCTAGAATCTCTAGGAGGATGAGCAGACAAAGCGTCCACCAGGCAGAAGAGGTCGTCGCTGCTGCGGTCATTATTCGCGCTGCGGCCGACACACTTGGCGAAACCAGCGATCGGATGGCAGTTCACGTCAAGGATTTGAAGCAACATGGAGATACAACCGCTTCTTCAAACTTGCAGGTTGATGGGAGGGGTACGAGGGTTGCGGATACTAGCATTCCTCGTAATTTCGTCGCTGACCGGGATACAGGCAAAGAATCTTCAAAGACAGACGACAAGCTCCCGCGGTCGCCTCGCACGAGGGAGCACCGGGCTAGCCACTCATCGCGGTCTAGCCGCCCAAGCACACGTGAAGACGGCACCACAAGGTCCTCGCACCACCGCCACTCTTCTCACAGGCATCGTGCGGATGGCGAGAGAGAGTCTGAGCAGACGCCGCGCACCCCGCCTAGGCATCACGACACTGCCGAGAGCGGACATGGCAGCCACAGCTCTCGCTCTCGGCGCGAGCGCACACCTCAAGAACAAGCCGAGCACGACAGGCGCAAGGAGGAGCGCCGACTTGCCCGGGAGAAGGAGAAGGCGAAGACCGACTCGCCAGTTCCAGAACCCAAGGGCAAAGAAGTTGAGGCGCCCCCGTCCGCCGACCGCTCCCACAGGAGCTCTCGCCGCCACAGTTCGACACGCCACAGCGTCGCGTCGCCTTCCAACACTGCCCGGACCGAGGCTTCTACTGCCGTGCCAAGCAAGAAATTCTTCGACATGAAGAACGGCCAAAGCGTGATGGGCTCCGACTTTGGCGGCCCTCTCTCGGCCGATACTGCTTCCACTTCTACCAAGGACAAGGACACAATTTCGTCCTCCCGCCGCTCCAAGGAGGTCACTCGGCCACCACCGGTCGAGCTCAAGCGCTCCAGCACCACGCGCTCTAGCAAGGGCGTGCGGCGCTCTCTGGACCAGTCCAACGCGAAGCTCCAGAAGGCTCGCGAGCAGGAGTCCTCCAAGGCCGCCAAGGAAAGCCAGCCGCGCCGCGCGGACAGTAGCTCTCCTGCCCCTGCAGATGCGAAGAAGGCAAAGGAGGACGACAAGCACCGCAAGACGAGGCTGGAGAAGCGCGAGAAGGAGGACAAGGACGAGAAGAAGAAGAGCTCTGGCGGTTTGAAGGGCATGTTCAAGAGGCTCTTCTCGAGCTGAGAGGTGTAACCTGGAGGGGAGAAAGACGCCAAGGTCTGGTGGTTTTTGGGGTGATCAAGTCTTTTTGTTCGTTTCTCAAGGTGTCTTCTGGTTCATGATATCCCATCGCGGTGAATTATTTTGAGCAGATGACAAGGGTCTTCTTTTCTGGCGGATTGTGTACGATTTGGACATGCTCAGCGTTTTGAGAAGGACTGAAAGAAAAAGGGGGGCTGCACAAGCTGATTTTTTTAGGAAGGATAGGAGGAATGGAAGTGTATCATCGATGTACTTGGATTGAACTGAATCTCACGTCTCACTTACGCATCAAGTGCTTGCAAACGTACCTAGGTATGATTGTGACCCGTCTACAGCTCAACTCTGGCTCGTAGTGTTGCTCCTCCTGATGCTTGCTGGAAGTAGGGGAACCTGCCATGAGGCTGGATGAAACCCGTACGCTACCACGGCAAGCCTCTTATGCCTGTCTACTACCTACCTAGATAGGTAGTAAATTACGTTGCATTTCCGTTGTTATTCTGTGCTCCCCAAATTTCACCAAAACAAACATCCCAGGTTAATGGATTTCATCCCTTCTTTTGTATTAGTGCAAATATTTCCTACCAAAATCATTTTTTCTTCCACCTCTAGAGACAGTTCAATGTCTCAAACCAACAATTACTGCGTTAGGAAAATCATTGGCCATAGCGGCCGGAATGGGCCATAACCTGCCTCGCTGTGGCATCCAAGACCCGCTGCGGCTGTGCCCCGATCTCCCGAACGCGCGAAGATCAATACTTTCAGTCGCAAGATTGGAACTGAACTTGCAATGCCTAGATTCCTAGCTCATTGTTCTTCTCCAGGTGATGTCACTGAGGGAAGAGGTTCTTTTGATAGTCGGCGGTCTTCAAGGCCGCACAATGACATGTATCGTCTAGCATTGTGTCCAGCGCTGGATGGTTCATGAGGCTCCGTGAACTCGAAGTTGTTACATCATCAAACCAAATATATCATATATTCATTCCACCATCCACTCGCTAAGTACAAAAATTGCTGCTCTACTTGTTCAGCCGGGGAGCCCTCTCAGGGTCCCTCCAGTAAAGGCACGCCTCACGGCGGATATCGTCCTTCTCGACCGTGGTCCCATTAGGCTGGACGACCAGCTGCAGGGCAGGCTCCGACTCCAGACCATAACCGGTCGGCTCATACTGGGGCCACTCGGGGGAACCGGGCCACCTCAGCGTGTTGGGGTCACCCGTGGCGACGAAGCTGGCCAGGTAGGCGTGGTACACGTGGCTGATCTCGGGGTACTGCACGACAGGCTCGTCCCACGTGTACTTTGTGTCGGAGGTGTGCGGGATCCCCCGCCAGGCCGGGAAGTTGTTGTTGGTGTTGAACCTCGCCTTCCAGGTGGGGACGCCCGCGGTGGAGACGCGGTAGGCCGTCTCCTGGCCCGGGCAGATGTAGGCAAAGTCGCTGAAGGCGGCCGACAGCCGGTTGTACTGAGTACTGTTCGGCGAGTTGGCGAAGGGCGAGGAGGCGTCCGCGGAGGGGTCCGGGTACAGCGAGTTTAGCAGGGTGATGTCGGTCTCGTTCAGCTCGGGGGAGATGTTGTGCATAAAGTCGAGGAACTCCTCGTTGGTCTCGAGCGTCCCGATGGTGTAGTACTTGCCCTCATCCGTGACGGTGCTGGTCAGGATGGGCACCTTGAAGAACGATTCGTCGTAGCCGGACTGCGACCCGAACTTCTCAAGGAGTGGGCCGCCCTGGACGGGCTGGAATGGCCAGGTGATGGCCGGGTCATACTCGTGGTACAGGTCGGTGCTGATGTTCCGGATCGCGTTGATGTCCGCGGAACGCAGGCAGGCCAATGAGGCCGCGTTATCCCCCTCAAGTGGGCATCCAAGGTAGTTCACGAACTTGTCCATCTGCTCCTTGTAAAGCGGGTAGGTGGCGTTAGGGAACGCGCGAGCCGTGACGGAGCCCGACTGGTGGTGCACCTGGGAGAATAGTGGCTTGCCCTCGTCCTCGCCATAGTTGTGGAACAGGTGGATTCCGACGGAGTGGCCTCCTGCAGAACGGCCGCCGATGGTGACCCGGTCCGGATCACCACCGAAAGCCGCGATGTGCTTCTGGACGAACTGCAGGAACAGCTTCTGGTCGCGGAGTCCGAGGTTGAGCAGGCCCTCCTCCTCGAACAGCGCCGACGGCAGGAATCCGAGAGAGTTCATGCGGTAGTGGAAGTTGACGACCACTATCGGCGACTCTGACGAGGCGGCGAAAGCAGGGCCGTCGAAAGACTTCCAGCTCCCGGCGTAGAAGGCCCCTCCGTGGATCCAGACGAGGATCGGGAGCTTCTCGGTCAGGGGGATGCCCTGGGGTCGGAAGACGTTGAAGTTCAGGCAGGCCTCGTCCTGGTCCGACGGGTCGACCGAGTTTGGGTCCTGGATACAGGCCTTGCCGTACTGCGTGGCGGCCTTCACGCCGTCGAATGCTTCAGGCCAGTCCACGGGTGCGAAGCGGCCCTCGCCAACGGGCTGCGTCGCGTAGTCGATGCCGAGCCACGCGTCCACCGGGGCGGGAAGTGCCTTGCCGCTGATGGTCTGGTTGACGGTGGTTCCGGTGAAGCTGCCGTACCCATCGAGCCTCACGGTCCTGTTCGTCAGGAGCGGTTGTTGCAGCGCCACGGCGGAGCATGTGCCAGCCAGGTATGCCGCAACCCTCATGAGGGCTGCCGTGCTGAGAGAAGGCATCGTGGGCGGATATAGTCTTCCCGAGGCTGTCCCAGTCGAACGAGAAAGGGCTGCTCTAACCAAGCAGCGCGATTCCTAGGCCTAGCCATGCCGGACACTCATTCTTTATAGTCCGGATGCTACATGGGGACGCAGGTACTGTAGATCTGCGCGTCGGGGGCGCGGGACGTTCGTCATTACTCGTTCCTATCACAGCATCCGACGGATTTGAGATAGCACGCACAATATTCGCAGAACTGGGGGGCCAAAGCCCATGGAGGTGTGGAGTTGGCGCAAGACCGTGCTCCACTTGAGTCAACAACTTCTGCCGAAGTCTAATCTCCCCAGACTTGGCACCCGCCGCGGTATACCATAGTACACATATAGTTGCGTAAATACGTTATAACTGCCCCGCCCCGGCGGTCGGCACCACGCAGTAATGCCTCTTCCATTTGGGCAGTGGGTGCCGACCATGGCATGCCGGTGATCGGAAGCCCGTTTGCCCCTATCCCCGCCCTTGTCGTCATAGCCCGCCATGGCACCAACTCTTTATAGGCTTGCTTGCCAAACATCGGCTTGGGGTTTGACGGAAGATGGCGGAACTTGAAATAAGTATGTATCGAGGGTGAAGATTTGCCTATCTTCATCCTGACTTTAACTTAGCCGTATAATTATTGCAACAAGTGCAGCAGTGTTCTTGTGCTGTCGGCTACCGCGAGGATCAATATTGGCGGGTAACATGACGAGAGCGGCTGCCTGTTGCGAATAGCGAAGCAGCATGAGCTAGAAAGTGTCAATTAGTGGATTGATTCCATAGGACAGAGGCTGTTATTCTTTCGTTTGTAAGCAGGACCAGGTCAGCCTAGGGTTATCATTCTAGGATTGGAAGGACTCCTCAAGATGGTATCTGGACGACGTGACAACGCCTTGACTTCCATATTGAAGGCTGCAAAGAGGAAATATGACTTCACAGACTATCAATATGTTTGAACATGCAACTAAGAGCCCACGAACACTGACATTATTAAGCTTCATCCAAGGGGTGCAGACATTCACGGCAGCCTTCGCTTCCGACATTCCGGCTTTCCGCCCTTCCTTACATACACGCCGGACGCTAACTCCATAGTATGCTCCCAGGCGATATCTGGATGGCACGATCAGTTACAATTGAGTTGTGGTGACAGTAACTTCGGGAGTCGTCCAATCCAGAAATCCCACTGACGTGGCCTTCACCTCAACCTTCAAATCCGAAGAACCATGCACAACTAATGTGCTGGAGCCTGGATACTTGGGCGAACCACTCCTGGAACGGAGGTCAGCCCCTTCGGTTCGACGATGTAGGTGATAATATTTGTTGAGCTTTGCAAATATCAGCCCTGCGTGCTTTGCGTCGTCTGGCACAAAATTGCCCTTGAAGTTGATATCTCTTAGTATCCAGATAAGTGACGAATATCCAACGATGTTTTTATCTTTGAAGGTTTCGACGAGCAATCGAGGGTATCCAGGGTTGCGGAGAATCACACGGCTACGCCTCTCACCCTCAACTGCGTACGGGTGGCACCCGTGACCATTGCCGACACACCGAACAGGGACCGAGAGACTTTCATTGGAGTTGCTGCGCTTGACATGGTCGGATGATTGGAGTATCATGATCTTTTGCTTTCTGGCGGCTCGTACATCGATTTCCCCTACTTGAAGGTCAGTTTCGTAACAAAGGCGCACGACCCAAAAAAAAAAAAAGAAAGAAAAAACTCGCAGCTAGAAACGTGTGCTGAGGTTGACGAAGTTGACCATCGTGATTGGTTTCTCGGGTCTCTGACATGATTGGGTTGCTCCGGCGAGATCTCATAGAGCCCTTGATCGCGGGTGCAGACGAAAGCGGAGTTTTCTGACCCTTTGACCGGATGTAACTTGATGGCTGGACGCCCCAGAGGATTGCTGCCCATCTGGAGATCAAGGATGCCAAACCAGGACGCTTTAGTTTTGTTCGAATGGATTTCAGGCACGATCAAAAGCTCAATGTTCACTCCGGACCTGGTCAACTCGGTCGTCATGGAGTAAACCAGGCTTGCTTCCTCGAAAATCGTCAGCTTTGGTCTGAAATGAACAGCCCCACTGTACATGAAATGCTCCGGGCGAGAAGCGAGGGCCATTGTTTCTGTTGGGCTTCGAAGGAAGTCGAAAGCCAGGATGGATTGGTCCTGCGTCTGTTCCAGTATTTCTTTTTGTAATCGAAAGAATGCCCTGCTGCCTCCCTCGCCGTAGAGAAGCGGCATATTGACATTGAAAAGCCCCATTAGACAGTAGGCCATGTCTTCATCGCGCGTTGTCCGACGTTTGGAAGCCCAGCTCATTCTCTGTGCAACACAATAGTTTTCTAGCTGAGGAAATCTGCTCAGGGATTCATTACCCCCGCAGGAACATTCGTCGGAATAAAAATTCAATGTTTCCACCTTCTTGTGATGTTTAAGCAGCTGCGGGTGGAGGCTATGACCGCAGCGCAGCAGTAACTCATCGATACCGGTGATGTGAGAGAGCTCCGATGATATGGATATCTTGTCATTGATGTAAATCCACTTCCTATCGTAGAATCTCACGGAAGCCGGTGCAATTAGCTCCTGGATAATTGTTATGTCGTTGAGTATAGTTGACTGGAAGTGAGTAGTTTACCTGCAGCGTCCAACCACGCTTGAACCAGCGGCATTCGGCGATCGAACCGTCGTTAGCCACATCGGCCAGATATACGTAACAGACTTGAGCTCTCATGTACCATCCGAACATGGAATTAATTGCTTTGGAAATTATCAGCATATCAGTTCCCACGCACGTAATGCAGGTAGAGCTCGCCTTCGGACAACTCAGCGCTGCTGCTTTTGTCGATGCAACAGGTATCGATCCATATGTATTGGTGTCCTTGGGTCTTTGCAAGCCCGCAGCCGCCCAAGACCTTCTCAGCGCCAGACTTCTGCTTCCAGTCTTCACCTTGGCGGATGATGTCTGTAAAGAGGACCTCGTCATCTTCCCAGGTATGCGAAAGAATGGCGTAGTATGGTAAACCAGAATGGCGGTCGCTCCCGGTAAAGGACTTGAGTTCCTGGGTTGCAGTGTCAAGCAGCCGCATGGTCGTCTGACCAAGTGTTGATGATGGATTGCCAGTTCTGTCTGATGATTCTTATATGGTGTGATGACTGTCAGCTCGGCGCCTAGACCCCGCAAGTTGATGATCAGGAAAAAGCGCACACGCAAATCACGCCAAACAGAACAGCCTTTAAATGTGAAATAGCCGCCCCGCCCCCATTCCCTCGAAGGCCTGATTGGAGACGCAAATGCATGTCAGCAAGTCTGGTGGTGGTGGCGGTGGTGCTCGCTGATAGGGCTAACGGCACGTAAGCGAGGACCTTGAGGCAGTGTCAGAGCGGGCTCTTCCGGAAGAGCAACCAAGGAAGCTCATGACCTGACCGACAGTGATAACAAATATCAAAAGGTATCACATGGTGTATCATGTAAAGGTATCATTCCAACTATGCTACACTGTGAGAACGCCAAATTCTACTATCAGACTCAAGCCCGTAGACCGGCACAAACGGCCCAGTCATCTGCTTTGCAGAGTCCGGGTAACCTCTAACTACAAATCTACAGGGTCTTCGCGGTGCTCAGCGCCTCGCTCTTGACCGTCTGCGACCCCGCCGCCGATGACGCAGTCTTGGACCTCTTGTTCCGCATAGGCTGGTACGCATCGTTGAAATTCATGGCGACGCCCAGGAAGCGCATGTCCACGTCGGGCTGGTAGGCCAGGTCGCCGAGGAGGAGGCACAGCCTGCGCTGGAAGGTGGCGGCGAGGTGCCTCAGGCGCTCCTGCAGGGCGGGCAGCTCCGAGGTGACGGTAACGCCGCTGCCGAAGGAGGCGAAGGGGTCATCGGCCGGGGTCTCGAGCACGGGCGTGTTGGGGTACGACCCCCGCGTGCTGGTCGCGACGGACGCGGACTTCATGTGCTGCGCGGACGAAGCGAAGGGCGGCCTCCGCGACGTGGCGGCCGTGCGCACGTCCGCCTCTTGTCGTCGAGTAAACTCCGAGACGGACCACGAGTACAGGCCGTCCACCGAATCCCGGTAGGAGAGCATGTTGTCGAGGATGGCTTTCAGCTGTGTCATGTAGTCGCTCCTGTCTTCCACCTCCGCCATCCCGGACATCGCATATTGCTTCCTCTTCGCACCCAGCAAGCCCTTGTGCGTGATGTTGCTGAGGAATTTGTTGTGTGCCTTGATCAGATCATCCAATGTGCAGTCGTCTTTCGTGATGCCCTTCTGCAATTCGTCCCAGCTAGACTCGATAACTTCAAACAGGATATAATATTGGAGCTGGCCGACAAAATGAATCATCTCGGCAAGGACGCCTCTGGTTGACTTCCACGTCTCGAGCACAGACGCATCGGGAGACTGGAGCACGCCACGAGCCCCAGTCATACATCTCCGCCAGGTAGACGAGACTGCGAACTCAACACGTTTGATCTTCCAGAGGAAGTTGAACACTTTGAGATATTGCCGATTGCCAAAATCTGTAATGACCACATCGATAGGCGAGTCGACTTTGTATTCTAGCGTGAAGCAGTCCCAGCCTATATCGCCATGTGAAAGCTGGAGCATGCGTGCATCAAGGCGGCGAAGCACCTCGGAGGAATCATACTGGGCATTGGAGCCGCGTATAGCGTGTTCCAGCTGCGCTGTGAGGGTGTGTCGATATTGCGCCCCCGCCGGGCGGTCGAGGTTCGCGGCCAGGGACTCCATCAACAAGGCAATAAAATCGCCTTGTCCCAGAAGTAGGTAGCGCTTGAGCGCTCTCAGGTGGTCAAACAGATGGAACTTGGTAGTCATCAGGTCCATCAGACGCTTCATGGTCGTCTTGTATGCTTCGTCAATCCAAGCCTCGAGTGTGGCTGTGTCGCCGTATCGGAGTTCCTTGGAGGACGATTTTGAGTAGTCATCCACCCATTGAGCATCGCCACAGCTATGGCGGATGAAATTGAGTGACTTGCCGATCAGGAAAACCTTCTGGGCGAAGTCGTCGGTGATGATGCTGGGAATCATGCCCTTACAGACCTCGTACTTGTCGTTCCAAACACTACTTTGGCCACGAGATTTGAGGTCTAGGCGATCCTCATTATTCGGGTCCTGCTCTCGGACAAAGAACTCTTGGTATGGGTCCTGTAGTTCTCCGTCGTAGATCCAGTGTCGAAGGATGTCATAGAATGGCCGTGTGACAGAGCCGAGTAGTCGCTCCGCGAACGCAGCAACAATTGGGTCTCCATGCGAGACCGAGAAGCCGTGGATGAGTGAGATGAGCTGCCCGCCCTTTTTGCTTTTTGATTCCTCTGCTATCAAGCTCAACAGTCTTAGCCCCATCGTCGCCTCTCTGGTCCATACCACACACCGTTTGAGAGTCACTCCTGCGCTGCCTATCCCATTTCTCGGCGCACTCTCGTCCAAGGAAGACAAGGCTCGGCGTATCTGAGCCTCCAATGTCGCAACCAGGTTCAAGTATGACCTAAGTTCACCATTGATGGCAGCGCGCAAGCTCTGCCCGAGCAACCCACCGGCGGGTGACTTGACCCATTCCACAAGTCCTTTGTAGAGCAAGGATGGTTCGGCCAAGCTGTGTAGCAGTGAGATTAGGGGTGGTGGCAGCGTCGGGGGAAGCTTTAGTACCGTCTCCTTGGCGAAGGGCAGGGTCGTTGAAGATAGGCCCTGCAGGGTGAAGGGCAAATCTCTCAGCAACACGGTCTCGGGAGGATCGAGCTCAACATGGTTGTCTGCAAGTAGCCTGGATTTAAGAGTCACATCTCTGCTGCGGCTTGGCTCCTTGTCCTTGTCCTGCTCAGGCCCCTTCCTTGCCTCGTCAGGGGGGAACTTCCTCACACCCTCAGGTTGGAAGGCTTCTTTGAACTGGTTGTCGTCCGTTCTGGAAGCAGATCTCGAGGATTTCTGGGACGGCTGGGTGGCACTGAGACGCAGGGCCTCGACTCTCCTGTTCCCGGCGACCTGGCGTAGGGTATCGAGAGGCAAGACCTCGTCAGGGTCGGGCGAGTCGGCGAGCTGGTAGAGCAGGTACAGGATTGCCCATTTTTGCTGTAGTACTGGAAGGGTCAAGAGGCGGGTATACAGGTGTGAAAACCTGAGGGCGGAGCTTGGACCGTGTTGCAGAAGTTTCTTCTTGATAAGGTCGAAGGCTTGATTCGTATCGGCGGCAACAGCAGAGGATCGGTTGCTGTGAGGCACAACGAAACAAGTCAGCACAGCCCAGGAGAGAGGAAGCTGGGGCTCATAGACGGATCAAACATACTCCTCCAAGATTTGGTGGGCCAGTTCTATGTGCTCGTCGACGGCCTCCTGCACGAGGTCGCGATCCTCTTGCCTATTGGCCTTTGGAAGGATGTGGCCTACCAGCTGCTTGATGCCGGCGTCGATGTGTTTCTGGGAGTTGCGAGACATGGTCGCATCTTGACTGTAGTAGTCGGGCAAGGGCGTAAGGGGTCGTCTGGTCTGTAGGCCCAGGCCTGAGTGGGATCCTCGACGTGGGGAGCAGGAGATGTATGGTCTGGGTGAGGGGTGCGCCCGCAGCGAAATCAATGGTGGGGTGTATGTTGATGTCAGTCTCCAGGGCCAACGCGCTTTATTACGCGACTGACCTGGCCAGGCCGTTGAAGCAGGTCTGATGCGCCTAGCCTCGGCTCCGGTTTGTACTGTCGTCTCCGGGGTACATACGCTTGCTTGTATCTACCCATTAAGTGTACTCCTATAGGATAGCAAACACTTGGCTGACCTGCTCATTGGATGTTTCAGAAACTATATGAGACACATAAGTCATCTGAATGTCTTGAATAGTCTCAGAAGAATGCATATAGTAGTAAACTTGAGGTGCAGCAATAGAATGCTGTAGGTCATGAGGTACTTGGCTCTGTATGAGCCGGGTACCTACTCCGTACTTGTCCACTGACCAAGGTATTGACTAATGAGGTACTTTTACCTTCTACCCGCTGGGGGAACACTTGGTGCTGCCACTAGCGCTAGCGAAACGGCGCCCACAGCACAGCAGATTGACCGCACTGGGCCAGGGTTAGAGCGGACTGTGGGCACGTCCGTCTGCGACTTCACTGCACCGAACCGCAACTCAGGTCCGACTTCACCCCATCGTCAGCGCCGAAACCCCCCATCACTACCACGGCCGCAACCCATCAAAATCATCACTTTGAATCAGAAATGAGGATCGCATAGCCCTTAGAATTCATCTGATGCCCTCATGATCGAGTTTGCCGCGTCGCGGTACGGAGATTTCCTGCACGCGACGTCGCTGGCGAGCCCTTGGGACCACAGCCAGCCCACCGCCCAACCGCGCGCAGTCCCGCTCCCGCTCCCGCACCGCATCGCATCACAGCAACAGTAACAGGCTACAATTCACCCACCCATCGCAAAAATGCCCGACATCAACCCCGCCGACCTGTCGTCGCGCCCATCCGTCAACCTTACTACTCCCACCCTTTCCAACAAGACAATCACCGTTTCAACCCCTTCAACTGCCGCCAAGCCCATCAAGGCTAGCCAAATAATACCCCCCGGATTGACTTAGAACCCATATATGCCGCCCTAAAGTCCGCAATTGGCAACGAGCAATGGGTCATTTATAAAGACGCCACCACCCAATTCTTCATCGGTCAGCACAGCCATATACTCCCATCCCCCTCACGACCCGGTTTCTGCTTGCCAATCTGATGCTGATTCTCTCCCTGTCGCACAGGCCGCCTCAACCAGGCTGAGTACTCGGAGCGCATCGACCCCATAATATCTTCCCAACATGGCGACAAGGAACACCTACATAACCAGCTCCTGGCTGCCCTCTATGCCAATGTCACCCGTGAGATGCCAGACCCGGGCCTGGCGCCATGGGTCAGCGCAAACGACAAGCCTGCCATCGGCACTGGGGCCAAGCCCGTGTCTGGCGATGCAACTGAACGGCGGCTGAAGGGCCAGGTCATGCAACTACCAAGTCGCGACCGCCGGCGCATCAAGGATCTCCAGCAGAATGATGTGCGTACAGATGCGCAAGCTCGGAATATTCATACCATGCGCCAAGCTCGTCCAGTGCTGATACTATTCTTTACAGTTTGATCCCTACGATTCCCTCGCGGACATCTTCGCAGAGCACACCATTAAGTCAAAAAGACCCAGGCTGGCCGAAGAAAGCGTGGCCAGCAGCGGCCTGAACATGAGTATGCCGGACAACCTCACCAGCACCATTGCACCCGCTGACAATCCGAGCCCCAGACCGGGAACAAGACATCAAGAAGCGATACCTGAACCCTCTAGGCCTGGAGTCTGGGGAATTCCCCGACGGCAACTATACCGACTCGCGCATGCTACCCTACTGCTACGAGGCCGGTCTCGAGTCCGCTGCCCCTGACGCTGCGCAATTGGTTTCCGCTGCCACCGAGTCTTTCATCAAAGAGGTCCTGACATCCATATTCAGTCGAACACGCTGCAACGGGCCCGGCGATTCTGGTAGTGCTGGATTTGGGTCAACGTCCAGCTGGGTACAAACGTATAAATACAAAAGACAGCTTGCAAGAGAAGAGGATGCTGTCATGCGCGGTGAGGTGGCGCGCGATAAGTGCGGTTTGCTCCCCATCGAGTCCAAAGCGGCGGGCGAGAGAGGGCCCCTCGGCATCGCTGACCTACATATTGCACTCGACATAGCGGACTGCGGCATGTCCCAGTTCCCTGTTATGATCAGGTCGCTGCTCAACGGATACCGTGATGGCGAGCTCGAGAACCTGAACGACCACTACTACCTGGACGGGCGGAAACCGGCGGCACCGAATGGCGTGGACGGCGATATTCCAATGGTTGGAGCCCAAGATGATCACAAGCAGCAGCTCCCCAATGGGGTGTCGCACGACGACGCTATGGATATCGACAACGAGTACTTCTGGGCCGGAGCGAATGACGAAGACCTGGATGGCTTGGATTCCGTCTTGGAATCGATCGGGGCCAGTGGTTAGCAGGCTCTTCGTCGCTCATTACATCGTGCAACCGATCTGTTTCTTCCCAAAGCGAAGCGGAACCCCTTGGTGCACTAGAGAGAGCTTTCTTTGCAAGGCGTCGGCGTTGAAGACTGGCTTTCCATCTTCATTTTGTGTTTGGCGTTCACGGACGCATTACCGAGACGGTGTTAGGAGGTGGATTTCCAGTATAGGGCTGCGGAACGTAGCTATCTGTACGATGCTGTGTGCGTATGGCCGGGTTTCTTGAATCATAACGGCGTTTCAGGCAGGGCCAATGCCTACGGGCCAATTGGGCGGTGATACAAAACTTGCTTTCATGGACGATACCCAAGAGCCCTCAGGCGGTTGGGGGAGAGGCTCATCGAAATAGCACCATCGACGTGGGGGTGGCAGCAGACGCGAGGTCTTCATCACTGTGGGTAGCTTGAAGCCAAGAGAAGCAAGCTGTCATCGGCCTGGGCTGCAAGTCGGCCCGGAAGACCAGTGGTGGAATGTATTCCATGTATTTTGTTCTTCGGTGTGCATCATTGTGGCACAGTATACAGGACTGAATGGTCAGAGTCCATGTTGAAAATTAGGATCCGCATTTGTGCCAAGACGTGAAGGCTGAATAATTCAGAGAGCCTTGAAGAGTTGGCACCGTCACAGAGCACAATCCGGATGTACGGGCCGCCTTAGAGAGGCAACTGAGCTGTTGAGGGTTAATAATATGTACAGTCTATCTAAACATTCACCTGTCGAAGCGTGTTGGTGATCGGCGCCCGAGGCGCCACTGCAAGGATCAAGCTCTCCACTGCGATGGAGCTACCACCCCCTGCACACCCCTGCACACACCCGCTCCCAAAACGCGAAGCACTTACCCGCAAACGCGTCGCGTGTAAGTCTTTTGGTATAACCTGCATCCCCTGCCTCACACCACACACTCAACACTTGGGCATTTACATCTCCCAGCACGCATTGACTTGTCCGACATTTTTCAGCTGGAGAACTGATCAATTGATAGTAGCATGTTCTCTCCATAATTTTTGTACACCCGACCACTACAAATTGATCTCATTACCTCCCGCCGTTGAGTCGCGATGGCTTCCTCCCAGCCAACGTCCCCCGTCCGGAGCCCCTCCCCGGACAGGTTCGAGCTGTCCCCGAATTCTAAGCTGAATAAGCTCCTTGCCGCCGTGGACAGCGACTCAGACGAAGATAACACTCGAGCCCCCACGTCGAAGAAGACGCCTTTATTTGCCCGACGCACATCCCCCACAGCCAGTGATCGAAGCAATGACGCGCCCGAACGCGCCTCCGGTGACGAAGACGCCGGGCCGAGAAGTGGGATCGCGTTACGGATGCTGGGCGGCCGGGACGACGCGAGGGCACGTGTGAGGGACTTGCTGCAGAACTCAAACGCTAGACAGAGCCGAGGGGAGTCTGGTGATGTCGAGATGCCTGACTCGGCCGCCGCTGGAGCACAGGGAAGCGACAGCGAGGACGATATTGTTCGGCCCCGCGGCCGCCTCGCTTCTCGTATGCAAGGCGGCGACAAGTCGTCTGTTCAAGGCACGAAGTCAGACGCCGAAGAACCAGCAACAGAACCCGTCGGCAGAGGCCAGCCGTCTCAAGACGTGGAGATGGCAGATGGTGGTGCCGACGATGATGAGGATGGAGTGTCCGCGAGGCCAAGAAAGCTCAAGCAGCGGCAGAGGAGAAGCAAAACTCCCGAGTCTAACACCACGACACCGCACAAGGCGGCATCACCCGGTCTGTTCGTCACGCCATCTAAGTCGCCAGCTTCGGCGCAGCCATCGAGCCAGGCAGAAGGCTCAGGAAGTGACGGCGATGTCCCAGTACTCAAGAGTAACCGCTTCCAGGCACTGGTCGAGAAGAAGCGGAATGAGCGCCTTGCCCGTGAGGCCGAGGAAGCACGAAAGAGAGAAGCCCGAGCCGCCGCGGCCGAGGAGCTTGGAGACGACAACGATGACGATGTCTCAGATATCTCAGACAACGAGGGCGGTCGCAAGCTGACTCAAGGGCAGAAGGAGAAGGCTCGCCCGTCGCGGAAGGCCAGCAGGAAGGCCCTCGAGGAGATGAACCGTGAGACACAGCGTATGCAACGCGCCATGCAGCTTGCCCATGAGGCGAAGACCAAGAAGAAGATCACCAAGGCGACGCTATTTGAGCGGTTCAACTTCAACCCTGGAGGTAGCGCGGCAAAGGAGAAGCTGCAGAGCTCCAGCAGACCTCAGACACCTACCTCGGGAAAGAGCACAGACGCAGAGATGCGGGATGTAGAGACACCTCCCAGCTCACCCCCTGTGAGAGTTGAGGACGTTCTGGGGAAAGATCTGGTGGGCTTGCAGTTGCAGGCCGAGGTTTCTGTTACCCAGCCGACCACAGCTAGAACTGAAGAGCAGAATGTGGAGAACAACGACAACTTCCCAGACCTCATGGACATGCAAGCTTTTGCTCGCAAACCTGTTGAAAAGGGCAAAGAAAAGGCAGCAACACCAGAAATCGACACAAAACGGCCATCAAAGCGACAAGTTCGAATAAAGCTACCTCCAATGCAGGCAAATCGAGTTGACCTGGGCAGTCGCAGCCCCCAAGACAGCGGCGACGACGGTGACGACTTAGTTATCCTCGACGCAAAGAGGAGCAAGCTTGACGCCTTGTTTGACCGCGCCCCGAAAGACAAGAGCAAGGAATCGCGCTCTCTCTATGCTCTCCGACAGCTCGCACATCTCGACTCGCCTGAGCGCAAGGCACACAGGAAGACCGACAAGGCCGCCATGACTCCCGGCGAACTGCAAGCGTTCCTCAACCAGCGTGCCCGCGACCAAGCTAGGATCGAGAAGGAGAGACGCCTGGAGTTGCTGAGGGCGAAGGGCGTCCACATCCAGACCGAGGAGGAACGCGAGCGTGACCGCGAGCAGATCGAAGACATGGTCGCCCGCGCGAGGCGCGAGGCTGAGGAGATCATGGCCCGCGAGAGGGAGGATGCAAAAAAGGAGAAGCGATCCTCTGGCAATGTCGACCCATTGGCTTGGGATGACAGCGCCAGCGATGATGACTACGTGGCTGAAGCGGAGAACGAGAGCGTGGCTGATGTGGAGTTATCCGGTTCAGAAGGAGAGGCAGACGACGAGGAGATGGCCTTGGACGAGGACGACGTCGAACAAGACGACGAAGCCGCCGAGAAACAAGAACGCCTCAAGGAGGAATCCGCTGCTCGACCTTTCATGGACGAAGATGCTGATGAGGACAGTGGAAGTGAGGCGTCGTCAAGCGGGATGTCTTTCGTCGACCCCGACGAGGAGGAAGAGCGGCACCGATGGGGAGCGTCCGACGAAGAGGCGGACGAAGCGCCAGCCTTTGTTCAAGCTCGCCGACCCAAGAAACCTACCGACCTTGTTCCTGAAGAAGCGGGTGAAGCACGAGCCTTGGTTCATGCTCGCCGCCGCAAGAGACCTACCGCTATCATCTCCGACGACGAAGATGGCCTAGACGTCGAGGCGACACCGAGACCTAAGCCTCATCCTGCTGCCATGACACCTGCGCCCAAAGCGAAGACTGTCGATTACACCCCTGCTCCGAATAGTGCCTCCCCGGAGGTACCGAAGTCTGTACTGAGGTCTGCCAACAAGACCTTCATTCCAGGCTTGCCTGTGGATGCCGGAGGTCCTGCTGGCCTTGGGCTGACGCAGATATTCGCGGGCACTATGGATAGCCAAGCAGGGACATTCCAGGGCTCTCCATCGCAGCCTATGCCTACATTCGACGCCTTCCCAGATTCACAGTTTTTCCAGAAGGTCAGTGATTCTGCGGATGGCGTGGTACTTGATAGCCAGCCGAATCCGGGCACCCAGCAGAATGAGACCCAGGCCGGGGACGAGTCTCAGATCCAGTTCAGCTTTACACAATCTCAAACGCACGCCTTGGACAGCCTCCTCAGGGATGATATCATGACCCAGGCCTCTGATGTTCTGGAGCCTACCCAAGATGATGGATTCCAAGACTGGACTCCCCTCAAAGAGAGGTTCGTTGAGCCGCCATCGGCGGTCGTGGATACTGTCGTTCGGGACTCGAGCCAGGCTGCGGATCTTTCCCATGAATCTCCCCTTATGCAAAAGCGGGGTCGGCTCCGTAGGAAGGCAGCCGTTGATTCTGACTCTGATGAGGAGGTTGCAGGAGCTGATTCTGCCGCAGCAGCTAGCGCTTTCAGCGTCCTGCAAGATGCTGCCGCCAAGGAAAAGAAGCGCAAGGCAAGGGAAGAGTTCATCAAGAAGAAGAGCAAGGCCAAGGAGATGGTGGAAGAGCAGGCCGAGGAGTCCGAAGACGAGTATGCCGGACTGGGTGGCATGGATGGCGAAGACAGCGACGATGACGATGCCGCCTCTGTCCATGAAATGATCGACGATAAGACTCAAAACAATCAGGAAGACGGCCTCGAGCTAGCTAAGTTCTACGCGTAAGTCCGACCCAACAGGGATACATACCACGGAACAGAACTGACAAAAGTCCAGTGACCGTGCCCGAGCGGACGATGAGAAACAAGTCGACAAACTGTTCAAGGACATCACGACGGGCATGCTCCGCCGGAAGCGCGGCGCAGGAGAGTTCGACCTTGATGACGAGGACGACGGCGGCGAGGCCCGCCGCCGCATGAAGAGACGCCAATTCGCCAAGATGCAAAAGGCCCTCTTCGCCGACGAGCGCATCTCCAAGGTTGCCGAAAACCCGCGCAACCAGGCCTTCATGCGCACCATCGAGGACATCGGCAGTGACGAGGAGATGGACTTCCTGTACGAGCCAGCCCCTGGTGACAACAAAGACAGCCAAGACGGGTCGCAAGACAATCAGGGACAAAGCACTGCCGCTGTCGTGCCGGACAGCCAGCCCAATGCTGCTGGCACCATGGCCGCCCCTGCAAAGAGGGCGCCGGCGGCCGAGAGGCGCACAAAGACCGGCAAGAAGCCCGCCCACATTGGCGAGATCCGCGAGACCCTGTCCAACCTCCTGGATGACCCCAGCGGGAACTCCATCATCTCGGCCACCGACTTCGGCTCCGACAGCGAGGACGAGGGAGGAGACAACAACGCGGACGGCGGCGACTCGTCTTCCAACAAGGAGAACGCCAACCCGCGCCGCCGCCGCGCCGCGGACCAGGTCGTCGACCGCATCAGCCTCAAGCGGCAGGGTTCCTCCAACGCGTCCGCCACGTCCAACGGCGGGCGCCTGGCCTTCGCGGCGGCGGGACCCAGCTCCAGCGGCAGCGCGGCGGGCTTCAAGGTGCCCGCGCTGCTGCGCCGCGCGACGACCAACTCGCTCATCTCCACGGGCGGGTCGTCGTCCGCCAGCGGCGGCGGCAAGGGGGGTGCCGCGGGCGCAGGTGGTTTCGGTGACGACGCTACCAAGATCAAGACCAAGGCGGGCAAGAAGAGCGGCATCAGCTACCTTGCGAGGGAGAACGACCGGCGCAAGGCGGTGGACGAGGCCGAGAGGCGCAGGGAGCAGAGGAAGTTCCGCGCCGTAGAGGGGCGGAGCAAGGTTGTCGGTGGGCTGTTTGGGGCTGGCAAGTTTGAGTAGGCAGGTGGCTGCGTTTCGTGTGTGCGTGCGATCTGGACTATGGATTCTCAACGGTGATGAGAACTCTCTCTGTGTGTGTCCATCTCTCCCTCTGGGCAGTTTGTTTGTTGGATCGTTGCAGGTTCTTGTGATGAGTTCGGCGTTTGTTGAGCGAGTGTACTAGCATGGCATAAAGGCATTTCAAGGTTGATTGATGCTTGCAGGGCTCCATTTGAGTATTATTGTATGTGTTAATGAAAATAGTCTGGAAAGGTACAGCCTTGGACATTCAAGTCGAGCACTCTGGTAGTTTTGACAGTCTCATTCCCAGCTTTTCTACCACCTGCCTGACTCCTCGATTGCTACTTACCGAAATATTGACCAGGTATTAGGCCTTGCGTAAGGTTTGAGAATTCGAAATTAGTGTCGAATTCCGGTTTTGACGGCACCATGGTTGGGGTTTCACTGTCTGAAGGCCACGGGTCCTTTGAGAGCCTAAGGGAAGACTCGCAGTTCGCATGTCAGAGTTGCACGATCATACGCCGCCATTGGCACCCTTTACCATCCCACCCTGAATCTTTCGAATCATAACATGAGTTCCCATAGTACTTTCAAATTATGCTGTAGCGGATACTGTCACTCGTAATGAGGCTTGTGAGTTCATTCTACGCCTATCCCTTGACGCTCCTCGCGTATGTCACAGGACAGATGCCGCTCTTTCATGCATGCCAGCCAGGCTCGGATGAATTTTCCCTGCCAAAATCGTGATTTTCTCTGAGATGCGATGGGTGACTGTGCGGGAATCAGCACTCCTCACAAACCATCTTTCAGCAACCGCCCCGTTCGGATTTGCCGGCTGGCACTCACGGCGTACTGGGTCTCAAAGAACACAATCAAAAAAAATCATCAGTACCAACAATCATGACCATCAGTAACAAAAATTGGCTTCGCGCAGAGCCATAGATAGAGATACGGCCTTTCAGTGCTTTTATTTTCTAGAGGACATTGTATTAGAGAAACCTTAAGCCGCCGAATAACCAAGGGATTCATAGAACCTATTTATCCCGCTCCCAAAAGACTAAGGCAACACGACAAAGTCAAGAACTGCTCATAGACCGGTCCATTTACCACAATTTAGCAAAGGAGTTTTCAGTGGCGCAAATTTGATTGGTCTTGGTGCATCTGAGCTCAGAATTGCAAATTCTAGGTTACGCTTCAGCTTTGTTCCCCAGGTTGGCTTAAGATCCCATAATCCCACGATTGACCGACCATAGCCTGTCACAAAGGTTTTGTTCCCATGACCGTTGCCTATAAGCGTCTTGATACAGGCCAGATGGGAGCATGGGTTCTCACAAGGCCGTTGTATGCTGTGAGACATGTGCTTTATCAGCGATGGCTGAGACTAGGCCATTGTACTTAGGAGAGCCACTCCATTGTCCGCATGACCTCAAGTCATGACAATGGCTTTGAATGGGTTCTATCTCATTGTAGTGAAGAGGCTCCCCCTCGAACACTTAAGTCCATAGTGAAATCATACTAACTATTGCTCTTTTCCATATTCGTCACCAACGTGGTATACGCTCTCCCGACCGGCTCGATATATATGAGTGATCCAACATGTGCTACACGACGACAGTGGTCTTTGACCATTGCGGCCACGAGAGCCCCGAGATCCTCCAAGACTCCAGGTGCGCAATCGGCTATGTCATGCCCTCGAGCCAGTTCCACTGGCGCCGTCCCGAGGGTGTCATCCACCGGGCGGACATCTGCTCGGTCTGCAAGCTACGTCTTCGCAGGTACGGATGCCTCGATGCTGACCAGCTCGCCGAAGTGCAGGCTGCCACCGGCTCCAGGCTCTCGCTGTCTCTAAGTGACCTGTCAGCGCCATCACGTCCAGGTTCCGGCGGCTTCGGCATATTTTAGCATCAAAGACTGACACTTCAGGCGGCGGCGGCATTGACGCATGATACACACGACTCGAGAGCGCCGGCGCTACGAAAAACATTCTAATCTGCGTTTTCTTTTCTTTACGGACTGATTAGCATTGGATTTCTTAGCTATAATAATCTTCATATCTAGGTACTAACTATAGCACTAACCTTTAGACAGATTCTTCGAATTCACCCAATACACCTCGGCTTCGTAGCACTGACCTCTACTAGCATTTTCTGCGACAATATTAACCACGTATCATCCTTGCTTTACCGATACTATCTTTGCATCTTGCCACCAACCGCCCGCCAACGGCCCACGGAAGCCGGATTATATTGCTAATTTATCATATGTATCCTATACAGGTAATCACCTCAGGCCGCCCACCCGATCTCAAGGCTTCGCAATAATCTCGCCGCTCATTCTAGAACAGATCGCCGGTGATCGTTACCCTCAAATATTAACGTAGAGTAGCAGTAGACAAGAAGGTCCCAGCGAAACGTAGACAAAGACCGATATTCGAATGATAGTACAACGTCCAATAGTTAAATATATACATAAATACACAGTATAATAAGTAGATCGGCATGTTCACTGCTCTCAACAAGACACTTGGGTGGATCTTGTAGTTACTTTGTGCTTTATGATTGCAGCCTGTCCTGAGTTGTAGTATTATTGCTGTGGGGTTTCTGTATTCCGATAATTTCAGGCATTATTCGATTGATCCACATTCTCAGCTATGCGCCCTGTGCTCGCCTCACACCGGTATGTACCCTTCCCTGAGACAAACTTGGCATGAATACGATGACATGGGCTCGGCCATAATCTATGCTGGCTACATTGATCTTCGTATGTTTTAAGCGAAGGAGATGCGCCTCGAAACAGCCAACATCCGTAGTTATTCTACGGAAGGACGCCGAAGCAGAACATTATTCACGGCTATGGAGACGAAGACGTCAAACCACCAATCAGTTCGTATTCAGGCGATCAGTCTTACGTATTGAATCGGAGGCTTGGGTCGATTGAACACGACTGGCCTGGCATTCAATTTCGGAAGCGTTCCCTGGGATGGCGACAGTACGACTGTCATTGTGGATGTTAAAATCAGGGCGTGAGAGGACGTTCTAACTACCTAGGGTAGCATTCCATGTTGGGTAGTAAGTATATCATCAGCCAAGGTTGTATTGAGGCTAACAAAATGATATCAGTGGAAGCATCTTCCCGCTATTCTGGATCAGGCAACAACAGAATACTCATTTTTCGAAATTGCACTAGTGTCTGGATTTTGCGGTTGGTGAGGCTCTGGTATCAAAATGTGGAGCGACTTGCGCGTTGGGAGTTCGGTTACAGTAGCCAGGTAGCAACGATATGGTTCCTTTCTTCCGCCAAGCCCGCCAACAGGTACATTAGAACGGGAGGCTATTTAAGCGCTCTCTGTTGGCGATGCTACCCCCGGTGGGGCGTAAAAAGTCTCAGGATAGTCGCACACTGCCACCACCACCATATAACCACCCGACTTTGACTGCATGCCGAATGCTGTTTGTTCGAGTCCTTGTTGTGAGCTATTCGGTATAAATACACTGCCCACGCCCCCATTGCCTTTTCGAGTGCCAATCGCCAAGAAAGGCGGTGTCTAGGCCCTGCCTATGTATATACCTTGTGCTGAGGGTTCCAATCTTGGCCCGCGGTTAGTCCACTCCCATCTCTTTCCTTCGAATTACCGTTGTGGAAACCACGAACAGGGCACCAGCAATGCCCGAATCAGCCACGATTGCAGCTGCAGCCTTGGGTGGCATCGCAGCAATGTACATGTTCTTGCTTGCTCTTTTGCACATCACTCAAGACAGCAACGAACCTCGAGCCGTCTTAACGACAATTCCTTTCGTGCTCCCTGTTTTGGGGATGATACGATTTAGTAAGAACTTCTATTCCCACATGCGGTAGGTACCTCACGCCATCAAAATTCTCCCCTGAAACTGTCCTCTTATTTCCCCCCTGCCGCCTCGACGCTGGTATGGTTGAAGTTGTGCTATCACTAATGTTGAACAAGAGAACGCTACCGAAACCTGCCCATTTTCACCCTCAGGCTGCCTAGGACCCGTATTTACGCCATCAACAACGTAGATCTTATCCCCGTGGTGCAGCGACAATGGCGCACGTTGATATTCGCCCCTATCCAGGTCAAGGCAGCTGAGGCCGCGATGGGAGCGAGCAAAGAAGCCATTGCAATCATGAATCAAGACCTCGTTACCGAGAAGGGATTCATAAACGGCATGGTGAAGGCCACGCATCCCACCATGAGTAACGGCCCTGCTCTGGATGCTTTGAATACCAAGGTATTTGAGGTTCTCAATGAGGCTCTAGGTGCCTTTGCAGATGTCCCTGCATCTTTGAACATGTATGCGTAGATTGGCAAGCAAATCATGCGTGCCACAACGGATGCAGTGTATGGGCCATCTAATCCCATGCGGGAGGCTCGAAATCTCACTGCTTGGCAGTAATTTTTTGTCTCTACAAGAACATGTTTTACCACTCATACAATGACTAACTCCGTGGGCCGTCACAGCCAATACCACCCAGCGTTGGTGTACATCATGCTTGGCATCTTGCCTCAAAATATCTTCCTCAAAGAAGCTGTTCAGGGCCGCAAGACACTCATCGACAGCTTTGCCCAGTAATATACCACAAACAGCTACAAACAAGGCTCTGCATATATTCAGGCCTTTACCAAGCACTGTATCTCACACAACATTCCCACAGCTGACATCCCGTCTATGCTGTTAGGAACAGTCTTCAACAAGGTAGCGAATACTATTCCGTCTGCCTTCTGAGTTGTCTACCGTATCTTCAGCGACCCCAAAGTCCTCGCGCAGTGCCAGGAAGAAATCGGTCACTCCCTCAAATACGATGAAGAGACGGCCACTATCGATCTGACCTTCGTTCTCAGCTCCTGTCCAATCTTGTTGTCGACCTATCATGAGGTCTTCCGCTACCATGGTATGGCCAACTCGGTTCGCGTGGTGTCCGAGGACCACATGCTGGACGGCAAGTACCTTCTCAAGAAGGGCGGGCTGGTAATGATGTCTGCGCGCGCGCAGAACAGCAATCCAGCCGTGTGGGGCGATGACATCAAAGAATTCAACCACATGCGTTTGGTCAAGAAAGCAAGCGGCAAGCAGCGCACAGCAGCTGCCTTCCGGGGATTTGGCGGCGGTGTAACGCTTTGCCCCGGACGCTACTTTGCTACGAGCGAAATTCTTCTCTTGGCGACGTTGCTGCTACTCCGCTTTGACGTGCGGCCTGTGGACGAGGGAAAGGGGGCAAGCAGGCGACGGGCTGGGTTTTGCCTTCGACGGAGAAGTCGTCGCAGGCCGAAGCTATGGAACAGCCTGATGAGGATCTTCGAATTCAGTTTTTCCCTAGACCTGAGGTGAATGGGAAGTGGAACATAACATTTTCGGGACGTAGAGACGCTGAACTGTTGGTGCAGAAATGAGGCGTTAAAAGTTCATGTTGGCTAGATACGTATGTACGGAGTCTCGTATACCAATTTAAACAAAAAAACCTGCCTGATTGAGTTGTGAATTGTTTCCATGTTGTCTGTTATCCCACTTCATTGCTGTTGCTCCGAAATACTCACTAGTGCCAAGAGAGAACACAGCTCGCCAGGAAGCAGGTTGTGGATTTCTGAGCGACTGTCAAGTTGCCTTGCCCCTACGGGCTATAGCCAATCAAATGACACGGTTTGGAGTTAGTCAGCTAGAGGGCCGACTACTACACCAACCGTCAGGGCGACGAGATTAGCGATAGCTTCTTCCTTCTCGATAAGCAGAAATCAGAACCCGTACCCAAACACGTACGGTCTGCTTCAACCCTTTTGCACGTGCAAAGACCCCTTGACCCTCGCCGTCAGGGCCGTACCAACACAGGTAGTGCCTTGACAGCAGCCATCCGCGTAAACCGATATCCATACTCCTGAGATATAAAGGCACATAACATAATGAGTGGTTGGTGTTGTGATCTGTGTTCGATGAGTCTTGCATTGATCCATCTCCAGTAATTCAAGCTCGTCGTATAATCAAATCGGCCGCCTGCGAGGATATTAGCACCGTATATTACACACTCGCACGCGCAGAAAATGAATTGCCCTACCTTTTCCCCAACAGCGTAGGCCAGCGCACTGGTATGCGAACCAGGCACCATGGGCACGATCGAGTTGTCCGCCACACTCAACCTACTTGTCCCATGAACTCGCAGGTCCGGCCCAACCACGCCACCCAGTTCCTTGGGCCCCAACGCCGCCGTTCCAACTTGATGCGCCACGTCCGGATTTATCGATCTGCGCATCCATGATCTCATCCCTGCATCGTCGTAGATCCGGGGACTGGTCTCCCGCGGCTGGAGCGCGGCCACCATCGCCTCATGGCCCATGTACCAGCGGACGCCCTGGAGCAGCTCGATGTTCAAGTCCAAGTCTACAGGGTTGCTAAAGGCGCGATAGTCAATGACGGGTTCGGTGTCCAGTCCGTCATCGTTCGGCGAAATATGCACTGTGCCACGCGAGAAAATGTGCTGCAGTATTACACCGCCACCCGTCGACCCAGAAAAGAGTCCTTCCAGCCAGGCAGACTCGTATGACCGCAGTTGCTGGATCAGTACATCCTTCTGAATCACATAGCCCGCGATGAGTGTTGGATCCAAACCACTGGGGAGATACTCACCGGGGGCTTGGGCTTGGATCTTGCGGACGAGGGCCTCCGTCTGGTTCGAAAAGACAGGGAACGGCAACCACACGCCGCTGTTGACATACGCCGTGTACGGGCCTTTCTTCCCATTGTTCCACAGCGTCTGCGCCTCCCTCGCAAATGTGCTGTTACGGGTAAGGTCGGCTTGCGTTGGGAACACAGACACGTCAAAGCTGTGCGAAAAGCCGAAAAACGTGTGGCTCTGGAAGTTCCATCCGACCCCGGGCAGTACCACGTTGACCTGCACTCCTGCAGCTTGGAGGACGCTTTCGGAACCTATGCCGCTGCGCTCGAGTAACTGCGGTGTGTGAAACGTGCCAGCGGAGATGATGACCTCCTTGCGTGCCTTGACAGCCGAGACGGTCTTGGAGGTACCGCGAGGCTTGTACCGCACGCCATCGGCGACCCAGGATCTGCCCGTTTCAGAGAAGCTGCCTGTGACTTGGACGACCCGGTATCCAGGTAGGAGATGGAAGTTGTCTCGTCGTTCCGGACCGCTGTCGTAGTGACCCGTCTTGGCGTACGAGCGTTTCTCTGTCGCCGGATCAATCGAGTTGGGCGCCCAAACAACCCCGTACTTGCTTCCATTATTAGCCTCTTTAGGCGAGGCAATTCCAGGGATCTTCTTGAAGGCATTGAACATGCGCTCTATTCAGAAGTCAGTTCATAAATTCGCGGGACGTGATCTGTCAGTTTGACTTGCGTTGAATCGGCCATTGGAAAGGCCTGTAGCTCGAGTGAATGGGAGGTGTGCCGCCCGTCTGGTACGCCGCATCGACGTCGTACGTAATGCCAAACGTCTCCTGCATTTCCTGGGTGGGCGGATGAAACGTCACGCTCTTCTTGAACGCCGGGAGGAAGTTGTCCCAGCCCCATTCAGCAGCGTAGGCCTCTTTGTAATCACCGGCCACCAGCACCCAGGAATCGTAGTCTTCGGCAGAGCCACGATCGAGCAACATCCCATTGATGGTAGAACTCCCACCGACCACACATCCCGCTCTGATGGTATGTCGCCGGCCATCTAGACCTACCTGTGGCTCAGTCGTGTCATTGTACCAACGTGTGGCCACGGAGTACTGATCCGGGCGTGCGGCTTGCTGGTCCGGTGTCGTGACAGCCACTATGGAGTCCGATGAGTCTAGATAGCCGTATTCGATGACCAGAACAGTATCTGCAGCATATTTAGTGGTCAGCGACTACCCGAGAGTTACGAACATGTGTACATTTCCCGCTTTCGGTCAAACGATCTGCGACTGTGAGACCTGCTGTGCCGCCTCCTGCAATAATGTAATCGTACTCGTCCAGCAAACCATCCTCCCTCTTGATGATGGTAGCTGATGCAGCATGTGGTGGTAACCCTGCGACTATCCTTGCCCAAAATAGGAGAATCACACCGGAGATGAGCATGGTTCGCATGTTTGTGACGCTCGTCTCAGAACACAATTCATCTACCGTACCAAGTTTGAGCCTTTGAGTCACACTGAACCAGGAATCGAGACGAACATGAAGGTCTTGAGAAGATAATTCGTACGAGATCTCGCTATTAAATTAATGGGCAGGATAAAGTCCCGGGAAAATGCCATTGGCTAGAGATCAAAGACGGGTTCCTATTAGTTATATTGGACGCACTGTCACCTTACACGCATATCGTGCGACCTTGTTGACTTTATCCGGAAGCATCTTGTCGTGTGCTTCCTACTCTAAGACTTCCGACTCAGGCATCTTCTCACCACTGTGAGGCTTACCGGTCTGCATCCAACGCCGTCTTACTGTGGTATCCGTCTTTGGAACGGGCATAGCGCCTCTTGGGAGTGGGGAGCACAAATTCCTAGTCAGCTAGGTCGGCACCTACTTATTTGACCGCAGTCATTTGTCATGTGCAATATCTAGTCGACGCGGTGTTGGCGAGAAATTAAAGGCACAGCCCGTTTTCCCGCGATTGCCAAGGTGGAGAAGGAAGAGGCCTGTGTCAGATTCAAGATAATGCGAATCAACGCGTTCAGACTCTGTCAATTGGTTTATAAACGGTGTACACCAGTTTACTTGATGGAGAGCACAATTCTCATCTAGGTGCTAAACAACGGTGGCGCTGGAGCCTTTTAATTGTTGCGCTGTTTCATTAGACTTCCGGAGTAGATTCGTCTTAGCGACTACAGGGTTTTGAAATGTCCCTTAATTCATGCATTGTAGGTGGTTAAAGTAAACTAACATATTCCGATCTTTTGTCAATTAGGACATGACTTCCAAGCCACTTCTACATGATCAGATAGATACCTAGATACGTAGAGCACATGCAAGGTCCATTCAATAGGAATCACTTTGTACAAGGATAAAAACTTCGTTGGGAGTCAAATTCAACTAACATCTATCCTTTCTTTGAGAAGGATACGCCGAATGAATTCCACTACTTTACTGTTATGTGCAGCCACACCACACAGTACTCATTTACTCTCGTGGGATAATAATGTCAGTAGCCAAGGTAAGTTGCCTCGCATCAACTTTGATATCAAGGCAAATACACTATCATATCTAGCAGGCACCAAACAACCAATTGAAGCCTTTATGACGGGCACTTTGTGAGAATAGAGAAAAAGCACAGCTCAATCTCTGAAGTGTTCGAATCCCAGTGGAGATCCTTGAGCACCGCATTAGCTATGCGCAAAAAGGAGACCTGATTTGAAATGTACAACTCTGATCACTCACGATTGCCTCATTCAAGAGAAGAAATCCTGATTTATTCGCCTTCTACAGGATCAGAAAGCAGGTTCTGAGCACCGTAACAGTGGCGGATATGTTCTACAAACCCGCTCGTAGAATACGCTGCCCTGGCCATACGGAGCAGCACGCGACCAGAAGATCGAGATAATCAGCAGGCGCTATTTGTGCAACAACCTCAGCCTTTAACCGGTGACGCGCATCACACATCCACTCGCAGCCCAGACACCAATGGCCATACTCGACCTGATCCGGCCCCGTGAGAGATGGAAACGGGATGAACCCCATCCCGAAGTAGCGGCCGACCAGACTACTACCGCGGTCCGGAACCAAAATCGTATCAAAATAGTCACCAGCCCGCAAGAGACGCTACAGAAATCTTGCTGTGTAAGCCCGTTGTCCAGTGATAGCCTGGTGTAAGAGTGTCTCCTGAAGTTCTTCCTCGGACCTATAAATCGAGACGGCTAGCTCCAGACAGTGGGCCACGGCGAAGAGACTGATGGGTTTGTCGCTGAGTAGTTGTCGAGTTCCATATCTGCCTGGTATGCTAGAAACAACTGGTAGTTGCTGTATCTGCTCGGCTGTGAGACCGAGTGCCTTACAAACAACCCGTGGGGGCACAACCAGCCTCTCTTTCCTGAACTGCAGGTATTGCCAACAAGACCTCTCGCAGGTTGGAAGGAACAAGAACACCCCATAGCTTTTACATGTCTCAAAGCGCTGCGATTTCAGCACAGCGCCGAGTTGGGACACGGAGTACCTGCGGATGAGTTTGGTTCTGTTGAGGGCTACTAGAGCGTCTGCTGCAAGGCTCAACAGGTGTTGGTAGGAGGGAGAAGACCCCAGTACGACATTCGCTTGGCAGCAAGTGCGTGAAAACGGGTGGCAGACTGCACGTCAAGATGGCCCAGCACCTCGTGCAGCAGCTCTGCGGGCAACCTGTCGAATATCCCGAGGGATGACGATCAATCTTGGGTCTGCGACGTAACGGAGGGTTTGGGAGGATTATTGAATGTGATGGCCGAGCGAAGAAGTGTCTTCGGCTGATGAGAAAGTCGAGCGACGAGAGCCTCTATCTCCGTCCCTTCGTGCGACATGGTGGGTGTGAAGCAGCTTTTGGTCTGACGGGTATGAGCCAAGTGGTGCGTAGTCGAAGCTTTTCAACTGGGCGAAGTCCTAGTCTAAGATACGCGTACTAAGGCGGGCCGAGCTACTTAGGTCATCGATCAAACATCATGATCTCTTATCTGCTAGTAATTACCTGCTGTGTTACCATATCCTGAAAAGAGCGGTG
This sequence comes from Diaporthe caulivora, assembly GCA_023703485.1. Taxonomy (NCBI): domain Eukaryota; kingdom Fungi; phylum Ascomycota; class Sordariomycetes; order Diaporthales; family Diaporthaceae; genus Diaporthe; species Diaporthe caulivora. The sequence continues at coordinate 1,166,198 of JAMPTR010000005.1, forward strand.
TGCAACTTTCGCCTTCGTACCCAATGACACTGTTACAACCGCACAGTTCGCCGACATATGACATCAACAAGGATCTTTTGGCATTCCCATTTCCAACTACGGTATCCAGGGTTCTCAAATTATAGCTTATCTCTGAGGCACTGCATTCGAGGGTGGCTGCCATATTCATTGAAAGCAGATATTGATTCGTTTCGTTGGTCGACGTGATCTTGCTGGTAAAGGGAAGTAACTAAGGAGCCGTGCAGTAGCAAACCATTGACTGTGTTGTCTTGTGTCTACTCGGGTTTCGCACTTGAAAATTAATCTACTTAGTTTACCACGATTCTCTTGACAAATTACGCTATTTTCTCCTCGCATTCTCGTCTCTGCGATGAAGGGCAGCTTTACGAAAGAACCAACCTGCGCCATGGCCGTGTACAAGACTGTCTTGAAGTCCACCATCAATTTGAACTCTCTCAGAGTCAAGACTGTTCTCAGACGGATAAATCATCTATGATGAAGGAAATGGCCATGTCATGTACTTCGTAGGGGCCGTTTCATCAATGCAATTTTCTGGTATGGCCCTTTCTGTCCTGCTCTAATTTTTTTCGGTGCTGAATTCTTTGATGAATGCGACACGGGATTAGGACTACATCCACAGTCCCAGTTCCCAAATGGGGTGGGATGCTTGTGCGTGGTTTTTCTTTTCGAACACCTTCATGCTGTCACAAAGTTCCCTTTTTGTTACTTTGATGGTCTTTTTAGCAACATCTTACTCTCCACCCTCTCATTCCAGCAGTCTCCAGTCGGCAATCTCTCACGGATCGTCCGAGACGTTGAGCGCTCACAGAATAGTTGCACAAGTGATAGTTTTCTCCTTTGTTAGTACTCTTTCCAGAAACCATCCCCATACTGGAGGCTGAACTGCTTCGCCTGTTGATGGCGATATGCTCCGGGGTCCATAGCGTAGCTTCACTAATCAGAGGGCACGATTCTGGTTGCAGGGTCAGGTAGGGCCCTCCTCTGGTAGACCATCTACGTATCTGGTACCTGACCATAAGATGTGGAGAGCAGATTCATGTGTAGTGTCTATGGTATTGCTCATCTCAGGATGCCCATTATCCAGCCTAGAGGAGATATTACCTTGATTAAGTAGAAATTCAGACGTACCCTGCGTAACATCCACTCTCAAAACTCCTACATCCACATATAACACAACCCCCCGGCCTCCTAACATATTTACTTACTATTAAATGACTATTAGCATTCCGGGTGGTAAAATTAGTAAGCTTGGGCGATGCTCTGGATTGCTATAGCTACTCCCTGTATTGGGAGTGTTTAATAACTTCTGGTAACTACCTGGCTATACCGTACCCCACCCACCTTTGGTTTCACCCACCTTTGGACCGCTTTTGCCACACAAAGTGGGGGCATTCGACTTACACCAATTTGCTCAATTCTGCCTATATCGTGAAGGTTTTATAGTCAATCAATAGGACTTTGAGAGTTCTCTCCGTTTTAGGTGTCATTTGGTGTTTTATTAATCGGAATGGCGGTGAGGACTGGCAGAAACTACCCACTAGTTGTCTCCTTCCGGGACGGGCAATCCTCATGCATTGTGAATCTTCTCTCCACGCCACCGACTGATCTACCGACCATGGCGCCCAAAATGAAGCCAATTGGGAGATCCAGAGACTATACGAAGTCTCAAATGGACGAGGCACTAAAAGCAGTGCGAGAAAATGGCGTCACCACCCATACAGCGGCCAAGCAGTATGGAGTACCAAAGACCTCACTTGTGAGGCAATTAGACGATACCAAATCGTCTGATGAGCATACCCAACCTGCCCAACGACTCTCTAAGTCTCAAAAAAAGAGTATCGCGACTTGGATCTTACGCCAAGAGAAGTTAGGCTACGCTCTAACAGCCTCACTTGTCCGTTCTCTTGTCACAACCCTCCTCAAGAAAAATGGCGATATGAAGCCCCTCGGCAAGAATTGGGTTTCCGGCTTCAAAAGAGGAACCCGGAGATAGCTTCGAAGATGGGTAGAAAGCAGGAAACCGAGAGGTTTACCGCATTCACTCCCAAGGCAGTCAACTAGTATTTCGACCGGCTTGAGGACTTCGATTGGGTGGAACCTGACTTGATAGTCAACATGGATGAAGGAGGTGTCATGGAAGGAAGCAGTATATTCACTTCTTTCGCACTTCACATGATATAGTCAGAGAACTAATGAGTTTATAGGCTACGACAAATTTGTGCTCGGAAGCAGTGATGGCCGGTCTACGGCAGTTAAAGCTAACGCTGCTCAAGCCCTCGTTACGGTGATAGACTCAATCACCGTAAAGGGTATTCATTTGCCCCTGGGCATTATATTTAAAGAAAACAAGCTTCAGATGCAATGGTTTACCGAGCAATTCAAGTCAATCGTACCCTCTGAGTGGGGTTTTGAGTGCTCTGAGAATGGGTGGACCAGCAACTATATTGCGGTGAAGTGGCTACGAGATATTTTCGTCCCTGTAATTAACAAGATACGGCGCGATGATGAATCTTGAACAGTTCTTCTAGTCCTCGATGGTTATGATAGTCACCGGAGCGAAGAGTTCATGACTATGTGCTACAGGCACAACATCAACCCGTGCTGGCTGCCAGCACATACTTCTCACGGGTTGCAACCCCTCAACAATGGGGTACTCAGCGTATTCAAAGCGGCATTCGATAAGGCAATGGAAGAAATCAATAGCCAGTCAGATTCGACTCCTCTCGGCAAAATCAACTTCATCAAATGTCTCGTACAAGCCCCCAAGGCCGTCACCAAACGAACGATCAAAAATACCTTCAGAATACGGGAATATACCCGATATCTCGTGAGAAGGCATTGAAGAATCCTGAGATCAGACCAGCCAATGCCCCTGAGCCAGAATCTGAAGTTTCTGAGCAATATTCTAGCGACGACGATACTCGCAGTGAATCCTCTGTTGAGAAGGTTGATGAGAACTTCGTGACCAGAGACTATGTCTTAAGTCTGGCCCCACAAGACGACAGAACGGCTAGATATAAAGCCAAGAGGGTTGCCGAAGAGATCGACTCGCTGAGGGCACAAGTTGCCCTATTAGAAAGAGAGAATCGTGGCCTCAAGCAAGAAAAAGAGGTCCGAGAGAAGATGAAACGCCGAAAGGGTATACCCAACCCCAATGCGGAGTTCATGACGATGTTTGAAACAGGCGATAAGAACCTCACAAAAGAAACACTAGATGCACTCCCACGGCCTCAGAAACGCCAGAAAGTGGCTGCAGTTGAAGTTGAAGATGAGGAGGAGGAAGAGGTTGAAAATGCATCCGAGCCCGAGGTTTTGGAGGAAATCGTGGTGTGCAGTGGGCGCAAAATTCACCGACCAGCTAGATAAGCTGATTGAAAAACTTCTCACGATCATTTTTATACTATTTGCAGACGACGATACCCCCAATTCAATTAGTTGTGGCTGTCTAAAAGTTCTCTATTTGTGTGTGGAAAGCGGTCCAAAGGTGGGTGAAACCAAAGGTGGGTGGGGTACGGTAATGTAGAAGTGGCGGCCAAAAGTTAAGTTAGCGATTAGCTAGCATCTAGCTCTTTAAACCTCAGTAAGCCCCTCCTAGGTATAAGGGTTACTAAAGACTTGTTACTATTTTCCTTCTTACATTGATTTAACTTGATTCTCTTTAGAAACTTTTTTTATTTTAAAAATTTTGTAATGTCCCGAAGCCGGCCGGCACTGGGAGGCCGGTACAGCCTATAAAGGGGGGCTAGCCGGCCCACCCACGAACCGGCTGGAAGAGGGGCAAGAATCAGTCTTGCACCTACAGTACCCCTAATATCAGACTCTCTTCCCAAGACCCTCAGTGACTATCGCGCCCAGCGTTGCCGCACGTTACATTTTTATTTAATTATTATTCAAATTAATATATTAAAAAATTAATTATTTGTAATTTATATTTATTATCTTATTTTATTAAAATATGAATCATTATTTCGGTTTAGTGTTATGAACCAACACGTTGGCACGCTAGGTACCCCTTTGGGGGGCCCAAGCAAATCAAAGACTAGATGCCACAACGCAACCCCGCAGGCACTTGATAGCGGGGCAAGCATAGCCTGCCAAGACTGGGGTTAGGGTTACGACTATGTAGCCTAGGAACATAGTCAACATATGGTACGCCTATGTTGACTAGGCACATAGGCAACATAGGGACTGAAGAGTCGGAACATATAAGGACGTGGTTATCACCACAATAAATAGCTTTTATAGAACAGACTCTTCAGTCGTCAATCTAAGTATTCAGTCTCACAACTGGATAGCCTCACAGCTAGTGATCATTACCGCTTAAAAAGAGAACAGTGTCTTCGTATTACGAACAGTCAAGTATCACCTTTACGCCGCTCTGCTAACATAAACCCTACAGGTTATCTACTAGACCCTATAAAGGTTTGGTGTGATCATTACATTTTGTAAAGTGACTTAAAGAATATAAATGGTTAAACTTTAGTAAGAATAAACATTATAATTTCCACGACCAGTAAGATGGCAGACGAGAAATGAATAAAAGGCATCTCCAAATAACATGTCTCCGGCCCAAGCCAAAGTCAGGTCAAATATCATGTTCACAGGCATGTCTGTTGCACAATTTCCCGCCTACCTTTCCGAGGCATTCTTTCTATGTAATGATCACACCAAACCTTTGTAGGACTTAGTAGGTAACCTGTAGAGTTTATGTTAGCAGAGCGGCGCAGAGGTGGTACTTGACTGTTCGTAATACGAAGACACTGTTCTCTTCTTGAGGGGTAATGATCACTAGCTGTGAGGCTATCCAGTTGTGAGACTGATTACTTAGATTGACGACTGAAGAGTCCATTCTATGAAATCTGTCTACTGTGGTGATGACCATGTCCTTATACAATGGTCAGGGGTAGAATATGTTAGCTCGGCGCCTTTTCCGAGCTTAATTTTTTTTTTTGAACCAATCGTTCTCGAGTGACTTCTGCCAACGCCTGCAGCCCATAGTAAACTTAGTACCCGCACAATTCCCCTTCCAACTTGACAACCTTCGCCACACGGTCCGACATTGACTTAATCAACCGCAACAGAAACGCCTTCGGGATAGCATGCTATGCTCCCTCAACAGCGTCACGAAGCTTCTGGCCTGATAGTTGACCCAGAGGGTCTTTTCGAGAGATATACTCTTTCATCCAACGCCAAACGTTCCTGAGAAAGAGTCAATATAGGCTTGAGGATATCCTCATGACATATACTGACTCAATGGGATTGAGATCTGGGCTCTTCGCTGGCCACCAAATAGTCCTCTCGTCGAGATATTGATCCTTCATCCATGCCATCGTCTCTTCGGAGGCATGAATCGAAGCATTGTCTTGCTGAAATTTCCACTCGTCTGCAGAGATATCGTCCAATTCGTCCATGAACTTGGTGACTTTCGAGAGTATCTTCTGGCAGTATTTGGTGGAGTTCATACAGCCCCATTCCTTCTGCTCTTTGCCATCTGCCGTGAGAATGGGTTTTCCGGCTTCGTCTTTGAGGATTTTCTTCGAATCCTTCTCCCAGAAGAGATATGGTCCCTTTGTGCCGCCGTAGAAAGACGCCCAGAACATCCAGCCATTGGGGCGTTCTCTGGTTGTGGCAAAATCATCGGGATTCTTAGTCATGTGAATTGTAAGCCACTGGCGATATGGGCAAGTTCCGTTGACCCAAGTCTCGTCAGAAAACACATAGAAAGCCCACTGCTCAACGGTCCAATCTAGTCGTTCAGTGCACCACTGTATGCGAGCGTCAAGACGTTGTTGAGTATGTTTGATTTTCCGAGGGCATTGAGTCCGTAGATACTTCATATCTTGAGTGCTCGCTTAATTGCAGCATCACGAATGCCTTCGAGGCCTTCGATCCAACAGGGCAATTCCCACCAAGGGAGGAGTCTTCGTTCTGGATGGTCTTTGTCCTCCAATAACGTCTTGATAAGAGTTTTCTGCTCTTCAGTCACCTTGGCCTTCACTCCACAATTCTGGCGCTTCGGCGTCAAGGGAATAATAGCATCACAAGCGGTCTGAATTTGCCGCATAGTCAATGTAGGCAAAGGTATCAAGAGGGCGTTTCGCCGCTCGAATATCGTAGATTGGGTCCAGCCGGCTGTCTGATGAAGGGTACGTATCATCAGACGTTGATTACGGGTCAATTCGATTGCCCGTCTCTTCCGAGGCTCAATTTGAGGGTCAACACCTTCGTGATAGGCTGGGGTAGGCGGCAATTCATCATCAGAGTCGGAATCAGAGCCATCATCTATGTAGTTATCAAAGGCGTATAGTGCTGGATCTATAGGCAGATTGTCGTCAAATTGGTCCATATTCACAGAATAGAGCTTCTGAGCTCTCGAACGATATAGGATTCAAGTATGTACGGGCACTAGTTGGCTGGCAAATCGACTTGGAAATGCCCTCACATTCATTGAGGATGAAGAGAAAATTCTCTTCGGATCACGCTAGCGGAGGGAAATGGAGGTACTCTCGTTTACTATGGGCTGCACGTACAATTGCGGAGTCACTGCTTTTGGTTGGTCCAAAAAAATGGCGGCCGAATTGGCGCCTTGCTAACATATTCTATCCCTGACCATTGCATGTTCTGACTCTTCATCCGTCCTTGGTGATGGACCGTATGGACCGTTCGTCGACTTGTGTGGTCCATCCCTGTAGTCGACTGGACCGCTCGTCGGTCCTGTCGGTCCACCCTGGTCAGTGGGTTCTTGACCCTAACCCTGGCCTTGGCATGTTCTGCTGACTTTGCCAACAAGTGCCTGCGGGGTTGTGTCATAGCATCTGGTTCTGATTGCCTGGAAGTGGAGAAGTAGAATGTGTAAAGGACCATTATCGGTTAACATAGTCGTCCGCAGGCCTGAAAGACGCTGCATTTTCTATGCACATCAGTCTGCGGGAGATTGAGGGCGGATACAGACCACCTGGGCAGCCACAAATGCATTACCAGTTTCCTAGGTACACTTGCCGTTTCAATGATAATCAAATCATCGACAGATCAGCAAAGTTGCACAAAAATGGAAGGTGAGACGGAAAATGCATGTATGGGTATACAGCAGTTTGCCTAAAAACTGCAGCTTTCATGCACGATTTCATCAGACCTGAAAGGAGAAAACATTGTCACCTACTGAAATATCCGGGAGCCTGAAGGGAGATAATTTGACCCTGTTGGTTGCGAGGTTGAAATATAGAATTTTCTGTGCTAAGTCCCCTTTGGAGTTGGCCATAGGACTCTCAATGGCAGACGTCCATCTGTTTACCGGTAATTGCAGCAAGCCCTGGATGTTGAATCACAACCTATGGATCCACTATTGCCGTTATCGCCCTGCACCGGAGAATTTCTATTTTTGTAAGAGTTTATGAGAGCATTGTTCTCTGCCGGATGGTATATCTTGAGTAACTAGGTAGATATCTAGTCTTAGATGGGGTGTTGGTTGATTACAAGGCTGTCTCATTACTGTGGAGCTGGCCGTGAGACTTGAACTAGGTCTTCAAAGTTATGACTTTCTATTACTCTGATGTTCTGGTCGCCTCCTCGGGGACAATTTATGTGTACCTGAACCCAGCTTTGCTTGAGTTCTCTGAATTGGTTTCAGAGCCGTTCATCTGCATCGAATTCTCGTGAATCTCTATGAGATTGTTTATGTGATGCTTTATAATGGCTGGAAACATGTCTAGAATGTTATGAACCAACACGATGGCACCCAAAGGACCCGTCTTGATGGCCCGCCTCCGACGCGGCCCGTCCCCCACCCCCTCCCCCCCCCCAAAGGCCCTTTCCACCCACATAAACGAGGTCGGCTGGCCTTGCATGCGGTCAGGTCGTTCAAGACACGGCTCAACAGGAAACAGCTCCCCTCAATAGAACGTATCAAACCAGGCTGCATCATAAGCGAGCCTGCAGCAGTGCAACAGGTTTCTCAGCCGTTGGTACTTGATCAGCATTGTGCATGATACCAGGGTACTTGCGTGCATGTTGATCGACAGTAGATCTTGATACGGGCCTTTGTAGGTGATTCGACGCCTGCTGGACGAACTCTCAAATCGACAGAAACATGTCATGGTGCACATGCTGAAAACGAGAGATCGACGTGGAAGGACGTGGAAGCCCAGCCATTATACTGGATAGATACCTGGGTAGTGAGTCCGTCGTTGTGGTGCAGTTATTCATTTGCACCCCTGTCGTCCTCTCCGCTTCTTGATTTACTCAAATTCGGTGACTTCAAATTCTCGGGATATAAAAAGTAGTCTCCATGGGTGTCTAGGAGTAATCCCTCGAATAATACATTTCAACGTGTGGTCCGCATGAGGAATCATTATCGGGTCGGTGTCTGACGCATTTGGCAGTACTGTGTCCGAAGACTTCGCGAGACATTGCATGATATCGCTAAGAAGGTTTCATTGGGGGGTGACATTCAATTTGGAGCCATGCAGAGGTATGCTGCCAGCATTCTTCAGATTCGAGGTCCGAAATCCTGCACCAGCAGGCTGTGATGGGGGTTTTCGGGAACGGCAGTTCACACAAAACCACCTTCAAAGCACGATCTCTCCCCTGCTATTAATCTTCTATTTCATTTTACTCACATCACTAGCTTGCAAGAAGTCACCACGTGATCCTCTGCAAGACGGTTTGGGTATACCGCCTTCTGGAACTAGCCACCGACTTACCCGAGAGATTCACACTGACGCTGTTTATTTCCGACATCCTGAGCATACATATCAGAAACTATGAGCACGAATGTTTGAAAGCAGTACCAGCCTGGCTCACATCATATTTCCCTGGTTGCCGACGCCGAATTATATCATCAGACTGCTCGCAGGCGCGAGATTGCACATGATCATAATGAAAATTCTCAAGCAACGCAAGACCAAGAGACAAGATGACGCCCTGCAATACGTACACGACGAGGATGGCGACGATGACAAGACCGTCAGAGTGAGTCCAAACCCCTTCACCAGCACGTCGGGTCAGGATGCGGCTGACACTCGAGACAAACAAAGTTCATTTTCAGCGCTCTTTCGTCGAGTGTAACGATGACGGGCGCTTCCATCACGTGGCTCCCTTCATTCCTGGCGGATTCGCTCGAGTGGCAGTCAAATTGCAGACAAGAAGTCGACGCTGTTCTATTCAAGCACCGGAAGACATCATCGCAATCACACAACGAAATTCTCGAGACTCTATCGCTTCAGGACTGGGAGACTGAGTTCCCCGTCCTATACTCATGCTTGCAGGAAACGCTTCGACTTACGTCTACTGGAACATTCTTCCGCAAAAACGTCAGCGGCGCGGACATTCGTATCGGCGACTCCGCCGATGTGGTGCCGAACAATTCTTATGCTGCCTACCTCCCCGGCAACGTTCACATGGATCCACAATTGTACCCAGATCCCCTCAGGTTCGACCCAGCTCGCCATCATCACCCAGACGGATCTGATGAGCGGGAGCCGCACACATTTCTGGGTTGGGGTTCTGGGAGACACCTATGCGGTCAGTTACTCTTCCCCATATAGGCGATCGTGATATCAAATCTGACCCGAAGAAATGGATAGCTGGTATGAGGCTTGCAAAGCTCGAGATCAATTTAGTTCTTGTCCACATGCTTGCAAATTTTGAATGGGAACTCTCTAACAAGCATGGCGACCGAAAAGTGGGCGAAATGCCACCGGTCGATCGAAACCTACTCAGGCCGGAAAAGTCACGCATGCCTCTATACATACGCTATAAGTGCCGTACCTAAGCCAGTCAGATGGAAGAAATTGGAACGTGTTCTTTGATGTCGACGGGCTTAGTACTATTTTGCTTCTCTTCTTCGGTTTCTTTGATCTCCTCCCTCGTGAAGGTTGGATTTCGATAGCTAGTTAGTATAACACTTTGAGGTTCGATTACAATGGTGATGCAATTCTTGCCATCCAACCTCGGTAATTTGAACTTCGTCTTGTAGACTACTGCCAAGCATCGTCTTGAATCTGCGCTATGGTTCACAATCTGTTTACTCACGTATGTAGGGCCCAATCACGCGGATGGGGAGCAAAGCAGCCCCATTAGACCCGAGTCTCATGCCCGGGTACATGTAGGTTGGACTACTCCAAGCAAAGTATGCGAGAACCCAGAGGTATCCTGTGAGGTGACGGACACGTCTGGGTAGCGACGCGACAAAAATGGGCCCAAGGTTGTCCTCCAGGACTATAACAGCAGCGTGTAGAGCGAAGAAGACCAAAGCCCCATTTTCGGCATTGGGAACCCCCTGGGCCTGATCGGCGCGCCAGTGTATTAGGCCGGAGATGAGAAAAGAGGCTGCCAAGCGCGTATGCCGATAAGCAGCTGAGCGGGGTGGCAAAAAGGGAAGAGCTTTGCCAACAAACATGTCGGCGTGCCCTGTGAGGAATAACAGGAGCATCTGATGCCAACTGATACTGCATTACAAGAGAATGTTAGATAAATCGTTCATTTCCATGCTCGGCAGCTCATTTCAACTCACCCCCAAAAGCGGCGAACCGTGTACGCTTCCAAGAAAGAACCGAACGGTGGTGGACAATCGACAGGCCTGCAAAGACCTGATAGGACCCCGACGATCGCGCCCGTGTTATTCATCACCATGAGGACGATACCAGTGGTGACCCAGTATGAAATTGTCGTTGCGAGCCGGATGATAATGTCCTCAACGCTCACGGTGTTGATCCGGAGAAGAGTTGCTTTATCTGCCCGCACAAAGGTCGAGTCAGGCGGTGGCAAGGAGGTCATGATATCGACAAATAGGTAAGCCGGTATCGTAATAGCAAGTCGACTGAACAAAAAGGCTGCACGGCTTTGAGATTCGAGACCACGGGTGGACGGCGTATTCTTGACCTGCCACGGGGTCCCAACCCGGCGTGAGTTGAAGAGAATACCTATAGCTGATCTCACGCGCCTGGCTGTCCCGGGGTCCTGTCCGTGCAGCTTTGACAGTTGAGCAGCATCTACACGGAGCACCAGAAGGAGGTCAGACGCGTTGAACAGCTGGACCCACAACAGAGATGCCAGAACGGCGGCCCAGTGCGGGCGCCCGTTGTCCAGGTACAGCTGCACGATCAGGCTCTCCATCGCATAGGTGGCCGCACCGAGGACGGCGAGTCCGGCAATACGCTTGTTCGCAGCCTGCGGTGGGGTGTGTAGCACTAAGAAAGCGAAGGTGCCGACAAAAGTCGCCTCGGCACAGACGGAACCGAACACCAGGCGGAAGAAACTTGATGGCCGATCGGCCTCCATGTTGGAACTTGGTTGTTGTGTTATGTCTGAGGCACACGTGAATGCTGGATTGAGTACTCAGAAAGGAGCAAAGGTCAGGCTGCCCGGTTGTCGAGCGGACGCGTTGGGTAGTTCTGGAGCCTCGTGCAGCGCCAAGTTTAGGAAGCAAGTCGACAGGTCACATGAAAGACGTTGGTGAAACGGACCCAAAATGAGACATGGACCCCACTGAAACCTCGGGGTGCTGCAGCCTCAGCAAGCTGCAGTAAGCTACATGTATTCCGTACATGTGTGCTGATGTACGTACCAGAGGATCACTGCAAGCTGCCGCTTGTGAAAAGCCACTTACCTAGTAAGGTAGGGTGTGTGTGAACCAACACGCCATCAAACCCCCAGCCCCCCTACCTCTGCGTCGGGTCTGACATTTGCTGTCTCTTTCGTCCCATGCTTCCACCTCTAGAGGCTTGGTAAGATGCCAGGGCAGGATTATGTGTTTAAGATTCTCACGTTGAATGCAGTATTAGTCGAAATACTCATTTTGTCTATACTGAGTCGGCATAATACTATTATAAGTAGCCGGGTGCATTTCCTTATATTGCCAGCCGGGGGGAGGGGCCTCCGGCAGTCCGCAAGGAAATACACTAAGAGTAAGCGTAGCCTAGAGTGTGGACCAAGCCCGCGAGGGACTGCTCTAGGCTACGGAGGGCTGTAGAGGCTGTAGAGGCTAAACAGGGCGTAGAGGGCTATAGAAGGCGTAGAGGTGAATGGAAGCCATTGAATGGCTTATTGATAAAAACTAACTAATCCCTATAGGAGAAATACATTGCACTTTCTAGCAGCTGTAGATTAATCTCCGCCCAGAGCGTCCTTTGCAAGCTCGGCCCATTTTAGGCTACGCTTAATAACTATCCAGTTCAGCAAATGCTTTAAAAAGTAATCAGGTGCTACACTCAATCAATGGGGCAAGTCGCAGTATTTAATGACAGTGGGTGCTGATGTTGGCATCATAACTACCTAGGTAGGCAGGTGACACTTCAAGTTGTCTGACCGCAGCTTGACGAACATGGCTCCGAAGCAAAGCAGGCTCTGGTGGTGTGACTAAGATTCCAAAGGAGCTGGCGTGAGCTTTCAACCCGATCATTATTGGGCACTTAATTCGAATACCGCCCACATGCATCCCATCGACGAGGCTCTGTATCGTCTGGGCGCGCGTTCCCCCACCTCGGTCCGGGAAACCACCGCCAATTAGCGGAGAACAGCACATACATGCATACCGGCAAGATAATTACAAGCAGCTAGGTAACCCCAAGACTGCTGCAGAGCCTCACGGCCTTCTACCCCTCTTCCTGTGCGGTGCTGTTACCTCATATGCAGGCTATTGGCCCGCCGAGATACATCATACGAATTGAATCAGCCGATGGGGGTCACAGCGAGACGCCACTTGGCAATTAGATGCTACGGTTTGTTGGCCCGAATTTAAAGTCACTTCACACTGCATCTAGGCATAGGATCCCCAGAGCAATCACCCGACTGGACGGAAGCCTTGAATTCGCGGAATTTTTCTGGCTGCAAGCACCTTCTGATACATTTCTCATCCAAATTTATTCCGTCCACAGTGTAACGTCGTTGATGGAGGTCTCTTTTTCTGTTGCGTTTCGTCTTCAAATGGCCTCATGGGTTCTTGTAATAGTACTTGCCACAAGGGTAAATGCGACAGGATTGCCTACGGGGCTTCACTGTACTGTCGGCGCCACACCTGTTCCAGTCGGTATCAAGGACAATTTTGTCGTAACCCAAAGCGATCAAATGCTAGCTTTTGTGGCCAGCATGAGCAAGCAGAGGAGGATGTTCCAGGTTAGTTTCAATCCCGCACCCAATTTTCAGCGAGCGATATGCGGATTTGAAATCCTGTTCAGGATGATATGCATCTGCTCGCCTACCAGGGACATAAAGTAACAAGGTCTAGAAAGGGAATCTCCTGAGCAAATCGTAGCCCGGATTCTGAGGGAGAGACAAGGCATGGAAGAACAAACAAGAATAAGAGAAGCTGATGCGAGAATAAGGATGGAGCAAGATCAAATACGTATCAATGCGGCAGCTTCGCAGCAGGTGCTTGATCAGCAGCGTCGAGAGGCCGAGGATATACAGAAAGCAAAAAAAGAGCAGGATCTGATTAATCAAGCGGCTGAGAAGCAGCGACTTGCACAGGAACAACAGGATGCTGCGGAAAGACGAAGAAAACAAGCCGAGCAAGATAAGATCAATGAAGCAGCTCAGCAGCTGAGACGTGATCAGGAGCAACGGGAAGCTGACGATGCGAAGAGAAGACAAGCTCGCCAAGCTGAAATTGACGCGGCGGTTGAGGAGCGAATACGGCAGCAACAAGAACAACAACAAAAACAGCAACAAGATCAACGCCGTCAAGCAGAGGAGCTTCAGGCAGAGATAGACAGGCAGGTAAAGGCAGCTCAGGAAGCTGAGCAGGAAAAGAATAGAAGGACACAGCGGGAAAAAGAAGCCGAGGAGGAAAGAATAAAGAAGGGTATAGAAGAAGCTTTGAGGCAGAAAATGGAACAATGCGCAAAAATTCGAAAGGATCAGTGTTGCGGATTGGATAGAAAGCTGGAAGAATGTCGGAACGAGACTCAGCGCACAATCAGAGAAGAGATCAAGAGGATCCGAGAGGAACATGGCGCAGCCAGGCGACAGGGAGGAGAAGACGCACCTCGCAGGCAATGTGGGCCTCGCCATCGTGAGAGGCCATGCGAATGCGGCGAATGTTCCCCACCGAGGACACAGGGGCGCTGCGTTTGCGGCGAATGTTCCGTGCCCACGGTGCGGGCGGGTTGTGCCTGAACGACCAGCACCATGAATAGCGGCAAGACCACCTAACTACCTACATCATTCAACAGTGAGAAATTGGCGCGGATAGGGCCTGCGGCTTCTCCAGCATTTACGTACATGAATATACTTACAGTCGCGGTCCCAACTGCTGACATACTCCAATCTCTGTTCTCCCTCTCCTCGCTATTTTTTTCATGGCTCCTGGTTGGCTTAATTGACAAGAGCACTCCAAGGCAGGTTGTTCGTTGTCCACCTTGACGCCTGGCGGCTCTGAATCAATCGCAGTAACGCATATATTTCCCTGAAGTATATTAAAAGTAATGCCGAAAGCAATTGTATTGCCTTTCTGTATGTTTTATGTTTACGTGTCACCAGCCTCCATAGCTTACGTGTTAGAAAAGTCACCAACACTTAGCAGGGCCTATTCTTAACATCTGAAGTCGCTAGCTGTACTAAGGCGTGTTCTGGCTGGCAGGTTGTCTCTCTCTGTGCGCAGTGAGTAGACACTTCTATATTATTCAACTCACACCTTGCTCAAGGTGGTGGGATTGCGGTGATGCCACAGCTCGGCTCCTTGTTTGTTAAACCGAATACCACTTTTGGGACTATGAGCTCGTATGGCTTCTGTGCGGATGACACGCCGAGCACTCAAGCAGCTAGAATTATTGCAACCAGGGGACAGCTTCTTAAGTGACCTTGCTTGAATTTTTAAGTACTTAATTAACATGTCAACTTAAAAACTTGCACTAGACTACCGCCTGAGGGTTCAAAAATGGAAGAAACTCTCATATCTCAGTCTTAGTTTCAATTTCGAAGGAAATCAGCTACTACAAGGATTCTTTAGCTTTTTGGTCCCAGTAAGCAGCACTCTTGTGAAAAGTCTGGTCAACCATGCATGATATGGAAACTGACGGACAAGGTTTGCCCAGCTACGTAGACGGAATTACATGGACAGCAGAATGTCTGAGGATGGAGCACAGTAGACCCAAAAGGCTTATATTGTGTATCTCAGGTTGTTCAAAACCCACAACTGTAGTTCAAAGATCTAATTTTGAAATCTGGAGACTTACCACTGAAATTGAATGCGCATTGAGGCAATACGTGAAAGGGTATGACTATCGTCCTAGGACTTATTGTCTATTGGGTCTCAGAGATCGTGGCAGACAATGAACTTGAATTGTCGAAAATGAAACAGGAAGCCTTGTTGACTGGCAGTCTACTCAGCCGATTCGAATTTAGGACAGCCAACAAACTTGAACCCCATTTTATATATACCCCATATGATCAGTTCTACCACAGCTTGCAACCGAGTAGGGCCAGTCTTGAACATCAACCACGGACTGGACACAGGATGCTTCAGTTTTCTTAACAACGCGAAACAGTGTCGAAAAAGAATGTGTGTCGACGTTCAGCCAATCTGCAATGCTTGCAGCGCCTATGCGTTGCCTCGTGAGCTCTTTGAATGCAAATTCGCACCCTGAAAGTTTCGCGAGAGTCGCACACGCTTGCTGGTGCGCAAAGAGCTTCTCAAATGGGATTGCGGAAACCCTGATTGCGGCCTCAACATGCGGAACATCGATGACAGCCTCAACGAGATCCATTAAATGCATTGTATGGAATCCAACACGCCGCGCGGGCCAGCCCGGGGCAACCCATCCCCAGCCCTGGAAGGCGGTCGTGCACATTCTGGCCCGCAGTTTCGGGGTTTCGATGGAGATGACAGTTTACTTGAGCACCGGACAAATAGCCCTGCCAAAGTTACCTCTCACGACAACCGCGACTCACCGAAGGGTAACCGTGCACCTTCCAGCCCGCAGACTTGGGTTTCCGATGGGGATGGTACTTCACTTGCACATGGGATAAGAAGCAGCACCAATGTCACGCCTCACAACAACCACAAGAGCGACGACCACAGTGTTGATAACAAGGAAAATGTTTCCACAAGTGGCAGATCTGCTCCCAACGAGAATGCTACCACCTGCGCGAATATTTTAACCAGCAACAATGCTCGCGCCGATGACACTCTTGCTGCCAATGACAATCTCACTACTGGCACCAAGTACAATTCTGAAGCAAATGCAAGCGACGCGACAGTGCTTGGCCCAAATTTTCTGGACCTGGACCCATTCCCCTGGTGCAGATACTGCTTCCTCAGCAGGCGCCGATGCGACGGTCGAACACCATGCGACAAATGCCGGCAAAGACAGTGTCCCTGTGCATGTCGCCCTGTCACCGTTTATGATATCAGGCGATACCCCGAGCGAGCAAAACGCATCTTGGGACTTGCGAGGAGAGATTGAGCCAGTTGTTGGAAATGGGACGGATTTGGCAGCAAGACCCAGACCGGCGCGTCATCGCACAATTGTATTGTGGCGAGGCGAAATGCATGGATTACGGAGGCCCCAATGCGGAACTCATCGATGTGGCTACTCGGCTTTCAGCCACTCGGCCTCAGAAACACAATCAAACAAGTCCATGCTTGTATGCCTTGTCTTGTCTTGCTGTCTGACCAGATCCCTGCAGAGAGGAGATATCGTGGTGTCTCTTGACGCCGATCTTGATGAGACCGGACAGAGACATTGAACGGACGATGAGAAAGATGGGAAAGAACCCTGAATATTTGAACACCACTGGCACTCTTCCGCGTGGCTCACACCCTAGGCTGAACAGGAAAAGAGATTGGCAGTTTTGGGAACTTCAAAGCGTGCTGGTTTGGCCGCTATGTGCCCGGGAGTGAGGGAGAATGAAACTTTCGGGCAGACTA
Organism: Diaporthe caulivora; assembly: GCA_023703485.1. NCBI lineage: Eukaryota > Fungi > Ascomycota > Sordariomycetes > Diaporthales > Diaporthaceae > Diaporthe > Diaporthe caulivora. Next base: position 1,183,083 of record JAMPTR010000005.1, read on the forward strand.
AGTGTTGAGCCCACGGGGTCGGTGGCTGAGTCTGTACCTGGTAGTACCGGATGAAGGAAAATCTGTTCTTATCTTAAGGAGTCCATTTTGGAATCAAGACTGGTGATCTTGGGAGACCAAATAGTGGGCTTGGGGACCTGAAGACCACCGTCTCACGTACACATATACACATAGAGGGAACCCCGTTTGTTTGGATCAAGTTGTTTGGTGAGCTTCTGAGAGCCTCGGACATCTGTCAACTCCCACAGGCATGGAATTCCGTCCACGTGCAGTCGCCAAATGACGGGAGCGGCGGTCAGCTCTTGTCTGAGACGGCGGTCAGATCGGTGGTTCATAGACCTGAGAATCAGAAGGTGCTAGCATGGTGTCAATTTCACTAGTCCCATTAATTTGTCGTTCTCCAATGCATCAACATAGGACTGAGGCTACTGAGATGCTCTCTTTCCGGTCGTCGACGTGAAGTCGTCGACCACCCTTGCTACCCAGCTCGCGCTAGAACTAAACAGGCTAGCTCGATAAGCCGAAAGTACCGGCGTACCTTGATGGTGACCACATCGGCCTTGCTTGCCTGTAGCTAGGGACACGTCTGTCTGCGTCTGTATTTCGATAGATCTTTCGACTTTGTCCGACTAGCAGGCGCAATCTGGCGCAACACTCTCTTCGCTTGGAACACAGCTCCCACACGCTCCCTCTCTCTCCATGTGGTAGACAACCGTCCAAATCTTTCCAAAAATGTCTGGATTCCTCTCCCTGATGGGGTGGACGTTCCTCCCGGACGTGAGTTATCGCCCGCCAACCCAACCGCCACATTCTTGACCTGGATGCTGACGTTTTGCATGCGCCCTCCCAGCTAGCCACCCGCTTCATCCAGAGCACCTACTACGGCATAACCATCCGCGCGGGGTCCCCGCGGCCCCAGCCGGGCCAGCCCCGCTTCGCAGAGCACTACCGCCGCATCTACATCCTCGTCGTGTGCGCCTACCTCCTCTTCACCGTCTACGAGGCCGACTGGGAGCTCCAGCGCTCGGGCGGCGACTTCTACGCCGTCCTGGGCGTCCCGCCCGACGCCCCCGCCCGCGACATCAAGAGGCGCTACCGCCAGCTCTCGGCCCTCATGCACCCTGACAAGGGCGGCGCATCCTACAACCCGGAGATGTACGTGCGCGTGCAGACGGCCCACGAGACCCTCACCGACGACGTGCGGCGCTTCGCCTACGACCGGTTGGGGCCGGGTGTCCTCCTGTGGCGCGAGTGCACCGCCGCGCGGGACTTTGTCATGCGGGGCGCGCGCGACGTCCTGGGCTACTACGGCGTCGGCGCGCTGGCCGTCTACGCGCTGCCGAAGCTGGGGTACTTCCAGCAGGGCATGTACTGGCGGTGGGCGGCGGTGGCGGCGCTGCTGACCTTTGAGCTGCACACCATCACGCGGGGGTCGCACCCGGCCTTCCTGACGGACATCGTCAACCCGCTGCTGACAGGCGTCGTCAACCCGGTGGTGTCGTTCTGGAGCCCCGCGCTTGCCCACAGGCCCTACCTCCCCTTCCAGGCCGTCGCCCTCGCCCGCAAGCTCAGCATCACGCTCACCATCGCGCTGAACCAGGTGGTCCCCTACCTGACGGCCGACACGCGCGGCGGGAGGGTCCAGCTGGCCCGGCGCGGCACCGAGGAGGCGCGCGCGGCGCAGAGCCTCGAAGAGCTCGAGAGGATGATCCGCAGCGTCGACGAGAACGCCACGCGCGCCGTCAAGATGGAGCTCGCCCCCTTCGCCGGCGACCCGCGCCTGCTCGAGGGCCTGAGGGAGAAGATGCGGCGGTGGCTCGTGGACAACACGGTGCGTAACGAGCCCATGACGCGCGACGCGCTGCAGAGGACCATCGCGCGGAGGAGGCAGGACGCGCCGGCTGGTGCGCAGGGCAATGGTGTGAGGGTGAGGAAGCCGCTACAGGCGACAGTGGAGGACGAGACATGATGACTCGTTTCCAAACTTAAACGTAATACTCAATCCAAGTCAAATTTACACGCTTGATGACCTCTAACGCCGAAATCCAATCATGTACTCTTCCATGCCCATGATTCGCCATATGAGAAGCCCAGGACCAAGGCTGATAACATTTCTACAGGATCGTGATATAATATATGTAAGAGTCAAAGCCTTTGCCTGCCTCTAGTCTCGATGGGAATCAAGACTATGCCCACGAACGCGGCGAATATCAAGGCACCAGCGAGGTAGATCGGCGCCGACGCCCCGTCGCCAGGTATGTTAGCCGCCAATATGGGTGCGATGAGCCCAGTGAACCTGTTCAGAAAGCTCGCCACGCCAGTTCCAGCGCCACGTACGGGTGCAGGGCTGCGATTAGAACACACTAGTCAGCCAGCCGGTCGTCAAGGTGGTTGAGACGACAGATTATCAGGGTGAATGTGGACTTACAATATCTCCGGCGTGAATGCATAGAGCACGCCGTACATGATATTCTGGCTGAAGGCTTCGACACAGCTGAAGGCCAGCTGCGAGGCAGAGGTCGTGCCGTACTTGACAAACAAGAACAGGAAACTTGCCGAGATGAACGTTGAGATGGCCAGCGTTCCCCTTCTACCTAGGAAGGCAGACCGGCTGTCAACGGTGAAGTACGCCAGGATGCTGCCCGGCACCCCAACGACGCTCAGGATCGCATAATTGCGGTACGTCTCGGCCGAGATGTTGGTGGGGTCTGTCGGCTCGGACTCACGGGTTGGTGTTGACGATGACGATGATGGGTCGCCACCACCGGCCGAGTGAGACAAATACTGGGGGAGGAAGGCGTTGAAGAGTGGGTAGCCCATTCCGATGGTGGCCCAGGTAAACCAGACCAGGGCGGTCGCGAGGCCCAATGTGCGGCTGCTGAAAAGTGGGCGGATACGTGCGCCGGAGAACTCGTCAAGCTTGGCCCTGATGACTGCCTTGGTGGATAGCGCTGACACCGCGGCGTGGCTGCGACGCCTTGCAAGCTCGTCGCCACTGTCGTCGGCATCGACCACCGCGTCAAGGACGGCTTCTGAAAGCCAGGTCTTTGCTCCATTGCGGAATGCAAGACCGTGCACAACTGCCACAGCCTCTGACTGCCGGCCCTGCGACAGCAGGTACTTTGGGCTCTCGAAGAGGTGGAAAATGAAGAATCGCAGGCAAAACATTCCGAACGTTATGAGACCGATGGCCAGCACGAAGAGTCGCCAGCCTCTATCGGCAGGCCAGTTGCCAATGAAGAACCATGCGATGAAACTCGAGCACAGTTGACCCACTGGCCACCATACCGATAGCAGGGTGAGAAGGGATGATGAGGTATCAGGTAGGAACTCCAGGAAGAGTGCCCCGTCTACAGGTAGGTTGCCCCCGACGCCGAAACCCAGGAAAGAGAAAAAGATGCAGACCCACGCCCAGCTGGTCGCAAATGCGGTCATGATGCCGAATACGCTGGTGATCAGCAGGGTCATGTTGAAGGCGATGCGTCGGCCGAGAACATCGGAGCCGACGCCCCATGTGAAACTGCCAAAACAGAGGCCGAGATACACGGCGCTTGTCGTGTACCGGACCGTCTTTTCTGCGATGTCAAACTCTGCCGAAAGGGATGGCAGGATTAATGAGACTCCCTTGGGTATTGTTAGCCGTGTGTGAGGTCATGGAAAACCCACCCATTGGGAATCGCCACGAGCCGGGCTTGAGACTGTCTCACCTGCATCCACAGACTGGGGACGAGTTTGCCATTAGCACAAGCCATCAAAAACCAATAGAAGACCAGGCGAACACACTTATCTGCAAACCATCCAAAGCCACACAGGACGAAAAGCTGCCAGTTGTACCTGCCCATGCCGATATCCTGGACGGCCTTGTTGACTAGCATCGATTTCACTGCCAGGCAAGCAGGTCAGCCGAGCAATATCATGGCACCCCCGACTCAAACACTCATTTGCAGAGCCATGGGCACAGAACTAGGACCAGAGAGTTGGGCAGACTGACACTCGTAATCCGACCTCATCCCACCGGCACCCCTGCGCACCTCCTTCCTCAGCCCCTCGATGCTGTACTCGGCAGCGCTCATCTCGAGCATTCCGGTGCCTTCGTCGCCTCCCCTATCCTTTGGATCAACGTCGTCGCCGTCGTCGTCGCCGTGGGCCGGCAGCTCCTCGAACTCGGTCCTACCGCAGCGAGCTGAATGGCTGTGGAGATGGGCCTGGTCCAGTGGGACGAGGACGCCCGAGTAGTTGTCGACGGACTCTGCTCGCAGCCCGCGCCATCGCAACCTTCCGGCCATAATTGGTACCGCTCGTGTTTGTGGAGATTGGCCGAATGGCGATCGGCGGGGTTGGGGGATGTGCAGATGCGGAAGGAGAAATGGTATGTCGCCCTCCCAAAGGGGGAGCTGAAAACGCTATTATGTGGGTGTATTGTACGAGACGGGAGTATGTATGGCTTCTTCCCGAGATCTCTCGCCAAAGAGAACGAGATCTCTCGCCCAAGAGAATGATAATCAAATCTCCCCCACGTGCGACCAGGCAGTGAGAGAGTAGTGAGACAGGCGACAGTCAGCTGGTTCCCGACTAATCCGTAAACGGCGGGCTCGGCAATAGGCAGGTGGACAATGAGGTCAGGTTGGGGGCGGATCGACGACCTTCAACGAGGGGCACTCCACAAGCACAACTTCATGTGGCCATTCAATCATCGATGCACGCACGCTTGAGCCATGGGAAGCGACCACGGTGCATCACAGATTGAATGCGTGCAGGACACGGGGTTCTCGGTGAGGAAACGTTGAGGATGCGGTTGCATGTGCTTGTGTGTGTGTTTGCGGCAACGCCAAGTTTGGAGCCGAAACAGACCAACCCCAGCTTCTCTGGCAGTAGGGCAGGCAGGCATTCGAGAAGAGATGGAGAATGGGCAGGCATGGAGGACAGGGCTGGCAGTGTGGGCAAATGAACATTCGGGGGAAAGCTGGCCAGGCTATATGGAACATGGGCCACCACCGCTGCGCCGGCAGCTGCAGGTCTCGGCCCGTCGCCGCTGATCGCCAGGCCTGGTTGGTCTACTTCAAATCTGTTTGGTCTGTTTGGCCAGTCTATATACCACGGTAGAGTATGTCTGGTATGTGTGTCTGCTTCTGATGACGGGCAATATTCTCCGTTTCAGACACGGACTCGAAACAAAACTTCTTTTGGGAGTTGGCCTCCTGGAAAAGGAAGGTGTGTGTGTCTCCGGGGTTAGTCTGGCTAGTCTGGCTAGTCTAGACGGTGCCAAACGGGAAATGACAACTTCTGGCGGAAGGGAAGGACGTGGTAGGTGTGGTAGACTAACAAGTACTGTAGTCACTGCAGCAGTATAGCACAACATGATGTAGCAATATCGCATCTTCCTGCTCCTTCCCAGTTTTCCGACTCGTCTGCTCGCCTGCTCGCACCGTCAGGAACCGTCCAAGCTTACCTCAGCCTGGGCCCAATTTCCCAATTTCCCCCCATCCCGGAGCGGATTCCTCGACTCCCCAATCACAGCAAGGTACATGTCTGCTTGTACTTGTTGTCCTTTCTTCCGTCTTTGGCGACTTGGCAACACGGCTCCCTGGGTAAATCGCCAGATCTATTCTCAGATCAGCCACATCACTTCCTTCTTCACCTGCTACACATTGCTCCATTCAGCCCAGCTCCATCTGCTCAATCCACCTGCCCACCCGCGCTGCGCCTTTGTCGAGGCTCCACCACCAGCCGGAGCGGGACTGGGCTGGGCTGCACTGCACTGCATGGGACATGACATGTCATGTCGTGTCCGTCCTGGCACCTGGCTGCCAGAACATCACAGCACACAGCACACAGCACACAGCATCTCATTTAAGGCATGGACCTTGTGTGTGTGTGTGTGCTCAGCTCCCGCATATGTGTCTGTACGTCACCTAATCTCACTCGTGGCCAGGATTGGGTGGGAAGCAAGGACTAACCAGCCATGGCAGGAAATAAGATTTGGAAAACCTTACTGTCTGTCCTGCGGTAGACCAGGCACAGGGCACAGGAAACAGGAGACTGGCTCAGGCACAGGCATAGGCACACATGCAAACACATACACACACACACACACACACGCACACGCAGGCGCAGGCACAGGCACAGGCACAGTGACCACGCTATGACATGACAAGTGTACCAACCAACCCACGCGCCGACCAGGCCGACCCCCCCCCCTCAGCTGCGCTGCTGCAGGCCCAGGCCGCCTAAACAAGCCTCTCATCAAACTAGGCCTTTGGCCACAGCCAGGAACACGCCCTATCACAGCCTTCGGACCTGCCAAGATGCCCCAGTGCCCCTGACAAGGCCGCCGGCTCAGGAACATTCTCCTCGATGCCGCCATGACAATCCCACCCACCCCACCGAGAAAGAAACCTTATCCTTCTTTGTCGTCTCTGCCCTGGCAGCGCTACCCTGTGGGCCGTTGGGACCCAGTGAATAAGCATGTCCCTCACTCCATCTTACGAGCCTAGGCCGCCTGCCCGGCCAGTCTGCTGCGATTCTAGCCCAGGGGACGGGGAACGGGGGTGCGGATGAGGATGGGTGAGCATGAGCGTCGGCGAGAGGGCGGCAGGGTGTGTCCATGGCTTCCCAAGCCCACCCGTCCTGTTTACTGTTGCCGATGCCCTGCTGCCCGCTGGGGCTTGTCCATGTTCGTCCGGTATTTGAATCGGCCTGCTGCCCACCTCCTCCCCGTTCGTCCCATGTTCCCTCTTCCTGACTGTATACACAGACTGCACTCTCTTGTCATTCATTCACCAGAGCAGGCAACTCTCACTCACTCACTCCGTAGCCATCACTCCTTTAGAGGCTTCGTCGAGCAAACAGACTCCAAACCAGTCCAGTCCTTCTCTTGCAGAGACAACACAATCATTCCACACAACAACACACACAAAACCGCAATCATGCAGTTCTCATCCCGCCTCCAGGTCCTGGCCGTCCTCCTCCAGGCAGCCCTCCTCACATCAGCCCTCCCCGTCGAGAAGCGTGGCACAGCAATCCACTCGGGCAAGCGTCTCATGCTCTGGGACTACACCCTGACCCAGGCCTACCAGTCAAACGGCAACATCCAGGCCTCCGCTGCCGCCCTCAGCACCTCCCCTGGCGTCAGCGCCGCCTTCAACTGGAACACATGGAAGCCAGAGGAGCTCCCTGCCGACATTCCCTTCGAGCCCATGATCCGCACCCCTGCCCAGCTGGGTGGCGATGACTGGACGAACCTCATCTCAGCCGTCCAGTCTGGCGGCTCCAAGGTCGTCCACTTCTACAACGAGCCTGACCTGAACGGTGTCGATGCCGGTGCCGCTGCCGCTGCCTACAAGAGCCAGGTCCTCCCCCTGCGCGCTCAGTACGGTGTCCAGCTGGTCGGCCCTGCCGTTGCCAGCAACGATGCCGGCTCCGCCTGGCTCCAGCAGTTCTACTCCCAGCTCTCCGCCGAGGAGAAGCCCGACTTCCTTGGAGTTCACTTCTACACCGGCGCTGACACGCCCGCCGAGACCGAGGTCGAGAACGCAAAGAAGTACATCTCCGAGAAGCATGGCCAATACGGCCTGCCCGTCGTCGTCTCCGAGATTGGCAGCACCAGCCGCGACGCTAACAGCGTCGACACCTTCACCAAGGGTATCTCCTCGTGGCTCGACACCCAGGACTGGGTCACTTCATACGGCTTCTTCGGCGCCACCACCACCCCAGTCGACGGCTTCGTGAGCCCCGCCGCTCAGCTGCTCGACACCAGCGGAGTCTGGACGACTCTTGGCCGCTGGTGGGTCGCAGAGTAAGGGGAGGCATATTGGGAAGGAACGACACGGTTGGGAACTAAAACCTTTTCATGAACTGCCGGTCCGTTTACTTCGATTCTCCTCCACCCCAATGTTGGGCTTTTTAGAATGAACTTTTTGTATGTGTTACGACTTCATTGCATAATGAACTAGTGCCAGTAAATACATACTTTTGAATGAATTTTCTCCGTGTCGTGTGAAGCCCGTGTCACTATTGTGATTGGTAAAGTTTGCCCTGAATTCGCCCAATCATCGTAACATCTGTCAGTCATACGACATGTTGTTTTCAAAGTGCTCTTTCTCTCCTTGACGAATCAAGAACCAAAATTCAATTTATTCATCTTCATGTGCACCAATCCAACACATGGCCGTTATCTCTTACCCCGAACTACGGAGCTGGAGAAAAGTGTCCGTCTGGAGTCTCCGCCAAAACTCCCCGGCAGCTGTTTTCCTCGCTACCCATCTTTCGTGGTCGTGTTCTATTGTGAGAGATGGCGATCCCTTTCTGTTTGGGCTAGTCCCAGTAATCCCTCCTCTCGCCCAGCTTGGCCAGCCGCCGACCTTTGTTTTGCTATTGGCATGGGCGACGTTACAATCTCAACCAACGTCTGGTTCACGAACCAAAGAAAACCCGAAAATTAAGCCCTCCTCTGCGCCGTTCTCGTGCGTGCCCTGAACCCCCTAGCCCGGCGGCCCTGTCTATTGTTACGACGGTGAAGGGAGAGGCCAGATATGGGGAAGAGTCAAGGTATCATTGACCCCCTGCGTGCCCTCGTCCTCTCTGCCGGTGACTGACCCTACGAAAATGCCTCCCTGGGCCCCCAACAGGCAGGTCAGCCCGTCCGCCTGGACGTTGGCTGGTGCGTGGGATTTCTAGGGGCAGCCCACAGGTCGGGCTCCAGTATGGCGCCAGCGCCGCCCGGCACTTTCCTTCCCGGTGGTGCTGGTGCTGGTGCTGGCGTGTGCCGGGGAAACAGACGGAGCGAGCGGCGGCGTGGCTGACAGACAAAGGGACTTAGACCACCACAGGCCCTGTGGCATGATCTTCACTCGCGCTTCCCCCATCAAGTAACTAACTGCATGCTCGCTGCGATGGATACCACGAAGACTGGCTAGTCTATCTTTGTCGTGACCGCAAGTCCCACTGTTAAAAACGAGGCTGCTTCTCACCTTCTTCATCTTCTTCTCTCTATGTATATAGTGTAAAGTTTTTCTTTCTCATTTTTAAGATTAAATCCCCCCTTCCCCCACAGAACCAGGTCCCGATCCGTCCGCATGCGATGCCGTATGCGGCTAAGTCCCAGGGCGGCGGGCCAGCTGGGCTGGCTGTGGAGAAACCGACCTTACCAGTGCCAGTACCTACACTACTAGGGTTAGTGTCGAATATACTGCTGGGTACTTCTCCACCGTGGGTATCTTTATTCGTGTCGTTGTTGGTAGGTGCGCGAGTTTTTTCCACTCTTTTTTTTCTGGGCTGTTCTGGGTTCCCTTGGCCCCCATTTTATTAGCGAAGCGATGTGCGCAGGCTGGCTGTGTGTCTGTGTGTGCGTGTGTGTTGCGTGTGTGTTTGTGGGTGTGTGTTTTTCTTGGAGGGTGGGTTCCGCGCCCCGTCGTGTTCGGAGATGACTGACAGCGGTCTATTCCCCTGCGCCGGGCAGCCGCACCCGCCGCGCTGCCCTGTCGCGCCGCCGCCCAGGAGCTTAAAAATAGAGCTAACTTGTTTTTGTGTCGGCCCAAACTTCAAGTATGTCGCTCACCGTGGGGGCACGGGGAACTAAGATTCATTTGGATATGACCAGTTTAGATACGACCAGCGGAATACCCTGGGGCTCCTCTGCCAGGTGCAAAGAATGCCGGAGTGCCGTGACACACATGAGTTGGAACGCACCGAGCGCGTCTTGCTTCGGGATGTGGTGGTCTTCTTCTTTGACTCGGCCGAGGCGAGTCCACCCGGGTTCCTTCCCCCATCCAACAGACGGGCCTTGCTTTGCAACACAGACCAACAAGGCGCGACTGACTCGTCGAACTGGCGGACTCGGACTTGGCCGATCTTATGCCCTTTTCGGTCAGGCGAGGGAGACCGTTGGTGTCTGTTCCGCCTAGGCGTCGGGAGCTTTGGATCTGGAAGGTCGTCGGCAGTTATCTGGTCCTTACGGATCCGTTTGTTGCCGGCGTTCCGGTGAGGGCTGGGCCTACCGGTCGATAGAACGGCTCAAGGCAGACGATCTGGTGGCTTAATCACACCATATACACGTTGGCTTAAGAACGGAGCTTCGATTTTGAAATTCATGTTCATGGGCAGAGAGAAAGCCACGATGATACTGCCAGATTAGCTAGAGTAGTACAATAAGTAGGAGGAGCATAATCCATCTCAGGCTACCCAATGAGCAGACTGACAAGGGCTGACTCTCCCAATCTTCAGAGTGCCGTACAAAGAGTGCAATAACCTCATCGATTTCGATCTTAACCCATTTACATACTTTGAAAAGAGCTGCAGGCGGTCCCTTCATACAGAAATAGCACACTCAAAAACCCAGACAATATTTTAAGCTGCTTCATCTTGATTGTCGATGAGGCCATTTCGAAAGTCCCTCATGGCAGCTGATACGGCCTGATATTCCCAGTTCCCCTTTGGAGTGAGAGAAAAGCTGCTATTTCAAACAAATTTGCGCTGGTGGATTGCTTAAATAATAATACCTCATATCTAGGCACGAGCAGGATCAATAGGCCATCACGAAGCTCTGGGCGAGACTGATGTTATTGTGAGCTTTTTGGATATATTACATATGTAGTCAAGCATGCGACCTTTGGACCGTAAGTGGATAAATTGACCTTAATCACTAAATACTTTAAGGAATATGGGAAACTAGATCCGTCTTAGCCCAAGATGTGCAATTGTGCGGAAAGTGTGAGGAATAGTTTCGCTGGTCTTGAGACAAATACGTGTGGCGAAGCAAATCCCCTGCTCGGCTAGAGACTCGAGGGCCCCTTTGTCTGAGCAAAGTTTCAGCAAGTCAGCAAGAGTGACATCTTGAGGAAATATAATGGAATATTGGCATAAAATGTAGCTGAGAGCCAGGTTCATCATGGCCAATACACAAAGATCCTGCTCGTCGTCAAACGACCCACTTTTCCTCAAGTAGCCTTCTCTGTCCTCAGGGGAAGCCGGAGGCATGTAGCTTCAATTGTCACACGGAATGGGAGATAGCTTCAGTCAAGTTTACAAAAGAACCGTAAGAAATCTAGATCAAGCAGGGAGCGATTATTACATACCTCGCCCAACCTTGCCAGCCACAACTTTTCGAACCAACAAGCAGCTAGGCAACAGTCCAGCGGTCGCTGCAGTGGTTTTATTAAGACCATGACATCTTATTCTGCATGAATCTAATACATGGTCCAAAACAATTCCTTCGAATTCTCATGACCCTAGCACATCATGGCAGTTCTGGAGATCCTGGATACGGAGCATCTCGAGCCCTTGCGCCGAGCCCTGAACAATTGCCTCTCCACATCCGTCGCTGAATTCACATATGCATAAGTCCTCTATGGGCAACCAACTAACTACAGAAGCCATCACTATGCTGAAAACTCGTGGCCTGCGGTGAAACACAAGAATTATGCCCCGGATACCTTGAAAGGCAAGAACCTTTCGATCGGACTTCGCTGTGCTCTCTTCGAATTTCAACGTCAAGGTAGGATCTCGTAAGAGACGCCCTCGTTCATACATAGCTATACGGCGTGTTAATTGGGATGCTCTGGTTGTTCAAGCATATCAAGACACACCGCCCAGCTCTATAGCATGGAAACTTCGGCTCCTCGAGCTCGTTGTCACTGCTTGTCATGATATTGCTATCCTGTAGGTACCGGGAGGATGGTGGTGTCCATAAGCACGCTCAGCATGAGGCCTGGCTTGCAGCTCAACTGAAGCAGTACCCCAGGGAGGACTCACTCGACCGAATGCTACTGGCCCCCGAGAATATATTCTGGCAAGGGGTTTTCGAAAATTCAGATCAATACCGTAACGGTACAGCAGAGCTAGCCGGATACTGAGCAGAAGCGCAGATTTTGGCGGGGTTCTTCTTTTTGACTGTGGTGATACGGGCGAAGAGAGAAGCCTGGCTACTGACTGTACAAATCTCATGGCCATTGAGGCGTTTCTGATCAATCTTATGTATAGTGCAACGGGGTGTACTTGCATAACACACGCCGCCACTCCACACTCGCGCCGCCCACAGAGCAACAATTCAATCACCTGATAGGATTCCTCCTGTCACCGACTCCCGTTCACCACGACCCCTGCCCCCTCCCAGTTAAGGTAACCCCTGAAAACAGATGGCGCTGGCATTTATATGATGCCATGACCGAGTACAACATATTTAGGAATCTATATGAAGTTCCCCAAGGGCCTCGGCCACACCCTGGGTGCGTCATCACAGAGGTCGACTGGCCGGAGCACACCGAGTACCGGAAAACGGGGCATGAGGCTCGTAAGAAGGCTGCTGGCAAGCCATACGACGAGGCTTTCATGGCGGAGTCGGAGGGGAGACGGCTGCATATTACCCCTACTTCTATGTATTGTAACTGGGGGAAGGATAGAATAGCTGACAAGGAACCCGATAAGAAGAAGCAAGGCAGGCCGCCCTACTTCTCTGATCCTCAAGCGTTGGGCTAGGACCAGTAAATCTCCCACATCTCATACATAACATCCTTTCCTCTAAGTCCACGGTTTATGTTGTCTTCAGAAACCCCTTCTTAGCTTGTACCGCCCAGAGGTGTGCTGTCTTCCGTAGACACTAAAGAGTACACACACCACAAAGATTCTGAAGCGTTGTGTCTAAAAGAGTCTAGAAGACAAGTAGAGAAGTGACAGTAAGGAGCAGAGAATAACAAATATTGAATGAAGAATGAGTCGGCTGGCCAACTGCATTGTGATCGAATCTATAAAAGCAAAATCACAGACAACCTAGGACACATCCTGCTGAATCCTGCTGAATCGATACCTGCCCGCGACGTATTGCGCCTTCTGTATTTCTGGATTCTGCCTTGTGCTGTCTGCTATGCCCCGGTGACATACCCAAATCGAGCAGCGGGATGCTTTAGTATTGCGTGCGCATTGAGTTGCTCGTTGCTCGAGGCTCTCCAGTTTGGTCTACTCTGGCATCCACCTGTCGCCCTTCAGACTTTTATATAGCCGGGTCTTCTTTGACCTTGCCCTGCCCTCCATCGCGTAAACCTTCTCCAGTCGACCTTCTACCAAATCAAGTTCTTCGCCATCATTCCAGTCTCGAATTCCATGGAACAGTAAAGGTAACGGAGATGACTTCCAGTGTGGAGCATTATATTGCCGGGACGCTACTATCATCGATACAAGCAGAGTGGCGGTGCAGAGAACCACAGCCGCGGGAAGGGTTAACCACTCCCACTGAACTCTAATGGTAGGCTCTTGGCGCCATACCAGACCGAGGGCCGCCATTCCGTTATTGGATCGCATTATCGAGGTGGTGGTACTATTGGTGATATTTGAAACAGCTGAACTCACATCCTGCCCGTCCCTGAAAAGGACCGAGCTTCTCTCGCCGGTGAAATTGAACTTTCTAGCGAGATCCGACGACAGAGCGATGTGGTCGTATATGCTGACATTGAGCCCACCGTGGTCGAAAGGTGGGAAAGGAGTGGATATGTTGCCACCATCGGGATCTGGTGTTAACATGAAGGCCCAATTGACAGTTGTGTAGCCAGTGCTGGTGTTGAGGCCTCCGAGAGTCTGGCCTGCAATGGGCTTGAGCGCCACATCTCGTATAGAATAGTCCCGCTGGAGTGTCCCGTTTGCCTAATATCTCAGTCAATAATTAGCACCAAAAGTGAAGCAGTCGTTGAACGCGTCCTTACAACAGTAAAATTCCTGTACTCTTTCGCACACTAGCTAATTGAACATTCTGTTACAACGAAATCTCGACCAATTTCTCCAAAATCCCCTGAAATCCGGTTGAGCCTCTGTACAACAACCATGGACACAAGATGAGCCGAGAGAGTGTCGATTTTAGACCCAAGAAAAGAACCGTTCGCGACACCCATGACTATAATCCACGCGCTGAAGTAAAATGACCAACCTCCAGGTGTTGTGATCATCGCGCCCAAGCCCTCGTCGACGATCTTGGCGATGTTGGTAACGTTCTGGCAGGTATTGCAAGTTCCCAGGGAGTGAAAGGTTGGCCAGGAGCAGCTGCTAGAAGGGCAGTTGAAGTCGATCAAAGATCTTCACAGATTGTAGTAGCCGTTATAAAATGCTCCTTGCACATCAGGTTAAGGCCGATGTATCAGTAAAACTGGGGAAAATGGATCCGGTTTCATTGATTTGCAGGCTCAGGCCAATCCGCCCTGCTGGGGGGTCATAGATGTAGTAGTTGGTGACTGTAATCGTGGAGTTTATGCCACCCGTTGGTACCCAGTTGTCTGATAGAATACTGATTAATTGCTGTGTGAATGGACCCATGGCTATCGCAGTGATTGTGAGAAGGGATGCTGTATACACCATTGGAGGTAATATTCTCGAATGAGGCCTCCAGAGGAAGAAGAGTTTAAGCGAGCCTAGTGGGCCCCTGCTCGCCGAGTCGAAGGTAGTCAAGTCCGCTAGAGACTGCGATTGAGCCTTTGAACGACTCATCTGGAGCCATTTAAGCTGGCTCAGAACCTCTGTTATAGTGACCAACATGGAGCTCTGAGCAGCTGTGATAAGAATAGAGAAGACAGTACTTGGCTGCAGAAAGAATTCCCACTTTGAAAGCCGTGTGCCGTCTAATGGGGATGAAAGGATCGTGATGGCTATGAGGCAAGCAATGCTGAAAACAATAAAAGTTATCTCCCAAATCCACTTGTCCCTCAGGAACGGCGTCTTTCCAACAGGCGGATTGGTCTGGTAAGCAGGAGCCTTTGGCTCTGTCGAACCTAACGCAGTGGTTGATTCTGAGGCTGGTGGCAAAGTGATCAGCTCCCCGGCTGAACCTGTCTGGGGTATGTCAACCGTAGCGGCATTTGAAGTCGACAGTGAAACCTCTTGCCCTGCGACCAGAGAGACGTCCTCATCGCTGGGAAAGCAGAGTGAGTCAATAGATGGTTGCCTTGGTAATGTTGGCGGGTATGCAGATGAGTGCGGCATCTCAAGGCTTCAGAGTACGAAAAGGTAGCGAAAGAGAAACACGATTTCAGTGCGGATGCCTCGAGATAGATAGCGGCGTTCCCCTTAAAAAGTTGAATAGGTGGGGTTGATCAGGTGGGAAGGGCTTTGAAATCGACAGACAAAACTGGACGAAGTTCGGCCTCTCGCTACAGAGATCGTAGTAACAAGCAACTAGGTATTAATGCCAGCATTCTGTGTTCCGAATCTACAAAGTCGGCTGAATGCAGCAGCGCCTCGCTTGTGCGCACATCTCAAATGAAGAAACATGGCTACGATAGGGCTATGGTAAGCAGGCTCCTAATCTTCAGACAATACATGTTCAAGCATTGTCGCCCAACATCAACTTGAAAATAGAAGTGAGGCGGTGGCGCATGTTCCTGCCTTCAATCGTAAACCCGAATGGGCCAATGGTAGCAACCATAAACCCGATGGTTACACAAATTCGACAGTTGTATCACAACAAATGTGCATCACTGCGAGAAATTGATGACCCATCATAGCTGAACTGGCTGGGGTACCTCCGTGGTGCGAGGCATTGCGCCACAGTCAATCGAGAATGCCTTTGGCGTGCACGTAGTACGGCTCGGAGATGCTGTTCAGCCGCCATCCACGGGTGTATCAACTGCAGATAAGCGAGTTCATTGTAAACTTAGTAACATGTAGTTGCCCAAAATAGATCATGGTTGTATGGTTCCTTGGCGTGAAGTGTCAGCAGAAAGGAGCTGTTCAGGGGCGCTGTTTATCATATTTACATTACCCCGGTACTGCGGTTATATAGACTCGCCGCCACGATACTCATTTGTCCAGTCTTGAGAATCAGGGCTGATGAGACACCTTGAATTTGAAGCTCAAGTTCATGGGTGTGCCATAATACTGAAGCTACAGTAGAAGTAGTAAATACAACCATGCCCCTGATCGTGAACCCTCCTAGGATGCCATGGCCTCCTGATTCCGGCAGCTTCTACCCATATCTATTTGAACTACGCACTTCGTGCCCACCAATCCCTGATACTTGTGACGGGGGCGTAAGTCGATGTGGCCAGCTCCCTTGACGTTGCGGTTGGCTGAGGTACGTGGTGCCCACCTGCTTGAAGGGACATCTCCATACAGTATTATGGCTGATCAAGAAAAGCAACATCCAGGATTGATGGGAGGCACCGCCCGCTGAGCAGAAACCGAACCACGGGAAAGCAACACACTACCCAGCAACCGGCCATTATAGGCAGGAATACTTTCTCATCAACTAACACTTCACACTGCACAGGTGATTTGAAAATACTGGAATTCAAGCCCTTTCATCCATCGGAGGCCCTCTCACACGCCATCCACCTTCCCTCAGGAGCATCCAGGCAGCTCCAAACATCAACACAAGAGATAGTCAACGCCGACATGAGTTTTGCCCATCCGCAAAGATCAGAAGGGCCCCACAACTAGATATCTAACAATGCTGGAATAGAAAGGGAAAAAAAGCTTACTTAACACCAGACGGGCGCACAGCAACTCAGTTTACAAGATAGTCATCACATCCCTCATCCCTCATCCCTCATCACACATCCCACATCCCACATCATCCCACATCATCCCACATCATCCCACATCATCCCACAAAATCACACCATGACCGCCTCCCCATCATCATCATCCCCCTCGAGCCCCTCCCCGTCGCTAAAGTCCACATCAGCCGCCATGGCCTCGGCGCGCCTCTGCACCTCTGCCAGGCCGGACAGCTCCGCGACGTAGTCCCTCTCCTCGAGCACCCTCTTGACGAACCCCCAGCCGCCCTCGCGGTACGCCCTGAGGACGGGCGCGCTGCACGCGCTGCAGCACGGGTACGACTCGCCGCGGATCATCATGTTCTGAAAGGTCGACAGGAAGCCCCGGATCTGGTGGGGCACGAGGCCGAGCGGGTGGTCCTCGGGGTCCCTCTCGTACGACGAGGATGACTCGCCGCCGGCGGGCTTGGGGGCGGCGGCGTGGTGGCGCTCCGGGTGCTGCAGGACGCTGGCGAGCAGCTCGACGAGGAGCGCGGACGCGATGGCGGCCACCCCTGGCCGGGTGACGGTGCACTGCTGGTCGAGGGTGAGGTCCTTCTGGGACTGTAATCAAAAGATCAGCAAGTCTGTGTAGAGGGCTGGTTCGGTCCCGTTGGGACGCGTGGAGGGGCCGGCGCATACGTCTGTCGCTACGACCACGTCGTTGCAGAAGTAGCACCCCAGGGTCTTCTCGGATCCGTCCCTTGGCGCGGCGCCGTGGCGCATCACGACATAGGTGTCGAAGCCCAGCGCGGCGTTCATGACGATCTTGCCTGCCGCCTTGCCCATGACCGTGGGCAGCCATCGTGACTCTCGGCTATCCATGAGCAGGAAGACGACGTCGTGTGTGTCAATCAGCTCCTTCAACTTGGTGAATTCCTCTTTCGTCTTGGCCTCGTCCGTGATCGGGTGGCCGAGCATAGGCACGGAAAGTGCATGGCCCTCGCTCTCCACCCCTGGGTTGATTGCCTTCAGCGCCTCAGCTGCCTTGGCCGCCTTGGGAGCCCCGCCGTCGAGACAGTCCTTAAACTCGAAGAGCGGTTGTCGCACAGGATTCGAGAACGACACCGAGCCGTAGTCAACGAAAGAGATCTTCCGCACACCCCAGCCCATTAGGTTTCGTGATACGTAGCTTCCGAGAGTACCCGCGCCGAGCAAGAGGCAAGAGGTGTTCCTGATTGTATCCAGGTCCAAATTCGGAGTTATGCGCCACTTCATCAGCTTCAAGTTGAGGTCAACCGCTTGGTCGGCAAGCTTGGTCGGGTCCATATAATCGGCGAGGTTTGCCTGTCGGGCCTGCAGCTTCCCCGTCGCGTTGCGCTCCCAACCCGTGACCTTTGGCATATGCGTCGTCTCCATCTCCGGCACGCTGTCCATAGCAAGCGGCAGGATGATGCTCCTAGCTTCATGCCGTCTGGCCTGGGTGTCTCTGTAGCACAGGATATTGATCTTACTAAAATGGAAGCGCTGTCGTACCAATACCAAAAGGTTTCGCAGCGGCCATGACGGATGCTCGGTGTAACTCGAAGGGTCGACAAAAGAGACGAACCGGTCTTCCTCGGCAACTCCCTCGAAGAAGCCGTCCTCAAAATCGCGGAGCGCGCCGACTTCCCATCTGAACCCCAGGTCATCGGCAGAAGAGTCGAACGAGTTTTTAGACCGAGTGTCCTCTCCGCCCCGCGTTCTCTTTACCAGGAAGAATCCATGTTGCCTGTTATCCACCGCATAACGCCATGTCCCAACCTTCTCAACCAGAGCTTCGCTCTCTTTCGGGGTAAGTTTGCTTATTGGGGCCGTTCTCTTCCACAGAGGATCTGAATGTAGCGCTGGGAAGGCGAACCAGTACGTGAATCGGTATTTCTTGAGGTCGGCAAAGGAAAGTATCGTAAATGCGGATAGGAGCGACGGAATGGAGTAGATGGTGCCGTCCTTGATAGCGTCCCATATCTGCCGTCCCGCCGTCTGAAGCATGGCGCCCTTGTCGGTCGATTTGAAGTCCTCCATCGTGTTAACATTTTTAATCATGCCTTCAGCTCGGCACTGGCCCAGGGCGATTCTAGCATTCCGTGTTAGCCTTCGCTTGTGTGCAACAGTATGCCGGAAAGCGGCGTGCGACATACGCATTGCTCGTCAGCGCATTCCCGAGGATCTGCATGCGGGTGCTCTCCTCCGGGGTCGCGAGCGGACTCGACTCGTACGTGCCCAGGACAAACCGCGCCGAGTCATCGAGCTTGTCGAGGTCGAGTTTCGAGGAGAAGAGTGCGGAGTAGAAGGGGAGTTCTATCTGCGACGTGAAGGCGGAGAACTTGAGTTCCGACATGTTGGGCGAAACCGGATGCGCCCGGGGGCTTCGGCCGTCGATGTTGAGCTCTCGCAGTGCGACAAGGTTTATTCGGGAGGTATATCGGTGATCAGGTCGACTGGAGGTCCTGTGTGGGAGGAAGAGAGGCTACTCGAGTTCTTGGAACAATAGGCGTGCGATCTGGAGACTTGCTATTCTCACAGTTTCGGTGTGTGCCTCCGGAGTTGAGGGGTTCGTGAGATCCACTATGGCGGGGTCGCGATGATGCAACAGGTCGACGGATCAGACGGCAACTTGAAAGGAGAAGGCTGAGAAGACTAGATTCCGTGAAAATGACTTCCGCGGACAAACGTGAAGTTTCGCGGCCACATGTCAAGCTGGCATTTCAAAGCAGGCTGATCAGGATCAGGTGGAGAGATGAGTCGGAGCTTGGATGTTGGTGTGGGTGCCCGAGCTGTCATGTGTGATGCTTCTGTGATTTCATAGCTAACCGACCCTGGAGCCGTCCTATCCCTTGGGCTCTTAGTGGCAGCTGCAGGTGCCCTTGCCAGCCTAGTGAGCGAAGGGTTGGGGTTTCCCGGTAGATGCAGGCACTTTGGCTTTGGAGAATTGCCGCCGGCAAACAGCTGGTAGGCGCCATGGCTTCACCGAAAGCTTCAGACGCGTCGGAGAGAAGGGTCAGGGGCTATGAGACGCGTCTGCTCTGGGCAAGATTTGGTGAAAGACTTTCCAAGCGGTCACCAACCCACGTACTTGTGAAATAACCAAGTATTGCTCTCAAGAAACCCAGAGAGACATTTTGCGGAGCCTTTTCTTTGACATTTTCTTTTCTGCATGACCAAAAATGTTGATCGGCATTTGTGGCAGTAAGTGTCTCTCACCATGTTCTCTGCCAAAAACTTACACGCCCACCAGGTATCTGCTCTGGAAAGAGCACTGTGGCTCGGTACCTGGTTGACCACCACGGCTTCAAACATGTCTCTGTTGAGCCAAACACAACCAAACCAACTCATGATCAAGAAGGGACCAGCTCCTCAGCGACAGAAACCAATGTTTCAAACACCCACCTGAAACGGCCCTCCAGAACGGCCCTGGTCTTCCCAACCACAAATGAGCTGCTGGAGTACGTGACCCAGCGGTGGCGGGAGCGCTGGGTCATGACAGACGTGCTGGACAAGGAGGCCCTCCACGCCTACAGCCGGCGTCCCTTCTTCCTCCTCATCAGCGTCGACGCGCCCCTCCTCGTCCGCTGGCAGCGCTACCAGAAGAGGAAACAAGACCCGGCAGCGTCCTCCGGCAGCGACGCGGAGGAGCAGCCCTCCACCGAGCCTGTCACCAAGTCCCCACCAGACAGAAGCAGCAGCCACCAGGCCTCAACCCTCGAGGACTTCGTGATGCTGTCAGACGCCCAGCTCTACCACCCCGAGACAGGCCAGGCAACCCACATCTCGAGCGCCCCCGTCCGCCTCCTCAACACCTCGACCTCCCTGGCGCACCTGTACGTCAACCTCGGCAAGCTCGACCTCCTCTCGACGGAGCGGCTCCGCCCCGGGTGGGACAACTACTTCATGAACCTGGCCTCCCTGGCGGCGCGGCGCTCCAACTGCATGAAGCGCCGCGTGGGCTGCGTCGTCGTCTCGCAGCCGGACCGCCGTGTCATCTCGACGGGGTACAATGGGACGCCCCGCGGGATCCGAAACTGCGGCGAGGGAGGGTGCCCGAGGTGCAATGCCGGGGTCCTGGGGAGCGGGCAGGGGCTCGCGACGTGCCTGTGCATCCACGCCGAGGAGAACGCGCTGCTCGAGGCCGGGAGGGATAGGCTGCGCGGGGGAGGGGAGGTCGTGCTGTACTGCGACACGTGCCCGTGCCTCACGTGCAGCATCAAGATCGCGCAGGTCGGGGTGTCGGAGGTTGTCTATTCGCAGGGGTATAGTATGGACACGGAGACGGCGGCGGTGTTTAGGGAGGCTGGGGTCCGGCTGAGGCAGTTTGTCCCGGTGAGTCGTCTTCTATCTATCCCCGGGTTTCCTTCGTGGTGTTTCGGGTTCGGCTCCGACGAACCTACCGTGTTCCCCAGAGATCTGGATACTGACAATACACAGCCTGCGAATGGGTTGATTCACCTCGAGAAGATGGAGTTCATTGCATAGTCCAGATCGTCCTGGAGATCTTTGGTCAGCAATATGTTTGTTCTTCATAATTGGCGAGTGAGCACAGAAAACCAGGAGTGCGTTGTTATTGGGTGCAGTCATACTACGATCTGGTGGTAATGGCCGTTCAGGTCCAGGGTTTTGTAGATATGCATTGTGAGCAAATGGAGTTAAGAGCAGCTCATGTATCTGGGTCAATGAAAGAGAAGATTGCGGTGGATATGATTAGACCATAAGTATCATATTGGTGTCCGGCGTGTAGTAGTAGATGAAGCAAGCCAATGCTTATCTGAACTATTTGTGATGATGCCAGCAACCCTTGGCATCGGAGTATCATCGTCTCCTCGTCCCCTGTGACACGCCCCCTCGCGCCACATGCTCCTCTTCCTCCTGAACCCCCATTACGGCTTTACGTAGTATACGTAGTAGTAAGTTTGTCGTCGTCCTTCCATTAATTCATACATGTCCCCCGGCGGTCGGTCACGAGAAGCCGACCGTCGAGCTCCCTTTCCTCTTGCGTCTCTCGAGCGGCTTGCGACCAATTTAACCCGAGATGGCCTGCTTCTTGGCACGGGCGGCAGAGATCCTCTTGCTGATGAACAGGCCAATAACACCGACAGCGACGACGAAGACGATGCAGAAGACGACGACGACACCGGCCTCCTGCTGGGCCCAGTTCTCACGCTTGGTGATGTGGGAGATGGCCTCACGGGCGACGAGGGTGTTGCTGATGGCAGGCATTTTGTGGTTTGGGTGGGA
The DNA here is from genome assembly GCA_023703485.1 of Diaporthe caulivora. NCBI lineage: Eukaryota > Fungi > Ascomycota > Sordariomycetes > Diaporthales > Diaporthaceae > Diaporthe > Diaporthe caulivora. The sequence goes on from JAMPTR010000005.1 coordinate 1,204,802, forward strand.
AGGACGAGCCTGCGAGTCACTTGTTAGCCATGGAGCCCTGTGGATAAATTGTTCGCAGACAACAGCATAATATAGAGTTTTTGGTCGAAGGTGGCTGGTCGGGGGAAAGAATCCACCCTGGCGCGGAGAAAATCCGAGTCATGAGCAGGATAAAGAGCAATTGGCCCCGCTCGCGCCGAGCGAAGCTTCCAAGCGAAGCCCAGGCGACGAGAGTTTGTCGATTGGCGACGCCGACGGTGGCTGACGGTGGTCAACGCGCCCCAGGCCGGAGCTTGGCACCCGTCATTGTGGGCTACCCGGGGCTGCCATCTGATGGGCGCAGTTCGCTTGGTCGCTGCTCGGCAACCTGGGCGTAATAACGCGAGGCAGATTCGACTCGGATTGCGGCCGTTCAGACCTTCGAGGTTTCCGGTGCAATTGCTTTCCAGTGCAACAGAGAGGATGGATGATGATCGAGAGATATCGTACAGTACCTTTTGTTGAGATTGAGCTAATTGGGGAGGAGGATTGGGTCTGCAGTGGTGGTTTCGGGCGAGCGACGTGATTTGTTTATCGGCAAATCGGCTTCGGCACGAGGTGTAAATGCTTGGCTTGTTTATGCGACGGAGACAGGGGGCAGTGATGCTGGGCGAACAACACAGGACTGGTGACACGAAGCTGGGGATGAGGAAGTGGAATTGACTGATATAGAGATCAGGACGTCCGTCGAGAGCAGATTGTTGTCACGGTCGAGTGAGTTGGAGAAGGGAAGGGGAGAGAAGGAAGGCGACGAAAGGTCGAGAGACAACGGGCATCAGGAGCAACAAATAGCAGCTGGGCAACTGGCAGGGCCTGCCCGAGTGGGGTGGAGACTGAGAGCCCAGCAAGCCCAGCAAGCCCAGGTACGCTGGTGCGCTGCTGGTACGCCAGTCTCTTAGTCCATCTGGGAAGGCACCAACTAAAAAGCTCTGGGTCTGGGATTTGCAAGGACTGCTGCGAGATTACCAAGTGACCAGCGGTGCTCCCTTGTCCCCGGCTGCAGGGTCAGGTAGCCCCCTAGCAATGAGGAAACACCCAAGGGCCCGTTCCCCCAATCAGCAGAGGAGCTAACGAGGCAGACGGCAAACAGAAAAGCTTGTCTGGCAGTGTCTGTGTGAGGGAGTGGCAGCACAAGTGACATGGGTGGCAGAGCGGGACGTGGGAGGTTGGAGCGTGAGGGCGGCACATCAGATCAATCAATCATGGACTGACTACGTGGACTACCTGGTGCCATCCCCCCCTCCCCCCAAGTGGCCGGGTACCCAGGCCAGCGAGGACGACACCGCCGTTGTTGTGGTGGTAGGTACTATGTATCCATATCTACATTCCTAGGTTGGGTATGTATCGACGTACTACGTAGGTAATCTAGTAAGCAAGCCGGCCAAGCGAGCGAGAGCAGATGCGCGAATTTTGGGACTGAGTTCGCCCAGGCGAAAGGCGCGAGACTACAAGGATCCTATCGGGTCGGTCTGGTCGGTGCTGGTGCGAGCGAGAGACAGGCCTGGATGGCCTGGATGGGCGACGTTGCTCCGTAGGTGGCATCGATGAGTGGGTTTCGAAGCCGGGTGACCTCGAACTCGGATCGCAGAGAGACCAAGTACAGGAGGGAAGACAACAACAAACAGACGCACGACAGCAGTGCATACTTTGCATCTGGTAGATCCGTGCGACATCTGCAGTAATAAGCTTCCCACCCGCGAGTAAGTTGCAGTGCGAACTGACTGGTTGAATGACTGACTGACTGCCGACTCGACTTGATAACGGTGGTCCATCCGCACGAGATTGGGACGCCCGGTTGTGGTGTAGTCTGATGTCCGAACAGTTACAAACTGCAGGGCTGGTGAGGTGGTGAGATGAGGCCCGAGCTCCCCCCAGAGGTCAAGGTCAAGGTCATGGGTCATGAGTCTTGGCTCTCTTGGTTCGTGGGTCGCGGCCGCGGGCAAGGATTCCAAGATGGGGGCAGCTCTGTCGATGTGGGTACAATAAATACGGCGGTACATGGAAATGGTGGAGCTATTTGATGACGGACCGTGACTGTGATTGGCCGGGCGGCAATAACATGCCAGGTGCCCGCCAGGCGAGCCAGGTCCAGTCGAGTCCTTTATGCTGCATGGGCAGGGACACTGCGCTTGCAACTGCACGTTTAATTGCCTCGAGTCACTCCAACATCATCGCCGTCTTTTCCCAATGACCGATCCGATCGTAATCATTCATGGTCGTGTAGTCCTTCCCTCGGTCTTTGAGCCGTCTTCAGGATCAATTCTCCAAACCAACCAGCTGGCACCACTGGACCCCTGGATTTTCAACGTCTGAAATGTCTCAATGCGTCATTTCTTCCACCATAGGAGGAGGGAAAAAAAGAGACAATTGCAAAGGCGGTGGCGTCCCGAGATCTCCGGCCCTATTCCCATGGATGCACAACTCGACTTCCGCACAAAGGCCGGGCCCGCCTGCAGATCTAGTCGCCATGCGGTCAGTCCGATGTGCACGCGCTCTGCCTCCTTGGGCCGAGCCGAACAAGACTTTCAGAGGGGAGAGAGAGAGAGAGAGAAAAAGAGAAAGCCCTCACCCGCTCACTCGCTTCCCATCCCCAGAAAACACCCAATTCCACCCCCAACGCCCAATGATGTCAGTCTGGAGAGACCCAGAAATGCCTCATCCTCGATTGGCTCGGATTACCACGGCATCTTTCCTTCGCTCTCACTCCGGACATTGTCCATCCAGCTGTTGCTCCACTTCCTCCAGCTTACTCCCACCTGCATGCATGCAGACGGCCTGTCGAGGGAGGCACTACGCGCGTGACTGACTACTTCGTCAGCTAGAAATTGACACTCTCACACACCGACTTTGGAGAAACGCTTTCACGGTGGTCAGGTCGAGTGGCCAGTTCTGCTGTCTGTGACTCCAGTCCCCCTTTGCATTCGTTTGATAGAGCCGAGCGGCACTCAACCTATATACAATGGCTGCTAGAAAGGAATATTTACTTCAGAGGAACAAATGTGCTCTGGGGCCTCGGATCGACAACCTCGGCCCGCACCTTCGAGCCTGTGGATGACCTCCGGACGACATTCTGGCTGATGACCCCGGATCACCTACCCCAACCTCATCCATCGGATCCATCTTGGCTTAACATCACCGTCTGCCCTTAGCAAGTTGCTACGGCCGGACCTGGAGCCGCGTACGCCTGCCCGTTGTTATCTGCCGCACCCGCTGTGCCATAGATGTTGGTTTGGATGCCCGGGTCGCCTTGCCCGTAGAAGGGGAATGACACCGCCGGAGACGGCGACGACGAGCCAGAGCCACCGACGTTGAGCTGCAAGCAGGAGCTGTAGAACTGGGCGCCGTTGCGGCTATACGCCGAGTGCAGCGCGATGATCTCCACGCGCATGAGGTACTGGCCCGGTGCAAGGCAAGAGGGGATGTTGAAGTATGCCCACCCGTTGTTGGCGATGAGGTTGTCTGCGAAGCACTCAAGTAAGAAACAGGTCCTCGACAGGGCAGTGGCCCAAAACAACCAGGCTTCCAGCCCCAGGGGAAGGGCTCCATCACTCACCAACACCCCATTTCTTGGACGACGTGTCGAACGTGTCCTGTCCGATCTTGAACCACTTCAGCCCCTGGTGGCTAGACGACGCCGCGTTGTCGACCTTGGCCATGTACGCAATGACTGGGCCGTGGTGGCTCTTCGCGATCGGGTTGTCAGGGTCGTTGGGGAACTGTGGCCCGCCGATCACGTGTTGGAACCACGTTCCGATCTTGTCGCCCGCGTTCGCGGAGACGACCGACTGTGATGTTGTGCCGGCCGCGCCGCAGATCAGCGAGTTGCTGGTCACGTCGGTCACCGGGTTGTTGGTCGACGGCGCCCGCATGCCCTCGAGGGAGCCCTTGGCGTTTCCATTGACCGAGATTTTCTACACGGCGGTGGTTAGTTATGTCTGTCCAAGTGGCATAGACGTGAGAAGTGGTGTGATCGGACCTGGAAGATGCCATGCGCCTCAACGGCGGCAGCAGCCAGGGAGGTGATGAGCAGTGACAGCTTCATGGCGACTTTTGACAACAGAATTTTGGTAAGTGTGAAGACGGCAGTGTTTGCTCTGCACTCGAAGCAACCGACACAGGCAGGGCACCGGGCGTCCTTTATAACAGCAGCGCCGACTACTCCCCTCCACGCCTCGGAGGCCTTGCCTGCGGGCCGACACCAGCCTCAATCTTTAATCTCGACTGCCCACGCTACGCCCTCCATCCAGCAATCGTGAGAGGCGCAAGAATCCCCCCCCCCCCACTTACCTCCCTTGACATTGTCTGATTCTGGCACATCTCGGCACGGCTGAGGGTAGATGAACTGGGCATGGTGATGATCGCCGGGAGCCCCACAGCCTCACCACCAAATCATGTTACACACCGCGGGCTTGACATATCAGATGCCCATGGCTGCCAAGCACAAGCCGTCAGTATTTTTTTGGTCGTTGTTTCACTCCCTTAATTCGTACTGATTGATATTGGGGCGGCCGTACCCTCCGCTGGCCGAAAGGGGAAAGGGGGGAATCCCCGGGGGTGGCCTATTTAGCCGCGGTGCCAGGGGGCCTTGGTCACGGGTGCGGCGCCGTGCGCCTGGGAGGTTCACAGATTGATAGGCCTTGCTTACTGTTCTTCTATGGGGCCTCCATCTTACTGATTTTCTCTCTGGCTATGCACAAGTGCCGAGATGATATTCTTAATGTATGTACATGTACGACGGGAACGTCTTCCGTAGTTGCCGTGTGATGGATAGGATCGCCAACAAGAGACCCACTCACATTATGACCCCATCGCGATTCTTGGGATTCTGATTTCAAGGGCCGTAAGATGATGATGCCGTTCATTCCAATCCATGGTTGCTCCTCGCGTGGTCATAGTTTTCTATCGGGAGCTTCTAGAACACGGCAATCTCGTCGGGATGTCGCCCCGGCCCATACTTGAAACGTGAAAACCCATGCAGGCGTTCGAGGCCGGTTCCTGAAAGGACACTAGCAGGACTTTTCACAACCCCGTTATATTGTGGCGGTTTCTCCCTCAATCTTTTGCACTGCCGCTGCCTGTTTTTCAGCAGTCCCAGCGTGTCGGCGTCCTTCCCCGGATTGGGTGGTCTGGGGTTGGAGGTGCCGGTAGTGGGTGAGACCAATATGCATGGTTTATAAATTGCGTGTGAGCGCCACTTGGCTGCTTTTCTCGTCACTTGTGCCTCCGGTACGTGGTTCTTATCAGGTATGTATCGGCCAATTTGGACTCCTGGGAGGTGGGGGGGGGGGGGGGCTTTCACACGGTGATATCGAGGAGAAAAATCGGGCCTCGCCATCAGGCCTGAGAAGTATCAAGAAACTGAACTGATGAACTTAGGGTATTGCTTGGGCCCGACTATGCTCAAGTTTCGCCAGTAATGGGCCATTTCTCTTAGTGACGATGAGACTACCTATGTGCATACCTGTCGGGAGGAATAGTTACCTTTCAGATCGTAAACCAGCCCAGGAAGCAGTTTCGAAGAAGCTCATAATAGGGAGGCTGGGATACGGACAAAATCGAAAAATCGAATTGTCTCTTCCTGTCAGCTCACTGTCCCCAGAGTGGTTGAACGTGGCCGCGCAGCGGTCCTGTGATATATATGAGGGCGCCATCATACTCCGGACCGTCTCTGGGCAATACGAAGTCTACTTTGTTTATATTGTAACGAATATTCCAAGGCTTACGCATGTGGTACAAACATCATCGACGATCGGAGCTACAGAGCGACGAATCAGCTCGGTGCCGTGGGTCTTTTGTCTCACTGTCTCGCCAACCTTGGACTTCCGCGGCCGGGCCGAATAAGCGGTGTCCTGTCGCAAGGCATCTATTTGTAGACTATCAGCCCGCTCGCCCATCACTTGTTGTAGCGGTGCCCTAACGGCGGTTCGATCGAGAGTCGTGGCGCCGGCGCGAGAGGCTGCGGGTGGAAGCTGTGCCGGCGATATAGTCGCGTGATTCAGTCAATTTCCCTGGCAGTCACTGCATCGGGCGTTCTGTCCAGTTCGGCACCTCATTCACGGTTCCGTGCCGTTGTTTCCGGGACCCGTGCTCCAGGAGTAGGCAGCTGGCGGCAGAATTCGCTGCGTATGGTACTTAGGTAAGGGTTTCCGGCGAGCCAATCCAAATGTACGCTTTTACTCCATAACGAGTCGGCTTCCTTGGTGTAAAGCTTGACTGCTTGTCAACAGCGTCAGCACGATTTGCGGTGGAGGGCATAAGAGAGACATTCTTGCATGGTCTTTGAAGGTTCAATAATAATGCAAATTGGTATATGGGTCTATGACGTATCTATATAGCGAGGAAACGATGATATTTTGAATCGTGATTGCTGCTGTAGTGTGGAGTACAGCCGTAAGCTGCCGTCTACGCTGAAACTACCAGGTAGGTATATGGTTGTGGTCATCCCGTGATGGCTATTTCTGCTACCGAAGCCTTCGACCTGCTATGGATACTTTTCCTACACAAATAGGTTGAGTTATATGGATTAAAACTAAAATTAACAATAGAACAGATGATGCAACTGCTGCATTGCCCGTGACGCCCAGCCTATCTCCCGAAGAAAGGAAGCTTTTTCTTACGGCTGGTACTTCCTCTAGACGAGCCCGAAGAAGGTTGTCTGAGGAGATCAGTAGAATTAGGTCCAAGATTTGGGCTCAGCACCTGACTTGGGGTTTCATGGCCAGTTTCTGTCGCATCATCCTCCTCATCCATGCCCTCCTCTATGCTCCCGAGGATCAGCTCATCCACTGGCTCATGAAACCACGGTTTCGAGTCGATCATGTCCCTAAGATCTAATTAGCTTCGTTGATAATAATCCGCGTTGTGACTCAAGGGTTTGCTTTCTTACTCGATACCGAACCGTTTCTTCATGTCGTCATCAAGACTTTTTAACCGAGATATGGCGGGCGAGTCTTCGTCTCCAAAATAGACGAATTGTATGCTGAACCACCTTTGCTCCATCGATCTTCTCTTTTCCTGCAGCTCTGTGGCGAACTTGGCAATGAGGAGTTCCACGTCATCTTCAGTTCGTGAGCCTTGCCAAAGTCCATCCGTGAGAATGATAAGAGTCATTCTCTTGCTGGTATCCTTCAGGTATGCAGAGAAAATGGTTCCCAGTGTCTTTGCCATGCTGGTTCTATTGTGATCACTGATGGTCTTGCCGGTATTCTCCAGAGACGGTTTGAAGCTCTTATAAATTTCCCCTCTCTTGACGTTGTTAAGATTTCTGTGCTCGCCAATGGTGTAAACCAGGTCTATCCCATCCTCGTCAAGTCGACCTATCTTCATTGCAAGTGCCAGAAGCACTCTTTCAATTGTCCACCAATTTCCAGACATGGTGCTGGCGTTGTCAACAACAAACTTCTTTCCACATTGTCAGCTCGGAGTGTACACCATGAAGCGTGGCGCATGCTTACTATATCCCGATTGTGGATGTACTCTTCAAGCTTTGGGTCTTTCGCCGGACTTTTGAGTCCGAATTTCACCGAAAGCTTGCTGTACTCTTCCTTGAGCTTGTCGTACTCAAGATATATTGCTGGACTAGAAGAGATGCCACTCAACGTCCTGGATGATCTTTTCACCGGCACCGGCGGCGGTTTGGGATTCCTATACGAGAATTCTGTTGCGGAGGTGGAAAGTGAAATATTCTCAGGTTGGTACTGGGGTTGCTCATGAATATTGGGTATCGTTGGCCGAATTGACTGCTCGTGAGGCAACAAGGATGGGGAACGTTCAGGCTGACTGTGAATTCGTGGGTGAAGTGATGGCTCTGTAGCCGGGTTCGTGACGTGGATAGAGGGAGTCACATGATGCTTCCCTTGGTCTTTCTCAGCGACTGTGTTTATCCGGCCTGGCAACAAAAATTGCTGGCTATCTTCCTGCCCCTCCTCTGCAATACTCGCTCCGTTGTTCCTCAGCTCAGACGTGATTGCCTGCTCCCGGAATGCTACTTTGGCGCGTACGTTCTTGTTCAGTCTCTCGGATTTCCTTACTCGATCACCCTGGTTGGCCTGTATTGTTAGGTTCGTCGATCTCGCTTCGCCGGCCGTGGTAGGAGTGACTGGTGAATCCTTGTCGAGATTAAGAAGGGCCTCCAACATGTCTGGAGAGAGACGCCTGAGGGCGTGTTGATGGTCGGCGGACTCTAAAGCCGCCTGGTGTTCGACTTCAGCCAAGGACAGAGCTTCCAACAGCCTTCTGTACGTCTCCTGCACCGTCCATCTCTTTTGGATGTCGCCAACTAGCATTCCCTCCTCTATCAATGAAAGCACTCGTCCTGATATGCTGTCCGACTTGCGAATGGAATTTCGGAGGAGATCGTGCCATTGGAGGACAGCCGGAAGGACGTTCACACCATCGTGGAAGGCGTCATCGGCGTCCGGTGCGTGGATGCTCTTATCGGACTTCCTTTGTTCCTTCAGGTTCTGGATAGCCACTTTTCGTATCTCCGGGTAATGGTCATAGGCCTGCTGTCCCAAAATGACCCAGGTAGCGACAGACGACAATACGCAGCCGAAAGACCAGGTGTCAATTTTCTGACTGTATCCGCCATTCTGACCACTGGTGCGGATTTCTGGGGCACCTGAATAAAACTTTAGTCATCGTAAGTTACGCGCGTTGCTGGAAGACTGCGAACCAAATGATTTTGTCAAGCCGTCGAGGTCGGTCTTCGGGTCTTGAGCATCAGGGCTGCGAACTTTGAATTGCGTAAAGCCAAAGTCAGCAAGTTTGAACTCGTCTTTGACTCGCAGTATGTTATCAGGCTTAATATCGCCATGCCATCTGCAACACGTCAATAACGCTGGCTTCGATGTAGTAAACACATAAACCTACCCTGAAAGTGGTATTGGACCATACTGGGCTTCATGAAGTCGCTCCAGTGTACCTGCCACTTTGAAGATGCTTTTCCAGAAGCCTATGGTTTCCTTGTATAAAATAGGTGGGAAGTTCGCCGCCAGGTACTCATCCAGGTCGTGTTCGCCAAATTCAAGGATAATGTGATGGGAAAGTGATTCTTTGTCTGTGCGCCTATTGTATTCGCCGAAAAACTTGATCACGCCGGGGATCCGCCGTAGAGCATTGAATGCGTCGACTTCGAGCCGGTATGCAGCGGTTTCGCTTGGATTATAAGACTTGACAGCTATGCTGTAACACTAGCCATCAATTGTGAGATCAGTAAAGCGTCAACTGGGAAGTACCCGGGACATGACAAACGAAAGCATGATTTACCTCTCCGAAGCGTTCAATAGTCTGTCGAGAACCTTCAAGCTCGCTGCGCAAGTTTTCCCCGACGAGATCTTTTTGGATCAAATATTGTACGACATTTGCAGTACCGCCCTTTTCGTTGATCGGGACCCTCTTACAGAATGGCAAGATGGCACCATCGACCAAATGCGCGAGGTTGTCGATGCCGATTCGCATTGGGCAATACTCCAGGCGGACCTTCTTGAAGTCTTGGAGCAGCTTCTCGACCGGAATGTTCGTATCCTTCTCTTCAGTCAAAATGACGTGGAGTCTGTCAAAATGCTCGTTATCGAGCGTCAACTGGGAGTCGTCGGTTATAAAACTCTTGAAGCAATGGATCAGATGGCCGTGTTGTATCCTGATATCGAGTAGTATTGCAAACAATATTGGAAGCCTGGCCAAATGGTGTTCTTCCGCACGCCGGAGGGGATTTCTCTCAGTCTGGACTTCATCCAGGAGTTTTGCGAGATTGGACTTGGGCTGCCCTCCCGCACTTGTAGACTGGTTTCTCATCCATCTCTTGATCTCTTCTGGGTTATAAAACTCTCGGTGCTCCCAGTTCTTACAAACATTGTCTCTGACGTGTTTTTGGAATGCCTGTAGTGTCGTGTGCGGTGAGGAAGCGGATTTTGGAGCCGCTGAAGCCTTTTGGTAATCGGAAGACATGGCGTCCATGTGAGTGAGGCTGCCGGAATAAAGACGGATCAGAGACGAGAGATTGACGGGATGACCAGCCGGACTTTCTTGAGAGCGCTTGTGAATTTCGTAGGCTTGCCTCTACCCTGCCATCTGAAATTACAGTATCGCTGCAGGTGGCCTTCGCGGTTTTCGAAGAGGCAAGAAAATGCATGCGAAAGCAAAAATGATCGAGTCCATTGTATTCTCCCGCCCTGCCTGTCACCAAAGATTTGGACCCCGCTCTACTGCAAGAGATGAGCAGCTGTACAGGCAATAGAAGGTCGTGGTTGGATCCTTTGGAGCGGCTGAGTGCAGGCTGGGGGTAGGTCGGCGCCTAATGCACAGCACAAGGAATATTGTGAGACGCAGGTGTTCCTGTGGCGACCTGCTTATCCGGGACTAGGCGAGGCATGCAGGCCACCGGAGCTGGAATCCTCCAGATTTTGATCCGTCCACAGCTACGAACGGTGGCTTCTGTCCATGTAGCGAGCTCTTGGACACTGCCGCATAAGATCATATTTCTACTGCACTATAGAGGCTGCCATTCGCATTTCTGCCGCCATAAGCACCCAACCACGTTTATGTACGCCACAACGGTGGTAAAGCCAAGGCAGGATGCTGAAGGCTTGTCGGAGGGCGTGTAAGACGTGAATGGGAAAGTAGATTAATTACTCCATTAAAAACCACTGAGGACAGAAGGTGTGCATGTGTAAGCAGCAGGTCACGGTGGTGTGACAGTATCAAGGCAGGCCGGGGGATGGGGCGCGGTCTACAGCTGACAGCGCTCACAGGCAGAAGTCTGCCTCGTTCCCTATCACAATTAGCAGAGCCTCATGTAGGTCCTCTGGGGCTGACCACCAGAGCTGAGAAATTTAAGAGGCTGACGTCGCCCCCTTAGAGAGCCTGGTCTGAGAATGCCTTGCGATACAACCCGTGTTCTCGGCATTTCACACTTCCAAGTCATCCTGGTCCCGCTGTTCGCCCCATGTAAGCGCCCGCAAGAAGTAGATATGCTAGATCTACCGAGCCGCAGGAGTACAGGGCTATCGTTCCGATCACAGAGGTCGCAACGGAGGCGGAACACGGATCCCCAACCATCAGGAACGCAAGCGCGGTGCCAGGACAAGTACTCGAGTTATAAACTGGACTGGGCAACCCTGCGCGAGTACCTGCAGAGCAAATGGCCGGAATTCGGCTTCCCAGAGGAAGGGCTGCTGGTCAGTTTGTAGCAGCTCTATTTTGGGTGCGCTTATCCAAACTGACTGCAAGATCTCTGCAGGAATTCGATCACTGGATCTTCGAAGTTCCGAAAAAGCTCGACAAGGTAACTCACCAGGAGAGCGGCGTTTCAAAGACTGCTCGGCTAATTTATACATTCTTATCTTAGACGGATCAGGCACAGATTGCTGAATTGAGAGATAAGAAGCTTGAGGAATCTTCCCAGCCTCTCAGATGCCCATCTCCTGAGTAGATACGGAGAAGGTTGCGAGGAGAGGGGGCGGGCCAGAAGGGGAGGGGGCAGGGTATAGCGTAACGAGCGGGAATAACGAGGTACATACCTAGTTGGGCTGTGCTGCAGGTGGCCACGAAATGGGCCATGTGCGAGGTGTGGATGGTGATCCCACTGAGACAGGGCCAATAGTGGTCTGCTGACGCATTGGTTCCAAGGGATCTGGTGGCACCAAATGCACAGCCTAACATGACCGCCTAATGACCGAGACGGCGTTTCTAACATGTGCACTTTTCTCGAGGCTCTGTCGTGTATGGATGCTGGCAAATTGAGACCATTTGTTAAAATTGTTGTCATACGATAAAGCGGATAGTAGCTACGCCGCCCAATGTCCCAAAAGTCCATTTATGTACATTTTCTTAACGAGGCTGTGAATGCCTGCGGTATGTAACCATGGTCTCCCTGTTGCCATACTGGGTTTCAGCATTCATGTCTCCTGGAGTACGTGGCAGGGGCTATGCTGCAGGAGGGGCTGACTTGAGGCAGACCAGGTGGCGTGAGACACACAATACTGTATAAGAGCACCAGGTGCCGCTTACCTCTGATCGTAGTGGATAGATCTCTGGAATTCAGAGATCATCACCTATATACTCGTGCACTCTTAACATGACTTACCCGTCTTATCTGCCGACCGCATTTCAAGCGTCGTACTTGGAGCGAAACTCGTACCCGCAGAATTTGGAATCTAAAGGTGTAGCAACGGATTCCTGCGCAGAAGATAATTATGTCAAGAAGCTCAGGGGCGCTTCCACAAGCCTCTTCGAAACCGCCACTCTCGATGTCAGATTCAGGGACTTACTCAGAAATGATGGAAACGGCGAAGGTCAGTGCGCGATATGCACTTTGCTACAAATGATTTCCGTGGGTCGTCCGAGGATCAACTAACCAAAACATAATATG